>CM053146.1:22581430-23831430 GCA_028571685.1 Heterohyrax brucei
GCGTCAATATGTGGCAATGTCTTGCAGAGTGGCAGTCACTTTGTTGTTGCACGTTTTTGTGTGCTTTGCGAGAATGTCAGAGCTTGAATTAGAGCAACAAACAAACATTAAATTTTTTGTTACATTTGGCAGGAGTGGAAGTGAAACCAGGTCCATGTTAGTGTGAGCTTCTGGGGATAATGCCATAAGGAAAACGGAAGTGTACAAATGGATGAAACTTTTTCTGGAGGGGAGAGAACCATCATAAATGAAGAGAGGTCAGGGTGGCCTGCAGTGAGCACAACTGGCAAAAACGTTGCAAAAATTTGTACCAACTTGGCAGTTAACCAAGTTGATTATTTGGAAGTGCTGAACAGGCTGCTGCATAAAGGTGGAGGAAAACGACCTGATCTTCTTGACAGCAACTCATGGCTCTTGCATCACAACAGTGCAGCAGCTCACATGGCACTGTCTGTGAAGGAGTTTCTAGCCAGTAAACAAATAACTGTCTTGGGCCACCCTATCTACCCACTGATCTGGCCCCAGTGACTTTGTTCTTTAACTGAATATAAAGGAAATATTAAAAGGAAGACATCTGGATGACATTCAGGGCATCAAGGGTCAGAGGACAACAGCTCTGATGGCCGTTCTAGGAAAAGAGTTCCAAAATTTCTTTGCAGGGTAGACTAAGTACTGGTGTTGTTACATAGCTTCCCAAGGGGAGTACTTTGAAGGTGACTGTAGTGACACTCAGCAATGAGGTGTCTAGTTCTTTACCTAGGATGAGTTCACAAACTTAATTGTTGGACCTCGGAAACATGAAGCCCAGTGAAGCCTACTTGGTGGGTGCCTATGTACCCACAGTGCGAAGGAGGTGTCCAAGCTTTCTCAGCAGAGATCTCTGGCTGGTTCCAGTCACTCTGCTGCCACCTCTCAGTCCCCGCCACATACCTGCTGTTAGAACACTTGAAAGTGAAAACACTGACTGGTTGTTTTCTGTTTTCAGGGTGAAATACAGAGAGAACGTTTTGTGGGTTGGAGGAAAGAGGGAGTGAGATTGGGGATTATTTTTTCTACGACACTTCTAGGAGGCCATTACTTTCCTCCTGATGAGAAAATGTCCATTGGAAAAATAAATAGTAATTGCCACTGTGAGCAAGAGGAAAAGGAAAGATTAAGTTGAAGAGGAAATGAGAACAAGGTGAAGAAGGCAAAGGTAGAAGACTGCAAGAAGCCTGTAATTCCTCAGATCTAGGGCCTGAGCTGCCCTCTGCACATGGATTTGGAGTGTGGCTGTCACCTGCGCTGAAGATCTATTTGCCTGGACACCAGGGCCAAATCTTCAGACAGCAACAGACATGAAGAGCAGAGAGAAACAGATCAAGTGACTGCTGGCCTGTGAACTGTTGCCAGCTTCCTGTGTACACAGGGATTGGTGGTCTAAATGAAACCCAGAGCTTGGAGTTTACTTACAGATATACTTGTATAAAGTATTCATAATTAATTGTGTAGGTTTAAATGCTTAGTAAAGTTTACTTATAATCTTAACCATAGCCTCTGCATTCCATTCATCTTAAACAGAAGTCTAATTTGGGAAACCCAGCAAGACAGGAGTTAGAGCCGTTACGTGCAAATATTGGTGAATTCACCCTTTATCTGGGATCTTACAGACTCTACCTCTTGGGCAAAGAACTAGGGTAACAGTGAAAGAACCACGCAAATATAATGATCATTTATTACCTGTGAATGAATGAATGTGCTGCTAGCCCTTGGATTTCAGTCCCAGAGACTGGAGGATCTGGAATAGAGGGCAGCAGACAGCCAAAGGAGTAAATTGAAGGCTATGCAGTGGGAGCATCTGTTTGTGCTACCCTCAGGAAGAGCTGGGTGACCCACAAGGTAGAAGAAACACATGCTTGGGACAAAGGCCAAGTGGATCAAAACGTTGTTTTGAAAACACTTGATTTTTAACTATTTCTTCCCCAAAGCATTCA
The DNA here is from genome assembly GCA_028571685.1 of Heterohyrax brucei. NCBI lineage: Eukaryota > Metazoa > Chordata > Mammalia > Hyracoidea > Procaviidae > Heterohyrax > Heterohyrax brucei. Next base: position 22,583,404 of record CM053146.1, read on the forward strand.
AGTAGCCAGCTAGGGTGAAGGGGAATTTTATTGGACCTCTTGGAAGGTCAGTGTTGGGAGCAAATGCATCACCATTCAGCTGATTCTGACTTAGATAACCTCACAAATTTCAGAGTGGAATTGCATTCCATAGGGCTTTCAAAGTATATAATGTATATAAAAACCTGGGTGACGGAAATGATTTGTTGCTCAACTACGAACCTAAAGGTTGGTGGTTTGAATCCACCCAGTGACACCACAGAAGATAGACTGGCAATCTGCCTCCGTAAGGATTACAGGCAAGAAAACTCTGTGGAGCAATTATAGCCTGTAACACATGGGGTTGTGATGAGTTGAAACCTGCTCTGTGACAACAGGTAATCTTAGGGAAGTAGATCACCAGGTCTTTTCTTTTGCAGCACTGCTGGGTAGATTTGAACTACCAAACTTCTGTTTAGTAGTCAAGAGCAATCTACTTGCGCCACTCAGAGAACTAGTTTTGGGGGTATTCCTGTCAGCTGTCATCAAGTCAGCCTCCAATTTTTGGCAAATTGTTGCAACATATGTTGCAGAGTACAACTGCTCCATAGGATTTCTTTAGCTGTAGTTTTTATAAAGTGGATCACCAGCCCATTTCTTCTGCAGACCACTGGGTGGGTTCAAATCAATAACCTTTCAGTTTGCAGTTGATCACAAACTGTTTGTGTTATCCTATAACTGCAGTGTGGCGTGAGGGCATCTGAATCATCAGTATGGTTTTGAGAAGGGTTTCCTTCTTAAATGAAGCAGCTGTGTCTATACATACCTCGTAAAGTAGAATACTGGAGAGATAATTCACTCAGATCAGGCCCTAAGCATTCAAATGTGCAAAACCTCTAAACGATGGAAGCACAGGTCTTTGTCGCAGGATCCCAGCTTTTGCTCCCTTTGAGAAGTGAAGTCTGGTCTCAGCCTGGTGCTGCCTGATGAAGAACTTTGTCCAGCCACAGATGTAAAGTGACAATATTGTTATTGTCATCATTAATCCTTTAATTAAGATTCCTGTCAATATCCTGCCCCTTTCGTCCTCCCTCTCTTTTAAATCTCGTTCCTTGGACTAGTTCTTCCAAGCTCTCTCAGCTCAGATTTTAATTACAGTGATTCACAAGCCTGGAATTGCTAATGAGCTCAACTTCCAGATTCCGTGAGAAATCAGAGCGTAGCAGTCTCATCAGTGCAGTTTATCAGCATAGAGTTACATATGAACACAGACGGCCCCTGTTCTGCTCCTTTTGGCTTTAAGTTGATATTCAGATGTTGAACAGCCTCTCTCGCGCGTTTTGCACAGGCGTCAGTGGCAGTAGCAGTGGAGATATTGAGATGAAACAAGTAAAAGATACATGTGATGAGCCCTACTCATACAGAGAGAGAAGGACTGGTCAGATACTCTGTGTCATTGAAGACTGGCGTTCGACACCTGGGAGGTGCTCTGATACTGAGATCGCTCCTTTAGAACATCAGTATTTGTAACAGTCAGGTTTGAAAACTTTCAAAAATGCAGCCTTTTCTTAAATATTGAAGCCAAGTTCAACGTTTCTTTGATGTTCAGACCTCACGCTGTGATGAACAGGCGGCTTAGATAGGCTAAGGAGCAAGTGCAATCACATGTGCAGTCACAGCCATTCTCTGTAGCTGAAGTTTCTGCTAACGGGGCTTCCTGGTAAGTCTGGAGGAGTGTGGTGCTGCGAAGGAGAGAGTGACTGACTGCATTTACACTGACTCCCGCTGTAGAATATAAGCGCTAGAGAGAACCTAGCAACTGTATTTTCCAATGCCTTCATTTTACAGATTACAAAAAGCTCATTTCTATTTGCTCAAGTCACAATTCAGTGGCAGATTTGCTCAAGGTCACAGTGGCAGAGGTAGGCACTGAACCAATCCTGACCCAGAACCAGTGCTTTTTCTGGTCCAGAGTAGAACAGTTACCACATGTGCAACTTCACCAGCCACAGTCAGAAAGTGGGTCCTTTTTTCTAACAACATTACGCGGTGGATCATCATCTGAGGTCTGCAAGCAAAGAGGCTGGACCTTATGACCTTGACCAAACTATCAATGTTGTTGGTAGAGAATCACATTCTACTTGCCATCATGTTCTAAGTAGCTTTTCCTCCTCCCCGGCTCTCCTCTGCTTACCTCTATAGCTGTCTGTCAGTGTCTTCAATAGTCACTATTATACAGTCCTTTAATCCAAATTCATGTAAAATTTTTAACTTTTTAATTATATTGTGTGCAAATATCGAAGAATAGTATAATAATCCCCCAAACAATTCATACTCATACCAAATGTCTACAATAGATGTATAAAAGTTTTTATGACTAATTAACTTGAGCAGTAAACTTTCTCCTAAAGCACAATAAAAATTTCTGTATTTTAGTGTGTGCTGCTAAACTTTTAACATCATTACTATTTTGTTTTCTAATCTTTCTTTTTTCTTAAATATACATATAGTAATCTGATATTCCTTAGAATACTCTTTTCCTTTTTTTAAATGTTTAAGTTGGTCTTGAATTCATTTATTTTTACATTTTCATTTTCATTGATAGAGATATGTAGTGTTGTAAGTTTCCTTTTGCTAGCTGCTTTGCTTAATTTCATAGACTGATATGTCATAGTTTCATTATGCTTTTTTACAAAATGCTGAACTTTGGTTTTCCATTTTTCCTCTAACTCAAATCTTGCTTAATAACTGGGTTGTTTTTTGTTTCTTGTTTTCATTCTCTCGTGTTCCAGTTACTGTGGAGTCAACTCTGACTCATGGCAACTCCATGTGTGTCAGAGTAGAACTGAGCTCCAGAGGGTTTTCAGTGGTTGAGGGCTCACCAGGACTTGCTTCCAAAGCACCTCTGGTTGGACTCAAACATCTAACCTTTCAGTTAGCAGCTGAGCACATTAATTATTTATACCACACAGGGATTCACAGTCAGGTATAAAAGTCTTTTTAGTCTTTGATTTGTTATGTTTCTATTTTTATTATTTTCTGATCAAGAAATACTGTTTTTGCAGTTTCTGTTCCTTGAAATATATTGAGGTTTTCTTTGAGGCCTAAGTTTCACGTGTATAATCTATTACTGAGCTTAGGGGTTTTAGATATGTCTTTAACTTTATTGATTACGCCATAGATGTCTTCTGTATTTTCATTAATTTTTTTGTTCTGTAATCTTTTTATTCCAAAAATGGTGTGCTTTGTCTGTGCTGTCTTCATCTCCTGTAGGTCCGCTTTGTAACAACTGTTGGTATCTAACTGATGCATGGATACGTTCAGCACTGTCAACAACTGACTTTGGTATAATAAAGAATTCTGTTCTTCTAATGTTTATTTTCTAATGAATTCACTGTATTAGGTATTAAAATTCCAATCTTTCATTTCTTTTTATTTGCGTTTGGTTTGTATATCTTGGTCCAAACTTTCATCTTTTGTTTTTAACTTTTATGACTCTCTTGGTATCTCTTTTATAAAGAGTTTCCCATACTCTCTAACCCCAAACTGTATCCAGCACCAGTGCCAGCTCCTCAAAGACTGACTTCCGACCATACAAAACATAGAATGATCTTGGAGGCTAACTTTTAAAAATGTACCTCGGGTTGTCTCAGGGATACTTTGTTGGAGATGAGTTCATTGGGTGAGAGGGGCCAGACCTATTAGCAAAAGGTCACAGGAAGTTCCAAACAAGAGGGGAAGCATGCTGTCAGGAAGTCACATTGGTTGGGGGTTGGGGTTTGGGGTGGGGGGATGGGGAGTACAGGGTGGAGCAGCTAGACTAGAATAGCGTTGAAAATTCTGGGTGTTATAGGGCAAGATGATATAGACTGTAAAGTTGTTAATTCACAATAGAAAAAAAAAGTCTCTTTTTAAAGTGTCGGATCCGACTCGACGTCACTTGGCTTGGCTTGGCTCTTTCATAAAGCACACTATTGGATTTTGTTTTATTATCCAGTCTGAATTTTTTTTCATTGAAAAGTGTCTTAAGTCAGTTATAAGTACTCATATAATGAATACACTTGGCCTCAGATCCGTTGCATATTGTGTATGTGTGTGCGTGCTTCAAGGGTCTTTACTGTGTGGTCTGTTTGCTTTGCTTTCTTTAATACAATCTTTTTGTCTTTAGGAAGGTTTGTAATTTTGTTCTGAGAGTTACTTTTTTGACTATGTGATTTTCCCTTTTATTGCTTCTCGTCTGTTGATTCCATCCTATGAACAACATTGAATTATCCAGTTCTTATTTCCCTTTTCCTGTCTGTCCCCCCAGCACTGATCTGAAACTGCATACTTTTACTCCCACTTAAGGACTCTAAGACAGTCAACAGATTTACTCTATTTCCCGTAGTCTTTCCAGTCTCCTCCCTCTTTGTAGCTGTATTGTATTTATATTGTCAGAGCACGTAGCTATAAGAAATACTGCCTTCCTTATCAGCCTTGTTTGTTTTAGATCCACCGTAAATATACATTTAATGCACACCACCATTCCGTACATCAATGCTTCTCCAATCATTTTGGTCATCTGAAATTACTCTCCAATATCTGCCTAAGAAAAAGACCAGGAGAACATAATTACCTCTCTTGCTGCGGTAACAAGCATCGGTCTGGCTGGACGTAGAAATCCATAAAGTGTTGCTGTTGAAAATCTGCTGACAATTTTATTTTTTTACTTTATAGATGATTGTCATTTTGCTTTGATGCCCAGTGAATTATTTTTTAAGTCCAGTAGTTTCATGAAGCTGTCTCAGTGTTATACAGTATGGATCAATTTTCCCAGTGACTTTGCAATATGCAGTTTTAAGTCTTTTTGTCCCCCACCCCTAATTTTCAGGAATGCTTTATACATTTTAAGAGTTTGTTCTGTTGTACTGCTTTGGTTTTCTTGGTCAATTCCTCTTATGTGTAGGTTGGATCTGCTTTGCCTATCTCGCATATCTAGTTTTTTATTAATTGATTGTTTTAAACCTCTGTCTCTTCTTGATATTTAAAGTTTTCTTCTTTCTTTTTCTATTTCTTTTTAGGCATTGTCTATTGCCTTTTTTCACTCTTGAGTTCATTCTAGCTTAGTTTTCACTTATGATAGTCTTCTATTTATTTTTCTGAATGTCAGAATCTCTTTTACAATCTTCCTTTTCTCTAGTCATCTCATTTCTGAATTTCCCTAATTCATCTTTATGTGGTCTTTTCATGGATTCTATTATTTGAAAAATTGTTTCACCGTGTTTGGAAGATGAGAGGATAGTTTTCACATGGCTGGTGGGCATGTCTGCTTAGCCTGCTTAATTGTTCTGTTTGGGACATTATTCTGCTCTTTGTTCTCTTTTTTCTTATAGTGATTTTCTAGGGAATTCTTTGGCACCCTTTTCTGTGACACATTTTTAAGGGAAATGACTTTTCTTGTACTTTAAGGAGGGTAAGTGGCCAGCTCTAGCTCTTCTTCTTGTATAGTTTTCGCGAAGCAGTCAAAAACAAAGCCTCCTAGTTTGTGAGATCTGCCTCCTCCGCTTCCTTCCCCTTGGACACTCCCTTCTTCCCTGTGTGCTTCTCCTGCTCAGTTTGAATTCCGCCCTCAGCAGTTTCTCCTCAGGGTTGGGCTTTGTCCAGGAAGCTCACTTTGAATTTGGGCTTCATGTATTCACAGATCCACAAAATCCAGTATTTTCAGACCTTTCTATGGTGTCTCTGTGCTAACCCATAAATTGGATTCTGTAGGACTCCCAGCTTCAGTTACTGCTCTAAGATTGGTCCACTGTATTTCCCAGTGGGTACCTGTGACAATTTCGGAATTCTACTGTTCTCAGGGTTTTCAGAGACCTTACTGTCTTACTTCAACACAGGTGCTGACACCAAGAAGGCCTTGAGGAACTGAACGATTGGTCCTCACTCATATTTTGGAATTTGTCAGAACACATTTTACTCAATTTGGTTGTAAATATGGTCCGTGGGTTTTTAAAATTTCTCTCTTGCTTATTATCTGTACTTTAATGGAGGAACATAGAGAAAAAGTCTAAAACTACACTGCTGCCACTGTCTTCCCTGAATCTACCATCATTCATTCTATACCTGGCTAGGCTACTAGGTTCTTCTATCATAAGCCCCCTGAAGACAAGAAGACTGATACTCTGTGTCTTGGAGCACTACATAGTCTGATGCATATGCATATATTTAAGCTTTTGTTACCAAATTATAAAAGTAATACATGGCCTTCTTCCAAAACTTATAAAATGCAGACTAGTATATAGGAATAAAATTACTACTACCAGGTATTGTACCATCACAGAAATAGTCAGTTAGCTGTCTTCCAGTCCTTTATTTAAGCATATGTTAATATATATCTATGTATGTGACTTTGGTCATGTTGTCCAGAAAGATCAGTCCCTGGAGAAGGACATGATGTTTGGTAAAGTGGAGGGTCAGTGACAAAGAAAAAGACCCTTGAAGTGATAGATTGACACAGTGGCTGCAACAATGGGCCTAAGCATAAAAACAATTGTGGACATGGTGCAAGACCAGGCAGTGTTTCGTTCTGTTGCTCATAGGGTCAGGTCACTATGAGTTGGAACCGACTTCATGGTGCCTAACAACAATAACATATGCATGTGTGTGTGTATATTCATATATATGTATATACACACACAGACCTTGAGATCACAGTTTATGCTGCAAGCTTTTCATCACAACAGCAAGAGGCTCATTCACGTTACCTCAGGAAATGAGGACATTGTTGTAAAGTTAGTTATGACTGAAAATAAGCCATCAGCTGGTCTTCACTGTGCTTAAAGTCCCAGGCCACCATGAGATGTTGAGTGCTGCTGTGTTATGCCTCTTCCTGGTAGCTAGTATCCGAGAGGCAAGTGATATCCTCACAGTACAGTGATTTTCTAATTCTTCTGCCAATCTTTGCCCTGCCATTTCATTTGAATTTCTAGACAGAGAGGTTTGCCTCCTTCCTCGGTGTCAAACAGAACTGTGATGATCCACACAATGAACAGGTCTGTTGAGTAACAGAGATTTTTCACAGCCTCGAAGGACGAGCTTGTGCTCCTACAGGTCCCAGGATAACACTAGTTCATCTGCCTAACAGTCGGCAGCCCGGACAATGAGGACTGTGCACATTTGAGACAGAGGGGTGTTATTTCATCACAGCTTTCTCACTGGGATCCTTAGAAAGCAAGGCTTTGCATAAGGATTAAGAAAAGGGAGCACCAAGTGACGGACTGAAACCCAGGTGACCCTCGCAGGGCGGGACTCACAAGTGTTGCTGTCAAACATTACTGGCCTTCAGGATCAGGGACTGTGAGCTGCTGGCTGAAAACCTGATTCTTGCTCCTCATCCCAGAGATCCTGATTTGGTAGGTTTGGCAGGGACCCAAGCAGCTGTTTTTAACCAGCCTTCCAGACAAGTTCAATACTCATCAAAATCTGAGCTCATTGGCTTAGGTAACTGCCATCTTCTCACCCTTTTATGGATTGAACTGTTTGCCCAAATGTGTGTTGGAATTCTATCCCTATACCTGTGGACATAATCCCATTTGGGAATAGAGTTTTCTTTGTTATGGTCATGAGGCCGTATTGCTGCACAGTATGTCCTAAACTTAATCACTTTTGTGTTTTGAAAAGAGTAGATTAGACACAAACAAAAACAAAAAGGAGAGCAAGACAGGTGCCCTGAGAGGATCGTCTACACACCAAGAACCTAGGGAACACCAGGGACAGGACGAGGAATTAATCAAAATGGTCAAGATCTTCATTTGGACTTTCAGCCTCCAAAACCATGGAAAAATAAATTTCTGTTCTTTAAAGTCACTTGTTTTGTGGTGTTCGTGTTACAAAAGTATGAGGAAACTAAGACATGTCCCCTGATTCAGTAGAGCAAGGACAACATTCACAGAGCCTTCTCCCGACCCCAGGAAAGCTGGAAGGCAGCTGATGGCCAGTGGGATGCTGCTTCAAAGTGAGCTCCGTGAATTCTCCTGTCATCACAGGTCATAGGAGGTCAAATGCAGCCATAATCCCGGTACACAGCTAAGCTACCCTTTCACGAAGTGTACAAGTTCTTCGTCCTTTTTTGGTCATCAAAGCCAAAGCTGGACTTTGTTTTCCCAAGGTGTTCGACAAAGTGGCTGGCTTCAGAAGGACAATACAGAAATGCTTCAGAAGTTTTCAACCCTCTGGCAGCTTCTTAAGAGTGCTGAGGGTAAGTTGGGAACTGATTCCTGTGATACAGGGGTGTGCACCAGCTCCTACACCTCAGACTTCGGGAGTGCCCTCTTCTGACAACAGAGAGCGGTTATCCTTTGATTGGATAATCCCACTTGTAAGGATTTATACTGGAAAAACATCAGAAACATGAGAAAATCTTGATATACGATAATAGCTGGAGAAATATTGTTTACCGTACTGCAGAAATTTACAACCGGGGAAGGGCTCACTAAACTAAGAGACATTTATAATTTTTGCTGCCCTCAGTTGTAAACAGGTGTCATGACCCGGAGCATGCTTACAATACTGCATCAAATGGAGAAAACTAGGTACTAGTTCTAGAAAAAAAAAAAACAGATGTTGTATGTAGCAGCATCTGGCATACAACATAAGAAAATTAAAACAGTTATTTGAAATGGTGACAATTTTTTTTCATGTACAAACTGAAGTCATAGTTTATGGTATTTCAGAGCCAGAAAATACTTATAAACTTGTTTTCTAACACAGTGATTCCCTACAAAACTTAATCATAATATTCTACAGGGGCACTTGTTAAAAATACTGATGCATAGATTTCACTTGAGATCTGCTATATTAGGATCTATGGAAGAGGGTACTTGGGATCTTGTGTGTGTATGTGTGTGTGTGTGCTTCGGGTAACGGTTTACAGAGCAAATTAGTTTCTCATTAAACAGTTAATACATGCACTGTTTTGCGACATTCATTGCCAACTCTGTGACATGTCAACACTCTCCCCTTCTCAACCTTGATTTCCCTGTTACCAGCTTTCCTGTCCTCTCCTGCCTTTCCATCCTTGCCTCTGGGTAGTATGCCTATTTAGCCTCATTTTATTTTATGGGACTGTTTAATCTTGGGCTGAAGGCTCACCCTTGGGGTGACTTTAATGTGGAGTTAAAGGGGTGTCTGTGAACCATACTCTCAGAATTTCTCCAGTATCTATCACACCAGTAAGTCTGGTCTTTCTTTTCTTGTGAGTTAGACTTTTGTTCTATATTTTTCTCCAGCTCTTTCCAGGGCCACCTATCACGATCCCTGTCAAGACAGTTGGTGGTGGTAGCTGGGCACCATCTAGTTGTGCTGGACTCAGTCTGGTGGAGGCTGTGGTAATTGTGGTTCATTAGTCCTTTGGACGGATCTTTCCTGTATGTCTTTGTTGTCTTCATTCTCCTTTTCTCCCAACAGGGTGAGACCAGTGGAGTATCTTTTCAGAGGTGACATAATTTCTGAGGGATCATTTCCTTTTCAATTTCTAGCTTTGCTATTTTACAACATTATCAGTATCATTTTTTTTTAAAAAAGAAGAGCCCAGTAAAGAAAACATCTCATTGTATGAATCTTCAGAGTAATCTGACCAGCATCAAATCTTCCAATAAGTCTCAGAACTCAAGGGTCTTTACCCTTCTCCAAAAGGCTTAAGAAGAAGCTGGCTGACCACTCATCAGAGGCAGAGAGAAGTAATGATCACATTGGGTGGAGGCTGCCTCTGTTCAGCTCTGTGCTCTATGATTTTTAAAAACATGTTTGGTTACATCAGGGTTTCTCAACCTATGATAATTTGGACCAGATGCCTTTTTTGCCATGGGGCTGTCATGTGCACTGCAGGATGTTTAATGGCATCCTCTCCCTCTACCTACTAGATGCTCCCTCCCCAGCCATGCCAATCAAAAATGTCTCCACACATTGCTCAACTTCTCAGGGCTGTGTATGGGACAAAAGTGCCCCCTGTTGAGAACATATAGATTGCCAAAGCCAAGTGCCGTCGAGTCGGGTCCGATTAGATCAAACAAAATAAATGAAGTACCTGCTTCCTCCTTCAGGTCTGAGAGAGTCAGCCTTAGTAAAAGCATTTTCAGAGTGTTGTTATAGCGTCCTGAATTTACCATCAGCAAGAGGCCAAGTCTGTCTGACTTCAGAATACTCTTACCCTTCTTTTGCACATTTTCTCCTTTAAAATCAAAACCACTATCTCCTCCCTAAATCCCTGGAGTACGGAAGTTTCTCTTCCTACTGCCACACAGATGTGATTTTAAGAAAAGAGCCAATGGGGAATCTGAGAGTTGTCACACAAGTAATAGGGTGAAAGAAGCTAAAATGGGGGTCAAGTATACTGGATTCTAGCTTTGATTTTGCCGTAACTAGCAACTTTGGGCACGTCAGTGAATTTTTCTGGCCTCCACTGTCTTTTCTGCAGAGGTGAGTGTTGGACCAGACCATGGTTGTACACTCATTCTCACTAAAGGGTAAATAACCACATAGCAAGCTCTGTTGGCCTTTCAAGGGATGGTTGCATGTTTATTGGAAAAAAATTCTTTCACTAAGCTAGGGAACGGCTAGCCTAGAATGGGAGGCTGAGGATTCGTCATCTTCTCCTCTGTGTGATGAGAGAACATAGAACATTATAGAACATACATGCAGCATGGACTTTAAAACTCTTATAGCTGGAAAGTATCTTAGAGACAATTCTATAAACGGAGACCTGGAGAGAAAAGATGATTTGTCTGACTCCTATTTCCAAGTGGTACAATCAACATTGTATTTTAGTACTGGAAACTTGAGACTGTAGGTAGAATTTCTTCTGGAAGCATTACATGTCACTCAATTCTAAGCATTTTCAGGGTCACTTATCTGAATCACTTAGTACACTGACTCGTGTCTCTTGTCCTTGGGAGAATGAAATAATTCATTTTCTGATACTTTTCTACAAAACAACCCATCAGCAAGCAGGACAGACACAAAAAGAATATCAATAGCAGGGAGATATTGAAAGACAAAAAAACCTTCACCGTGTCATTCAGGTCCAGACAAGAGACCCAGATCACACAGGATTTTAAACCAACATGTTGCCGTCGAATCAATTCCACCTCATAGCTGACCGTATGGGATGAATAAGGTTTCCAGGGAATAGCTCGTGGATCTGAAGGTCCAACCTTGTGGTTAGCAGCCATAGATCTTAACCACTGTATCACCAGGGCTCTGGGATTCTGAACAAGAAAGGTAATTAAGATTTGCTAACTGGTAACAGGAGAATACAGCAACTGGGGATCGGCTAAAGAATTATTAACTAGAAACAGGAGAAGGTAGTTAACAGGAGGTTGGCTATGAAGGGTGAAAAGAACTTTAAAGAACGTTGGGATGGCAGACAGAGGGATTACCTTAGGGCTGAAGCAGAATACCCTGGGAGGAAGACCCCCCTCAAGACAGAGATTCAAATCTTATGGTCAGGGTGTGGTTGTGGCTCACAACGTGGGGGAAAAGTTTGCAGAAGTGTCACAACTGGAGGCTGTCAAGCAGGAACTACCCCTCCCAGAGTGCCAACAAAACTTACCCAGAAGTCATGCAAAGGGAGTGCAGTTGCACTTTCTCAAAAGCTGGTTGGAACACTTGTGGGACTTGCCAGGAAGTTTCCAGGAAGCCATTCCCCAGAGGCACACTTGAACTCTCCGGGAGCTGGATGAGAGACCTGCAGGACCCACCAAGAAGCTGTCCCTAGGGGTGCCATTGAACTCCTTTGGGACAGTTTCACTGGGTGTCAGGCACACCTCAGGAGCAAGAGGGACACAAGGCACACCTGGAAGAGAAGCTTGTTTCTCCAGTGGTGGGCCTCCAGCACCCTCTACTGGCAAAGCTTAACACTGTGCCAGGAATGTTTTGCAAGAGTCAGCTCCAGAATCACAAGGAAGGCAATGAAGGATGATGAACTGAGAGTTATGTGGCATAATCCATACATTAGTTACTAAGCAGCCCATCCATAATCAAGAGCACAGGCATTCAAGCCTTGCACTGCGGGTATGGTGCAGGACTGGGCAGTGTTTCATTCTGTTGTGCATAGAGTTACTGTGAGTCAGAATCAGCTTGATAGCACCTAACAACAACAGCAACAACTTAGCTAGGGTGGCCTGTGCCGTCTCCTCTCACTAGAAGGGACAATAAATTGCATCTTCCCCTAAATGCAGCCAGAAATTGGTCCACTCTCTTTAGTTTGTAGAAGAGAGACACCTCTTCCCCAGTAATGATGAATAAAACACTCTATCGTACCATGGCTCTGGTCTTGATTTACTGTGTGACGTTGGACTGGTTACTAAATCTCCCTCAAGTGATCCTCCAGGCTGGGATGATAACAGTGAGGTAATAGTGTGTACCATTGCGTGCTGTCCTGGTGGTTCTGACTTGCGGCAACCCCGTGGGTGTCAGAGTGAATGTCTAGTGGTTAGGAGCCAGGGATGCTATCGAACACCCTACAGTACCCAGGTTGTGTGGTTTTCTAAACATTCTACAATGCTGAGGACATAGGGTTTTTCATGGTGGTCATCTTGGAAGTAGATTGCCAGGACTCTCTTCTAAGGTGACTCTGAGTGGACTTGAACCACCAGCATTTGGTTAGCTGCTGAGCTTGTTAACCATTTATTCAACTTCTTTCTTTCTGTTTATAAGTTTTCAAAAGTATGCTATTCAAGCATCCAGTCAAAGGGGTATGCAGCCATTTATACAGCCATTCAGATATTTTGTCTGACAACAGTTCACCCAGTGTTTATGATAGACCAGAGCCCTAGTGGCATAGGGGTTAACTGCTCAACTTCTAGTTTAAAGATCAATAGTTTGAATCCATCAACTGCTTTTTGGAAACCCTATGGAGTAGTTCTACTCTGTTCTAAAGGGTTGCTATGAGTCAGAATGGATTGGATGCAATGGGTTTGGTTTTGGATTACGACAGACCAGGAGCTTCATATACGGCAAGTGGTAGGCATCTGTCATGGATTGAACTGTGTTCCCCCAAAATGTGTGTAGCCATTTGGCTATGCCATCATTCCCAATATTTTGTGATTTTCCTATGCTGTAAATTCTAACCTCTGCCTGTGCCTAATATATCAGATCATGTTAATGGCAATTAGGGTAAAACTGTAAAATCGTTCCCAAGATCACCTCCCTGCTCCAATGTAAACAGTTTCCCTGGAGTGTGGCTGGCACTACCCTTTATCCTTTCATCCTACAAGAGATAAAAAGAAAGGGAAGCAAGCAGAGTTGGTCTCATGGACTGCATTGCATCCTCCCCAAAACGTATGTATTGATTTGACTCAGCTGTGAGTCCCAATATGGTGCAATTCCTCCCATGTGCTGTGAATCCTGCCTCTGTGATATTGATGAGGGAGCACAGACAGCACTTGTGTTGATGAGGCAGGGCTCAAGTTACCAGCTTGTGGAATATAAGGGAGAGAAGTGAGCAGAGTAAGCTGGGAACCTTATACCACCAAGAAGGCAGCACAGAGAGAAGAGCACATCCTTCAGACCCGAGTTTCCTGTGCCGAGATACTCTCATGGAATTTGGATTCAGCCTACCAGACTGTGATGATTTCTCTTACTGGATGGACTTGTAACTCGTAAATGGTTTTGTGGCTTACCAGACTGTGACAATAAAGTTTCTTTTCATGAAACTGGAAATCCACTTGTGATGTCTCTGTTAGAGCAGCACTAGCTGACTACAACATTATTTGGTACTGAGGGAGTGGAGTGCTGCTCTAACAAATACCTAAAATGTGGAAGCAGTTTTAAAACTGTGAATGTATAGAAAACTCAGAAGGAACCAAGGAGAACTGTTAACACTAAGAAGGGTGCAAATGGTGAGAAACAAGCGGCAGAGGACCGGTGACAGCAGCAATGGCAGCAGCAGAACCAGAACAGCGTTAGACAGTGCTGGAGCAGACGCATGGAGCAAGAGAGCTGTGTGCCTGCACATAGAGGTTTCCTTGCAGAGAGGGGTGCCTCTGGGCACTTCAATCAGTGGAACTAGACTTGCTGACCAATGGAGTGAGGAGGTTGAGTGTCTGTGGGATATAAGGGAGAGTGGGGTGCCTCTGGGCACGTAAATTGGTGGAGCTACACAGCTTTGGAACACCTGCCCCAGCAGGGCGGATACAGACCATTTGGCTGGGCCATGATGCTCAATAGTTTATGATTGTCCTCAGTTTTGTGATTTTCCTGTGCTGTATGTTAGAGGATTAGGGTGGGACTGTAAATCTCTTCCTAAGGTCACCTCTCTGCTCCACTGTAAAGGGAATTTCCCTGGAATGAGGCTTGTACCACCCTCTATCTTTTCATCTTACAAGAGACAAAAGGAAAGCAAGCAGAGAATTGGGAAACTCATACTATCAAGAAAGCCACACTGGGAGTAGATGGCATCCTTCAGACTTACTGTGCCTTTACCAAGATGCTCCCTGAATAATGACTGATGCAACACAAGGACCTTCCTCTAAAGCTGACAAAGCGGAGAAGCCTTCCCCTGGAGCAGACATCCTGAATTTGGATTTTGTAGCCTACTGGACTGTGTGAGAATAAACTAATGTTTATTACAAGTATCCACTTGTAGTTTCTCTGCGAGAGCAGCATGAGCTGACTAAAACAGCATATTTTGCATGTTTAAACAAGAGAATCAAGGCTATCAAAAGTTAAAGAACTTGCCTGATGTAATATTGGTGCTAAAAGGTAGAGCTAGAATCTAAATCAACCAGACTCCACCTCCGGAGTCTATTCCCTTAACCATTTCACCATACTGGTGTTTTCAAATTGCTTTGCTGATATCTGTTATTTGGCGTCATAGGAAGTCTAACTCTCCTTTGTATAATAAAAGTCAACAGGGAGTTTTGAACTCTCCTTATACATGCTGTGTTAGAACAAAGTCTTTGGCAGCTGAGGTGAAGGACAGCTAAGCACAATAGAAATTGTAAGTCTTCTTTCAAGAGGCTTTCTTGGCTGGAAATGATGAAACCCACTCTTCCCAGCTCAGAGGCAAATGTTATAAAGTCAAACAGGCCTTGTGAATATGCAAGTCAGCATCTTCCAGGAACTCACTGTCTTCAGAGGGATTTGTGAAACCTACCGGGCTATGTACATCAATGTCCCTGTTAAAGTCTGCTTTTCCTTAATAACCTTTGCCAGAAGTACGGTCAATTTCATTGCGGTTTTGGATCAATCAAAAGAACACTGTGGATTTTACACATCAGCTGTACAGGGCCAGGACCCAGCCACATGTCACTGGCAGAGAAACAGATCCCAGACACAGTCTACCTGTTTGGTGGGGCTGTCTGCACCGATCACTCACATCTGTAGATAATCCTGGTGACTCCTTCTCTGGAAATACTACAAAGATTATGTATCAGATTAGACTCAGTATCTCATCCAAGGCCTCCACTTGCAGTGGGGAGTTGTGTCCTTCACAGGAGCACCTTTCCAGGGGCAAGTAGGACCCGAGACTCTGCTCACATTTGAATCTGGATGAAGAGGCAGCTCTTCTAATTGACACAAAGATACTAGATGGGATAATAGTGGCCTCTTCATGGTCTCCAGGCTTTAGAGTCTCCAGGAACACAACCAAAAGGACATTCCACATCTTTCTTTTCCATATAGAATACTCCACCAGTTGCCATTGCATCAATTCTGTCTCATGGAGATTCTGTGTGTGTCAGAGTAGAACTCTTCTGAAGGATTTTCAGTGATTGAGCTTTTGGAAATACATCACCTGGACTTTCTTCCTAGGTGGCTCTAGGTGGACTTGGCCTACCAGCCTTGCATTTGCACCATATTCGTTTTTCCTGGGAATCCAAGCCCACCTCCACTTATGTTTTCTGTGTCCAATTATTTCATCCTTTTTCTCCTTTACCACCTGTCTGGGTTTCACTTCTCCATAGACAATGAGATAAGTCCTCAAGGAATCCAGATTTTAGAGTGAGGGTAGGAAGGGCTTGGTGCTGAGATTATCGTTTCTTCCAGTATAGAAAAAGATAGTCACAAAGCTTTGAAGTCTCCAGATAGGGCTAAGCTGGGTACAGATACAGAGAAAAGGGAAGGACAAAGAGGTGTCCTACCAAAGGATGGTTAAAGCAGGAACTGAGTCTCACCCTCAGCCTCCCTAGATGTTACAGTCCTCCTTCAGTGGGTCCCTACCCACTAACCTATAAGCATCCAACCAAAGAAAGTATGTTGGTACACAGCATGAGGGGCATTAAGGGCACCAAGTTAATTTGGAGGACCAGTTGGTGATAGAGCTTGGAGTGGTGTTCTGGGATGTCTTTTCTCTGTCATGGACGTCTGCCTCCTGCCCTCTTAGTGAAGGAAATGACCTTTAATTAGGATAAAGCTGACTGGATTTCCTGCCAAAGAATGTGCGTTAAAAATGTAGCTGGACAAGTCCTCAAAGACTGAAATGCTACACAAGCCGTAAAATGATGCTGGTAAAGAGTGTGCTTCTTGGCTTGGCCACATACAGGAGACTAAGTGGGCAGCTCCTGTTAGTAAGGTGAGGGGAGACAACAGAGGGGAATAGGAACTGATTAAATGAACATGAGAAACAAGGGTTGGAGGGGAAGAGTGTGCTGCCACTGAGTGGGGACAGTAGCTATGTGACATGGCAGAGTGTGTGTAAGTTTTTGTATGAGAAACTATAATTGCAAACTTTCACTTAAACACAGTGAAAAAAATAAATAAATATTTACAATTTTTAAAAATGTGTCTGGAATCCCATGGTGCTCTGGGATACTTTGGCGTGGTTTGCTGCACAAGGGGAGTGGCCAGGAGTTGGGAAAAGGCAGCAATGTGAGCCCAGTGAGCTGCAGGCTCCATGTCTCTTCATGGTGGGTTGGCAGGTGAGTGCTTTCTTTGATCATTCATTATTCAAAGCCCATCTACTTCTACAACATACTTGTGCCACCTTAAAGCGCATCTGATACTGAAGGTTAAGGTAAAGCAAACACAATGCAGCCACTTTAGAAAACTGTCCGGACCTTTCTGTCCAATGCAAATGTGCACCTGCCTTTGACAAGACAACTTCACTCCCAGGTGTTTACTGGGGAGAAGCGAGCCCACATGTTCCTAAAAAGGACTTGAGAAGAATGCTTGTAGTAGGTTATTCATAATACCAGAAAACAGAAACGGTCTAGGAGTCTATCAATGAAATGAACAAACAATGTAGGATATATTTATACAATTAATTGCTATTCAGCAACAAGTTCTTGTTGTTCAGTGCCATCAAGTTGGTTCTAGTTCATAGCAATTTTATGTACAACAGGATAAAACACTGCTCAATCCTGTGCTCTACTCATAGCCGTTATGCTTGAGCCCATTGTTGAAGCCATCGTGTCAATCCATTTCATGGAGGATCTTCCTCTTTGCTGCACCTCTCCTTTACTAAGCATGATAAACATGATGTGCTGCTCCAGGAAATGGTCTCACCTCATACCACATCCAAATACATGAGACCAAGTTTCACCGTCATTGCTTCTAAGGAGCATTCTGGCTGTACTTTTCCCAGGACACATTTGTTAATTCTTGCAGCAGTCCATGGTATATTAAATATTCTTTACCAATGCTATAACTCAAAGGGTTTAATTATACGTTGGTCTTCTTGTCCAACCCTTGCTTTCATATGAGATGACTGAAAACACCATGGCTTGGATCAGGCTCGCTTTGTCCTCGGAGTGACGTCTTTCTTTTTCAGTATTTTAAAGAGGTGTTTGCAGGAGATATGCCCAATGAAATGCATTGTTTGATTTCTTGACTGCTGTTTTTACGGGCACTGACTGTGGATGCAGGTGAAATTCTCGACAACTTCCATCTTTTCTCCATTTACCAAGATATTCCTTATTGGTCCAGTTGTGAGGATTTTTGTTTTCTTTATGTTGAGAATATAATCTATCCTGTGACTTCGTGTAGTCTTCAATCTCTGTCACTAAGGGCTCCAAGTTCTCTTTGCTCTTGGCGAGAGACACAAACAAGATTGTGTCATCTGTCTGTTGAAGGTTGTTAACAAGCCCTCCAGTTCTGATGATACATTCTTCTTCATGTAGTCCAGCTTTTCAGATTATTTGCTCAACATACAGACTGAATAAAAATGGTGAAAGGATCTAACACTGAAACACACTTTTCTTGACTTTAAACCATGTAGTATTCTCTTTTTCTGTTCTAAAAACTGCTGATTGGACTATGTACAGGTTCCTTATAAGGACGATTAAGTATTCTAAAATTTCCATTCTTTGCAACATTATCCATAATTTATTAAGATCTACACCATCTAAGGCCTTTGCATAGTTAAGAAAACACAGACAAACATCTTTCTGGTGTTCTTGCCTTCAGTCAAGATCCATCTTATATCAGCAATGGCATCCTCGTTCAATGTTCTTTTCTAAATCCAGCTTGAATTGCTGGTAGTTTCCTGTCAATGCCCTGTTGCAACTGCTTTTAAATATTTGAATTGGCACAAAATATGGATTTCTTCCAGTTAGGTGACCAGGTAACTGTCTTCAAATTCTTTGGCAAAAGAGTGAGCATCTCCAGTCCTGTATCTGTTGTGTCATGTCAGTTGGTATTCTGTCAGTTCCTGGAGCTGTGTTTTTGTAACGAACCTTAGACTTCTTCCTTGAATATCATGGATTCGTGATCATATACTACCTTCTGAAATGTTTGCACATCAGTCAGTTCTTTTTATTACAACGATTCTTTGTGTTGATTCCATCTTTTATTTTTCCAACGCTTCCTACACCATCCAATGTTTCCCCCCACAGAATCCTTCAATATTGTAACTCACTGCTTGAATTTTTTTCTTTAGTTCTTTTGGCTTGAAGAATGTTGAGCTGGCACTCAAAATAGGACTGTAGAAGAGCTGCCTCCTCAAAGTAGAGTTTGACCATAATGACGTGGATGGAGTAACTCTTTCCGGACATTCATTTGCTGATGTAGCAGGACCCCAAATGAGAAGAAACAGCTGCAAACATCCAGTAATAACTAAAACATTGAATTGTGAAGGATGACTTTCAGAAAATTGGAAGTTGCCAAAAATGAAATGGAATGCATAAAGATTGATATCTGAGGCATTAGTGAAATAAAATCGATTGTTATTGGCCATTTTGAATCAGACTGTGAAATGGTCTGCTATGATGAGAATGATAGGTTAAAGTGGAATGACATCACATTTATTATCAAAAAGAACATTTTGAGACTTATTATCCAGTACAATGCTTTCAGTGATAGGAAAATATCTACACACATACAAGAAAGACCAGTTAATGCCACTCTTCAAATTTATGCCCCAAGCACTAAGACTAAAGATGAAGAAATCAAAGATTTTCACCCATTTCTAAAGTCTGAAATTGATCAGTCAATCAAAATACCTTGATAATTACTGGTAATTGGAATGTGAAAGTTGAAAACAAGGAAGAAGCATTGGTAATTGGGGGAACATAGCCTTAGTGATAAAACCATTAATACCAAAACAGGCATCATCACTGACAATGATTTTCTGGCCAAAAAAAGAGTGCTGTAGAGTTCAGACAGCAAAGATATGGCACAATGTGTGATCACTGGGCTTGAGTTTTTCAGTTAAAATAATTTTGTAAGGGTAAAGCTTCAAGTCCAGATACAAAATCAGCCAAATTATGGTTGACAAAAGACCTAGTTCTTGTGCTTCATGAGAAATTGATTGAGATGAATTCTTGAGTACATAGAAAACAAGACCCATTGGCTCTTCTGAGCTGTGGATTTCTATACCTACAGAACCACAGAAGTTCACTCGAGTGTCACAGACTAAATGCTCGCCAACTTTCGTGACTCAAACCTTTCCTACAGACTGACTTCACTCTCTATACCCTGTCTTTCCCTCCTTTTTTCTCTAAGAGATTTTTCTGCATCCCATATTGGTGAGTGGTGCCTGGGGTCTTAAAAGTCAGAAAGCTGCCATTTAAGAATATCAGTTGGTCCCAACTCACCTGGAGCAGATGAAAACCAAGAACATCAAGGACATGAAGAAAACAGGAGTCCAAGAGACAGAAGAGTCCCTGTGATTGTGAGACTACATCAGCTTGAGACTAAAAGATCTAAATAGTGCCTGGCCACCACCAAAGGCTGTCCTGACAGGAAACCCAACGTAGAGTTCCTAATGAAGCATGAAGAAAAGGGATGTGCAGATCTAGAACTCTGTTAAAAGACCAGACTTGATGATCCAACAAGCAACCTGGAGGGTCGCCTGGGAATATGGCCCCTGGACTTGCTGTTAGCTCAAAGCTGAAACCAGGACTGAAGGCGACACTTCATCCTAATGCTGGACTGGACTAGGGGACACAGGGTGATGCAGGTGGTATGTGTACTTCATGGTTTCATGTACATGTGAGGCTGTCCAACCATTTTCTTTCTAGAGGGGAGAAGAAAGGATGGAGAGGAGGGGACAAGTGTGTGGCTGAGTGAATACTGAAAGAGTGGAAAAGAAGAGTGTGCTGTCACAGGGTGAGCAGAGCAGCTAATACTGTGTCAAGGCAGGTGCTCAGGGTCTCCCATGGCAAAATGACTTGGATTGTACACTTCCACTTATTCATAATAAACAAAATTTAAAAAAGACAATGCGTAATTAGCACGAACTGCATGTTTAGCACTTTAACTGATAGATGACACCAATTATTTCATTAGTTTTTCCCTCAGTTATCTATTTATGAATATATGTATGTATTCATTTACTTATTGAGAAGGATTATTTTATGGCATAAAATGTGGGTACAATAATAAAGGATCAATTTTAAGTTAAAAACAGCAACAACAATTAAAAACAAAACAAAACAGAGAAGCAGTCTAGAGCCAGTAAAGCTGCATCAAAGCCTATCTCCAGTTCTAACTAGTTGAGTGAATTTAAACATGTCACTTAACGTCTCCATCCTTACACATTAATGCAAGAGTAGTACCCTCATGGGGTGTGGTGGGGTTAAGACAGTAAAGCACGCAGAAGCAAACCCAGTGCACAGGAAGCTCACAGTGCTATTTAAACTAAATTAAATTAAATCACATGTTAAGCATTGGTGAGCCTTTATGTGGAGACCATAAATTAAGGGTGTCCAGGATGGAGCTTTGAAAGGGGATCACAAACCTCTTGAAAAGAGATGACAATGTACTGTGTGCCTCAGTCAATGTGTATTTGTGTTGGGAAAGCATTCCCCACTTTATTTAGATTCTTGGATAATGATAAATTTAAACTCTAATCCTCTGACAGAGGGCAGCGGTGAGTCAGCAGCAGTAGCCTTACACGTCGAAGTCATTCAATTCCTGGCCAATGCATCTCAGGGGCAGCCACCAACCATCTGTCAGCAGAGGCTTGTGTGTTGCTGAACAGATTTCAGTGGAATTTCCAGACTGGGATAGACTAGGCAGAAACTCTCGGCAATTTACTTCTAAAAGCAGCCAACGGAAACCCTTTGGAACACAGTAGTCTGATCCACAGCCAAACATGTGGATGGCACAGGACCAAGCAATGTTTTCTTCTGTTGCGCCTGGGGTCTCCATGAGTCAGGGGTCGCTGACAGCGGCTAATGACAGCCGAGTTTCCTTGCATTCTGTTGGCTGGGAAGTCAGTTACCCTGGATAGGAAAGGATCACCAGAGTGTGGAAACAAGGAGGAGGGATCACCTGTGCTGTCCGACAGGCTGCCCCTGCAAGTGACAGGGCACTAGTGCACACAGCGTTCTTGGCTTGTGGCAGCCTTGTAAGAACAAAAGTGCTCATCCTTGCGGGTGAGTGAGCCATGGACAAGTAAGGACAAGTAAGCCAGGAGCAAGAGGGCCGGGCTCGGCCACAGACCAGAGAGGTGAGAGAAACCTTACTGCTTATAGAGGAGCACGTTTCAGAAGCACAGGAACAGGTGAAGAGGGCTTGGAGAGGGAATGAACTATAGGATGGGAACCCATCCCCAGGAAAGTGGATGTCTCTTCACCCCCACCTGCCTGTCTTCTTGCACCATCTCTACCAGGTTGGCCTCCTGGCTTCTTGCTCAGGATAATGTTGTTGGTGTCTCTCTTTAAATCTCTAGCATTTGTTTCTACTCAGAAAACCAGCAACGGCAGTGGAGGGTTGTCTGGTCCCACTATGAGTTTAAGGACACGTTTGTCATTCTTGGGCATCAGAGTGTGGTGGCCATGGCTGAGACTTTGGAGTCAGATAGACTGGGTCTGCAGTCCAGCTTCAGCACTAACTGGCCAGGTGATCTTTAGAAAGGTTCTTCACCTCTGTGTGCCTCAATTCATCATCTCTAAAATGGGGATGAAGACCTGGGCTGTGGAGCTACACACAGTCCAGTAACCAATTGCTGTAGAGTCAACTCATGGTGACCCTGTGTGTGTCACAGAGGCACTGTACTCCTTGTGGTTTCCAGTGACTGATTTTTCAGAAGTGGTTTGCCAAGCCTTTCTTCTGAGGTGCATCTGTGTGGATTCCAAGCTTCCACCTTTTGGTTAGCAGCCGAGTGCGTTAACCATTTGCATCACTCATGTGGTAGGCAGCACATTAAACCTTCTACTGACTGCTAGTGAGCCTCTGAAATTTGTTCATGCTATCATCTGACAAGTCATTAACTCAGCCAGCTAGTAAGCCCTGAGTTCCTATTTAAGTGCCTAGTTCTGGGCAAGGCCCCCAGGGACACCATGGGGGGTGATAAATGGACTCAGTCTTGCCCTTCTGGGCCACTAGGCATCTCTGGGGCATGACTTACTTCAGCCCCTGTTTCCATGCAGAGAAACACACCTGACATCCTTCCCTTCTGAGTGTGGTTGACAGACAGCACCACGTACCAGCCACATACGGGGCCCACAAGCATCAGCAGGTCCTATGAGTCCTGCTTCATGAGAAACTCCTCTCAGAAGTGCGCAAGGACCACCACTGGTCACAGAAGAGCCTCTGCCCATCTTGTGGACTTCACATACGGGCCAAGACCAGATAAAAAGCCTGACACCTCTGTCTGAAACAGAGATGGAAGGTGTCATCTCCTCCCTTCATCCTGCAGGAATATGAGAACAATTACTTCCTGGTTCCAGTGAGATCTCAGCTGGTAGGGAAAAGATAACCCCATGGAATAGACACAGAGAAGGGGTCCTAGAAAGGCTGCTTGGTTTAGGGGAACGGGGTCATGGAACAGCCAGCTGGATGGGCAGATTACATATCCCCTCTGTCAACAGAAGTCCTTTGCTTTGTCTTTGAGCCTTGAATAAAAGACTCAAGAGAAGAGAGAGGATCCTATGCCTTGCCAGACCCTCAAATGGAAACTGGTGTTGACCGTGATATCAGTGAGACAGCAGCACGGGAAGTAGATGTTACTGTGCATCTCAGTCACCCTGGGACCAGCCCGGTGACTAAATTCTTTATGAAACTGCCAGACAGCGTTGCACACTAAAGTTTAGGAACTTGGGACAAAGGAGAAAGGAAGTCTCTGGGATGCAGGGAGTTGAGAATAGTAGAGTCACCTTCCTAGTCCACATGGAGATTCTGCCTCCAGTGCCAGCCTTGGAAGATCTGGGGTTCCTTAGCAAGGATTGTGATCTAATAGTACATCCACACAAGGATTTCATTTCATTGTTCTTACAACCCATTGAATGAAGTGTTGTCATTCCCATTTCATAGATGCACTCAGAGAGAAGTTACTCAGTGGTGGAGTTGGAGCTGGGATTCGAACCCAGGTCTGTTGAATCTGAAGTCTATGCTGTCTTTGCAGAGCTACCTCCCTGCTACTGTCTATAATACTGTAACACAGAAGCCAGGTTGGATCTCGGCAGACAGAATCTAGCAGAGAGATTTGGGGACTTCATGCCACCAAGAAGACAGCACTGAAAGAAAGGTGCATTCTTCAGACCTGATGTTCCTGCACCAAGATGCTGTCAGACCAACGGAAGGTGGATGCAATGCAAGGATGCAATGCAAAAAACTTACTCCAGAGCCCACAGGGAATGTGTGTGTCCCTGGAGTCAAGAACACTCTGAATTCAGACTCTAACAAAGTTTTGTTAGAGTAGTACCAGATGATTAAGACAGGCCTCATGTATACGATATCCCACAATTGAGTCCATGAATGTAATTGTTCTAAGTGCTACATAACTCATTGCTGAATATCACTATCACTTTGAAGTACCCCTTCGGGTAGCTATGCACTGAAGCCAGTTCCTAGTCCACCCTTCAAAGTAATTTTGGAATTCTTTCTGCAATCGTCGTTACACATGGTCACATGGTGGCAAGCTTGCAAACTTAATTGTATAGTTGTCTGTGAGGGTGTTCTTAGCCCATAAAGAAATAACTGTATTGGAATGCCTACCTACTCTTGTGATCTACTGCCCAATGATTTTTTTTTTTTTTTACCTGAAGGTAAAGGAAATATTGAAAGGAAGACATTTTGATGACATTCAGGACATCAAGCATAATACAGCAGCTCTGATGGCCATTCTAGAAAGAGTTCCAAAATTGCTTTGAAGGGTAGACTAGACACTGGAATCAGTGCATAGCTTCCCAGGGGGAGTACTTTGAAGGGTACTATAGTGATATTTAGCAGTTAATTGTGTAGCATTTTTTCCTGAATGAGTTTACAAACTTAAATGGCAGTGCTAGTACTGTTTTATGATGTTGGTTAGCAACTTTACAACAGGTCAGCGCTCTACCTGATCAACCTTACCTTTCCTATCACCAGCTTTCCTGTCCCTTCCTGCTTTCTAGACCTTGTCCTTAGGCTGGCATGTCCTTTTAGCCTCGTTTTGTTTTACAGGCTTGTCCAGTCTTTGGCTGAAGGATGAACCTCAGGAGTGACTTCATTACTGAGCTGAAAGGGTGTCCAAGGGCTGCACCCACGGTGTTTCTCCAGTCTGTCTGGACAGCAATTCTGATCTTTCTTTTTGGGTTAGAATTTTGTTTACATTTACCTCCAGCTCTGCTGTGATCCCTGTTAGAACAGTCAGTGTTGGTGGCCAGGTACAATCTGTTGTACTGGATTTAGTCTGCTGAAGGATGTTATAGGTATGGTTCATTAGTCCCATGGCCTGTACTGAAATCAGTACTTGTGTCTCTCAGTAATTTATGGCTGAGAGTTCACTTAAAAAAAAAAAAAGTTATCCCCAAATGAGTGCATCAATGATTAGACATGTGAACCTTTGGATGGTGTCATGGATTGAATTGTGTCCTCCCAAAAATATGTGTAGCCATGTGGCTTGGACATGATTCCCGATATTTTGTGGCTGTCCTCCATTTTGTGATTGTCTTGTGCTATATGTTAAAGGATTAGGGTGGGACTGTAAATCCCTTCATAGGATCACCTCCCTGCTCCACTGCAAATAGGGTTTCCCTGGAGCATGACTTGGCCCACTCTTGATCCTTTTGTCCTACGAGAGATAAAAAGGAAAGAGAAGCAAGCAGAGAATTGGGAATGTCACATCATCAAGAAAGCAGCACCGGGAGAAGAGCACATCCATCAGATCTGAGCTTCCTGGACCAAGATTCTCCCTGGACAAAGACTGATGCAATACTGGACTTTCCTCCAGAGCCAACAATGGGGAAGGTCTTTCCCTGGAGTGGATATCTTGAATTTGGACTTGTAGCCTACTGGACTGTGTAAGAATAAACCTTCCTTTGATAAAGCCATCCACTCTGTGGCATTTCTGTTAAGAGCAGCACTAGCTGACTAAAACAGATGGTGACCGACTTTTGGATATTACATGAGCTAAGTTTTCTTTTTTTAAAGCTAGAGGAATTAAGTTTGATTTAATGAAGGTGTATTCTCCTAGCTGGTTTTTCCTTGTCTCTGAAGTGAAAAAACTATTCACATGCTAGCTGGTCCCCTGGATGTTTATTTCCTAAAATTAACTCTTTAGATTGGATCATTTATGGGCTGATTCTTTAGGTTCTGGAAATCTAAAGCACCTGACTTGGTTGGAGGCTGAACAAATCAGGATGTCTAGGAAGAGTGTGGAGAGGAAGGAATGGTATGATGGGACACTACATCTGTCATCAAAGAACTTGCATTGGCGCTCTTGTCAGTTGCTGGCTGTGGGCAGCATGTTTCTCAATGAGCCCCCATTTCCAAATTTATAAAATAGAGATAGAAATGCCTCCTCTACTGGAAAGTTGACAATTCAGTCCATCCAGAGGCAGCTTGGAAGATGGGCTTGTTGATCTACTTCTGAAAGATCAGCCAGTGGAAAACCTTTGGAAGGCAGTTCTACTCTGAAACACATGCAGTTGCCAAGAAGTCAGAATCAACTCAGTAGGAGCTGGGTTTGGTTTTATGTTATTGCTGTTGTACTACTGATCTTTCCCTATTATGGAGAGCAACAGAGTGTGATACAGCATGGAGAAGGACTTTGTAAAACTGTCATGGTATCTACAGATGCTTGACAGTGTTACTGTTAAACAAGCCCATGGATTGACTTTTCAAACAGGAGATAAACTGAGAAAGGATCACGTTCCTAGGTTTCTTTTGGTTGTATCTGAAGTCCTCTGTTTTCTTAAGGACATCAAAGAGATGAGAAAAATATGAGTCCAGGAGACAGAAGGGGCCAAATGATTGGGAAACTACATCAGCATGAGAGAAGAACTAGATGGTGCCCAGCCACCAGAAATGACTTCCCTGACAAGGAGAAAAATGGGGGTACAGATCTAGAACTCTAATAAAAGACCAGACTTGATGATCCAACAACCCAGAGCATGCCCTGAGGACATGACCCCTGGGCTTTTTGCTAGCCAAGAGCTGAAAACAGTACTGAAGCCAAACCTCCAGACAAAGATTGTACTGAACTTTAAGACATAGAGTGAATGGTGGTGTGTTGAAGTCATCTACTATTACTGTGGAGCTGTCTATCTCTCTTTCCAATGCTGTTAGGGTTTGTTTTATGCATTTTGGAGCCCTGTCATTGGGTGCATGAATACTTAATATGGTTATGTCCTCCTAATGTATTAACCCTTTTGTGTAGTCCAGTTCAATCTTAGTCTGAAGGTCTGGCTTTGGTACTGGCTGTGGTATTGGGTTAGGGAGTCTGGGGGCCATGCTCCCAAGAGATCCTGCAAACTGGCACACCATCAAGTGTGGTTATTTGGTAGAGTTCTAGTTCTGCCATCTAACCTTTTTTTCTGCTATGTCACAGGCTCCACGGCGTGTGCCCCATCTGGGCAGTCATTGACGGTGGCCGGGTATCATTTAGTTCTTCACGTCCCATGCTGAAGCAGATACTGGCTCTATGTTCCCTTCCATATTGTGGAGGGGGCCTCATATTTTCCTCCATTTCTTGATCTCCTCCCTTTACCTTGGTCCAGATGGACTGGGACCAATTGATGCTACCTGGATGACAGCTTGCTAGCTTTTAAGTCCTCAAATACTGCTCACCAAGTGATGTGCAGAACATTTTCTTTGGAGAAAAAGAAGGCAAAAAAGGCTTGGATATGCTATTAGCTTAGATGTTCCCTGAGAGGTGGTCCCCAGTCCCCCAACACTGTTATTCTATCTTTCCAAAGGATTGGGCCATAGTTAGGGAACAGTTTAGTTCTGATGTTGTGCAGTTGTGGTTACCTCTTTTTCAGTGTGTGCTGTCACATCTTTTACCCAACCTGAATTTTGACCACTATCTAATTAGTAGAAACCCATCTCCCTCCCTCCCCACCCTTGAAAATATCAAAATTGATTTTTTTTCTGTACTTAAATATTTTGTTGCATCCTTTTAATAAGGGTTTCATACAATATTTGTCATTTTGCATCTGGCTAATTTGACTCAGCATAATGTCCCTAGATAGTTCCATTTTAGCAGATGTTTCCCTAAATCATCATTGTTCCTTATTGTTGGATAGTATTTTGTTATATGAATACACCACAGTTCGTTTAACCATTCATCTGTTGATGGACATCTAGGTTGCTTCCATCTATTTTCTATCATAGAGAGAGCTGCAATAGACATTGCCGTGTATATATCTGTTTTTGTGGTGGCCCTTATTTCTCTGGGATATAACCCAAAGAGTGGGATTGCTAGATCATATGGCATTTCTGTTTCTAATTTTTTAAGAAAGTGCCACATTGATTTCCATACTGGTTGTACCATTTTACACTCCCACCAACACCGTAGAAGAGTTCCAGTCTTTCCACATCCTCTCTAGCAGTCACTATTTTGTGGTTTTGAGATTATTGCCAACCTTGTTGGTGTGACATGGTATCTCATTGTAGTTTTGATTTGAATTTCTCTGATGGCTGGTGATTGTGTTTCCTAATGTATCTGTTTGCATTTAGTATATCTTATTCAGTGAAGCACCTGTTCATGTTGCTTGCCAATTTTTTGATAGTGTTGATTGTCTTTTTCTTGTTGAGGTTTTGTAGTATCCTGTAGATTAGCAAATGTGGTAGCCAAAACTCTTTCCCATTCTGTAGGTACTTTTTACTCTTTTGATGACGGATTTGGATGAGCATAAGTGTTCGATTTTTAAGAGTTACCAATTCTCTGTTTTCATGCCTGGAATTTGAGGATTACTGGTGACTTTTTGTATAGTATTAATGTCATGAATTAGGGCTTCCAGAGTCATCCCAAGTTTTCCTTTCAAGATCTTTATTGTTTTAGTTTTTATATTTAGGTCTTTGATAACTTTTGAGTTTGTTTTTATGCATGGAGTGAGACAGGGTCTTTTTTCATTTTTAGCAGATGGATATCCAGTAATGCCAGCACCACTTGTTGAAAGACTGTATTTTCCCTGGTTCACAGCTTTTGGACCTTTATCAAATATCAGTACTCACAGGTGGGTGATGTTACATTTGGATTCTCAATCTGTTCCAATGGTCTATGTGTCTGTTTTTGTGCCAGTACCAGTCTGCCTTGACTATTGTGGCAGTATAGTAGGTTTTAAGGTCAGGTAGCATGAGTCATCCCACTTTGTTGTTCTTCTTTAGTGATATTTTACTTATCCATGGCTTGCTCCGTTTCGATAAGAAGTTGGTGATTTTTTTTCTACATCTCATTAAATAATGTCATTGAGATTTGTATTGGGATTTCATTGTATATACAGTTTGCTTTGGGTAGAATGGAAATCCTGGTGGTGTAGTGGGTTAAGTGCTACCTCTGCTAACCAAAGGGTGGTAGTTCAAATCTGCCAAGTGCTCCTTGGAAAGTTATGGGGCAGTTATACTCTGACCTATAGGGTCATTATGAGTCAGAACCGACTCTCAGCAGTGGGTTTAGTTTTTGGGGGGATTTGGGTAGAATAGTCATTTTCACAATGTTAAGTCTTCCTATCCAGGAGGAAGGTAGACTTCTCCACTTATGTAAGTCACTTTTAGTTTCTCTCAGTAGGGTCATGTAGTTTTCTTTATATAGGTCTTTTACATCTCTGGTTACATTTATTCCTAAGTATTTTACTATCTTGGGGACTATAGTAAATGTTAATGATTTTGAGATTTTCTCTTCGATTGTCTCTATGTTGGTGTAAAAGAATCCAACTGATTTATGTATGTTTATTTTGTATCCTGATACTTTGCTAAGT
Organism: Heterohyrax brucei; assembly: GCA_028571685.1. Classification (NCBI taxonomy): domain Eukaryota; kingdom Metazoa; phylum Chordata; class Mammalia; order Hyracoidea; family Procaviidae; genus Heterohyrax; species Heterohyrax brucei. The sequence goes on from CM053146.1 coordinate 22,612,902, forward strand.
CTTCTGTTAAATCCAGCAGTTTTTTGATGGATTCTTTACTGTTTTCTGTGTATAGGGTCGTGTCATCCATAAATAGTGATCCTTTAACTTCTTTGTCAATCTTGGATCCAACTCGACGGCACTGGCTGGCTTGTCAATTTTGATGCCCCTTATTTCTTTGTTGTGTCTGATTTCTTGGCCGAGGACCTCCAGAACAATGCTGAATAGTAGTGGTGACAGTGGGCAGACTTGTCTGGTACTTGTTCTTAGGGGAGTGTTTCCACTTCTCTCCATTCAGTATGATGGCTGATGGTTATGTGTAGGTGTTTCCTTTCTATTCCTATTCTACTGAGACTTTTTAACATGAATGGATGTTAGACTTTATTGAATGCCTTTTCTGCGTCTATTGATAGAATCAAGTGGTGTTTTGTTTGTGTGGTTGATGACATTGTTTCTCTTATGTTGAACCATCTCTACATCCCTGATATGAATCCTGCTTGGTCATGGTGAACTATGCATTTTTTTTCTTTTATATATGATTAAGTGAAAGTATACAATCCAAGTTAATTTTGCATTCCCACTTCTCTGCAACTCTATCTGTTGTCCTCACTCTGTGACAGCACACTCCTCCTTTTCACTCTACTTCTAGTATCCTCTCACAGAATAACCTGTCTCCTCTTTTCCAGCCTCTCCTATCCCCTCTAAAAAGAAATCAGTAGGACAGCTATCTATTCATGTATAAAAGCACAAAGTACACACACCACACGCTCACCCTGGGTCCCCAAGTCTGGTCTATTCTTTGTCTGAAGTATTGACCTCAGTACTGGTTTCGGGTCTGGACTAGCAGCAAGTCTAGGGGCCGTGTTCCCAAGGGACCCTTCAAGCTGTCAGACCATCAGTTCAGGTCTTTTAATAGAGTTCTTGATCTGCACATCTCTTTTTCTTGTGCTATGGCAGGGACTCTACATTGTGTTGCCTGTCAGGGCTATCTCTGTTGGAGGCTGGCCACCATCTGGTTCTTCTGGTCTTGTGCTGATGTAGTCTCCCAATTATATGAGTCCTTCAGTCACTTGGGCTGATTTTTCCTCGCGCCTTTAATGTTCTCTGTTGTCATCTGTTCTAGGTGTGTTAGGACCAGTTGATGTTCCCAAGATGGCAGCCTGCTGTCTTTTAAGAACCAGACACCACTCACCAATATGGGGTACAGAAGACTATCTTAGCAAAAGACTAGTTATCCAATTAACCTTGATGTCCCCTGAAAACATTGTTCCCAGACCACTGTCCCTGCTGCTCTGTTCTTTGAATTGTTGGATTTACTATAAGAAATCTTTCAGTTTATAGTCCAGTTATGCTGACATGGTGTCTACTGCATGCTGTCACTTCCTTCACCTAACTGAATTTCTATCCACTAATCTATGAACTGTCTCCCCTGTTTCTTACCCTCATAGCCATCAAAGAGTTTTGTCTTCTGTGTATAAGTCCTTTCTTAAGTCCTTATAATAGTGGTCTCATACAATTGTCCTTTTGCTGCTGGCTGATTTTGCTCAACATAATGTCTTCTAGTTGATACCAGGCTATGAGATTCTTTTTAAAATCGTCTTTGTTCTGTATCACTACATAGTGTTCCATTTTGTGTATATACCATAGTTTGTTTACCCATTCATCTGCTGATGGGCGCCTAAGTTGATTCTATCTTTTTGCTATTGTGGACAGTGCTGCAATAAACATTTGTGTGCAAGTATCTGTTCATGTGACAGCCCATATTTCTCTAGGATATATTGCAAGCAGTGGGATTGCTGGCTCATATGCTATTTCTATCTCTGGCTTTTAAAGATAGTGTCAAACTGCATTCCAAAGAGATTGTACCATTTGCATTCCCACCAGCAGGGTAGGAGAGTGGCAGTTTCTCCACAGCCTCTCCAGCATTTGTTATTTTATGTTTTTTGGATTACTGCCAATCCCATTGGGGTGAGAAGGTACCTCATTGTAGTTTTGATTTTTATTTATCTAATAGTTAATGATCATGAGCATTTCTTCATGTCTTTTGGCTGCATGGATGTCATCTTTGGTCTGTCTCCTTTCACCTTGTTTAATTGGTTTATTTGTTTTTTTGTTGATATTTTGCTGTACCTTGTAGATTATGGACACTAGAAGTCCATTTGATACATAGCTGCCAAATATTTTTTCCCAGTCTGTAGACAGTTTTTATTATTATTATGTTTGAATGAAAATGTACATTCCCATATAAATTGGCATGCTCACAAATGCGCAGCTCCCACTGCTCTCTCTGCCTGCTGACAGCACACCTCTCCTCTTTGCTCCATACATGTCCTATCCTCCCAACCATCTCCTATCCCCTCTTCTCCATTCACTTCACTTCTTTCAGCAAGATGTCAGCAAGATGACCTCCTATAGATGCATAGAACCATAAAATTTCCACAAGATACGGTCACTCCGCATTGCCAAGTCCAATCCATCACTGTCCAAAAAGTTGACCTTCATTATGACTTATGGACAGGGACAGCATCAGGGCCAGGGGCCTTGCTCCCAGGGGAATCCCGAAGCCCCTGGACCATCAGTTGAGGTCTTTTATTGGAGATCTCAGGGTGCACCCCTATTTATTCTCTTGTTGCCAATGAGACTCAACTTTGTGAGCTCCATCGTGGCTATTATTGGTGGTGGCTGGGCACCACCTGGTTCTTCTGGTCACGAGTAGATGTAGAGCCCAATCACATAGGTCTCTGTCTTCTGGGTTCTCTTTTCCTGATGTCGTTCTTGTCCTCAATGATCATCCGTTCCTGTTGAGTTGGGACCATTTGCTGTACCCTCAGCTGGCAGCTCGGCAGCTTTTAAGATCCCAGACGCCACTCACTGATGTGGGGTGTAGAGAGTCCTCATTAGCAAAATGTTAGGTGTGCCAATTGGCCTCAATTTCCCCTGAGAGCATGGTCCCCAGCCCCCCACCCCAGCTACTCTGTTTTTGCAATATTGGGTTAGGATGGGGGGAGTACTCAAATTGTGTTGAAGTCCAGTTATTACTTATCTTCTTTCTAATATGTGCTGTCACTGATTTCACCCAACCAAATTTCTATTAACTATCTAAACCCTCCCCCACCACCCTTCCTCCTTCCCCATGCTTGCAGCCACCAAAGAGTGTTTTCTTCTACACAAGTCTGCTTTTAAGCTCTTATCATAGGGGTCTCATACAATAGTTGTCTTTTTGTCGCTGACTACTTTCACTCAACATAAAGTCCTCCAATTGAAACCAGGATAAGAGATGTTTCCTGCAATCATCGTTGTTCTTTATCATTGTGTAGTATTCCAATTAGTATATATACCATAGTTTACCTATCCATTCCTCTGTTGTTGGGCATCTGGGTTAATTCCATCTTTTTGCTATTATGGACTGTGCTGTGATGAACATTCGTGTGTATGTATCAGTCAGTGTGAATGGCCTTGATTCTGTAGGCAGTTTTTTTAACTCTCTTGATAAAGTCTTTGAATGTACGTGTTTGATTTTTAGCAGTTCTCATTTATCTGTTTTCTCTTCTGTTTGTGTATTGTTATAAGATTTTGTAGTCTGTGTAAGCCATATATTAGAACTTTCATTGATGTTGTAGATGTGTACATGTGTAGATGTTGTAGATGTGTAGATGTGTAGATGTTGTAGATGTGTAGATGTGTAGATGTTGTAGATGTGTTTTTGAATTCTGTTGGTTAGAATTTTATTGAGAATTTTTGTATCTAGGTTCATGAGAGATATTGGTCTGTAATTTTCCTTTTTTGTGCTGTCTTTGCCTGGTTTGGTATCAGGATTATACTAGCTTCATAGAATGAGTTTGGGAGTACTTCATCTTCTTCTGTGCTGTGGAATACCTTTAGTAACAGTGATGTTAATTCTTCTCCAAAAGTTTGGTAGAAATCTCCAGTGAAGCCACATAGGCCAAGGTTTTGGTGGGGGGAGAAGAGTTTTTAATTATTTTTTCAATCTCTTGTCTTGTGATGGGTTTATTTAGTTCTTCTGTCTGTGCTAGTTTGGGGAGATGGTGTTTTTCTTAGAAAATTGTCCATTTCTTCTAGGTTTTTTAATTTATTGGAGCACACTGTTTTGTAGTATTCTGTTATCATTTTTTTGATTTCATATGAGTCTGTTACAATGTCAGCCATCTAAATTCTTATTCTCTTATTTGTTTCCTCTCTTGTTTTTCCTTTGGCAGTTTAGCCGGAGACATCACTTTTGCTGATCTTTTAGAAAAACCAGCTTTTGCTCTCGTTGACTCTTTTTTTTTTATTAAATAAAAAAATGAAAGTGTACATACTCTGTGCTTACAATATTGGGTTAAGAGAGGAGGAGTACACAAGTTGTGTCGAAGTCCCATTAATATTGATCTTCTTACTAATGTGAATTGTCACCAATTTCACCCTACCAAATTTCTAACAATTATCTAATCTAAACCCTCGCCCCTTGCCTTCCTGCCCTCCCACCTTTCCCACCCTTGTAGCCATCAATCTTTTCTATTATGTATGAGTACGCTCTTAGGTTTTTATTGTAGGGGTCTCATATAATAATTGTCCTTCTGTCACTGACCGGTTTCACTCAATATAATGTCCTCCAGTTGATACCAAATTGAGAGATGTTTCCTGCTATCATCGTTGTTCTTTATCAGTGTATAGTACTCCATGGAGTATATATACCAAAGTATATTACTTTTACCACCTAATGGAAAGCAAACACTGTAAATAGTTGTTTTCATCACAGTTGAGGACTTACTCTCGAAGGTAGACTTTCTCTTTTTTGATTATCTGTTTTTAAAATTGTGCCTCATGTGAAAGTTTACAGCAGAAATATCTCATTTAAAAATTTATACACAAATTGTTTTGCTGCACTTACAGTTCCTGTAATGTGTTAGCATACTTCACCTTTCCACACCATGTTCCCTCTGTTCTTTTATCCAATTTTCCTATTCCTTCCTCTTTTCTTGCCTTGCTTTTGGGCAGGATTTGCCCATTTGGTCTCATGTACTTGATTGAACTAAGGAGGATGTTCCTCACATGTGTTACTGTCTGTTTTATAGTGCTGTCTAATCTCTGGCTGAAAAGTGGGTTTTAAGAGTGGCTTTAGTTTTGAGTTAGTAGGGTGTCAGTTGCCAATAGTCTCGGGAGCTCTTCAGATCTCTGTCAGACCAGTAAGTTTGGTCTTTTTTCAATGCACTTGAATTTTGTTCTATATTTTTCTTCCTCTGTTCAGGACTGTATTATGATCTTGGTCAGAACAGCTAGTTGTGGTAGCTGGACACCATCTAATTCTTCTGGGCTCAAGCTGGTAGAGCCTCTGGTTCATGTGGTCCTTTGGTCCTTTGGGATCATATTTTCCTTATGTATTTGGTTTCCTTCATACTCTTCTGCTCTGAATGGAATAGAACCAATAAATGTATCTTAAATGGCTGTTGAAAAGTTTTTAAGATCGCAGACACTATTCAGCAAACTAGGATGTAGAACATTTTTTCAATGAACTGTGCTAAAACAGTTGACCTAAATGTCCCCCAAGACTGTAGTTCCCAGCCCTCAGTCCCACCAACTCAGTCCCTCAGGTGATTGGATGTGTCTAAGAAGGTTCTACGCCTTTGCTTTGTTCAGTTGTGCCACCTTCCCCTACATTGTGAGTTGTCTTTTCCTTCACCAAATTTAGCTTGTATACAGTTCAGCTAGGGATTTCCCCTCTCCAGCTTCCCCTCCAAAGTAACCATCTAAGTTTGTTTTTTTTGGGTGTATGTATATAAACTTGCTCTTAGATTGCTACAACAGTTGTCTTATACAGTACTTGTCCTCTTGTGAATAACTTATTTTGCTCAACATGATGCCCTCCAGATTCATCCACATTGTCAGATGTTTTGAGAATTCATCATTATTCTTTATCATTTCATAGTATTCCACTATTTGTATGTACTATAATTTGTCTACCTACTCCTCAGTTCATGAGCACTTACGTTATTTCCGTCTTTTTGCTATGGTGAATAATGCTACACTGAACATTATTCATGTGACTACTCTTATTTCTCTCAGGTATATTCCTAGAAGTGGAATTGCTGGATGGCATGGCATTTTTCTATTTCTAGTTTTTTATATCACTTTACATTCCCACCAGTAGTGCATAATAGTTTCAGTCTTCCTGAAAACTCTCCAAAATGTATTATTTTCTGTTTTCTGACCAGTAATGTCGGAGTGAGATGATATTGCATTGTAATTTTGGTTTGCATTTTTCTAATGGCTGATGTTCTGTTAGCAATCTCAGTGTCTTGTTTGGTGAAGCATCTGTTCGTATCTTTTGCCTAATTTTTTAATTGGATTATTTGTCTTTCTGTTGTTAAGGTGAAGTATTTTGTAGATTTCAGAGATCAGCCACTTGTTGGATGTCATAGTCATTTTTTTTTCCCCAGAGTATAGATTCTCCTTTCTAAGAGTTTTGTGAGCTCTTTTGGTATGCTTATGTTGCCTAGGCATCAGCATATGGTGATTCACCTCCGATCTCAAAGTTCTGGAGGCTGTAGCGCTTTCCCTAGCAGCTTACCAACCTCCACCAGCCTGATACCCTTCCCTTTTGCTCTCCTCAACCCCTGCACACTTAGTCTTTGAGGGACTTCTTTGACCACTTCCTTGTTTTTGAGAAGACATTTCTTCACGGAGGTAAAAGATGCATGTGACACAAATAGTGAATGAACAAATGAGAGGTGAAGTGAATGATGCAGAAATACTGAGTGCTGGAGAGGACTGAGGATCTGTCAAATCACTGGAGGCTACCTCAAGGTGTATGTTCTGTGTTCAGCCATGGCAAATTGAACTTATGTTTTTTGAAACTTTCTCTCACGTTCCTCATTATCTTGAATCTGCAGTTGGATGTGGAAGCTGCAGATACAGAGGACTGATTGCACGTGGAATTATATCACTTTTTCTTTTGTATATGGCTTCTTTTGTTCAAAATTATGCCTGTGAAATTCATCCATGCTATAGCTGTAGTTGTCAATTGCTGTGTAACAGCAAATTGTATGATATATCACAATTCACTGCTTTACTGTGTGTGGACATTTTGGTGGTTTCCAGTTTGGGGCTAGCTGTGAACATAGATGAATCTGTCTTTTGGTGTACATGTACATACTTTTTAGTTTGGTATACACACATGAATAGAATTTCTGGATTATGATACATATTACATTTTTCTTTTAAAAAATAATAAAAATATTTTCATGTATAATATACTTGCAGTAGTATCCAAAAATTTTAACCATACAGTGCAGAGTTTGGCAAACACATAATCACCAGTATCTTCAAGATATGGTATAGTATGGAGTGAGGAACTCAAAACGCTTCCTGCTTCTTTGCAGCCACCTTTCTCTATGTCATTCCCCTAATGATCACTAATTACTTTTTGTCACTGGAATTTTGCCTTTTATAGAACTTCACATAAATGGAATCAATCATACACTATGTAGTCATTTGTGTCTCATTTTTAATAATTTTTGAGATGTATCTTTGCTGTTGTAGATCATTTCTTTTTACTGTGGCACAGCAATATACCACATTTTGTTTATCTACATGTTTATTAACATATTTCTTTTTTTAATTTTGGGGTTTTTATTAATAAAGCTGCTATCATTAGTTACATACAGTCTTTATGTGAAAAATATGTTTTCACTTATTTGGGGTAAATATTTGGGAGTGTTGTTATTCAATCGTATTGTAAGTGCATATTTAACTTTACAAAAAAGGCCAAACTAGTTTCCAAACTGAATGGACCATTTTATGTCCCACTAGAAGTATATGAGTTCCAGCTCCTCCACATCCTTATCCACAAGTGCTATCACCAGACTTTTTAATTTTAACCTATTCTAGAAATGTGCAATGGTAACTCATTATGGTTTAAATGCCTCTAATGGCTAATAATGGAAAACCTGGTGCTTAGTGGTTACATGCTACATCTGCTAACCAAAAGGTCAGCAGTTCAAATCCATCAGAAACTCTATGAGGTAGTTCTACTCTGCCCCATAGGGTCACTATGAGTTGCAATCAACTCAACAGCAGTGGATTTGGTTTGGGGTTTTGTTTTCTTAATGCCTAAGAATGTTGAATACCTTTACGTCGGATCCGACTCGACGGCACTTGGCTTGGCTGGCTATGTGCTTATGGGTCATTTGTATATCCTCTTTGATTTAATGTTGTTCAAAAATTTTGCCTTTTGAAAAATTGGGTTCTCATTATTGTCAGAGAGAATTTTTTGTATGTTCTAGAGATAAAGGTTTTTTTTCTTGTCTTTTGACCAAGTATTTATTATAGGAATATTTTTTTATGGTATCTGGCTTGTCTTTTCATTTTCTTAAGCATATCTTTTGAAGAACAAATATTTTTAATTTTGTTGAAGTCCAAATTATAAATCTTTTCTTATGGTTAATGTACTTTTGCATATTATCTAAAAAAATTTTTGTAACCTCTGACATGACCGACTCGATGGCACTTGGCTTGGCAACCTCTGACAGTGAGGCTTTATCCTTACATTTTTTTCTAGAATATTTATGGTCTTAGCTATTACATTTAGTTTATGATTCATTATAAGTTAAATTTTGTATATGATACGAGGTAAGAATTAAGGATTAGAGTTCACTTTTTTGCATACGGATTCCCAATTGATCCAGCACATTTGCTGAAAAGTGGAAGACTATTCTTTTCTGAATGAATTACCTCGGCATTGTTACAAATTTACACACACACACACACACACACACACACACACACACACACACACACACACACACACACACGTATGGAACTCTGGTGGCACAGAGGTTAAGTACTTGACTGCCAATTGAAAAGTCAATGGCTGGAACCCACCCCACCAGTCACTTCACAGGAGAAAGGATGGCAGTCTGACAATTTGATTCCACAAAGATTACAGCCAAGGAAACCCTAGAGAGCAGTTCTACTCAGCCACATGGATTGACTGTGAAGAAGCATCAACTCAACAGCACCCAACAAAAACAACAGTGAAATAACAGAGTCCATGGAGGTGCAAACAGTTAACATGTTTGGCTGCTAATCAAAGGTTGAAAGTTAGAATCCACTCAGAGGCACCTAGGAAGAAAGGCCTGTGGGACAGGGCCAAGATGGCAGAGTAGTCAGACATTTCCTGTGGTCCTTGCAACAAAGACCCAGAAAAACAAGTGAATTGTTTATATAAATGACAAAATAGGAGCCTTGAACATTAAAGGGAAAATTAAGGAATTGGACGGAGCAACATGGGAAGGAAGAGATGGCTCAGAAACATTGAGGAGTTGCCAGATCAGCCTGGTAGGAACTGGCACCTTACAGGCCAGATCCGCTGGCATCAGCATGGGAGGCAAGCAGTGGCATTCAGGAAGTATTTTCCACAATGGGAGAGATTGTTCAGTGAACAATCTACTCATGCCTCTAGAATCAGTGAAAAGTGGTGTGCAATCAGCAAAAGATAAGTATTTGTGTCTAACCTACTAAGAGGACCACAAAACACTCTTTTGGGGAAAACTTTTCTCCCATTTAGCTACTCTCTTTCACCTATGCACTGAACCTGAACCAGTTTCAGAGACTGATGAATTCCCTGAGCCAAGTGATTCTTATCTTTTGTTTTGTTTATGTGGTTGACTGCACTAATTGTTTTTCTGATGTTGAAGCAACACTGCATCTCTGGTATGAATCCTACTTGGTCATTGTGAAGTTGTTTTTTCTTTTTTCGTACATTGTTTAATTCTATTGGCTAGAATTTTGCTGAGGGATTTTTGCATCATCTTGATCTGACTCGACAGCACTTGGCTTGGCTAAATTCATGAAAGATATTCTGCAATTTTCTTTTTTTGTGAGATCTTTATCAGGCTTTGGTATCAGGGTTATACTGGCTTCATAGAATGAATTTGAGAGTGTTCCATCATTTTCTATGTTGTAAAATACCTCTCATATGATGATGTCAACTCCTTTTTAAAACTTTACTAGAATTCTTCAGTGAAGCCATCTGGGCCAGGTGTTTTTTTTGGTTGGTAGGTTTTGGATTACTTTTTCAATCTCTTCTTTTGTGATGGGTGTATTAAGTTGTTCTACTTCTCTTTGTAATACTTTTGGTAGGTAATGTGATTCTAGAAATTTGTCCATTTTCTCTAGGTTTTGCAATCTCTTAGAGTATAATTTTTCATAGTGTTCTGACTCTTTAATCTCTGTTGGGTCTGTTGTAAAATCATCTGTCTCATTTCTTATTTGAGTTATTTGTTTCCTCTCCTGTTTTTCTTTTGTGAATTGGCCAATAATTTATCAATTTTGTTGATCATTTAAAAAAATAGCTTTTGGTTTTATTAATTCTTTCAATTGTTTTTCTAGTCTGTAATTCACTTAGTTCTGCTCTAATTTTTATTATTTGTTTTCTTCCAGTGCTCAAGGAGTTCTTTTGTTGTTCTCATTCTATTTGTTCAAGTTGTAGGGTTAATTCTCTGATGTGGGCCCTTTCATCCTTTGGATGTGTGCATTTATTGAGATGAGCATTTCTTTTGCTGTATCCCGTAGGTTTTGTTAGGATGTGTGCTCACTGTCATTTGATTCCATGAATTTCTTTATTGTATCCTTGATTTCTTCTGTAACACAGTGATTTTTGAGCAAGGTATTGTTCAGTTTCCATGAGTTTGAGTTTTTACCCATTTTTTTCTGCTACTCATTTCAACTTTCATGGCTTCATGGTCTGACAAAATGCTTTGTAATATTTCAGTGATTTATATTTTGTTGAGACTTGCTTTATGTTCTAATATGTGTCTATTCTGGAAATGTTCCATGTGTGTTGGAAAAGAGGGTGTACTTGCCTGTTGTTGGATGAAGAATTCTGTCTGTGTCTGTGAAGCTGAGTTGGTTGATTGTTACAAGATCTTTCGTATCTTTATTGAGCTTCCTTCTGGATGTTCTATTTCTGAAAGTGGTATGTTGAAGTCTCCCACTATTATTGTGGAACAGTCTAGCTCACTTTCCAGTATAGTCAACATTCATTTGATGTATCTATGTGCTGTTGTATTAGGTCCATAAGTATTTAATATTGTTATACCCTCCTTATGTGTTGAAACTTTAAGCAATAAATAGTGGCCATCCCTGTCTGTAATGGTAGATTTTACTTTAAAATGTATTTTACCTGAGATTACTATTGCCATTCATCCTATTCTTTGCATGTTGTTTGTGGTTGGTATATATTTTCCCTTCCTTTGAGTTTCAATTTGTTTGTATCTTTGAGGCCAAGGTGTGTTTCTTATAAGCAGCATGTAGACAAATCATGTTTTTTGATCCAACGTGTTACTCTCTGTCTCTTTCTTGGTGGTTTTACTTCGTTTACATTCAGTGTAATTATTGATGTAATTATTGAATTTAGTGCTATCATTTTAGTTTCTTTTTTGTTTATGACAGTTTCTTTGTTCCACTTAATATTCTGTTCTCAGTGGTTTTTCTTTATTTGTTTTCTCTTCATCCTTTTCAAAGTTGGTTTTATATCTGTTGAGACTTCTAGATTGCGTTTCTTGTTTTGATGTATACTATTGTTAGTTTGCTTCGTGGCTACCTCACTATTCCCCCTAATGTCCCAAATTTAAGCCAATCTTGACTTCTTTTTATCACTTTGATTTCTTCTATTTATCTGGGAATGTCCTAATTTCACCTTCATATTTGAGAGACAATTTTGCAGGACATATAATACTTGGAAGTTTTCTTTCCTTCACAGCTTTGTATATGTCATTCCATTGCCTTCTTGCCAACATGGTTTCTGCTGAATAATCAGATTTCAGTCTAAATCACTCTCTTTTGTAGGTTACTTTTGGTTTGACCCTAGCTTCATTTAAAGCCTCTGCTTGTCTTTCATTTTGTTAAGTTTGATTATAATGTGCCTTGATGTCTTTCTTTTGGGAACTACCTTTAGTGGAGTTTGATGACCATGTTGGATAGATAACTTGTCATCTTTCATGATGTCAGGGAAATTTTGTGTCAGCAAATGTTCAACAATTCTCTCTGTATTTTCTGCTATCCCTCCCTGTTCTGGTACTCCAATCATTCATAAATAATTTTTACTGATACAGTCCCACATAACTCTTAATGAGTCTTCTTTCTCTCAATTCTCTCTTCTGATGTTTCTTCATAAATGCTGGTATCACTTGCTTCACCATCGGTTTTGGAAATTCTGCATTCCATTGTGTCAAAGTCCTGCTCTTTTGCCTTTGTATTGAATTGTCCAACTCTGATTTTGTTGTTAACCTGCTGAATTTCAGATCATTGTTGTTCTAGCAATTCTCGTAATTTGTTTAATTTTTTGTTTTGTTCTGCTGTGCTTTGTCTAATCTCCATCCTAATTTCTTGAAGGGTTCTATACATAACTCTTCTGTATTTTACCTCTGATAATTACAAGAAGGCTTCTTCATCTGGGAAACTGTTTGATTCTTTATTTTGGGAGTTTTCTGGAGTCACAGTGATCTGCTTTTTTAAATGATTAGAAATTGATGTCTCTGATTCATTGGAAAGATTTTGTGATTCATTTGCTAGGTTATTGCAGTCTTATATCTATATGCCGAAAGCCAAAACTAAGCCTACTACCATCGAGTCAGTTCAGACTCAAAGTGACCTTATAGCACAAAGTAGAACTGCTCCATAGAGTTTTCAGTGAGTGTGTGGTGGATTCAAACTTAGAACTTAGAACTTAGCACTTAACCACTACACCACTACACCACCAGGGTTTCCTATATTTATATCTATATTTGTATTTTAAATGGCTTTGACTGTCCAAGTAGTCTAGTCGTTTGAGCCAGTTATTGTAGCCCTAATAGTTCTGATGCCCTGACACTCAGTGATTGGACTGATGACAGCACCGAGAAGTGTGGAAGGAATTTGTGGCTCAAAGGAGCCAGCAGAACTCTTCTTACAACCCTCCCTTTGTTTCCCTCCCCAGGTCTGGGAGAAATTCTCATGGCAACTGTGTAAAATGTCCCACTTCTGGCCCAGGTCATGCTCTAGAACTTAAAGAGTCTGGTTTAGAGCAGAGAAGGGAGGGGAACAGGCTGGGTATAGGCAGCAAAGTCAGTGCATAAAAAGTTTTTTTTAATTTAGTTTATTGTGATGAAGTGAAAGTTCACAATCCAAGTCAACTTGCCACATAATACCCCAAATACCCACCCATCTGCAACTCTCTGCTCTCCTCACCTTGTGACAGCATACTCATCTTTTTCACTTTTTACTAACAGTATCCACTCAGCCAGCACTTGTCCTCTCCTCTCCATCTCTGTCAGAGACTCTACCTGTGTCTCCTATCAGGGCTGCCTTTGGTGGTGGCTGGGCACCATCTAGTTCTTCTGGTTTCAAGCTGATGTAATCCCCTAATTATGTGGGTCCTTCTGTCCATAGTAAGACTTTGAGTCATGAAAATTGACAAGCACTTAGTTTGTGACAACCCAGTAGGTGCAACAATCCACAGCTCAGAGGAGCCAATGGAACTTGTCTTCTATACCTCCCTTTGTTTCCTTCTCCAAATCTGAGAGAAATGCTCAGAGCACACAAGTAGTGCTCCATCTCAGTAGTGCACCAGAATTTAGCTTGAGGTGTAAAGCTGAGAAGATGGGGGGAAGGCTGGAGATAGGGCAAAAAATGAGCACTTAGGAAAGGATTTTGCCCCAAAAGATCTCGAGTATCTATCTGAGACTACCAAGTGGAATTTGCCTGGAGCTCTGTAGAGTCAGTGATTTGCAGCTCAGAGGAGCCAACTAATGTTTTCTTCTATCCTTCCTTGTTTACCTCTCTGAGTCCAGGAGGAAAGCTCAGGGCACACTTGTATAGTCCCACTTCTGGTTAAGGTACTGTACCAGAATTTAGCCTCTGGAGTAGTTTAGAAGAGGGAGGGGTAGAAGGGCACTGCTGCACTCTGCTGCCAGCTGCTGTTGTGTTGTCTAAGTGTGGCCATTCCTAGTAGGGCTTCTCAGCTGAGAGAGACACTTCCCACTCGGGCACCACTGCTCAGCATGGCAGCCAGCCCCAGCCACGCTCTCACATGCAGTGCTCCTAGTCCTAACTTCCCAGATGACAAAGATAGCCTCTGCACAAACACTGCCTATCTGTTGCCGTGCCAGCAGAAGCAGGACACTTTGCACTGCTGTTTTGCTTCTGACAAAGGTAATTGTCCCCCTCCCTGTCACCAAGTCTGGTCTCACATCTTTTTACCTGATCATGGGGCTCTTAGAATGCCTTTTTTGCTCTGTTCAGTTGTTTCTCAAGGCATTAGTTGTTAGAGGAATCAGAGGAGACATATAGCTAGTTTACCATCTTAGCCCCACCTTCCTCACTTGTTTTTGATGATTGAAGTGGATTGAAGATTGTCTCCTTCCCAAATTCAGATCTACTCAGAATCTCAGATAGAACTTTATTTAATACAGGGTCTCCGCATACATAATTAATTAAAGATTTTAAGATAAGATCACTCTGTGTTTAGGGTGGACCCTCTATCTGAAGACCAGTATTCTTACAAAAGAAAAGAGAGAGATTTGGACACAGACACACACAGAAAAGACTGTGGGAAGACAGAGGCAGAGACTGGAGTGGTACTGCCACAAGTCAAGGATCATCTGGGGCCACTAGAAGCTGAAGAGGAAAGGAAGAGTTCTCCCCTAGAGCCTTTGGCAGGAACATGGCCCCACCAACACCTTGATTCCAGACATCTAATCTCTAGAACTATCAAGCCACTCAGTCTGTGGTATCCTGTCACAGCAGTCAGAGGGTACTGGGCGTTAGTTGGCTTGTGAGCACTGAAGTGTCTTGCTCTTAGGTTCCCTCATCTGGTAGAGCAAGGAAATACACGTAGAACCCTGGTGGTAGTGGTTAAGCACTACATCTGCAAACCAAAAGTTTGGCAATTTAAATCCATCAGGCGCTCCTTGGAAACTCTATGGAGCAGTTCTACTCCATCCTGTAGGGTTGCTCTGAGTCAGAATAGACTTGACTACACTGGGTTTAGTTTGGTTTTTATACTAACCCATTGCCATCACGTCAATAACCTATAGAGTTATTGACCCCCATAGTGACCCTGTAAGGCAGAGTAGAACTGTCCCCATAGCATTTGCAAGGAGTGCCTGATGGATTTGAACTGCTGAACTTTTGATTAGCAGCCATAGCACTAAACCACTATCAGCATTTCCCCATGTATACACACATACCTATAAATATTCCTATACACAATCGTCTGTATCTGTATTAAGCCAAACATGCTTTTATAGTGGTATCTCTAACTCTAATCCCTTTCCATATAGGTAGTTTAGCTTCTTACCCTCACTTATATGTAAAGCACTACTCCAACAATAAGAATCCAGCTCTCACTGTTCAACAATAAACAACAATAACCCTATAGGTCAGAGTAGAACTGCCCAATAGAGTTGCCAAGGAGCACCTGGGGGATTTGAATTGCTGGCCTTCTGGTTAGCAGGTGTATCACTTAATCACTACACCACCAGGGTTTCCAGCTCACACTATTACTATCCATTAGTTATATTATTCTAGTATACACATATGAAGACTCAGAATTGTTAACCCATGGGAAACAAGTTTGTGAGCCAGAGAACAGCCTTAAGTGCAGTTCCTTCTGCCTGCACCTTTATTAATATTCAGTTACTTAGGTCAGCATCTTCTCCCTCATCCTTGTCACTGAAGTTGTTTCATAGATTTGTATACCTAGAGTTTCACCTCACAGTCTGCATGCTTTCCTGGGACACACCCCCAACCTCATAAATGATTTTAATGTTTGAATATACTAAGAGTGACTCTTCACACTGTGAAGTTCTGAGTTTCAGCAAATGTGCAATGCCTGTGTACCACCACTGTAGTACCATGCAGAACAGCTTCACAGGGCCTAAACTTCCCCACACCCCAGGCTTTACCTGGTAACTGCTGATCTTTTTTGAGGTCTTCTAGAGACAATTTTTCCTATGTATACCAAGAGACAAAAAGAAGGATGTTCACAGGAGCAAAAACTAAAAACAAGCTAAGTATAGACAGGAGTATGTCTATATAAATTGAGGTATTTTCAAACAATGAAATATTACACAGCTGTGGGCATGAATCAATGCTAATTATAAGGAACATCAGTGAATCTTAAACAAAAAATCCTGGTGGCATAGAGAATTAAGTGCTACATCTGCTAACTGAAAGGTCGGCAGTTCAAATCCAGCAGGCACTCCTTGGAAACTGCATGGGGCAGTTCTTCTCTGACTTCTAGGGTCACTATGAGTTGGACCAGACTGACGCGAGTGGATTTGGTTTTGGTTTTTTAAGAGAAATAGTCCCAGAGGACCATATGATACCATTTTTGTGAAGCTCAAATATAAGTTTAATTAAGTGATGATTATATAATAAAACTATTTTTAAAAGGGAAGGAAGAGCCTTATAGCACAGTAGTTAAAGCATTCAGCTGCTAACTGAAAGTTTGGGAGTTTCAGACCACCAGCCTCTCTTCAGGAGAAAGACATGGCGGTCACTTCAGTAAAGACCATAGTGCCGAAAACCCTATCAGGCAGTTCTCGTCTGTCCTAGAGGGTCACTATGAGTCAGAATTGACTTAACAGCAGTGGGTTGGGGTTCTGTTACTACGAGATATGGACATGGGACCGGGAAGGAGCAAACAGTACATAGGCCTTTGGTGTGTCAAATATTGTATTAAAATATCATTATTCACTTAACTGCCTAATTCATGGGATTGTGAGGATTAAAAGAGACAGTTATGTGTAAGATAATCTCAACAAGTGACAAAGTTTTGGATTTTATAACCTCCTCTGAAATCACTTATCACTGTTGGCCACCTCATCTCCATGTCTGGAGTCCCATCCTGAATCCTCAGTTAGGCCAAGGCAGCCTTGCTTGGTGGTCACCACCAAAGAGGTATTAACACAGTCTTCTCACTGATGCCTCAGATTCCCCCTGAGATTCACATACTCACGGACTTGAAGAATCAAAAGTTTGCTTAGAGGTCATCCGGTATAAACTTCTGTTTTACTTAAGAGGAAACCGGGGCCCATAGAGTTTGAATGACTTTTCTAAGACTACTCAGATCCTCTGAGAAGTTCCTAGGATTAGATGGCCGTCTCTCACACTAATCTCGGGGCTGTTCCTTCTGGTGCGAAGTAAATCCTCTCAGTGATTTAGTGCATCAGACCCAATATTTTAGATGTGGCAGAGTAGAAAGCAGGTAGAGAGGAATCGCGGGAGGGAGCAAGATGAGAAAAGTGCAGCGAAGACATCCTTCTGTGTCCTTAGCATTTTTGATGGAACGGCCACCTGGTCTGGCAACAACAGCAAGGGGTGGGCAACAGCAGGACAAGGTGATGGACTTCAGTCGCCCGCGATAGTTGTAGTACCAGCTAGTCGCCACACGATGTCGCCAGAAGCCACCATTTGGAACTCACTCCACCAGGCCTTTTTAGCTGTTGGCTGTACCCTCAGATTCTACTTGGCAGAAATGAAATGTTACTGAAATTCTGAGCTGACACCCCCCATAAGGCATATGGCTAACAAGAGAAGAAAATAAATGAGCAAATTCTAAAAATGCTTTCAGAAGAGAAGAGGCTAGACTGATACTGTCCAGTGGAAAAATAGCATGAGCCCTGAATGTAAGTGGAATATGTAACTTTAAATTTTCCAGTAGCTGAATAAAAATAAAGGAACAAGAAACAAACTAATTGTAATATGAGCCCTGACAATTAAGTTCATGATCTTATCCTAGAAAAGGTGCTACATACCTCATTGCTGAATATCAGCATGATCACCTTCAAAGTATTATTCTTAGGAAGCTATGCACTGATGTCAGTGCCTAGTCCACACTTCAAAGCACTTTTCCTAGGATGAATTTGCAAACCTAATTGTCAGGTCTTGTCCGATGACAACTCTGATGGACATTCTAGAAAAAAAAGAGTTCCAAAATGGCTTTAAAGGATGGACTAGGCGCTGGCACTAGTGCACATCTTCCCAAGGGGAGTACTTTAAAGTGATCATAGTGATATTCAGCAATGAGGTATTTAGCACTTTTTCTAGGTTGAGTTCATGATCTTAATTGTCTGTCCTCATATACTTTATTTAAATCAACATATTCAACGTATTATCATATCAGCACGTAATCAATAGAAAAAAATTTCATGAGTTGTTTTACATCCTTTTTTATTTGGACTAAGTTTTTGAGCTCTAGTATGTATTTCATGCTTATAGCACATGTCAATGCATACCAGCTATATTTAAAACACTGAAAAGCCAAATATGGTGAGTGGCTGCCTACTAGACAGGACAAAGTCACAAGGTAACATCCTTTAGCACTGAAACAAGCCATTCATATGCTGCACAGGGATAGTAGTATCAAGGAGTATTTAGTCCAGGTAGCAGGATGCTGTATCCGATGGCACTGGGACAGCATGGACACTGCCCCACATCATCTGCTACCTGTTGGACAATACCTGAACTTCTACCATCTGCTCCCTTCAGGCTTTACATCATTTAAGCCCTAAATTGGACATACTCCTGTCTCATACTCATAGGCTGGAGACCACTTCTGAGTTTAGGAAAGGATGAGCTCCAAAAGAACCTCCCTCCATAGAGACTAATGAAGACACAGGAGCTGCTTTTTTGGCCCAACAAAGACCTGCCACACCAGCAAAGAGAATCCAAGTCCCCTTAGTGCTACCCCTAAACCTTTTTATCTTTACTTCCTCCAGCAGTGTTCCTGACTTCACGCCAGGAGGGCTCAGGGAAGCCCATCCATCAAAGTGGCCTTCCCTAGGAGATTCACTGGAAGAGGCTACCGTTCTGGTTTCCAAGCCATGGTCCATCCAGTCCTGCTATCACCAGCCTGGGTCTGGCTCAGTCCATTCACACTGGGCTGGGCCATCCCATGTAGACGTGGAAAGACTGGGGATGGGACAAGTGGGACCCTTCAGTGCTGTAGAAGGAGCAGGCTGAACTATCAGATGCTGCCCTGAGCACTGTAGCTCAGGCTGGCTTTCCACTGGGAAGAAACAGGAATTGTCTCCACTGTTTTGCCTTTCAAGCTTGGGGAGGATTTTGCTTTGGTGGTTTCTATGACCCATTCTACTCTATGAATTCCTGCGGGGCAGGGGATAAGTTAAACTGATCCTCCAATTGATTGTGGAATATAACATATTATTATCTGGAGGAAACACTGAATGTTTCGGCATTGAAACCCCAGAACCAGCACCAAACAGCCTACAGTGTGGAGACATGAGAACACACAGAGACTGTTTTCAGCTTTTGGTGTTGCATTGGCCATCTGTGCAAGAGGAGGCAGGCTCCCCATGTCGGAGTGTGAGCCCACATCCTGAACGGCCTGTTCACATAAGAGTATGCAATAAAGAAAATAAAAGAATAAATTGATGAAAATAATTAAACAAAAGCTTGAGTACCCACAACCGTGGCAAACACAATGGCCAGCATGGAACCACAGATGCCGAGTAAAAGCTGTGAATGTCCTGAGTACTCTGCTGAGGAAAGGCACTGAAGAAAGCCAGCCTGAGCTACGGTGCTCAGGGCAGCGTCTGATAGTTCAGCCTGCTCCTTCTACAGCACTGAAGGGTCCCACTTCTCCCATCACAGTCTTTCCTGATTTTCTCTCTACAAGTCACGAGCTGGTCCCCTCTCATTCTCCAGCTCTATCCCACACTCCCTGACCACCGACCAAAACCAGTCACTACTTGCCATAAAGTTAACTAAGGTCATGGTGACTCCAAGTATGTCCAGGTAGAACCATGCTCCAGAGGACTTTCAATGCCTGATTCTTTTTTTGGATGTAGATCACCAGGCCTTTCTTCAGAGGTACTTATGGGCAGATGAGAACTGCCAACCTTTCAGTTAGTAACCAAGCACTTAGCTGTTTGCTGCACCCACGGATTCTTCAGTTTCTCTTTGTATAAATTGGAACCTGGTTCCATCTCCTTCTCCTCGACCACTGCACACTCCCTGAGCACCATCCAAAGGCAGTCAAAACGAAAAAAAAAAGAAATGTATTGTGATTAAGTGAAAGTGTACAATCCAAGTCAATTTTGCACGCCCGCCTATCTGCAGCTTCTTCTGCTCTCCTTGCCCCATGACCGCACAGTCCTCCTTTTCATTTTATACTTATTGTATCCTCCTTACAAGCTCCTGCCCCATCCTCTCTACCCTTGTCTCTGCCATCCAGAAAGAGAACAGTAGGACAGCATCCTATAAATGCATAGAATCATAAAGTACAAATACCAGATGGTCACATTGTGTCCATGAGTCTAGTCAATTTTCATACAAAGAGTTGAGCTAAGTAGTGTTTTCTAGACAGGGCAGCAGCAGGAGTAGGGACCCTGCTTCCAGGGGATTCCCTGGGCCGTCAGCTCATCAATTGTGGTTTTTTAGTAGAGTTCATGAGCTGCACCCCTCTTTTTCTCATGTTGCCACAGGGCCTCAGCATTGTGTGCCCTGTCATGGCTGTCTTTGGTGGTGGGAGGGCACCAACTGGTTCTTCTTGTCACATGTTGATACAGTTTCCCATTCACACACGTCCTTCCACCCAACGAGTTTTTTCCTCGTGTCTTTGTTGTTCTCAGTGATCATCTGCTCCAGATGAGTTGGGACCATTTGGTGTACCTCAGTTGGCAGCTTGCTAGCTTTTAAAGTTCCAGACACCACACACCAATTATAAAAAAAAAGTTAAGGAATTCTGTGAAACTCTTGGAGGAGGGAAAATTCTCTGGTCAGTAACATCTTAAAGAAAAGCAAAAAGGCTGACTTTGTAGTTGTTGTTTAAAAATGTATCTGCAATCTCAAGTGTCTCCCTGCGTGGCTTAGCTAATTTGGATAAAGTTCTTCATGATGCTGCAAGAACCAAGGGTTGAGCTGAGTGAAACAAAACAAAAAACACACAAACATTAAAAAGTTACAAAAGTCACAGATGAATATTAATTATCCACTTTCTCCCCAGAGTTCCCAAATAACAGCTCCCTCTCCTTAAAGGTCATCACTGGGTTACAGCCACCATCCACAGAACTAACCAGGGGTACACAGGAGACATTAATCTTTGCTGTTCCATTGTCCTGGGTTCTTTGCTATACAACCTAGTGTGGAAACTGTAACATTGCCTGTGAGGTTGGGGTATATCCAAGGAGGAATATTTTTGAATTACAATCCTTATCAAATGCTGGCTACATTTGGGAACAGCAGGGGCTTTTGTGTACACTTCCCCCTTATCAAAAGAAGCAGCTAGTGAGATGGTGTGGCAGGAAGGGCATCGCCCCAGAAATGAGTTGATATCCTCACTAACTTGTGGTATGAGCTTGCACATGGCACAAACCTCTCTGTGCCTCAGTTTCTTCACCTAAAAAGTAGATTAGAATCCTGGTTGTAAACACACTCATCTTTCTCATTAGATAGAAGAAACAAAAAGCAAAGCACACATTTGGATAGGTAAGAGTGAAGAGGGAAACTCCAAAACTCCTTTGAGTTCTAAATATTTTATACGTGTGTGAGTGTTTCTGACTTCATAAACTTTCTGTCACATTTTGACTGTGAAACGTCACAAAATTCAAACCCCTAAACATAACGTTGCTACTACTGATTACATTCCTATTTTAGTGCCTTTTAAAAGAGAATTATCTGGGAAACCATCCATTCATTTCTATACACTGCAAAAGTTTTACTTTCAAAAAGTTTTTTTTTTTAAGTGGATGATGCCTAACTTACATGAAATAAAGCATTTCATTTTGAAAGTTTAACTCAAAAGAACAAACCTGTGGCCATTGAGATGACACTGATTCACAGCGACTCGAAGGATAGAGCAGAACTGCCATATAGGGAAGTGCCTGGTGGATTCGAACTGCTGATGTTTGCTTTGCAGCTGAGCTCTTAACCACTGCACCACCAGGGCTCCTGTAAAACTTAAGGTAGGGGAAAATTTCCTCCTTTCGAATGAAAAATAGCCTTCTAATTCCTCAAGCCAGGAGGTGACATATGGCAGCAAAAGCAGATCCTGGAACCAAATTGGGGAAGACAAAAGAGGGGCAACTGGAGGGGCCCAAATTTGTCCCTACTTTCCATTATTCACTAAGAGTTGAAACTAGAGCAAGTTCAAGAGTGAGGAGGGTCAGAGATGTACCTGGGTGACTGTAAACCCTTAACCTGCCCAGTGATTTCTCGGGTGGAGACTCCCCCAAGCCTCCCTCATGAGTCACTGGAAGTTGCTGCCCTCAGAGCTTCCCCTGGTTTGGGCAGAAGCTGGTGCCCCACATCACCAGTCCAGCAGTAGCAGGGAAGCATCCTGTTGAGGGGGACAGGACAGGGGGACAGGGTAGTTGCAAAGTTGCCTTGTAAGGAAGCCGTAAGTCCTAGAAGTGGCCAGGTAAACCAGAAAGAAGGTTAATGGAAGTTCTCTTGCTCCTCCTGATCAAGGATTCAGAGAGGGAGGAGAGTGAGGGACATGCTGTCCCTAAAGCACACTGGTAGAACATCTTGCTCCTTGCTCTTTAAACATGAAACAGCCTCCCACACAAAAGCAATGCAGTGATTTTTTAAGGGAGCTACAGAGAACAGATGGCCCTAAGCTCACAAAGGCCAGACCATGACGTGGACACAACTGTAGCCACTGGACAGGCTGAGCAGCCTACAAAAGGCTCTGAGGAATCCTAGAGCCCTGCAACCCAATCCAGCTTTCTGCTGAGGGGCAATCACCTGCAGGGCATAGCTGGAGCTAGGAGACCCCACTGCCAAGTTCCATCCGTCTTCCAGTGCTTGACAACCTCTCTGAAATCAGTCCTCCCCACTGCTCTCCAGCCTCTGCTTGAACACCTCTTGTGATCAGGAACTCAGTCTGTAGTCTATTATTTCCCTACCATTCCCAACTGAAATTCCAGAGTTTATGGCCATAAAGTTCCAAGGAAAGGAAGTCTCCACAGGCTCCTCTGTTCCCAGATTCCTCTGAGCACCCCTTCCCTCAACTAATTCCTGCCTCTCTGAGGGCCCCAGTGGGGAAATGGGCAGAAAGCCTGAGCAAAAGGTGCCCAATCCCTATGTAGCAGGATGAAGCACGTCCTGAACCTGAGTGCTACGTGGTCTTTAGCCCTTTGGCTAAATAGCAGCTTGAAAGTGACTCTCTCAGGTAGTTCCCAAAAGAGAGACAATGAAATGGAAATGTCCCCACCCCTAGCCAAATATGCAGAAGAGAGGGGTCTGGGACCCCAAACAACAGACCAGAGCTGAACACAGACTTTGAAACCCTCATCATGGTCAAGCAGCCACGGCTGGGTAGATTTAACCCTACCACTACTGTTTGCTGAGCACTTTCCTTAGAGCTTTGCACATATTATCTGTCTCATTTAATTTCAGTCCCAGTATTCTCACTTTACAGGTAGTACACTTGAGTTTCAGAGTGCCCAGTAACTTGTTTAAGCATACCAAGGCAGCACGAAATCTGGGTTGGTCTCCCAGGTGATGAGTTTTGACCTGGAGTGCCCGACTCACACAGGGCTATTCAAAATCAGAGCTCAGCCATAGGCAGGGTGGGCCCTGCCTGATCCTCCCAGACAGCTGTGCTTTCAGACTCCCTGCTGGTCTGCCTGGGGATGTGCTTCCCGGCACATAATAACCACCATCAAGATTGTTATTAGCATTAGGCATTTACATGACACTTACCAGTTTTGAATCTTCATGCTACCATTTAGTTTTTCCTTAGAACATTCCTATGAGCTCACACTTGATAACTGGGGGCTTGGAGCAAGAGGGGTGGGGAGACAAGCACTAAGAGTCAACAAAGGGGAGGAAATGCAGTGCAGAGCCAAGATAAATAACCTCCCCTATTCGGCACCTGGCTTGGCATTGGCTCCAAATTTTTCATCCTCTGCACTAGAGCCCTGCTAAGGAGGTACCTGTGACCACCAGGAATAGGTAAGGGCCAGGATCAAGGGTCTCTTCCTTCAAGTATTTTGGCTGGAGTTGGGGGGGGGTTACGTTCAATTCTCATTCATAGTAACCCGTTGTGTGACAGAAAAGAACTCCTCTAAGGGGTTTTCTTGACTGTAATCTCATGGAAGCAGATCACCAGGACTTCTTCGGTGGCACCACTGGGTGGCTTTGAATCACCAACCTTTGGGTTAGGAGCCAAGGGAGTACCATTTGCAAGAAAGAAAGAGAGAGAGGGAGCAAAGGAGGGAGGGAGGGGGGAGGAGGAAAGAGGGAAGGAAAAAGGGAGGGAGGAAGGAAAGGGGGAAGAAGGAGGGGGGAGAAAGGAAGTGGGGAGGAAAGAAGGAAGGAAGGAAGGGGGAAGGGAGGGAGGAAGGGCGGGAGGGAGGGAGAGAAGGAAGGGTTAGCCAGTGAGCCTGGGTCAAGTTCACATTCAGAACTGACACTCTCACCTTTACCTCTTTTTTCCAAACATCTTCATTAAACCAAATTTACTGTCATGGAGCCAACTCCAAATTATAGTCACCCTATAAAATTGGGTAGAACTGCCTGATCAAGTTTCCAAGGAGTGCCTTGTGGATTTGAACTGCTGACCCTTTTGGTTAGCAGCCATAACACTTAAACACTATATTACCAGGGTTTAGTTAGACACCTATAAAATCCCTGGCTGTGATTCTCAACCTAAGGCACCTTCTGATAGGAAGATTTTTTTTTTTTTTTTTTAAAAAAGAACAACCCACTGCAGCTGAGTCACGTCCCACTCACAGCAACCCTATAGGTCAGGTTAGAACTGCCCGTAGAGTTTCCAAGGAGCACCTGGCATATTTGAATACTGACATTTTGCTAGCAAACGGGAAGATTTTAGCATCCAAAAAACCCTAATCAGGCCTGTTAAAATAGAGGAGTGAGGCAGGAAAAGGGTGCTGCCTGGGTGTTTTCCTGGCAGACGTGGTTTACAAGCTGAGCTGTGAAGGGCTGTCGGCACCCCGACCCTGAGAGCTCACAGGTAATACCTAGGGATCACTAAGTTTCTGCTGCTGGGTCCTTTGCTCTATCCCTCTAGCTAAGGGAGAAAACTCCATGAGGGTGAAATGGGGGTAGGGGGTGGGGAGGCCAAAAGGAGGGTAAGACCAATGGAGTAGGGAGGAAGGACTAAAACCTCACCAAGTAGTCGCCAGATGGACAAGTCAACCCCTCATCTCTGCACACCAGCACTCTCCTGGAAGCCCAGGCCACCTAGCTTCTCTTGGCCAAGGAAGTCTTTCAGGCCCAGGCCCTTGGGACCAGCGGAGGTGACTTCTTCGTGGCACCCAGGGTTCTTCCATCCCCTTTGTGAGATGGAGTCAGCAGAGGTGGTATCAGTTAGGGATGGGTGAAAGCACGCTTCCCGGCTCTGGGGTGGCACAGATCAGAGTTGGACCTTGGTCACCTCATTCCCTCGTCATGTTTGGCTTCCTTTCCTCCTTATTCTGGTCACTGCAAGACTGGGCCCAACTTGCCACCTTCATTGTAGTCAGTATGACATGCAAGGTGATAGTAGGAGTTGCCCAGAGAGGCTATCACCCCAGAACAGCTGGGAAACACGAGTCCTCACAGTTTTGGTTTTGCTTTGGACTTTGTCCACTCTGGACTCCCATCATTCCCCTGCCTTGATAGCTGTTGCACAGGGCTGGGGAAGCCCAAGGACTCCACGTGTCCATGGCACTCGAGTCAGACAGTAGCCCAGCAAATTCCTGTGCGTCCTAGCTGGAGTCCCTGCTTGCTGCCCACAAACAAGCCTGGAGAAGTCCATCCAGCCTTGGAGATCTTCCTCCCACCTCTCAGCAGGGGGGATTCAGGCCTTGAGGCTCCAGGTGATCTGGCCTGAGGGTCACTCAGCCAAGCTTTTCTGCCTGGAGCAGCCAACCAAGCCCAAGTCCAATGCAGGCCCCTTGGGGGGTCACTGCACGTGGAGATGAGCAGAAGGAAAACCGACACCACCAGCCAGTGGAGGCCGGTGCCTCTGCATCTCTGGCTGGACACTGTTTCGGCCACGGAGGTGGCCCGACTTTGGGAATCCACCCTCTGGTTCAGCCCTAGGTGGAGGACCTCCCTCAGAGGGGTGCTCACCCTTCCCCAGAGCTCCTTCCGAAGGTGTGGACAGAGGGACACCTAGCAGAGCCAGGCAGATCCCAGGGCCTGGGAGCCTGGGGCTTGGAATTCATGCGGAGGGAATTCTAACTCTCTTAACACTTGTGGCTAGCGTGGTACATCGGGTGTACCCTGAAAGGATGTGTCTCGATCCAGCTGTTTTGGAGCTAGGACAGATTCAGCTCTTCATTTCCTGCTTGCCTCTAGGTCGGTGTACTTTTCTCCATGCCTCTGTCTTCTCTGTCAGATGAAAGTTGCCGTTATACGTACCTCAGTGATTACAGTGAAGATGACACAGACTAACTAAGATGACGATGTGTCTGACCCATAGCAAGTGCCCTGCCTATTCTGGATTGGATCTTTACCTAAATGGGAGGAGGTGGACTTCTAAGTCCTTGCCCTGGCTCCTCTCCCTCTCCCTTTTTTTTGTCCCTCTCTTCTTTGCGGAAGGACTACTCCTTTCATTAAGATGGCAACATTTGGGTGAAAGGTTAAAGTGTTATTTAACATAAATCCGAGGTTTCCTGTGTCAGCTGGTCTGAGCGGTGTCAGTTAGAGCCAGTGTCCCCCTCCCAGCGCCTGGGTCTTCGAGGCCACCTTGGCAAGGTTCCCGAGCCTTGGTCAGCTTGTTGCAGAGCCCTGGGCTCTGGTGTCTTTCTCTGGATTTCTGAAATGTGGGTTTCCGTTCATCCATTGACAGCCTGGGGAAGACAGCAGGGTACACACGGCCCCAGATGGGCCAGTGTCCAACCACCTGACTCAGCCCACAGTTCATGCCCTGCTTCTACTCAGAGGCAAACCTCCAGCTGGGCTAGCCCGTGACCTGGACCTCCTGATTTCCCAGGAGAGCCCAGCTTGGCTGAATGGCAGCTAGGCCTAGGGTGGTGAAGTGGCGACCAGAGAGAGTACCAGGCATCTGGGGCCTGAGGGCACAAAGTGTGGAATTCCACCCACCGGGTCTGAAAGATTGGAGAAGTGCAAGTGACACAATGGTGAGTCCTGTGTGTCCAGAATGCCCCTAAACACCACTGAGGGGGATGCTCCAAACCCTAGGCCTCAGCGAATGGGCATTGGCCTTGCTGGCACTGGTGACCATTCCAAGCACAGGGACCTCCTCTGCATTGGAGTGAGGCCCCATCTGGTCCCCTAGGGCTTGGCTAGCATTTAGGTGTCCTCTCACCTAGGACAAGTGACCAGATCTCTGTGACTCTAGACTTTTCCATCTCTAAATAGGAACAGTAACCTCTGCCATGGATCCCAAGGAGAATTTTCTTTGTGTAGCAAATCACTGCCTCAAAGGAGTGTGAGGCCACGGAATGATTCCCAGACTTGCAAGGGGAAGGAGTGAAAACGTCCCCTCCATCCCCAAACCAAGGGTCCTGGGTTCAACGTGGCAGCCCCTCTGAATGTGGCGAAGAAAGTTCTGATCCCCAAGGGAGGGGTCCTGAGGCTTCCACCAAACGGAGAGGAGTCCTCCTTTGGGAGCCGCCCTGCTGTCACCAGGAGCTGAGGAGCTGCTCATAGGGCAGGCACGCCTGGAACCTCTAGGCCTGCCCCAGGGCAAGCTACACCCTTGGCCCTGTCCAAATACTTGGTAGGCATGTGGCCATGCCAGGGACACCCCCAGAGGCACGTCCAGCTCAGGTGAGCTGCTTCAGAGCTTTGGGAGAGGGTAGAAAGGATTCAAGGAGTCGAGCTGTGTAACAGGCAGCTCCAAGTTATAGGTGATTCTCTTGATAATTCGTGGAAAATAGGCTTCCTCTACCCCCTGTTTCTGTGTCATATTAATTTCACAGACAGTTCAGGGGCAAGTGGTTTGGGGTCTGAGCTATCCCATGCCGGCCTCAGAGCCTGCCATTTCTGCTCGTGGGGACACTGTCGCACCAGGAACCTCAGGTCAACCCCAATCCAGGGCACTCAGACCTGCCTCTTTGACCTGTTCACCACCGCCTTGGGCCTGGGGCCTGAGGCCTGGGTCATCTCTCTTCAGATGTTCATACAGGCACCCCGTGTTGTCCTCACTAGCCTCACAACAGGGGTCCATTCCGCAGTGTCCACACTACAAACTGAACAGAAAAGTTTCGTTCGTCGGATTCTTTGAAATAGCTTTAAGCAAATGGGCACTGGTCAGAATAATTCAGGGCAAGAATCACCTGACTCCACTCCAGTGAGAACCTTGGACTATGGAAAAGAGAATACTACAATAGAAGTAGTTACACGTTGAATATATACCAAAATTTAGGGTATGAATGGCATGTGAAGGTCTGTCAAAGTTTAGGCAGGAAAGGAAAAAGCAGTTCTCCACATACAGTGTTCAGATTCAGTGTTGCAGGGGGCATCAATGTAACCCTGCTCCCTCAATTTACAAATAAGGAAACCGAAGCTCAGAGAACCAGGGGCTAATCCAGAACAAAAGGCGGGTGGTGTGGGGGTGGGGGCTAGCCAAGGCCACACAGCACGCAACAGGTAAAGGGAGAGAGAATCCTTTCCCTGACTCCTAGGACAGCTCCCGCTTGTATTTTCAGCCTCTCATAAGCTTCTCTCATAAGGCCTCTCATAAGCTTCCCAGAGGAATCGCAAGGGGGGGGTCACCATCCCCAAATCCCGTTGTCTCTCCACTTTACCGCTCAGGGTACTGACAAGGTTCTAACTTTCAGAGACAGCCGGGACTTCTTCCCCTTGGGTACCTGGGCATATAACAACCTTCGGCTCCCAAACCAGGAAAGCTAGTGTGCACCAGTGCGCAGGTGCACTCCCCCAAGACACTGACGGGTGGCGCACATCTCACAGGACAACTGATCCGGAATCCGACAGCGAGGCTCGGTTCTCGCTCCTTGTGCTCTCCCCACACGCTAGGGTACACACGGGCGCAGAGGGCCATGTGCCAAAGGTTCGGAAAAAAACAAACCGGGATTCCAGTCCTCGGGCTCAGCGAAGTGGAGCTTCAGGACGACTTCACGCTCTACCTTTAAGGGGCCAGGGAGGTGTCAGGCGCAGAGTCAAGGCTTGAATCACTCGCCCAGAGAAAACACCTAGATGCCCCAGCCTACCTCTCCATCCCCTCGCTCCCGCACACCGTCTTCCTTAGGGAATGCCTCTGCCCTCAACAAATAGATCCGTCAGTGGCACCTTTCTCAGCTCCTGTGCCCGCTCCCGTACTTCAGTCTACTGGTTTCTTTGAAACATTGGAAGAGTGCAGTAAAAGAAACAGGATGCTTCTTCAGTCACAGCCTTAACTATGATACTGAGTTTTTAATCTGCTCATTCATTGTTGACTTCTCCAACTTTTGTTGGGTCACCACCGGATCCTGTACTTGACTCCCGGGCATAACAATTTTGGGTTGGGCATCTTTGACGCGGGAGGGGAGGAATTCTCCCTCACCCTCAGCCCAGCTCCCAGGAAGGGAGGCCTGCCTCCTCCCTAGCTCAAACCATTCAAACCGTAGGACTCACACCAGGAGAGTTATTAAGAAGAGTGGAGATAAAGAGGAAGCTGCTCACTGCCACCTCCAACCTCAACGAGGACAGGAACCCTAGTAGCCTTGATGTGGGTCTCGACAGGAGGGACTGCATTCCCAGCCTCAAGAGACCCTGCTTTTGCTCCTGGCCCAACAAGAAGGTGGCCTTTACTTTGAGAGTGAATGGAGTGGGGTTGGTGGCCAGGCAGATGAAGACCATGTTACCCAGGTCTCTCACCTGGGACTTAGGTCACAGGGCAAAGCACAGATGCAAAGACTCCTGAGCCCAGTTCTCAGCTCCAAGACCAGTGGCAGCGGCTGTGGGGCTGTGACCTAGGTCTCAGTTTTCTTATCTGTAGACTCAAGTTTTGGACTATGCCTCCTTGAGATCCCTTTGATTTGATTTTTCCACGTGTTCCCTCCCTTCTACTCTATCAGAGCTCTGGCTTTGAGGTTCCTGAGTTGGGTCTTGGTGGGACACAGAAAACCCTGAAACCAATGGCTGCTTTAATCTGGACTTAAACACCGGCCTCCACAGTTGTCACATAGTCCCATGCAGGCAGCCAACAGGAGATGAGCAGCTGATGTGAGGTCAGAGCTCTAGGGTTTTGGCAAATGTTACACAACTTGCTTCCAAAGCCTGATTCAGAGGTAGCAGCTCTCCCAATCTCAGCTGGCCCACAAACGCACACAGAAAACGCAAAGGAACACCAGTGTCCTCGAATCCATTCTGACTCATAGTGACCTGACAGATCAGAGTAGAACTGCTCCACACTGTTTCCAAAGAGTGCTGCAGATTTGAAATGTTGACCTTTTGGTTGGCAAATATAGCACCTACCCACTACACCACCACGGCAAAACCCACAAACAAGGACACACGCCCTGTCCATGGACATGCAGAGTCCTGCCCTCGACCAAATACGTGCACACAGCACAACCATGCTGAGGATCTGGTGGATACTGAAACTAACGTGATTCTTCTGGGGGGCGGGGGCACACACACGCACTCACAAGCACTTAGACAGAGCTCGTGCACAGAGCCATGCATCCACAGGGAATTGAGAGCCCGACACTGCTTCTATCCTCTTTTCATCACGAACAGGTGGACGGGGGACTGGGAAGGTGATCCGGGAAGCCCTGGGACTGCAATGGCCATCCTTAGTCTCCACCGCACCCCACTCCGGTTCCTCCGCAGTCTCCGAAAGGAGGTGGGGACAAGGTGGGGGTCAGGGTAGGAAGAAAGGTAGGTGCTTGCTCTTTTTACCCTCTGGACTCCCAGGCCTCGGAATTGTTCATCTCCCCTCAAGCGTGCCTCGCCACCGCCCTTTTCTGGACCAAACTTTTCCTTTCTTCACCTCACCTCCAGCTCCCCACAGCGCCAGCCTGGCTAGAGCAGGAGGCTTTGCGACGCTCTCCCGGGGAAAAAGGTTCCAAGGCTGGGTCCTCTGAGGGTGGAAGGGGGTGTAAGTAGGAAGGCGGCCACGCAGCGAGGACACTGAGAGCCGGGTGTGTGGACTTCTTCCTTTTCCTCCCTCAGGGGGAACCGAGCTCCGGGAGACCCACACCTATAGGAATAGAAAGAAGGAGGAAGAGGACAGTTCACGTTGAGGAAAGCCAAATAAGCACAATTTGGAAGCTGCTGAGGCCTGCCTGTGCAAAACACAAGGAGACTGTAGATTTTTCTCCCCTCTTCTTGTGTTGATTATTCCTTGTCCCCAGTTTTGGAAGGTTGGATACAGCTGAGCCGGCAGCAGAACTCAGAGCTGCAGCGATCCTTCCTCATTCGCTTCCTCTGTCTCAACCACCAGTGCCCTTGAGGCCACGGTGTGCTCCACACGGTGTGAAGCTGGATAGAGATGAGAGTCACCACTCGGACAGGTAAGAACCGGGGTGGCTGAGGGGCCCCCTCGGCCTAGGGGTTCCTGATTCTGGGAACTCACTCTGAGGGTGAGGTGGCGAGACGAGATGAAGCAAAATAAAAGGCGAAAAATAGAGCATTAGCATGCATTATCTCTATGCCTAGATTGGGCTGCCCAAAACTAGAGCCGAAGGAAAAGCTGGGATACAGGCAGATTATATGGAAGATGGTCCAAAAGGAAGCAGGAATAAGTAGAGAGAGTGGAAGTAGAAAGGATGGAAGCCGATATACAAGTGAGTTATTGGGGCAATCCACTGCCTTCTATCAGCTTGTCATACTGTGATGGCTTGTGTGTTGCTGTCGTGCTGGAAGCTAAAACGCCAGCATTTCAAATACCAGGAGGATCACCCACAGTGGTCAGGTTTCAACAGACTTTCCAGACTAAGAGTAGGAAGAAAGGCCTGGTGATCTAATTCCAAAAATTAGCCAGTGAAAACCTTATGACTCCTAACAGAATGTTGTCTAATATAAAGCTGGAAGATAAGTCTCTTAGGAAGGCACTCAAAACCCACAGTGGTGACAGCAGTAGATCACACACATCAGTGATGGGAAACATGGTACAAGACTGGGCAACATTTGCTTGTGTTGTTCATGAGATTGCTGTGGGTCAGAGTGGAATCAATGGCAGCCAAACAACAGCGAATGCCTTTCACAATTGTCCACCTGAGAGTAGGGACCAGGGCCTTTACCAGCTTGGTCCCTGCTCCATGACTGGGGGTTGCCTATGGGAGCATTAATTCCCTGCCTCTCTAGGCTTCATTTGCCTGCAGGCTGGATAGAGCAGGCCTGAGGCAGGAAAAGAGAGAACAGCTAGCATTTCAAGTGGCCCATTATCTCCACAAAGCTGAGCTAGCTTGTGACATCCCTGGAACTCCCTGACAGCCCCACCCTGATCCCAGGAGTTGAAATCAGAGGTGAGCTGGGGATACACAGTTCAGGGCGCCAAAAGTCTGGCTACAGCAGGGCCAGCTTTTCCTGTGGTAATTCATATTTTCCTCTCAGCATTTATATCCCATGAAGACAGGAAGCTTTTTGAATGAATGCAGGGAAGCAAGATAGTCTAGACACCCCGCATGTGTGCGAAGAGATTTCTTCGCTGATTGTTTAATTAGTTGATTGAGCAATTTAGTAAGCTAAGTCTTCATGGTTTCTATACTTAAACTAATTCCTCATCTTAGAAAATTTTTTTCTTTATTGTGATTAAATAAAAGTACACAATCCAAATTAATTTTGCATGCCTGCTTATCTGCAGCTCCTTCTGCTCTCCTTGCCCGGTGACAGCACATTCCTCCTTTTCATTCTATACTTGTCATATCCTCTTTACGTGCTCCCATCACCTTCTCTCCACCCTCTTCTCTCCCATCTAGAAAGAAAACAGTAGGACAGCATCTTATAAATGCATACAACCATCACATACACGTACTATATGGTCACATTTTGTCCCTGCGTCAAGCCCATTTTTGTCTTAAGAGTTGAACTCAGTAGTGTTTTCTGGTCTGGGCAGCAGCAGGTCTAGGGCCATGCTCCCAAGGCATCCCCCAGGCCATCTGATCATCAATTGTGGTCTTTTAGTAGAGTTGTTGAGCTGCACACCTCTTTTTCTCATGTTGCCACAGGGGCTCAACATTGTGTGCTGCATCAATGGGCTGTCTTTGGTGATGGTCAAGCACCATCTAGTTCTTCTGGTCACATGTGGATACAGTCTCTCATTTATATGGTTCCTTCTGCCTCCTGAACATTTTGTTGATGTGTCTTTGTCGTTCTCAGTCATCTTCTGTTCCAGATGAGCAGGGACCATTTGGTGTACCTCAGATGGCAGCTTGCTAGCTTTTAAGACCCCAGATACCACTCACCAATCTGTGGTGCAGAAGACTCTCTTAGAAACAGGCTGGTTATGCCAATTGACCTCAATGTCCCTGACAGCATGGTCTCCAGCTCCCCACCCCAACTACTCTATCCTTGCAGTATTGAGTTGAGACTAGAAGAGCTTTCGGTTTGTGATGAAATCTAATTAAGCTGATCTACTTTCTACTCTGTGCCGTCACTGCTCTCACCTAATCAAGTTTCTATCAACTATCTAAGCTATGATCAACTCTCTCCTTCCTTCCCACACTTGTAGCCAACAGTCTTTTCTTCTCTTCGTAAGTCTATTTTTAAATTCTTATAGAAAGAGTCTCATACAATATTTGTCACTTTGCTGCTGACTGATTTCACTCAGCATGATGTATTCCAATTGAAACCAGCTTATGAAATTCATCTTGAATTGTCATTATTCTTTATCATTGCATCCTGTTCCATTGAGTATGTGTACTATAGTTTGTTTATCTATTCATCTGCTGCTGGGCATCTAGGTTGATTCTTTTTTTTTTTTGCTATTGTGGACTGTGCTGCAATAAACATTCATGTGTACGTTCACGTGGCAGCATTTGTTTTGGTGGGATGTATTCTGAGCAGTGGGATTAGTGGATCAAGTAGTGTATCTATTTCCAGCTTTTAAAGGAAGTATCAGATTGCTTTCTGTAGAGGTTGTACCATTTTGCAATCTCACCGGTAGAGTAGGAGAGTTCAGTCTCTCCACAGCCTCTCCAGGATTTGTTATTTTGTGTTTTTTGGATTTTGGCCAACCTTGTTGGGGTGATTGTAATTTTGATTTAGATTTATCTAATAGCAAATGATCATGAGCATTTCCTCATGTATCTTTTGGCTTCCTGAATGTCCTCTGTAGTGAAGTGTCTGCCCATCTCCTTTGTCCATTGCTTAATTGGGTTATTTACCTTTACCTTGTTGATATTTTGCAGTACCTTGTAGATTATGGACATCAGATGTTGGTCCAACATATAGTTTCCAAATATTTTTTCCCATTCAGAAGGTGGTCTTTTAACTTTTTTGATAAAGTCTTTAACTGAAGAAAAGTGTCTGATTCGCAGTAAACCCCATTTCTCTATTTTCTGTATTGTTGATCGTACTTTGTCATATTTTAAAGTCTGTCTAAGCTGTGTATTAGAACTTCCATTGTTGACTCTATTTTTTCTAGCATGATCTTTATCATTTTAAGTTTGATATTTAGGTCCTGGACTCACTGTGAGTTAGTTTTTGTGTAAGGTGTGAGATATGGGTCTTGTTTCAGTTTTCTGCAGATGGATATCCAATTTTGCCAACACCATTTGTTAAAGAGTATTTTTGCCCCAGTTTACAATCTTAGGGCCTTTGTCAATTATCAACTGTCCGTAAGAGGATGGTGGAATCTCTGGGGTCTCAACTCTATTTCATTGGTCTATATGTTTCTTTTTATATCAGTACCAGGCTGTTTTGACTACTGTGGCATGTAATAGTTCCTAAGATTGGGTAGTATGAGGCCTCCCACTGTATTCATCTTTTTCAATAGTGCTTTACATATCCAGGATTTCTTCCCTTTCCAAAGTTGGTGATTTGTTTCTCCATCTCATTAAAAAGAGACACTGGAATTTGTATTGGGATTGCATTGTATATGTAGATCACTTGGGGTAGAATAGACATTTTCGTGATGTTAAGTGTTTTGATCCACGAGCAGAGTAGGTTTCTCCCATTTATGTAAATTTCTTTTGGCTTCTTGCAGTAAGGTCTTGTAGTACTCTTTGTATAGATCTCTTAATTCTCTAGTTAGATTTATTCCTAGGCGTTTTTTCTTCTTGCAGGCTATAGTAAATGTTGTTTGGTGATTTCTTCTTTGATGATCTCTTTGTTGGTATAAAGGAATCCTACTGATTTACTTGTGTTTGTCTTTTATCCTGATACTTTGCTGAACTCAAAAGTTTAAGTAGTTTACATATGGATTCTTTAGGATTCTATGTACATACAATCATAAGAGCCACTGCTGTCAAGTCAGGCCTGACTCATAGCAATCCTAGAGGTTAGAGTAGAATTGCCCTATAGAGTTTCCAAGGAGCACCTGGTGGATTTGAGTTACTGAACTTTTGGTGAGCAGATGTAGCACTTAACCCACTATGCCACCAGGGCTTCCTCATATACAATTATATCATCTGCAGATAGGGAGATTTTTACTTCTTCTTTGCCTATGTGGATACCCTTTCTTCGTCTTATCTAATTGCTCTGTCTAGAACTTCTAATACAATGCTGAATAGAAGTGGTGAGAGTGGGTGTTCTTGTGTATTTCCTGTTCTCAAGGGGAATTCTTTCAGTCTCTCACTGTTCAAAATGATGTAGGTGGTAGGCTTTGTATAGATGCTCTTTATTGCACCAGAATTTCCTTGCTATTGCTATTTTGCTGAGACTTTTTAGCATGAATTGGTGTTGGACTTTGTCAAATGCCTTTTCTGCATCAGTTGACAAAATGAGGCTATTCTTATCCTTTGGGTTATTTATGTGGTTGAACACAGTAATTCTTTTTCTGATGGCTTACATGCCTGGTGTGAATCCAACTTGGTCATGTTGAATTAGTTTCTGTATATACTGTTGAATTCTACTGGCTAGGATTTTGCTGAAGATTTTTGCATTTATGGTGATATTGGTCTGTAATTTTCTTTTTGGTGTGATCTTTCCCTGGCTTTGGTATCAGGGTTATGCTAGCTTCATAGGACAAATTTGTGAGTATTCCATCCCTTTGTATACTGTGAAATAGCCTCAGTAGTACTGGAGTTAATTCATCTCTAAAAGTTTGACAAAATTCTCTGGTGAAGCCATCTGGACCAGGACTTGTTTGGTTGCTAATTTTTTTAAATTATTTTTTCAATCTCTTTCTTTGTGATGAGTTTATTATGTTGTTTTTGCTTCTCCTTGTGATAATTTTCGTAGGTGATATATCCCCCAAGTTTTCAAATCT
Organism: Heterohyrax brucei; assembly: GCA_028571685.1. Lineage (NCBI taxonomy): Eukaryota > Metazoa > Chordata > Mammalia > Hyracoidea > Procaviidae > Heterohyrax > Heterohyrax brucei. Next base: position 22,649,185 of record CM053146.1, read on the forward strand.
GTCAGAGTGTAGTCTTTCATAGTATTCTGTTATGAGACTTTTAATTTTAGTTGGGTCTTTTCTGACATCTCCCATATCATTTCTTATTCAAGTTGTTTCTTCTGTTCTTCTTTTTTAAGTTTAGTCAGTGTTCTATCAATTTTGTTTATCTTTTCAAAGAACCAGCTTTTGGTTTTGTAATTTTTTTCTATTGTTCTTCTCTCCTCTAATTCATTTAGTTCTGCTCTAATCTTTACGGTCTGTTTTCTTCTGGTACCTGAGGGGTTCCTGTGATGATCTCTTTCTACCTGTGCAAGTTATAGGCTTAATTCTTTAGTTTGGGCCCTTTCTTCATTCCAGATGTGTGCATTTATAGCCATAAATTGACCTCTGAGCACTGCTTTGTCTGTATCCAATAGGTTCTGGTAGAATGAGTTTTCCTTCTCATTTGATTCAATAATTTTATGTTGTCCTTGATTTCTTCTATAACCTGTGGATTTTTGAGCAATGTGTTTTTCGGTTTCCATGAGTTCAAATTTCTAGCTATGTTTTTTCTGTGTTGATTTCAACTTTTATGGCTTTCTGGTCTAAGGAAATTCTTTGCAATAATTCAGTGGCTTGGATTTTGTGAAGACTTGCTTTATGTCTTAACACATGGTCTATTCTGGAAAATGTACCGTGTGCATTGGAAAATAAGGTGTACTGATCTTTTGATAATTAAAAAGTTATGTATATGTTGACAAGGTCTAGTTGGTTAACTGTATCAATAAGATCTTTTGTATCTTTGCTGAGTTTTTTTTCTGGATAATCGGTCCATTATTGGAAGTGGAGTGTTGAAGTCTCCAACTATTATTGTGGAGGGATCTGTTTCTTTTTTTTAACATTGCCAGTGCTTGTTTGTCTGGTATTGGGTGCATAAATATTTACTATTGTTATGTCCTGCTTATGTGCTGAAACTTTTAGCAATAGTGACTGTCCTTGCCCATGATGGTGAATCTTACATTAAAGTCAATTTGATCGGAGATTAGTATTGCCACTTCTGTCCTTCTTTTTATGTTGTTGGCTTGGTATGTATTTTCCCATCCTTTGATTTTCAGTTTGTTCATATCTTTGAGTGTTATGTGTGTTTCTTGTAAGCAACGTACAGACAGGTTGTGTCTTTTGATGCAGGGTGTCACTGGTTGTCTCTTTATTGGAGCATTCAGTTTGTTTACATTCAATTTAAATATTGATAGGTATGTGTTTAATGCTGTCACTTTGATGCATTTGTTTTTGTGTTGATGTTTTCTATGTTTTTCTTTATATTCTGTTCTCGGTCATTCTTCTTTATGGGTTGACTTTTCATCTCTTTTAGTGTTGGTTTTGTGCTTGTTGAGACTCCTGTATTATGCTTCTTGTTTTGATATGTCATATTGTTATTTCACTTTAGGGCTATCCCTGTAGCCCCCCTTACTATTCTAAGTTTAAACCAGACTTTAACTTCTGTATATCTTTCTAAGTTCCTCTCCATCTGAAAGGGTTATAACTACAGTAATATACCCCTGTTTTTAGTGTGATGATGTCATAGTTTTCATGTTATGATCACTGATTCCCGCCTTTTAGTAAAGTAGTTTTGACAGAGCATATTGACTTCCCTAGTGAGTAGGGTTCTGGATGCTGTGTCTTGCACAGCCTTCTGAAGTATACACTTAATGTTTTTGTTTTTCTAGCAAAGAACTTCTGTCAGTATTTCTTGTAGTTTTGGTTGTGTTTTTACAAAGTCTCTGAGCTCCTGTTTACCTGTGAATGTTTTAATAAACCGTCATAGTTGAGAGACAATTTTGCAAGATATATAATCTTGGTTGGAAGTTTTTCTTTCAGGGCTTTGAATATGTCATCCCACTGCTTTCTTGCCAACATCATTTCTATGGAGAAGTCAGATGAAAGCCTTCATGGTTTCCCTCTGAATGTTAGCTTTGTTTTGAGCCTCCCTGCCTTTAAGAGACTCTGTTTATGTTTCATTTTATTAAGCTTTATTATAATATATCTTGGTGTCTTTCTTTTGGGGTCTAGCTTTTTGTGGCATTCAATACATATCTTGGATATCTATCTTCTTTCATAATTTCAGAGAAGTTTTCTGTCAGCAACTCTACAGCAATGCTGTCTGTATGTTCATCTATCCCTCCCTGCTCAGGAACTCCAGTTATTCATAGGTTGTTCACCTTAATAGAGTCCCACATGCTCCTTAATTCTTGATCATTTTTCTTATTTCTTTTCTCTGATTTCTCATCACAAATGTTGGGGTCAGTTTCTCTGTCCTCAAGGTCACTAAGTCTGACTTCTATCTCCTCAATTCTGATCTTTTGGCTTTGGATTGAATTTTCTAATTCTGTAATTTTGTTACTGATCTGCTGAACTTCAGATCATTGATGTTCCATCAGTTAAAATAGCTTAGGTTTTCATTTTGTTCTGCTGCATTTTGTTTAATCTCTGGAAGGGCTCTCTATATAATTCTTTTTACTCAGCCTTTGATAGTTTCATAAAGGCTTCTTCATCTGGGAAGTTTTTTGCTTCTTTATTTTGGGAGTTTTCTGGAGCCATAGTGGACTGATTCTTTAAATGGTTAGCTATGGATTGTTGTCCGCATCCCATCTGGAAACTGTTTGAGTTGTCTGGTGTTACCTCCTTAGGAACTGAGGCATAGTTCTAAGAAGGAAGTTCATCACCAGCTATCTATATGTACTCTAGTGAGTGGCTCCATGTGGACTCTCTGTGGTGGGAGGCTCTACCTTCTGACTGGCAGAGATGGCACCCTACTTATGGAATCACTTGGGGCCACCAGCCAACCCCATGATGTGGATCAGGGAAGGGTGGAGGAGATGCTGCCAGGTGTCTCAGCAATCAATTCTCAAGGTGGACTTATTTAAAAGAGTACTTTATTTTTGAGGGTGGAGCTGTCTATCAGCTGCTGAAAACAGTCAGGTCCTCAGGTGTGGCAGGCTCCCCTTCCAGCTGACAACCAAAGTGCCTCACTGGCCATCCACAGATGCCTTCCTGTTGTCTTTTGCCAGACCCCACCCATAAATCTAGACATGAATTGTCTCAAATGCAGCTTTTCTGCTGGAGAAGCATTTGGAAGATGGGGCTGCTGCTTCACTTGAGAATCGGCCACAGCTAAGGCCTTCTGGCTAGGTGACTCCACCTCCCAGCTGACCAAGTTGGCATCCCAGCTGAGCTGTGCTTCATGTCAAGAAATAGCAGAGTCTATAGCACAGCTCAGAAAACAGAGGGTGGAGGGGCAGTGGGGCTCTCTGTCGGCAGCTGGGCTCTAAATATGTGGTTATCCCATGCGCTATGTCTCTGCTTCACTATATGCTATATGTTTACTTAAGCACCACAGTTCAGCATATTCGCCAGCTCATGTCCAAGTCCCTACTTGCCAGATAATGAAGGTGTCAGTACCTGTCCTCTGAAATGGTGAGTCAGTAGAAGTGGGGATCAGCTGACACTGATTGTCCCTGAGAAGGCCAGTTTAGTCCATTACTGGTGCCTAGTCAACTCTGACTACACTATGCCAGATCCCAGGGCTCCCCGGATGTCCACAGTGTTCCATCCAGTGATCCTTTCAGGCCTTAGTTCTCAGAGGGAATTGAGGAGATGTGTGTCTAGTCTGCTGTCTTGGGTCTGCCTCTCTAGGTTGTCTTAATAGACATCTTGATCTGCACATACTTTCTCTTGTGCTATGTCAGGGACTCTACATTCTAAATAGAATGTAAATGTTGGTAAATACCAACAGGGCTGTCTTTGGTGTTGGCTGGTCACCATCTAGTTCTTCTCATGCCGATGTAGTCTCTCAATCATACAGACCCTTCTGTCTCCTGTGCTCATATTTTCTTCATGTCTTGGTTTTCATCAGCTTCACGTGGGTTGGGACCAATTGATGTTCCTTAAATGGCAGCTTGCTGGCTTCTAAGACCCCAGGCCCCAGTCACCAATATGGGATGCTGAACAATCTCTTAGAAAAAGTATGTCTGTAATCTTTACAGAAATGAACTGCCATAGCATATAGTTTCAAACCCCCAACCATTTGGTTAGCAGCCAAGTGCTTAACCACTGTGCCACCAGAGCTCCTTAACTATCTCAATATCTCAGTGAGAAAGTCAAATAATAATTGTAACAACAGCAATGAAATTGTTTGTATGTACTGAGCTGCTCTAGTGTACCACATGGCCAGTCCTATGCTGTGTATTTCACATGTGTTGTACTTTATACCCTGAGAAGGTTCTTTACAGCAGGCATCAGCAGCTTCCCTTTCCAAGTAGAGAAAGGCTCAGTGAGGTTAAGAAACATGTCCAACCACATTTCTCTTACGAATGCCTCTAATTGTGCATGTAGGAAACAAAAAGTGTCAGAATGCTAAAAAGTCAAAGCTCCTGCCTGTAGTGAGTGCCCAGGATGGGCAGAGGCTTGTCATCTCTATTGGAGTTAAAGCAGCACAGTCTTCATGTGCAATGTGCTTATGGAACACAAAGTGAGGCAGGGAGAGGCTCTTTTATAGTTGTTGGACTTTATAGCACAGAGACATACCAGCGAATGGGGGCGGATGCAGTGTACAGGAGAGATGCCATCCCTGGGGAGAAGGCTTGGTGTCCAGGGCTCAGACACCTCAGACTCTGAGGCTATATCTCCATACAGGACAGTAAGGAAGCTCCTGAGGGTGGGGACCAGGCCAAGTGGCTTCAGGTCTGGACATAGCCTTCATTACTATTGACTATCTATTGGAGGCAGGTGGTCTCCCTGAGATCTGAATATCCTTCCTTCTTACCTTCCTTCCTTCCTGCCTTCTCTGACTCCCTGCTTGCCTACCTCCATAATCCTTGCTTCCTGACCTGTCTGCCTCTTTTCTTCCTCCCTGCCTCTCCATTCTCCTTCCCTGCCTCTCCCTTCTCCCTCGCTCCCTCTCCTTTCTCCCTTCATCCATTCTGGAGCACCCACAATGTGCAGGCATGGCTCTGGGCACTAGATTCTGCAGGGAGTACATACAGAGTATGTCCCTGTCATTAAGGAACTTATAGTCTAATAGGAGAGATCAACAATCAAAAACCAAAAATGTAAGAGAACACTTTTTTAGTGTTACACAAATTTCAAGTACAATGAAGAAAAATACAGTAGATAAAAAAGATACTGAAATGTGGGCTTTGAGCACTGTAGACAAGGTGATGAGGAATGATTTCCCCCACAGGGACCTAAAACAGGAGGCTATTCGTGGATCAGAACCTATTCTTCCAAGCAGGGGGCTGGCAAGTGCAAAGGCTCTGAAGCAGGAAGGAAGTGCTAGTGTTTGGGGAAAAATAGAGGGTCACTTTAGCTGGGTGAGAGAAAGACAGCAGTAGCTGTGAGGTCAGAAGAAGACTTAAGAACAGATCTTACAGTCCGTGGAAGGAGCTGTCATTTTACCTGGAACAAAATGGGAGCTTTTAGAAGTTTTTGAGTGGATGTGTGGCATGACCAGCTGAGGGGCTCCTCTGGTAAGGTTACAGGAAGTTGGGGATATGACACAAACAAACGGTGAGTCAAATTGTGAGACATACTTGTCTTTTCTATTCTGCTGAATCCTTTTGGTTCCCTGTAGGAGACAGTCTCAATCTGATGCCTTCGGCAAATCTTTAACATATCTTCCTGACCAATGCACTTTGTGCACAGACAACACTTGTCTTGGGTTGAATTGTGTTCCCACAGAAATTTGTGTAGCCTTTTGACTTGGCCATGAGTCGCCACGAGTCGACTCTGACTCGACGGCACTTGGCTTGGCTTTGACTTGGCCATGATTCCTGGTGCTGTGTGATGTTCTTGTGTGCTGTAAACGAGGGAGGATAGGCAGCAGTTGTGTTCGTGGGGCAGGACTCAAAGTACATGATTGTATTGTACCTTAAGGCAATCTCTTGGGCTATAAAGGAAAAAGAAGCAAGCTGAGTGGAGGACCTCATACCATCAAGAATCAGTTCTGGGAGCAGAGAGCATACTTTGGAAAGGACCTTGGGTCCACATGCCTCCGAAGCTCCCATTCCAGGGGAAGTTGGCAATGAGGACCTTCTGCCAGAGACAAGGGAGAAAACCTTTACCTGGAGCTGTTGCCCTGAATTTTGGCTTGTAGCCTACTGGACTGTGACAGAATAAAATTTTTCTTTTTAAAGCCATCTACTTGGGGTATCTCTGTTATAGCAGCATCAGATGGCTAAGACACCACCCATCTGTCAGTTGAGGCTTCTATATTACTATGATGCTGAAGAGGTTTCATTGGAGCTTACAGATTAATACAGACTAGGAAGAAAGGTGTGATTTACTTACAAAAATCAGCCAATGAAGACCCTATGAAACACAACTGTCTTATCTACAACTGATCACAGGGATGGCTCAGGACTGTGCAAATTTCCTTTCTGATGGGCATGGAGTCACCATGAGTTGGTGGCCCACTTGATGGACACTAATACCACCACCAACAAACTACTAAACTCCACTTTCAGAAAACAACAGAGCAGTTCTCATGCTCAGAGCCCTGGACAAGCCTCATAGTCAAGGTAGAAAAAGTCACATGTCATTTCATCACCTTCCATCTCTGGGATATCATACTGTACATATATTTTTGTTGCTACTGTTTTGTTTGACTTTTTCATTGAGTTGCTGCCATGGCCAAGGAATCCTGGTTGCACAGAGGTTAAGTGCTCAATGGCTAACTGAAAGAAAGTTCAAGAGTTTGAATCCACCATCAGCTCTGCAGCAGAAAGTTGTGATAGTTTGATTCCATGAAGATTACAACCTTGGAAACACCATGGGGCAGTACAACTCTATTGTATAGGGTTGCTGTGAATCACAATTGACTCGATGACAATGGATTAATTACCACTGTGAAGTTCTCCTTTGGAAATACCTTTATTGTAGTTTAAATAATTGAGATGAACTTCTTCAAAATGCTATACTAGTAGCAGTTCTAAATGGCAGGCATTCAGGGGTGTGAGATGACTGCCTCTGAGCAACTGCTGTTTCTACTCTTTCCATCCCATCATCTCTACCCAGGACCGGTGGTTGTGAATCCCCCAAACTTACCTTCTAAGCCTTCCTCCTCACTTCCTCCAGAGTGACTTTCTAAATGGAATATTAAATCCTGTTCCTTTCCTACTCAAAGAGTCTCCAAGACCTTTGACAATAGTCTCCAGAGGGGGATGCATAAGCCTCCTGGGGGGTAGGATAAGGTAATCTTTTAGGGACAGGGAATGAAAATGTTGCACTTACATTCATAGTTATAATTCATTCATTTCTAGGTTATTTAGTCAATGCTTCTAATATGCATAAGAGTTCCAGCATGGCACAGTTAAGCCCTCAGCTACAAACCAAAAGTTTGGAGATTCAAATCCACCCAGAAGCACCTCAGAAAAAAAAGCCTGGCAATCTACTTCTGAAAGTTCACAGCCATTGAAAACGCTTGGGAGCATAGTTCTACTCTGGAACACAGGGGTTGCCATGAGTTGGAGTTGACTGGGTTTCGTTTGTTTTGGTTTTGGTATAACGTATGTTGGTGTAACTGTGTGCATATTCAAACAACAAACTTTGCAGAACGTGGTCAAATTTTTTTGCTGATAGTATAGTGCTCAACTGTCAAGTTGATTGACTCATAGTGACTCTATAGGACAGACTAGAACCCTGCATAGAGTTTCCAAGGAGTGGCTGGTAGATTTGAACTGCTGATCTTTTGGATGAGTCCCTTAAGAAATGTGGGGCCAAGGCTGATAGGACAGGGAGTAAAAGTCATTTGTGGTACGTAGGCTTTCAAGGGAGATTCCAAACTCCCTGCCATGGCTTACAATCTCCCCAGCGTACCCTGGCCCCTACTGACCTTGCCAATAGCCTTGTCTTCTCTTCCCTGCAGAATGACTGCATTTCTGTGAGTACAACAGCACTGGCCCACAAATACAGGCCTCCTCCCTCTTTGGCCTGTCTGCTGTTTTTCTTTAGAGGAATGACAGCTGATGGGAAATTGTTAATCAGTTTTCAAAATTCAGCCTTTCCTGAACCATGTTCAGGCCCCACTCTCAGGTAGACCAACCTAGTATTCCTAGTCCCCCTCCCTGTGCTGCCTCCATACCGTGTATAACCTGTCCTTCTATTTTTAGCACAGCATCCGAAACACCCATGTGCCCACATTTATTACTAATTTGTCTCCTCTAGTTCTGAGCTCTTTGAGGGTGGGGTGGGGGTTGATTGGTCCCTGGATCCTAGTGTTGAAAGACTTAGCAAATGAAAATACATGAGGTCCAGTGAATACTTTTTTAGTATAAGTATGTTGTCTGCAAAATTTGGAACATGCTTACACTAAAAAATTATTTGTTGCTTATCTGAAATTCAAATGTATCTGCATGCCGTGTTTTATTTGGCAAGCCTACTGGGACTGCAGAACCTACCAGAGGTGCAGTCATGGTGAAGATTTTCATCAATACTTTTTAAAATAAATAAGTCAAGGAGCAGTGGTAAAAATTTTAAAAGTTAAAATTTAAAAAAAATTGCCATTGAGTCACTGCTGGGTCTTGACAGTTCCATAGGGAGGATTGCTCCATAGGCCGTTCTTGGCTGTGATCTTTAAGAAAGTAGATAGCTGGGCCTTTTTCCCAATGCCATCCCTGGGTAGGTTCTAACTGGCAATCTTTAGATTAGTAGTTGAATGCAAACTGTTCACTCAACCCAGGGACCTAAGAGCAGTGATGAAGATTCCCCCCTAATCAGAGAAATGTAAAGACAGAAGCAAGACCATAAAATTTTTCTTTCTAATAAATCCAATGTTTCTAAGGGGACATTTGGCACCAGTGTTGTCCATTAAATAGGTCCAGAAGCAATAAGTGATGCCTCAGCAGTAGCAATGAAGACACCTGGTGCACATACCCGGTTTTCAAGCTTCCTTCCTTTCTAATGTCACATGGCAAGATGGCTGGAAAGCACAGGGATGCCTGGAGTAACTTGTTTCGTCAGAAAGCAAAGGAGAGGTTAAAAATTTAGTGGACTACGTAGAAAGGACAAGGGTCCTCACTGAAAAAGGCTCCTCTAGCTAAGGTCAAGGCAATCAGAGCATCAAAATGAATAATGTCAGTAATAGATATTAAATCACTGGAAAAATTAGTAAGTCTATAGTGATGAGAGACGGGAGACAGGAGAAGGTGAGGAAGGGAAGGGGAGGTGGAAAAGCTGTTTCTTTTCTTTAGAATGTGAGCTAATAAACCTAGAAGATAATAGAAAATCAGCATGTTGTAACTGCAATGTAATAAGTCACTCAGGTGAAAGATACATGAGGAATGATAAAAGTATTTGGTAAAAGGTAATTAGAGGATGGGATAGTCACATGGAATTAAATCATCACCTCCCCCCCCAACATCCCCTCCCCAATGATTGATTTAGTTACCAAGGGTAAATTGGTGTTGACAACATGGGAACTGACCTGTCCCACCCTAATCAAGCCATTGAAAGTCACCATATCAGTCATATCACTCATGAATCCACATGCAAAAATTTTCAACAAAATCCTTGCCAATAAATTCAACAGCATATAAAAAATATAATTCATCATGATCAAGTTGCTTTCATTCAAGAGATGCAAGGCTGGTTCAACATCAGAAAAACAATTAATGTGATCAATCACGTAAGTAATACAAAGGATGAGAATCACCTAATTTTGTCAATTGATGCAGAAAAGGCATTTGGCAAAGTCCAACACCTATTCATGCTAAAATCGCTCAGCAAAATAGGAATAGAGATGAAATTCCTTGATGCAAAGCCAACTTCCTTCATCATCCTGAATGGTGAAAAACTGAAAGAATTCCCCTTGAGAACAGCAACTATAAAAGGATGCCCACTCTGACCACTTCTGTTCAACATCGTGCTAGGAGTTCTAGCCAGAGTAATTAGACAAGACAAAGAAATAAAGGGCATCCATATTAGCAATGAAGAAGTAAAAGTCTCCTTACTCACAGGTGATATGGTTGTATATACAGAGAATCCTAAGGAATCCGTAAGTAAACTACTGGAACTAATAGAGGAATGTAGCAAACTATCAAGATACAAGATAAATATAAGTAAATCAATAGGATTCCTTTATATCAGCAGAGTTCACCAAAGAAAAAAAATCAGTAAATCAATACCATTTACTATAACTCCCAAGAAGGTAAAATATCTAGGAATAAATATAACAAGAGAAATAAAAGACCTTTACAGAGAGAACTACAAGGCCTTACTGCAAGAAACCAAAAAAGACTTACAAAATTGGAGAAACCTAACATGCTCATGGTTAGGAAGACTTAACATTGTGAAGCTGTCTATGTCACCAAAAGTGATTTACATATACAATGTAATCCCAAACAAACTGAAGGACACTTTTTTAATGAGATGGAGAAACAAACCACCAACTTAGTTTAGAAAGGGAAGAAACCACGGATAAGTCAAGTACTAGTGAAGAAGAGGAACATAATGAGAGGCCTCACATTACCTGAACTTGAAGCTATTAAACTGCCATATGAGTCAAAACAGCCTGATACTGGTACCAAAAGAGACATAGAGGCCAATTGAACACAGTTGAGACCACAGAGATGCCACCATCCTCTTATGAACAGTTGATATTCAACGAAAGCCCTAAGATTGTAAACTGGGGTAAAAACAGTCTCTGTTTAACAAACAGTGTTGATAAAACTGGATATCCATCTGCAAAAACTGAAACAAGATCCATATCTCACACTTTACACAAAAACTACCTCAAAATGGATCAAAGAACTAAATATCAAACCTAAAATGATAAATACCATGCAGGAAAAAATAGGGTCAATGATGAAAGTTCTCATACACAGCTTAGACAGATATTAGAATCTGACAAAGAAACCATAATCAACAGAAAATATGTAAATGAGAACTACTAAGAATCAAAAACTTCTGCTCATTCAAAGACTTTATTAAAAGAATTAAAAGACCACCTACAGAATGGGAAAAAATATTTGGCAACTGTGTCTGACTGATGTCTTATCTCCATAATCTACAAGGTAGTACAAAATATCAATAAGAAAAAGGTAAATAACCCAATTAAACAATGGGTAAGGGATATGGACAGACATTTCACCAAAGAGCATATCCAGGCAGCCAAAAGACACATGAGGAAATACTTAGGCTCATTAGCCAACATAGAAATCCAAATCAAAACTACAATGACATAACATCTCACCCCAACAAGGTTGGCCATAATCCAAATAACACAAAGTGACAAATGCTGGAGAGGCTGTGGACAGATGGGAACCTTACTACACTGCTAGTGGGATTGCAAAATGGTACAAGCTCTTTGGAAAATAATCTGGAACTTCCTTAAAAAGCTGGAAATAGATACACCATTTGATCCAGTAATCCCATGGCTTAGAATTTATCCTACAGAAACAAAAGCTGTCACACGAACAGCACTTGCATACGAATGTTATTGTAGCACAGTCCACAATAGCTAAGTTGGAATTAACCTAGATGCCCATCAATGGATAAATAGATAAACAAACTATGGTACATAAACTTGGTTTCAACTGGAAGACATTACGCTGAGTGATATCAGTCAGCAGCAAAAGGACAAATATTGTATGCAACCCCTGCTATAAGGACTTAAAATAGACTTATGTACAGAAGAAAAGACTTTTTGGTGGCTACAGGGGTGTGAAGGCAGGGTGAGGGTTGATCATGGATTAGACAGTTGATAGAAATTTGGTTAGGTGAAAGCAGTGACAGCACACAGTAGAAAGTAGATCAGCTTAACTGGACTTTGAAATAAACTGAAAACTCTTCCAACCTCAACACAATATTGCAAGGATAGAGTAGCAGGTGCAGGGCATGGGGACATCGAGGTCAAATGGCGTAATTATCCTATTGCTAAGAGAGTCCTCTGTACCCCATATTGGTGAGCAGCATCTGGAGTCTTAAAAGCTAGCCAGCTGCCATATGAGGTGCACCAAATAGTCACAACTCATCCAGAACAGACAATCACCAAGAAAAACATGAGGGAAAAAGAGCCCAGGAGACAGAAGGACCCATGTGAATGGGTGAATGTGTCAACATGTGAGCGGAAGAACCAGGTGGTGCCTAGCCACCACCAAAGGCAACATGAGAAAAACAGGGGTGCATATCAAGAATTTTACTACAAGACCACAATTGATGATTTGATGGCCTGTGGGATCCTGTGGGAGCATGGTGCCTAGACCTGCTGCTGCCCCTATAGAAAAAATACTACTCAGATCAACTCTTTGGACAAAAATGTCACCATATGGTGGCTGTATCTTATGGTTCTATGTATTTATAGGCTGCTGTCCTATTGGTTTCTTCCTAGATGGGAGAGAAGAGGGTGGATGGGGGGGACAGGAGCTTGTTAAGAGGATACAACAAGTATAAAATGGAAAGGAGAAGTGTGCTTTCATGGGACAAGGATTACAGAAGAGCTGTAGATAGACAGGCATGCAAAATTGATTTGGATTGTATACTTTCACTTAATCACAATAATAAAATAAAACAAAAATAACAGCAAAAAGATAAATAATCCAATCATGAAATGGCTAAAAGCGAACAGACATTTCACCAAAGAGGACATTTATATGACACAAACTCATGAAAAGATGTTCAGCACCATTGGACACCACACCAAACCAGACATACAGCCGTCTGCTGGATTCTGACTCTTAGTTGCTGAACCAAAAGCAAGTTCATTCTGTCTGTCACTGCAGCCAATCTCAGAAACAGTGAAAGTTTCCAGTAATGCCTTATTAACAGACAAGGATGCAAGTGTGGGGAACAGTGAGAACAGCTTCTCCAAGATTGCCCCACTTTGTTACAATTCCAGTGGCTTTTATAGCCAGATTACAAAGGAATTTGTATCTAGAAAATGTCAAACCTTGTCACAGGAGAGCACAGGGAGTCACAAGATTCCTTTACATCTTACTGAACAATGTCATTACCTCCCTGTAGGCTTGAATAATTGATTTAGTATCCCAGAAACAGGTAAAGGAATGTCTGTTGATCCATTTTAGCACTCTATGTGACCTTGATTAAGTCCCAACTACTAATAACAGAGACTCTGTAGACAAAGTTGAACAGCCCCATAGAGTTTTCAAGGAATGCCTGGTGGATTTGAACTGCTGACCTTTTGGTTAGCAGCCATAGCACTTAGACACCAGAGATGCAAATTGAAAACAGAATGAGATACCATTTCATTCCCATTTAGTATGGCTAAGGCAAGGAGTTACAAAAACGAACAGAAAATAACAAATGTTGGCAAAGATGTTGGAAAACTAGAAACCTCATGCATTGTCCATGGGACTGCAAAATGATGCAGCTTTTTGTGGAGACCAGTGTGACAGTTCCCCAAAACTAAAGTTAGAACTACCGTATGACCCTACAGTTCCACTGTTGGGTATATACGCAAAAGACTTGAAAGCAGAGACTCAAACAGAGGCTTGTATACCAATGCTCACTGCAGCACTGTTCACAACAGCCAAAAGATGGAAACAACCTAAATGCTGGTTGATCCCCATCAACAGACGAATGGATAAAAAAAAAATGTCACACAAAATCAGCAGGAGAAATGAAGTCTTGATAGAAGCTGTAATATGGATGAAGCTGGAAGACACGCTGAGTGAAATAAGTAAATCACAAAAGCACAAATATTTTATGACCTCACTTATATAAAAAGACAACAAAACGTAATGTACAGACAACACAGTCATTAGTGGATAACAGGAGAGAAGGAGGGGGAAAAGAGGTTACTGGTGGTAGAAATACCACATTGATTAAGGGCAGAGTTGCACAGGTGATTGTTGTAATTTCTGTCAGTAAGTTGTACATCCATGAAAAGTTGAATTAAGTAAAAATTGTGTGATGGATATATTTACAGCAACAATAAAGGTAGCTGCTGAAGCTGCTTGTATACAGCCAAATACCTCACAGATTTGTTTCTTGATTTGGAGGTTTAAGGTCATGGTTTCATGGAATTTTCCAGGTAACTGGCCTAATAATGTTTAGTGCTTCTGTTTTAGTTCTTCCTTTGGTGTCTAGTGCCTGGGGTCTAAAAATTTCCAATGGCCATCCAAGGCAGAACAATAGGTCTCTATTCACTTGGAGCAATAGACGAAGAAAAAAAGTCAAAAATGGGAGGAGGATGTGGAATGTATGGTTAATCCTCTCCAGGAACAACTGCCAACTTTTCATGAGACTGGAACAGGATGGGACCCTACTACCGATAGTGAACATTTTCATCAAAGTATCCATAGAAGAATCCTGATCAAAAAGGAGAAAATATGTAATAGAATTTCAGATTCTCATGAACTCTGGACTTCTTGGAGCCATGAAGTTTGGATGAACCCATGAAATTATTGTCCTGAGATAATCTTTGTAGTGGATTGAATTGTGTCCCCCTCAAAATGTATGAAGCCATTTGGCTAGGCCATGATTCTTGGTGTTGTGTGATATTCCTGTGTGCTATAAACCCTACCTGTATGATGTTAATGAGGAAGGATAGTCGGCAGTTATATTGGTGGGGCAGGACTCAATGTCTAACACTGTGTTGTGTTTTGAGGCAATGTCTTGGGATGTAAAAGAAAGGGAAGCAAGCAGAGAGTTGGAGACATCATACCATCAGGAAAGAAGCAGTGCTGGGAGCAGAGCATCATGTTTGTAAAAGACCTGGAGTTCCTGTGCCTCAGAGGCCTGTCCATCCATGACGAGATTGACAACAAGGACTTTCCTCCAGAGCCAACAGAGGAAGATTTCCACTGGAGTTGATGCTCTGAATCTAGACTTTTAGCCTGCTTTTCCATGAGAAAATAAATTTCTCTCTCTCTTTTTTTTATTATGATTGAATGAAAATGTACATTCCCATATAAATTGCATGGCCACCTATATGCAGCTCCCACTGCTCTCTCTGCCCAGCGACAGCACACCCTTCCTCTCTGCTCCATACATGTCTTATCCTCCCAACAATCTTCTATCCCCTCCTCTCTACCCACTCCCCTTCCTCCAGTAAGATGTCAGCAGAATGACATCCTACATGCATAGAACCATATAGTGCACACATGATGTGGTCACTCCGTGTTGCCAAGTACAATCCATTCCTGTCTGAGAGTTGACCTCCCTTATAATTTATGGACAGGGGCAGCATCAGGGCCAGGGGCCATGCTTCCAGGGGAACACGGAGCCCTGTGGACTGTCAATTGCGTCCTTTAATAGAGCTCTCAGAGTGCACCCCTTTTTATTCTTGTGCTGCCAGTGAAACTGAACTTTGTGATCTCCATCATGGCTATCACTGGTGGTGGCCAGGCACCATCTGGTTCTTCCAGTCACAAGTCAGTGTAGTCACCCACTCACATGAGTCTCTCGGTCTTCTGGGTTCTCTTTCCCCCATGTTGTTTTGTTCCTTAGTGATCATCCGTTCATGCTAAGTTGGGACCATTTGCTGCACCCTCGGATGGCAGCTTGGCAACTTTTAAGACCCCAGACACCACTCACCAATGCGGAGTGCAGAGGACTTTCTTAGCAAAATGCTTGTTGTGCCAATTGGCCCCTGAGAGCATAGTCCCTGGCTCCCCCACTCCAGCTACCCTGTCCTTGTAATATCGGATTAAGACAGGAGGAGTAATCACATTATGTTGAAGTCCAGTTAATAATATCCTTTCTAATGTGTGGTGTCCCATATTTTTCTTGTTAATATTTTGTAGTACCTTATAGATTATGGAGATCAGGTATCAGTCTGACATATAGTTGCCAAATACTTTTTCCCATTCTGTAGGTGGCCTTTTAATTCTATTAATAAAGTCTTTTGGTGAGCAAAAGTTTTTGATTTTTAATAGTTCCCATTTATCTATTTTCTCTCCTGTTGTTTGTGGTTTGTTTGACAGATTTTCAAGTCTGTCTAAGTTGTGCATTAAAACTTCCATTGTTGCTCCTACTTTTTCTTGGATGAGTTTTATCGTTTTAGATTTGGTATTTAAGCCTTTTATCCAGTTCGAGTTGGTTTTTTTATAGGGTGTAAAATACGGGTCTTGTTTCAATGTTTTGCAGATGTAGATCCAATTTTGCCGGCACCATTTGTTGAAGAGATTGTTTTTTTTTCCCCCCCAGTTTACTGTTTTAGGGCCTTTGTCTAATATCAGCTCTTCATAGGAAGATGGTGTCATCTCTGGGGTCTCGATTTTGTTCCATTGATTTATCTGTATTTTTTTGTACTGGTATCAGCCTGTTTTGACTACTGTGGCAGTGTAATAGGTTCTAAAGTCGGATAGTGAGAGGCCTTCCAATGTGTTCTTCAGTAGTGCTTTACTTATCCCAGGCTTCTTCTCTTTCCAAAGTTGGCAATTTGTTTCTCCATCTTGTTAAAAAATGTCACTGGAATTTGTATTGGGATTGCATTACATAAGTAGATTTCTTTATGCAAAATAGACATTTTCACTATGTTAAGTCTTCCTATCCATGAGCAGGGTAGTTTTCTCCATTTATGTAAGTCTCTCCTGGTTTCTTGTAGTAAGGACTTGTAGTTCTCTTTATAAAGGTCTGTTATTTCTCTAGTTAGATTTATTCCTGGGTACTTTACCTTCTTAGGGGCTATAGTAAATAGTATTCATTCGGTGATTTCTTCCTTAATAATCTCGTTGTTGGTATAATGGAATCCTACTGATATACTTATGTTTATCTTGTATCCTGGCACTTTGCTGAACTCTTCTGTCAGATTGAGTAGTTTACTTATGGATTCTTTAGGATTCATCTTTAGGATGTCATCTGCAAAAAGGGAGATTTTCACTTCTTCTTTGCTGACGCAGATGCCCTTTATTCCTTGGTCTTGTCTAATTGCTCTGGCTAGAACTTCTAGTATGATGTTGAATAGGAGAGGTGACAGTGGGCATCCTTGTCTAGTCTAGCTCTTGTTCTTAGTAAAAGTGTTTCAGACTCTGTCCATTCAGGATGATGTAGGCAGTTGGCTTTGTATAAATGGCCCTTATTGCATTGAGAATTTGGCCATCTATTCATATTTTGCTGAGAGTTTTTTTTAGCATGAATGGGTATTGGACTTTATCAAATGCCTTTTATACATCAATAGACAAGATCAGGTGATTCTTGTCTTTTGTGGTTGATCACATTAATTGTTTTTCTGATGTTGAACCAGCCTTGCATCCCTGGTATGAATCCAACTTGGTCAGGATGGATTATTTTTTAGATATGTTGTTGTATTTCACTGGCAAAAATTTTGTTGAAGATTTTTGCATCTAGATTCATGAGTGATATCGGTCTATAGTTCTTTTTGGTTGGGTCTTTCCCTAGCTTTGGTACCAGGGGTATGCTGACTTCATAGGATGAATTTGGGAGTATTCCATTGCTTTCTATACTGTGAAATAGTCTCAGTAGTATTTAGAGATAACTCTTCTCAAAAAGCTTGATAGAATTCTGCAGTGAAGTTATCTGGGCCCAGGCTTTTTTCATTGGTAGTTTTTTGATGACTTTTCAATCTCCTCCTTTGTAATGGGTTTATTAAATTGTTCTGCTTTGTGATAATTTTGGTAGGTCACATAAATCAAGGAATTTATCCATTTCCTCTAGGGTTTCAAATTTGTTAGAGTACAGTCTTTCATAGAATTCCGTTATGATATTTTTGATTTCTGTTGCATCTGTTGTGACAACTCCTCTCTTGTTTCTCATTCGAGTTGTTTGTTTCCTTTTCGGTTTTTCCTTAGTTCAGTTTAGCCAATGGTTTGTCGATTTTGTTGATCTTTTCAAAAATCCAGCTTTTGGTCTTTTCAATTTTTTGAATTGTTCTTCCGTTCTCTAATTGGTTTAGTTCTGCTCTAACCTTTATGATCTACATTCTTCTGTGCCTGAAGGATTCCTCTGTTGTTCTTTCTCTATTTGTTCAAACTATAGAGTTAGTTCTTTAGTTTGATGTTTTCCTTCCAGATGTGTGCATTTATTGAGATAAACTGACCCCTGAGCACTGTTTTGGCTGTGTCCCATAGTTTCTGGTAGGAAATGCTTTCGTTCTCATCGGAATCCACAAATTTCTTTATTTCATCCTTGATTTCTTCTATAACATGTGACTTTTTGAGCAAGATGTTGTTCAGTTTCTACGAGTTCCACTTTCTGTTTTTTTCTGCTATTGATTTCAACTTTCATGGCTTTATGATCTGAGAAAATGCTATGTGTTATTTCAATGGTATGGATTTTGTGGAGTATTGCTTTATGTACTAGCACATGGTCTATTCTAGAGAATATTCCATGTGTCCTGGAGAAGACAGTGTAGTTGTCTGCTTATGGATAGAAAGTTCTGTGTATGTCAATGAGCTCTAGTTGGTTAATTGTGGGAATAAGTTCTTCTGTGTCTTTATTGAGCTTTTTTTCTAGACTATCTGTCCAATATTGAGAGTGGAGTGTTGAAGTCTCCTACTATTATTGTGTAGTGATCTATCTCTTTTTTGAGTGTAGCCAGTGTTTCTTCAACATATTTAGGTACTCTAATATTAGGTGCATAAATATTTTATATTGTTAAGTCCTGCTTGTGTACTAAACCTTTCAGCAATCGTGTCCATCCTTATCCATGATGGTGGATTTTACATTAAAATTCATTTTGTCTGAGATTAGAATTGCCACCCCTGCTCTTTGTTCATTGTTAGCTTGATATATGTTCTTCCATCCTCTAATTTTCAGTTTGTTCATATTTAAGATGAGTTTCTTTTAGGCAACATATGGATGGGTCATGTCTTTTGACTCAAGATGTCACTCGATGTCTCTTTATTGGAGCATTCAGTCCATTCACATTCAGTGTAATTATTGATAGGTATGTGTTCATGGATGCCATTGTGATATGTTTATTTTTGTGTTGGTGTTTTCTCTGTTGTTCTTATCAGTCTGTTCTGGGACATTCTTCTTTGTGAGTTGATTTTTCACCTTTTTCAGGGTTGGTTTTGTGGTTGTTGAGACTCCTGTATTACATTTCTTGATGTGGTATGTTGCATCATCATTGTTTTATTGCTTCCCATATGATCCCGCTTAATAAACTATGTATAAACCCAATTTTAACTACTACCAGTCTTGTCAACTTCCTCTCCATCTGGAAGGACTATAACGACTGTAGCACATCCCTCTTTGTAATTTGATGGCATCATAGTTTTCATGATGTGATCACTGGATTATTTCTTTCACTATTGTAGCTTTGATTGAGTTTGGAGACTTCCCTAACTGAGTAGGATTCTGGATGATGTGCCCTTCTAAAATATAAAGCTAGTGGTTTTGTTCTTCTAAGCCAAGAGATTCTTTGAATATTTGTTGTAGCTTTGGTTTGGTTTTTACAAAGTCTCTGAGTTTCTGTTTATCTATAAATGTCTTCATTTCATTTTCATAATTGAAAGATAGTTTTGCAGGGTATATACTTCTCGGCTGGAAGTTCTTTTCCTTCAAGGCTTTGACTGTGTCATGCCACTGTCTCCATGCCAGCATTGCTTCTGCTGAGAAATCCTGTGAAAACCTGCAGGGTTTCCCTCTGAATGTAAACTTTGCTTTGAGTCTTGCTACCTTTAAGAGTTTCTGCTTGTGTTTCATTTTATTAAGCGTGATTATAATATGTCTTGAAGTCTTTCTTTGAGATCTGTACTGAGTGGTTTTTGATATTATCTTGGATATCTATGTGCTCTCAGAATTTCTGGGAAGTTTTCTGTCAGCAGCTGAGCAATAATACTCTCTGTGTTCTCAGGTGTGTCACCCTATTCAGGAACTCCAGTTAATCGTAGATTGTTCCTCTTAATAGAATCCCACATGCTTCTTAAAACCTTCATCATTTTTCTTGTGTCTTTTTTCTGATTTCTCCTTATAGATACTGGAGTCAGTAGCTCTGTCTTCCAAATCAGAAAGTTTCTTTTCCGTTTGTTTCATTCTGTTTTCTTGACTTTGTATTGAAGTTTCCATGTCTTTGATTTTGTTCTTGATCTGTTGGATTTCAGAGTACTGATGTTCCATCAGATTGAAAAGCTTGCTTAATTTTTCATTTTGCTCTGCTGCATTTTGTATAAGGTCTAGTAGGGCTCTCTATATAATCCTTTTGTTTTCACCTTCTGATAGTTTCAGAAAAGCTTCTTCATCTTGGAAGTTCTGAGGTGGTTTCTTTTGGGGGCCTTCTGATGCCATGGGTGATTTCCTGGCCGTAGTTTTCTCCAGAGTTTTGTTGCTTTTGGGGCTTCATGTAGGTCAGTAGAGCCTAGGAGAGATGCTGTGAGGATGGACCACAGCTGTTTCTCTAGGCCGTCCTAAAATGAGAAGTAAAAAGTATCTGACAACTTCCAAAGTCAGTCAGGTTTACAGGTGTATAGGTCCCTCTTCCCAGCTGGCAAAGTAAGTACCTCTATACTGAACCCCAGATGTTATAAACTAGTTCAAAGTACCCAAAGGCTACTGCCTTGCTGGCCTCTGCGTTGGGCCCCAGCTGTAGACTGTACTGTGTAGAATTCTGCTTTTCTTCTGGAAAAGTGCTCTCTTTTGAGCAGGCACTACCTCCTAGCCAGGAATTAGGTCCGGCTGAGGCTTCCATATGGGTATTCTTGTCTCCCAGCAGAACAAGATGGCATCCCACACAAGCTCGCCACTCAGCTGGGATGAGGCTACTGGCAGAAAGAGAGGCCAAAAGTGCCGAGATGCGCAGAGTCCACAGCCTCCGTTGCCAGGCCCCAGCCTCAGGTGATACTGCACAAAACACTGCCTCTCTGCTGGAAAAGCACTCTCCCCCCCAGCAGGTGCCACCTCCCAGCCTAGGAACCAAGTCTAGCTGGGGCCTGTGCTTCAGCATCTCCATCTCCCAGTGGATCAAGATGGCATTCTGCATAAGCTCATCATGGCATCTGTATGGCTACCACATGGTGGAGGTAGAAAGACCAAAGCAGCCGTAATGCACAGAGTCCAAAGCCAGGCTCTCAGAACATGGAAATTGCGTTTGCTGATCCCACCAGCAGTGCTTCTGAGACCAGCAGCTAGTCAAGTCCCAGCTCCACCTGCCAGCCAATACAGAGAGAAAAAAATCAGAATGGTGAGTTAACTTTGACCCATGCAGGCCCATGCTAGCTGAGAGTGGGGTCAGCGAAAGACAGGAGGTTTTGTGTTCAGTGGTATGAAGTCAAAATTAATAGCCCTATGCCGTGTCACAGGGCTCACTAGGTGTCCAGAAGGCTCTGTTTAATTATCAATTCAGGTCTTGGTTTCCAGGGGGATTTAGGGAGATGTGTGTTTTGCCTGCCATCTTGACTCCACCCCCAAATTTCTCTTTGTTAAAGCCGTCTACTTGTGCTATTACTCTTACAGAAACATTACGTGACAAGACAATCTTGAAATTTAAAATGAAAACTATCCCCTGAAGTCTCCTTAAAACCAAACAATAGTTTAGCTTAACTAACAGAAAATACCTGTCTTGAGTATTATATTTTTTAAGAACTACCTATGTGGGATCAAAATGACAACAGCAACTGTGAAGTTTAGATGGGAATCTTACGGTGCAGTGAGTTTAGGTTAACAGGCAGCTCAGAGGATGAGAATCGTTAAGCAACATGTAGAATGTAATCGATGTCACTAAATGATGTGGAGAAAATTGTTGAATTGTTGTGTGTTTTGCTGTGTACATTCTCAACAACAGAAAAATATAATTATATTAGTAAAAGAAAACCTTATGAAGCACATGGCTCTACTCTGTAACACCTGGGGTCACTATGTGCAGCAATGGACTAGAAGCAGCTGGCTTGGTTTTTTGGTTTTACATACTAGAAACCAAACCAAATCCACTGCCATCAAGTCAATTCTGATTCCTAAAGGTTTTATCAAGCCTGTAGACTAAATGTACTTGTTAATAAAGATCTTAAATTCAAAAGAGTCAGAAAGACCTTGGGGTTCCAAAAGGGGGAGTAACAGCTCAAAGACATGCTGCTCTGAAACCTAAGCTTCCTGTCCCTGGAAGCAGAGTCTAGCCCATGTCACCTTGCACCCTCACCTGCTGTCCAGCTCATCAGACACAGATGCATCTGCCACCAGACCTCATGCTCCCCCTGGCCTGAGCCACTTATTGAGCAGCTGCCCTCCTACATGGGAATGTGTATGAGCCAAAACCAAACATGTTATCCTGGAACCTGTGTCTGAATAGAACTGTGATCCATGGGGATTTCAGTGACTAATTTTACAGAAACAGATCACCAGGCCTCTCTTCCAAGGTGCCTCTGGGTGAACTCAGGCCTTAAACTTTTCAGTTAGTAGCTGAATGTGTTAACCATTTGCACTACCCAAGGATTGTACAGTGACCATACCCTCAAATCAAACTACCTGCCCAAACCTGAGGTCCTTGTCTATTTCTGAGGCTGTTCAGTTCTCTAAAAACAGGGAGAAAGAGGCATGATGTTTTCCTATGATTTGACGAGAGAGGGCCTTTCTGGGTCACCAGGCTGGCCTCCTATCAGAAGGGAAAATGGGGACAGTGCTGAGCCAGCACCACCAAGTCACGTGAGCACAGACGCAAACCAACCAAGCAAGCAGCTCTCTAGCTCTCCTGGTGCGGGGTCAGCCTTGGGCTCCCCACAGAGATGCCCTCTGGAAAAGTGGATGCACAGAGGGGAACTTGGGAGGCCTCCTGGAGATCTGCCTCTGTGCCCCTCTGCCCAACCCTCTCCAGGATCACAGGAAAAGCAGCGATGTAGGCATGTGGGACTGAGGAGTGAAGGACTGGGAGTGCCTGTCATCTGGGCAGTCTATGGAAGTGGCAGGCTCTGAACCTCCAGGCCTGGGGCTCATAGGCCACAGGGGAAACCCAATCTGCCCATGGTCCTAGGTTTCAGCCTTGGCTGAGCCTTGTGAAGTGGGTACCATTCACTCTCTTCAAGACTAATTTTCTCCTTTACATAATGCAGCCTGAAGGCAAGGATAGATGAGATAGTTGGATTTTAAGCTTTTCTTTTCCAGCAGGGGAATCCTTTGTCTAATTGGAATCTTTATTTTTCATCTGACTTTTTTGAAAATTGTGTTTTAAGTGAAAGTTTACAATTCAAGCCAGTTTCTTATACAGAACTTCCACTTTGTTATGTGACGCTACCTGCTCTTCCCACACTCCTCCCCTCCAACCCATGTCCATTCAACTAGCTCCTGTCCCCTTTTTTCTTCTCATCTTGCTCCAGACAGAAGCTGCCCAGTCAGTCTCCTGTATTTACTTAAGCTGAGAAGCACATGCTTCACCAGCATCATTTTGTGTCTTATAGATGAGTTCAATCTTTGTCTGAGGAGTTGGCTTCTGGTATGGTTTCAGTTCTGGGCTAACAGAGAGTCTGAGGATGAAGTCTGATCTTTTTACTAGAGCTTGAGTTCTGCCAACTCCACATTTCTTCTACTCCATCAGGGACTCTTTGTGAAGTTTCCTGCAGGGACAGTCACTAGCTGACACCATCTAGTTCTTCTGGTCTCATGCTGATGTAGTCTCTGTTTTATGTGGTCCTTTCTGTCTCTTGGGCTAATCTTTTCCTTATGTCTTTGATATCTTCATTCTCTTTTTGCTCCAGGTGAGCTGAGACCAATTGATGCTTCTTAGATGGTCTCTTGCTAACTTTGAGGACTCCATACACCACTCATCAAAATGGGATGCATAACATTGTCTTAATAAACTTTATTAGGCCAATTGACCTAGATGTCCACTAAAACTATGGTCCCCAGGACCCTGTACCTGTTTCTTTGCCCCTCAACGTGTTATTTTTAGAAAACATCTTAGCTTTTGGTTTAGTACAGTTGTGTTGACTTCTCTTCTATTGTGTGTTGTCCCTCTCTTCACCTGAAATAATTCTCATCTAATACTGAATTACTGAACACAAGATCTGGCAATTAAGTCCACAAACTTTATTATTCTAAGTGCTATATACCTCATTGCTGAATATCACTACAGTCACCTTCAAAGTACTCCCCTTGGGAAGCTATGCACCCACACCAGTGCCTAGTCCACCCTTCAAAGCAATTCAGAGCTCTTTCTGGAATGGCCATTGTGTATGGTGGCAAGGTGGCAAGTTCAGAAACTTGTTTGTGTAGTTGTCTGTGAGGGAACTTTTAGTTAGTAAACAAATGACTGTATTGGAACACCCTCTCTGTGCACTTTGTCTGACCCCCAACGACTCTGTACTCTACCGAAAGTTAAGGGAAATATTAAAAGGAAGGCATTTTGGTGATGTTCAGGACATCAAGGGTAATACAACAGTTCTGATGGCCATTTCAAAAAGTAATTCCAAAATTACTTTGAAGGGTGGAGTAGGCACTGGCACAGGTGCATAGCTTCCCAAGGGGTGTACTTCAAAGATGACTGTAGTGATATTCAGCAATGAGTTATGTGGCACTTCTAGGATAAGTTAGCAAACTGAATCAGCAGTCCTCATAAACACTGTCTTCTGATTACCAAGGGGTATTTTCTCCTGTGTTAAAGCCTTTTTTTCTGAGTCTTTGTAATGGTGGTTTCATACAATATTTCTCCTTTTGCAGCTAACTAATTTCACTCAGCCTAATGTCTTCCAGATTCTGCCATGTTGTGAGCTGTTTTACAAATGCATCATTGTTCTTTATCATTTCATAATATTCCATTGTGTGACTATACCATAGTTTGTTTATCCACTCTTCTGTTGATGGGCACCTACATTGACACCATCTTTTTGCTGTTATGAGCAGTGCTTTGATGAACATTGGTATGGATGTATCTATTTGTGTGGCCACTCTTATGTCTCTGTGATATATTCTATGAAGTGGAATTGCTAGATCATATGGTATTTCCACTTCTACCTTTTGAAGAAAGTGCCAAATCAATTTCTATAATAGTTGTATCATTTTTACATTTTCACCAACAATGTGTACATGTTCCAGTCTTTTCACAGCCCCTCCAACATTTATTATTTTCTGGTTTTGCATTAATGCCAGCCTTGTTGAGGTGAGACGGTATCTCATTATAGTTTGATTTGAGGTTCTCTAATGGCTAATGGTCATGAGCATTTCCTCATGTTTCTGTTGGTTGCCTAAATGTCTTCTTCAGTTGAAGTGCTTGTTCATATCCTTTGCTCCTGAACAGAATCTTACACAGATAAAGTAAAGCTGTTCTGGTTTCAGCAAGTAGTGGTGGTGGCAGGGGAGTGTGCCCAGAACTCAGGTGCCAAGCCCCAGTACCACCCACCCCTGACTTCTGACTCCTAAGATTTCCCAATTGTAAGTGCCTGTAAGTAGTCCCTGGGTGGCATGTAAGGTTAAGCATGTGGCTACTAACTGAAAAAGCAGTGATTTGAATCCAGCCAGAGGTGCCTGAAAAGAAAAACTTGGCAATCTACTTCTGAGAAAATCACAGCCATTGAAAATCCTGTGGAACACAGTTCTGCTCTAACACATGCTGGTCACCATGAGTCAGAATTGGCTTGACAGCAATGGTTGTTTTTTTGTTTGTTGTTAAGTGTCTATGATTTTAAAACATTTGTTCTCCCATCAGTTTCCTTGGCTGATGTTTGGTAGTACATCACCAGGCCTTTTTTTCCTTAGTCTGCCTCAATCTGGAAGTTCCAATGAAACCTGTCCACCACAGATAACATTGCTGATATTTGAAATACTAATGAAATAGCCTCAAGCACCATAGTAGCATACAAGTTGATACTGTACAACAAAATGTACCCAGTGCAACTGAAACCAATGTAAAGTTGGTGAATTGGGGTCAATTTACTGTATTATTGAACCTCTTTGAGATTCAGTTTGTTCATTTACAGAATGAGAACAATCCTACTTGTATCTTTTTTCAAGCTAATTTTATAGAAGATAGAAGCAAAGAATTAGACATACATTTGGTAAAAACTATTGGTTTGTATCTAAAAGCAATTCATTAGAGGCCTTTACTACATAAATGTAAAGTAAGTAAAAACGCAAGACAAGTCCGTTTCATCCTTCTGATGAAAGACTGAAGCAATCCCAGTACAGACTGAGACACTAAGTGTTTCACTTAGCATTGCTTGTTTTCTTCATTCATTCATTTGTCCAGTGAGTCAATCAGAAAATATTTTGTGTGAGAGAACCTGAATGAAGAGAGTTAAGTGTCAGAGAGAAGAAATGAAAGCATTTCTAGTTGCTGGGGAGCTGTAGGGGCAGGGGATGACAACAGAGACTGTCGGGCACGTCCTTGTAAGCTACAGGGAAGAGTTTGGCCTGCTGTCTAAGGAAGTGGGGAGCCTTGGAATGTTTCAGACAGGGAGTGACATCATCAGCTTTGCAAATTTTAAAGATTCCCTAGGCTGCTGTGTGGAGAATGAACTGGTGGGAGGTGGAAAGTGTGGTGGGGAGGAACACATTAGGAGGTGTTCCAATCAGGTGAGTGGTGCTATGCAAGCAAGCAGCAGAGGGAAATGGATAATCAGAAGAGACATTTGGGAGGGACAATCAGTGGCACAAGGAATAAAGAAGGAGGAGTTATGGTGTCTGACACTTGGATTTCTGTCTTGGACTGGATAGTAGAGGCCATTTCCTGAGATAGGGGATAAAAAAGGTCAGAGGGTGGGTCCAGGTTTAGCTGTTTGAACTCTGAGGTGCCCACATGGATGCAGATAGCAGAGAGTTAGATATAGGAAAGAAGTCTGCACTTGAGGTATAATTTGGGGAGTCATCAGCACAGAAGGAAAATTAGGACCATGCAGTTCATGTATCAGCTTCACTAATATGGTAGTTGCAGGTATTTCACTTCCTTGCAAGAATTCTGCCTATACTGTGCCTATAAACTACTATTTGCTCCTGAATAAAGAAGAGTGTGTATGTGTGTTTAAAACTGAGTGTGTATATGTGCCCTTGTGAGCCACCATGCTTTGGCAAGAAGGAGCTGACACAAATGAATTCAGGATCTGCAGGCACGATAACGTCTTAACATGATTATCCCCTCTCCCCCATTATAAACATTGCAATGATTTTCCTTCCCTCTTTAGGATTAAGGTAATCATCCCTAATGTGGTGTCTAAGACCCTTCGTAGTGTGGTTCCAGCTTACTTTCCAGTGTGGTTTGCTTCTGTACTCCCCTCACTATCTTAGTTTCTGTCACAAGAGCCTTTCTTCAATCCTATTTTCTTCAATCCTACTCCTTCCACCACAGGACCATTGC
The DNA here is from genome assembly GCA_028571685.1 of Heterohyrax brucei. Taxonomy (NCBI): domain Eukaryota; kingdom Metazoa; phylum Chordata; class Mammalia; order Hyracoidea; family Procaviidae; genus Heterohyrax; species Heterohyrax brucei. Next base: position 22,676,333 of record CM053146.1, read on the forward strand.
ACATGCTGCTTTCTCTGCCTGGTATGATAATTTCTTCTTTCTTCATCATGTTTTTGTTGTTGTTAGGTGCTGTTGAGTTGGTTCTCATTCATAGAGACCCTTTATACATACAATGGATTGCAGCTCAATCATCTACCATCCTCACAATTGTTTCTTATGCTTGAGCCCATTGTGTCAATCCATCTCATTGAGGGTCTTCTTCTTCTTTTGCTGCCCCTTTACTTCACCAAGCATGATGTCCTTCTCTAGGCACTAGTCGCTCCTGATAACATATCTAAAGTACTTGAGACGAAACGTTGCCATTCTTGCTTCTAAGGACCATTCTGGCTGTACTTCTTCCAAGGCAGATTTGTTTGTTCTTCTGGCAGTCTGTGGTATATTCTATACGCTTCACTAGCACTATAATTCAAAGACCTAATTTCTTCCTTGGTCTTCCTTTTTCTTTGTCCAGCTTTTGGTTGCGTGTCAGGTTATTGAAAATACCATGGCTTGGTTCACTCACGTTTTAGTCCTCAAAGCAACATCTTTCTCGTCTAATACTTTAAAGAGGTCTTTTGAAGCAGATTTGCTCAAAGGAGTGCATCATTTGATTTCTTGACTGCTGCTTCCATGAGTTTTGATTGTGAATTTTTTTTATCTAGTTAATGTCTATCTTCCTTGTCTTCTTCTGACCAGGTCAGCTCCTCTGTCATAAGCTCCTGAACAATTTCTTCATCTCCTTCACAGCCCATATAGTATTTATCAGTTTACATTTACTTGTGTAATTGTTTGATTAAGTTGCTCCTCTACTATCCTGAAAACTCCATGAGGGCAAGGATTATATCTAGTAAGGCCTCAATAAACTTTGTTGAATGAGAAAGTATCTGAAGGACAAACAACAAAAAAGCCTTGGGGTGGTTGTGATTAGTTATTTTCCAGTGGGCTCCAACTCATGGCAACCCCAAGAACAGAAGGAAATAATGCCATGTCCTGTCCCGTCTTCATGATCGTTGGTGTGCTGGATGGAGTCCATTGTTGCAGCCATTGTGTATTTTGAATGACTTCTGAGACTACAGCCTTCAGTATGGATTACACCTCAACATAAAGGAAACAAAAATCTTCACAAATGGACCAATAAGCAACATCATGACAGTTGGAAAAAGATTGAAGTTGTCAAGGATTTGACTTTATTTGGATCCATGATCAATGCTTAAGGAGCCATAGTCAAGAAATTACACAGCATATTACCCTGGGCAAATCTGCTGCAAAAGATCTCTTTAAAACATTAAAAAACAAAGAAGTCTCTTTGAACAGTAAGGTGCAGGAAAACCCTTTCTTCCTTCCATAGGAAGGCATTTGCAGTAGCGTCGTATGTCTATGAAACCTGAACAATGAGCAAGGCAGACCAACAAAGAACTGACCTTTGAACTGTGGTTTTGGAGAAGAATATTGAGTATACCATGGACTGCCAGAAGGATGAACAAATCTTTCGGTCTTGGAAGAAGTACAGCTAGGGTGCTCCTTAAAAGCAAGAGTGGCGAGACCTCCTCTCAGACACTGTGAATATGTTAGCAGGAGGGATCAGTCCTCGGAGAAGAATATCATGCTTGGTCAAGCAAAAGGTGAACAAGAAAGAGGAAGACCCTCAACAAGACGGACTGACCCAGTGAGTGCAACTGTGGGTTCCGGCACAACAACAATTGTGAGGATGGCACAGGACGGACAGTATTTTGTTCTGTTGTACATAGGGAAGCTATGAGGTGAAACCAACTCCATGGCACCTGACAACAACAAATTCAACATTAAGGGCTCATTTTTTAGTGCTGTGTTAGAGGATACTCTATTGTGAGTCATAGGGTCTTCATTAGTTACTTAAGTAGATTGCCAGTCCTTTCTTCTTGTCTCTCTTAGCCTGGAAGCCTTGTTGAAAACGGTCCACTATGGATGACCCTCGGAGTATTTAAAATACCGGAGAAATAGCTTCCAGCATCAGAGTACCATACAAGCCACCACAGACAAACTGATAGAGAGGTAGTAGCTGTCTGGGCTACTGGCACACTTACTGAACAGAAGGTGTTGTTTGAAAGAGCTCCCTGGAGTGCGCTAATGGTGGATTCATCCTCACTGTGTTCCTGTCAGAAGCTAGGGAAAGTCAGCCTCCCTGTGGAAGGAAGAAGGTAGGACCGAGCCCCTCAGGCCATCCTTCTTAGAAAAGGCAAATCCTAGAACAGGTCCTGAGGGCCAGGAACTGGTCCTCCCCATTCTACACTGTCTCCTTACTTCTTTCCCACTGTCCACCAGGGAGGAGGAGGTAGGCTTTTCCCACATTCCGCTCCTGTTGGTTCAGCAGTCCCTTTAGTATTAACTCTATGATTCGATAGGCCAGGTTTGATTTTTCACAAGCTAATGAGTTGCTACGTGTCAGAACTGACCTGATGGCACCTAACACTCATAGTAACAAGACCAATTTTGACTACAGGTGAGCTTCATCTTCTACGTTCAATTTAGAGCTCCAAGCCTCCTCATCTACACTGTGGCTAAAAAGTCAGACTCAACCACGTGTGTGTGTATGCATTCTCATGCATGCATGTGTGCACAAATTCAATGGAATACCAAAAGCAGGATGGGAGAACTAACTCGGTGACATCAGCCAGGTTCAATGACATTACCAGATAACACTTTGAGCTTTATTAAGGATTGCTTCCAGAAGTTGCTGTGCCGTTCCCTCGAAGTAGTTTCTTTTCTTCCTGTCAGACACACCTGTGCAGCAGACAACCAGAGCAGAGTGGGAAAGAGCTTCAGGGGTTCAGTTGCACTCCACACCGGCATCCTCATTGTGGTTACAGTTGTGTGAGCCCCAGGAGCTCTTGTTACATTGCCACAGCGTTTTCTCAGAGCCCGTACATGCAACATCATCCAGCCATATCTGTCCAGTGCCTTGATGCAGAGGGAACAAGGAGGGAAGGAGAGAGTCAAGGCAACATGGGCACACTGAGACCTAGAACCTTCCATCTGGAGTAGGTCAGATTAAGCCATTCACTCACACTGTAGCCAAACCAGCCAAGTGCTGTCTAGGGTACCTTAATTTAATCAAATAATTCAGCTGTCATGCTCGGAATTGTGGTGCTCAGCAATTCCTCCTACATGCACTCTGGCCCACTGTGCTGCTGACAGCTTGTCCTTTACAACAATTTGTCTCCGTTCTGCATTCTGCCCTTTGCAAAAACCTCACCCAATCTTTTAACATTTAATCCACACACTATTTGAAGTCTCCTCCTAGTGGTCTCCTGACCTTCAGGTTCCTCCCTGCTAATTCACCATTGCTGTGACGCTCTTCTCATTTGAATGGTTTTTTTTCATCAGGTCATACCATCGCTCCAAGTTGTTCTCATATGTTTCAAGTCCTTCCCTTCTGATAGAGTTGATTTCAGATCAAGAATTCAGAGCATAGCAGCTGGATTATTTGATTAAATTGATTTACCTGACCGTGCGACTGACAGACTTATTCTGTATGAGAAAAATGTACATTTCGATGGACTCAGATAAATAAAAGCAGAAATACACCTTGGGGTGGGGCACTGCCACTGAGCATTTGGGGATGGGGTCAGGAGAAGTCTGCCCGGTGTCTCTGGGACTTCACTACTTGTGATGCAGGCTTGTGAACTTCTTTGCTGAAAGGGACTTGTGAATTTCTTTGCTGAAACTTTGAACTTTTTGCTGAAAGACATGTGGCTGAGTCTCTAGCATTTCAGGTCACCTTGCCCACACCACACTGACTTTAGTGCCTACTCTGGGTCTGTTTCCTTGTCTCTTCCCACCTTCTTCTTAAAGACCACCACAGCTGGCCTCCTGGCAGTTCAGGTTGTGTTTCCAGCAGCTGAGCATCCTCTGCCTGCCTGCATCCTCCTGCCGAGTCGTCGAGTCCCAGCTCCCCAAGTGACTTTTGGAAGCTCACCCCTCACAAACACCTTTGGCCAGGTGTCATTCTGACCCAGGGTTGCATGAACATTCTGATCTTGGGCCCAATATCCAGACCTGCTGTCACAGTAGGGAAGAGAAGCCATCATCCCATGGGGGTGGGGGAAGGGAACTGAAGCCCTGAGCCGCAAGACTTTTCAATTCAAATGCTTTTTAACCAAAACCACTATGAGTCACTTGCATCCAAAGGGTCTCAGCACTCCACTAGTAAGAGAGGGCCCACTCAGCATCTCAAGGAAAGTGGTCTTGGCAGACAACTCACTCACCAGCTGTGATACCAGAAATCGCCGTCCCTGATGAGTAACCCAGCATGCGGCAGAAGACTGTGGCATCATTATTGTCCCAGCCATCATCACAGATGGTCCCCCAGACACCATTATAGTAGATTTCAGCCCGGCCACGAGATGAACTACCAATGATCCTGACGACCGATTGGGGCTCACCTGGGTGAGGAAGCACACATGGGAGAGGAGGCCACTACCCTGGGCTTGGTCTATGTGTGCCTCCTTCTTACTGGTGTGAAAAAGAAGCCCAAACAGGATCCTGGGCTGATTTTTCTTTGCTGTCCTCAGAGCCCAGATCTCCTGTCTCACTGAACCAACTCAACCTGGCAGGCAGCCTCCGCACCCCTGAGCCTCCAGCAGGATGCTGAGGAGCACTGCCTTGGGGACTGGCTGTGCAGGGCCAGCAGAGCTAGTCTTCCACGTGTTGTGGAGGGAAAAGAGGAAAGCTGAGAAAAAAGGAAGGAAGGCACAAAGGAACAAAGGGAAGGATGAAGGAGGGAGAGAAAGAAAGGAGTAAGGGAATGGGAAGAAGAGAGAGAGAGAAAGAAGGAAACAAGAGAATAGGGAAGGGGGAAGAAGAAAACAAATAAATGAAGAAAGAAGAAAGGCACATAGACAGGAGAAAAGAAAGAAAGCAATAAAGCAGGCAAGCAGGAGGGAAGGAGTGAGAACAGTTGCACTGAGTGTCGAGCCCATTAGCTTTTCCCAAAAATGAGTCATTTCTTTGAGAATCAGTGCCTCTTCCCTAACCATACACTCAATTTCCAGATGCAGAATTGACTCTAATGCAGAAATTAAGGAGAATATAAATAGTGATTACCTTTTTGGCCCTTTTCCCCCTTTATCCCTTGCTGCCCAGAAGAACCTGTCGAGAGGAGAAAAAACACACCATTTGAAGGAAATCAAGCCTGGGTCTTCTTGCCCTCCTCTGCCAGCAGTGGGCAGGAGGGTTGGGTAGGGTGGGAAGAGGCTGGGCTGTCTTCTCCAGTCTTGCCCAGGGTACTAGCATCATGGGGCCTGGATCTGCCACAGGCTGCAGTGGTGGAGCATGAAGAGAGGCAGCCAAGCTACAGCAGGAAGGATTTAAGTTAGATTGTTATTAGCTGCCACCGAGTAGGCCTCTGACTCATGGTGAACTTATATACAATAGGATTGGGCCATTGTGGTCACCATTCATTGACTGACTTTTTACAAGTAGATCACCAGTCCTTTCTTCCTAAGTCTGTCTTAGTCTGAAAGCTCTGCTGAAACTTATCAGTGTCACAGCACAGCATGGTGGCAGCACATTGGCCAGGAATCGAAGCTGGGCCTCCTACATAGAAAAGGAGACTTCTACCACTGAACCACCACTGTCCCTGTCATTTGAACAGTTAAGAGACACAGAATGGGATGGAAGTATTCCTTCATAGAAAGAGACAGTCAGGCATGGAAACTGGAGCATCCACGGCATGATGCAAGTTCATGCATCTGTCTCCCTGAGGTCCAGTGTTGGGCTGGATTAATGTACGCTGAACTGGTAGTTGATCCTTGTGTCTCTACCTGCCTGGAGTTTGAAAATCTCTGTCTCCCTCAAGACAAGGCCTCTACTACAAACCCACAAATCAGAAATTGAGGTCTTACCTTTCTCTCCTCTGTCCCCCTTCTCACCAGCCGATCCAGGTGCACCCTTGCGGCCTTCCAGTCCTGGGCTTCCTTTTTCTCCTTTCACACCTGCAAGGCCTGGAGAGGACAGAGACCACCTCCATCAGGTGCTATGCTCTGCTGCCCGAGGAGAACCCAAGGGCCTTGGCCTTAGCTACTAGGTTGTTCCCCCATGAATGGACTGTTTGAATACTTGGGCTGTGTCTTTGGTGCAAGTTTGGGGATGGTTCTAATACCTTCACTGCCACCTGAATGCTGATTGAGAGCATGCAGGTGAAAAGCTAGCAGGATCCCAGAGGCTGCTGGTCCTCATCCAACTACAGTGCAGTGTGGAAATCCTAGTGATGCTGGGAGAATATGCTAGACTGTTTCTAGCATTTGTTTATTTAACAAAGTTTATTTAATAAGATAAGATAGCAAAAATGGTAAAAAAGAAAAAGAAGTAAAAATGATGTAGCTAATGTCAACAAAGACTGCTCAATGAAATTAAGACATGTTTTAACACTCACTAGGGGAGGACTGGTACATGAAGTATGATCTCTGTAACCAGCTAACAGAAAGGGCTGGGTAAGTGAGCACGACGTTAAGAACAACTTAGAAGCAGCAGGTAGAGGCAAGACGACTTCGAGAGGCCCCAGACCGTGCCTAACTGAATCAGTTTCCGTGGAGTCAACTCTGACTCCTGCTGACCCATGTGTATCAGAGTTAAAATGTGCTACACACGGTTTTCAGTGGCTGATTGTTTGGAAGTAGATTGCCAGGTCTTTCTTCTGCAGTGCTTCTGGTTGGAATCAAACCTTTAACCTTTTGGTTAGCAGCTGAGTGTTTTAACTGTTTGCACCACACAGTAACGCCTGGGGGAGTCAGCACAGAAGAGACAGAGGAGGACGACAGCAGATTTGGGGAAGCAGAACTTTTAGCCTCCTTGGGGACTGGAGAGGAAGGCTAGCAGCTCCGTGGTGTCTAGCTGCACAGCCTGGAGATCCCACCTGCATCCCTGTCTCTCCTGACATTGTTTTTTCACCTTCACCACCCTACCCTGACTCCTCTCTCAGAAGACCAAGTTCTTGTTGTTCCCCAGGTTTTCCAAAGAGAAACAGAGTGACACAGCCCCCAGAGTGTCAGCATGAGATGGACTGGGACATGGCACCTTTGGGAGGAAGGTCACACAGCTGAACATTCAGCCAACAATCGCTGCTTTCTGAATGCCCAGGCCTCTCCAGTCCTTGTTCTAAGAAATTAAAATGAAGTCAGCCCTTTACCTGGAACTCCTGATTCTCCTTTCGTTCCTTTCTGTCCTTGAAGTCCTAAGATCAGAACAAAGGAAAAAAGGGGACAGGAGAAGAATGTAATAAAACTTAGATATTAGGCATTTTTAATCTTAGACAACCTCTACCATTTGTCTGATTAATGCAATGGAAACATAAATTGACTCTCCACAGTGGTGGAAAGGCTCTTTAGTGGAGCATAAAAGGAGACAACCTTTCCCTGAATGGGAATGACTGGACTGAGGTGAAACAGAAATGAACTAGCTTAAAGCCAGGCTTAGATGGATCCCAGACTCCCTGGCTGGCCTTGTCCATGCATGGAAAACCTCGCTTGTAGTCTTAATCCAATCCCATTCCTTGCTGCAGCATTTTATTGGAAGATAATTTGGAGATACTTTGAAAATAAAGTTAACCTGGTTTTCAAAACAATGTGGAGGGACTCAGTGGCTACCAGGTAGGTGCTCTGGGGACCCTCGCCCATAGCAGATGTTCTGTTAATATTTGTTGATTTATTTCATTGCAGTCTCCCAAAACCAAAAAACTAAACCTCTGGCTGTCAAGACAATTTTGATTTACAGCTGCCCAGCAGAACAGAGTAGAACGGCCCCACAGGTTTTCTGAGGCTGTGATCTTGTTTTATTGTTTACTTGTTCTCATCTGTTGGTTTTTGTGTATGTGCTTTAAGTTTACAGTGCAGTTCAGTTTCTCATACAAAAATTTATTCACACATTGCACTGTGACTTTAGTTGCTCTCCCTGCAACTTGACACCACAGTCCTCCTCTCCACTGTATTTCCAATTCAACGAATTCCTGTCCCTTTCTGCTCTCTGGTGTCACCTCCAGACAGGAGTTGCCATTTAGTTTCATGTAAATGCTTGAGCCAAGAAGACTCTTTACAACCCTCATTTTATGTCTTATAGTCCAGTCTAGTCTTTGTCTGAAGAGCTGGGAATGGTTTTAGTTCTGGTCTAACAGTGAGTGCCGGACCCATGTCCTCTGGGGTCGCTGTCTAGTATCAGTCAGGCCATCAAGTCTGATCTGTTTACCAGAATTTGAGCTCTGCACCCCACTTTTCTCCTGTTCATTCAGGGACTCTCTGCTCACTCCTCGTCAGGCCAAGGCTATAATCTTTACAGAAGCAGACTGCAACATCTTCCTCTTTTAGAGTAGCTGGTAGGTTGCAACTGCTGAACTTTCACTTAGCAGCTGAGTGCTTAACCATTTGGCATGAGAGCCCCTTAAGGGGTCTCCAGAGGGGCTAAAGGGTCCCACCCAAGTAACTGCAGTCATTCATGATGATCTGATATACAGTTGCGATGGGAGTCTCCCTTTCTCCTTTCTTCCCTCTCTTACTCTTCCTCGCTCCTTCCTGACTTCCTTCCCGTCTTTCTATCCATCCATCTTTCTACCCAGCGAACTGTCACAGAAAACCCTTTCTGCTTCCAGCTTCTTGCTGGGTCATTATGAGATAATCACTTGCTGGTTTAGTAACACCACAGTATCTGTATTTTAAGTGTCAGTGTTGGCTTTATCTCAGAGAAATGGGACTCCCCAAGATGGTTACACAAACTTGGGAAGCCAGCCAAGCCAAAGCTGCATGCTTATTACTGGGTATTAAATGACAGTTACTAGAAGGTAGTAACAGGAGTGCCAACGGCTTTTCGAGAGTGGCTGTGTTGGCTGTAACACCTTTTACTGATTTACCTCCCAAGACACGTACCCAGACTTAAGCAAAGAACTACCCTTTTCAGAAACCAAAGAGAATTGTTATCCTCATGGCTAAGTGCCTATCTGGTCAGCTCCTACCTCCCACTTCACTTCAATTAGCAACTTTCCTGAGCACCTATTGTGTGCTACTCAACAGGTTGAGAAGAGGCGCCTGGCCAGCCCACTCAGGACCCTTGAGCTGATGTGGAAGGGAAGCCCAGCTCCTTTCATGTGCCCCACCTGAGGCCTGGTGCTGCCTGGGGAGGAGCTCAGACAGCAGAGGAGTTAAGGGCTACTGACACAGGCCATAGAGGCTGTAGCTCACGTGTGCCATTTGTGCTGGTCCCTCTGCTAAGAAGGTTTCTCTCCTCCTCTTCTCCACCTGGACCACTCAGGTGAACCCTGCTATGATGTCCCCAACTGAGAAGTCTTCCCTGACTTCCTGATGGATGCTACTTTCTCCCAAGGCAATGGAGCAAAGTGGTTCCAGAGCTAGACAGGCTAGGCTTATCTGCCTCTGCCTTTTATGGCCTTTGTGACCTTGACCAAATTGTCCATCCTCCGTCAGCCTCAGTTTACTCTTCCACGAATTTTCTCATTGCCAGAGGCAGGAGTAGGGGACAGTTGTGAGATGAAATGGCCATGTGTGTCAAGTGCCGAGCTCCATGTCAGGCAAGGGCTCCACCGTTGATGCCTGAGGCCCCTTCAGTCCTGTTCTAGCCCCTTCTCCAGGCTGGGAGTCCCTGGAGCCCTGGGGCTGTGCTGCCTAGCAGGCACCCAGGAAATATCTGCTGTTGAACTGAGCAGTTTGCCAAGCTGACCCAGCAGAGTTGGTAGATATTGACTCTCACTATCTACCTGCATCTGAATTGTGTATTTCAAGATTAAGGGAGAAAATTACATTCAGAAGTCTGTCTTTCCTTTGCCCTTAAATAGAAAAACAATCCTCATCTGGATTCTTGGCCTTCCTGTCTGCATCCTACAGGTGTCCTGTTGCAGAAATCACTGTCTGAAGAGCTTGTCCTTAGCAGCAAGATCCATGGACCGATGGCACTGTAACCTTCCCCCATTCGCTCATCTCCAGAAGAAGTTCCCCTCCTCAGCTATTAAACACAGCAGAATCAACAGATGCCTTCTCAAAGACAAGAGCCACAGAGAAGCCCCCATTTGCTAGGTTCATGGCGCCTAGGGCCCTACCCTTTTCCAGTTCACTTTCTCACACTCTCTTCCATGTCACTTGACCTCCTGGGAGTCAAGTTCAAGCACAGTGTGTGGCTAGAGTAAGAATCATCAATATGACCTTACATTTGCTTATTTCATGAAAATGGATTGGCTTATCTAGGTTATTCCAACACACTGTCATTCCTCTGTTTTCATTCAAAGGGGTTAGAAATTCTTTTGAGAGATTACAAATTTTATTTACCAAACAGGAAATACAACAATGTGAAAATGTGGCTGGATATAGTAAAAACTGGACAAATACCACAGTACCTTTAACATGGGGAATACCAGTGTCCTCAAATTGATGAGTGTGTGTTCTGTCCCATTATGAAAACACTTGACTGTTATCCACTACCACCACCCCTCCTGCCAGTTAAGAAATTATCAAATGCAACCTCTGCAGAGGTTCATCGGCCTATGACTTCAGGATGCTGTGTGAACCTGGGTTAAGTGTAATCAGATTATGGTCATCTGAGATGTTTTGAGTGACCCATCAGCTCCTGAATCAAGACAAGCATTTGGACTTGGCTGGCAACCTAATGTGATTTTATGTAATGGTTGTAAGTCCCAATTTGAAAATTTAATTCAACACGTTTGGGTAGCCAGAATTAATGCATAGCCTGTGGAATTTGCCTGGCTGGTATTCACAAGGCCCGACTGGCAGAGAAACTGGAAAGTTGCTCCACAGATACAAAAGGAATCAATGATAATAGATTAAAAGTGATCTTCAGACTACAGAGCAAAGGTCTCTCAACTAAAATGGAGGAAAAGTCTTGGTAAATAACTAAGAGACCATAACAAGGTCCAAGAGCTTTGTGGTTCCTTCTAAAGGTGGAAGAAGCTGCTTCTTCTCTGATCCTCCTGAAGTGGGAGTGAAGGAAGAAGGGTCTTACTTCTGAGTTCTCTGGTGGGGATGGGATGGGAGCACTTCAGGCTGTCTAGGGAGAAAGAATCCTTGACAAAAGGTCTGGATTCAGACTCTGTCTGTGTCTCTTACCAGCTATCTGGCTTTGGCCTAGTTATTGTACAGTAATACTAGCAAGAGTGCTTATCCTATTGAGTTGTTGAGAAAATGCTCATAATTGGAAGCTGCTCTTATGGCTTAGTGGTTAAGTACTATGGTTGCTAACCAACAGATTTGCAGTTCAAATCCACCAGGTGCTCCTTGGAAACTCTTATGAGACAGTTCTATTCTTACAAGGTGGTTATGCGTTGAATGGACTCTGTGACAACACCTTTGTTTTGTTTTCTCCTTACTATGAAAACTCATAACGTAGAGTGCAGAGCAGAATTCCCTACCCTCAGAGAGTGGGAGACATGAGCTGGGGGCCTGGGGATTGGGCACAGTGCTCCTCATGGGTAAAAATCTTATTTCATCACCAATACTGTTACTTAGTCAAGAACCACTACTCTGCCTGTATATAATTGCAGGGTGACAGGTGTCAACCCTACAAAACCAAGCAGAAAAGTCAGGAGCAAGAGAGAGTGAGGCCTACAAACCAGATAAAACCTAAGATCTGGGTCAAAACAGGTCAAAGTATAAGATCAGAAAGAAGCAGCCTACAAGCCAAGGATACCTGACCACTCCATCCACATGGGCCTTCCAGCAGGCAGGGTGTTACCAGTGGCCTATTGGTGGTATCTGCTGGCATCAGGTAGCAGACTACTTCCCACACCAATATACACAATATACAGAAACTGGGCAGATTGAAAGGACAAAGAGAAGGTGTAGGAGTGGTTGCACATTTTATAGCTTTAGGAGAACTCCAAACCTCACAGACCCAGCATCAAAGGCCTACCTGAAAATAGCCCCACCTACCCCTCCGACCTAGTCCCAGCCCTCCCCCACAATCTAGACTCCAAGGACACCAACCTACACAGGGTCCTCCCTCATCCCGCCCTGAGTTCACCTGCTCTGCTCCCCCCTCCCCCACACCACTATCTGGTTAATCTTCATTCATCCTCCCAGACTGAAGTCAAGGTCTCACACCAGCCCTGCACTGGTCTGTCTTTCCTCTACCCCTACCAGGCTAGAGTACATCTGACAACTGCCTATATCTGAAAAATCAAATATTTAAGTAACATTTGCTTAACGGATGAATGAATAAATCAGTTGATCATTTTGTCAGTTAGAACTAAGAAGGACCTGCCCTGGTGTGGGTCTGTAGCACAGCCCTAGGGCGAGGGGATCCCGTTGTCTGCTACAGCTGTGACCCAACACTTCTGTGGAGAAAAGGGCCTGGAAGGACTGTTTAGCAGACAACCTTTCTTGGAACTCTGTCCTCACCAAGACCCCTTCTGACCTGCATGGCACCGGAGTCCTCTATGTAGATGCAGACATCAGAGTGTGTTTGGAACAGTCTGAGACTATCAGTCTGTCTCCTGCACCACCATGCACATCTCAGCACAGGAACTAGGTATTATGCCTCCTCCAGGGCCCAGCATGGTGTCCCAGACTTTCTTGATCAAATGAGCACATTGTAGGGCCAAAGCCCGTCACCCACAAAGACCTCTGTGAGCAAAGCTACAAGCCTCTGTGATGGCGGATGGACGCATCTCACCCCTGACATATTTCTGGCTGTATATTTTTCATCATAATTAAACTCTCCTCAAAAATACCCCCTCACCTCCCTGCACAAGGACAAACGCCCAGCCCAGGAATGCCAGGGCCGACTCAGCCCTGCTGACTTCCCCCAACTGCACTTCCCCTCCATGTGAAAAGAATTATCCTTTTTAGAACAGTTTAAGAAAGTCATAGGGTGGCGGACGGTAGGTGTTTACTGTCCCCGCAGGAGGAGATAAAATAAAGAGCAAAGTAGGAACAAATAGAGATTATAACCTTTAGACCCTTCCTCCTCTACTTTTTAACCTTGAGGTATAAGTAGGGCTGATTGAGCTCGAGGCATAACTTTGTTTTCACTGTCAATTACACACCTGCCTCGGGCCATTATCTAGAAAACCTTGACAATTAACAAAATCACGAGGTTTCAGTTTCAAGTTAGCTAATAGCTCGTGTGGTCGGGGGCAGGGTAAAAATCACATCACCTCAAGATCATGAGGTTTCGGTTTCATATTAGCCAATCACAAGGTTTTGGTTTCAAATTAGCCAATAGATTGTGTGGTCAGTGGGCAGGGTAAAACTCACATCACTTTGACTATAAAAACAATAAAGACAGACAGCTCTCTCTCTTAGTCTGGCTGCCTTTAAACCAAAAAAGTCTTTCCTGTCTCTGTCAATTCTTTTCCCACTGATGCCTTCCCTCCCTCTGTGCATGACCCTGAAAAGTTGTCGGAGCTGGCTCCCAGCATTGTAGGTGCCCAGGACTTACTTGGTGAGTGGACCAAATTTACACAATGATTTATGATTTAGCTCCTTGGAGAATGTGCCAGGTAGGGTTTCTGGTCCACCTGCCTGTATCCAGAGCCCTGACTGACTTAGGGTCCACTCTGAAGGTCAGCAGGTATCATGAATTGAATAGGTCCCTCAAAAATGTGTATCAACGTGACTAGGCCATGATTCCCAGTATCGCGTGTTTGTTCACCATTTTGTCATCTGATATGATTTTTCTGTCTTGTAATCCTACCTCTATGATGTTAATGTAATAGAATCAGAGGCAGTTGTATTAATGATTCAGGACTCAGTCGACACGGTTGGGTTGTATCTTAAGTCTATCTCTTTTGAGATGTGGCGAGCCGGCCCCACACCCCCCGAGCGGCCGCACCCAAAGATGGCGCCTTGGCTTGTAGCCACACCCAGACCCAGAGACCTTAGAGCGGTAAACATCTTGCCTGTGCATGCCTGGGACACGCTTTAGCCCGTACGTGGGCCAGTAGTGATTGGCTGATTCATTCCGTATATAAGTGGAACTACTGAAAATAAACTCTCTCACTGCTTGAAGACCAGAGGACGTGGTGTCGGTCTGTTGCTGTCACTCCGCCGCGGGTCGGTATCGGGGGGATAGCGACAGAGATAGATATAAATAAGAGAATCAAATAGAGAAACAGATGGACCTTATACCACCAAACAAGATGAACCAGGATCAGAGTGCATCTTTTGGACCTGAGGTCCCTGCACCAAGAAGCTCCTAGACAAGGAGAAGACTGATGACAAGGACCTTCCGGAGAGCTGACAGAGATAGAAAGGCTTCCTCTGGAGCTGGCAACCTGAATTTGGACTTCTAACCTCCTAGACTGTGAATAAATTTCTCTCTGTTAAAGCAATGCACTTGAGGTATTTTGGTTATAGCAGCACTACATGACTAAGACAGGAGAAGAGAATAGAAACCATATACACAGCTGGGAGATAATAAGATGGTATGGGTGGGTGGCCTGCACCCCTGTCTAAATCTGGAGGTTTGGTCTTGGCATTTGAGGTCTGAGAGGAACCCTCGTCAGGGAGAGGACAGCCCCTTGGACTGAGGGGTCTCGGAAGAAGAGACTGCCTTCCTTAATTTATTTCTGCAGCATCAGGCATCCTCAGAGGCTAGAGTACCTGAGACCCTCTGCCTCCTTCTAAGGGGCCTGTTGGGAAGAAGTGCACTTCCCTGTCCATTTCAGACACCATACACCCCACCCACCCACTTTCCGTACCTGTGTCTCCCTTGCTTCCTTTCAGACCCGTGGCTCCTGGAATCCCCGGTGACCCTGGTGGTCCTGGAGAACAGAGGTCACAGAGGGCATGAGGGCCAAGCTAGGTAGATCTTCAGGCATCCCTCCCCACCCACCTCAGTGCTGAGCACCTTACCTGTTAGCCCAGTGGAGCCAGCTCTGCCAGGATCACCCTTGAGACCTGGGGATCCTGCTGTACCTGGAAGGCCTGGTACACCCTGTGCTCCTGGTTGTCCTGAAAGTTAAGCAGCAACTGCAAGGCTGAAGGTGGTTGCCCTCTACCCCATTCCCATCACTGAGGCAGGTACCTCCTAACATCTTATATGTCCCCTCAGCAACTATAGAAATATGTCCCTTTAGAAACCACAGCCTAGCTCAATTAGCATGAGGAAAATGGGCAATTCATTCATTTTTTCTGCCCACTGCTATAGAGTTTGAGATTTGCAGACTTACGAGGGTGTGCCTGGCTGCACATCTCTGGGTGGGCCAGAGATCTATAGCCTCTGCCTGCTGCTGTTCTTAGAGACCAGGTCTTTAAGAAACTCCAGAAGCTGGTAAAGATTACCTCTGGGTGGGTGCAGCAATCAGTAAGTGATGGTGGCAGTACGGTTCTAGCATGCTACTCCCGGGGACAGTGGTAGCTGGAATGATGCCAGACTCCCACCATCCTTACCTTGATCTCCTTTGATTCCAGGAAGTCCAACTGCACCTAAGAGCAAGATGAACTTTTAGAGACTTTATTTTTTCCTTCTGGTTGGGCCAGGTTACCCAAAAACCAGGATGCCTAAAGGTCAGTGAACCCGGCTGTGTGGTATCTTACCTGGTGGGCCTGTTTTCCCAGAGTCACCTTTAGCCCCTGGAGCTCCAGGGGGTCCCATGACCCCCCTGTCTCCTTTCACACCTATGTCTCCTTTGCTGCCTGAAAAGCCAAGGAGTCACAGTTAGGTTTTAGGAGGGGCACACCTGGCCAGGGGAGCCCACTCTGACATTCCTACCCCACCCAAACGCCAAACTCAACAACTCCTTAAGCCCCTCATGATGCCTACAAGCAGAGGATCTTGTCCCTGTCCTCAAGGAAGGCTTCAGTTTGCCCTAGTTTCAAGATGTAAACTCATGATAAGGAGACATTGGTGACAGCGTGTGGTCAGCCAAAGTCCCCCAAGCCAGACACTCAGCACCCTTCTCCCATTGAGCAGGCCCGCATCTCAGACTCAGTCATCACCACCAGTGTTTATATTTTGGGAATTATTTTTTAAGGCCTCCCAAACTGAAATCTGAATGTTCCAGAAAACAGATCCCAAATGCTGAGGAGAATGGAAGCACAGAGACACTGAGTGAGAGACGGGCATACTGCAGCATCTCATACTGCTGCCTGCCATTCAGACCCAGTCTCTCCTCTTCCTGAGATTTCAAATTTTCCACTTGTCGTCAGCATGAGGTGTGCCCCAGCTTGCCGTCTCCTCAGTTCTCTGCCACTTACTCCTCCTTTCGTTCCACAGCTCCGTACATGTCAACTCAGGGGAGCTCCTCACAGGGACCACCCAGCAACTGCTTCCCAAACTTGGAGCTTGGTTTGGGAGTGATTGCCCGGCCCTCCCCAGCCACACCGGTCTGGTTGTTCCCCTGCAGTGGGCTGCTGTCACTGCTATTCTGTCTACTGTGAACTCCCGCCATTAGCCTCATCCCACCTCAAGGGGGCCCTTAGCCCTCAAACGGGCTTGGTGGGATGGAATTTTGTTAAAAGGTGCTTTTTGCTCCAGTCTATGATTTTCAGAACATAAGCAATGAAGAGGAATCTAGAATTACAGAACTTTCTCTCTCATGAAGCAGGTAAGGGGACAAACGGTCTCAATGTAAGAAGTACAGAAGCAACTGCTGGCATAGCTATCTGTGTCTAAACTCTGGAAACTTCTTGAGTAAAGATCAGTGCAAGGCTTGGGAATTAGATGTTTTTAGGTAGTATGAATAGTTGAAGAATGATTGCTCCTTAATGACAGACAAAAAAACTGTAAAGGACTTGGTTATGGTTGAGGCCTCCTATAACAGCCTGTCATGGATTGAATTGTGTCCCCCCCAAAACAGCCGTGTTACTATGATTACCTGTATTCTAGGATTGTCCTCCATTTTGTGATTTTGCTGTGCTGTATGTTAAAGGATTAGGGTGGGACTGTAAATCCCTTCAGAAGACCACCTCCCTGCTCTACTGTAAGGGGAGTTTCCCTGGAGTATGGCTTGCTCCACCCTTAAGCCTTTCATCCTACAAGAGATAAAAGGAAAGTGAAGATAGAGAATTGGGAACCTCACACCATCAAACAAGCAGCACTGGGAGAAAAGCATGTCCTTCAGACCTGAGGTTCCTGCAGCAAGATGCTTCCTGGACAAAGACTGATGCAATACCAGGCTTTCCTGCAGAGCCGACCACTGGGAAAGCCTTCCCCTGGAGCAGACATCCTGATTTTGGACCTATAGCCTACTGGACTATGTAAGAATAAACAATTCTTGTTTTAAAGCCATCCACCTTCTGGTAACTCTGTTAGAGCAGTACCAGCTGACTAAAGCATAGCCTAAGATGTGAACAGCACAGATGGTAGAACTTGATCATCTGAAAGAAGGATCAGATGGCACTTATTATAAGGGCAGGAAATTATTTCCCTGTAGACATTTATCCTACTACCTGTCTATCAGTGTGTCATCCTACGGGGGCCTGTGTGTGGATGTGACACTGGACGTTATGCCACCACTATTTCAAACACCAGCGGGGTCACCCAGGGTGGACAGGTTGCAGTGGAGCTTTCAGACTAAGGCAGATTAGGAAGAAAGGTCTGACAATCTTTTCCTGACAGCCAGTTGATGAAACTCTACAGGTCACAACAGAATACAGTTCGACTACCAAAACCCACTGCTATTGAGACAATTCTGATTCATAGCAACCCTACAGGACAGTGTAGAATTGCCCCTAGAGTTTCCAAGATTGTACATCTTTAACAGCAGCAGACAGCTGCATTTTTCTCCCTTAGAGCAGCTGATGGATTCAAATCACTGTTACTTCAGCTACAGCCGAGAGATTTAACCACACTCTGCCACCAGAGTGGGTGCTGGGTAGGATCCATGGAGGAGAGCAACAGAAGTCGCAAGATGTGGAGCATAAAGGGAACCAAGGGATGCAGGAAGGAGAGTGAGAAAGGAAGGGAGAGAGGAGAGGAAGGCTGATGGAGATGGGCCATGCAGGGACTTTCTGAATCATGTGGCTCTTCCTCAGGGTACCAGTGGTACCCAGAGAGGTTGGTGGAGGGGAAAGAGCCAGAGATGGGTGCCTGGACTCCATGCCCCCTGCTGGGACCACTGCAGCCTTCTTTCAATCTGTTTCAGGCATTTGGGTCTTAGGTAGGATTTATTACAGAAAGGGTTGTCTTACTTCACTGTGATTGCACAGCTCTCTTCCAAGGCCTTCTTGCAGACCAGGGACCCTCTGTCAGAGCAGGTCTGATGCAAGTGGCCACAAAAGTCCTGAAGAGAAGGGGAAATTCATGCCCTGTTTCTTCTAGAAGGGAGTGAGGAGCTGCTTGGGAAGGCAGTGTATCAGGGTTTCTGACTTGTTCTTTTAGGCTGGCCTCTGTGGCACCATATAGGGTGAGTGACCCAAACCTTGCCTGCTTCACTTTGCCTCTGGGAGAAAAGAAGGACGAGGGAGGCCCTCTCCTGTCCACATGACCTTGCCATGCTCTGAGCTCGACAAGTCTGGGAAGGTTTCGGAAGGTTTCCTGAAGTGTACATGTGTGAGTGTGTGCATGAGGCTATGTGAAGATGCCTGTGTGTGCATATGTATGCATATGCATGAGTGGGTATACACAAGCCTGTATGAGCAGCATGTGAGTGTACGTTCCTGTGTGACTGTAGGTGTGTGTATGAGTGTGCAAGCATGTGTACATTTGAATGTGTGCATGTATGACTGGATTTTTGTGAGTGGGGGGATCTGAGTGCATGGGTGTATTTTCCTTTAGAGTATCCATGCCCTCACTGTACTATAAAATCTCCTCTCCTTGTTTCCCCGCCGGCATCCCTCTCTGCTGTCCCCTCACTCCTTCTCCCATCTCCTGAGCAATCCTCAGTCTCCCCCTTGAAACCTTTGCTAGATAGAGGCTTAGAACAATAGGCTGTTTGGTATATACCTTCTATTAAATTTCCTCCAAAATCAATCTCTCAAAAAGTATTTTCTCTCCTAACATGACTCTTTTGTGGAACTTCAGGATTTCTGTAACAAGTGTTGTTTTCTGTCTCAGTAGCCTGGGAGCTTCGAACCCAAAACCAAACCGTCTGCTATCGAGTCCATTCTGACTGATGGTGACCCTACAGAAGAGAGACTTTTTAACATCCAGGAGGTGGTTGTTTATTTCCGTCCCTTTCCTTGCAAGCCTTCTTGTATGCTCTTTCTCTGGGAATGGTCTTAGCATCTCTGCATCTGTATTCCCCAGCAACCTCCAGGAATTAGGCAGTTGGCAGAGTGTACATGGAGAGTAGCGTGGAGGGCACTGGATGGAAGGGGGTGGAGTTGACTTTAAATGTGGATTGGCTCTGATCTTGGTTCTTGCTCCTGGGGAGGGACAGCTCTGGGTCCCCACGCTGAATGAAACCATGCCTCTGCCACTTATAACATAGTAGGCAGGTTTAGGCTACAGTCTAAAAAAGGGAAGCTAATCCTTTTTCAGCCACAGCTGTGCTTTAAATCATTCTCTCTAATTTGCCTAGCAGCACTCCAAAGCATGCTCTTCATCATATAGACAAGAAACTGAGGTTCAGCAAGGTAAAGGAATATTCCCAAGATCACAGAACTAGTTTGTAGTGGAGGCAGATTTGACTCTCAGACTGGAGGGCACATAGGACCAAGGAGCTGAGCTTTTACAAGTGAGGCTCTAGTCGTGGAATCTGGGGGCTGAGAGGAAATTAGGGTGTCTATAACACCACCTCCTCTCAGGTGCCAGGTTGCCATCTGGCTGTCAAAGCCTCTGAAATTGACAGCAGCCCTGCCCTTAGTGAAGTATGGCACCTGTAACTCACCCCAGCACACCTCAGATCTCCTGCAGGGTGGTTCTCCTTACACACAGACTACTCAGGAGTGGAGCCACCCACCACCACTCTGAGGATGTCTGCTTTTCATTTCTACTCACCTGCCTCTCCCTTGATTCCTGGTGGGCCTTGGGGTCCCTGGGGGCCTGAAAGGAAAAGACAAGTCAAAGCTTGGCCAGGACAAAGAGAAATACAATTAACGGGGCCAGAGGACAGAGGCTCCACTGAGTGCCGTAGCCCTCTTGGCTCCCTTGTCAACTGGTGACACCAGTAGTTCGGGGATGTCTGGGGCTCCCTTTCCACCTGGAAGATGTGAGGACAAGAAGCAGAGACATTGAAAACTCACTGATGTGACAGTGCCACTCACAAGGTATTCATTCAAAAAATGCCTGCTGAGCATCCAGGATGAAGGCAAAGAAAACAGATCTTCTCCCCACAAGAAACTCCTGGCCTAGCAGGCAGAAACAATGGTGTGGACAATATCTCCCAAGAGAGATGGAGTCATACAGGCCTGGGTTCAAAGATTAGCACCCCTCCTTTAGTTCCATGGCCTTGTGCAAGTCACTTCACTGTTTTGAGCTTCAACTCCATCATCAATAAAATGGGGTTAATACACCCATTATGCTGGGTTGCCCTGGGAATACCATGTGGACACCCATCTGAGAAAAGACACTGAGCAGGTGCTGGATAACTCTGATGTAGCTCTCTATGGTTTTTTGGACAGGAGCTGACATGATTTCTGCATAGGTTCTGTGGTGGTGGGTAGGACAGGGCTTCTTGTTCCCATATCACTGAGGAGGAGCATGAGGTTCTGAGAGAAGTGGAGTCAGTGTCGGAGACAGACATGAGGAGATGAAAATTTTATACACATACTCCTGCACAGAGAGAGTGTGCAGAGAGGTGCACCCAGGGGAAGTCTGTCTCTCGCCCCCCTGGGGGTCAGGTGGGCTGTGTCTGCTCCTGGAGAGCTCAACATGAAACAGGTAACGGGCAGATTTTAAAGGTCAGGATTGAGAAGTGCCTTAAATTTAGGTTCATGAAGGAAGTGTCTGAAACTATTCCTTCTTGAAGAGGAGGAGCTGACATGCATCAGGCTGAGTGCTGGGCAAGCAAATGCTCTTTCAGTCTTCCCAACAACAGAACAACAAAACAACAGCTAATAGAAGTAATAACAAAGAGTGACACGATGGAGTACTTACTCTGTGCAGAGCACTGGACTAAGAAGTTTACACTGTGTTTCATTTTATCCTCACACAAGTCTTCTGAGATGACATCACTGTCCCCATCTTGAGGGAGCCAGGGAGTGCAAAGCCACAGTTCAAAAACCATGGAGCCAAGAATTCCATCCAAAGAATGCCATGTACACTTATTTTCAGTCACTCAACTGCATAGAATGCAGGAGGGTGGTGACTGAAGTATGTGTGTGTGTGTGTGTGTGTCTGTGTGTGTGCGCGCGCAAACACACGTGTGTGTGTGTGTGCGCTCAAACACACGTGTGTATGTGTGTATATGTGCATGCACACGTGTATTGAGGAAAAAGGAAAAGGTAAATAGTCATACACTTTCTTCTCAGAGAGCACCTGCTAGGTCAGACATTTTTGCATATCATCTCAGTTAAGTCTTGCAGAAGCTTTGTAAGGTGAATAAAATTACCTCCATTATTTGCTGCACAGACAAGTGGCTGAGGCCCCAGGAAATATAAATAACTGGCTTGAAGTCACCCAGCTAGTGAGCAACAGACCTAGGGTGAGACTCAGGCCATTCTGATCCCATAGGGTCTGCTCCTCCCATTATATTATGCACCTTCCCCCTCCCCCTCTCATTATCACCCTCTAAAGGGATAAGCTGTGCACCCGCGTCAATGATAGATGATGGGTGACAGGTGTTAGGTGTCAGATGAAAGGCACCTGGGAAAGATACTTATAGGTCATAAAAGGAGATGGCTTCTTTCTGCAGTTGAACACCTGGATAAGGCTGGGGGGTGTATGGCAGGGGATGGGGCTTGGACTGGCCTTGGTAGGTGGCTGGGATTTGAATAGTTTGGAGCACAAGTGTAGGCACTTCAAGCAAGGAGTTAGGTAAAGGCAAGGAAACTGGGAACTGAAGCATTATCTGGGGACAGAGGGAGACCCAACTGAGGACCAACAAGTTAAAGAGGTGAAAATCAATGAAAGCTAAACTGAGGTCACACGTGGAGCCCCAGAAGAGCAGAACCAGCCCGCCCCGCCCCCAAAGATGAAGTTTTTGGGAGTTTGTAGGGCAGTTTGTTGAGGGGGGAGGTAAACCTACCTGGAATGCCTGGTTCACCTTTGGCCCCAAACAACTCTACAAGAGAAGAGTGTGGAACACAGACTGAGCTGCGGGGGCATGAGGGCTTTGCCCCTGCCCAACAGCACCTACATTCCACATTTGAAGTTTGAGCCCACCTGACATGGGGAGCAGGAGCTTCATTTAGATCGCTAGGGTTTGGAAAACAAGGAGCCCAATCCCTGGGTGTGTACCAGCAAAGAGCTCTTAGAAAAAGCCAGATTTTTAGTGTTGTAACTAGTTGTCAACAGCCAAACAGCTGTTGGTCCTTCAGAGTAGCAGATGTTTGGAAAGAGGCTTAGGACCCTTCGAGAGTGCCCCAGGCATTGTCAGACAAGTAAAGGCTAAGTCAGCCTAAGGAGGTTCCTGAGGCCTCCTTCTGTTGGTAGAGAGTGTGCTCTTCCATGCTTCAGGGCTGGAAGTGACACTCTTTCCATCACTAAATGTGTGCCATTGACCGTGGCATTGACTCTGTCCATCTGACCCAGTGCACACAGTCTTTCCTTGTATCCAATCCAGTGTCATCTTTGACCACTGGGGGCTGCTGCTCCTGCTCTGGAGGGACTTGCTCTCCCTGGTCCTGGTTCCAGGACTTTATAGGACCCAAAAGACCCTAGCTATGACGTCTATATGTTAAGCCCTAGATCATCCCATACAGTAGAGCTGAAGCAATCAAACCTGGAGCTGCCATATAACAGTGTGAACCCCACAACAGGTCCCTTATCTAGCTTTGTCCAAAATGGCCCAGGGTTAAGCCCTTCCAGGTTGAGGTCAACCTGAAAGAGTAGATGATGCAGCCTTTCTTTGCCCAACAGCAAGGCCCTAAGAGGAACAAGAGAAAAAGGATGCTGACATTTCCTCCTTTGGCTTCACTTTCTCTGCCTGTAGTCCCACCATCTTAGCCACTCTGCTTTCACTTAACAATTCCAGCTGTCCTCTCACCTCCAAGATCCCCACAGCATCTGGACTGGCTTGGGGCCCTCAGTTGCTCTCTCCCCAACCATGGGTTCTTGTGAGGCTCAATGTACAGAAGTGGTCCTAGGATTTGCTCCAGGTTCTGTGTCTTCCTCACACTCATATTCTGGATCAATCTGGAGACTTTATGACTCTGGTCTGGCTTTGGCTGGTTACTCCAGCCTCTGGCCCTTGGAAGTCACACTTTTCTATGGACAGGGTCTTTAGTTCCTGATCAAACCATCTCCCAGAATGCTGTCTGCAGCCTCCTATGGCTCTGTTCCACATGGCTCCCACACCTGCCTTGGTCCCTGAGTTCCTGATCAAGTCAGGGTGTTGGAAGCCTCCCTAGCCAGGGAAGGGGATTCAAGTCCAAGCAGGATGGCCTTGCCTGTGAATGAGCAGATCCTCTTTCCCTGCCCTCCCTTGAGGAATTACCATCCAATGGGGAGGGGGCAGACCTGGGTTCTGAGTGAAGTTGTCCATCTGCAACTGCAGATTCTGCTGGCTGGCACTGATGTTTGTGAGCTGTGCTTGCAGGATTTGCAATCTCCCACTGTCCCACACACGCCCAGCCAGGAGTGGCTGGTGCATGGACTGGTACAGGGAGAAGGACGGGCTGTCGTTGGTGGCCAGCGTGTCATTGAGAAAGTACATCTCCAGGACCCTGAGCCGTTCCTGCAGGTTCAGAACTAGATAACCCCCAACATTATTTTAGAACCCTCATTGAAACCTGAGGCATTTAAGCATATATCTTTGCCATTCTTGTGTAATTGTAATGTGTGCCCAACTTCTATAAAAGTAAACACATCCACAGTCTGTCTCCAACCTTCATACAGCTCAGACCTTAGCTCATGCTTTGGGTACAGTAGCACCACAACAAGCACTGGCTGGCAATTTACTGCTCTGACCTTAGTATGTACCAGCAGTATTCATGTGTGATCTTAATATGCATGGAAACCCTGGTGGTATCGTTGTTCAGTGCTACGTCTGTTAACCAAAAGTCAGCAGTTCAAATTTGTCAGGCATTCCATGGAAACTATGGAGCACTTCTATTCTGTCCTGCAGGGTCACTATGAGTCAGAATCTATGCAACAACAGTGAGTTTTAGTATCCATGTGATATGTGTAGATGGCAGCTGTGCATACAATGTTATTGAGTGACTTTGGCATCTACTGATAGGTTTGCTTTCTCAATATCTGGACCGGAAGACTTCAAGAATAACTATGTTCAAATTACACTCCAATCAACAATGCCTCTTCCCACTAAGAGGTTAGGAAACCCTACCTGTAAGACATAACGTGATATATCCCTTGTGAAATCATGCCACCTTTCACTCCTTTAGATACACACAAGCTCACGTGTGGCTGGCTTTCTCTCTCTCTCTGTCATGCATGTACACATACATACACACACTCTCTCTCCTCTTTTCTTGCCCCTTCCCCATCACTGTGACTGCCAGGACCTGTGAACTCTCTCCCAGCAGCCTGACTCAAGGGCTATCTTTGATCACACCAAAAGGGAGCCTAAAGGGACCAAAGCCACTTTACCTTGTACCACCAACAGCCCTCCACCTGTGATGAGCAGAATCAGGCAGATGACCATCAGAACCAGGAAGCAGTTCACCCCTTTTCTCTTCTTGGGTTTTGGATCTGAAACACATCTAGTCAGAGATGGCTGCTGCAGAGGTGAGGAGCAGATGGTTCCAACCTGGGCCAGGGAGTCTGCTTGTGTGACAGAGGACTCACAGTGAGGCAGAACAGGGAATACATGTCCTCCTCCCAGTTCCTAACCATAACCTCCCCATCTATTTCTGCAAGGCAAGGAGTCCTACTGTGGGTCACTTATCAGGGTGGCTAGATGAGCAAACGTCCACGTGATCACATGTCAGTGACTGGAAAGGTAAGGCTGTTACAAGCAAGTGTTATGTGGACATTGCTCACTGATGATGCAGTGCTTGGCCATCAGTAGGTTCTCAGTGTGTGTTTAGTGAAAGGACTAATGGTGTTTTAGCTTCAAAACTCTAGGTGGAAGAGGACAGTTCCTATTAGATAAACAGTGAGACATTGAGTAATTTATTAGGTTAGAAGATGCAGATCTGGAATTCCTGTGCAGGCCTCCATTTTCCTTCCCTTTATAAATTTTAATGACAAAGTAGAACATGCTTGATACAGTTTTTAAGGTAATGGAGATAAGCCTTAGAAGTCCTAAGGTTCTGAGGGGTTCCCCCCATCCTTTTTGCTCATGGAGTCTTTCATACCCATACATACAGACAGAATTGGGAGTCTTTCAGTCTTACACAAATATTATAGCTATAATAAGAGATATTGGTTTTTGCAATGAGTAATTTTTCATGGATGTACCTTCAGTTCTCTTAGTAACAAAAGATTTAACATTTTTTTTTGATAACTGACTAATATCCCCTAGAGAGTGCTTCTGTGGTGCAAATGGTTAATGCTCAGATGCTAACCAGAATTTTGGAGGTTAGAGTCCACTCAGAAGTATCTCAGAAGAAAGGCTTGGTGATCCACTTCTGATAAATCAACCACTGAAAACCCTGTAAAACACAGTGTCATGGGTTGAATTGTATCCCCCCAAAAATATGTGCAGCTGTGTGGCTGGGACATGATTCCCAGTATCTTGGGACTGTCCTCCATTCTGTGGTTCACTAAACTGTATGCTAAAGGAGCTGTAAATTCCTGCATAGGATTACTTCCTTGCTCTGCTGTGGGGGAGTTTCCCTGGAGTATGGCTTGCCCCGCCCTTAATGCTTTTAGCTTGCAAGGAATAAAAGGAAAAAGAAACAAGGACAATTTGAGAACCTTGCTACCATCAAGCAAGCAGCACCGGGAGCAGAGCGCGTCGTTCAGACCAGAGGTTCTTGCGTTAGGACACTCCCTGGACAAAGACTGATGCAATACCGGACTTTCCTCCAGAGCCGACAAGGGGAAAGTCTTTCCCTGGAGCGGACACCCTGAATATGGACTTGCAACCTACCAGACTGTGTAAGAATAAATCTTTCTTTGTTAAAGCCATCCACTCTGTGGTATTTCTGTTAGAGCAGCCTAGCTGACCAAAACACACAGTTTTACCTACTCTAATATACATAAGGTTGCCATGAGTGGGACCTGACACCATGACAAGCAGTTTTGACAGCCCTCTAGAGGCAAAAGCTCTTTTCCTACTCACGAGCTGTTTGAGACATTGGGGAAAAGGCTGCAATGAACGTTTTCCCAGGGATCCTGACTCCAGTCTTTCCTCCACCAGAGGTGTCCCTGTTTAGGGGCACCAAGTGCAGGGGCATAGCCTATGGAATGTTGATCATCTACTTACTGTATGACAGGCATTTTACTGGCAACATGTCTAAACCTTACAATAACTCTACAAGTTTGATGTGATCATAGAGACCTGTGGTTCAGAGAAGTTGAATAAATCACTGAAGGTGATACAGCTAGCATGTGACCCCAGGTCCGTTTAACTCCACGGCCTGAACTTGCCTTGCTAACTTTCACTGACTGTAGCCCCTAGGAAAAGCCCAGATGAAATGAGCCACAAGGGTAAAGTGGAAGTAGAGAGCTCCTAAGCAAGCAGCCCAGGGGAAGGACGCGGGAGTGTTGGCGATGGTGGGTTTCAGTTGACTGTTCTGATACATGTGTATGAATCTTGGATCTTTCTTGCATTGCTCATGTGTTATCCCCACTGGTATTCTTTCCAGCCACCTACAGAAGACCTCCTTGGTTGATTGCCGCCTAATGTCTAGAAACAGCACCTAGAAGAATATATACATATATATATATATAGGGTTTGTTGGCTTTTTAGACTAATGGCGCTTTGTCTAAAACCAAGTGTCTCACCTCTTCCCCAGGATCCACACCCACATAGCCAATCTCTGGCACATAATCTTGCCAAGTGAATTCCCTGATTTGAGACTTCCAGTGGCTGCTCATAATCCTCAGAACAAACCAAAGTCCACACCTGGCACACGAAGCTTGCTGTTGACTGGATTTCCTCTGAGTGATCCTCAAGACCACATCTTGACATGACCCTGAGCAGCAGTGAAGCCAGAGAATTTACAGTTACACCCTTCTGACTCAGAGATATTGGGTGATGTATTTTCTTTGCTGTGCAGGCCTTCTTCCTATTTATATAACTAATTCCTACTCACCCTTATCAGTTGGAATCGACTCAATGGCACTGGGTTTGGTTTTTGGTTTACTCATCCTTTGGCAGTGTGGCCATGCCTTTCCTGTTCCAAAATATGTTCTCTGACTGCTGAGTTGGGATTGCTTCTACTTCCCCACATCACCCTGAACTGAGTCCGTTTTATTTCAAACTCCCCCCAAATGTTCGGGAAACTCCTTCAACTGTAAATTCAGCGCCAATATTGTGTCTCATACACAATATGTATTGGAAACATAATGACTGAAGAGATGAATTAATGGATGCTGTAGAAGTTTGGCTGCTGGACATGTGCCGAGTTGAGCACAGCAGATTTTGAAGTATTGGAAACACTTGGAATACAATTTAGGACATCATCTATCCATATTCTCATCATAGTGATGAAGCATAACATACAAAGGAAGCTTCACAACACAAGATGGTGAATGTTGTTGTTAGGTGCCGTTGAGTCAGTTCCAACTCATAGTGACACTATAAACAACAGAATGAAATATGGCCTGGTCTTGTCCCATGTCCACAATAGTTTTTATGCTTCAGCCCATTGTTGTGGCCATGCTTCCATGGGCATTGATTGTGGACTGAAGTAAGATGAAATCATTGACAACCTCTATCTTTTCTCTAGTCATGACAATGTTGCTTACTGATCAAGTTGTGATGATTTTTGTTTTCATGATGTTGTGGTGCAGCCTACATCTTGTCAAGGGTCTTCCTCTTTTTCACAGACCCTCCACTCTACCAAGCATGATGTCCTTCTCCAGTGACTGATCTTTCCAGACAACATGTCCAAAGTATGTAAGACCCAGTCTTGCCCTTTGCTTCCAAGAAGCGCTCTGGTTGTACTTCTTCCAGAACAGATCTATTTGTTCTTCTGGTGGCTCATGGTACATTCAGCGTTCTTCTCCAATACCACAACACAAAAGCATCAATTCTTCTTCTGTCTTCTTTGTTCATTGTCCAGCTTTTGCCTGCATATGATGTGATTGAAGTTACCATGGCTTGGGTCAGGTACATTTTAGTCTTTGAGGGGACATCCTTACTTTCCAGTATTTTAAAGAGGTCCTTGGCAGTAGGTGTTCCCAGCACAAAGCACCTTTTGATTTCTTGACTGCTTCCATGGGCATTGATTGTGGACTGAAGTAAGATGAAATCATTGACAACCTCTATCTTTTCTCTAGTCATGACAATGTTGCTTACTGATCAAGTTGTGATGATTTTTGTTTACATGATGTTGTGGTGCAGCCTACACTGAAGGCTGCAGTCCTTGATCTTCATCAGTAAATGCCTCAAATCTTCATTTCCAGCAAGTAAGATGGTGTCATATGTATAACACAGGTTGTTAATGAGTAGTCCTCCAATCCTGATACTTCATTCTTCCTTGTACAATCTAGCTTCTTGGATTATTTGCTCAGTATACATATTTAAAAGGTATGGTGTAAAGGTACAACCCTGGCGCACACCTTTCCTGACTTTAAACCATGCAATGTCCCCTTGTTCTGTTTGTACAACTACCTCTGGATCCATGCACAAGTTACTTAAGAGCACAATTAGGTGTTCTGGAATTCCCATTCTCCACAATGTTAGTCATAATTTAGTCTGATCCACATAGTCGAATGCTTTTGCATAGTCAGTGAAACACAAGTAAACATCCTGCTGGTATTCTTTGCTTTCAGCCAAGATCTATCTGACATCAGTGATAATATCCCTGGTTCCACACCTTCTTCTGAACCCAGCTTGAATTTCTGGCAGTTACTTGTCAATATATTGTCATTTTTGAATGATCTTGAGCAGAAATTTACTTGCATGCAATATCAACAATATTGTTCAGTATTTTCCACATTTAGTTGGATCACCCTTCTTTGGAATGGACACAAATCTGGATCTCTTCCAGTCACTTGGCCATGCAGCTTTTCTCCAAATTTCTTGGCAGACAGTGAATGGTAAATACAATCTCATAAACAGCACTAAGTTTAATTAAACACAACAACTGATGGCAATAGAAAGATAAACTATGCTCCAGAGACACAAGTATTACAAAGTTTGTGGGCGGGGATAGGTACAATGATGGAAGATGTAAATATTTTCAAGCCAGATGGTGAAACATTATGGAAGGCATTTGAGGAAGGAAAAGGAGAAAGCTGATTGATGCCCATTCAGACCTGGAAGTTTTTTTTTTCCCTCTAATTCAGAGCTGGCATCTGGCATGGACACAAGGTATTTTAGGTACTGGTAACTTTAAATATGGGGGTATTATGATCTGCCTCACTCTATGTAAAGAGGAGGATCTCTTAAAGTCTTTAAGACTAATCATTTAAAGGGTGCAAGAAGCCACAAAAGAAACATTTACTCTGGTTAGGGTTTCACCAATGAAGAGGAGCCAATTAGGGTGAGAGAATAAAACAAGCTTCAGGTGGACAAGAATGAACTTCTCCAGAGTCACCTGGTGATGCTTGTGGAAGATCTTAGGGAAAGAAATTTTACAAATTTGAAAGCTCTGTTGTCTGACTCCCAAAGAAACTGTGGTTCCAGAGGGAAATAAAACTGATGTTCCAATTCCATAAAAGACCCCAAGGAAGAAAAAAAGACGTTTCCACAAACATTCTAGGGTTTCTAGGACTTCCATCTCTTAACATCCCACCCAGTGGTAGAAGTGTGCTCTTGACCCTGGAGTAATGCTAATGGAGAGTGAGCAGTAGCCCCACCAGCACTAGGATGCCTACTGAATATGTCTAGGAAAGTGATCTCTGCTCTGTGGGCTCCACATCTCCCATCCCTCACCTGGTAGCACCGGGAAGCTGAAGGAAGAGCCTTCCAGCACCTAGGCAACAACAGCAGGGATCAAGCAAGATCGCCAGTGGCAGCAAGTGAACATGGCAAAACAGAGTAGTACTGCCAAGACTCTGAAAACTAAATTTTAATTGGAAACAAAGCCCTCAAAAGTAGGCCAGAAACTCTAGTAAATCTAAAACTGTGACTTTCAAAACAGTAAATTGAAATAATATTGAGATCTTACCCAAAAGTGTCCAGGATACAATTGAAAACCACCTATGGTACTAAAATAAAGAAATCACAACTAGAATGAGACAGGCTTCCTGGTGGTACGGAGGTTAAGAGCTTGGCTTCTAACTAAAATGTCAGCAGTTCGAATCCACTAGCTGCTCCTTGGAAACCCTACAGGGGAAATTTTACTCTGTTCTGTACAGTTTTAACACTTGATGAAAAATCATGAAATATCAATATCAATACTCTGTGATATGTTATGTATGTATACGCTGGTATTCATTAAGAAAATAATTCAAAGTGATATACCCAAAATGCTATTGTGATGGATTTAATTGTGTTCACTAAAACATGTGTAGCAATTTAAATGGGCCATAATTCCCATATTGTGTTATGTTCCTCCCTGTTGGAATTTCTGCCTCGTTGATGTTAATGAGGGTGGATGGGCAGCAGTTCTGTTGGTAGAGCAAGATTTTATTGGGTACTTTTGTTTTGTGCCTTCAGGCAGACTCTTGAGATACAAAGAACATTAGGGGACCTCATACTACCAAGAAAGTGGTACTGAAAACAGAGTTCATGCTTTGGGCCTGAGGTTCCTGTGCTAGGATGCTCTCATATTGAATTTGGACTCTTAGCCTACCACACTGTGATCATTTCTCATACTGAATTTGGATTTGCAGCTTACTGGACTGTGACAAATAAACCCTCTCTTTTTAAGGCCATCCACTGGTAGTATTTCTGTTAAAGCAGCACTAGACAACTAAAACAGTTGTAGAAATCAAAATAGAATTCTATAAAGAGTTCAAGTAATCATAAGTTTTGATACTGATGCATCAAATTGATGCAGGAAAACATTTCACAAAATCCAATACCCACTCAATACAAACTCTCAGCAAATAAAGAATAGAGACCCTCAATTTGAAAAAGAGTATATGTAAAATATTCAAAGCTAACATCATATTTAGTGGATAAAGATTGAATACTCTCCTCCTATTGTTAGAAACAAGTCAAGGATTTCTGCTGCCAGCATATTTGTTTTTTATTCATAATACTCGTAATACTGTCTGTCACTCTTATTTAGCATAGTACTTCTAGCCAAAGTAATAAGGCAAGAAAAAGAAATAAAAGACATACAGATTAGAACAGAAGAAATAAATTCATCCTTATTTTTTAAAGACATGACTGTGTAGAAAATCCCAAAGAATCTACAAAACAGCCTTGTGATAAGGTTGTGTGTCAGTTTAGCTGGGTCATGATTCTCAGTGGTTTGGTAGTTATTTAGTAATATATTTGGCAGTTACATAGTGACTGTCCCTAGGTGATGTTGAGTCAGTTCTGACTCACAGAGATCCTACATACAACAAAATGAAACAATGTCTGGTCCTGCACCATACCCACAATTGTTGTTATGGTACAGCCCACTCTTGTAGCCACTGTGTCAGTTCATCTTGTTGAGGGTCTTCATCTTCTTCGCTGACCCCCTGTTTTATCAACCATGATCTTCTTCTTCAGGGATTGATCCCTCCTGACATGGTTCAAAGTATGTAAGATATAATATTGCCATCCTTGCTTCCAAGGAGCACTCTGGTTGTACTTATTCCAAGACATAGTAGTACAATTATCCTCTATTTTGTGATATAATGAAATCACCTCCTTGATGTGATCTGACATGATCAGCCAATCAATTGTAAAAGAAGTTTACTTAGGGATGTGGCCTGCATCCAGTGTATATGGATGTTCTGACAAAGCTGACTAATGTCTGATTACTCTGGATCCTGGATTCAGTTCATTGTTATCTGACCTCTGACTTCTAGTTCTTGGAACTTGAGCCAGAAACTTTCCATATTGCCTTCCAATCTTGAATTTGTTAGCCCCTGTAGTCCATGAACCAGTCTCCTGGTCATCCGACCTGCCAGTCTTGGTTTCAGCCTGTGCAGCTATATGAGTCAGGAGAAGTCTCCATCTTGATGCCTGACCAACCACTTGGGAATTTCTAGTTGCTAGAGTCAAGTTAGCAATTTCTTTGTGATAAATCTCTCTTCTTTGTCTGTACATACATACATACACACACACACATATATACATAAATATATATCTCTATCTATTTATATATATGGAAACCCTTGTGTTGTAGTGGTTAAGTGTTTTGTCTGCTAACCTCTAAGAGGTTGGCAGATTGAATCTGCCAGGTGTTCCTTGGAAACTTACTGGGGCAGTTCTACTCTGAGTAGAACTGACTCATCATGAGTCAGAATTTATTCAATGACAGTGTGTTTCAGTTTGGTTTTACACACACACATATGTTTTATTGGTTTTGCTTTTCTGGAAAGTCCAGCCTAAGGTAAGTCCCTATAATTAATAACTCAGTTAGAAAGCAAACCAAAATTAAAAATATATTGGCATTTATAGTCACTCCAAAGGAAAATTAAATACTTGGCTTCGGCTATAAATCTAACATTGTGATGAGTGGAAATTTCAGAACACTTAGCTACGTTCATGAGGAGGTGTACATAGATCAAGTGGTAGTCATTAAAACAGAACAAGGTGACACAGTGTGGTTTAAAGCCACATAAATTGTGTATCAGGGTCTATTCTTTCACTGTATTTATTTGATCTGTATGCTGAACAAATAATCCAAGAAGCTGGACTATATGAAGAAGAGTGTGGCATCAGGATTGGAGAAAAACTCATTAACAATCTGCAATGTGCAGAGTATACAATTGTGCTTCTGAAAGTGAAGAAGACTTGAAGGACTCACTGATGAAGATCAAAGACTACAGCCTTCAGTATGGATTATACCTCAACATAAAGAAAACAAAAATTCTCATAACTGGACCAAAAAGTAACACCATAATAAATGGAGAAAAGACTGAAGTTGTCAAGAATTTCATTTTGCTTAGATCCATAATCAAGACCCTTGAAAGCAGCAGTCAAGAAATCAAATGACACATTAGCCAAGCATTACATTGGACAAATCTGCTGCTAAAGATCTCTTAAAGTGTTAAAAAGATGTCACTTTTAGGACTAAGGTACATCTGACCTAAGTGTTTTCAATCACTCATACACGTAGGGAAGATGGGCAATGAATAAAGAAGACTAAACAATAATTGACTCCTTTGAATTGTGGTGCTGGAAGAATACTGAACACACCATGGACTTCCAAAAGGACAAACAAGTCTGTCTTGGAATACTACAGCCAGAATGCCCCTTAGAAGCCAAGGTGTTGAGACTTTGTCTTGTATACTTTGGACATGTTGTCAGAAGGGATCACCTCCTGGAGAAAGACACCATGCTTGGTAAAAAAAGACAGTCGGTGAAAAAGGGGAAGTCTTTCAATGAGAAGGTTTGACACATGGCTGCAACAAGGGATTCAAGCATGACCATGATTGTGAGAGTGGTGCAGGAATGGGTAGTATTTTTTTCAGTTATACATAGGTTTGCTTGAGTTGGAATCAACTCAACAGCACCTAACAACAACAAGAACATGAGTCTAACCAAACATGCACAGGATCTGTATGCTGAAAGCTATAAATCATGACTTAAAAAAAAATTATCTAAATAAATAGAAAAACATAGCTTGCTTACAGAGTCTAAGACTGAGCATAGTAAAGATGTTAATTCACTTCAAAATGATCTGTTCATATAACACAATTACTATCAAAATCCTAGAAATTTCTTTTGTAGATGTAAAAAGCCTATCCTAAACATACATGGAAAGGCATAGATTTTTTTCACTGTAATTTTGAAGAACAACATGTGTGATGAATCATTCTACGTGATGTTGTAGCTTATAATTTATCTACAGTAATCAAGATAGTGAGATGTTGGTAGAGGGATAAACATATTCATCACTGGAACAAAACAGAGAACCCAGAAACAGATTCACACACTTACGTGCAATTGATTTTTGGAAAGTTGGAAAAGCAATTCAATGAAACAAATATAGTCTTTTCAGCAAATGGTAATGAATATAAAAATGAATATATAAAAGAGAGAGAAAGAGAAAAAGCCTTGCCCTAAGCCTCAGACCATGTACAAAAATCAGTTCTAAATGTATTAGGGACTAATGGTAAAATGCAAAACTATAGAATTTTTATGCTAAAACAAGGCAGAAAATCTTTAGGAACTAGGACTAGGTAAAGAGTTCTTAGACTTGACATTGAAAGCATAATCCATGAAAGGAAAAATTGAAAAACTTCTAAACAGATAAAAAGACAAGTTACAAATGGTGGGTGGAATTGTGAAACCACATATTCAATGAAGAACTAGTATCTGGAAAATACAAAGAACTTTCAAAACTAAACAGTAAAAGGTTCAGTACACAAGCAAGACTTAAGTATATTAAATATTTATGCACCTAATGTCAGACCACCTAAATATGTCGAAGAAACACTGACTATGCTCAAAAGAGAGTTAGATGACTCCACAATAATAGAGACTTTAACACTCCACTCTCATTACTAGACAGATCATCTAGAAAAAAGCTCAGTAAAGATACAGAAGACCTCATTGACCCAATTAACCAACTAAACCTCATTGATATATACAGAACTTTCCACCTATCAGCAGACAACTACACCTTCTTCTCCAGTGCACGTGGAACATTCTCCAGAATTGACAACGTGATAGGCCATAATGCAGTGCTCAACAAAATCCATACCATTGAATTACTGCAAAGCATCTTCTCAGATCATAAAGCCATCAAAGTTGAAATCAATAGCAGAAAAAACAGAGATAGAAAGTGGAACTCTTGGAAACTGAACAACATCTTGCTCAAAAAAACATGGGTTATAGAGGAAATCAAGGATGAATTAAAGAAATTCATGGATTCCAATGAGAATGAAAACACTTCCTACCAGAACCTACGGGATACAGCCAAAGCAGCGCTCACAGGTCTGTTTATCTCCATAAATGCACATCTGGAAGGAAGAAAGAAACCAAATCAAGGAACTAACTCTACAGCTTGAACAAGTAGAAAGAGAACAATAGAGGAAACGCTCAGGCACCAGAAGAAAGGAGATCATAAAGATTAGGGCAGAGCTAAATGAATTAGAGAATAGAAAAACAATTGAAAAAATTGGAAAGACCAAAAGCTGGTTTTTTGAAAAGATCAACAAAATTGATAAACCACTGGCTAAACTTTCTAAAGAAAAGCAGGAAAGGAAACAAGTAACCCAAATTAGAAATGAGAGGGCAGTTGTCACCTCAGATGCAACAGAAATCAAAAATATCATAACAGAATACTATGAAAGACTGTACTCTAACAAATTTGAAAACCTAGGGGAAATGGACAATTCCTTGACTCATACCACCTACCCAAATTATCACAACGTGAAGCAGAACAACTTAATAAACCCATAGCAAAGGAAGAGATTGAAAAGGGTATCAAAACACTGCCAACCAAAAAAGTCCGGGACCAGATGGCTTCACGGTAGAATTCTACCAAGCATTTAGAGAAGAGTTATCCCCAATACTACTGAGACTATTTCACAGTATAGAAAGGGACGGAGTACTCCCAAACTCATTCTATGAAGCCAGCATAACCCTGATACCTAAGCCAGGGAAAGATCCAACAAAGACAGAGAACTACAGACCAATATCACTCATGAACCTAGATGCAAAAATCTTCAACAAAATTCTTGCCAACAGAATACAACAACATATCAAGAAAATAATCCATCATGACCAAGTGGGATTCATACCAGGGATACAAGGCTGGCTCAACATCAGGAAAACAATTAATGTGATAAACCACATAAATAACACAAAAGACAAGGATCCCCTGATTTTGTCCATTGATGCAGAAAAGGCATTTGATAAAGTCCAACACCCATTCATGCTAAAAACTCTTATCAAAATGGGCATAGACGGCAAATTCCTCAACACAATAAGGGCCATTTATACAAAGCTAATTGCCCACATCATCCTGAATGGAGAGAGACTGAAAGACTTTCCCTTGAGATCAGGAACTAGACAAGGATGCCCACTGTCACTGCTCCTATTCAATATTGTGCTGGAAGTTCTAGCCAGGGCAATTAGACAAGACGAAGAAATAAAGGGCATCTGCATCGGCAAAGAGGAAGTTAAAGTCTCTCTATTCGCAGATCATATGATTGTATATGCAGAGAACTCCAAGGAATCTATAAGGAAGCTACTCAAAATGATAGAAGAGTTCAGCAAAGTCTCAGGATACAAGATAAACATAAGTAAATCAGTAGGTTTCCTTTATACCAACAACAAGACTGTTAAGGAGGAAATTGTCACATCAATACCATTTACAATAGCCCCTAAGTAGATAAAGTACCTAGGAATTAATCTAACCAGAGAAACAACAGACCTTTACAAAGAGAACTAGAAGATCTTACTACAAGAAACTAAGAGAGACTTAGATAAATGGAAAAACCTACCCTGCTCATGGATAGGAAGACTTAACATTGTGAAAATGTCTCTTTTACCCAAAGCAATTTATTTATATAATGCAATCTCAATTTAAGTTCCAGCATTATTTTTTAATGAGATGGAGAAACAAATCACCAATTTTGTTTGGAAAGGGAAGAAGTCCCGGATAAGTAAGGTACTACTAAAGAAGAAGAACACAATGGGAGGCCTCTCATTACCCGACCTTAGAACATACTACACTGCCACAGTGGTCAAAACAGCCTGGTACTTGTACCAGAAAAGACAGATCGATCAATGGAACAGAACTGAGACCCCAGAGATGACACCATATGCCTATGATCAGTTGATATTCAACAAAGGCCCTAAGACATTAAACTGGGGTAAAAACAGTATCTTCAACAAATGGTGCTGGCAAAATTGGTTATCCATCTGCAATAAACTGAATCAAGATCCATATCTTACACCTTATACAAAAACCAACTCCAACTGGATAAAAGACCTAAATATCAAACCTAAAATGATAAAGCTCATCCAAGAAAGGGTAGGAACAACAACGAAAGTTTTAATACACAATGAGGACAGACTCCAAAATCTGTCAAAGAAACCACAATCAACAGAAGAGAAAATAGATAAATGGGAACTCTTAAGAATCAAACACTTTTGCTCATCCAAAGACTTTATTAATAGAATTAAAAGAACACCCACAGAATGGGAAAAAAATATTTGGCAACTCTATGTCAGACGGATGCCTGATCTCCGTAATCTATAAGATACTACAAAATATCAATAATAAGAAGATAAACCATCCAATTAAGCAATGGGCAAAGGAGATGGACAGACACTTCACTAAAGAGGAGATCCAGGCAGCCAAAAAACACATGCGGACATGTTCACAGTCTTTAGTTATTAAAGAAATTCAAATTAAGACAACAATGAGATACCATCTCACCCCTACAAAATTGGCCATGATCCAGAAAACACAAAACAACAAATGCTGGAGAGGCTGTGGAGAAAGTGGAACCCTCCTACACTGTTGGTGGAGTTGCAAAACGGTCCAGCCTCTTTGGAAGGCAGTCTGGCGCTTCCTTAAAAAAATGGATATCGATATACCATTTGACCCAGTAATTCCACTACTTAGAACATATCCTACAGAATCAAGGCCTTTCACACCAACGGACACATGCACCAGAATGTTTATCACAGCACAGTCCATGATAGCAAAAAGATGGAATCAACCCAGATGCCCAACAATAGAAGAATGGATAGGTAAACTATGGTACGTATACTCAATGGAGCACTACGCAATGATAAAGAATAACGATGATTCCAGGAAACATCTCCTAACCTGGTTTCAACTGGAAGACATTATGTTGAGTGAAAGTAGTCAGTGACAAAGGGACAAATACTGTATGAGACCTCTACAATAAGACCTCAAAAACAGACTTGTGTATGAAGAAAAGACTCTTTGACAGCTGCAAGGGAGGGGAGGGAGGGAGGGTGAGGGAGGGAGCATTTAGTTTAGATAGTTACTAGAAATCTAGTTGGGAGAAAGCGGTGATAGCACACATTAGAAACATGAACAACATTAAGCGGACTTCAGCATAACTTGAGTACTCCTTCCATCTTAACTCATCACTGCAAGGATAGAGTAGCTGGGGCGGGGGGTGGGGGACCATGCTCTTAGGCGAATTCCAGGCCAATTGTCACAACTAGCATTTTGCTAAGAGAGCTCTCTGCACCCCACATTGGTGAGTGGTGTCTGGGGTCTTTAAAGCTACCAAGCTGCCATCCGAGGACACAGCAAATGGTCCCAACTCAGCAGGAACGGATGCTCACTGAGGACCAAAATGACATGCGGTAAAGACAACCGAGAAGACAGAGAGACCCACAAGAATGGGTGCCTACATTGACTTGGGACCAGAAGAACCGGATGGTGCCCAGCCCCCACCAGTGATAGCCATGATGGAGCTCACAGAGAGGAGTCTCACTGGCAACACAAAAATAAAAAGGGGTGCATCATGAGATCTCCACTAAAAGACCTCAATTGATGGTCCAGCAGTTTTGGGGTTCCTCTGAGAGCATGGCCCCTGGCCCTGATACTGCCCTTTCCCATAAATTATAACAAAGATCCACTCTTTGGACTGGAATGGATTGGACTTGGCAATGCAGAGTGACCATATATTGGAAGAACTTTACGATTCTATACATCTATAGGATATCATCTTGCTGACCTCTGGCTGGAGGAAAGGGAGTGGATGGAGAGGAGGGGAAAGGAGGTTGTTGGGAGAATGAGACATGTATGGAGCAGAGAGGAATAGTGTGCAGTCACCAGACAGGGAGAGCAGTGGAAGTTGCATATAGGTGGGCATGTAAATTTATATGTGAATGTATATTTTCACTCAGTTATGTTAAATAAAAAAAAAACTGAACAGTAAAGAACTGAACACTCCAATTAAAAAGTGAGTCAATGACTGAAGCACTTAGGATGGCAATATTTCACCAAGGAGGATATACAGATGGCAAACATGTAAGCATACGAAAAAATGTGCCATTATGGAAATGCAAATTAAAACTACAATGAGATATCAGTGTATACCTATCAGAGTAGCTAAAATAAAAAATAGTAGTAACATCAAATATTGATGGAACTTCAAAGAAACTGAACCACTTGTACATTGCTAGTAAGAATGTAAAATGGTACAGTCACTCTGGAAAACGCTATGGATGTACAGGTCTGCAAGAAAAGGAAACAAGCTCTTGACAGACCCACAAATTGGATCTATCTCAAGGGAGTTAAAATATCTGAAAAATACTTCTGTTTTCATGCTGAATTCTATTTAACAGTATTCTGTAAATAACAAAAGTATAGAAATGAGGAACCAACTAGTGGTTGCCAGAGGTTAGGGGCTGGTAAGAAAGTGGGCCATAGCAAGTGGTTTGTGTGAGTACAAAGGGGCAGCAGGAGGGACCTCATGGTGACAGAGTAATTCTGTATGTTGAAGTTCATGACAATTATACAAATCTACAAATCTGATGAAATTGTATACTTCGTGTAATATCAAAAACTAGTGAAATCTGAATGAACTGTATGGATTTTAATTCCCTTGTTTGGATATTTTACTCTGGTTATGCAAAATGTTACCACAGGGGAAACTGGGTAAAGTATACTTTGAGACCTTCCTGTACAGCTTTTGCAGCTTACTGTTAATCTGTAATTACTTCAAATTTTAAAAGTTGAAAATAAACAATTCTAGGAGACAGGCACTTTAAAAGATACAGAAAAATATTTCCTGACTACAACAAAGTGAGAAGGCTATATGGAATGATAGTAGTCAAACCAGAAGTGCTGAACCTGAAGGCACTGGAAGGTTAAGACTGTTAGGAAAATGTTTACCACTATCTTCAGGGAAGAAAGGTGTGCTAGCTAGAACCACCACTGAGACCATGGTACAATATTTATAAACAAACAACAGCACAAATGGTAACTTCCATATTTGTATTTGATTTAGGCCTTCTCTGTGAGGAAGAATGCTGTTTACTAAAGATACAAGGGAACCATTGGTACAAAAAGCTAATGGACCACATCTAGAATGGGCTCCAGAAGATGGAATCCAGCACAACTAGGCGGTGCTGGCTACCACCACTGACTGCTCTGATGGGGATCCCTGCAGAGGGTCCTGGACAGAGCTGGAGAAAAATACAGAATAAAATTCTAACAACAACAACACAAAAACAGACTTGCTGGTCTGACAAAGACAGGAGAAACCTAGAGAATACAGTCCGTGGACACCCCTTCGGCTCAGTAATGAAGTCACTCTTGAGGTTCACCCTTCAGTCAAAGGTTGGACAGACCTAATAGAGCTTGCAGATGTGACAACAGATGTGAGTTAGATAAAAGCTCATGATATTAAAAAAAGTGGAATTGATGGAATTGAGCTATCTTAGCTTACTGCTACTGCTAAAACAGAAATACTACAAGTGAATTTTTTGTTTTTTAAAGGAATTCATTTTCTCACAGTTTAGGAGTCTAGAAGACCAAATTCAGTATATTGGTGCTATGAGAAGTTCCCCTCTGGCCCCTCAGGGGAAAGGTATTTTAGTCTCTGCAGACCTCATATTCCTTGAATCCTTGGTGACTGCCATGACAAGTATTTTCCCCTTTATCCTTGCTTCATTCTCTGTGCCTAAACTGCTCTTTTTAAGTTATAAAATTGAGTAGGTTTGTGATGCACCCTACACTGAAATGCCATCATTCATGTAACAAAGAAAACCCTATTTCCAATGGGATTATGTCCATAGGTACAGAGATTAGGATTCTAATACATGATCTGGGGGGACACAGTGCGGTCCATGAATGCATCCCAGAAATCATGCATTGACAACAGAGATAAACGTAAAGTCTCTCACTGAAGTTCAAATGCTCAGTTATCTAACCATACAGAGATAGGACTGAGTCTAGTTCATGAGGAAAGATCCGGGATTTTGTTTAACTCCATGTGGAACAAGAGCCAACAGAATTATCAAGCTTCATAAGAAAAATAAAAATGAGATCTTCAGCTGACAAAAAAAGAAGTCTGGGGCCACTAACAATATATAAACATCAGAAGAGATGCTAGATAACTGGATGCTCATAAAAATCAAACACTTGTGCTAACCAAAAGACTTCATCAAAAGAGTGGAAAGAAAACCTACAGACTGAGAAAAAAAATGGGCCATGAGATAACCAATAACAGCTAATCTCTAAAATCTGTAAGATACTGCAACACCTCAACAATGAAAAGAAAAATAATACAATTAAAAATGGGCAAAGGATATGAACAAGCACTTCACCAAAGAAGACATCCGGATTCCTAACAGATACCTGAGGAAATGCTCATGATCATTAGCCATTAGAGAAATGCAAATCAAAACTACAGTGAGATAGCATCTCACACCAACAATGGTGGCACTGACCCAAGAAATACAAAATAACAAGTGTTGGAGAGGTTGTAGAGAGACTGAACACTTACACACTGCTTGTGGAGATGCAAAATGGTACAGCCACTTTGGAAAATGATTAGGTACTTCCTTAAAAAGCTAGAAATAGAAATAAAATATGCTACAACAATTCCATTTATAGGAATATGTCTTAGAGAAACAACAGCCATCAAATGAAAAGACATATGCATCCCCATGTTCGTGTGCTCTTGTCCAATTGGTTCAGACTCATAGGGACCCTATAGGAAAGAACAGAACTGCCCCGTAGGGTTCCTGAGGACTGGCTGGTGGATTTGAGCTACTGGCCTTTTGGTTAGCAGTTAAGCTCTTAACCACTGTGTCATTGTGGGCTCCTCTACCATCATAGTCCTGATTTGACAAGCCGTTTCTCCACAGCAGTCTCCCCTTTTCTTCCTTACAGCCACCACCCCTTACCATCTCATGCCGTTAATCTCCTCTGTCCTCAGCGTTGTTCTCTCCTGCTTGTTCCACACTGTGATGGTGGGTCATCTCAAGTGTAACTCTGCCTGTGAGCACAGCTTTAGCCCCTTCCAGGATTCCAGTGTCTTTCTGATAAATTCCAAATTCATTACTCCCACCCTCAGCAGCCACCAAGTTTCCCCTCCCAATTTGAGGGCTATTTGTATATTTCTGAATATAAGGCTGTCTCTAAATATTTCTTTCAATTTTCTGAATATTTATCCACTGTCTTCTTTCTTTAATCCTTTTTATCTTTTAAATTGTAGGACAGGTGTCAGCTCTGACCTCCAATGGCCCCGCATCACATCCATAACGCCCATGTATGTCTCAGACACAGCCAACAATAGTTGAATAGTAATGCCCGAGGCATTGACTAGGGTCATCCTGTCCATCCTTCTGTCACCGCTGGACAAGACTGTGGACTCCTTGCGCCAAAAGCCATGTTTATTTCCCTCTGATTCCTTGGTACTGAGTGTAGTGTCTAACAGGTAGTAGGTGCTCAGTACATTTGATATGAACTTGACCTGGACATTTTCAGTAATCTTAAAATGTTAGATGTCTAAAATGCTTCATTCCCCCAATTTCTGACTTGTCAAAGATTATTATCCTCACTTGTACACATGTCTTTCTCTACTATCACTCTCTGAATGATAGAGGCCAGAACCTTCATTTTTGTATCTCCATAAACTCCAGCCAATAACCTGCACTGACAGATATTTATTACCACTATTCAAGACTGAGAGACCTCAAGATGAGGAACACAGTACCTGAAGACATAATTCTTAGAAAAGCTTGGGACTTGGATTATACTAAGTTTTTTGGAAGATGATTCTAAGACAACGTTCCCACCAATGACTTTAAATTCTACAAATCTTAGAAGATATTTGCAAAATCTATTGACAGTGCAACACTGACTGGAAAAATAAAGAAAACAGAATTTACTAAATTTTTTGAATCTTGAGTTTAATCTAAGACAAACTAATTATGAAGTTATCAATGTATTCTAGCCAATGAATCCCAAGTGGGGGGAACAAGTGTTCTCTATCAGTCATAAGGCAAGTTGTCCTTAACAAATTCTAAAGGAATTGCATTAAAAACACGTGGTGTTTGACTTCAGGTTTGTGAAATCTTGCCATCCCCTTTTTTGTATTGCTATTTCATCACACAAACTACGTGAAGAACGAACACTAAGAAAGAGTGTGTTTAATAAGTTTTGGCTTTTATGTAGAGGAAAATACTGAAATATAACAGAAAGAAAT
Source organism: Heterohyrax brucei (assembly GCA_028571685.1). Lineage (NCBI taxonomy): Eukaryota > Metazoa > Chordata > Mammalia > Hyracoidea > Procaviidae > Heterohyrax > Heterohyrax brucei. The sequence continues at coordinate 22,719,635 of CM053146.1, forward strand.
TGTAAAGCTAGCAGTAGATACTAAAGAAAGAATTCCTCAGTGATGTGAATGCTTAATGGGCTAGGCTGCTAACCAAAAGCTCAGTGGTTTGAGTCTACCCATAGGTACCTCAAAAGAAAGGCCTGGTGATCTACTTCTGGAAACTCAAACACTGAAAACCCTACAGAGCACAACTCTGATCTGACATGCACAAGGTCATTATGAGTGGCTGGCTGGCTATTTTTTGATACATGAAAGATATAGTATTTTTAGCATTCGAAAAATTTTAAATTTCAGCATTCCAGAAATATATTAATAAGAACCAGATGTCAAATACTGCTAGACTGCAAGCTTAATCTTCTCATCGCTTGTCTACTCTCATATTACCAGCAAAGAGAACACATTAGTAGGTAATTGCATTACTGGGAACAGTACTTTACCATTAATCTCAAAGGTCTCCATTGCAGGGAACATGATTTGATAGATGGCTGCTCCTTCTTCGGTGCTCTTCAAAAACTCGTCCTCATTGAAAAGCTCCTTAATTTCCATTGCAGAGCTTTATAGGGGCAAAGTTCCAGAGCCAGCAGAAATGCTGCCCTCAAGAGGAACCACTTGGGGGAAAGATTGCTCCCATTTAACTATGTCAGTGAGTTGTAGAGCACAACACTTCCCTTTGGCCTGATTTCTAAATTTGCAAAACGTTTCTTGATGTGATCAGGACCAGGCATTTCTCAAAGACTCACTCTTCACACTGGGAGCTCCTGCCTACCATAGCTGCTTGTTAGAGGGGGGACAGATGGGCTTGGGGCATATAAGTTAGATGCCTGACCACCCCTTCGCTCCCAGGCCCCTGAGAGCTGAGAGCTTGAGGACAGGGTCAGATGTTTCTTTTTCTCCTCTCTGCCTATCCAAGTCCTGTTGTTATCCCAGAGCCAGCTTGCCATCCCATGACCTCTCAGCCCACACTGACATGTCCCTCTGCAGACATTCTCCAACTCTTACAGCCCATATCCTTGCTACTCAAAGTGCCTTCCATGGACTAGCAAGGTTAGCATCACCCAGGAATTTGTTAGAAATGTAGTGAATCCAAATACATAATCTCACAGGCTTCTCAGGTGCATTACAGCTTTCTACACGTGTTTTAGCACTTAATTATATTTCCCCTTGTGGTTTTTTCATGTTCTTTGTATGTGTGCACGTGTGATTGTGTGCGTGAGTGTATGTATGTGCAGACTCTGACTTGAGCACTGAAACCTCTTCTGTATCTCCCTTAAGTGGCATTCCTAACCAGAGAGACTGTATAGCACGGTGGGTAAGTCAAGACCGAAAGAGGTAGAATGCCTGGGTTCACATTTCACTTCTTTCAAATAGTGGCTGTGTGACCTTGGGTAAGTCACTGAAGTTTTCAGTCTCTCTTTCCTCACTTGTAAAATATAGAAGATGAGATGTTAATAGCTGTTGTGAGTGCCAAATGAAATTCCTGGGTGGTACAAATGGTTAACACGCTCAATTGTTAACCAAACAGCTGAAGATAACCCAAACTACACCTACAGATGCTTCAAAAGAAAGGCCTAGCAATCTACTTCTCAAAGATCAGCACAGATCTACCGTGATACACGCAGGGTACCATGAACCAAAAGTGGCTCCATGGCAACTAGTAGTGGTTGAAAATTAAATTCACATGGCTAGATGGCACTTGATATATAGCAAGCCTGATGGCCATGTTGCTATTGCCACTAGAGACAGTGGGAACTTACTGGGTACCAGACTAAAAAATGTTCTTTGCCTCAAAGAAGCTCATAGCTTAATATGCATAAAATCAGGGAAGAGTCTGTTATGTCCGGTGATCACTAAAAGCACTTAGGAGGTGGAAGGAAGCACACAAATGCCAAAAAAAACTTTATCAATAGAATAAAAGAGACACCAGAGCTGGATTCTGAGAGATCACTGGGAGTTTGTCAGGAGAGCAGGACAAGGCAAAGGCCTTCCGGGCAGGAAAGAGGCAGGCACAGCCTGAAAGAGGAAGAGCAGCTTTGCACAAGAGAATGTGAAAAATGTGGTCTATTTGGAAGGAAAATGGTGAGGAAGACAGACAGCAGGAGACAAGGCTGTGCTAGGCTAAGCCACTTCCTTAGGCGTGTGGCCTGTCAGAAAGCAAAGGGGAAAGAAACTCAGGAAAATGAGAGTTACTAACAGGGCCACGCAAGGCAGAGCTTGCTAGCTGAGTCATGGATTTCAAAACTCAGGAAGTCCCTGCCTTTGGCAGGGGGCTGGGAGCAGGAGCTCAGGCAGAAAATGTGAAAAGGAGAGAGTCAGAAGTGAGGAAGTGAAGGGGCCGACAGCTCACTCCAGAAATAGCGGTTTAGCAGTGACAGACAAGAGGGGCTGCAAGGGCTTCCCCACCAAGTGGGAAACCCCCCAGCAAAGGGCCCTTGACTGGGCTGAATGCCCTCCCTCTGCCTAGTGAGCTCTGCTCTGACACTGGCAATCCTCATACACATGTGTGGGTGGGGAAGGGTTGAGGGGGTTTGCCGTAACAGTGGGGTGACTACTGAATGCATTCATTCTTAAAATGGGTGTGAAGTGTGTCCCTAGGTGGTTCAAACAGTTAATGGGCTAGGCTGCTAACTCAAAGGTTGGAGGCTTGAATCCACCTGGAGGCACCTTAGAATAAAGTCTTGACAATGTACTTCTGAAAAATCAGTCGCTGAAAACCTTCTGGAGCCCAGTTCCGCTCTGACACCCATGGGGTCATCAGGAGCTGGATATGACTCTGCAACAACTGGTTATCGGTCCTTAGTTGTTTTACCTGTGAAGACTTGGGTACCAGTCTTGACTGTCATTAGCTTGCTCTGTGACCTTGGGCGATTAACTGCTCTGAACTTACCTTCTCTGTAAAGTGGTGATTAAAACGCCTGCTTCCTGGAAGGCATGGCTAAGGCGATAATGGGAAGCACAGAGTGGGGTTCAGTGACGGTAACTTGTATTAACTGTCATTAGAATGTAATACGGGCCCTGTTGGCACAGTTGTGAAACGGGAGACCTGAAAAGCACAATATGTTTCCAGCAACAAGGGGAAACTGAGGCCGAGGCCTGAGAGGCTTTGTTTCAGAGCCATCACCTCAGGTCCCCGTGAGAAACATGACACACCCCACAGGGCCCAAATGGTGATGCTGAGAGGGGAATATGACATTAAACAACATCCCTCTCTCTGTTTTGAAAGTGTTGTGTTTTAAATATATGACTTAGAACTGCCCTGGGGAAAAGAACAACAGAAGAGTCAGGCAGGTCTGATAACTGCTTGTTTTTTTAAAGATTTTTATTTTTATTTTTTTTCAGGTGACCAGACCAGACGATGCCAGTGTTGGCCCTCCTGCCCCTAGAAAGGGCCCAAAAGGAGACCTTGAAACCCAGGCTGTTTTGCTGACCACTTCCGGCACCTGCCGTGATTATCTCACCCTGGCACCTGCAGGTAACTTTCCCTTTTATAAACACCTCTGGTCTGACCACGGAGAAGCAGACTTCAGAGCAACTATCACCTGTGCCACATGGGTGTAGCTGGCGCACAATTAAAATCTTTGATTCAATTCACCCTAACCTCCTGTCTCAGAGGTTGACTCATGGCAAGAGGCATGAACTTTAACATAAACCCCACTTTAACCCCTGGGCTTTGATCCAGGAACTCACATAGAGAGCTTTTTAAAAAACACACATGCTAGTCCCCCACACCGAGCCTTTAGCTCTGGTTTATAAAAGCCTCAGAACCCAAACCTGAACCAACCATCGAGTCAATCACAACTTATGGCAACAGAGGAGAAATGAGTTCCTTTATGTGTCCTTTGCCCTAGTTCTTTAGAACTTAGTTCTTTAGAGCTAAGCATGCATGACAGAGGGTCTCAGTCATCTAGTGCTGCTATAACAGAAATACCACAAGTGGATGCCTTTAAAAAGAGAAACTTTATTCTGTCACAGGCCAGTAGGCTACAAGTCCAAAATCAGGGCATCAGCTCCCGAGGAAGTCTATCTCTGTTTGGCTCTTGTCATCAGTCTTCTGCACTGAGAGTTTCTGAGGTTTGGAGACTCCTGATCATTCCTAAAGGACACAGTCTGCTCTCAGCATTGCTTCTTGGTAGTACGGGGTCCCCAGTTCTCTGCCTGCTTACCTTGCCTTTATATCCCAAGAGATAGCCTCAAAGCACAATACAATCTTGCACATTGAGTCCTTCTGTACCAACATACTGCTGCCCTTCCTCCCTCATTAACATCTTATAGGCAGGGTTTACAAGATATAGAAACATCACACAATACCAGGAATCACAGACTAGTAAAATTGCTACACATATTTTTAAGGGGACACAATTCAATCCATGACAGAGAGAAAGGCCTGCTTGCTTGCACAGCAAAGAGCAGCTGAAAGAGCTGTCTTTCACTGAAGAAGGGAGGGATGTGCTCTCCACTTTGGAGGAGACTCACAGACTTTTCCTACATGCTTCCTGACCCTGATTCCTGGTTGTAGTCTCTTGCTCTTGATCCTGAGTTGTACACTATTACTTCTATAAAAACTTCAAAGCTTCTTAACTGTAAGTGTTGTCTGTGAGTTCTGTGTTATCATTTCAATGAATTATTGAACTCAGAAGTAGAGAGTGCCATGGGGAGGATGGTTGGTGTCAGAATTGGTGAAAAGGTGAGTAGAGGAATATCTGATCTCTACATTATAGGGATCAGCCTTGCGCTGATCTTGATTCTCATTATCCCCTTTGAAGTCAGACAAATCCTGATGCTACAACTACTACTACCCATTTACAATAATTCTGTGTATGTTAGAATAGAATTGTGCTCCATAGAGTTTTCTGTGGCTGTGATATTTTGGAACTAGATAGCTGGACTTCTATTCTGAGTCGCATCTGAGTAAACTCAAACTTTTCCTCAATTCTTTAGTTTGCACCAAGCATGTTAACCATTTCTGTCATCCAGGGACTTTTATAAGCCCCATAGAGGTTTCTAAAGTACAGCCAGGTGGAAGGCCCTTTATGGATTGAATTGTGCTCCTCAAAACTGTCTGTCCAATTGGCCATGGTTCCCAGTATTGTGTGATTGTCCACCATTTTGTCATCTGATATGATTTTCCTCTGTGTTGTAAATCCTATCTCTATGATGTTAATGAGATAAATTTATTGGCAATTATATTAGTGAGGTAGATTAGATGGTGTCTTCAGCCAATATCTTTTAAAATATGAGTGAGAGAAGCAAGCAGAGAGACAGAAGGATCTCATACCACTAAGAAACAAGAGTCATGAGAATAGTCCATCCTTTGAACCCACAGGGTCCCCCTACTGAGAAGCTCATTGACTGGGAAAGATTGATAACAAGGAACTTTCCTTAAAACCAGCAAGAAAGAGAAAGCTGTCTCCTGGAGCCAGCCATCTGAATTCAGACTTCCAGCATTGTAGACTGTGAGAGAATAAATTTCCCTGTTAAGACCATCCACCTGTAGTATTTCTGTCACAGCAGCACCAGATGACCAAGACAGGACCACTGAGCAGAAGAGTAAAACTTTGACATGCAGCACTGAGATCGGTGGGAGTCCTCACTATTTCATCCTAGGAGGACCCATTAGTCTGAATCATATGAAACTGCTGGTAGTCCTTCCTTTTTGAACACCAAAAATGAATACATCATCACATGATTCAAGCTAACACATCATCTGTGCTCCAGCTTGGGACTCAGGACCAGTCTAGGATGAGGCAAGAGATGCAGTTTCCAGGGATGCAAAACAATTGATAATCAGGAAAGAATACTAAAAAATCCAAACCCACTGTGGTCAAGTCTATTCTGACTCATAGTGAGCCTAATAGGACAGGGTAGAACTGCCTCATAGAGTTTCCAGATTTAAACCACCGATCTTTTGGTTAGCAGGTATAGTAGTTAACAACCAAGCAACCAGGGTTTCCAGTAATCAAGATAAATAATATTTTAATGCAATGCTTTAAACATCAAAACTAATGCCCCCCCCCCCCCAAAAAAAATCTGACTTTGGTAAACAAACTTTACCATTGAAAAGCATCTTAAATTATGTCAGCATGAAATGTACAACTATTTCATTACCAACATCACTTTTAAAAATCCCCAAATCTCTCATGAAGTATGAAGCACACAATTTGGAACATATTGTACAGTCTCTTCTAAGTCTACTTGGACACTTTTATCACCGGGAACAAGGATCTGTTTCTTCCCTTGAGCACTGGATGAAGTGATCAACTTGCATTTAGACCTTTCATCCATGAAGAAATGTAGGCTTTGGTTTTATGCTTTAGATGGAACGCGTATAATTGGATTGGAATATTTAAATGTGTGTAAAGAGTGGTTCCAATGTAGTTATACCAACTTGTGATGTTCTACAAAGTGACAGCTCATTGTGCTTTATCAGACAGGTAATGGGGTTAGGGTCACAAGAAAGTGTGACCTCATTCTTGATGGCCCTCGCAGTGCTTGATTTTCTGTTAAATATTATTGATTGCTGTCTAGTTGGTTCTGACTCATGGCTACCCCAAGTATGACAAAATGAAACACTAACTATTCATGCACCATCCTCAGGATGATTAGTGTGCTAGTTATGTAGTGCTGCTGTGATGGAAATATCACAAATGGATGGCTTTAAGGAAGAGACAATCATTCTTTCACAATCGAGTCGGATACAAGTTCAAACTTAGGGTGTCAACCCCAGGAGTAGGTAATGTCTCTCCGTCACTCCTAAGGGAAGGTCCTTGTCATCAATCTTTTCTTGGTCTAAGAGCATCTCAGCTCAGGGACCCCAGTGCCTAGGGGCATTCCTCCCTCTTGTTTCCTCATTCTTGGTGGCATGGGTATTCCTATCTCTCTGCTCACTTCTGTTTTTCATATCTCAAGAAAAATTTACTCAGCACACAATCTAATCTGATAGATAGGGTCCTACCTCATTAATATAACTGCCTCTAGTCCTGCCTTATTGATATCATAAACGTAGGATTTACAACACATAGGAAAAATCACATCAGATGGCAAAATGCTGGATCATTTTCACACAGTACTGAAAATCATGGTCTAGCTAAGTTGGCATATGTTTTGGGGGCCACAATTCTACCTTTTGACCTCCACAAATTAATGCCTTTTCCATGTGTAAAACACATTTACCCTATCAAATCAGAGCAAAAGTCTTATATTACCTCCAAGTACAAGACTCATAAATTCTGCTTCATCTGTAAAATCTAGAAAATGAGTTATCTGTTTCTGGAGTACAATAATGGGACAGGCACAAGGTAGACATTTCCATTACAAATGCAAAGAAGGAATAATAGGCACCAAGCAAGTCAGCAGAACATTATGTTAGCCCTCATGGCTAGAAAATAATCCTCTCTTCACTGAGACCGTTTAGGCAATGGTCCAGCTCTCCAGACTCTGAGTGTTGGCCACACTCTCTGGAGTCTGGATGAAGGACCAAGGACCCTGGTCTTCAGCTCTGTCTTCCAGGCCCACTGGAATAGCAACTCTGCTCCCTCAGCTTTGGGAGGCCCTATTATCCTGGTCCATCTAAATGGTGTCCTTACCCATTTTCCCCCAGCAGGCCCCATTCTTATGCTCTTGGGGAATGTTAGCTCTGCCTCAAAGCTTTGGGCAGCAGATCTTATCCCATCCCCCTGAAGGGAAGAAAAAAAAAAAAAAAAACAATACCAAAAATCCAAAGGCTAAACCTCTGCCATAAAGTCACATAGCAACCCTATAGGGCAGGACAGAACCGCTCCATAGAGTTTCCAAGGAGCCCTTGGTGGGTTTCAACTGCTGACCTTTTGGTTAGCAGCTACAAGCGCTTAACCACTATGCCATCAGAGTTTCCAGCCCCATCCCCCTGACACTCACAAAAGGCAGCCCCATGCTCCAGAACCCAGTTGGTGAACATCTAACTTCTTGAAACCTAGAAAGCTGTGGCTTCCCCTGAGCAACCTCAGAGATCATGGCTCCACCCTTGGGGATTCCAGAGGTCATGGCCTTAGTCTTTGGAACTGAAACACTCCTGCTTTCTCTGTTCTCTGTCTTCAGATTCTGCTTCCTGGTTCCTTGGCATCTGAGGCCTTTCAGTCATACCTCTGGTGTCTGCCTGCTAGGGCAAGTGTTCCAAAGTTCTTTAGCTCCACCTGGAGTTCCCCACTTCACCAGTAAACTTCAGCCAGAAGGCGCTCAGCCTTCTTATTCCGTGGGTCGGCTCCAGCACCGCCTCATGCTCATCTCCTGACGTTTCTCTCCTGCTGCTGCTCACAGTCTGCACTGACTCCAGTGTGACAGCTCTCCTCATTTCTTTCTGAGCCCTCACCAGAATTATCTTCCACACAAGTCAAACCCACTGCCATCAGGTCAGTTTCCACCAATGGACTCTGCAAGGCAAACGACTTTTACTATTAGGCAGTCTAAAACTCCTTGGGCCCTTATCCAGTCGTAGTTTCAAAACAGCTTCCACATTTAGGTATCTGTCACAGTAGCACCCCACCCTTGGTACCAAATTCTGTCTTAGTAATCTAGTGCTGCCGTAACAGAAATAACATCAGATCCGACTGGACGGCACTTGGCTTTGGCTTAACAAAGCCACTGGTTACGAGACTAGAAGCCCAAACTGGGGGTTCCAGCTCCAGGAGAAGGCTTTCTCTGTCAGCTCTGGGGGAAGGTCCTTGTAATCAAATTTTTCCTGGCCTAGGAGCTTCTCAGTGCAAGAACCTGCAGCTTAAGGGACACCGTCTGCTCTCGGCACTATTTGCTTGGTAGTTTGAGGTCCTTTAGGCTTTCTTCTCACTACTCTTTTATTTTTAGCTTTTAAGTATTTGTTGTGCTTTAAGTGAAAGTTTACAATCCAAGTAAATTGCTAATGTAAAAACTTACACACTGCTATATAACTCTACCTACTTTCCCCACCCCAAGACAACACACACTTCCTTTCCACCCTGTATTTCCCGTGTCTATTCAACCAGCTCCTGTCCCTCTCTGCCCTATCATCTCGCCTCTGCCCAGTTGTTGCCCAGTTAGATTCACGTCTTAAGCCAAGATGCACACTCTTCGCCACTATCATTTTATGTCTCATAGTACAGTCCAATCTTCATCTAAAATGTGGGCTTCAGAAATAATTTCAGTTCTGGGCTAACAGAGAATCCAGGGACCATGTCTTCCAGGGAACTTTTACTCTGTCAGACTGTCAAGTCTGGTCTTTTCAATGAGCTCTAGCTCTGCACATCAATTTTTGTCTCACTATGTCAGTGACTCTATGTTATATCCCTGTCAGGACAGTCATTGGTGGTGGCTGGGCACAATCTAGATCTTCTGGTCTCAACCTTTTTTTATTTTTAGGTCTTTGGTCCCTTTTGAGTTAGTTTTTGTGCATGGCATAAAACATGGGTCTTGTTTCTTTAATTTATAGACAAATATCCAGTCTCTGGATTGTACGATCCTTCCTGTCTCAGACGCTCATATTTTCCATGTCTTTCATTATCTAGTGATGCTCCTTAAATGGCTACTTGGTAGCTTTTAAGATCCAGACACCACTCACTAAGGTAGAATGAAGAATGTTTTCTTAAAAAACTTTTTTGTGCCGTTTGACCTAGATGTCTCTTGAAACCATGATTCCCAGACTCCTACCCCTGCTGTTCTGTCCTTCGAAGTATTAGGTTCTATTTAGGAACCCTATTAGCGTTTTGCTTACTCTAGCTGTGTTGATCTTCCCTTCAGGGCACACCAACACTCCCTTTACCAAACACCAATTCCTATCTGCTGTCTAATCAGAAAATACCACATTCTCTCCCTCTCCACCCACGTAGCCATCAAAGATAGTTTGCTACTGTGTGTAAACTCTTTCTTGAGAATTACAATAGTAGTCTCATATTATATTTGCCCTTTTACAACTGAATAATTTCACTTACCATAATACCTTCCAGATTCCTCCATGTTACAAGATGTCCCCTAAGATCATTGCTATTCTTTATCATAGCATAGTATCGTAGCATAGTATTCTATCCACTGTGTGAATGTATAATAGTTTGTTTATCCATTCACCTGTTTATGTGCACCTAGGTTGATTCCATCTTCTTGTTATTGTGGACAGTGCTGTTATAAATATTGGTGTACATGTAACTGTTAGTGTGACAGCCCTTATTTTTCTAAGACACATTGCAAGGAGTGAGATTGCTGGATCGTATGGTATTTGTATTTCTAGCATTCTAACATTTCCAAAGTGGTTGTGCCATTTTCCATTCCCACTAGTCTTTCTGTAGCCTTTTCAACATTTATTATTTTGTGTTTTTGGATTAATCCCAGCCTTGTTGGCTGAGATAGCTTTTCATTGTAGTTTTGATTTGAATGTCTCTAGTGGCTAATGATCGGGGGAATTTGCTCATGTACCTGTTAGCCACCTGGATGTTGTCTTTGGTAAAGTATTTGTTTATGTCCTTTGCCCCTTTTTAAATTGAATTATTTGTGTTTCTCTTGTTGAGGTGTTGCAGTGCTTTGTAGATTATTGAGATTAGACTTTGATAGGCTTTGTTATACCCTGAACTTCTTCCCCTAGTCTGTAGGTAGTCTTTTTACTCTCTCAGTGTTTGTGCATTGTTAGTAATATTTTATAGTCTGTTTGTGCTGTGTAATAGAGCTACTTTCATTGTCCCTGTTTTTTCTTCCATGATTTTTATTGTTTCAGATTTTCATGTTTATGTTTTTGATCCCTTTGCAGTTAGTTTTGTGTGTGGCGTAAAATATGGATTTTGTTTCTTTAATTTGCAGATGAATATTCAGTTACACCAACACCAGTTTTTAAAGTCACTGCCTTTTCCCTAATTAACATACTTTAGCCATTTATCCAACATCAGCTGCTCAGGTGGATAATTTTATATTTGGATACTTAATTCTTTTCTGCTAGTCTATGTATCTGCTGTTGTGCCAGCTCTAGGCTGTTTTGACTACTATAGCAGTGTGACAGGTTCTAAAGTCAGGTAACCTGAAGCCTGCTACTTTGTTACTCTTCAGTAACACTTTACTTATCCTGGGCTTCTTCCTCTTCCCTATGAAGTTTGTGATTTTTTTCTCTATCTCATTAAAAAAAATGTCATTGGGATGTGTATAGCAATTTTATTGTACGTATAGATCACTTTGAGTTGAAAAGACATTTTCACAATGTCAGGTCTTCCTATGCATGAGTAAGGTAGATTTCTCCACTTTCATAGGTCTCTACTGGTTTCTCACAGTAGTTTCTTATGATTTTCTATGTATTGGTCTTTTATGACTCTAGTTTCAATTTATTCCTAAGTAGTTTATGTTCTTGCAGTTTATCGTAAATAGTATTGATCCAGTGATTTCATCTCTGATGTTCTTTTTTTGTTGGTGTGAAGGAATTCAACTGATTTTTGTGTGTTTATCTCATATCCTGATGCTTTGCTAAATTCTGTTAGTTCCAGTACTTTTTTTTTTTTGGTAGATTCTTCAAGTTTTTACATGTATTAAGGTCATATCACCTGCAAATAGAGATATTTTTATTTCTTTCTTACCAATTTGGATGACATTTCTCTCTTTTTTGTTGCTTGATTGTTCTGGCTAGAACCTCCAACACAATGTTGAAAAAAGTGGTGACAGCAGGCATCCTTATCTGGTTTCCGTTCTCAAGGGGAATGCTTTCAGACTCTCCATTTAGGATGGTGTTGGCTGTTGGCTTTGTATAAATGCTCTTTATTATGTTAAGGAATTTCTCTTCTATTCCTGTTTTGCTGAGTTTTTAACATGAATGGGTGTTGGGGTCTGTCAAATGCATTTTCTGCATAGATTGATAAAAACAGTTCTTATGCTTTGTTTTATTTATGTGGTTGATTAGATTGATTATTTTTCTAATGTTGTGTCATCCCTACATCCCTGGTATGAATCCCACTTAGTCATGGTGAATTATTATTATTATTATTCTTTGATATGCTGTTGAATTCTATTGTCTAGAATTTTGTTGTGAATATTTGCATCTAAGTTCATAAGAGATACTCGTCTTTTATTTTCCTTTTCTGTGGTGTCTTTACTTGGTTTTGCTATCAGGGTTATGCTAAATTCATAGAATGAGTTCAGCAGTAGTTTTTCCTTTTCTGTACTCTGAGATACCTTTAGTAATAGTGGTGTTAACTCTTCTCTGAAAGTTTGGTAGAATTTTCCAGTCAAGACATCTGGGCCAGGACTTCTTTTGCATGGGAGTTTTCTCATTACCTTTTCAATCTCTTCTTTCCCTGTGGCTTTATTTGGTTGTTGTACCTCTGTTTGTGTTACCTTAGGTAGGTAGTGTATTTCCAGAAATTTATCCATTTCTTCTAGGCTTTCAAATTCTTCGTAGTAGCCTGTTATGATTTTTTTTTTTTTTTTTAATTTCAGTTGGGTCTGTTGTGATACCACCCATTTCATTTCTTATTTGGGTTATTTGCTTCCTCCCCTGTTTTCCTTTTGTCAGTTTGACCGATGGTCTATGAATTTTACTGATGGTCTATGAATTTTGTTGATGTTTTCAGAGAACTAGTTTTTGGTCTTGTTAACTCTTTCAATTATTTTTCTATTCTCTAGTTCATTTGCTTCTGCTCTAATTTTTATTATTTGCTTTCTTCTCATGTCCAAGGGCTTCTTTTGCTGCTCTGTTTCTATTTGTTCAAGTTGTACAGTTTCACTTGGGCCTTTTCTGCTTTTGGGATGTGTCTTACGCTGGATTTTCTAAGGAAGCAAACCAGTAACATGTACATGTACAAGGAAAGATTTATATACACAGGAAACAGCTCATGAAATTGTAGAAGCTGAACATCCCAAGTCCTGGCACAAGCTTCATGTGGCCATGAGAGCTATTGAACCCAAGGTCATCAGGTCAAAGATCAGAGTTCTAGATCACCAGCTGTGTAGGTTGATGGATCCCATACTGGCAGTGAGACTGCGAGGCCTCTCACTAGCAGGCTGTAAAGGTTGGTGAATCCATCAGTTGCTATTTCAGGTCCAGGAGCCAGATGAAAAAAGAGAGCAGGAGCTGCTAGCAATGTGAGCAGACAGGTAGTAGGTGGTAGAAGGCTGAGAGATGAGAACTGAGGGAAGGGAAGCCACCACATGCCCCGACCCTGCCGCCTGATACAGCATCTAGACATGGAATTGCCAAGTTGACACAATCTTGACCACTACAGGATGTGTGCATTTATTGGCGTAAATTGACCTCTGAACACTGTTTTTGCTGTGGCCCAAAAGTTCTGTTAGGCTGTATTTTCATTCTCACTTGATTTTGTGAATTTCTTTATTCCATCCTTAATTTCTCTCAAGAGCTTTTGAGAAAGGTGTTATTCAGTTGCCGTGTGTTTGATTTCTTTTCTCTTGCTTTTTCTGTTACTGATTTCTATTATTATGGCTTTATGGTGTGAAAAGACACTTTGTGGTATTCAGTGTTTTGAACTTTGTTAAGGCTTTCTATATGGTGTAATACATGGTCTATTCTGGATAATGTTCCAAGTGCATTAGAAAAAAAAGTATACTTAGCTGCTATTGGTGGTGTGCTTTGAATATGTCTATGAGGTCAGGTTGGTTGATTTTGGCATTTAGATCTTCAGTGTCTTTTACTGAATTTTTGTTATTTATTATTACCATAAAAGAACAAAATTTCTAACATCTATCAATTATCTCATCTATGATAAACTCTCACTCCCGCACCCATCCATGTAGCCAACACAGTTGTTTTCTTCTGTAGATAATTCTAAGTGCTTATAATAGGGATCTCATACAATGTTAGTTCTTTTGACACTGAGTGATTTCACTGAGCATGATCTCTTCCAATTGAAACCATGTCATGAGACGTTTTATAAAATCTTCTTTTTTTTTTTTTTTATCATAGCATTGTGTTCCATTGAGTATGTGTACCACAGTTTCTTTATCCATTCATCTGTTGATGGACATCTGGGTTGATTCCATCTTTTAGCTGTTGTGGACTGTGCTGCAGCAAACGTTCATGTACATGCATCCGTCCATGTGACAATCTTTTGTTTCTGAAAGATAAATTCCAAGCAGTGGAATTATAAGATCAAATGGCATACTTATTTCCAACTTTTTAAGTAAGCTCCAGATTGCTTTCCAAACAGGTTGTACCAACTTGTAATCCCACCAGCAATGTAGGAGAGTTCCAATTTCTCCACAGACTCTCCAGCATTTGTTGTTTTTTCTCTTTTGGATCATGGCCAACCTTTTTTGGGGTGAGATGATATCTCATTGTAGTTCTGATTTGGATTTCTCTGATAGCTAATGATCACGAGCATGTTCTCATGTGTCTTTTGGCTGCCTGGAAGTCCTCTCTAGCGAAGTGTCTGCCCATCTCCTTTGTCCATCTCTCAATTGGGTTATTTACCTTTTTTTGTTGACATTTTGCAGAACCTTGTAGATTATGGAGATCAGATGACAGTCCGACATGTAGTTGCCAAATATTTTTCCCCATTCTGTAGGTGGTCTTTTAACTTGTCTGATAAAGTCTTTGGATAAGCAAAAGTATTTGATTCTTAGTAGTTCCCACTTATTTTTTTGCTGTTAATCATGCTTTGTCAGATTTTGAAGTCTATCTAAACTGTGTATCGGAACATCCATCGTTGATTCTATTTTTTCTTGCATGACTTTTATTGTTTTAGGCTTGATATTTAGGTCCTTAATCCATTTAGAGTTAGTTTTTGTGTAAAGCGTGAGACAGGGGTCTTGGTTCAGTTTTTTGCAGATGGATATCCAATTTTGCCAGTACCATTTGCTAAAGAGACTGTTTTACCCCAGTTTATAATCCTAGGGCCTTTGTCAAATATCAACTGTTCATATGAGGATGATGGCATCTCTGTGGTCTCTGGTCTATTCTATTGGTCTATATGTGTCTTTCTGTACCAGTACCAGGCTGTTTTTCACTAGTGTGACAGTGTAATAGTTTCTGAAGTCGGGTAGTATGAGGCCTCCCATTGTGTTCCTCTTCTTCAGTAGTTCTTTACTAAGCCAGGGTTTCTTCCTTTTCCAAACTAATTTGGTAATATATTTCTCCATCTCAGTAAAAAATGACACTGGAATTTGTATTGGGATTGCATTGTATAAGTAGATCACTTTAGGTAAAATAGACATCTTCACAGTGTTAAGTCTTCCTATCCATGAACAGAGTAGGTTTCTCCAATTTTGTAAGTCTTTCTTGCTTTCTTGCAGGAAGGCCTTGTAGTTCTTGCTGTAAAGGTTTCTTATTTCTCTAGTTAGATTTATTCCTAGATATTTTATCTTCTTGGGTCTATAGTAAATTGCATTGACTTGGTAGTTTCTTCTTTGATGAATTCTTTGTTGGTATAAAGGAATCCTATTAATTTACTCATGTTTATCTTGTATCTCAATACTTTGCTAAACTCCTCTATTAGTTCCAATAGTTTACTTATGGATTGATTTGGATTCTCTGTATATACAATCATATCATCTGCAAATAGGGAGATTTTTACTTCTTCATTGCTGATATGGATGCCCTTTATTTCTTTGTCTTATCTAATTGCTTTGGCTAGAACTTCTAGCACAATGTTGAATCGAATTGGTGAGAGTAAGCATCCTTGTCTAGTTTCTGTTCTCAAAGGGAATTCTTTCAGTCTTTCATCAAACTGAAAAAGCCTTGGGTTATAGAAGAAATCAGGGCCAATCTTGGGCAGAGAGTCAGACAGACTGAAAATAACTGTGGTTGGAGTCTTTCCTAGCCTTGTTGTCCTGAGACATTCCTGCTATTTGAACTTAGCCAGGCATCTCTAGAACTACCACAATGTCTCTCTTAGCCCAGTTCTTTAGTTTCTGTCAAATCTAGGCGTCCTCATAATTCTTCCAATAAATTTCCTCTTGCTAAACACCATGGATTGAATTGTGTCCCCTCAATATGGTTATAAGTGCTGGGATCTTAATCCCTATACTGGTGGCACAGTGGCTAAAAGCTTGGCTGCTAATCAAAACAGGCAGTTCAAATCCAACAGCTAGTCAACTCAGTGGCAATGGGTTTGCTGTTTTGGGCATTATATCTTTAGAAAGGAGCCCTGGTGGCACAAAGGTTAAGTGCTTGGTTGCTCTCAGAAAGATTGGTGGTTTGAACCCACTGACTACTCCACGGGAGAAAAATGAGTGATATGTACCTGTAAGGACTTCAGTCTAGGAAACCCTTTGAGGTGCTTCTATTGCATTCTACAAGGTCACTGTGAGTCAGAATTGACAGCACACAAGAACAACAATGTGCCTGTGGATGTAATCCCACTTGGGAACAGGTTTTGCTTTCTCATGCTACTAAGGCCATGTCAGTGTCAAAGGTGTTTTAAATCTAATCACTTTTGGGATATAAAGAGAGCAGATTAGACACAAAGAGAAGCAACCTCAAATAGAGCAAAGATAGATGCCAAACAGAGATCATAAAGGAATTGAGAAACAGAAGCTGAAAGGAAAAGACTATCCCCTAGAACTGACAGAGACAAAGAGCTTTATCCCAGAGAAGATGCCCTGAATTTGAATGTTCAGCCTTCCAAATTGTGAGAAAACCAATTTGTTTTAGTTAAAGCCATGTTCTTGTGATATTTCTGCTACAAGAGTACCAACAAACTAAGACACTCAGTTAGCTAGATTTGGTTTCTATTGCTTATGGCTAAAGATCCCAAACTCCTCTAGTTATGCACAGAGCTCTTTCTCTTACCCCCTTTCTGCTCCTCTCAGGTCTGCATGCTCCCTGAATCTAGACTTCCCCATTACTTAGATAAGGCACCCTCTTCAGCAGCCTTAGTCTCTAGGGTCCGTACAGCTGCTACTCAAGCCAAAGAGAAAGAAGCTCAGATTCCAGAACTGGTAAGATTTTTTTCCTCAATGACCCAAGTCACTTTCCAATTCAGATCCAGTAATTATTGATCTTGTATTTTTTTTTTTTTTGGCTGTCCTCAATTTTACCCATTTGTGGAACATTGTGTAAAATAGTGAAGTAGCAAAAGCAAGCAAACTTTTAAAGCAACTACAACACAGAAGCTACCATTAAGTGGCAGTGAGGATAGAATCTCCTTCACCCCTCATCAAAGCAAAAAACCCACTGCTGTTGAGTTGATTCTAACTCACCACACTCCTATAGGTGATCTGTTCCTGTAAGGAGCTGCCTCATAGAGTTTCCAAAAAGTGCTTGGTGGATTTGAATTGCCAACTTTTCAGTTAGCAGATGTAGCATTTAACCGCAATGCTGCCAGGGTTTCCAAGCCCCTAATAAAAGACTCAGTGTCAGTCTTCTTCTGTCCTGGAGCCCACGACTTGGCATTAAGTCAAGGACCTTCCAAAGAACCGTGATAAGACATCTTTCTGTTTGTTCAGCTAGAACTGACTTGCCTTTGAGATGGCTTTCAACTTTGGGGGTCTTGCCCACCTATGAAGATTTAATGGGAAGCAGAGACCATATTCTATTAAACAGGGTACAGAGCCCAGTAACCGGGGTACCCATCCTCACTTACGGCAGTGAGGCAGGGTATTCTGTCCACCCAGACATACCCACTACATTCCTTTAAAGGAGAAGCAGGAACTACTGCACACCAGGGAAGGGGTAGCAGCTGCAGCAATGCCAAGGATCCCTTCTTATTCCTCTTGGGCAGCAGAAGCAGTAATGCTGGCAGCAGAGTGGTCTTCAATGACTTGTTCTATGGTTTTGGCTGTAGCCTGGAATCCTTGTCCCTGACCTTGTTCCAGGCCTGTTGTAGCAATTTTGCCAATGATCTTGTACACTCTCAACAGTCCTCCAGTAATTCCCTTTCAGCTTAAAAAAGAAATTCCCAGGTGGTGCAAACAACCACACCAAAGGTTTGAACTCAACCAGTGGTAGGAAGAAAGAAAAAGCCTGACAATTTGCTTCTATAAAGACAACAACCAAGAAAACCCTGTGGAACAGTGACACTCTGTAACACACGGGGTAGCCATGAGTCAGAATGGACTTGACAGCAACTAAACCCACTGCGGTCAAGTCAATTCTGACTTACAGCAACCCTGTAAGACAGTGCAGAGCGGCCCAATAGGGTTTCCAAGGAGTGGCTGGAAGATTTGAACTGCTGACCTTTTGGTTAGCAGACATAGCACTTAATAACTATACCACCAGTGTTTCCAAATGACAACAACAGCTGAAACAAGCCAGATTAGCATTTCTGTTACTTGCAATGAATGTAGCTGACTGAGAGCAAGAAAGGCAATCAGCAATCCAGAACACCAAGAGGCCCAAGTATTTAAATTTTTGAAGAGTAATTAGGCTCCAGTTCCCTAGCTTCATACAACGCACTCTGTGACTGTGCCCTTGCCTCTCTCCTTGGTTCCTGCTTCACTCTCCTCCACTCCACCTGTATTTCTGTGGTTGCCCTGAAGTTCAACAGCTTACCAAATTTGTCCCTGTAACTTGCAAGACTTTCCCACTCAAATCTTATCTGGGGATATCCAACATTGAACCTAAGAGAAGCCTTCTCTGTGAAGCCTACCACGAGTAGAACCAACTGAAAATACTCCCTACCTGCCTTTTCTTTGTGTCTTCTGTATAATGATTCTTCTACAGCACAAGGAATTCTGCCAGACTTGTACATACTGTCTGCTCCCTAAATTATGAGCTCTGCAATAGCAGGAAGAATAGAAATTCTCTATGGCGGTGGGTTAGGGGGTTATTATCATCTTTTAACCCGAGACCAAGCAAAAGTGAAGAAATAAGGAATGACCAGGAAACATCCCGATGCTGAGGAGTTGTTTCCAAGGCATGTTCTGTCTGCACCAGGCATTGTGGAGGGAGATGGAACAAAGGAACAAGCTAGAAGATCCTTTATTCTCTTATTTACTCCACCAGTTTACAATTCAGAAAGGCTCTTTGGAGACCTATGGTTTGTTTTTATCTAGCACAAAGCTTATTCTGTGACTATTCTAGAGCATTTATGGCCAAGCCCATCTCAGGCTCATTTTTCAGGGCCCCAGATCTCAGCCCTTAGGTGTTAGCATCTACTACTGACCCTGAGTGTTCATATTCCCATGACTTGGACACTTTAACAGAGAAGCAAGACCACCGAGTTGTGAAATTTCCACAAAGGGAAGAAGCTGGAGGCTGAGGAAATTAAGTGTATTAAGTAAATTTCTACCGTTGAAGCCAAACTCTGCCACACGTTCACCATTTTAACCATTTTTGTATGAAGATGTACAATAAACAACATAACTTTGCTTCTGCCCATCAGTTGGTCTCTTTGTATGTTCCTCTATGTGAGACTGAAATCTTGGGACTTCTGACTCTAAGAACTCTGCTGACTATGGTGAAACTATCTTAGACATAAATGCAAGGAGTTATATTTTGAGCATAAAAAATTCCCAGGCTATTATTGTCTCTCCTGTTGTGTCATTTCTGATCACAGAAGGGAGCCAAATAATGCTGACTGTGCAAAGTGGTTATAAATAAAAAAAGAAGAAAAGTCCTGACACAGAGTTTTGAGCAGCTGTGTGGAGGGTCCCGAAGCTATTGCATTTCCTTAGATTTGCTTCAAAAATGGTAGGCTCCATAGAATCACTTCCCTGAGGAAGGAGAAGTGAATGCCTACATTTTAATACCTACTGTGGGACTCCAGAAAAACAAAAACAAAAAACCAAGCCCATTGTGGTTGAGTCAATTCCAACTCATAGTGACCCTATAGGATGGACTAGAATTGCCCCATAGGGTTTCCAAGGAGCAGCTCATGAGTTTGAAAGGTCCACTTTTGGGTTAGCAGCCACAGCTCTCAACCACTACACTACGAGGCTCCAAAAATTGCCTGTAAATGTAAATTTTATTGTTTCCTTTAGATGGATTAAAAAATGAAGAGTTGAGGCCATTAACAGATACACAGCAAGATCTGTCTGACTGCCTAGCCAGGATGTATCCACTATGTGTGGAATACTGGAGTCACCAGCCAAGGAAGGGGAATGAGAGTTATTTAAATAATGCGTATGAGACGATTTCATTTTGAAGCGAGAAAGTGATGCCATCTTCCATAAGAAATCCAAAGAACTATCCGCTGGTAAGCTCACCAGAAAATTTTGAAATATGTGATATAATTCTTTAACACAGCCTCCTTTTCAATACCCTTTCCCCTATTTGAAGTCATTGCTCTCTTTCTGAATATCTGTGTTCAGTTCCTTTGACTCATTATTTCCACAGCTAGAGCTTACCTAAAGGAGACACTGGCAAGAAGGTACTGTGATCCAAATGCATTGTAGCACTGTTTATCGTAGCAAAAAACTGGAGGCAGCCCAAATGGCCTCCAGTAAGGAATACACTAAACTACAGAATGTCATATAGCTGTTACCAAGAATAAGGTAGATCTGATTATGTTTGGATGAAATGAATAGTACTTTTTAACTGAGTACAAATTAAAAAATATATGCATGTACACACCTATGCCCAGCTGTTACCAAGAATAAGGTAGATCTGATTATGTTTGGATGAAATGAATAGTACTTTTTAACTGAGTACAAATTAAAAAATATACGCATGTACACACCTATACAATAGTTATAATTTTTTTAACAAGTAGAATAATACACAAAGACTTCTGACAGTAGCCTCCCTTGAGCTAAGAGATCCAAAGTATGAGGAATATGTTTTTTAAATCGATTTTTGTTCTCATTGTCTCATGTTATAGGTTGAATTATGTCCACAAAACATGTGTGTCAACTAGGCTAGGCCATGATTCTCAATATTGTGTGGTTGTTCAGCATTTTTCATCTGATGTGATTTTCCTATGTGTTGTAAATCCTATGTCTATGATGTTAATGACGTAGTATCAGAGGCAGAAATGTTATTAAAGCAGGACTTGATCTAAAGTATTAGGCTATATTTTAAGTGAAATTTTTTTGAGATATAAAAGACAGAAGTGAGGAGAGAAACATGGGGACTTCACGCCACAATGAAACAAGAGCCAAGAGAATAGCACCTCCTTGGGACCTTGGTTCTCCTCACTGAGAAGCTGCTGACTAGAGAAGATTTATGACAATGACCCTTCCTGACAGCCAAGAGAGAAAGAAAGCCTTCCCCCAGAGCTGGTATCTTGAATTCAGACTTCTAGCCTCCTAGGTTATGAGAATAAATTTCTCTTAGTTGAATCCATGCAGTGGTAGTATTTGTGTTATAGTAGCACTAGAAACTAAGGCATTCCATCATAAGAATTGTTAGCTCTTAGGTCATGTTTCCACCAACTGTCTGTTGGTTTGTCATATTGTGGTGGCATATGTGTTGCTATGATATTGGAAGCTAAGCCACCAGTATTTAAACTATCAGCAGAAGGACCCATGGCAGGTAGTTTTCAGTGGAGCTTCCAGACTAAGATAGACTAGGAAGAAGGACCTGGTGGCCTACTGCTGAAAAAATTGGCCAGAGAAAACCTTATAAATAACAGTGGAATACCGCTTCATATAGTTCTAGAATATGTGAGCTCCTCATGTTGGGAAGCACTCAAAATATGACTAGGGAAGAGTTACCTTCTCAAAACAGAGTTCATTCTAGTGACGTGAATAGAGATAGCTTTCGAGACCATCATTTGCTAGTGTGGCACAACTGATAATGAGAAGGGGCAGCTGCAAATATCCACTGATAATTGGAACAGGGAATACACAGACTATGAATCCAGGGAAATTAGAAGCCATTAAAACTGAAATGGAGTGTGTAAATAGTGATATCCTAGGTACTGGTGAGCTAAAATGAATTGGTATTGGCCATTTTAAATGAGAGAATCACATTGTCTACTATTTCCTGGGATGACAAATTGAAAATGAAGGATATTGCATTCATTGTCAAAAAGAACATTTCAACACCTGTCCTGAAGTGTAAGGTTGTCAGTGATAGGATAATATCCATACACCTATAAGGAAAACCTGTTAGTACCAGTATTACTCAAATTTACACATGAAACACTGAGAGCAAAATGAATAAATTGAAGACTTTTACCAGCTTCTTCAGTCTGAAGTTGATCAAACATGCAATTAAGATGCATTAATAATTACTGTTAATTGGAATTCAAAAGTTGGAAACAAAGAAGAAGGATCAGTAGTTTGAAAATATGGCCTTAGTGATAGAAATGACTCCAGAAAGTGAGTGCTAGAATTTTGCAAGACCAACAACTTATTCTTTGGAAATATCTTTTTCAACAACATAAACAGTGACTGTACATATGGAATTTACTGGATGAAGAGCAAAGCAATAAAATTAACTACACCTGTGGAAAGAAATGATTGAAAACTCCATCTTATCAATCAGAACAAGGCCATGGGTTGACTGCAGAGGAGAGCATAAATTGCTATGTACAAAATTAAGTTAAAGGTGAAGAAAATTATAACAAGTACATGAGAAGCAAAATACAAATTTGAGTATGTCCCCACTGATCTTGGAAACCATTTCAAGAGCAGATCTGATATGCTGAACACTGAAGACCAAAGATCAAAAGATTTATTAGGTGATATCAAGGGCATAATATACGAGGAAAGCAAAAGGTCAGTAACAAGACAGAAAAGGAAGAAAAGACTAAAACTGATGTCTGAAAAGACTCTGAAACTTGCTCCTGAATGTACAGTAGCTATAGCAAAAGGAAAAAATAATGATCAAATGAGCTAAACAGAACATTTCAAAGGGTGGCTCAAGAAGACAAAGTGAAGTACTTTTCTTTTTTTTATTATGATTGAATGAAAATATTCTTTCCCATATAAATTTGCATTCTCACCTACATGCAGCTCCCACTTCTCTCCCTGCCCGGTGAGAGCACACCCTTCTTCTCTGCTCCCTACATATCCTATCCTCCCAACAGTCTCCTATCCCCTCCTCTCCACCCACTCCCCTTCCTCCAGTAAGAGGTCAGCAGGATGACATCCTGTAGATGCATAGAACCGTAAAATTTCCACAAGATATGGTCACTCTGCGTCACCACCTTTCACTGTCTGAAAAGTTGACCTTCATTATGATTTATGGACAGGGGCAGCATTAGGGCCAGGGGCCACACTCCTTGGGGAACCTCAAAGCCCCTGGACCATCAATTGCAGTCTTTTATTGGAGATCTTAGGGTGCACCCCTATTATTCTCTTGTTGCCAATGAGACTCAACTTTGTGAGCTCCATTGTGGCCATCTCTGGTGGTGGCCAGGCACCATCCGGTTCTTCTGGTCACGAGTTGATGTAGAGACCTACTCACATCAGTCTCTCTGTCTTCTGGGTTCTCTTTTCCCTATGTCATTCTTGTCCTCAGTGATCACCTGTCCCTGTTGAGTTGGGACCATTTGCTTTACCCTCAGATGGCAGCTTGGCAGCTTTTAAGACCCCAGACGCCACTCACAGATGAAGGGGTGCAGAGAGTCCTCATTAGCAAAACGCTAGCTGTGCCAATTGGCGTCGATTTTGCCTGAGAGCATGGTCCCCAGCCCCTGGCCCCAGCTACTCTTTCCTTGCAATATTGCATTAAGATGGAAGGAGTACTCAAATTGTGTTGAAATCCAGTTATTATTTTTCTTTCTAAAGTGTGCTGTCACCGATCTCACCCAACCAAATTTCTATTAACTATCTAATCTAACCCCCCCCCACCCTCCTACCCTTCCCACTCTTGCAGCTGTCAAAGAGTCTTTTCTGTTATGCATGAGTCTATTTTTAAGTTCTTGTTGTAGGGTATCTCACATAATATTTGTCCTTCTGTCGCTGACTATTTTCACTCAACATAATGTCCTCCAGTTGAAACCAGGTTAAGAGGTGTTTCCTGCTATAATCGTTGTTCTTTATCGTTGCATAGTGTTCCACTGAGTATACATACCATTGTTTACCTATTCATTCCTCTGTTGCTGGACATCTGGGTTGATTCCATCCTTTTGCTATTGTGGACTGTGCTGTGGTGAACATCCGTGTGCATGTATCAGTTCGTGTGAATGGCCTTGATTCTGTAGGATATATAGTAGTGGAATTACTGAGTCAAATGGTATATCTATATTGATTTTTTTTAACGGAGCGCCAGATTGCTTTCCAAAGAGATTGCACCATTTTACAATTCCACCAACAGTGTGGGAGAGTTCCAATCTCCCCACAGCCTCTCCAGCATTTGTTGCTTTGTGTTTTTTGGATCATGGCCAACCTTGTTGGGGTCAGATGATATCTCATTGTTGTTTTCATTTTAATTTCTTTAGCAGCTAATGATCTTGAGCATGTCTGCATGTGTTTTTTGGCTGCCTGGATCTCCTCTTTAGCGAACTGTCTGTCGATCTCCTTTGCCCATTGCTTAACTGTATGATTTATCTTTTTCTTATTGGTATTCTGTAGTACCTTGTAGATTATGGAGATCAGGCATCAGTCTGACATAGAGTTGCCAAATATTTTTAATCATTTTGTAGGTGGCCTTTTAATCCTATTAATAAAGTCTTGGATGAGCAGAAGTGATCGATTCTTAGCAGTTCCCATTTATCTATTTCTTCTTCTGATGATTGTGGTTTGTTTGACAGATTTTGAAGTCCATCTACATTTTTTTTTTAATTTAACATAACTGAGTGAAAATGCACATTCCTGTATAAATTTACATGCCCACCTATATGCAGCTTCCACTGCTCTCCCTGTCCGGTGACTGCACACTATTCCTCTCTGCTCCATACATGCCTCATCCTGCCAACAACCTCCTTTCCCCTCCTCTCCGTCCACTCCCCTTCCTCCAGCCAGAGGTCAGCAAGATGATATCCTGTAGATGTATAGAACCACAAAGTGCTTCCAATATATGGTCACTCTGCATTGCCAAGTCCAATCCATTCCTGTCCAAAGAGTGGACCTTTGTTATAATTTATGGGAAAGGGCAGTATCAGGGCCGGGGGTCATGCTCTCAGAGGAACCCCAAAACTGCTGGACCATCAACTGAGGTTTTTTAGTGGAGATCTCATGATGCACCCCTTTTTGTTCTTGTGTTGCCAGTGAGACTCCTCTCTGTGAGCTCCATCGTGGCTACCACTGGTGGTGGCCGGGCACCATCCGGTTCTTCTGGTCCCAAGTCAATGTAGGCACCCACTCTTGTGGGTCTCTCTGTCTTCTCAGTTGTCTTTACCGCATGTCATTTTGGTTATCTATGAGCATCCATTCCTGCTGAGTTGGGACCATTTGCTCTGTCCTTGGATGGCAGCTTGGCAACTTTTAAGACCCCAGACGCCACTCACCAATGTGGGGTGCAGAGAGCTCTCTTAGCAAAATGCTAGTTGTGCCAATTGGCCTGGAATTCACCTAAGAGCATGGTCCCCCGTCCCCTGCCCCAGCTACTCTATCCTTGCAGTATTGAGTCAAGATGGAAGGAGTACTCAAGTTATGCTGAAGTCCACTTAATGTTGTTCGTGTTTCTAATGTATGCTATCACTGCTTTCTCCCAACTAGATTTCTAGTAGCTATCTAACTAAACCCTCCCCCCTCACCCTCCCTCTCTCCCCTCCCTTGCAGCTGTCAAAGAGTCTTTTCTTCTATATACAAGTCTGTTTTTCAGGTCTTATCGTAGAGGTCTCATACAGTATTTGTCCCTTTGTCGCTGACTACTTTCACTCAACATAATGTCTTCCAGTTGAAACCAGGTTAGGAGATGTTTCCTGGAATCATCATTATTCTTTATCATTGCGTAGTACTCCATTGAGTATATGTACCATAGTTTACCTATCCATTCTTCTATTGTTGGGCATCTGGGATGATTCCATCTTTTTGCTATCGTGGACTGTGCTGCGGTAAACATCCTGGTGCATGTGTCCGTTGGTGTGAAAGGCCTTGAATCTGTAGGATATATTCCTAGTAGTGGAATTACTGGGTTAAATGGTATATCGATATCCATTTTTTTAAGGAAAGGCCAGACTGCCTTCAAAAAAGGCTGGACCATTTTGCAACCCCACCAACAGTGTAGGAGGGTTCCACTTTCTCCACAGCCTCTGCAGCATTTGTTGTGTTTTGTGGATGATGGCCAATCTTGTTGGGGTAAGATGGTATCTCATTGTTGTCTTGATTTGAATTTCTTTAATAACTAAAGATCGTGAACATGTCCGCATGTGTTTTTTGGCTGCCTGGATCTCCTCTTTAGTAAAGTGTCTGTCCATCTCCTTTGCCCATCGCTTAATTGGATGGTTTATCTTCTTCTTCTTGATATTTTGTAGTATCTTATAGATTATGGAGATCAGGCGTCCGTCTGACATAGAGTTGCCAAATATTTTTTCCCATTCTGTAGTTGGCCTTTTAATTCTATTAATAAAGTCTTTGGATGAGCAAAAGTGTTTGATTCTTAAGAGTTCCCATTTATCTATTTTCTCTTCTGTTGATTGTGGTTTCTTTGACAGATTTTGGAGTCTGTCCTCATTGTGTATTAAAACTTCCACTGTTGTTCCTACCTTTACTTGGATGACCTTTATTGTTTTAGGTTTGATATTTAGGTCTTTTATCCGGTTGGAGTTGGTTTTTGTATAAGGTGTAAGATATGGATCTTGATTCAGTTTATTGCAGATGGATAACCAATTTTGCCAGCACCATTTGTTGAAGATACTCTTTTTACCCCAGTTTAATGTCTTAGGGCCTTTGTCGAATATCAGCTGTTCATAGGCAGGTGGTGTCATCTCTTGGGTCTCAGTTCTGTTCCATTGATTGATCTATCTGTTTTTGTACCAGTACCAGGTTGTTTTGACCACTGTGGCAGTGTAGTATGTTCTAAGGTCGGATAATGAGAGGCCTCCCAGTGTGTTCTTCTTCTTTAGTAGTACCTTACTTATCCGGGGATTCTTCCCTTTCCAAACAAAATTGGTGATTTGTTTCTCCATCTCATTAAAAAATGATGCTGGAACTGGTATTGGGATTGCATTATATAAATAAATTGCTTTGGGTAAAAGAGAAATTTTCACAATGTTAAGTCTTCCTATCCATGAGCAGGGTAGGTTTTTCCATTTATCTAAGTCTCTTTTAGTTTCTTGTAGTAAGGGCTTGTAGTTCTCTTTGTAAAGGTCTGTTGTTTCTCTGGTTAGATTAATTCCTAGGTACTTTATCTTCTTAGGGGCTATCGTAAATGGTATTGGTTTGATAATTTCCTCCTTAACAGTCTCATTGTTGGTATAAAGGAATCCTACTGATTTACTTATGTTTATCTTGTATCCTGAGACTTTGCTGAACTCTTCTATCAGTTTGAGTAGCTTACTTATAGATTCTTTGGGGTTCTCTGCATATACAATCATATCATCTGTGAACAGGGAGATTTTAACTTCTTCTTTGCCGATGCAGATGCCCTTTATTTCTTTGTCTTTTCTAATTGCTCTGGCTAGAAGTTCTAGCACGATGTTGAATAGAAGAGGTGAGAGTGGGCATCTTTATCTAGTTCCTGATCTCAAGGGATAGTCTTTCAGTCTCTCTCCATTCAGGATGATGTGGGCAACTGGCTTTGTATACATGGTCCTTATTGTGTTGAGGAATTTGCCGTCTATGCACATTTTGCTAAGAGTTTTAGCATGAATGGGTGTTGGACTTTATCAAATGCCTTTTCTGCATCAATGGACAAAATCAAGTGATCCTTGTCTTTGTGTTATTTATGTGGTTTATCACATTAATTGTTTTCCTGATGTGGAACCAGCCTTGTATCCCTGGTATGAATCCCACTTGGTCATGATGGATTATTTTCTTGATATGTTGTTGTATTCTGTTGGCAAGAATTTTGTTGAAGATTTTTGCATCTAGGTTCATGAGTGATATTGGTCTGTAGTTCTCTGTCTTTGTTGGGTCTTTCCCTGGCTTAGGTATCAGGGTTATGCTGGCTTCATAGAATGAGTTTGGGAGTACTCCATCCCTTTCTATACTGTGAAATAGTCTCAGTAGTATTGGGGATAACTCTTCTCTAATTGCTTGGTAGAATTCTGCTGTGAAGCCATCTGGGCCCGGAGTTTTTTTTGGTTGGCAGTGTTTTGATGACCTTTTCAATATCTTCCTTTGTGATAGGTTTATTAAGTTGTTCTGCCGCATGTTGTGATAATTTGGGTAGGTGGTATGAGTCAAGGAATTTGTCCATTTCCCCTAGGTTTTCAAATTTGTTAGAGTACAGTCTTTCATAGTATTCTGTTACGATATTTTTGATTTCTGTTGCATCTATGGTGACAACTCCCCTCTCATTTCTAATTTGGGTTACTTGTTTCCTTTCCTGCTTTTCTTTAGTAAGTTTAGCCAGTGTTTTATCAATTTTGTTGATCTCTTCAAAAAACCAGCTTTTGGTCTTTTCAATTTTTTCAATTGTTTTTCTATTCTCTAATTCATTTAGCTCTGCTCTAGTCATTATGATCTCATTTCTTCTGGTGCCCGAGGGGTTCCTCTGTTGTTCTCTTTCTACTTGTTCAAGCTGTAGAGTTAGTTCCTTGATTTGGTTTCTTTCTTCCTTCCAGATGTGTGCATTTATGGAGATAAACAGACCTGTGAGCACTGCTTTGACTGTATCCCATAGGTTCGTTCTCATTGGAATCCATGAATTTCTTTAATTCATCCTTGATTTCCTCTATAACCCATGTTTTTTTGAGCAAAATGTTGTTCAGTTTCCAAGAGTTCCACTTTCTATCTATGTTTTTTCTGCTATTGATTTCAACCTTGATGGCTTTATGATCTGAGAAGATGCTTTGCAGTAATTCAATGGTATGGATTTTGTTGAGCATTGCATTATGGCCTATCATGTGGTCAATTCTGGAGAATGTTCCATGTGCACTGGAGAAGAAGGTGTAGTTGTCTGCTGAAGGGTGGAAAGTTCTGTATATATCAATGAGGTTTAGTTGGTTAATTGTGTCAATGAGGTCTTCTGTATCTTTACTCAGTTTTTTTCTAGATGATCTGTCTAGTAATGAGAGTGGAGTCTTAAAGTCTCCCACTATTATTGTGGAGTCATCTAACTCTCTTTTGAGCGTAGTCAGTGTTTCTTCGACATATTTAGATGCTCTGGCATTAGGTGCATAAATATTTAATATAGTTAAGTCTTGCTTTTGTACTGAACCTGTCAGCAATAAATAGTGACCATCTTTGTCCATGATGGTGGATTTGACATTAAAATTGATTTTGTCTGAGGTTAGAATTGCCACCCCTGCTCTTCTTTGTTCATTGTTAGCTTGATATATATTCTTCCATCCTTTAATTTTCAGTTTGTTCCTGTCTTTAGGTCTCAAGTGAGTTTCTTGTAGACAACATATGGATGGGTCGTGTCTTTTGATCCAAGATGACACTCGGTGTCTCTTTACTGGAGCATTCAGTCCATTCACATTCAATGTAATTATTGATAGGTATATGTTCACTGCTGTCATTGTGATTTGTTTATTTTTGTGTTGATGTTTTCTCTGTTGTTCTTATTAGTCTGTTCTGGGACACTCTTTTTTGTGAGTTGATTTTTCACCTTTTTCAGAGCTGGTTTTATAGTTCTTGAGACCCATGTGTTAGATTTCTTGAAATAATATGATACATCTTTGTTGTGCTTTACAGCTGCCCCTATGAACCCCCTTAATAAACTATTTATAAACCCAATTTTAATTACTACCAGTCTTGTCATCTTCCTCTCCATCTGGAAGGACTATAACAACTGTAGTACATCCCTCTTTTTATTGTGATGACACCATAGTTTTCATGATGATCACTGGATTGCTTCTTTCCATATCAAAGCTGTGATTTACTTTGGAGCCTTCCCTAAATGAGTAGAGTATTGAGTAGTGTGTCGTTCTAAAATATAAAGTTAGTGGTTTTGTTCTAAGTCAAAGCCAAGAACTTCTTTCAGTATTTCTTGTAGTTTGGGTTTGGTTTTTACAAAGTCTCTGAGTTTCTGTTTATCTGGGAATGTCATAATTTCATTTTCATATTTGAAGGACAGTTTTGACGGATATATAGTTCTTGGTTGGAAGTTCTTCTCCTTCAAGACTTTGAATGTGTCGTGCCACTGTCTCTGTGCCAGCATGGTTTCTGCTGAGAAATCTGACAAGAGCCTACAGGGTTTCCCTTTGAATGCTAGCTTTGCCTTGAGTCTTGCTGCCTTTAAGAGTTGCTGCTTATGTTTCATTTTGTCAAGCTTGATTATAATATGTCTTGGAGTCTTTCTTTTGTGATCTATATTGGGTGGCGTACGATATGCATCTGAGATGTCTATATTCTCTTCCTTCATGATTTCTGGGAAGTTTGCTTTCAGCAGCTCAGCAACAATACTCTCTGTGTTTTCAGATGTCTCACCCTGTTCAGGGACTCCAATTAATCGAAGGTTGTTCCTCTTAATAGAGTCCCACGTACTTCTTAATGCTTCTTCATTTATCTTCTTTCTTTTTTTCTGATTTCTGCTCAAAGACGCTGGCATCAGTAGCTCTGTCTTCCAAGTCAGAAATTTTTTTTTCATTTGTTCCATTCTGTTTTCTTGGCTTTGCATGGAAGTTTCTATGTCTTTGATTTTCTTCTTGGTCTGTTGGATTTCAGAGTACTGGTGTTTCATCAGATCGAACAACTTGCTTAATTTTTCACTTTGTTCTGCTGCATTTTGTACAAGGTCTAGAAGGGCTCTGTATATAATCAATTTGTATTCACTTCCTGATGCTTTCATAAAAGTTTCTTCATCTGGAAAACTCCTAGGTTGCTTTGTTTGGGAGCCTTCTTGAAGCCATGAGTGATTGCTTGTATGCCACAACTGTCTGTTGCTTTTTGGGTCCCATGTGAGTATATAGAGGCTGGAAGAGGTACTGTGAGGATGGATTGCAAATGTTTCTCTAGGCTGTCTTCAAATGTAAAGCAAAATGTACCTGACCAGTTCACAAGTCAGTTAGGTTTTCAGGTGTAGAGGTCCCTCTTCTCATCTGACAAAGTAAGCGCCACTACATCCAACCCCAGATGATAACAAACTAGTTCAGAATACAGCAATGCTACTGCCCTGTTGGCCTCTACTGACAGAGCCTAGCCTTATCCAACACTGCGTCAAGTACTGGTTTTGTGATAGGAAAGCACTTCCTGTGGGCAGGCTGTGGCTCCCAAGCTAAGAATTAGGTCCAGCTGCAGCCACCATATCCAAGATGGTGTCCTCCACACAGGCAGCAGACAGAGGGGCTAAAGGTGCCGAGAGTTAGTGATTCCTCTGCTTCTGTTGCAGGGCCCCCAACGTAGGCAGCACTGTGCAAAATCACTACTTTTCTGTTGGAGAAGTGCTGTCCCGTTTGCAGGCGCTGGCTCCCAGGCTAAGAATGAGGTCCCGCTAAAATCTAGGTACCAACATGGGGTCCTGCACTCTGACCGCGGAGCTCCGCACAGATCCCGCTGAGGCAGCTACAAAACGAAAGACTCAACGTGGCTAGATTAACAGAGTCCCTAGCCTGCCTCTCAGAATATGGGAATTTCCCCTGCCTATACCCCCAGCAGCGTGTCTGAGTCCAGCTGCCA
The DNA here is from genome assembly GCA_028571685.1 of Heterohyrax brucei. Lineage (NCBI taxonomy): Eukaryota > Metazoa > Chordata > Mammalia > Hyracoidea > Procaviidae > Heterohyrax > Heterohyrax brucei. The sequence goes on from CM053146.1 coordinate 22,751,039, forward strand.
GGCAAGACCCAGCTCCGCCCTCCAGCCAAGACAGAGGAAAAAAAAAATCCAAATGGTGCGTTTACCTTCCGTGAGAGCTGGGGCTAGCCAGGAGTGGGAGTCAGTGAAAGAGAGGAGGTTTTTCGCTGAGTGGTATGAAGTCCCAATTAACAGCTCTGTGTCGTGTCCTGAGGCTGATTAGGTGATCAGGAGGCTCTGTTTGATTGTCAGTTCAGGTCTTGGTTTCCAGAGGGATATAAGGAGATGTGTGCTTAGTCTGCCATCTTGACTCCGCCAGCCATCTACGTTTTGTATTAAACCTTCCATTGTTGTTCCTACTGTTTCTTGGATCAGCTTTATCATTTTAGATTTGATATTTAGGTATTTTATCCAGTTTGAGTTGGGTTTTGTATAAGGTGTAAGATATGGGTCTTGTTTTAATTTTAGTGCAGCTGGATATCCAATTTTGCCAGCAGCATTTGTTGAAGAGATGGTTTTTACCCTAGTTTAATGTCTTAGGGCCTTTGTCGAATATCAGCTGTTTATAGGCAGATGATATCGTCTCTGGGGTCTTGATTCTGTTCCACTGATCTATCTGTCTGTTTTTGTACAAGTACCAGGTTGTTTTGACTACTGTGGCAGTGTAATAGGTTCTAAGGTTGGGTAATAAGAGGCCTCCCAATGTGTTCTTCTCCTTTAGTAATGCTTTGCTTATCTGGGGTTCCTTCCCTTTACAGAGAAAGTTGGTAATTTGCTCCTCCATCTCATTAAAATACGTCACTGGAACTTGTATTGGGATTACATTATGTAAATAGATTGCTTTGGGTAAAATAGACATTTTCACAATGTTAAGTCTTCCAATCCATGAGCAGGGTAGGTTTCTCCATTTATGTAAGTCTCTCTTAGTTTCTGTAGTAAGAGTTTGTAGTTCTCTTTGAAAAGGTCTGTTGTTTCTCTGGTTAAATTTATTCCTAGGTACTTTATCTTCTTAGGGGCTATAGTAAATGGTATTGACTTGGTGATTTCTTCCATAATAATCTCATTGTTGGTATAAAGGAATCCTACTAATTTACTTATGCTTATCTTGTATCCTGAGATTTTGCCAAACTCTTCTATCAGTTTGAGTAGTTTCCTTATGGGCACTTTGGGATTCTCTGCATATACAATCATATCATCTGCAAATAGGGAGCTTTTTAGTTTTTCTTTGCTAATGCAGATTCCCTTTATTCCTTGGTCTTGTCTAATTGCTCTGGTTAGAACTTCTAGCACAATGTTGAATAAGAAAGGTGAGAGTGGGCATCCTTGTCTAGTTCCTGTTTTCAAGGGAAACTGCTTCAGTCTCTCTCCATTCAGGATGATGTAGGCGGTTGACTTTGTATAAGTGGCCCTTATTACACTGAGGAATTGGCCATCTACTCCTATTCTGCTGAGAGTTTTCAGCATGAATGTGTGTTGGGCTTTATCAAATGCCTTTTCTGCATCAATAGACAAGAAGAGGTGATTCTTGTCTTTTGTGCTATTTATGTGGTTGATCGCATTAATTGTTTTTCTGATGTTCAACCAGTCTTGCATCCCTGGTCATGATGGATTATTTTTTGGATGTGTTGTTGTATTCTATTGGCAAGAATTTTGTTGAAGATTTTTGCATCTAGATTCATGAGTGATATTGGTCTGTACTTCTCCTTTTTTGTTAGGCCTTTCCCTGGCTTAGGCACCAGGGTTACGCTGGCTTCATGGAATGAATTTGGGAGTACTCTATCCCTCTCTATACTGTGAAATTGTCTCAGCAGTATTGGAAATAACTCTTCTCTAAAAGCTTGGTAGAATTCTGCGGTGAAGCCATCTGGGCCCAGGCTTTTTTTGATTGGCAGTTTTTTGATGACTTTCTCAACCTCTTCCTTTGTGAGGGGTTTATTAAGTTGTTTTGCTTCACCTTGTGATAATTTTGGCAGTTGATCTGAATCAAGGAATTTTTCCATTTCCTCTAGGTTTTTACATTTGTTAGAATACAATCTATTTGGCTATGATATTTTTGATTTCTGTTGGATCTGTTGTGACAACTCCCCTCTTATTTCTTATTTGATTTATCTGTTTCCTTTAGCCAATGATTTGTCAATTTTGTTGATCTTTGCAAAAAATCAGCTTTTGGTCTTTTCAATTGTTCTTCTATTCTCTAATTTGTTCGCCAGCCAAGCCAAGTGCTCTACTCTAATCCTTATGATCTGTTTTCTTCTGGTAACTGAGGGCTTCCTCTGTTGTTCTCTCTCTACTTTTTCAAGCTGCAGGGTCAGTTCTTTGATTTGGTTTCTTTCTTCCTTCCAGATGTGTGCATTTATGGAGATAAACTGACCTCTCAGCGCTACTTTGGCTGTATCCCATAGGTTCTGGTAGGAAGTGTTTTTGTTCTCATTGGAATCCATAAATTTCTTTATTTCATCCTTGATTTCTTCTATAACCCATGGTGTTTTGAACAAGGTGTTGTTCAGCTTCCATGATTTCCACTCTATATCTATGCTTTTTCTGCTGTTGATTTTGACTTTTATGGCTTTATGATCCAAGAAGATGCTTTGTATTAATTCAATGGTATGGATTTTGTTGAGAATGGTTTTATGTCCTAACACATGGTTAGTTCTGGAGAATGTTCTATGTGCACTAGAGAAGAAGGTGTAGTTGCCCACTGATGGATAGAAAGTTCTGTATATGTCAATCAGGTCTAGTTGGTCAATTGTGGCAATGAGGTCTTCTTTGTCTTTATTCAGCTTTTTCTAGATGATCTGTCAAGTATTTAGAGTGGAGTGTTGAAGTCTCCTACTATTATTGTGGAGTGATCTATCTCCTTTTTGAGTGTAGTCAGTGTTTTCTTCGACGTTTTTAGGTATTCTACTATTAAGTGCATAAATATTTAATATTGTTAAGTCCTGCTTGTGTACTCTTTCATCAATAAATAGTGTCCATCCCTGTCCACGATGGTGGATTTTACATTAACATGGATTTTGTCTGAAATCAGAATTGCCACACCTGCTCTTCTTTGTTCATTGTTAGTTTGATATATATTCTTCATCCTTTAATTTTCAGTTTGTTCCTATCTTTAAGTCTAAGGTGAGTTTCTTGTAGGCAACATGAAGGTGGGTCATGTCTTTTGATCCAAGATGTCACTCTATGTCTCTTTACTGGAGCATTCAGTCCATTCAGATTCAGTGTAATTGTTCATAGGTATGTGTTCAGTGTTGCCATTGTGATGTTTATTTTTGAGTTGATGTTTTCTCTGTTGTTCTTATTAATCTGTTCTGCGACCTTCTTCTTTGTGAATTGGTTTTTCACTTTCTTCAGGGTTAGTTTCTTGGTTGTTGAGATTCCTGTATTATGTTTCTTGATAAGATATGTTGCTTTTTTGTTATACTTTATGGCTGCTGCTTTGATCCCACTTAATAAACTATATATAAACCCAATTTGGATTGCTACCAGTCTTGTCAACTTCCTCTTCATCTGGAAGAACTATAATGACTGTAGTACTTCTCTCTTTTTACTATGGTGATATAGTTTACATGATATGATCAGTAGATTGTTTCTTTAACTATTATAGCTTTGATTATGTTTGGAGCTTTCCCTAACTGAGTAGGAGCCTCGATAACGTGTTCTAAAATATAAAGTTAGCAGTTTTGTTCTTCCAAGCCAAGAGAATCTTTCAGTATTTCTTGTAGCTTTGGTTAGGTTTTTACCAAGTCTCCAAGTTTGTGTTTACCTGTGAATGTCTTAATTTCATTTTGATATTTGAAAGATAGTTTTGCAAGACATATAATTCTTGGTTGGACGTTCTTCTCCTTCAAGGCTTTGAATATGTCATGCCACTGTCTCCGTGCCAGCATCATTTCTGCTGAGAAGTCCTAGGAAAGCATCCCGGGTTTCCCTCTGAATGTTAGCTTTGCTTTGAATCTTGCTGTCTTTAATAGTTTCTGCTTATGTTTTGTCTTGTTGAGCTTGATTATAATGTGTCTTGGAGTCTTTCTATTGAGATCTATTTTGAGTGGTGTCCGATATGTATCTTGGATATCTATGTTCTCTTCTTTCATAATTTCTGGGAAGTTTTCTGTCAGCAGCTCAGCAATAATACTCTCTGTGTTCTCAGATGTCTTGCCCTGTTCAGGAACTCCAGTTAATTGTAAATTGTTCTTCTTAATAGAGTACCACATGTTTCTTAATGCTTCTTCATTTTTTTCTTGTTTCTTTTTTCTGATTTCTACTTGTAGATGCTGGAGTCGGTATCTCTATCTTCCAAATCAGAAATTCTCTTTTCCATTTGTTCCACTCTATTTTCTTGGCTTTGAATTGAAGCTTCTATGTCTTTGATTTTGTTCCTTATCTGTTTGATTTCAGAGTACTGATGTTTCATCAGATCAAACAGCTTGCTTAATTTTTTGTTTTGCTCTGCTGCATTTTGTATAAGGTCTAGGAGGGCTCTATATATAATCCTTTTGTATTCACCTTGTGATAGTTTCAGAAAAGCTTGTTTGTCTGGGAAGTTCTGAGGTGGCTTTTTTGGGGCACCTTCTGATGCCATGGGTGATTGCCGGGTTACTGTCTTCTCCAATGTTTGTTGCTTTTTAGGGTTCATGTGGGTCAATAGAGACTGGGAGAGATGCTGTAAAGATAGACCACAGTTGTTTCTCTAGGCTGTCTTAAAATTGGAAGTAAAAACTATTTGACAACGTCCAAAGTCAGGTTTTAAGGTGTATACATCCCTCTTCCCAGCTGGCAAAGTAAGCACCTCTATATTGAACCCCAGATGTTATAACCCAGCTCAAAATACAGAAAGGCTACTGGCCTGCTGGGCTGTGCTGTCAGGCCCCAGCTGTAGGCAATGCTGTGTAAAATTCTGCTTTTCTGCTGGAAGAGGTCTCTTCTGGGTAGGCACTGCCTCCAAGCCCAGGAATTAGGTCCAGCTGAGGCTTCTGTATGGATGACTGTGCCTCCCAGCAAAACAAGGTGGCATCCCATACAAGCTCACCAGCTGGCTGGGACTGGGCTCCTGGTGGAAAGAGATGCCAAGAGTGCCTAAATGCACAGAGTCCACAGCCTCTACCACTGGGTCCCAGCCTCAAGTGACACTGCAAAACACTGCCTCCCTGCTGGAAAAGCACTCTCCCACCCATCAGGTACCACCTCCTAGCCTAAGAACCAAGTCTGGCTGGAGCCTCTGCCTGGGATTCTCCATTTCCCAGTTGGTCAAGATGCCATCCCACACAAGTGCATCTGTATGGCTACCACATGGCGGAGGCAGAAAGATAAGCCAGAGGAGCTGAGGTGTATAGAGTCCAACGCCAGGCTCTCAGAACCTGGCAATTATGCTTGCTGGTCCTACCAGCAGTGCTTCCGAGACCAGTAGCTAGTCAAATCCCAGCTCTGCCCGCTGGCCAAGACAGAGGGAAAAAAAATCAAAATGGTGAGTTATCTTTGGTCTGTGCAAGCCTCAGCTCATGGAGAGTGGGGAAAGAGAGGAGGTTTTGCATTTAGTGGTATGAAGTCCAAAATAACAGACCTATACTGCATCCCAGGGCTCCGTTTAATTATCATTTCAAGTCTTGGTTTCCAGAGGGATTTAGGGAGAGCTGCATTTAGTCTGTCATCTTGACTCTGTCCCCCCCCCCAAAGTAAAGTAATATAATGACATGTGCAAAGACCTCTAGCTAGAAAGCCAAAAAGAAAGAACACTCTTGGCATTTCTCAAGAAAAAGGCAAAATATTGAATGACACTGGAAGCATCAAAAAAAGTGGCAGGAATATACATCCACTGGCTTGGCTGGTACTAAAAAGTATTGATTGACACTCAGCCACTTCAGGAGGTAGCATGTGATCAAGAGTCAATGGTATCAAAGGAAGAGATTCTAATTACATTGAAGGCATTGGCAAAAAATTTGTGTCCTTTCCAAAGAAACATGATCTGCCGGAATGCAAAGGTTATCAAACAATGTCATCACCATTGCATGTAAGTAAAACTTTGCTGAAGGTAATTTATAAATGATCACAGCAGTACATTGAGGGGGAACTGCCCGAAATTCGGTCCAGATTCCAAAAAGGATGTGAAATCACAGATACCACTGCTAATGTCCAATGGATCTTCACTGAAAACAGAGAATATCAGAAACATGTTTAGTTGTGTTTATTGACTATACACAGGCATTCTGCTGTGTGGATCATAACAAGTTATTGATAACATTGTGGAGAGTGGATATTCAGGAGCACTTAACTGTGTTCATGTGGAATGTGTAAATAGTCCAAAAGGTAGTCATTTGAACACAGCAAGGGGATACTGTATGGTGTGAAATCATGAAAGGTATATGTTGGGGTTGTATCCTTTCACCGCATTTATTCAAACTGTGTGCTGAGCAAGTAATCAGAAAAGCTACGTTACATGGAAAAGACCCCTGCATCGTGATAACAGAAAGACTCATTAACAGCCTGTGTTATGCAGATGACACAACCTTGCTTGCTGATGGTGAAGAGGACTTGATGCACTTGTTGATAAAGATCAAAAACCACATTCTTCACTGCGGGTTACACCTGAACCTAAACAAAGCAAAAGTACACCTACACAAACCAAGAATGCTGACAACTGGACCCTTAAGCAACATCATGATAAATGGAGAGAAAACTGAAGTTGATGGGAATTTCATTTTACTTGTATTCACAATGTCAGTGGAAGCAGAAGTCAAGAATCAGATGCTCGCTGGGAAAATCTTCTGCAAAAGACTTCTTTAAGGTGCTGAAAAGCAATGATGGCCCTTTAAGGGCTAAGGTGCACCTGACATAATCTTTTCAATTGCCTCATATGCATGTGAAAGCTGGACAGTGAGTAAGGAAGACAGATGAAGAATTGATACCTTTTAACTATGATGTTGGTGAAGAATACCGAATATACCATAGACTGCCAGAAGAATGAAGAAGCTTATCTTGAAACAAGTACAGTCAGAGTGTTCCTTAGAAGCAAAGATTGTGATACTTAGTCTTACTTACTTTGGACATATCATCAGGAGCGAGCAGTCCCTGAAGAATGACATCATGCTTGGTAAGGTATAGATGGTCGGTAAAAAGAGGAAGATCCTCAAGGAGACGATTGACTCAGAGGGTACATCAGTGGGCTCAGACATGGCACCAACTGTCAGGATGATATGAAATTAGGTAGTGTTTCATTCTGTTGTACACAGAATTGCTGTAAGTCAGAACTGACTCGATGGCACATAACAACACCACCATGTCGTGTTTCCATCAGTTTTGCATGGATTTAATCTTCATGTTAAACACATTACATTACACAAAAAGGTCATGCTATATCCTCATGATACCTGGGTGGTGCAAATCTTTGACCATTTGGCTGCAAATAGAAAAGTTGTTAATTCAAGTCCATCCAGAGCACTTCCAAATAAGGGGTTGGCTCTCTACCTTTGAAAAATTGGCCACTGAAAACATTATAGAGCACAGTTCTACTCTGACACACATGGGTTCCCCATGAGTTGTAGTCAGTTCAGTGATAGTAGGGATTTGATCTCATGCACTCAGGCTCCAGAGTTTGGGCTCATTTTCAAAGCACATACTATCTTCTAAAATTGTACCATATATACACACAAATGAAAAGGGAAAATTGATTATAGGCTGTTATCTACAAAAGCATAGTCTGCTGTTCCACATTTCTTCTCCAAAGGCAGCCACTTCCAAACTCTCTTAGTTGTATCTTCTGCTTATTATCTCTATATTTTAATACATCTGCTCTTCACTTATTGACATTGTTAGGTTCCAAAAACTAGTTGCCGTGAGAAGGGTAGTGTAATGCAAAAATGAAGGATGACCGTTTCAGATCACAAAATGGAAAACAACTACAGCATTATGTAATTGCCAAATTACTTCATCATTATGTAACCGCCAAACCACTGAGAATCATGGTCCAATCAAGCTGACATATGACATTAATCATTACAGCTAATGTTACTCTTGCTTAGGGCCTCCGCCTGCACTAGTGCCAGACATAAGCCATTAATGTGCAAAAAAGTTAAATAGTAGATTTTTACTAATGTAAATGCAAAATGTTGGATAATGAGATAGTCAATAAGTGAGAAGTAGGTGCAATAATATGGTTCTGTTATTAAGTTATCAATTCTTGGACATAGTGTATTGATTTCTTGCTACGGATGACAAGAGTTTATCTTCTTATTCTGCCACCCTTTACTTCTCAGTCTTGCTCTCCCAACATATAATGAATCATAGTGTGGTAGAATTGCTATAATATGCCCATTCTAGTCAGGGACTTTTGACTCCTAGAAATGATTGGCTGGGACTATGTAAGTAAGGTAATTGTGCCCCACCAAAGATATTGGGATAGTCTGCTAATAATGTAAATAAATTGCATGGAACCTTTGTGGGGTTTGCGATTGTGCAAAGAAGGTGTATGGAACCTTCATGAGGGAACTGGTCAGTTTTGCCATTCTGCTAGTCTTAAAGGGAGTGAGTCCCAGAAGTAGGAAGAGGGGACCTCACTACCATTAAGAGGAAGCAGGAGTAGATCACATCCTTTGGACCCAGGGTCCTTGTGCTGAGAACCCCTTAGACCCAAAAGACAGAGAGAGCTGTAACAGTGGAGAAAGCACCAAGCAGTGAGGAGCAGTGTAAAACACAGCAGAGAAATGGCAGTAGAAGAACCAGGAGACCAGCATGAGGCAGTGAAGTGGGCTTCCCAGCCCATGGTATGAGGTGACTACAGTGAGCGTGCTGTGACACATGGAGCAAGAGAATTGAATGCTTTCAGGAAAGTTGCTTACTAGTAGATTGGGGTGCTTCTGAACACTTGTTGGAAGAGGTGAAAAGCTGTAATACTTGCCTGAGCAGGGCCAAGTCCAGGCTGAGCAGGAGCAGAGGCTAGGGCTCAGGTCAAGCTCACAGTAGCTTGAGTTACAGTAGCTTGAGAATACACTATCCTGGTTGAAAAATTGTATCCTGAGTTGAACCCATTACTTCTCTGATGTCATGGATTGAATTGTGTCCCCCCCTCCCAAAACATGTGTAGCCATGTGCCTGGGCCATGATTCCCAATATTTTATGATCGTCCTCCATTTTGTTAGTGTTACTCTTGCCTAGCACCTCAGCCTTCACTACTGCTAGACACAAGCCATTAATGTGCAAAAAAGTGAAATAGTAAATTTTTACTATTGTTGTAAATGTAAAATGTTGGATAATGAGATGTTGGTTCTCTTTATCTATCCCTGAATAGGTTGTCTGATGCTACCATGGCATTTTTACACCAATTATTTGTTAAATTTATAATCAATGCTTAAATCTTTGTGTATGAGATCACATTGACAATAGCAGCTCAAAATAACAGATGAGAACCTTAGGGGGCAATGAGTATATTTTAAATGATGAGGGGGAATAGGAAAGGGAAAGTGAGAACAGTTGCACAACTCAAAGAATGTAATCAATGTCATTAATTTGTACATGCAGAAACTGAAATCTTCAACAACACAAAAAAATAATTTTTAAAAGATCTCTGCAGCCATGTATACCTGTGAAATCATCACCACAACCAAGACAGCAAACACAGCCATCACCCTAAAATGTTACCTTGGGTTTTTATTCTTTTATCCAACTCCTTTCTATAGTTCCCATTCTCACACAACCACTGATCGTCCCATCTCTATAGATTAGTTTATATTTTCCAGAGTTTGTATAAATGGAATCATACTGTGTATAGCCTTTTTGTCTGGCTCTTTGACTCAGCGTATTTATTTTGAAACTCATCTATGTTATTGCATATAACAATAGTTCCTTCTTTTTGTTATACAGTAGTATTACATCATATGGCTAGACTACTTGTTTATTTGGGTTGCTTCCAGTGTTGGAGATACTACAACTAAAGCTATTATGGACATTTGTGCATAGCCTTGTGTGGATTTATGTTTCCTTTTCTCTTGGGTAAAAAAATAAAGGAGTAAATGACTGGATCATACGGTAAATGTGTGTTTACAACTTTTTAAGACACTACCAGTTTTCCAAAGTAGCTGTACATTCCCACCTTCAGCATGTAAGAATTTCAGTTCCTCTGTATCCTTGCCAACAATTGGTATGGTCATTATTTTCTAATTTTAGCCATTTTAATAGGTGCCTAGCGGTATTTCATTGTGGTTTATACTTGCATTTCCAAAATGATTGACAGTAATTAGTGTGTCTTTATATGCTTATTTACCATCTAGATATCTTCTTTGACAAAACATCTGCCCAAACTTTTGCTGAGTCTTTGACTGAGCTGTTTGGTTTTTGTGTTGTTCCTGAGTTTTGAAAGTTTTTTTGTATGTTATTAATACAAGCCTTTTATCAGAAATATGCTTTTTTTCAAACTTGGGTTTTTAAATATTCTCTTAGGAGTTTCAAGAAAAGGAAGTAAAAAATGAAAATCATAGGGTGCATTGAGATGAAAGTTAATCCAACATCTGTCACTGATAAAAACTCTCAGGAACTTTGGAATAGAAGGGAATGTCTTCATTCAATGAAGGCTATCTGTGAAAATTCACTTTAGATATCATTTTTAGTAATAAAAGATTGAATGTTCTCTCCTTAACATCAGAAACAAGGCACATATATCTGCTCTCACCTCTATTCAACACTGCTAGAGATTCTAGCTATGCAATAAGGCAAGAAAAATAAATAAAATAAATCTAGATTGGAAATGAAACACTATTTTTACTCACAAACAACATTATCATCTATGTAGAAGTCCTACAGAATCTACACAAATGCTATTAGAACTTGAAGGTAGTTTAGTAAAGGTACAAGAATATAACAGTAATATAGAAAAACAAATTAACTTTCTACATGCTAAACAATCAAAGATTTAAATTATGCAACATACAACTGCATCATTAATAGTAAAAGCTTAAAAATAAATCTGACAAGAAATTTACAAGACCTGTAGACTGAAAACTACAAAATATTGTTGAGACCCTAAGCAAATGGGGAGATCTATGTTGATCATTGTTTTAATCATCTGGTACTTGCTCTAATAAAAATACCACAAGTACATACCTTTAACAAAGAAAAGTTTATTGTTATACTCTCCAGTAGACTACAAGTCCAAATTTAGGGTGTGTGCTCCAGAGGAGGGCATTCTTCATTTGTCAGCTCTGGATAAAAGTCCTTGGGTTGCAACATTTGTGGTCAGGTTGCATCTTGGCCCAGGAATCTCAGATTTGAAGGACACACTCAACTCTCTATGCTGCTTTCTTGATGGCATGAGGTTCCTAATTCTCTGCTTACTTCCCTTTCCTTTTATGTCTGGTAGGATAAAAAGGATAAAAGGTGGTGTAAGCCACAATCCAGAGAAATTCCCTTAGTCAGAGTATTGCAGTCTCACCCTCATCCTCTTTTAACATAATCCTAACTATTAACCACAGGCAGAGATCAAGATTTATACCATAGCTAAATCACAAAATGGAGGATAATGCTGGGAATTATGGCCCAGACAAATTGCTATGCACATATTTTGGGAGGACACAATTCAATCCATGGTAACCATGTATCAAAAAACTCAACATAGTTAAAATATAATTTCTCTTCCTGTTGGTCTACAGAGTCCACGTAATCTCAATCAATACCACAGCAGGCTCATTTTTGAAGAAACTGATGAGCTAATTATAAAGTTTACATGGAAATGTAGAAGATCTAGAATAACCAAAATGAAGTTGAAGAGAAAAATAAAGTCTAAGACTCATTGTAAAAGTGACATAATCAGGAATTTGCAGTATTTGCAATTTAGTAGATCATTTGTTCAAATCTTTTGCCCACTTTTTTTTTTGTTTCTGCTTCCTTATTACTGAATTTTGTAGCTCTTTATATACATTCCAGATGCATGTCCAAACATTTCATCTGAGTGTACGACTTGTGTTTTCATTCTTTTGCATGTGTCTTTTAATGAGCAAAGGGTGTTAATTGTGAAGAAGTTCAATTGTTTTTTGTTTCTGTTTTTAATGGAGTTTGCTTTTGGTGTTGTAACTAAGACGTTTCATCTGATTAGAGGCCACAGAGACTTTTTCCCTTGTTTTCTTCAAAAAGTTTTATAACTTTAGATTTTAAGTTAAGGGCCATGATCTATTTGTAGAGATTGAGAAGCCTAAGGCCCTTTTGAGTAACTCTGACCCCACACCAAGGCAAATTTTCTTTATGTAAATAAACATCAATTAGAAAATGTAATAAATGAAAGGAAATATCCTGTTAATACTGCAAACAAAGAGATAAATGCCTAGTACTGAATGTAATTTAAAAAAAAATGAGGCTCTATGTGAAGAAACTTTAAAGTTCTTCTGAAGTATATTTTTAAAAGACTTGAATAAACGTCTTGGATAAGAAGATTCACTGTTATTGAAATGCTGATTGTTCCTAAATGCATATATAAATCTAAGACAAATTCAATAAAAGGTACTAATGGAATTTTTTTAGGGGTAGAGAAGTTATACAAAGTCTTTCTAAAGTTTATGTGGTCAATTAACATGTGTTACAATAGCCAGAAGTTTATAAACATTCAATTATGAGGGGATATTAATATTACTAGATATTATAATATACAGTGAAAACCAAAACAGTCAGAACCTATGGCAAAGGAGAAACCGAAATACCTGCCACAAATAGAGAGTAATAGAAAAGTGGTAAGATTATACCCTGTTAAAAGCAGAAAGCATGTGAGACCTGGCAAAACAGGGCAACCCTGTCGAGTTCCTGTTCTCACAGGTTTCAAAGGTATAGTAATTAAATTTGTCCTTGCCTACAATGGAAAAGAGAGTCTGCAAATAATGAAAATGTACCTTGAAATTTGTGATATTAAAGGGGTATATTTCATATCAAAAGATAGGTTATTTGATAATGTATGTTTGAAAAAGTGGTTCACAGTTTCTTACAAAAAATTAAGTGTGATAAATAGGGACATAAGGGTAAAAATGTTAAAAAAAAAAATGACAGTACCAGAAGACAAGGAGATTCTTTTGTTAATATACTTGGACTGGGGAAAACTCTGTAAACAAAATCAAATCACAAGAGCTGTAAGTTTGACTGCATAGAAATTACAATTTGTTATATGGAAGAAAATATTGCAAACAAAGATTTAGCTGCCAGATTGGCCAAAATTAAGTTTGATGAAACTTCACTAGCAAAAGTATAAGAAGAATAAGCATTCTTATGCAACAGAGATGGGAATATAAATCGTTGCCCCTCCTTTAATGAACAACTTGCCAACGTCTCTGAAAATAGCTATCTTTTGACTTAGCAGTTTTACTTCTAAAAATTTTTTTTATAGACATTTTTGCACACATGTACAAGGATATACAAGGATGTTCATTGCAGCAATGTTGGTCAAGGGAAAAGACTGAAAACAACCTAAATGTCCTCAGTAGGGAGCTTGTTAAATAAATGATGATCCATTTATATAATGGAGCTCTACTGTAGCACAATAATGCCTTGAAATACCACCTAATGTATTTGCCTTCTTGCTTATTCTTTTTTATTTTATATTATTTCCTCCTTTGTCCCTGGACCATTAAAACAAGGCCTAGAAACCAAAGCTTGTGTGCAGTGTTACAGTACCTCAGGGCAGAGCACTGAGTCAATTCCAACTCACAGAGACCCCATGAGGTTTCTAAAGCTATAAATCTCTGTGAAAGTAGAATGTCACATCTTTCTCCCATTATCTGATGATAGTTTTGAACTGCTGTTCTTTCAGTTAGCAGTCAACTACTTTAAACCACTGCACCACCAGGACTTGGGATAAACCATAACCAAACCCAGTGCCTTCAAGTCGATTCTGACTCATGTCAACCTTATAAGAGAGAGTAGAACTGCTCAATAGAGTTTTCAAGGAGCGCCTGGTAGATTTGAACTGCTGACCTTTTAGTCAACAGCTGTAGTACTTAACCACTACACTACCAGGGTTTCCAGGATAAGTGGCCACAAAAGGTAGCATTTTCTTCTGAAGGCCTTGACAGTGTCTAACGTCAGTGTCAGCTAGGTGCTGTACCTTCTGACAGTCAGTCTCATCTCAGTAGATACCAGTTTGGGTGCTCAGAGTCCAGCAGTCAGTCAATCACACTGCGACACACGGCGCAAAAAAAAAAAAAAAACATGTAAAACTGCATAAAGCTTGTATATGTAAATCAGCTTATACAAAGAGAAACAAGAAATTAGTGCTCATGGTTATCCTGGAGAAGGGGCTTACGGTACTGAAGGTCTGTCAAAGTTTAGGCTCATTCTCACATGAGATCCCCAAGAGCAGAGTCAGTGTTGTCCCATGGAACTAGACTGTCACTAACATCAAAGTCAAGGTCTCCTATCAGACTGGTAGCTCTACAAAGGCAGAGAATATGCCTTTCCCCATAGAAGCTGGGTCTGGGAGCTTCCTAGTTGTTAAGTCCTCAGTGATGACTTTACTGAGTCCTACCTCTGTAGCCACTAACCACCACTCAACCATGTAGACATTTAGCAAATTTTTGCTGAGGAAAATGGCAAGTATGAGTTGAATAAGAGCTATGAGATAAGCTAATGGAGCCTCAAGAAGTACCCCTCATGTGCATTGCAAAAAACACAGGCCCCATTTGTGCCTGTTTTCCCGGAGTCCCTGCTAACTCTTACAAGTGTCCCAGTTTAGACAATTGATCATATGGTAGTATTTCAAGATAATCCAAGAACAGACTTGTCTCCTTGAGTTCCCAGAAAGGAGAGTCAATGCCTTTCCTTTGGTTTTCCAGTTGTTTCCACTCTCAGACAACAATGAATTCATCATTTCCTTTCAGATATGAATCCAGCATGGTCCCCAGCTTTAGAGAGGTTCTAGTCCATTGGAACAAGCAAGAACACGTGACTGGGAGACATACTAAGTGCTTTTCATGGATTGAATCGTGTCTTCAAAAAGTATGTACCAATTTGGCTAGGTCACCATTCCCAGAATTTATGTAGTTGTCCACCGTTTTGTCATCTGGTGTGATTTTTCTCTGTGTTATAAATCCTATCTTTAAAGTGATAGGTTAATCAGGTGGGATTAGTGGCAGTTATGTTAATAAAGCAGGACTCAATCTACAACATTAGATTGTGTCTGAAATCAATTTCTTTTGAGATATAAAAGAGAGACATGAGCAAAGATATAGGAGGCTCTCATATTACCAAGACATAAGAGGCAGGAGAAGAATGTATCCTTTGGACCTGTGGTCCCTGCACTAAGAAGCTACTCAGCTAGGAAAGATTGATACGAGAACTTTCCCATGAAGCTGACACCCAATAAAAGTCTTCCTTGGGAGCTGGAACCCTGACATCAGACTTCTAGTCTCCTAGACTGTGAGAGAATAAAGCTCACTTTGCTAAAGCTATGCATTTGTGATGTTTCTGTTATAGTAGCATTAGATGACTAAGATAGTGCTTGAGAAGTCTTACAAGGCCTCTAGAACTTTTCATATTCTGCTTCTTCCTGGCCTTTCCCATGGCAGAAATGAGTTAAAAGAAACAATGATAAAAATAACAATCAAAAAACCAAACCTACTGCTGTTGAGTCAATACTGACTCATAGCAACAACTCTCTAGGTCAGAACAGAACTGCCCATAGAATTTCCAAGGATCACCAGGCAGATTCAAACTGCCGACCATTTGTTTAGCAGACATTGCATTTAACTACTGTGCCACCAGTATTTACTATTTTATGGAACTCTGGCAGCACTTTGTTTAAGTACTCCTCTACTAACTGAAAGGCCAGTAATTGAAACCCACCAGCTGCTCTGTAGTAGAAGGAAGTGACAGTCTGCTTCTTTAAAGATTCCCCCCCCAAATGCCCCTGACCTGTTGCCATCTAGTTAATTCCATCTCACAGAGACCATGTAGGACAGAGTAGAGCTGCCACATAGAGTTTCCAAGGAGTGCCTGGTGGATTTGAATTGTTGATCTTTTAGTTAACAGCCATACCACTTAACCATTATACCACCAGGGTTTTCCCAGAAAGATTATAGCCTCAAAATCCTTGTGGTGAAGTTCTACTGCATCTTGTAGGGTAACTGTGAGTCAGAATAGACTAAGTAGGAACAGGTTTGGTTTTGTTTTTTAACTATTATGAATAAGGTATTGATGGTTCAGTGGTAGAATCTCCCTTTCCAAGCAAGAGATCTATTCTCAGTCGCTGTACCTCAAGAACAGCTACCGCCAATTTGTCAGTGAAGGCTTGTAGGCTGTTATGATGTTGAACATGCTTTATCACAGCCTATAGACTAAGACGGGCAAGGAAGGAAAACCTGGTGATCTACTTATTAAAAAAAAAATCAGCTAATAAATCCCTTGTGGATCATGAACATTTGATTAACAACCAGTCGCAAGGATTGCAGAGAACAGGCCAGCATTTCTTTCTGTTGTATATGGGGCCACTATGAGTCTGGGGTCACCAAGTGCTGGGGATCACCAAGAGTTGAGGGATTATCAATAAATGCACACAACAAAAAGAAGACAGGGCCAAGATCAAAACACAAACTCTAGAACGCAAAGAAAAAGAAAGTGGCAAGAAAAAGAAGAAAACAGCCCGCAGTCATCAGAAGAAAGGAAATAATAAAGATTAGAGTGTAAGTAAATGTGCCAGAGAACAAAAAAATAATAGAAACAATCAACGAGGCCAGAAGTTTGTCCTTGCAACTAATTAATAAAATTGGGAAAAGAAAAGCAGATTAAGAAGCATGTAACTCAAACAAGGAATGAGATGAATGACATTACAACAGAACTGCCTGAAATAGAAAGAATTGTAACAGAACACTATGAAAAATTGTTTTCCAACAAATTTGAAAACTTAAAGGAAATGATTAAACTCTAGAAACATAAAATATACACCTACCCTAACAAAACATGAGGTTGAAAACCTGGACAGACGCTTAACAAAAGATTGAAGAGATAATAAAAGAAAATTCCCCAAAAAGCAGCAACAAAATACTGGCCGAGATGGCTTCACTGGAGAAATCTACCAAACATTCACAGAAGAGCTCACACTAATACTACTCAAACTATTTCAGAGTATAGAAAAGATATAGTACTTCCAGATTCATTGTATGAATTATATGAAGCCAGCAGAACCCTAATAACAAAGCCAAGCAAAGACAGTACAAAAGAATAAAATTAGTGACCAACATTCATTATGAGGAAACTGTAGTGGTGTAATGGTTAAGTGCTACATCTGCTAACCAAAATGTTGGCAGTTCATTTCTGCCACGTAGTCTTTGGAAACTCTATGGAGCAGTTCTACTCTGTCCTATTGGGTCACTATCAGTTGGAATTGGCTCAACAGCAGTGGGTTTGGTTTATCACTCATGAGTACAGATGAAAAACTCTCAACAAAATTCTAATTCAACAGTGTATCAAAAACTACATCATGACAAAGTGAGACTTATATCAGACGTACAAGGCTGGTTCAACATTAGAAAATCAATCAATATAATTCAATACACAAATAAAAGAATCATACAAACATCTAAATCAGCAGATGTCATGGACTGAATTGTGCCCCCCCCCCCGATGTATGTATTGATTTGACTCAGCTAGGAGTCACAATATGGTGCCATTCCTCCCATGTGTTGTGAATCCTGCCTCTGTGAGGATGATGGAGAATGGGCTGTAGTTGTGTCTGTGAAGCAGAACTCAAGTTACCAGCTTGTGGGATATAAGGAAGAGAAATTAGCAGAGGAAGTTGGGAACCTCATACCATCAAGAAGCAGCACCAAGAGCAGAGCACGTCCTTTGGACCTAAGGTTCCTGTTTCCTTGAACTTGGACTCAGCCCACTGGATTGTGATGATTTTCATATTGAGTGGACTTGTAACTTATGAATGGATTTATAGCTTACTGGACTCAGACAATAAAGTTTCTCCTCGTGAAGCCTTCCACTCATGATATTTTCTGTTAGAGTAGTGCCAGGTGACAAAGACAGCAGAAAAGGCATTTGATCAAGTCCAAACACATTTCTGATTCAAAAAAATAATAAAAATAAAAAAACTTTCAGTAAAATAAGAGTAGAAGGGAAATTCCTGAGCATATTAAAGAGCATTTACACAAAGCCAACAGCTAACAGTATTCTTAGTGGAAAGAGGCTGAAAATATGATCCTCAGAAATGAGAACCAGACAAGGATATCTTGTATCACCACTGTTACTCAACACTGTACTAGAAGTCCCAGCTAGAACAATAAAGCAAAAAAAAAAAAAAAAAAAAGGAGGGGGGGAATGAAGCCATTCCAGATGGTAAGGAAGAAGTAAAACTATCCTTATTTGCAGATGATAGGAGCCTATGCATAGAAAATCTCAAAGACTCTACAAGAAAGCTACTGGAACTAATAGAAGAATTCAATAAAGTAGCAGGATACAAGATCAATATACAAAAACTAGTTGGATTCCTCTATAGCCACAAAGAGAATTTGGAAAAAGAAATTAGGAAAACAATACTATTCTCAATAGCTCCTAAAAAGGTAAAATACTTAATAAATTTAACCAGGGACATAAAAGATCTATACAAAGAAAACTATAAAACACTATTGCAAACCAAAGAGGCCTATATAAATGGAAAAACATACCATGTTTACAGACAAGGAATCTTAGACATTGTGAAAATGTCAATACTACCTGAAGCAATCTACAGATATTATGTAATTGCAATTCAAATTCCAGCAGCATTCTTTTACTAGATTGAAAAACTAGTCACTAACTTTATATGGAAAGAGGCCCCAAATAAATAGAGCATTATTGAAGAAGAAGAACAAGGTACAAGGTCTCACAGTACCTGATCTGAGAACCTACTCTAGAACCACAGTAGTCAAAACTGCCTGGTACTGATGCAACACATACATAGACCAATGGAACACAGTCAAGACCCCAGAAGTAAATCCATCTACTTATGGACAGCTGATCTTCAACAAAGAGCCAAAGCCTATCAAATGGGGAAGAAAGAGTCTCTTTAATGAATGTGTTGACAAAACCTGATGTCCATCTGTAGAAAATTAAGCAACATCCATATTTCATACCATACACAAAAACTAATTTGAACTAAGTCAAAGACCTAAATATAAAACCTAAAACCATAAAGATGATGCAAGAAAAACTAGGGACAATATTAGGGTCCCTAACATATGGCATAAATAGAATATTAAACATAACTAAAATTAGCAGATGATATAATAGACTAATGGGACTTCCTAAAATTAAACACTTAATTCTCATCAACAGATTTCTCCAAAAAAGTAAAGAAAATTTACAAACTGTGTAAAAAGAATTGGTTACAACATATCCAACAAGGGTCTAATCTCTAAAATTTATAGAGTACTTTAACACCTCAGTAACAAACAGACAAAAAATTCAGTTGAAAAATAGGCAAAGGACACAAACAAACACTTTACCAAAGGAGACATTCAGGCAGCTAACAAATGCATGAAGAAAGGCATATGATTATTGACTATTAGAGAGATGTAAATCAAAACTACAGTGAGAAACCATTTCACCTTAACAATAATGGCACTAATCAAAAACACAGAAATTAACAAATGTTGGTGAGGCTATGGGGAGATTGGAACTCTTATACACTGCTGGTGGGAAGGTAAAATGATATACCACTATGGAAAATTGTATGGCTCTTTTAGAAAGCTAGAGATAGAGTATGTCATATGACTCACCAACCCCTCTCCTGAATGTATTCCCTAAAGAAATAAGAGCCATGACACAAATAGACATATGCGTACCCATGTTCATTGAAGAATTATTCAGGATAGTGAAAAGATGAAAACAACTGAGGAGCCCACAAATGGATGAATGGATAGATCAAACTGTGTGGTACATACACACAATGGAATATTATTCAATGACAAAGAATAATGACAAATAATCAGAACATCTCAAAACATGGATTAATTTGAAAGACATTATACTGAGTGAAATAAGTCAATTAAAATGGGCAAATATTGTACACGACCATTATTATTACAAAAAGACAGAAAAAAAAGATTTCCATATGGGAAAAAATAAAAAGCAACATTATTTGATGTTTTTTAGGGATAAGAGGGGGAGTTCAGAAAAATCACTAGCTCGACAGAGGACAAGTGTTAATATCAGTAAAGGGAAATACAATATACACAGTACTGGGGAAGTCAGCACATTTGGACCATTGCAAAGGAAGACACTGAGAGGAACACAATAATAAAAGGCAACTATGATAATTACTGGAAACCTTGTTCACATCAGGTTAAGTGCTACTTCTACTAACCAAAAGGTGACAGTGCGAATTTGCCAGGTACTCCTTGGAAACTCTATGGAGCAATTTTACTCTGACATATAGAGTTGCTGTGAGTTGGGATTGACTTGATAGGAGTGGCTTCAGCTTATGGTATGTATTTTAGTCAGCTAGTGCTGCTTTAACAAAAATACCACAAGCAGATGGCTTTAAAAAGAGAAATTTTATTTGTCACAGTCCATTAAACGATCCGTCCAAATTTAAGTTGTCAGCTCCGTGGGAAGGCTTTCTGCACTGGCACTGGAGGAAGGCCCTTGTCATCAATCTTTCTGTGGACTAGAAGCTTCCGAGGCACAGGGACCCCAGTTCTTTCTACAGGATGGGATCAGCGGCAGGCACCACTTACTATCTTGGTGGTATGAGATCCCCAAATGTCTCTGCTAGCTTTTCTCCTTTATATTTCAAGAGACTGACCTGAGGCCCAAAACAAACGTACACATTGAATGTTGTTCTACCAGCACAACTGCCACCCATCTACCCTCATTAACATCATAGAGTTAGGAGGAACATCACACTATAGCAGGAATTGTGGCCCAGTCAAATTGCTTCAGATTTTTTAGGGAACACAATTCAATCCATAACAACATGGTAATTAATACAGACAACTTTGCAACAGTAGAGTCAGCAAACAATAATTTACAAAAGGGTACAGGTGTAGAGGGATGTGGGAGGATGTAAGGGAACACACCCAATTACAGATATAGGTTTGGTTGTAGGTATTTCTACATACATAATTTAAGTGCTGCATGTATATTAATACAGACAATAGAGCACACAAGGGGGTATGGTCATGAAACTTTTGAGACACTACCAAATAGTTTGCAGGACAAAGTTCCTAGGCTTGAAGGTGAAGGACCATAGTCTCAGGAGGACATCTACGTCGATTGGCACAGTGTAGTGCATAAAGACAATGTTCTGCATCCTACTTCAGTGAGTAGAGTCTGGGGCCTTAAATCTTATATCTTGTATATAAGATATAAACATTGGTCTCTTCCCGTATGAAACAAAGGAGAGTTAAGAAAACTGAAGACTCAGTGGAAAAATTAGTTCAAGGGCTAATGGGCCACGTGAATCACAGCCTACATGACCCTGAGACCAGAAGAACTAGATGGTGACCAGTTACCACTACTGACAGCTCTGACTAGGATCACAACAGAGGCTCCCAAACAGAGCAGAAAAAAATACAGAATGAAAAATAAAATTCACAAAAAAAGACCAGACTTACTGGTTTGATAGAGACTAGAGAAACTCACAAAACTGTGGCCCTAGGACATCTTTCTGACTTAGAACTGAAGCCATTCCTGGAGATCACCTTTCAGTCAAACAACAAATAGTCTCCTAAAATAAGCACTAGCAACCAAAAGAAATGTATTCCTTAGAACAAGCAATTATCTAAGGTCCAAGGGACATTTGCCCAAAAGCAAAGATGAGAAGGCAATAAGAACCAAAGGAGACTGGAAACCCAGGGAAGAAATGAGGAGAATGTTAACATGCTGTGGGAAATGCACCCAATGTCATGGAACGTATATTATCCACATACTGTTGAATTGCCAAAAAACCCAAACCCACTGCCATCGATTCTGGTCTGACTCATAGTGATCTTAGAGGTCAGAGTAGAACTGCCTCATAGAGTTTCCAAGGAGTGTCTGTAAGATTTGAACTGCAGACGTAGGAGAGGAAGAAAAAGCTTTTAGGAGATATCACTTAAATTTTAGAAGGTCTGGGAGCAGGGCTTGTGAGCCTGTAAGTGAGTGATTGTAAACAGCTGAAAACAGCTGGAATGCATGACATCACACCCCTGAAAACGAGAGGTCTGGCCTGCTGAATATGACCTCTGAACCCACACCCAGGCCTACTTACTTTCCTCCTTGAAAGCTGAATTCACTTGAGGAAGTAACCTCTGCTATACTGTTTAGATAAGAAGGCACCAGTTTACTCTGTAAGGAACTTCCCAAACCCTATTAGAATCAATGCCTGCTTTCTGCCTGATGCCTAAATTAGGGTTGAGGAGTCAGATACCAGCTTACCTCCCCTGCATAGAGATCGGTCATGAGATAAGCTCAGTTTCTAAGAAGAAGGTTGAAGTCCCAATGCCCCTCTCTTGTGCCAGCCCAATATACTCCCTCCTGCCCCCAACAGAAATCCCTGATAAGCCCAGTTTCCAAGGAGGGGGTTGCTTCTTCTCATGTAACTTAATGCTAACTGCTTATCTAGTGCCTCTTTAAGTATGCTGGACCAGTAGAAATGTAATATGAAAATCTATATACCTGTAACTGCCAATTAAGAGAATACATGGAAATTCCTTTGGCTGCTGTCTTGGAAAAATGTATAAATAGATGTGTCTGATAATGGAACAGGGTAGGAGGGCAATGCGGCTGTTTTTTGGACTTCAATCCATTCACTGCACTGCTAGCTAACAAACAGCCTCTTCCTCTACAAAGAAGATGGTGTTCGAGGCGTTTTCTGCTTATCTTTTCCCTGCTTCAGTAGCACTTAACCGACTATGCAACGAGGTTTTCTATACTGTTGAATAGGAAACTAATTTGCTCTGTAAGCTTTCACCTAAGGAATGATACTTTTTTTTTTTTAAGTGTCCAGGGATGACTTGAAGGCAGCTAAAAACAGCAACCTATGATAAGGGGTCCACAAAAAGTAGGGACTTACTGTTAAGGAACTCCCAGATTAATGTGAAAAAGTGACTTGGACTTTGCCCACTCTGGTGGGAAATGCGTGGCTGCAACTTTCTGCGTTTCTCACACCAATGAAGAGAATTAGCCACACACATTGCCACGCAATTGATATAATGCCATTATCTTCATTTTACAGACGAAAACATTGAAGTTCAGAGAAGTCATAAAACTTACCAAGATCACACAGCAATTTGGAGGCATTGTTGTCCTTTAAGCTCCAGATCTCATTGTGATGTGATGGACCATGGAATCAGATGACAGAGACTAGTGTGACAATTGCATCTCCTAAATCTGGTTCCGTCCAGAAAGACTTAGGCTCTTTTGAACCCTAAGAACTGTTTTGGTTTCTGACTCCTTCTAGATGTCCATATCCTAATCCCCAGAACCTGTGACTATGTCATTTTATCTGATGAAAGGGGTACTTCACAGATTTGATTAGATGAAGGACCTTGAGGTGGTGAAATCATTCTGTATTATCTGGGTGGGCCCAATGTAATCACAAGGGCTCTGATAAGAGGGATGCAAGCGGGAAGTAAGAGTACCAAAGTCAGAGAAATAAGACTGACAACAGGAGCACAGGTTGGTTGGGAGAGGGGTAAGTTTTGAAGACAGAGAAAGGGGTCAGTAGCCAAGCAATCTAGACATCCTCCCGGAAAAGATGAGAAAACATTGTCCCTAAATCCTGCCAAAGGGACACAACTCTGCTGTCTCTGTGGCTTTAGCTCATGAGACCCACTGCATATTTCTGACATCCAGAACTGTAAAATCATAAACTCGTGTGGTTTGAAGTCACTAACTTTGTGCTCATTTGTTACACAGTAGGAAATGCAGACTTTCCGTACCCAGGAATGTCGTAGTAGCACACCATTTCTACCAGAAGTACCAGGTTAAGCCTTGCAAACTTTGTATTTGGAATCCTGAGCAACTACCAGGCTGCCAGCAGCCCCAGGAATTAGACTCAGCCCAGTTGCTCTCACACGAGCACAATGTAAACAAGGTCCTTTTGGAATGACAGTTTGATTTGTTGATCTGATTAATTGTTTAATCTTGTTAAATTGCATATCTGTATGAGCCTCACATATTCTTTAGAACAAAGTGAATGGAAAAGTAACAGAGAGAAATAGCTAATAGTGAAGCCAAGCAGTTGGGGAAAGGTTGGGGACCAGCCCTCTCCTCACGTCTCTGACCTTTGGCAAGCACCTGCAGTGTGAATCTTCCTGGTCGCCAACCAACACTCGGACATCATCCCTATCCCACTCCTGCCATACACGACAGAGCCGTCCTTCGGCATTTGCTCAGCCTAGGCTGTCACAGAAATACTAACACTGTGTCCCTACCCAAGGAAGTTATAACATTGTTAGAGAGGCCAGAACCTCTCTGAAACAATTAAGGAATATAAAACTATAACAGAAATGATACCAGAGGGCAATTAAAAACCACTTCCCTTTTGAAAAATACAAAAACTTTCTTCCAGAAAAAAAAAGGGAAATGACTTTTGATAATGATCTAGGCAGGAACCTCAGACCCCAAATAAGTGGGAAGTCACCTCTTTGGTCTCCTGGGACACACAGTGCCTGTCCACACTGATCTCATAACTCAAATTAAATCAACCCTTCTTTCTTAGAGCGGTGCAGACATGGCCCCAGGCTTGGAGTCCTCTGAAGCCCTCAGAGGTTGGGTATTGACTGCACAGAGCAACCAGGTATCTGGTTGAACATTTCATTATGCCATCCAGTACTCTAGAGTCAGGAAAAGAAGATGAACTCAAAGGGTCTTCAGTCTTTAAAGGAGCTGGATCCAGACCACAGTATGTCACACTCATGTTGGGTTCTTCCCTTCTTCTTGGCCAATGCGGAACATACTTCAGAGCCCTCATGTATTAGTTGGAACCATGGGGACTGGTCTGAGTGTAGAAGCCTTATCTAATTAAAAGCCAGTGTGTTCCACATTCCTTTTTGCTGTACTGGAGTGACTCAGGTGTGCTAGAGGATAGAAGCTGGATGAAACGCTCACAGTCATCACATGCAGGACAGCTATGCTGGGGAGTCAGCCAACTCACACCAGAATTCTATAAGCTAGAAATAAACTTCTATTGGTTTTAAACATTGATCTTTCAGATTCAATCTGTTACCTCAGCACGACCTAGCCTATCCTGACTCTTCCCAACATGCCAGAGTACTGATGGGGAACAGAGACTTTGAAAAGCGAAGAGCTTGAATGGAAAATTGTGTCACTTATTTTTAGTAGCTTTTGCATATGGTACTCTTCTGCACCTTCTTTCTCTACCCCTTTGCCGCTCAGTTGTTGAAATATCTACCATGGTGGTTTCCCACTGGTCTGTCATTGTAGACATGGGGACTTCACTGATGGCTTTACTTCACAGCCTATTGTGAGCCAGAAAATATCAGGGCCAAAGGGGGTCTTGTGGTCACCCAGTTCAACATCTTCATGAACTGAATTTAGAGAGTTTGTGACTTAGGAGGTAATGAGACATGTGCAACATCACAAAACACCTAGATGATAACACTGATACCCAGGTTTCCTGGCTTCAAGGCTGACCTTTTCATTAGCAGCCAAGCACTTAACCACTGTACCACCAGGGTTTCTAATTAGAGCATTTAGACTCATGAAATCATGTGTTTACCTGTACATTCGTGTTTGTTAAGAGACATAAGCCACAAGGTTATGTTATTGCCCTGCAGGATGTTAGCCAGTTTTAAACTAACCGAGCAATCCTTCCTTCCTTCCCTACTTCCTTCCTTCCTTCTCTCCTTCCCTCTTTTTTCTTCTTTCTCTCTCTCTGTCCTTCCCTCTCTTCCTTCCTTTCTTTCACTGTTCTTATGGACTATGTAAATTTGAGTTCCTCAAATCCTCAAATTTGTGCTGTATATAAATTTTAATTCTTCAAAACTGGATCCGTTTTTACTATCTTACTGGCTCTTATTCATTAAAAAGTTGAACAAAACCTTTGACACAAGTTCATTTTTTATTTGTAATGAAAATCATGGTGGTGTTAACTTTGTGGAAAATATATGTTGAGGGAAGTTGTATATTCAAGGTAAGTGTCTACTGTTTTCAACTTTCAACCTCCAGCACATGACAAGGTGTCTGACAACTTGGAACTTACAAATGTCTCCTCCATGAATGAATGAATCAGTGCCTATTCATTAGGATGACAGATTTAGGTTTTACCAAAACTTTCCATGTCTAGACTCAAGAGAGAAGCTTTCAGTGTACAATCTCAGAGATCCTGTCTAGGGAACGTTTGGGCTTTTATAAGCCTTGTCTGATCTTCCTCATAGGTACCAACTCTACCTTCACACAGAAGCCTGGTACTTCTATGCTAATCCAACACCAAGTCCAAGTTTGTCTCTTGGAGTCTCTGGCCCCTGGAGACACACTTTCAGCCCAGAGACAAAACTTGGGAGAAGTATATTCCTATGAGGTCCCCTTTGGCAGACTGAACCATGAAATCATTCCAAAGCAGTTAAGAACAAGAGACCTATAATTTCACTCACTCTTCCCCGCTTCTTGTATTCCATCAGTTTAGCTGATCTCTACTGGTAGGTTAGGCCCTGATGGCCATCTGGGAGCCGGGAAACCTTGCCTGTTCCTCTCTTACCTACTCAGTTTACTGCCCTCTACCTAAGTCTCCATGGAATCCTTGGGTATCTCAAATTGTTAAGTGCTTAGCTGCTAACCAAAAGATCGAAGATTTAAATCCACCAAGAGGGGCCACCAAAATGTCACAGCCATTGAAAATCTTGTGGAGCACAGTTCTGCTCTGAAACCCATGGTTTCACCATTAGTCACATTGACTGGATGACAACTTTTAACCCAAGATGCCAGTCCTCCATGAGAAAAAATTATAATAGTGTTGTTCTCAGAAATCTGGATTCTCCTTTTCTCCTGGAAGGCACTGCTAGGGCCTCAAAAACTAAAGACAAGTTGGCATTGCACTCCAATAAGCCGACACTTATCCACAGAAGGCCCAGCAGCGTTTCTTCAAAAGAGCAGTCCTTCTGTGGTCCAGGGACTTCATTTGAGCTGAAGGAGACCATTAGCTTTGCCTGTCATTTCTTTATCCTTACTGGCAGCAGCCTTGTATTTGTCATTCAGCACCAGGCTTAGGATGGAACTGAGTGGATTGGAACTAAAGTAGCTGATTTATATTCAGAGTAGAGTTTAAATTAACTGTACAGAAGTCAAATCTAGCATTGCTCCTATTTACTTTTTCTGAACAGTGCTGAAGACTTACACTTTGGTCCTTCAAAATTCCTGATGGGCCACGTACCAATTAAAGATGATTGTTTTTGCTTGTCCACTGCTTCTGAGAGCTGACGCAAGGATGATTCAGGAGAAATCTTGATGTCCTTCAGGTGGTTGAGTGCAAGTGACACTGTGGGAAATAGAGCTGCTCCAGGCTTGTAAACTTTTGTGTAGGGCTTCCACAGCTCTCCAGGTCCCCTTGCCCAGCTAGGTCTTCACAAGATAACAGGCCTTCCGAAGGACTTCTATTTGGATCAGTGATTTGTAGTGGAGAGAAAACTGTTGGAGTGTGGACACTGTAGATGAAATAGGACTGACCTATTTGCACCAAGTTATGATAATGTTGAAGCTATGTGAGGGCTATGTGAGGGTGAATCACTATACCATTTTCTCCACTTTTCAATATGCTTGAAAGTTTTCGTAAGTAAAAGGTATGGCTGTTGTTTTTAAGTGGGAGAAAGTTTCTGTGGAGCAGAGAAATGACAGAAGTAGGAGAGGAGGGATTTCCAAAGCTTACTCTCAGAAAAGTGCCCCAAACCCTGACAGGTCCCACTGCTTCCCTTTGCCTGCCTCTGGGATAATAATCCACGCAGCTGATGTTGAGGAGCAAACTGCTTGGCCGGGGAGATGTCTGCGTGACCGACACTCTTAGTGGCCTAGCCTGCAGTCACCCCTCCACCCCTTTTGTCCTTGCTGCAAAACTTCACTGTGTTCAGAAATGGTTTGACAGACGTAGACCCACATCCTAGAAATGAATCATACTGGTTATTATGAGCTGAATTGTGTCCCCCTAAAAGGTATGTTCAAGGCCTAGTTCCTAGCACTTGTGAATGTGAACTTGTTTGGAAATTGCTTCTTGGCAGATACAATCAGTTCTCTTGGAGTCGTACTGGAGAAGAGTGGACCCTAATCC
The DNA here is from genome assembly GCA_028571685.1 of Heterohyrax brucei. NCBI lineage: Eukaryota > Metazoa > Chordata > Mammalia > Hyracoidea > Procaviidae > Heterohyrax > Heterohyrax brucei. Next base: position 22,779,198 of record CM053146.1, read on the forward strand.
AGAGGTGTAGCAAAAGGGGAAAGGTCAGGGAGGGGACTTGCCCTGGGGCACACATCTGATGGGGTTCTAGACAAGGTGGGAAATGCATTCTGAGGTACCACAAACGTGAAAAATGCCTTGCTGAAAGGGAAGCATTTCTGTTAATATGTCATCTCTATCAGATTCCATTCATCTTGAAAGTGGGGAGGCATGCAATTTAGAGAGTGCCCTGGGTACTCACATGGGGGAAAGGGCACAAAGTAGAGATTAGTCCTGGGAGCTCCTTCCCTTTTCCTACACCTTTGACCCAGTCCAAACTGACTGGTGTCCTTATTAGGAGAAGAAAAGAGATACACAAAAAAGACACACAGAGGGAAGACAGTCATGTGAAGACTGAGGCAGCCCCTAGAAGCTGCAGAGGCAGGAAAGGGGCCACCAGAAAGCTGGGAGAGCCTTTGGAGAAAGTGCGGCCTTGCCAACATCCTGAGTTTAGACTTCTAGCTGTGAGAGAATGACTTTCTGTTGTTTTTAGCCACCCAGTTTGTGGTGTTTTGCTATTGTTGACCTAGGAAACAAATACAGGAGTGGTTGGTTGAGGGACGGTCATGTGACAGTTCTGACCAATAACACGCAAGCAAAAATCTTTGCGTGGAGGTGTAAGACTACAGGGACAGGTTTTCCTCTTTGATAAAAAACACAGAGTTGCTGCCTTTCCTTTGTGCTGTTGAATGCTCTCGTTTCCTTTCACTGACTGGGCCTCCTTTGTCTCTCTAATCTTACTGCCTACAAGTCTCCTCTGTCGCCACCTCCTCAGCCACCCTACCCTCCTGCTTCAGGAACTTTGCACTTGCTCCTCCAAACTGCTGCTGAGCACAGGAAGTTTTGCAGCTTGTTCCGTCTGCCTGGGACGCTCTTCCTCCAGATGTTCCCCGGCTCCTTCTTTTATGTCTATCAGATCTTTTCTCAGATGTCAGCTGCTCAAGAAGACCTTTCTGTGTCACCATTAAGAACTGACCATAGCTTTTCTACTTCTTCTGTTTTTCATTTTCACCGTAACACGTACCACTGTCTAACATACTATGTACTTTTCTTACTTGTTTTCTGCTCCCTCCCCGCAGGAATGGATGCTCCCAGCAGAACTCTGTTTTATTCATTGCTGTGACCTGAAGGTAGTAGTTAAGTGCTAGGTTTGCTAACCAAAAGGCGCACAGTTTGAATCTGCCAGGTGCTGCTATGAGTCAGAATTGACTCAGTGGCACTGGGTTTGGCTCTTGGGTTGGTGACCTGCAGCTCCTAGAAAAATGATTGACACAGGGTAACAGTACATCTTTGTTGAATAAATGGGATGGCTATATTTGGAGCTTCAGCAGCCACATTGTGACTTTGACGAGAAGTGAATCACAGAGAAACACAACCACAGGCCTGTTGTTAGTGAGCTGCTAAGTTAACAACTCTACCTGCTGATTTATAGTTGTAGCAGTGCCCTAAGAGTTTAAGACACAGTTAGTTGACACAGGTTTTTACTCTCAGCTGATATATTGATAAATGATAGGCCTCTCAAAGCTGCCGAATTAGTTTCCAATGGCTGCCATAACAAAGTGCCACAAACTAGCAAGTAGCCCAAATTCAGGGTGTCAGCGGGGCCATGTTCTCTCTGAAGGCTCCAGAGGAAGTTGTGTTTCACTCTCCATACTTCTGGTAGCACCAAGCACTCCTTGTCTTCTAGCTAAAGCATAGCTCAGTTGTAACACAGTTGTCTTCCCTGTGTGTTTGCATCTCTTTTATAGGATACCACCCAGACTGGATTACAGCCCACCCAGTATGGTCTCATGTCAGGTGAAAACATCTTCAGAGAGCTTCTTTCCAAACAGGGTAACTTTCACAGTTCCTGGGGTGGGGATCAGGATTTCAACATTGATTTCAGTGTGACACAGTTCAATCCATGACAGCTGTCTGGGGTGGGAATCAAAGGAGGCTTTGTAATTCTACCCCAGGAGGAGTAAGGCTTGGGCCCTCCAAGAGAGGGATGTGGAATGCAGCATCTACAGGGCTGTGGAATAATGCCTGGAGCAGCATTAGCTGAGCAGCCTAGTCCTTAGCTGCTCCTGGGACACTCAGGGTCTCTGGGTTTCCAGCAACACAGTGGGCATTAGGATACCACCTTTCATTATGTATCTCAAGTCTAGAACTTTAAAAGGATTTCTGGCCTTGGCATGCAAGGAAGTCACCTGTCTGTTAGCATGTCCGTTGTGTAAAGGAAGTGTGCTCTTGGGCTGGGTCCCCTTTAGGCTTTAGGCATGCAGTTCTGACAGCATGACTGGGGCCACACCCAGGACTCTTGTTTTCTCTGTTGACGTCCCTTCTTCCTCCGTGTACTAGCTCCAGAATCCGCTGTCAACCCTGTGAGGGCCAGGGAGTTAACACCACTTCCCTCTCACACAAGCAGAAGTGAGGAGTTGACCATTAATTACACGGTTATTTGCATTTGCTAGACATACCACTTTCCGTGGCTGGGACTCTGGGATAACCAGAAACGAGCCTGGGAACACGTGGTCCTATCTGGGCTCCACACAGTAACCAGCGGGTTCTTCCAGAGTGCAAACCACACCGTGTGATTTCTCTGTTCAAGAACCCTCCATGGATTTTCATTGCTCTGAAAATAAAATCCAGATTCCTTAGCAAGACCCACAGCTTCTCACTGGGTCTGGTCCCCACTTCCTTTCAGACTCCCTTCATATCCTCCCTAGCTTGTCTAGCTGCAGACTCTTCCGAGTTCCTACCCCTGGGCCTTTGCAACTACGTTTCTTCACTGGTACACTCTTCCCCATCTTCTCACCTGCCTGGCTTATGCTCAGGCAGTTATGCTTCACTCACGTGTCTCTCTCTTTAAGAAATCTCTCCTGACCTTTGTTCTTGAAGAGGCAGGTGCTGGGCAGGTGCAGGTGCTACATGCCTCACCTCGGGTATTGCACTCACAGAACATATCACAGTCTGCAATCATGTTGCCTACCTAGATGTGAACTTATTTCCTGGACTCTCCAGAAGGCCAGAGTTCTTCATCCGTTCTGTCTCGACTGTAGCTGCGAGGAGCGCCCAGTTCTGTAGGCATTTAATCCTGCTTGGAACGACAGAATGATTGATTGTACCTCTTCATTTCTCCACAGTCAGGTGGCAGGCCCAGCAGGACACTAATCTAACCGCCCTGTGGTGTCCTGGACCAACAGTAGTGTCATGACCACCACAAGACGTGCTGCAGTGCAGTTCTGGAAGAAGCATACAGACTGAACTGACCTCTGCCAGCAGAAAGAGAAATGGTTAATGGAAAGAGGAGGATGTTTCTTCTGATACCAAATTTTGAGTGTTCCCAATGTCCTCAAACATGCAGTTTCTCTTAATAGTTCCAATCTGAGTCTGTCATTCTTGTCTTAAATCTAGTTATAATTTCAGCTGTCACTTTATTTCCCAAAGTGAAAGCAGTAAATAAGACTTTAAAGAGTCCATCAGCAAGTGCTGTTGCTCAAACAGGAGTTGGAGGAGCTGTGAATATTGTACTGAGACATAAATATACTGAGTCTAAAAATCCGAATCTTATACCCTACGTGGCTGAGAAGCCGGGTCTTGGTGGGCTCATCCACACGTGAGAACAGTATTAGTGCCTCCTAGGACCACCGGGAGTCCCAGCAGCACACGGTGGTTAAGAGCTCAGCAGCTAACCAGAAGACAGGCAGTTTGAAATGACCAGCCACAACTTGGAAACCTCACGGAAAAGTTCTACTCCCTCTGACAGAGTTGCTATGAGTCAGAACTGACTTGATGACAAAGGATTTGATTGCTCATTGAGAGCACCTAAACTATATGCTTAGTAGTCGAGAGGAAACCATTTGTGCCCAAACTTGGAGTGACTTTACATTCAGACATTTTGTACAGGAGATAATAAATGTCTGTTACTATAAGCTGTTTGCTGGTGGATTTTCTTTAATCTGTAGCTGAAAGCATCTTAACTATATCAGCTAGGATAAATGAGGTGATACATTATGACAAAGGACCACTGTAGTTCAGGGGCCTGTTTTGAGCTAACTTCTCACTCAGGCAATGTGCCTTTGGGAGCAGGCAGGAGGCTCTTTTCTCATAGTCACTCAGGGTACCAGCACTGGCAAGTGAGAAGAGGGCCTTGTGTGTCGCACACTAGCTCTGAAGGATTCTTTTGCCTTGAGTGCCGCCCAGCATCTGGGCTCACATTTCATTGTTTAGAACAACTCACACAGTTAATGCATCACTTCAAAAGAGGCTGGAGCCCCTGGGTGGTGCAAACGGTTAACACACTTGGCTTCTACCCAGCAGACTGGAGGTTGGAGGCACACTGAAGGGAAGGCCTGGTGATCTACTTCTGAAAAGCAGCTATTAATAACTTACGGAGGGCGGTTCTACTCTAGCACCTGTGAGGATGCCAGGAGGCGGAGTCTTCTTGAAGGCAACTGGATTGTTTGTTTCCAGAAGAATTTAGGAAATGCAATCCTGCCCGCTGCCCAGAAAGCTGAAAATATCTGGTGTATGACACCGAAGTTTACCACATTAACCAACACCAACTCTATTACCTACTGGTTGTATGGCATCATGCCAACAGTTTAACTTCTTTGAATGTTGGATTCCTCATTTTAAAATGTAATTTTTTTGAATGGTTCCTGCTTTTCCCACTGTTCTGAATAGTGAAGGATATGAAGTGTGACAATTAAGGTTACAAACTTGCCACTGTGCACTACTGTTGGCAGCAGTGTACAAAACAACTCAGTAAGGTTTCATAACTGGTACATCAGTGACACTGATATACTCAGGTATATCAGCATAGCAGACACTGGCACATCAGTGTCTCACAGCTGTGTTCCTGTCAATGTGTGGCAATGTCTTGCTGAGTGGCATTCATTTTGTGGTTGCATGTTTTTGTTTGCTTTGTGACAATGTCAGAGCTTGAATTAGAGCAACCAGCAGACATTAAATTTCTCGTCATATTTGGCAGGAGTGGAAATGAAACAAGGGGCACATTAGTCCAAGTTCATGCAGATGATGCCACGAAGAAAACGGAAGTTTGCAAATGGATTAAACATTTTTCTCAGGGGAGAGAAAGTATCATTGATGAAGAGAGGTCAGGGTGGCCCGTAATGAGCAGAACTGGCAAAAAATTTGTACCAACTTGACAGTTACCTTTACTGTTACTGTTACAAATATTTACTCAAGGTTACAATTTGGAAGTGCCGAAAAGTCTCCTTGATAAAGGCAGGTGAAAACAACCTGTCCTTTTTGACAGCGACTCATGGCTCTTGCATCACGACAATGCAGCAGCTCACATGGCACTGTCTGTGAAGGAGTTTTTAGCCAGTAAACAAGTAACTGTCTTGGGCCACCCTATCTACTCACTGATCTTGCCCCAATGACTTTTTTCTTTACCTGAATATAAAGGAAATATTGAAACAAAGACATTTGGATGACATTCAGGACATCAAGCATCATAGGATGACAACTCTGATGGTCATTCCAGGAAAAGAGTTCCAAAATTACTTTGAAGGGTAGAATAGGTGCTGGTATTGATGCATAGCTTCCCAAGGGGAGTACTTTGAAGGTGACTGTAGTGACGTTCAGCAATGAGTTACATAGTTCTTTATGTAGAGTAAGTTTGCAAACTCAATTGTTAGAACTCAGAAACGTGAAGCCCAGCGAAGCCTACTCGGTGGGTGCCCATGTATCCGCAGTGCGAAGGAGGTGTCCAAGCTTTCTCAGCAGAGATCTCTGGCTGGTTCCAGTCACTCTGCTGCCACCTCTCAGTCCCCGCCACATATTTTATTTTAGACCACTTGGAAGTCAAAACACTGACTGGCTGTTTTCTGTTTTCAGGAAGAAGTACAGAAAGAATGTTTTGGGGGTAGAAGGAAAGAGGGGGTGAGGTTGGGGACTATTTTCTCTAGGGAACTTTTAGGAGGCCATTATTTTCTTCCTAATGAGAAAGTGTCCATTGGAAAAATAAACACTAATTGTCACTGTGAGCAAGAAGAAAAGGAAAGATTAAGTTCAAGAAAAGAGGGAATGAGACAAGGTAAAGAAGGCAAAGGTAGAAGACTGCAAGAAGCCTGTAATTCCTCAGATCTAGGGCCTGAGCTGCCCTCTGCACATGGATTTGGAGTGTGGCTGTCACCTGCGCTGAGGATCTATTTGCCTGGACACCAGGGCCAAATCTGCAGACAGCAACAGACATGAAGAGCAGAGAGAAACAGATCAAGTGACTGCTGGCCTGTGAACTGTTGCCAGCTTCCTGTGTACACAGGGATTGGTGGTCTAAATGAAACCCAGAGCTTGGAGTTTACTTTACAGATATACTTGTATAAGGTATTCATAATTAATTGTGTAGATTTAAATGCTTAGTAAAGTTTATTTATAATCTTAACCATAGCTTCTGTATTCCTTTCATCTTAAACAGAAGCCTTATTTGGGAAACTCAGCAAGACAGAAGTTAGAGCTGTTATATGTAAATATCAGTGAATTCACCCTTTATCTGGTATCTTACAGACTCTACCTCTTGAACAAAGAACTAGGTTAATAGTGAAAGAACCACGCAAATATGATGATCATTTATTACCTGTGAATGAATGAATGTGCTGCTAGCCCTTGGATTTCAGTCCCAGAGACTGGAGGATCTGGAATAGAGGGCAGCAGACAGCCAAAGGAATAAATTGAAGGCTATGCAGTGGGAGCATCTGTTTGTGCTACCCTGAGGAAGAGCTGGGTGACCCACAAGGCAGATGAAACACATGCTTGGGACAAAGGCCAAGTGTATCAAAACATTATTTTGAGAACACTTGATTTTTAACTATTTCTTCCCCAAAGCATTCAAGTAGCCAGCTAGGGTGAAGGGGAATTTTATTGGACCTCTTTGCAGGTTAGTGTTCAGAACAAACCCATTGCCATTCAGTTGATTCTGACTCATGGTAACCCCACAAATTTCAGAGTCAAATTCCATTTCATAGGTTTTCAATGTATATAATCTTATGGAAAGATCCCTGGGTGACAGAAGTGGTTTGTGCTCAACTACTAATTTAATGGGTAGTAGTCTGAATCTACCCAGTGACACCACAGAAGAAAGGGTAGCAATCTGCTTCCATAAAGATTACAGGCAAGAAAACTCTGTGGAGCAACTGTACTCTGTAAGACATGGGGTTGTGATGACTTGAAACCTGCTCTGTGACAATAGGTAATGTTAGGGAAGTAGATCACCAGGGCTTTTTTTTTGCAGCACTGCTGAGTAGATCTGAACCACCAACCTTCTGTTTAGTAGTCAAGAGCCAAACATTTGCACCACTCAGAGAACTAGTTTTAGGGATATTGCTGTCAGCTGCCATCAAGTCAGCCTCCAACTCAGGGCAACCATGTATGTTGCAGAGTAGAACTTCTCCATAGGGTTTCTTTAGCTGTAATTTTTATAAAGTGGATCACCAGACCGTTTCTGCTGCAGACCACCGGGTGGATTCAAACTAATAACCTTTCAGTTTGCAGTAGATCACAAACGGTTTGTGTTACCCTGTCACTGCGGTGTTGGGTGATGGCATCTGAATCATCAGTATGGTTTTGAGAAAGATTTCCTTCTTGAATGAGGCTGATGTGCCTACACATACCTGATAAAGTAGAATACTGGAGAGATGACTGACTCAAGTTGGGCCCTAAGTGTCAACTTGGCAAAACTGCTGGGTGATGGAGGTACAAGTCTTTGTCACAGGATCCCAGGTTTTGCTCCTTTGGAGACGTGAAGGCTGGTCTCAGCCTGGTGCTGCCTCATCAAGAACTTGTCCAATAGCAGATGTAAAGTGACAATGAAGCAATTTTTATGTTATCATCATCATTAATCCTTTAATTAAGATTCCTGTCAATATCCTGCCCCTTTCGTCCTCCCTCTCTTTTAAATCTCACTTATTGAACTAGTTTCTCCAAGCTCTCTCAGCTCAGATTTTAATTACAGTGATTCACAAGCCTGGAATTGCTAATAAGCTCCTCTTCCAGATTCCGTGAGAAATCAGAGGGTAGCAGTCTCATCGGTGCAGTTCATCAGCATAGAGTTATATATGAACACACACGGCCCCTGTTCTGCTCCTTTTTGGCCTTAAGTTGATGTTCAGATGTCAGACGGCCCCTTTCTTACATTTTGCACAAGCATCAGTGGCAGTAGCAGTGAAGACATCAAGATGAAACAAACAAAAGATATATGTGATGAGCCCTACTCACACAGAGAGAGAAGGACTGGTCATTTATTCTGTGTCATCGAAGATCAGGGCATTCAAACAGGGGAGGTGCTCTCCTTTAGAACACCAAGACTTGTAACAGTCAAGTTTGAAAACTTTCTAAAATGTAGCCTTTTCTTAAATGCTGGAGCCCAATTCAACATTTCCTTGATGCTCAGACCTCACATTGTGATGAACAGGCAGCCTGGGTTGACTAAAGAGCCCCTGCAATTACATGCTGAGTTATAGCCATTCTCTGTAGCTGAGATTTCTGCTAACTGGGCTTCCTGGTAAGTCTGGAGGAGTGTGGTGTTGCCAAGGAGAGAGAGGGTGACTGCATTTACTCTTAATCCGGCTGTAGAATATAAGCACTAAAGAGAAACTTAAAAACCATCTTCTCCAATGCCTTTATTTTATAGATTAGGAAAACCTCATTCCTATTTGCTTAAGTCACAGGTCAGTGGTAGAGGTAGGCACTGAACCAACTCTGACCTGGAACCAGTGCTTTTTATGGCCCAGAGTAGGACAGTTACCACATGTGCAACTTGACCACCGCAGTCTCAAAGTGGGTCCTTTTTTCTGACAACAATAGGAGATGGACCATCATTTGGGGTCAACCAGCAAAGAGACAGGACCATATGACCCTATGACTGGACCGCATGACCTTGACCACATGATCACTGTTACTGGCAGAGAATCACGTTCTACTTGGCCGTCATGCTCTGGGTACCTTTCTCTCCTCCCCACCTCTCCTCCACTTACTCACCTCTGTAATTATCTGCCAGTGTTTCCAGTACTCACTATTGTACAGTCCTTTAACCGAAATTCATTTAATTTTTTTTAACTTTTTAATAATATAAATAGTCAAGTGTGTGCAAATATCAAAGAATAGCGTACTAATCCCCCACCCAGTTCATACTCATACCTGACTTTATGTCACTTCACTTGAAAACATTTCCCTGAGAGACTAAAAGACCACCAGCCTGAGGCCAGAAGAATTGGATGGTGCTTAGCTACCATCAATGACAGCCCTGACAAGGAAGGCAACAGAGACGCCTGGACAGAGCAGGGGAAAAGCGTGGAGCAGAACTCAAATCCATGTCTAAAGACCAGACTTAATGGTCTGACAGAGACTACGGGAACCCCAAACTATGGCTCCTGGATGCTCTTGCTACCCAGAAACGAAACCGGTCTCCAAGCTTACTTTTCAGACAAAGATTAGACAGGACTACGAAACAAGATAATCCAATCAGATACATGAGACAAAATGGGCAGCTCCTTTCTAAAGGCAGGGGTAAGCAGAGAGGGCAGAAGGGGACAGAAACAGGACAAATGGACACACAGAAGACAGGGTGGAAAGGAGTGTACTGTCACATTGTGGGGATTGCAACTAATGTTGCAAGACTAGAGATGTATAAAAGTCCTTTTTTATGACTAATTAACTTGAACAGTAAACTTTCTCCTAAAGCACAATAAAAATTTCTATATTTTTAGAGTATGCCTCTAAATTTTTACTGTCATTATTATTTTGCTTTCTAATACCTCTTTCTTTTTTCTTTAAATATGCATTTAATAATCTCTCTGGTTTTCATTTAGAATACACTTTTTTTCTTTTTTTAGATGTTTAAGTTGTTCTTGAATTCACTTGCTTTTACATTTTCACTTTCACTGATAGAGACATATAGTGTTATAAATTTCCTTCTTCTAGCTCCTTTACTTAATTCCATAGTCTCTGATATGTCATAGTTTCATTATGTATTTTTATGAAATGCTGAAGTGTTGTCTTCCATTTTTCCTGACTCAGACCTTGCTTAGTAACGAGGTTGTTTTTTGTTTTCATTTTCACATGTTCAAGTTGCTGTGGAGTCAACTCTGACTCATGGCAACTCCACATGTGTCAAAGTAGAACTGAGCTCCAGAGAGTTTTCAATGGCTGAGTGTTCACAGGTAGTTCACCAGGACTTTCTTCCAAAGTACCTCTAGGTGGACTCAAACCGTTAACCTTTCAGTTAGCAGCTGAGCACATTAACTATTTATACTACACAAGGATTCATAGCCAGGTGTAAAAGTCTTTTTAGTCTTTGATTTGTTATGTTTGCATTTTTATTATTTTCTGATCAAAGAATACTGTTTTTGTGGTTTCTGTTCCTTGAGATGTATTGAGGTTTTCTTCGAGGCCTAAGTTTCATGTGTATAATATATTACTGAGCTTTGGGGTTTTAGATACATCTTTAGACTAACTTTATTGATTATGCCATAGAATTCTTCTATATCTTCACCATGTTTTTGGTCCTTTGATCTTTTTTATACCAAGAATGGTGTGCTGAAGTCTCCCTAATATGATGTGTATGTCCACGCTGCCTTCAGTTCCTGCAGGTCCTGCTTTGTGACAATTGTTGGTGTCTAATTGATGCATGGATATGAATATATGTTTATGAGCACTGTGAACTATTGACATCTGTATAATAAAGAATTCTGTTTCTTTTAGTTTTTTTCTAAAGAATTTACTTTATTGGATATCAAAACTCTAACACTTGATTTCTTTCTATTTGCATTTGGTTCATGTATCTTGGTCTAGACTTTCATCTTTTGTTTTTACACTTTGTGAATCTCTTGGTGTCTCTTTTATAAAGGGCTTCCTGGACTCTCCAACACCAAACTGCGTTTAGCACTGGGGCCAGCTCCTCAGAAAAAGCCTGACCTGGACCTTACAGAACACAGAGTGGTCCCGGAGGCTAACAAACCGTTAAAACCGTACATGGGGTTGTCTGAGGGGCCCATAGGTGGAGCCAGTTGATTGGGTGAGGAGGGCCAGACCTTTATCAAAAGTTCACAGAAGTTCTGAACAAAAGGAGAAATGTGCTGTCATGTGGGGGTGGGAGGGAGCAGCTAGAATAGAATAGAGATGAAAGTTCTGGGTGTTACATGGCAACATGATATAGACCATAAAATTGTTCTTAATTCACATAAAAAGAAGAAAAAGAGTCTCTTTTAAAAAGTGTGTCTCTTTCAAAAACCATATTATTGGATTTTGTTTTACTATTCAATCTGAATGTTTCTTCCTTTGAAAAGTATCTTAAGTCAATTTATAAGTATTGATATCATCAATACATTCAGCCTCAACTCTGTTGCGTATTGTATGTGTGTGTGTGTGTGTGTGTGTGTGAGCATGCACATGAGCGTGTGTGCATTTTAAGAGTCTTTACCGTGAGGTCTGTTTGCTTTGCTTTATTTAATGTAATCTTTTTGCCTTTAGGAAGGTTTGTAATTTTGTTCTGAGGGTTAAGTTTTTGACTAATACCTTTATGTGATGCTCCCTTTTATTGCTTCTTGTCCATTGATTACATCCTGTAAACAATACTGAATTATCTAGTTCTTATTCCCTTTTCCCGTCTGTCCCCCTAGCACTGATCTGAAATTGCATACTTTTACTCTCACTTAATGACTCTAAGACAATTAACAAATGTACTGTATTTCACACACACTCTTTCCAGTATCCTCCTTCTTTGTAGCTATATTGCATTTACATTGTCAGAGCATGTAGCTGTAATAAATGCTGTCTCCCTTTATCAGTCTTGTTTGTTTTAGATCCTTTGTAAACAGGTGTTTATTGCTCACCACCATTCTGTACATCGACGGTTCTCCAATCACTTTGGTTGTCTGAAATTGCTCTCTAATACATTCCTAAAAAAAGACCACGAGAACATAATTACCTCTCTTGCTGTGGTAACAAACGTCCGTTTGCCTGGGCATAGAAATCTATGAAGTGTTGCTGTTGAAAATCTGCTGAGAATTTAATTTTTTTTACTTTATAGATGACTTTGTTGTTTTGCTTTGATGCCCACTGAATTATTTTTTAAGTTTAATAGTTTCACTAAGCTGTCTCAGTGTTATACAGTATGGATCAATTTTCCCAGTGATTTTGCAATATGTGGTTTCAAGCCTTTTTTTTTTCTCCCACCCCTAATTTCAGGAATGCTTTATACATTTTACATTTTAGAATTTATTCTGTTGCACTGCCTTGGTTCTCTTGGTCGATTCCTCTTATGTGTAGGTTGGATCTGCTTTGCCTATCTGGTATATCTAGTTTTTTCTTAATTGAATATTTTTTTGAACTTCTTTGTCTCTTCTTGATATTTAAATTTTTCTGCTTTGCTGGCTGGCTTCCGTGTTCTATTTCTTTTTAGGAATTATCTGTTGTCTTTTTTCACCCTTGAGTTCATTCTAGTTTTGTTTTCACTTATGAGGTTTTTCTTTTCTATTTATTTTTTTCATGGCTCATCCGACTCGACAGCACTTGGCTTTGGCATTTATTTTTCTGAGTGTCAAAATCTCTTTTATAATCTTCCTTTTTCTCTAATCCTAATTCATCTTTATGTGGTCTTTTCATGGATTCTATTATTTTAAGAATTGTTTCACTGTGTTTGGAACACCACATGATAGTTTTCACACGGTTGGTGGGCATGTCCTTTTAGCCTGCTTAATTGTTTTATTTGGGACATTATTCTGCTCTTAGTTCTCCCTTTTCTTATAGTGATTTTTTATGAAATTCTTTGGCACCCTTTTCTGTGGTACATTTTTAAGGGAAATGACTTTTCTTGTACTTTTAGAAGGGTAGGTGGCTGGCTCTAGCACTTCCTCTTGTATAGTTTTCATGAAGCAATCAAAACCCAGCCTTGTAGTGAGATCTGCCTCCTCCGCTTCCTTCCCCTTGGACACTCCCTTCTTCCCTGTGTGCTTCTCCTGCTCAGTTTGAATTCCGCCCTCAGCAGTTTCTCCTCAGGGTTGTGATTTGCTCCAGAAGCCAACTTTGCTTTGGGCTTCATGTATTCACAGGTCAACAAAATCCAGTATTTTCAGACCTTTCTATGGTGTCTCTGTGCTAGCCCATAAATTGGATTCTGTAGGACTCCCAGCTTCAGTTACTGCTCTACGATTGGTCCACTGCATTTCCCAGTGGGTACCTGTGACAATTTCAGATCTCCCGTTCTCAGGAGTTCTAGAGACCTTACTGTCTTACTTCTACACAGGTGCTAATACCAAGCAGGCCTTGAGGAGCTGAATGATTGGTCTTCACTCACTCATAAGTTGGAATTTGTCAGAACACATTTTACTCAGTTCGGTTGTAAATATGGTCCATGGGTTTTTTAAATTTCCCTCTTGCTTATTATCTCTACTTTAATGGGGCAACATAGAGAAAAAGTCTAAACTATACTGCTGCCACTATCTTCCCAGAATCTACCATCAGTCATTCTATACCTGGGTAGCCTACTAGTTTCTTCTATCATAAGCTCCCTGAAGACAATAAGACAGATACTCTGTGTCCTGGAGCACTACATAGACTGATACATACACATATATGTAAGCTTTTGTTACCAAATTATAAAAGTAACACATGGTAAGCTTCCAAAACTTATAAAACACAGAATAGTATATAGAAATAAAATTAAAACTACCAGGTATTGTGCCATCATAGAAATAGCCACTTAGCTGTCTTCCAATCCTTATTTATGCAAATGTTAATATATATGTATGTGTATGTGTGTGAGTATATATATATATACATAAATATATATGCACAAAACTTGAGATTCCAGTTTATGCTGCAAGCTTTTCGTTCCAACAACCAGAGGCTCATTCACGTTACCTCAGGAAATGAGGACATTGTTGTAAAGTTAGTTATGACTGAAAGTAAGCCATCAGCTGGTCTTCATTGTGCTTGAAGCCCCAGGCCACCATGAGATGTTGAGTGCTGCTGTGTTATGCCTCTTCCTGGTAGCTAGTATCCGAGAGGCAAGTTGATATCCTCACAGTAGAGTGATTTTCTAATTCTGCTGCCAATCTCTGCCCTGCCATTTCATTTGAATTTCTAGACAGAGGGGTTTGCCTCCTTCCTCGGTGTCAAACAGAACTGTGATGATCCACACAATGAACAGGTCTGTTGAGTAACAGAGATTCTTCACGGCCTCCAAGGACGAGCTTGTGCTCCTACAGGTCCCAGGATAACACTAGTTCATCTGCCTAACAGCCGGCAGCCCGGACAATGAGGACTGTGCACATTTGAGACAGAGGGGTGTTATTTCATCACAGCTTTCTCATTGGGATCCTTAGAAAGCAAGGCTTTGCATAAGGATTAAGAAAAGGGAGCACCAAGTGACAGACTGAAACCCAGGTGACCCTCACAGGGCAGGACTCCCTTACAAGTGTGGCTGTCAAACATTACTGGCCTTCAGGATCAGGGACTGTGAGCAGCCGGCTGAAAACCTGATTCTTGCTCCCAAGGATCCTGATTTGGTAGGTTTGGCTGGGACCCAAGCAAACTGTTTTTAACCAACCTTCCAGACAAGTTCAATACTCATCAAAATCTGAGCTCATTGGCTTAGGTGACTGCCATCTTCTCACCCTTTTATGGACTGAATTGTGTTTCCCCAAATGTGTGTTGGAATTCTATCCCTATGCTTGTGGACATAATCCCATTTGGGAATAGAGTTTTCTTTGTTATGGTCATGAGGCCATATTGCTGCATAGTATGTCCTAAACTTAATCACTTTTGTGTTTTGAAAAAAGTAGATTAGACACAAACAAAAACAAAAAAGAGAGCAAGGCGGATTCCCTGTGAGGATCGTCTACACGCCAAGAATCTAGGGAACACCAGGGGCAGGACAAGGAATTAATCAAAACGGTTAAGATCTTCATTTAGACTTTCAGCCTCCAAAACCATGGAAAAATAAATTTCTGTTTTTTAAAGTCACCTGTTTTGTGGTGTTTGTGTTACAGAAGCATGAGGAAACTAAGACATGTCCCCTGATTCAGTAGAGCAAGGACAACATTCACAGAGCCTTCTCCCGACCCCAGGAAAGCTGGAAGGCAGCTGATGGCCAGTGGGATGCTGCTTCAAAGTGAGCTCCTTGAATTCTCATGTCATCACAGGTCATAAGAGGTAAAGTGCAGCCATAATCTCGGTACACAGCTAAGCTACCCTTTCATGAAGTGTACAAGTTCTTCACCCTTTTTTGGTCATCAAAGTCAAAGCTGGACTTTGTTTTCCCAAGGTGTTCGACAAAGTGGCTGGCTTCAGAAGGACAATACAGAAATGCTTCAGAAGTTTTCAACCCTCTGGCAGCTTCTTAGGAGGGTAAGTTGGGAACTGATTCCTATGATGAAGGGGTGTGCACCAGTTCATATGCCTCAGACTTCGGGAGTGCCCTCTTCTGACAACAGAGAGCGGTTATCCTTTGATTGGATAATCCTACTTGTAAGGATTTATACTGGAAAAACATCAGAAACATGAGAAAATCTTGATATACGATAATAGCTGGAGAAATATTGTTTACCATACTGGAGAAATTTACAAGTGGGGAAGAGCTCACTAAACTAAGAGATATTTATAATTTTTGCCACCCTCAGGCCTAAACAGGTGTCATGACCTAGACCATGCTTACAGTATTGTACCAAATGGAGAAAACTAGGTCGTAGTTCTAGAAAAAAAACTTAGATGTTGTATGTAGCAGCATCTGGCATAAGAAAATTAAAACAGTTGTTTGAAATGGTGATATAATTTTTTTTCATGTGCAAACTGGAGTCATAGTTTATGGTATTTCATATTTTATGGTATTTCAGTCCCAGAAAATATTTATAAACTTGTTTTCTAATACAGTGACTCCCTACAAAACTTAATCATAAGATTCTACAGGGGCACTTGTTAAAAATACTGATACATAGATTTCACTTGAGATCTGCTATATCAGGATCTACGGAAGAGGGTACTTGGGATCTTTTGCATGGGTGTATGTATGTGCGTGTGTATTCGTGTGCGTGTTTCAGGTGAAGGTTTACAAAGCAAATTAGTTTCTCATTAAACAGTTAATACATACACTGTTTTGTGACATTCATTGCCAACTCTGTGACATGTCAACACTCTCCCCTTCTCAACCTTGATTTCCCTATTACCAGCTTTCCTGTCCTCTCCTGCCTTTCCATCCTTGCCTCTGGGTAGTATGCCTGTTTAGCCTCATTTTATTTTATGGGACTGTTTAATCTTGGGCTGAAGGCTCACCCTCAGGGGTGTCTTTAATGCAGAGTTAAAGGGGTGTCTGTGAACCATACTCTCAGAGTTTCTCCAGTATCTATCACACCAGTAAGTCTGGTCTTTCTTTTCTTGAGAGTTAGACTTTTGTTCTATATTTTTCTCCAGCTCTTTCCAGGACCACCTATCACAATCCCTGTCAAGACAGTTGGTGGTGGTAGCTGGGCACCATCTAGTTGTGCTGGACTGAGTCTGGTGGAGGCTGTGGTAACTGTGGTTCATTAGTCCTTTGGACGGATCTTTCCCGTATGTCTTTGTTGTCTTCATTCTCCCTTTCTCCCAACAGGGTGAGACCAGTGGAGTATCTTTTAAGAAGTGACATAATTTCTGAGGGATCTTTTCCTTTTCAATTTCTAGCTTTGCTATTTTACAACATTATCAGTATCGTTTTTTTAAAAAAGAAGAGCCCAGTAAAGAAAACTTCTCATTGTATGAATCTTCAGAGTAATCTGACCAGCATCAAATCTTCCAATAAGTCTCAGAACTCAAGGGTCTTTACCCTTCTCCGTAAGGCTTAAGAAGAAGCTGGCTGACCACTCATCAGAAGCAGAGAGAAGTAATGACCACATGGGTGGGGGCTGCCTCTGTTCAGCTCTGTGCTCTATGATTTTTAAAAACATGTTTTGTTACATCAGGGTTTCTCAACCTGTGGTAATTTGGACCAGATGCCTTTTTTGCTGTGGGGCTGTCATGTGCACTGCAGGATGTTTAATGGCATCCTCTCCCTCTACCTGCTAGATGCTCCCTCTCCAGTCATGACAACCAAAACTGTCTCCACACATTGCTCAACTTTTCAGAGTTGAGTATGGGACAAAAGTGGCCCCAGTTGAGAACCTGTAGATTAGATTGAACAAAAATAAATTAAGTGCCTGCTTACTCCCTCAGCCCTGAGACAGTCAGCCTTAGTAAAAGCATTCTCAGAGTGTTGCTATGCTGTTTTGAATTCACCATCAGCAAGAGGCCAACACTGTCTGTCTTTAGAATACTCTTAACCTTCTTTTCACATTTTCTCCTTTAAATAAAACCCACCACCCCTCCCTAAACTCCTGGAGTACAGAAATTTCTCTTCCTACTGACACACAGATGTGATTTGAAGAAAAGAGCCAATGGGGAATCTGAGAGATGTCACACAAGCAGCAGGGTGCAAGAAGCTAAGCTGGGAACCAAGTAAACTGGATTCTAGCTTTGGTTTTGCCGTAAGAAGTGACTCTGGGCATGTCAATGAATTACTCTAGCCTCCACTGTCTTTTCTGCAGAGGTGAATGTTGGACCAGACCATCGTTCTGCACTCATTCTCACTAAAGGGTAAATGACCACATAGTAAGCTCTGTTGGCCTTTCAAGGGATGGTTACACATTTGTTGGTAAAAAATGCTTTCAGTAAGCTAGGGAACTGCTAGCTTTGAATGTGAGACTGAGGATTCTCCATCTTCTCCTGTGTGTGATGAGAAAACATAGGACATTATAGAGCAGACATGCAGCTATGGACTTTAAAACTCTCATAACTGGAAAGCATCCTAGATACCATTCTATAAATGGAAAGCTGGAAAGAAAAGGTGATTTCTCTGACTCCTATTTTCAAGTGGTACAACGAATGTGGTGTTTTAATACTGGAAACTCGAGACTGTAGGGAGAATTTCTTTTCAGGGCATTACATGTCACTCAATTCTAATCATTTTCAGGGTCACTTATCTGAATCCCTTAGCACACTGATTCATGTCTCCTGTCCTTGGGGGAAAGAAATAATTCATTTTCTGGTACTTTTCTACAAAAGAGACCATCAGGAAGCAGGACAGACACTAAAAGAGTAGCAACAGAAGGTAGCTACTGAAAGACAAAAAAAAAAAAAAAAAGGGAAAATCCTTCAGTGTATCATTCAGATCCAGACAAGCGACCCAAACCACACAGGATTTTAAACTAACTTGTTGCCATCTAATCAATTCCAGCTCATAGCTGACTGTATGGAACCAGTACGTTTCCAGGGAGCAGCTGGTGGATTTGAAGTTACAACCTTTTGGTTAGCAGCCAGAGGTCTTAACCACTATACCACCAGGGCTCTGGGATTTTGAACAGGAAAGGTAACTAAAGATTTGCTAACTGGTAAAACGAGAATACAATAACTGGGGATTGACTAAAGAATTATTAACTAGAAACAGGAGAAGGTAGTTAACAGGAGGTTGGCTATGAAGGGTGAAAAGTACTCTGAAGAATGCTGGAATGGCAGACAAAGGGAAGAGACATTGCCTTAGGGCTGAAGCAGAATACCCTGGGAAGAAGACCCCCTCAAGACAGAGATTCAAATCTTACGGTCAGGGTGTGGCTGTGGTTCACCAGGTGGGGGAAAAGTTTGCAGAAGTGTCTCAGGTGGAGGCTGTCAAGCAGGAACTACCCCTCCCAGGGTGCCAACAAAACTTACCCAGAAGTCATGCAACGGGAGTGCAGTCACACATTCTCAAAAGCTGGTTGGAACACTTGTGGGACTTGCCAGGAAGTTTCCAGGAAGCTGTCCCCCAGAGGCACATTAGAACTCTCCGGGAGCTGGATGAGAGGCCTACAGGACCCATCATGAAGCTATCCCTAGGGGATGCCATTGAACTCCTTTGGGAGGGCTTCACTAGGTGTCAGGCACACCTCAGGAGCAAGAGGGACACAAGGCACACCTGGAAGAGAAGCTTGTTTCTCCAGTGGTGGGCCTCCAACACCTTCTCCTGGCAAAGCTTAACATTGTGCTAGAACTGTTTGCAAGAGTCAGCTCCAGAATCACAAGGAAGGCAACGAAGGATGATGAACTGAGAGATATGTGACGTAATCCACACGTTAATTACTAAGCAGCCTATTCGTAATCAAGAGCACAGGCATTGAAGCATTGCATTCTGCACATATTTCTATGCATATCCAACATGTACACATGTACAAAAATACACACACCACACCACACACACCACTGCAGTATGCACATACACTCCAAAACAAACACACACAGTCTTTGAATTGAAAAACTGAAGCAAGCACCCCTTTTCTCTAGCTCAGCTTGCCCCTGGACACAGACCCTCCACCTGCCCAGAATCACCAGGGGAGACACGCTGCACTCCTGTGGTCCTGTGCAGAAGCCAACAGCCCAGCCTCTTCAGTTTTCATACTTTCCTCCTTCTACCAGACTGTACATTAATGCTGCGCTAGATGACATGGCAACTGACAGAAGTTTTGCTTGAATTTCTGGAACTTGAGTATCATACAAATAAGTAACTTAGCTGCAAAAGACCTCTTCAAAAGTGTTGAAAACAAAGTGGTCATCTTGAAGACTAAGATGCACTTGAGCCAATCCGCGGTATTTTCAGTCACATCATATACATGTGAGAGTTGGACAATTAATAAAGAAGACAGAAGAAGAATTGACGCCTTTGAGTTGTGGTGGAGAAGAAGAATATAAATACTATGGACCATCAAAGGAACGAACAAATCTGTCTTGGAAGAAGTACAACCAGAGTGCTCCTTACAGGCAAAGACGATAATACTACATCTACCTTGGAGATGTGGTCAGGAGGGATGAATCCCCGGAGAAAGACATTGTGTTTGGTAAAGTGGAGGGACAGCAAAAAGGAAGAAGACTTTCGGTGAGACGGACTGACACAGTGGCTGCAATGATAGGCTCAGACAAAGCCATTGTGGGCGTGTTGCGGGACTGGGCAGTGTTTCATTCTGTTGTACACAGGTTGCTGTGAGTCAGAATCAGCTTGACAGCACCTAACAACAAGAGCAACAACTTAGCTAGGGTTTGTCCGGGTTTGTACCTGTTGTTCCAACTGCAGCCTTGTTAGTGTCTCTTCTCACTAGAGGGGACAATAAATTGCATCTTCCCTAAATGCAGTCAAAAATCGGTCTACTGTTATTAGTTTGCAAAGGAGAGACACCTCTCCCCCCAGGCTGTATGGTATCACGTCTCTGGTCTTGATTTATTGTGTGACATTGGGCTGATTAGTACATCTCTGTAAAGTAGTCCTCCAGGCTGGAATGATAACAGTGAGGTAATAGTGTGTACTACTGCTTGCTGTCCTGGTGGTTCTGACTTGTGGAAACCCCATGGGTGTCAGAGTGAATATCTAGCGGTTAGGAGCCAGGGATGCTATTGAACAACCTACAGTACCCGGGACACCCTACAATGTACCTATAGTACCCTAAATACCCTAAAATGCTCATGACATAGGGTTTTTGATGGTGGACATCTTCGAAGTAGATTGCCAGGACTCTCTTCCAAGGTGACTCTGAGTGGACTTGAACCACCAGCTTTCGGTTAGCTGCTGAGCTCGTTAACCACTGGCACCAAGATAATGTGCACTGAGCATATGGAGAGGCCAAAGGGTGGGAGCAGCTCCCTCGCCCACGAGCTGCTCTGTGTGCCCTCCTCCTCTTTTCCTGTCAATGAGCTTCTATTGTCTTTAGACAAGACTGACAGGATGCATTTTGGTCATGAGGGAGCACAGTAAGTCTTCAGGATAATCGCTGTGGACCGCCAGATGAACAAATAGGTCTTAGGAGAAACATGGCTAGAATGTTTCTTAGAAGCAAGGACAGTGGGATTTAGTCTCACTTGCTTTGTACGTGTGCTGCTGAAACAAGTACTTGACTGGCTTACTTTGTGCACATCACTAGAAAAGACCAATTGCTAGAAAAAGACATCCTAATCATAAAATAGAGGGTTAGTGAAAAGGAGAGAAACCCAAAATGAGACAGATTGATGCAATTACCCTAAGAACGGTGTCAAACATGTCAACAATTGTGATGATGGCACAGAAATGGAAACACCTCATCCTGTTATGCACAAGGCCATCATAAGCCACAGGCCGCAGACAGTACCTAACAAGAGCAACTGGGAGGTTGAAGGGACCAATCTCAAAGTCTTTGGGAAAGAGGGTAAGAGCTCTAAGTGCCCAGGAACTGCTACCCAAAGAAGGGGATACTGAACCCTCTTTCCAAGTCATTCATTTTTTTTCTGAAGGTTCCCAGGTGCTTAGGGCAGGGGCCAGAAGTGAATGTTGCCCTCTGGGAGGCAGCTCGGCCCAGGTGGAAGGCTTTGCAGGAAAAGAGCCTTCCAAGATCCTTATGCGCTGGCCAAACCGGAGTGAACACCCACTGGTGATTTGGGGCAGCAATTCTCTGAAGCTCTTCAGGAAGGAGGAACGCCAGGAGAGGCCTCCTATGCAGGAAAGCTAGTAGTGGCTCTGATGAAGGCTGTTTGGAAGCATCTGTTTGTGGTTTGACCTGTGCCATGCAGAGGTGCCCTCAGAAACTGCACTGCCAGACTTAGCCCTCTAGATACAGGACGGATTACTCCAGGGGTTCTCAACCTAGGCATTACTGACATTTTGGGCAGGTAATCTCTTGTGATAGTAGTGAAGGCTGTCCTGTGTTGTAGGGTGTTTAGTAGCATTCCTGGCCTCTACCCATTAGATCCCAGTACCCAACATCTCCGTCCTGATTATAACAACCAAAAAGAAATTGGGCAAGATCAACCACTGGGTTATTCCATCCACTGGTTATTTATTTAACAAACAGGCTGTGGATTGGTGAGGTCCTTAGGCACCCATAGTATGCCTGGCTCCAAGAAGCAGAGGCAAGTGAGCCTCTCGTCTCAGCCCTCCAGAATACCCACAGTAGAGCTTTGCTCACAGGATAACCCACCCATGTGCAGAAACAGGACTGACTTCTGGCTTTCCAGGGTCCTCTTTTGATACTCCCTTTTAGGACAAGCCCAAAAGGTGGTTTAGATTGGAAAGAAGAAGAAAAAACTTTTCAAATAAAGTTAAGGTGGGCTCATTGGGTACACCTTTAGAATCCCTCAGAAGGGAGCCCTTAAGTAATCATAAGAACCAGAAAACAAAATCAAACCAGTTACTGTTGAACAGACTTCAACTCACAGTCAAGAACAGCTACTATTTCTTCATCATGAAACACACGCCCAACACTGCTAGCACATGACTGCTTTCAATCATCGCACAACAATTCTCATAGGTGGGTACACTTTTACAGAGGAGAAAATTGAGTCACAGACAAGCGAAACAATTTGCCAATTGAGATGGAACCTGCACATGGTAGACCTGAATTCTGAATTTGGACTCCACCCAGCCCTTTGCAAGCCACTGCAGGGTCCTCTGAGCTGCCTTCTCAGATATTCTTTGGAAGTTGTTACCAATACCTTGTGGTTTAGCATTTCATTCCACTCTCATTTTTTCTACTCAGATGTGCTCAGTTTTGCTCCCGAAGCCAGCTGAAGTCATCTCAGGGAAAGGGACCACAGCTTATGTTTGTCTCATGTCTGCTTTCAGAGCCCAGCATATATATCCTCAAACGCACCCAACAGATTCACCAAGGCAGACAAGTTTCATGCAGAGCGTGGTCTCTCAAAATTATGATTGTCCCACTGGAACTCCCAGGATCCCACAAAGTCACTTGTCCCCCTTTCATTGGAATCACACCTAATGAAGAGATCCATCTCATCTCTTCCTCCATCTCCCTCCAGTGGCAACCTAGTTAGGTTCTTTTACAATTAACTGTTTGTAATTAGAGAGGAATAAATCCCATGTGTCATTTTTAAACCTCACCCATTAAACAACGATGTCCAATTTTGAAATCCCTCTTTAGACAAGGAGAAATGGTACATGTGTGGGACAAGAATTCTCCAGATATGCCAACCTAAATTTAATTATGCAAGGGGAGCAGGGATTTACTTCATTCTTCCTAGAAGTGCTGTAATTCAAACTGAATTAGGGACTGTGCTGGCTGACACCATTATTCAAAGATCACGAGCCCAGCCCTGAGATCCTCACAAGCAGAGCCATCATTGGGACCATTCTGTCTTACAACCTTCTTCCAGAAGCACCATTTATTCAACTTCTTTCTTTCTTTTCATAAGTTTTCAAAAGTATGCTATTTGAGCATTCAGTTCAAAGCAGTATACAGCCCTTCAGATGTTTTGTCTGACAACAGTTCACCCAGTGCTTATGATAGACCAGAGCCCTAGTGGCATAGGAGTTAACTGCTCCACTGCTAGTCTAAATATCAACAGTCTGAATCTGTCAACTGCTTTCTGGAAACCCTATGGGGAAGTTCTTCTCTGTCCTACAGGGTTGCTGAGTGAGAATGGACTGGATGCAATGGGTTTGGTTTTGGATTATGACAGACCAGGTGCTTCATATACAGCAAGTGGTAGGCATCTGGCATGGATTGAACTGTGTTCCCCCAAAATGTCTAGCCATTTGGCTGAACTATCATTCCCAATATTTTGTGGTTTTCCTATGCTATGAATCCTAATCTCTGCCTGTGCCTAATAGATCAGATCATGTTAAAGGGGATTAGAGTGAGACTGTAAAACCGTTCCTAAGATCACCTCCCTGCTCCAATGTAAACAATTTCCCTGGAGTGCGGCTGCCACCATCCTTTATCCTTTCATCCTATAAGAGATAAAAAGAAAGGGAAGCAAACAGAGTTGGTCTCATGGATTGCATTGTGTCCTCCCCAAAATGTGTGTATTGATTTGACTCAGCTGTGAGTCCCAATATGGTGCAACTCGTCCCATGTGTTGTGAATCCTGCCTCTGTGATGTTGACAAGGGATAATGGACAGCACTTGTGTTGATGAGGCAGCGCTCAAGTTACCAGCTTGTGGAATATAAGGGAGGGAAGTGAGCAGAGTAAGTTGGGAACCTCATGCCACCAAGAAGGCAGCACAGATAGGAGAGCACATCCTTGGGACCTGAGGTTCCAGTGCCAAGATACTGTCATGGAATTTGGACTCAGCCTATTGGACTGTGATAATTTCTCTTATTGGATGGACTTGTAACTTGTAAATGGATTTGTGGCTTACTGGACTGTGACAATAAAGTTTCCCTTCATGAAACTGGAAATCCACTTGCAGTGTCTCTATTAAAGTAGCACTAGCTAACTAAAACAGAATTTGTTACTGAGGGAGTGGAGAGCTGCTCTAACAAATATCTAAAAGGTGGAAGCAATTTTAAAACTGTGAATGTATGGAAGACTCAGAAGGAACCAAGGAGAACTGTTGACACCAATAAGGGTACAGATGGTGAGAAACGAGCAGCAGAGGACCAGTGGCAGCAGCAATGGCAGCAACAGAGCCAGTATAGTATGAGACAGTGCTGGAACTGACCATGGAGCAAGAGAGCTGTGTGCCTGTGCATAGAGGTTTCCTGGCAGAGAGTGTTGTCTCTGGGCACTTCAATCAGTGGAGCTAGACTTGCTGACAGATGGAGTGAGGAAGCTGAGTGTCTGTGTGCGGGAGCCTTCCTGGCAGAGTGAGGTGACTCTGGACACTTAAATTGGTGGAGGCACAGAGCTTTGGAACACCTGCCCCAGCAGGGAAGATATGGGCCTGCGGCCCAGGCCATGAAGCCATAGGAAGCAGAAGATAAAGAGAAAAAGAGCAAGAGAAGCTGATCTACCTCAGTCTCAAAAGGTATGGCTATGACGTCAGGAGTTTGAAAGGATGGAGCCATGGTTTCCTGTATTTTTTAGGGTGGAATTGTCACTCAGTTGGGCTTAGGGTGCATCTAAAGCCAAAGGGGCAGAGTTGCTGACCAAATGGGCCTAGAAGGCAGAGTTGTAGCACAGGGCCAGGGTCTCCATTCAGATCCAGATCTCAGAGAACGGAGGATTGTTTTCAAAGCTTTGAGGACTAATGTAATGTGTTTTGCTGACTTGTTTGTCCCTGTTCTGCCTTTATTCTCCCCGTTGTAATGGAAATGTCTAGCTTGTGCCTGTCTGTTTTCCTATTGTACTTTGGAAGCAGATAACTTGCACTCTTGACTTCACAGGTGTGGAGAAGTCTTTGTATTTTGGAATTGGAACTTATTTAAGACTTTTGATATCATATGGGAGGAACATGTTTTTGCTATGACTTTTGCTATGATAGGATGAATGCATTTCATGTTTCAAAGAAGTGATTTTGGGGGGCCAAGGGGTAAAATGTCATGGATTGAACTGTGTCCCTCCAAAAATGTGTGTACCCATTTAGCTGGGTCATGATTCCCAATAGTTTGTTATTGTCCTCCATTTTGTGATTTTCCTGTGCTATAAAGGGCGTTTCCCTGGATTGTGGCTTGTACTACCCTTTATGTTTTTATTTTACAAGAGATGAAAGGGAAGCAAGCAGAGAATTGGAAACTTCATGTCATCAAGAAAACAGCACAGGGAGTAGAGAGCATCCTTGAGACTTGACGTGCTTGCACCAAGATGCTCCCTGAAGAAAGACTGATGCAATACAAGGGCCTTCCTGTAGAGCTGACAAAGAGGAAAAGCCTCTCCCTCAGGCAGACATACTGAATTTGGACTTGCAGCCTACTGGATTGTGTAAGAATAAAATATTCTTTGCTAAAACCATCAACTTGTGGTATTTCTGTCAGAGAAGTGCTAACCGACTGAAACAGTTGGGAACTTCATAACATCAAGAAAGCAGCAGCAAGAGTAGAGCATATCCTTCAGACCTGAGGTTCCTTGTGCAAAGATGCTTCGTGACAAAACACTGATGCAAAACAAGGACTTTTCTCTAGAGCTGACAGAGGGAAGGCCTTCCCATGGGGTGGACATCTGGACTGTGTAAGAATAAACTCATGTTTATGAAAACTATCCACTTGTGGTATCTCTGTTAGAGCAGCATGAGCTGACTACTTAAACAAGAGAATCAAGGCTATGAGAAGTTAAAGAACTTGCCAGTGCTAAAAAGTAGATCCAGAATCTAAATTTAGCAGACTTCACCTCCAGAGTCTATTCTCTTAACCATTTCACCTTACTGGTGTTTTGAAATTGCTTTGCTGAAACTTATTACTTGGCATCACAGGCAGTCTAACTCTAGTCAACAGGGAGTTTTGGACTGTCTCTATACATACTGCATTAGCACAAAGCCTTTGGCAGTTGAGGTGAAGTACAGAGCTAAGCGCAATAGAAGTTCTAAGTCTTCTCATGTGACAAGAGAATTTTCTGGCTAGGAATGACGAAAGCCACTCCTCCCAGCTCAGGGGTGAAATGTTGTAATGTCAGACAGGCCTAGTAAATAAGCAAGTCAGCATCTTCCAGGAACTCAGTGTCCTCAGATGGTTTTGTGAAATCTATTTGACTGTGTCCTTCACTTTTCTTGTTGAAATCTGACCTTCCTTAACCCTTGCCAAATACTTGTGGTATTTCTGTCAGAGAAGTGCTAGCCGACTAAAACAGTTGGGAACTTCATAACATCAAGAAAGCAGCAGCAAGAATAGAGCATATCCTTCAGACCTGAGGTTCCTTGTGCAAAGATGCTTCCAGTCAGTTTTATTGAGGCTTTGGATCAATCAAAGGAAAACTGTGGTTTTTGCATACCAGCTGTGCAGGGACAGGACCCAGCCACATATCATTCACAGAGCAACAGGTCCCAAACACAGCCTACCTCTTTGGTGGGGCTGTCTGCACAGATCATCCACATTTGTGGATAATCCTGGTGACTCCTTCACTGGGAATACCACAAAGATCGCATGTCTGATTAGACTCAGTGTCTCACCCAAGGCCTCTGCTTACAGTGGGGGAATTGTGTCCTTCACAGGGGCATCTTATCAGGTGGCAAGAGGGACCTGAGCCTCTGCTCACACTTGAATCTGGACAAAGAAATAGGCAGCTCTTCTAATTGACACAAAGACACTGGATGGGATAATAGTGGCCTCTTCATGGTTCCCAGGCTTTAGGGTCTCCAGGAACACAACCAACTGGACATTCCACTTCTTTCTTTTCCACATAGAATATTCCACCAGTTGCTGTTGAGTCAGTTCTGGCTCATGGAGACTCCATGTGTGTCAGAGTAGAACTCTTCTGTAGGATTTTCAGTGATTGAGTTTTTGGAAATACATCACCTGGACTTTCTTCCTAGGTGGCATTGGTGGACTTGACCAGCCAGCCTTTCATTTGCACCATATTCCTTTTTTCTGGGCATCCAAGCCTATCTCCACTCATATTTTCTGTGTCCAACTATTTCATCATTTTTCTCCCTTACCACCTTTCTGGGTTTCACTTCTCCATAGATGATAAGTCCTCAAAAAATCCAGATCTTAGAATGAGTGTAGAAAGGGCTTGGTGTTGAGAAAATCCTTTCTTCTAATATAGAAAAAGACAGTCACAAATCTATGAAGTCTCCAAATAGGCCTAAACTGTGTACAGATACAGAGAAAGGGAATGGCAAAAAGGTGTGCTACCAAAGGATGATGAAAGCAGGAACTGAGTCTCATCCTCACCCTCCCTTGATATTATAATCCTCCTTCGATGGATCTGTGCGCACAGCTGACCTACAAGCATCCAACCAAAGGAAGTATGTTGGTACACAGCAGGAGGGGCATTAAGGGTACCAAGTAAATTTGGAGGACCAATTGTTGGCAGAGCTAGGATTAGTGTTCTAGGGTATCTTTTCTCTGCAGTAACGAACATCTCACTCCTGCCTTCCTAGTGAAGGAAATGACATTTAATTAGTATAAAGCTGATTGGATTTCCTGCCAAAGAATGTACATTAAAAATGTGGCTGGACAAGTCCTCAGACAAAGATTGAACTGCTACACAAGCCATAAGATGATACTAGTAAAGAATGTACTTCTTGGCTTGGCCACATACAGGAGACTGAGTGGGCAGCTCCTGCTAGTAAGACGAGGGGAGATGACAGAGGGGAACAGGAACTGGTTAAATGAACACAAGAAATAAGGGTTGGAGGGGAGGAGTGTGCTGCCACAATGCGGACACCATGGCTATGTCACATAGCACAGTCTTTGTAAGCTTTTGTATGAGAAACCGACTCTTGTGGTAAACTTCTTCTTAAACACAATGAAAAAATAAATAAATGTTTATAATTTTTTAAAATGTGGTTGGGATCCCAGAGTGGTCTGGGATACTTTGGTGTGGTTTGCTGCACAAGGGGAGCAGCCAGAAGTTGGGAAAAGGCAGCAAGATGAGTCCAGTGAGCTGCAGGCTCCATGTCTCTTCATGTGAATGCTTTCTTTGGTCATGCATTCATTCAAATCCCATCTACTTCTGCAACATACTTGTGGCACCTTAAAGCATATCTAATATTGAATGTTAAGGTAAAGCAAACACAATGCAGCCACTTTAGGAAACTGTCTGAACCTTTCTGTCCAATGAACAGGTACACCTGTGTTTGACAGGGCAACTTCACTCCTAAATGTTTACTGGGAAGAAGCAAGCCCTCGTGTTCCCACAGAGGACTCAAGAAGAATGCTTGTAGTAGGTTATTCATAATACCAAAAAATAGAAACAGTCTAGGTGTCTATCAATGAAGAATGAACAATCTAGGATACATTCATACGATTAATTGCTATTCAGTAACAAGTTCTTGTTATTTGGTGCCATCACATTGGTTCCAGTTCATAGCAATTCTAAGTACAACAGGACAAAACACTGCTCATTCCTGTGTTCTACTCATAGCATTATGCTTGTGTCCATTGTTGAAGCCATTGTGTCAATCCATTTCATAGAAGATCTTCCTCTTTGCTGAACCTGTCTTTTACTAAGCATGATAAGCATGATGTGCTTCACCAGGAAATGGTCTCTTCTCATAACTGTGCCCAAAATACACGGGACAAAGTTTCATTGCTTCTAAGGAGCATTCTGGCTGTAATTTTTCCAGGACACACTTGTTAGTTCTTCTGGCAGTCCATGGTATGTTAAATATTCTTCACCAACACCATAACTCAAAGGGCTTATTGTACATCAGTCTTCTTGACCAACCATTGCCTTCATATGAGATGACTGAAAACACCATGGCTTGGATCAGACTTACTTCGTCCTCAGAGTGACATCTTTCTTTTTCACCATTTTAAGGAGATGTTAGCAGCAGATTTGCCCAATGCAATGTGTTTGATTTCTCGACTGCTGTTTTTATGGGCATTGACTGTGGACTCAAGTAAAATGAAAATTCTTGACAACTTCAATCTTTTCTCCATTTATCATGATATTCCTTATTGGTCTGGCTGCGAGGATTTCTGTTCTTTATATTGAGAACATAATCCATTCTGAAGACTACATGCAGTCTTTGATCTCCATCAATAAGTGCTCCAAGTTCTCTTTACTCTTGGCAAGAGCCACAAACAAGTTGTGTCATCTGTCTGTTGAAAGTTGTTAACGAGCCCTCCAATTCTGATGGCACATTCTTCTTCATATAGCCCAGCTTCTCATATTATTTGCTCAGGATACGGATTGAATAAGAATAGTGAAAGGATTTAACCCTGAAACATACTTTCCTTGACTTTAAACCATGTAGTATCCTCTTGTTCTGTTCTAAAAACTGCTTATTGGACTATGTACAGGTTCCTTATAAGCACAACTAAGTGTTCTAAAATTTCTTTGCAATGTTAGCCACAAGTTATTAAGATCTACACAGTCTATGGTCTTTGTATAGTCAAAATAAACACCTTTCTTGTGGTCTCTGCCTGCAGTCAACATCCATCTTATATCAGCAATGGCATCCTTGTTCAATGTTCTTTTCTAAATCCAGATTGAATTTCTGGAAGTTTTCTGTCAATGCACTGTTGCAACTGCTTTTAAATAATCTTTAGCAAGATTTTACTTGTATGTGATATTAATATTGTTCAGTAATTTCCACATTATGTTGGGCCATCTTTCTTTTGAATGGGCATAAAATACGGATTTCTTCCAGTTGGTTGACAAGGTAACTGTCTTCAAATTCTTTGGCAAGAGAGTAAGTGTCTCCAGCCCTGTATCTATTTGTTGCATCATCTCAATTGATATTCTGTCAATTCCTGGTGTTTTGTTTTTGTACTGAAGCTTAGACTTCTTCCTTCAGTATCGTGAGTTCACTATCATATACTACCTTCAGAAGTGTTTGAACATGAGTAGGTCCTTTTGGTTACAATAATTCTGTGTATTCCTTCCATCTTTTTTTCCAAAGCTTCCTACACCATTCAGTATTTTCCCACACCGGATCCTTCAGTATTACAACTTGCTGCTTGTGTTTTTTTCTTTAATTTTTAAGTTTTAGCAATGTTGAGCTGGCACGCAAAATCGGACTGGAGAAGATCTTGTTCCTCAAAGTAGAGTTGACCATAATGACATGGATGCAGTAAAGCTTTCAGGACATTCATTTGCTGATGTGGCAGGACTCAAAATGAGAAGAAACAGGTGAAAACTTCTATTAATTACTAAAACATGGAATTATGAAGTATGAATCTCAGAAAATTGGAAGTTGCCAAAAATGAAATTGAATGCCTAAAGATTGACATCCTAGGCATTAGTGAAGTGAAATGGACTGTTATTGTCCATATTGAATCAGACCATGATATGGTCTACTATGATAAGAATGACAGGTTAAAGAGGAATAGCATCACATTTATTATCAAAAAGAACATTTTGATATCTATTCTGAAGTACAACACTTTCAGTGATAGGAAAATATCTACATGTTTACAAGAAAGACTAACACCATTCTTCAAATTTATGCACCAACCTCTAAGATGAAAGATGAAGAAATTGAAGATTTTTATCAATTTCTAAAGTCTGAAATTGATCAATGCAATCAAAATACCTTGGTAATTTACTGGCAATTGGAATGTGAAAGTTGGACACAAAGAAGCAGCTTTGGTAACTTGAGAAATATGGCCTTGGTGATAAAATGATGCTGCAGATCACATGATAGAAATTTGCAAGACTTATTCATTGCAAATAGTTTTTTTCAACAACATGAGAAGTGAACATACACACAGACTTCAC
Source organism: Heterohyrax brucei (assembly GCA_028571685.1). NCBI lineage: Eukaryota > Metazoa > Chordata > Mammalia > Hyracoidea > Procaviidae > Heterohyrax > Heterohyrax brucei. Next base: position 22,810,282 of record CM053146.1, read on the forward strand.
CAAATGGAATGTGGAAGAATCAAATCAGCTATCTCTGTGGAAAGACATGATGAAGAAGCACAATATATTATCAGTCAAAGCAAGGCAAGTGGCCAACCACAGAACAGAACAGACCAGCTATTACCATTTGCAGGTTCACGTTGAAGCTGAAGAAAATTAAAGCAAGTACAAGAACCAAAATATGACTTTGAGTATATTTCACCTGAATTTAGAAATCATCTCAAGAATAGATTTGATATATTGAACACTAATGACTGAAAACCAAACTGTAGAAGGACATCATATATGAAGAAAGCAAAATAGCACTAAAAAGCAGGAAAGAAATCAAAGACCAAAACGATGTCAAAAGGGACTCTGAAACTTGTTCTTGAACGTAAAGTAGCTAAATTTAATGGGAAAATGATGACATAAAAGAACTGAACAGAAGATTTCAAAGGGCAGCTCAAGAAGACAAAGTAAAGTATTAAGATGACAGGAGCAAAGACCTTAGTAATAAGAGGTAATACAACTCTGACACATACAACAGCATGGATGGATTCCACCGAAACTGTGCTGACAGAAGGCAGACACTGAAATGCAGGTACTTATGATTTCATTTACCTGAAGGTCAATAAGCTGCAAAACTAACCTATCATAACAGAAGTAGCAGTAATGATTTTCTTCATTTGGCTTGGGGAAGGGAGAAGTGGGAGACTGAATGAAGGGAGAATGAGAGAACTTTCTGGAATGGTGGAAATGTTCTTTCTCTTGATTTGGTGTGAGTTAGAGTGGTATCCAGCCAAGTGCCTTCGAGTCGGGTCAAATCTCATCAAGCTACACACTTAAGACAGGAGCATTTCACTGTGTATAAAATATTCCTAAAATAAAACAACAACAAAACCTCTGTGAATTGCTTTAAAAAACAGAGAAGCATTTGAAATGACGCCAACAGCAACCCAAAAAATGCATGTGTGTTTACACAAATACGTATATGGTATGCATGTATATGATCATAAATAAAAGGTCTTCCTATAAGGCTGTCCTATCTTTGTACTTGAATAAAATAAGTTGTGTAAGTGATACAGTTTTAACTGTTTTATTATTTGGAAGTATGTTTGATAGCATTGCATGTGGAAGAGAATTTTCAATAAATGGCCACGGCAGCAGCTTCCAAATGGGACCCAAAATAATCAGTTACCATAGCCCAATATCTTTCGCCATTGACAATCACAGGCTCTCCTCATTCATCTTGGAAAAAATAAGGGCCAGTTATTCTGCCAGACCAAAATCCATACCAAATGGTAAGTTTTCTTGGATGAAGTGGATGATCTGGCATCACATTGGATTCTCATGGCTCCAAATGCTATAGTTTTTTGTTAACAAAACCATTCATCCCAAAGTGGGCCTCATCACTGAAGATGATTTTTCAGCCAAAAGCAGCATCAACTTCCAATAGCTCCAGAACCCAGACAGCAAGTATATGGACAGCACAATATATGGTCACTGGACTTCATTTCTTTGGTTAAAATAACTTTGTGAGGGTAAAGCTTCAAGTCCAGATGCAAAATCTGCCAAATTATGGTTGACAAAAGGCCTAGTTCCTGCACTTGGTGAGAAATTGATTGGGAAGAATACTTGTGTACACTCTGATGAACAACAGTCATATTTTCATTAGAATGATCAGTTTGTTGTTGCACAGGGATTGTCAGATTGGCAGCACATGAGGTTGTCTCAATCTCTTTGATTAAACATCAAATTGTTCTTTCACTGAGATGATTATGTGCATCATATGTTTCATTTAATGCATGGAATGTTTGATGAATGGAACACTCATTTTGATAATAAGCTTTAATAATAATTTCTATGTATTCTGAAATTGTGTAGGTGCACAAGTAGTCTTTAGCAATAACAGACCAGAATAGTGCAGGATCAGGTGAGTGAGCATGCAAAAAGTTAGACTTAGGAGAGCCTGGCCAGCTGGCCTTCCACAGCTCAAGGCAGTAAGATCATGGAGCAGAAGGTCACCAGACACATAGATAAACACTAGCTGATACCCAAAAGAGAGGCACCAGATAGGTCAACCAAACTATTAAGTGTTCAAACATCAAACCAATTCAGAAGTCTTGAATATCTGTAGATACAATTTAAACCATAATAACCAAACAAAAAATTGCAATGTGTTTCTGATGACTTGAAAACAACAATTTCTAAGCACCTAAAGAAGCAGACTACAATGGCTTCTAAAAACTCCCAAAATAATCAGTGGATTTCCCAGATGAAGATTTCCTAAAATTAACAGAGGTAGAACACAAAACATTGATATATAGAGCACTGCAAGATATCAAAAAATAGATCATTCACAATGTGGTAGAACACATTGAAAAATTAAACAAGCTGCAAGAAATTCTTGAGTAGCAACAAACATAAAATTGACAGATTAACAATAAAATTCCCGAGCTTAAAAACACAGTAGAAACTCAAAGGAGCAGGATCAAGGAAATGGAATGTTGAATTAGTGACAAAGTAAGTCACACCAGCATACACTACAAAAAATCAGATAAAGGATTCAATAAAAATGAAGAATGACTAAGAGATATGTGGGATTCTATCAAGAAGAATTATACGAGGTCTGACAATTAAGTCCATGAACTTAATTGTTCTAAATGCTACATACCTCACTGCTGAATATCACTGACACCAGTGCCTAGTCCACCCTTCAAAGCAATTTTGGAACTCTTTGTGGCATGGCCATTGTTCATGGTGGCAAGGTGGCAAGTTTATGAATGTAATTGTCTAGTTGTCTTTGAGGGAGTTTTTAGCCAGCAACAAATAATTGAATGGAACACCCCCCTACTCATCTGATCTGACCCCCAATGACTTTTTCTTTAACCGAAGATAAAGGAAATATTGAAAGAAGACATTCTGATGCATTCAGGACATCAAGAATAGTATGATGACAGCTCTGATGGCCATTCCAGAAAAAGAGTTTCAAAATTGCCTTGAGGGGTGGACTAGGCACTAGCCTGAGTGCATAGCTTCCCAAGAGGAAAACTTTGAAGGTGAACATAGTGATATTCAGCAACGAGGTATGTAGTACATTTTCTAGAATGAGTTCATGAGCTTAATTGGCAGTCCTCATATATGAGTGATAGGAGTACCAGAAAAAGGGACGATAACCGAAAACAAAGAGAACTAATGAAGACCTGCGGACAGTTTGGCAAAGTGTCAGAATATAAGATAAACATAAATAAATCAGTAGGACTCCTTTATACAAACAAAGAGAACATCACAAAATCAATACCATGTACAATAGTCTCCAGGAAGGTAAAAGACCTAGGAATAAATCTAACTAGTCCTTTTACTCTCTTGATACAGTGTTTGGATAAGCATAAGTGTTTGATTTTTAGTAGTTTCCATTTATCTATTTTCTCTTCTTCTTTGGGGGCATCTAAAAGACCTATACAGAGAAAACTACAAGACCCTACTACAAGAAACCAAAAGAGAGTTACATAAGTGGAGAAACCTACCTTGCTCTTGGATAGGAAGACTTAACACTAAGAAAATGTCTATTCTACCCAAAATGATTTACATACATACAAAGCAATCCCAATACAAATTCCAATGTCATTTTATTTTTTTATGAGATGGAGAAATAAGCTATCAACTTTGTTTGGAAAGCGAAAAAAACCTCGAATAAGTAAAGGACTATTGAAGAAGAGGAACACAGTTAGAGGCCTCATATGCCCGACCTTAGTACCTATAACACTGCTACATGCTCAGAACAGCCTGGGACTGGTACACAGATATATAGACCAATGCAACAGAAGAGAGAGTCCAGAAATAACACCATCTACCTACAAACAGCTGATATTTGGCAAAGGCCCAAAGGACATGAAGTGGGGAAAAAACAGTCTTGTAGTTAACAAAGAATGTTGACAAAAAAGGATATCCATCTGCAGAAAACTGAAACAAGACCCGTATCTCACTCCTTGCACAAAAACTAACTCAAAATAGATCAAAGACTTAAATATCAAATCTAACATGGTCAAGATTATGGAAGGAAAAAAATAGGGAAAACACTGGAAGCTCTATACACCACTCAAAGTTACTACAAAGTATTGCTAGCAATGCCCCAACAGCAGAAGAGAAAATAGATAAATGGGAACTCCTAAATATTAAACAGTTATGCTCATCCAAACACTGTATCGAGTGAGTAAAAAGCCTGCCTACAGACTGGGGGGAAGAAAAAAATAACAACCAGGTATCTGACTGACCTCTAACTTCCATAATCTACAAGGTTTTCTGCAAAATATCAACAAGAAAAAGACAAATAACTCAGTTAAACAATGGACAAATGATGTGGACAGACATTTCTCCAAGGAAGACACCCAGGCAGCCAGAAGACACATGAGGAAATGCTCACGATCATTACCCGTTAGACAAACCCAGATCAAAACTACAGTGGGATATAATCTCACTCCAATAAGGCTGGCACTAATCCAAAAACCACAAAACAACAAATGTTAGGCTGTGGGGAGATTGGAACTGTTTTACAATACTGTTGAAAATATAGAATGATACATCCTCTTTGAAAAACAATTTGACACTTTTTTTAAAAGCTGGAAATAGAAACACCACATGATCCAGCAATCCCACTGCTTGGAATATATCTTAGAGAAATGGGGGCTGTCACAAACACAGATACATGCACACCGATGTTTATTGCAGCACCATCGAAAGTAGCAAAAATATGGAATCAACCAAGGTGCCAAACGACAAATGAGTGGATAAAGAAACTATGGTATATTTACACAGTGGAACACTATGCAATCATAAAGAACAACGATGATTTTGTGAACATCTCATAACCTGGAATCATCTGGAAGACATTAACCCGAGTGAAATCAGTCAGCTACAAAAGGACAAATATTGTATGAGACCAGTATCAGAAGGACTTAAGACTTACGCACAGAAGAAAATACTCTGACAGCTACAAGGGTGTGGAGGGAGGGAGATGGTTATTCATAGATTAGGTAGTTGATAGCAATTATTTTAGGTCAAGGGAGTGACAGCAAGCTGTAGAGGGGAGGTTGGTATAGCTGGACCACACCGTAAGCTAAAAGGTTTTCTAAATACAACCAACATTTTAAAGGACAGAGTAGCATGGGACATTGAGGTCAGTTGACATAACTGGCCTTTTCTAAGAGATTTTTCTGCACAACATAAGAGTAAGTGCATAACATATTAGTAAAAGCCAGTAAGCTGCCATCTAAGAACATCAATTGGTCCCAACTCAACTGGAGCAGACGAAACCCAAGAATATCAAATACATGAAGAAAATAGGAGCCCAGGAGACAGAAGGGTCCCTGTGATGGTGAGACCACATCAGCTTGTGACTAAAAGAACTAGATGGTGCCTGGCCACCACCGAAGTCTACCTTGACAGGAAACCCAACGTAGAGTTCTTAATGAAGCATGAGATAAAGGGGTGTGCAGATCTAGAACTCTGTTAAAACACCAGACTTGATGATCCAACAAGCAACCTGGAGGGCCCCCTGAGAACATAGCCCCCTGGACTTGCTGTTAGCCCAAAGCTGAAACCAGGACTGAAGGCAATACTTCATCCTAAGACTGGACTGGACTAGGGGACATAGAGCAATGCAGGTGGTATGTGTACTATATGGTTTCATGTATATATGAGGCTGTCCAACTGTTTTCTTTCAAGAGAGGAGAAGAAAGGATGGAGAGGAGGGGACAAGTGTGTGGCTGAGTGAATACTGGAAGCAAAGAGTGGAAAAGTAGAGTGTGCTGTCACAGGGTGAGCAGAGCAGATAAAACTGTGTCAAGGCAGGTGCTCAGGGTCTTACAGGTCAGACTGACTTAGATTGTACACTTTCACTTATTCACAATAGAAAAAGTAGAAAAAAAAGATAATGTGTAATTAGCACCAACTGCTTGTTTAGCACGTAAACTGATAGATAACACCAATTGTTTCATTAGTTTTTTCCTTAGTTATCTATTTTTGAATATATGTATGTATTCATTTACTTATTGAGAAGGATTGTTTTATGGCATAAAATGTGAGTATAATAATAAAGTATCTATTTTAAATTAAAAACAGCAATAACAATTCAAAAAAAAAAAAGAGAAGCGGTCTAGAGCCAGTAAAGCTGCATCCAAGCCTATCTCCAGTTCTTACTAGCTGAGTGAATTTAAACATGTCACTTAACCTCTCCATCCCAATGTGCCTTCTTTACCTTAATGCAAGAGCAGTACCTTCACGGGCTGTGGTGGGGGTTAAGACTGTAAAGCACACAGCACCATACCCAGCACACAGCAATCTCACAGTGCTATTCAAAATACACATTAAGCATTGGTGAACCTTTATGTGGAGACCATAAATTAAGGGTGTCCAGGATAGGGCTTTGGAAGGGGATCACAAACCTCTGGAAAAGAGCTGGCAATGTACAGTGTGCCTCAGTCAATGTTTATTCGGGTTGGGAAAGCATGCATGACTTTAATCAGGTTCTTGGATAATTGCTCTAGGACTCCAGGATAGGTTGATTCCTATAAATGATCTATACAGTTAAACTCTAATCCTCTGACAGAGGGCAGTGATGATTTTGTAGCAGTGTTCTTGCCTCACATGTGGAAGTCATTCAGTTCCTGGCCAATGCATCTCAGGTAGAGCCAACACCTGTCAGTGGAGGCTCGTGTGTTGCTGGATAGATTTCATAGGAATTTCCAGACTAGGATAGACTAGGGAAGAAGTCTTGCCAATCTACTTCTGAAAATCAGCCAGTGAAAACCCTTTGGAGCACAACAGTCTGACCCGCAACCAAATGTGCGGATGGTACAGGACCAGGCAGCGTTTGGTTCTGTTACGCCTGGGGTCACCAGGAGTTAGGGCTCGCTGATAGCGGCTAACAACAGCTGTGTTTCCAGCATTCTGTTGGCTTGAGAGTTACTAAATTCAGTTAACCCTGGTATGGGAAAGGCTCACCAGAGTGTGGACACAGGGAGGAGGGGTCACCTGTGCCATCTGAGAGGCTGCCCCTGCAGGTGACAGGGCACTAACTCACACACCATTCTTGGACTTTTGCAGCTTTGTAAGGACAATAGTGCTCATCCATTTTAGGTGAGTAGGCCAGGGACACAGGAGCAAGAGGGCTGGGCTTGGGTGTGGACAGAGGTGTGAGAAGTCTTACTGCTTCTAGAGGAGCTCATTTCAGCAGCACAGGAATGGGTGAAGAGGGCTTTCAAGGGGCATGAACTACAGAATGGGAACTCATGCCCAGGGAAGTGGTTGTCTCTTCACCCCTACCTGTCTGTCTTCTTGTGCCATCTCTTCAAGGCTGGCTTCCTGGCTGCCTGGTCAGGAGAATACTGTTGGTGTCTCTTTTTCATCTCTAGCATTTGCTTCTACTTGGAAAGCCAACAATGGCAGTGGAGGGTTGTCTGGTCTCACTATGAGTTTAAGGACACGTTTATCCTTCTTGGGCACCAGAGTGGGTGAGACATGGAGTCAGGTATGGCTGAGACTTTGGAGTCAGGCAGACTTGGTCTGAAGTCCATCTGTAGCACTTACTGGCCAGGTGATCTTTAGAAAGATTCTTCACTTGTGTGCCTCAATTCATCATCTCTAAAATGGGGATGAAGGCCTGGGCTGTGGGAGCCACACACAGTCTAGTAACCAGTTGCTGTAGAGTCAACTCTGACTCATGTCGACCCTGTGTGTGTCAGAGTGGCACTGTACTCCGTATGGTTTCCAGTGACTGATTTTTTAGTAGTTTGCCTAGCTTTTCTTCTCTTGTGCAGTTGGGTGGACTCCAAACTCCCACTTTTTGGTTAGCAGCCAAGTGTGCTAATCATTTGCATCGCTCATGTGGTAGGCAGCACATTAAACTTTCTACTGACTGCCAGTGAGCCTCTGAACTTTGTTCATGCTATCGTCTAACAAGTTATTAATTCAGCCAGCTAGTAAGCCCTCAGCCCCTGCTTAAGTGCCTAGTTCTGTGCAAGGCCCCTAGGGGCACTATGGAGGAAAAAATGGACACAGTCTTCCCATTCTGGGCCAGTAGGCATCTCTGGGGCATGACTTATTTCAGCCCCTGTTTCCATGCAGAGAGACACACCTGACATCCTTCCCTTCTGAGTGTGGTTGACAGATGATAAGACCTACCAGCCCCACATGGGGCCCACAAGCATCAGCAGGACCTCTGAGTCTTGCTTCATTGAGAACCTGCTCTCAGAAATAGGCAAGGACCACCACTGGTCACAGAAGAGCCTCTGTCCACCTTGCTAGACTCCCACATGGGCCAGGACCAGACAGAAAGCCTGGCACCTCTGTCTGAAACAGAGAAGGAAAATATCATCTCCCTTCCTCCCACAGGGTGTGAGAACCATTACTTCCTGGCTCCAGTGGGATGTCAGCTGGTAGGGGAAACATGACCCCATGGAATAGACACAGACACAGAGTAGAAGAAGGGGTCCTGGAAAGGATGCTGGGCCTTGGGAGTGAAGTCATAAAGCAGGCAGCTGGATGGGCAGACTGCATATCCCCCTGTCAACAGAAGCCCTTTGTTTTGACTCTGAGCCTTGAGTAAGAGAATCAAGAGAAGAGAGGATCCCATGCCTTGTCCGACTCTCAACTGGTGTTGGCCGTGGCATCAGTGGGACAGCAGCACAGGTAGTAGATATTACTGTGCATCTCAGTCACTGTGGAAACAGTCCAGTGACTAAATTCTTTATCAAGTTACCAGGCAGCATTGCACACAAAAATTTAGGAACTTGGAACAAAGGAGAAAAGAAGACTCTGGGGCACAGGGAGTTGAGAATGTTAGATTCACCTTCCTAGTCCACATAGAGATTCTCCCTCCACTGCCAGCCTTGGAAGACTTGGGCTTCCTTAACAAGCAATGTGACCTAATGGTACATCCACACAAGGATTTCATTTCACCATTTTCACAACCCACTGAATGAAGTGTTGCCATTCCCATTACATAGATTCACTCAGAGAAAAGCTAGCTAGTGGTGGAGCTGGAGTTGGGATTTGAACTCAGGTCTGTTGAATCTGAAGCCTGTGCTCTCTTTGCAGCACTAGGCTTGCTACCTTCCTGCTGCTGTCTATCACACCGTAGCATGGAAGCCAGGTTGGATCTCAGCAGACAGAACCTAGCAGAGAGATTTGGGGACTTCATACCACCAAGAAGACAGCACTGAATGTAGAGTATATCCTTCAGACCTGATGCTCCTGCACCAAGATTCTGTCAGACTAAAGAAAGATGGATGCAATGAAAAAAACTTCCTCCAGAGCCAACAGAGAAAGTGTGTTCCTCTGGGGTCAGCACTCTGAATTCAGACTCTGTAAGAATAAACTTTTGTTAGAGCAGTAGCAGATGACTAAGACAGGCTTCATGTATACAAGGTCTGACAATTGAGTCTGCAAACAGAATTGTTCTAAGTGCTACATAACTCATTGCTGAATATCACTATGGTAACCTTTGAAGTACCCCCCTTAGGAAGCTAGGCACTGATGCCAGGGCATAGTCCACCCTTCAAAGCAATTTTGGAACTCTTTATAGTATGGTCATTGTACACAGTGGCACAGTGGTAAGTTTGCAAACTTAATTGTATAGTTGTCTGTCAGGGAGTTTTTAGCCAGTAGAAAAATAACTGTATTGGAATGTATACCTAATCATGTGATCTGGTGCCCAATGACGTTTTTCTCTACCTGAAGATAAAGGAAGTATTGACAGGAAGACATTTTGGTAACATTCATGACATCAAGCATAATACAATGAGAGATGTGATGGCCATTCCAGAAAAAGAGTTGCAAAATTACTTTGAAGGGTGGACTAGGCACTGGCATCAGTGCATAGCTTCCCAAGGGGACTACTTCAAAGGTGACTGCAGTGATATTTAGCAATGAAGTATGTAGCATTTTTTTCCTGGATGAGCTTGCAAACTTACTTGGCAGCCCTCGTATTGTTTTATAACATTGGTTAGCAACCTTACAACAGGGTACTCGACCTTCCCAATGTTAGGTTCCGTATCACCAGCGTTCCTGTCCCTTGCTGCCTTCTAGTCCTTTTCCTAAGGCTGACATGCCTCTTTAGTCTTGTTTTGTTTTATGGGCTTGTCCAATCTTTGTCCAAAGGATGGACCACAGGAGTGACTTCATTACCGATCTGAAAGGGTGTCCAAGGGCTGTACTCACAGCTTTTGTCCAGTCTCTGCCTGGTCAGCAATTCTGGTCTTTCTTTTTGGGTTAGAATTTTGTTTACATTTACCCCACCTCTGTTGTGATCTCTGTTAGAACAGTCAGTGTTTGTGGTGAGGCATCATGTAGTTGTACTGGATTCAGTGTGCTGGAGGACAACATAGATACGTTCCATTAGTGCCACGGCCTTCATTGACATCAATACTTGTGTCTCTCAGTAATTTGCAGCCGAGAGTTCACTTAAAAAAAAAAAAAATTTAGCCCCAAATGAACATATCAGTGATTAGGCATATGAACCTGTGGATGGTGACTGACTTTTGGACTTTACATGAGCTACGTTTACTTTTTTTTTTACAGTGGCAGAATTAAGTTTGATTTGATGAAAGTATATTCTCCCAGCTGATGTTTCCTTGTCTCTGAACTGAAAAAACTTTATTCACATACTAGCTGGTCCCTTGGATGTTAGTTTCCTAAAATTCACTCTTTAGGTGGGATCATTTATGGGCTGATTCTCTAGGTTCTGGAAATCTAAAGTGTGAATTGGATGGAGACTGACCCGGTCAGGCTGTCTGGGAAGAGTCTGGAGTGGAACGAAGGGTCTGATGGGACACTGCATCTGTCACCAAAGAACTTAGCATTAGAATTCTTGTCAGTTACTGGCTGTGGGCAGCATGTTACTCAATGAGCCTCCATTCCCAAATTTATAAAGTAGAGATATAAATGCCTCCAGAGGAAGCTTGGAAGATAAGCTTGGTGATCTACTTCTAAAAGATCAGCCAGTGGAAATCCTTTGGGAGGCAGTGCTACTCTGACACACATGGGTTTGCCAAGAAATCAGAATTGACTCAACAGCGGCTGGGTTTGGTTCTGTTTTATTGTTGCTGTCCTACTCATCTTGCTTGATTATGGAGAGCAACAGAATGTGATGCAGCACGGCGGAGGATGTTGCAAACTGTCGTGTGATCTGTAAATGTTTGGCAGATTACTGTTTAACAAGCCCATGGATTGACTTTTAAAACAGGAGATAAACTAAGGAGAGGATCAGGTTCCTAGGCTTCTTTTGGTTGTATCTAAAGTCCTCTATTCTCTGAAGGACATCAAAGAGATGAGGAAAATATGAGTCTTGGAGACAGAAGGGGCCAAATAATTGGGAGATTACATCAGCAAGAGAGAAGAACCAGATGGTGACCTGCCATCAGAAATGACTTCCCTGACAAAGAATACAACATAGAGTCCCTGACTTAGTGGGAGAAAAATGGGGGTACAGATTTAGAACTCTAGTAAAAGACTAGACTTGGTGATACAACATCCTTGAGTGTCCCCTGAGGACATGACCCCTGGGCTTTTTGCTAGCCCAGAGCTGAAACCAGTACTGAAGCCAACCCTCTAGACAAAGATTGTGCTGGACTTTAAGACATAGTGATGTTGGTGAAATATATGCTTCTTGGCTTAAATACATCAGGTCTGACAATTAGGTTTGTGAAGTTATGCTAGAAGAAGTGCTTACATATCTCATTGCTGAATATTGCTACCATTACCTTCAAAGTATTCCTCTTGGGAAGCTGTGTACCAATGCCAGCACGTAGTCCAACTTTCAAAGCAATTTTAGTACTCTTTTTCTGGAATGGCCAACAGAGCTGTTACTTTATTACCCTTGATGTCCTAGGTGTCATCAACATGTCTTCCTTTCAATATTTCCTTTATCTTCAGGTAAAGAAAAAAGTCACTGGGCAGCAAATCGTGTTAGTTGGGAGGGTGTTCCAATACAGTCATTTGTTTACTGGCTAAAAACTCCCTCACAGACAACTACACAATTTAGTTCATGAACTTGCCACTGTATACAACGGCCATTCAGTAACGAGGTTTGTAGCACTTAGAATAATTATGTTTATGGATTTAATTGTCAGAACTCGTATATGAATAGACACAGGCATAGGTATAGGTATAGACTGACACAGATGTAGATCATTTATTATACACAACCAGGAGCATTTTGCACACGCATGTTGTTGAATTCCCACTAGCCCTTTGTCCTCTCCCTCTTAGAGCATTTTGTGTGTTCATCTTCTTCTGACCATTCCCTTAAACATCTTAGTTGTCTCAAAGATCTATCCCTTGAGATCTCTTTTTCTGTGCACACAAGTCTCCTTGGATGCTGTTTTAACCCCTACCCACAGCAATGAACACACTATATGGGGCAATGCAGTACACACCAAAACCAAATCAAACCTGACACTATTGAGTTGATTCCAACTCGAAGCAACTCTATAGACAGAGGAGAACTGCCCCATTACCTATAAAATTCCACTTTCAAACCCCATAGGTTCAGAAACGCCACATTTGGAGATCTCTAAGGGAGCAGACTTCACTTGGCTTGGCTGGCAAGGGAGCGGACTGCAGTTCTTAGACTCAACTTCAGAGGAGGGTCCATGAAGGGGAGGACAAGCATGGGCAGGGATGTGGCTGACAACAGCATCTGAGGAATAAGGAAGTGGGGACTGAAGCCTGTGTCCCAAACATTCTTCCGACCCAGGATGCTGGGCTTAGGCTGAAAATGAAATGACCACCATCCAACGTGAAATTCCTGAAATTGTTGCCTCTGACTTGTATGATTCAAATGGCAATAGACTCAGAACTATCTCTAGAGACATTTCAGTCAAAGAGGATAATGGCCACCAAATGGATCCTTCAGCGGAGTGCATTTGGGCCATGCAGCTGGAAGCCCAGCACACTCCTCTAGCCAACTGTGCAGGCTCATCCCAGTCATTTAATGAAAACAAAATCAGTTGCCAACTCCATATGTGTTGGAGTAGCACTGTGCTCCACAGAGCTTTGGATAGCTGATTGTTTGGAAGCATTTTACCAGGCCTTTGTGTGTGTTGAGGGGGGAGGTTAATAATTCCAATTCGTTATTATTAGTATTTTTCAAAACAAAGGAATATTTCTTACAATTCTCTCCTGTAAAACTCTTCTCCTTTAATCTTAAAAGCAAAATTGTCTTTGCCAATTCATTTTTTTACAAGCGTGCAACATCTTGACAACAATTACAATAACTGACTTACGTAACCCTACTGTTACTCATCACCATTCAGATCTGTGTTTATACTGAGCGTCTTTCTAGGTGTTCTGTCCCTCATCAGCGGTGCTGTGTTGCAGTCACCTACTATTATTGTGAAGCTGTCTATCTCTTTTTTCAAAGCTGTCAGAGTTTTTTTTGTTTGTTTGTTTGTTTTTGTATTTTGGAGCCCCTTCATTGGGTGCATAAGTATTTAATATGGTTATGTCCTCCTGATGTACTGACCCTTTAATAATGTAGCATCCTTCTTTTGCTGGCTGGCATCCTTCTTTATCCTTTGTGATAGACTTTAAAGTCTATTTTGTTAGAAATTAACATTGCAACTCTTTTTTTTAAATCGTTGTTAGGTTGATATATTTTTTCCACCCCTTGAGTTTTAGTTTGATGTTGTCTTTAAGTCTAAGGTGTGTCTCTTCTAAGCAGCACATAGACAGACCATTTTTAAAAAAAAAATCCATTCTGACAATCTCTGTCTACATTCAGTATAATTATTGATAGGTATGACTTTAGTGCTGTCGTTTTCATGCCTTTTTGTGTGTGTGTGTGCTGTTGACAGTTTCTTTGTTCGACTTAACATTCTCTTCTGAGCTGTTTTTCTTTTCTTTTTTAAATAAATTTTATTGTAGTTCGAAGACAGGTTTACATTCTATATCAATTTTCCATATAACACCCGGAACTTTCACTGCTACTCTATTCTAACTGCTCCCACCCCCGCCACGTGTCAGCACATCCCCACTTCTGATCCAGAATTTCCTCTGTTGGTATGACGAAGATTTGTCTCCCATCATCCTGTCCTCTCACCTCCAGCAATGAGATTTTCAACAGTCCTATGTACGTATTTGAGTCCAAAAGTTTGTTCGTCACTGTCTAATTCTATCTTTTGTATATTGCAGTTCAAGCCCAGTCTGGAGGTCTGGCCTTGGTGCTGGATGTGGTTTTGGGTTAGGGAGTCTGGGGGCCATGCTCTGAAGAGATTCTACAAACTAACAGACCGTCAAGTTTGGTGATTTGGTAAAGTTCTAGTCCTGCCCTCTAATCTTTCTCCTGCTATATCAGGAGCTCCATGGCATGTGCCCCATCTGGGTAGTCATTGATGGTGGCTGAGCACCATTTAGTTCTTCAGGTTCCACGCTGAAGAAGATACTGGTTCATATGTCCCCTTCCATTTGGTCGGGGGGGGGGCTCATATTTTCCTCTACTTCTTTTTTTTTATTATGATTGAATGAAAATGTACATTCCCATATAAATTTGCATGCCCAACTATATGCAGCTCCCACTGCTCCCCCTGCCCAGTGACAGCACACTCTTCCTCTCAGCTCCATACATGTCTTATCCTCCCAACAATCTCCTATCCCCTTCTCTCCACCTACTCCCCTGCCTCCAGTAAAAGGTCAGCAGGACAACATCCTATAGATGCACAGAACTATCAATTGCACACATGATATGGTCACTCTGTGTCACCAAGTCCAATCCTGTCCGAAGAGTTGACCTCCACTATCATTTACGGGCAAGGGCAGCATCAGGGCCACGGGCCATGCTTCTATGGAAACTCCAAGGCCCCTGGACCGTGAATTATAGTCTTTTAGTGGAGATCTCAGAGTGTACCCCTTTTTATTCTTCTGTTGCCAGTGAGACTCAACTTTGTGAGCTCCATCGTGGCTATCGCTGGTGGTGGCCGGGCACCAACCAGTTCTTCTGGTCCTCTATTTGTTGATCTCCTCCATTTACTTCTGGTCCAGATGGATTGGGACAAATTGATGCCACTTAGGTGACAGCTTGCTAGCTTTTAAGACCCCCAAACACCACTTACCAAATGATGTGAAGAACATTTTCTTTGGAGAAAAAGAAGAAGACAAAAAAAGCTTGGATGTGCCAATTAGCCTAGATAACCCCTGAGATTGTGGTCCCCTGACCCCCAACATTGTTATTCTCTTTCCAAAGAATTAGGCCATATTTAGGGAACAATTTAGTTTTGATGTTGTACAGTTGTGGGTACTGTTTATTTAGTATGTGCTGTCATACTCTATACCTAACCTGAATCTTGACGACTATCTAATTAGTATAGACCCATCTACCTCCCTCCCTACCCTTGAAACCATCAAAAATTGATTTTTTCTATGCTTAAATGTTTTGTTGCATCCTTTTAATAAAGGTCTCATACAATATTTGTCTTTTCGCATCTGGCTAATTTCACTCAACCTAATGTCCTCTAGGTAGTTCCATTTTATTGTGTATTTCACTAAACCATCGTTGTTCCTCATCGTTGAATAGTATTTTCCTGTATGAATACACCATAGTTTGTTTAACCATTTATCTGTTGATGAATACCTAGGTTGCTTCCATCTTTTTTGTATCATGAGAGAGATGCAGTAAACATTGCTGCGTATGTATCTGTTTTTGTGGTGACCCTTATTTCTCTGGAATATAATGCAAGGGTGGCATTGGTAGATCACATGGTATTTCTATTTCTAATTTTTTAAGAAAGTGCCAAATTGATTTCCATGGTGATTGTACCATTTTACACTACAATCCACAGTGTAGAAGAGTTCCAATCTCTCCTCATCTTCTCTAGCATTCATTATTTTGTGGTTTTTAGATTACTGCTAACCTTGTTGAGGTGAGATGGTATCTCATTGCAGTTTTGAATTGTATTTCTCTGATGGCTAGTGATTGTGAGCATTTCTTCGTGTATCTGTTTGCATTCAATGTATCTTCTTTGGTGAAGTGCCTGTTCATGTTCTTTGCCCGTTCTTTAATAGGGTTGACTGTCTTTTTCTGGTTGAGGTTTTATAGTAACTTGTAGATTAAGGAGATTAAATGTTGATCACAAATGTGGTAGCGAAAAACTCTTTCCCATTCTGTAGGTATTCTTTTAACTCTTTTGATGAAAACTTTGGATGAGCATAAGTGTTTGGTTTTTAAGAGTTCCCAATTCTCCATTTTCATTCATGGTGTTTGCTGGTTATTGGTGATTTTTTTGTATACTGTTCATGCCGTGAATTAGGGCTTCTAGGGTCATCCCTATTTTTTCTTCCAAGACCTTTATTGTTTTAGTTTTTATGTTTAGGTCTTTGATCCCTTTTGAGTTTGTTTTTGTGCATAGAGTAGATAAGGGTCTTGTTTCATCTTTTAGCAGATGGACATCCACTAATGCCATCACCATTTGTTGAAAAGACTGCATTTTCCCCAGTTCATAGCCTTTGAGCCTTTATCAAAAATCAGTTGCTCATAGGTGGATGATGTTATATTTGGATTCTCAATTCTGTTTCAGTGGTCTCTGTGTCTTTTTTTGTACCAGTACCAGGCTGTCTTGACTGTAGTGGCAGTATAGTAGGTTTTAAGATCAGGTGGTATGAGGCCGCCAACTTTGTTCTTCTTCTTTAGTAATGTTTTACTTATTGACTGCTTCTTCCCTTTTCGTAAGAAGTTAGTGATTTGTTCTCTTTGTTCTTCTTCTTTAGTAATGCTTCACTTATCCACTACTTCCTCCCTTTCCAGGAGAAGTTAGTGATTTGTTTCTCTATCTCATTAAAAATGCCATTGAGATTTGTACCGGGATTTCACTGTATATATAGATTGTTTGGGGTAGAATGGAAACCCTGCTGGCATAGTGGGTTAAGTGCTACCTCTGTTAACCAAAGAGTGGCAGTTCAAATCTGCCAGGCATTTCTTGGCAACTCTGTGTGGCAGTTCTACTCTGACCTATACGGTCACTATGAGCCAGAACTGATTCAATGGCAGACGGTTTGGCTTTTTGGGAGGGGGTAAGGTAGAATAGTCATTCTCATAATGTTAAGTCTTCCTATGCAGGAGCAAGGCAGGTTTCTCCACTTATGGAAGTCACTTTTAGTTTCTCTCAGTAGGGTCTTGTAGTTTTCTTTATATAGGTCTTTTACGTCTCTGGTTACATTTATTCCTAGGTATTTTGGGGTTATAGTAGATGGTAATGATTTTGAGATTTTGTCTTTGTCTCTCAACTGATTTATGTATGTTTATCTTGTATCCTGACACTTTGCTGAAGTCTTCTGTTAAATCCAGTAGTTTTTGATGGATTCTTTAGGGTTTTCTTTGTACAGGATCATATTATCTACAAATAGTGATATTTTTACTTCTTCTTTGCCCAATCTTGATGGCCCTTGTTTTTTTGTTGTGTCTGACTTCTCTGGCTAGGATCCCTAGAACGGTGTTGAATGTAAGTGGTGACAGTGAGCACTATTGTCTGGTACCTGTTCTTAAGGGGAATGCTTTCAACTTTGCTACATTCAATACTATGGCTGTTGGTTTTGTGTAGATGCCCCTTATTATACTGAGAAATTTCCTTTCTATTCCTATTCTACCGAGAGTTTTTAACATGAATGGATGTTGGACTTTATCAAATGATTTTTTTCTGCATCTATTGACAGAATCAAGTAATTCTTTTGCTTATGTGATGAATTTTTTTTTTTTTGCTTATGTGATGAAATTTTTTTTGTATTGTTGAACCATCCCTGCATCCCTGGTATGACTCCTACTGGGTCATGGTGAACTTTTTTGTTGTTATATGATTAAGTGAAAGTATACAATCCAAGTCAATTTTGCATCCCCACCTCTCTGTGACTCTATCTGCTCCCCTCATCCTGTGACAGCACACTCATCCTTTTCACTCTTTACTTCTAGTATCCTCTCAAGGAACAACCTGTCTCCTTCTTTCTGACCACTCTTATCCCCTCTAAAAAAAAAAAAAAAAACAGTAAGACAGCCTTCTATACGTGGGTAAAATCATAAAATACACACACCACATGCTCATCCTGTTTCCCCAAGTCCAGTCCAATTTTGTCTGAAGTATTGACCTCAGTACTGGTTTCAGGTCTCAGCTAGCAGCAAGTCTAGGAGCCATGTTCCCAGGTTATTCTTTAGGCTGAACCATCAAGTCTTTTAATAGAGTTCTTCATCTGCACACCTCTTTTTCTTCTGCTGTGTCAGGGACCCTACGTTGTGTTGCTTGTCAGGGCTGACTTTGGTGGAGGCTGGCCACTATCTGGATCTTCTGGTCTTGTGCTGATGTAATCTCCCAGTTGTATGGGTCCTTCATTCTCCTGGGCTCATTTTACCTTGTGTCTTTGATGTCTTTTGTTGTCATCTGTTCCAGGCGTGTTGGGACCAATTGATGTTCCCAAGATGGAAGCCTGCTGTCTTTTAAGAACCAGATACCACTCACCAATATGGGGTGCAGCAGACTCTCTTAGCAAAAGACTAGTTATCCAATTAACCTCAGTGTCCCCTGAAAGCATGGTCCCCAGACTCCTGTTCCTGTTACTCTATCTTCTGCAATGTTGGGTTGACTTTAGAAAATCTTTTAGTTTATAGTTCACTTATGCTGGCCTGGCATCTGCTGTGTGCTGTCATTCCTTTCACCTAACTGAATTCCTATTGACTAATCTATGACAACCCTCACCCTCCCTTCTCACCTTGTAGCCATCAAAGAGTCTTTTCTTCTACGGATAAATCTTTTATTAAGTCCTTATAATAGTGGTCTTATATAATACTTACCCTTTTGCAGCTAACTGATTTTGCTCAGCATAATGTCTTCTAGTTGATACTGGGCTATGAGATTCTTCCTGAAATCATCATTGTTCTGTATTGCTGCAGAGTATTCTATTGTGTACATATACCATGGTTTGTTTATCCATTCATCTGCTTATGGGCACCTACTTTGATGCCATCTTTTTTTCTATTGAGGACAGTGCTGCAATAAACATTCGTGTGCACCTATTTGTTTTTGTGACAGCCCTTATTTCTCTAGGATATATTCCAAGCAGTGGGATTGCTGGATCATATGGCGTTTCTATTTCTGGCTTTTAAAGAAAGTGCCACATTGCTTTCCAAAGAGGTTGTACCATTTTGCAACCCCATCGGCAGTGTAGGAGAGTTCCAATCTCTCCATAGCCTCTCTAGCACTTGTTATTTTGTATTTTCTGGATTATTGCCAACCTCATTGACGTGAGATGGTATCTCATTGCAGTTTTGACTTGTATTTCTCTAATAGCTAATGATCATGAGCAATTTCTTCATGTGTTTTTTGGCTGCCTGGGTGTCTTCTTTGGTGAAGTGTCTGTCTCCTTTGCCTATTGTTTAATTGGGTTATTTGTCTTTTTGTTGTTGTTGATATTTTGCAGTACCTTGTAGATTACGGAAATTAAAAGTCAATCTGATACATAGCTGCCAAAATATTTTTTCCCAGTCTGTAGGCAGTCTTTTAACTCTCTTGATAAAGTCTTTGGATGAGTGTGTTTGATTTTTAGTAGTTCTCATTTATCTATTTTCTCCTGCATTGTTTGTGCATTGATAGTAAGATTTTGTACTCTCTCTAAGCTGTGTATTAGAAATTCCACTGTTGTTGAACTATTTTGTTGCTGAATTCTGTTGGCTAAGATTTTGTTGAGAATTTTTTGTATCTAGGTTCATGAGAGATACCGGTGTGTAATTCTCCTTTTTTGTGCTGTCTTTACCTGGTTCGGTATCAGGGTTATACTAGCTTCATAGAATGAGTTTGGGAGTACTCTATCTTTCCCTATGCTCTGGAATACCTTTAGTAATAGTAGTTTTAATTCTTCTCTGAAAGTTTGGTAGAATTCTAGGCCTAGGTTTTTATTTTTGGGGGATTGGGAGTTTTTAAATTACTTTTTCAATCTCTTCTCTTGTGGTGGATTTATTCAGTTGTTCTGTCTACTAGTTTTGGCAGGTAGTGTTTTTCTCAGAAAACTGTCCATTTCTTCTAGGTTTTTTAATTTATTGGAGCACAGTGTTTCACAGCATTCTGTTATCATTCTTTTGATTTCATATGAGTCTGTTGTGACATCAACCAACTCATTTCTTAGTTGGGTTATTTGTTTCCTCTCTTGTTTTTCCTCTGGAAGTTTGGCCAATGGCTTATCACTTTTGCTGATCTTTTCAAAAAACCAGCTTTTGGTATTGTTGACTCTTTCAATCATTTTTATGTTTTCTATTTAATTTACATCTTCTTTAATTTTTATTATTTCCTTTCTTCTGGAGCCTGCTGGGTTCATTTGCTGGGTTCTTTCCAGTCTTTCAAGTTGAAGAGTTAATTCTTTGATTTATGCCTTTTCTTCTTTTTGTATGTGTGGGTATATTGTGACATCCGAGAACTGCTTTTGTCGTGCTCCATAGACTTTGATGGGATGTGTTTTCATTCTTGTTTGATTCTATGAATTTCTTCATTTTGTCTTTAATTTCTTCTATTACCCCACAGTTCTTAAGCAAAGAGTTGTACAGTTTCCATGTTTTTTATTTTATTTCTATCTTTTTTTTTCTGTTATTGGTTTCTAACTTTATGGCTTTACCATCTGAAAAGAAGTTTTGTATTATTTCAATATTTTGTATCTTGATAATGTTTGCTCTGTGGTCTAATATGTGGTCAATTCTGGAGAATGTTCCACATATATTGGAAAAGAAAGGATACCTTGCTGCTGTTGGGTGAAATGTTCTGAATGTCTGTGAAATCAAGTTGGTTGATTGTGGCATTTAGATCTTTTACATTTTTATGGAACTTTTTGTGAGATGTTCTGTACTTAACTGAGAGTGGTGTGTTGAAATCTCCTACTATTATTGTAGAGCTATCTATTCATGTGAATAGTGTTTGTTTCATGCATTTTGGAGCTTTGTCGTTGGGTGCGTAGATAGTCAACATGGTTAAATCCTCCTGCTGTTTTTTGCCCTTAACCAATATATAGTGGCCCTCTTTACCTAGTATAGTGGGTTTAACTTTTAAGTCTATTTTATCAGAGATTACTATTGCCACTTCTGCTGATACATCTTTTTTCATCCTTTGAGTTATAGCTAATTTGTGTCTTTGAGTCTAAGACATGTCCTTTCTAAGCAGTATATAGATGGGTCATTTGTTTAATCCTATTTGTGGCTCTCCTTCTCTTTATTGGTATATGTAGACTGCATTCAGTATGATTATTAATAGGTATGATCTTAGTACTATCATTTTGATGCCTTCTTTGTGAGTGTTTTGGACAACTTCTCCATTCAATTTCATTTTTCAGGGCTGAGTCTATGCTTATGATTTTTCTTTTCATGTCTTTCAGTGCTTTTTGTTTGTTTTTTTTTTTTGTAACTGATGAGACTTTGCATTTTGCTTGTTTTTTATTTTGTTTGGCATTTTGAAGTGTAGCATCGTAGGCTTCTGTTGCAGTTACACCTTCAGTACCCTTTATCATTCTAAAAGTGGCTCAGTCTACAATGGGTTTGTATCTCCTAAGTTTCCTCCCCATCTGGAAGATACGTAGTTGTATTAATTCATCTCTCTTTTTTTGTGTGATATTGTCATAAATTTAATCCTGAGATGTCTGAATTTTTATTTTTTGTGATTTGGTTTTAGATGTGTTGTATGTATTTCCTAAGCTGATGGTATTTGGGTGCTCTATCAAGCACTGAAAGTTTGAAAATATGTCTAGTGTTATTTATTTTGTAATTGAAGAACATCCTTCAATGTTTCTTGTAACTTTTGGTTTAGTTTTTGCAGATTCTCTAAACTTCTGCTTATCTGTAAAAGTCTTAATTTCGTCTTTGTATTTGAGATACCGTTTTGCAGGTGGCGTAGTTCTTGGTGGGCAGTTTTGGTTTTTTTCTTCAGGGATTTATATATATCATCCCATTGTCTTCTTTCCAGCATGGTTTGGGCTAAGTAATTTGAACTTATTCTTAATAATTTTTCCTTTGTAGATTATTTTTGTTGTGTTGTTTAAGTCTAGCTGTCTTCAGGAGCCTCTCTTTATCTCTGGTCTTATTGGATTTGATTATAATATGGTTTGGTGTATTTCTTTTGGGATCTATCTTCAGTGATATTCAGTGAGCATCCTGGATGGACATCTTCTCATTTTTCATGGTATCAGGAAACATTTCTGTCAGCAGGTCTTCAAGAATTCTATGATTTCAGTTATCCCCCTTTGTTCTGGTACTCCAGTCATATATGTATTTTTCCTCTTGCTAGAATTCCATGTAACTCTTAAGGATTCTTTGTTTTTATTGAATCTTTTATCTGATTTTTCCTTATGTATGCAGGTGTCATTTACTGTGTCTTCATTCTTGCTAATTCTGTATTCAGTTTCCTCAATACTGCTCCTTTCCCCTTCTATTTGAGTTGTCACACTTAGTAATTTTATTGTTAATCTAATTTCAGACAGTTGCTGCTCAAGCACTTCTTGTAGCTTGTTTGATTTTCCAGACTGCTCTGCTGCACTTTACCTGATCTCTTGGATAGCCCTGTGCATCATTCTTCTGTATCCTAGCTCCAATACTTGCAGAAAGTCTTCTTCCTCTGGGAAATTTGTTGACTCTTCGTTTTGTGAGTTTTCAGAAATCATGTAGTCTGTTTCTTTAGATGTTTAGAAATTGATTGTTGTCTCTGCACCATCTGAAAGCTGTTGCAGTTTACTTTTGTGTTTACAGTACTTTAAGTTGTATCTATAGATACTTAAGTCATTTGAGCTCATTTGGTTTTCAGAACCTCTGTAAATCAGATGACCTGTCCTGCTTGGCTCTTTTGGAGTTGGGCTGGTGTTTCTCCTGCAGGTCTGACAAGCTTCTGCCCTGTGACCTTATGCACTGTGATCTACTATCTTCTACAAGGTCTTGGGCCACAGCATTTGCGCAGCGGGTTCAACACTACTCCAGCCCACTCATCCCCTATGCCTTCTCCCCAGCTGTGCTACCTCCCTGGGTTGTGCTTGCTCCCCTGTACTTCCTCCCTGATTCAAATTACATGTATGTGAACTTCCTGGTGCCACCTCCTTGTGCCACACTTCCTCCTCTGTGACACCTACACAGGCTCTGCTGGCACAGCAGTGTGTTCCCCGGGCTGCACTCTCTCCCAAGCCACTGCTTTCTGGACTTCATGTGCTACACGGTTCTGCCTTGCTGGGCTACATTCACTCCCCTGCAGCAGCTACCTAGAGTATGTGCCTCTTCAGGCCAAGCTCACACCCTAGTGCCAGCACCAGCTACCTGAAGTGTTTGAGCTCTCCAGCCCCACCTGTCCATGTTGTACTGATTCCCCTGCACCAGCTAAGTGGAACACATGAGGTCACTGGTGCCACCATCCAGACTGAAGTCATTCCCAAACAGCAGTTTCCTGGAGCACATGAGCTCTCTGGAAATGCTTTCCTGGTCCACACTCACTCACTCACCTTGACTCAATTTTCTTTATGTATTTCTTTTCATCTCTGTTTTGTTGGTTTTGTGTTTATTGAGTCTTTATGCTTTTCTTGTTTTTTGTTTTGCTGTGTATGATTGTTGGTTTCTTTTGTAGTTATGTTAATATTTACCCCTAGTTTTCTAAGTTTAAACCAATTTCTTATTTCTTTATATTGCCTTGGCTTCCTCTCCACACAAAAGATTTAAGACAGCATTATTTAGTACTTCTTTTTTGTTTTAGTGTTGTCATCTTTTACATAATGACATCTCAATTTCCCTATTTTCAGTGTTTTAGCTTTGATTTATTTTTATGATTTCCCTGTCTTTGTTGGTATCTGATGGATGTATCCTGCATTCCATTCTTCACATGTTAATTGTGTTATTGATTTTCTAGCTGGACAACTCCCTTTAGTATTTCTTGTAATTTTGGTTTAGTTTTGCAAATTTTCTAAACTTCTGCTTATCTGGAAATGTCCTAATCTTGCCATTACATTTAACAGATAGTTTTTTTTGGTTGGATGTATAGTTCTTGGCTGGTATTTTTTTTCCTTAAAGGCTTTATACAGCCATCCCCTGGCCTTCTTTCCCGCATGGTTTCTGCTGAGTAGTCTGAGCTTAGTACCCTGAGCTTTTTAAATGAGTTTTTGTTTATCCACAGCCTCTCTTAAATTCTCTTTAGTTTTGATTTTTGACAAGTTTGATAATAATAAGTCTTGGTTACTCTCTTTTGAAGTCTCTCTGGTGTGAGTTTCAATGAACATCTTAGGTAGATATCCTCTCATCTTTCATGGTATCAGGGAAGCTTTCTGCCAGCAAATCGTCAACATTTTTTTCTGTATTTTTTGTTATCCTCCCTATACTCTTGTGCTTCAGTCACTCATAGGTTATTTCTCTTGATAGAGCCCCACATAATTCTTAAGTTTTCTTCATTTTTTAAAATTATTTCATCTGATTTCCCCCAAATATGTTGGTGTCAAGTACTTTATCCTCGATCTCACTAACTCCGACTTACATCATATCTAGTCTGCTCCTATGACTCTGTTAAGCTAATTCTGAAATTTTATTGTTAATCTTCTGGATTCCTGTAGGCTCCTGAAGTCTGTTAAATTTGACAACATGCTCTTCTCTTAGCTTCCTGAATTCCTCAAAAGCTTTGTCTGCATGCTGGTTGGCTTATTCTCCTTTCAGATATCTTGAAGAGTTCTCTACGTTAATCTTTTATATTCTACATCTGGTAATTTCAGGAAGTTCTCTTCATCCAGAAAATTTCTTTATTCTTTATTTTGTAAGCTTGCTAAAACCATTATGATCTATCTCTTTACATCCTTTGATGTTGACCATTGTCTCTGAGCTATCAATAATTTAGTGTATTTATAATTTTTTTAGTTAGCTTACTGTATCTAGCTCTTTTGACATACTCAAACAGGCTGCTTGTGTGAGCTAGTTTGATTATGGGGCCTTTGGTACTCTAACATCCTTTCACCAGGTGGTCAGAGCTGTTACCAGGTATATGAGACCAATAGTCCATTTACTTTTCTCATAACAATTCAGCTCAAGTGTCCAGGTAGTGATCAAATGTGTGGTGCAGGCTCTCATCTTCACTTCTAGACAAGTAGGTGCAACTGATGTAGGCACATGTTTCTGGATACAGTAGGGAATCACATGTTGATCAAGGTAAGAGGGCTGACAGCTGCCCCCTGCATGTCTGTGAGGAAAACGTGACCCTGTTCTGTAGAGTGTACAGGCAGGTGGTCTTTGCAGCTGAACTAAGGGCACTCAATGCTTTTGACTGTAAGGACTGAGAGCCACCACTTATTCTTGGACCCCTGTCACAGGTAGGTAGCTGGCATGGGTGGAACAACCAGTCCTCAGGCCTCAGAAGTGGGTAGGTAAGGACCTTACTTAATAGGAGGAGTGCTGTCAAAAATCATGTACCTGCCTCTCCACCATGCAGCTGATATACTTGGCTTAGACATCAGGTATAACCCTGGTATGTTATGCTAATGAGGGCCTATGCTGCTGTAATGGACTCACACAAATCCATGCAGGGAAGGAAGACATTCAGTGTCCACAGACTCATTATGTCTGTACCTACACAAAGGAGCAGTTTCTTCCCTGAGTTCCTGGCTTGGTAGAGTCAGTAGAACTTTTTTTTTTCCTGTTAATTTTTTTCCCTTTTCAAGGCTGGGAGAATGGCTCAGGTGTGTGAGAAGTCTTACTTTCAGCTCAGGGAATTGATCAGTCTCTGAAATTGGCTTAGACTCAGAGCATAGGTGGAAGAGGGTAGCTAAATTGAAGAGAAATTTTCCCCAAAAGAGTGTTTTGTTGTTTATTTAGTAGGTTGGACACAAATACTTACCTTTTGCTGATTGCAGACCACTTTTCACTGATTCTAGAGGCATAAGTAGACTCTTCACTGCGCAATCTCTCCCATTGTGGAAAACACTTCCTGAATGCCAATGCTTGCCTCACCATGCTGATGCCAGCAGATTTGGCCTGCAAAGTGCCAGTTCCTACCAGGCTGTTCTGGCAACTCCTCAATTTTTCTGAGCTATCTCTCCCTCCCCCTGGTGCTCTGTCCAATTCCTCAACTTTCCCTTTAATGTGCAAGGCTCCTACTTTGCCATTTATATAAACAATTCATTTGTTTCTCTAGGTCTTTGTTATAAGAAGCACCACAGGAAATGTTTGACTACTCTGCCATCTTGGCCCTGTCCCACCAGGCCTTTCTTCCTAGGTGCCTCTGAATGGATTCTAACTTTCAACCTTTGATTAGCAGCCAAACATGTTAACTGTTTGCACCGTCCAAGCGTTCTTTTATTTCATTGTTGTTCTTTCTGGGTGCTGTCAAGCTGATTCCACCTCATAACAAATCCATGTGGTTGGGTAGAACTACCCTATAGGGTTTCCTTGGCTATAATGTTTGTGGAATCAAATTGTCATATTGCTATCTCTTTCTCCTGTGAAGTGACTGGTGGGGTGGGTTCCAAACATTGACTTTTCAGTTAGCAACCAAGCACTTAACCACTGTGTAATCAGGGTTCCATGTGTGTGTGTATACATATATGTGTGTGTGTGTATATACATATATGTGTGTGTGTGTATACATAATTATATATAAATTTGTAATGGTACTAAGGTAATTCATTGGGAAAAGAAGTCTTCAGCTTTTCAGCAAGTGTGCTGGACCAACTGGAAAACCATATGCAAAAAAAGTGAACTCTAATCCTTAATTCTTACCTCACATTATGTACAAAATTTAACTTACAGTGACTCATAAACTACATGTAATAGTTAAAACCATAAATATTCTAGAAGACAATGTAGGGATAAAAACTTTCTATCATAGGTTAGAAAAATATTTTTTATATAATATGCAGGTGCATTAACCATAAGAAAACATTTATAAATTGGACTTCAACAAAATTAAAAATGTTTGTTCTTCAAAAGACATGCTTAAGAAAATGAAAAGACAAGCCAGATGCTGGAAAAAATATTCCTAAAATAAATACTTGATCAAAAGACAAAAAAGAGAAGAAACCATTATATCTAGAATATACAAAAAATTCTCTCTGACGATAATAAGAGAACCCAATTTTTCAAAAGGCAAAATTGTTGAGCAGTACTAAATCAAATAAGATATACAAATGGCCAATACGCACATATAAAGGTATTTAACATCCTTAGGCATTTAGAAAACAAAATGTCAGAACAAACCCACTGCTGTCGAGTTGATTCCAACTCATAGTAATGCTATGTGGCAGAGTAGAACTACCCCATAGAGTTTGCAAAGAGTGCTAGATGGATTTGAACTGCTGACCTTTTGGTTAGGAGATGTAGTGCATAACCACAAAGCCACCAGATTTTCCATCATTAGCCATTAGGGGCATTAAAATCATAATGAGTTACTATTGCACATTTCTAGAATAGATTAAAATTAAAAAGTATGGCGATACCAATTGTGGATGAGGATGTGGAAGAACTGGAACTATATACTTCTAGTGGGAATGTAAAATGGTCCATTCAGTTTGGAAACTAGTTTGGCATTTCTTATAAAGTTAAACATGTATTTACCATATGATTGAATAACCCCATCTCCTAAATATTTACCCCAAATAAGTGAAAACACATTTTCACATAAAGACTGTATATAATTGTTTATGGCAGCTTTGTTAATAAAAACTCCAAAATTAAAAAACACAGAGTCTATTAATAAACATGCAGATAAACAAAATGTGGTATATTGCTGTGCCACAGTAAAAAGAAATGGTCTGTGAATACATACAACAGCAAGGATATACCTCAAAAAATTATTAAAAATAAGACACGGATGACTATACAGTGTATGACTGATTCTATTTATATGAAATTCTAGAAAAGGCAAAATTCTAGTGACAAAAAGTAGATGAGTGATCATCAGGGGAAGGGGATAGGTAAATGTGACTGTGAAGAAACAAGAGGGAAATTTTTTGAGTTCTCTCACTCCAAACTGTTCTATATCTTGAAGATAGTGGTGATTATACAACCATGTACATTAGTCAAACTTTGCATTGTGTGGTTAAAATTGTTGGATACTATTGCAAGTATATTATACATCAAAAATCTTTTTATTATTTTTTGAAATGTCAGGCTGGTAGAGATTGGCTGGCTGCTAAGGAAAGTGCTGCAGCCTCCAGAACTTTGAGATCAGAGGTGAATAAACATAAGTTGATGCCCAGGCAGCATAAGCATACCAAAAGAGCTCACAAAATTCATAGAAAGGAGAATCTATACTTTGGAGGAAAATAATTGACTATGACATCTGACAAGTGTCTAATCTCTGAAATCTACAAAATGCTTCAACACCTTAACAACAAAAAGACAAATAATCCAATTAAGAAATGAGGAAAAGATATGAACAGATGCTTCACCAAAAAAGGCACTAAGGTTGCTAAGAGAACATTAGCCATCAGAAAAATGCAAGCCAAAACTACAATGAAATATCATCTCACGCCAACATTACTGGTCAGAAAACAGAAAATAATAAATTCTGGAGAGGTTTAAGGAAGATTGAAACTCTTATACACTACTGGTGGGAATGTAAAGTGATATAAAAAGCTAGAAATAGAAAATGCCATGCCATCCAGCAATTCCACTCCTAGGAGTATACCTGAGAGAAATAAGAGTACTCACATGAATAGTGTTCATTGTAGCGCTATTCACAATAGCAAAAAGACAGAAATAACCTCAGTGCTCGTGAAAAGAGGAATAGGTAAACAAATTTCGGTACCTACACAGAATTTAATACCGTAAAATAATAAGGAACAACAATGATAGATTCTCAAAACATCTCACAACATGGATGAATCTGGAGGGCATTATGCTGAGTGAAATAACTCAGTAGCAAGACAAATATTATATAAGACAGCTATTACAAAAATCTAAGAGTATGTTTATACACACACACACACACACACACACACAAACTTTGTTGGTTACTTTGAAAGGGAGGATTGGAGAGGGGAAATCCCTAACTTAACTGCACGCAAGTTAAATTTGGTGAAGGGAGTTGTCTAACTCACAATATAGGGGAAAGTAGCACAACTGAAGAAAGCAAAAGCATAGAAGCTTCCTAGACATATCCAACCACCTGAGGGACTGAGTTGGTGGGACTGAGGGCTGGGAACCATGGCCTTGGGGGACATTTAGGTTAACTGGTATAGCATAATTCATTAAAAAAAAATGTTCTGGGAGTTGTTACCACAGATGAAACAGAAATCAAAGATATCATAACAGAATACTATGAAAGACTGTACTATAACAAATTTGAAAACCTAGGGGAAATGGACAAATTCCTTCACTCATACCACCTACCCAAATTATCACAACATGAGGCAGAACAACTTAATAAACCTATCACAAAGGAAGAGATTGAAAATGTCATCAAAACACTGCCAACCAAAAAAGGTCTGGGCCCAGGTGGCTTCACTGTAGAATTCTACCAAGCAATTAGAGAAGAGTTATCTCCAATACTACTGAGACTATTTCACAGTGTAGAAAGGGATGGAGTACTCCCAAATTCACTCTATGAAGCCAGCATAACCCTGATACCTAAGCCAGGGAAAGATCCAACAAAGACAGAGAACTACAAACTGATATCACTCATGAATCTAGATGCAAAAATCTTCAACAAAATTCTTGCCAATAGAATACAACAATATATCAAGAAAATAATCCATCATGACCAAATGGGATTCATACCAGGGATGCAAGGCTGGTTCAACATCAGGAAAACAATTAATGTGATTAACCACATAAATAACACAAAAGACAAGGATCACCTGATTTGGTCCACTGACGCAGAAAAGGCATTTGATAAAGTCCAACACCAATTCATGCTAAAAACTCTTAGCAAAATGGGCATAGATGACAAATTTCTCAACACAGTAAGGGCCATTTATACAAAGCCAATTGCCCACATCATCCTGAATGGAGAGAGACTGAAAAACTTCCCCTTGAGATCAGGAACTAGACAAGGATGCCCACTGTCACCTCTCCTATTCAACATTGTGCTAGAAGTTCTAGCCAGAGCAATTAGACAAGACAAAGAAATAAAGGGCATCTGCATTGGCAAAGAGGAAGTTAAAATCTCCCTGTTTGCAGATGATATGATTGTATATGCAGAGAACCCCAAGGAATCTATAAGTAAGCTACTCAAACTGATAGAAGAGTTCAGCAAAGCCTCAGGACGCAAGATAAACATAAGTAAATCAGTAGGATTCCTTTATACTAACAACAAGACTGTTAAGGAGGAAATTATCAAATCAATACCATTTACGATAGCCCCTAAGAAGATAAAGTACCTAGGAATTAATCTAACTAGAGAAATAACAGACCTTAACGAAGAGAACTACAAGCCCTTACTACAAGAAACTAAGAGAGACTTAGGTAAATGGAAAAACCTACCCTGCTCATGGATAGGAAGACTTAACATTGTGAAAACGTCTATTTTACCCAAAGCAATTTATTTATATAATGCAATCCCAATACAAGTGCCAGTGTCATTTTTTAATGAGATGGAGAAACAAATCACCAATTTTGTTTGGAAAGAGAAGAAGCCCAAGATAAGTAAGGTACTACTAAACAAGAAGAACAAACTGGGAAGCCTCTTATTACCCGACCTTAGAACATATTACACTGCAACCGTGGTCAAAACAGCCTGGTACTGGTACAAGAACAGACAGACAGATCAATGGAACAGAATTGAGACCCCAGAGATGACACCATCTGCCTATGAACAGTTGATATTCGACAAAGGCCCTAAGACATTAAATTGGGGTAAAAAGAGTATCTTCAACAAATGGTGCTGGCAAAATTGGTTATCCATCTGCAATAAACTGAATCAAGATCCATATCTTACACCTTATACAAAAACCAACTCCAAATGGATAAAAGACTTAAATATCAAACCTAAACCAATAAAGCTCATCCAAGAAAAGGTAGGAACAACAATGGAAGTTTTAATACACACTGAGGACAGACTCCAAAATCTGTCAAAGAAACCTCAATCAACAGAAGAGAAAATAGATAAATGGGAGCTCTTAAGAATCAAACACTTTTGCTCATCCAAAGACTTTATTAATAGAATTAAAAGAATACCCACAGAATGGGAAAAAATATTTGCCAACTTTATGTCAGACTGACGCCTGATCTCCATAATCTATAAGATATTACAAAATATCAATAAGAAGAAGACAAACCATCCAATTAAGCGATGGGCAAAGGAGATGAACAGACATTTCACTAAAGAGGAGATCCAGGCAGCCAAAAACACATGCGGACATGTTCACGATCTTTAGTTATTAAAGAAATTCAAATCAAGATGACAATGAGATACCATCTCACACCAACAAGATTGACCATGATCCAGAAAGCACAAAACAACAAATGCTGGAGAGGCTGTGGAGAAAGTGGAACTCTCCTACACTGTTGATGGGGTTGCAAAATGGTCCAGCCTCTTTGGAAAGCAACCTGGCGCTTCCTTAAAAAAGTGGATATCGATATACCATTTGACCCAGTAATTCCACTACTTGGAATATACCCTACAGAATCAAGGCCTTTCACACCAACGGACACATGCACCAGAATGTTTATCGCAGCACAGTCCACGATAGCAAAAAGATGGAATCAACCCAGATGCCCAACAACAGAAGAATGGATAGGTAAACTGTGGTACATATACTCAATGGAGCACTACGCAATGATAAAGAATAACAGTGATTCCAGGAAACATCTCCTAACCTGGTTTCAACTGGAAGACATTATGTTGAGTGAAAGTAGTCAGTGACATAAGGACAAATATTGTATGAGACCTCTATGATAAGATCTCAAAAACAGACTTGTGTATAGAAGAAAAGACTCTTTGACAGCTGCAAGGGAGGGGAGAGAGGGAGGGTAAAGGGGGGAGGGTTTAGTTAGATAGTTACTAGAAATCTAGTTGGGAGAAAGCAGTGATAGCACACATTAGAAACAAGAACAACATTACGTGGACTTCAGCATAACTTGAGTACTCCTTCCATCTTAACTCAATATTGCAAGGATAGAGTAGCTGGGGCAGGGGTCAGGGGACCATGCTCTTAGGCGAAATCGAGGCCAATTGGAAAAACTAGTGTTTTGCTAAGAGAGCTCTCTGCACCCCACATTGGTGTGTGGCGTCTGGGGTCTTAAAAGCCACCAAGCTGCCATCCGAGAACACAGCAAATGGTCTCAACTCAGCAGGAACAGATGCTCACCGAGGACCAAAATGACATGCGGTAAAGACAACCTAGAAGACAGAGAGACCCTCAAGAGTGGGTGCCTACATCGACTTGGGACCAGAAGAACCGGATTGTGCCAGGCCACCACCAGTGATAGCCACGATGGAGCTCACAGAGAGGAGTCTCATTGGCAACACAAGAATAAAAAGTGGTACATCCTGATATCTCCACTAAAAGACCTCAACTGATGGTCCAGCGGTTTCGGGGTTCCCCTGAGAGCATGTCCTCTGGCCCTGATGCTGCCCTTACCCATAAATTATAACAAAGGTCCACTCTTTGGACAGGAATGGATTGGACTTGGCAATGCAGAGTGACCATATATTGGATGAACTTTATGGTTCTATACATCTATAGGATATCATCCTGCTGACCTCTGGCTGGAGGAAGGAGACTGGGTGGAGAGGAGGGGAAAGGAGGCTGTTGGGAGGAGGAGACGTGTATGGAGCAGAGAGGAATAGTGTGCTGTCACCGGGCAGGGAGAGCAGTGGAAGCTGCATATAGGTGGGTATGTAAATTTATACGGGAATGTACATTTTCACTCAGTCATGTTAAATAAAAAAACAAAAAAGAGGAGAGCCAGCCCAGGAAGAGGGTAATGCAGTGTGGGTTGATTTGGGGAGAGTTGACTGGCTGAGGGAATGCTGAGTACTGGGCAGCTAAGGGTATGTAACCTGAAGCTTGTGAGATTATGGCCAGGTGATGCTTGGTATCAGCCTATTGCCTCAGTGACCTGGAGCCGAGACCTGTGAGATTATGGGCCAGGTGACCCTTGAGACCAGCCCTGTCCTCCTGGTGACCTGGGGGAATCAAGAGATTGAAGATTCTCTACACCTGCACTAGCATGTAGCCTTTCTCTTTAAAAAACCCTTCTCGTGGACAGTAGGTAGATAGGTTTGGGGAGGAATGTCATTCCCCCCAGTCCCTCTTCTCTTGTATTGTCAACACACAATAAACCTTTGATTGCTTATCTCGGAAAAAAAAAAAGAAAAAAAGTGTTCTACATCCTACTTTGGTGAGTAGTGTCTGCGTTCTTCAAAGTTTTCAGCAGCCATTTAAGATACATTTATCGGTCCTATCCCATCCAGGGCAGAGAAGAATGAAGGAAACCAAATACATAAGGACAATATGAGCCCAAAGACAAAAAGGGCACATGAACCAGGGGCTCTACCAGTTTGAGGCTGGAAGGACTAGATGGTGCCCAGCTACCATAATCAGCTGTTCTGACAACGATCACAACAAAGTCCCAAACAGAGAGGGAGAAAAATGTAGAAGAAAATTCAAGTTCATTAAAAAAAGATCAGACTTACCTGTCTGACAGAGACCTGAAGAACTCCTGAGACTGTTGCCAACTGACACCCTACTAACTCAGAACTGAAGCCACTCTTAAAGCCTACTTTTCAGCTAGAGATTAGACAGCACTATAAACCAGAGAGTAACACATGTGAAGAATATCCTCCTTAGTTCAGTCAAGCGTATGGGGCCAAATGGGCTTCTCCTGCCCAAATGCAAGACGAGAAGGGAGGAAGGAACTGAAAACTGGAAAAACGGACATAGAGAACACGGTGTAAAAAGGTGAAGTATGCTAACACATTACAGGGACTGCAACAGTCACAAAACAATTTGTGTATAAATTTTTAAATGAGATACTTATTTGTGCTGTAAACATTCACATAAAGCACAATTTTAAAAAAAAGAGAACCATAGAAGAGAAAGTCTACCTTCCAGAGCAAGTCTTCAATTGTGATGAAACAACTATTTAGATAGTATTTACTTTGTATTAGGTGGTTTAAGTAATCTAGAGGTGACTGAAAGCTTATGGAAGGATGTGTATGGGTTATATGCAAATACTATATATGATTCTACAGTATATGCTGTATGCCATCCTACCATATATAATTCAAGCCTCGAGATGCAATAGTGAAGGATTCTACAGGGAAATATTAAATGGCTCAGGGAGTTTCAAAAAAAAGATAGAAGGAATATGCAATCAATACAGCAGAGAGAATCGTTGATGTTCAGCCATTTGAAGAGGTAGAATATGATCAGGAACCAATGGTACTGAGCGAAGAAGTCAAAGCTGCAGTGAAGGCATTGGTGAAAAACAAGGCTCCAGGAATTGATGAAATATCAACTGAGATATTCCAACAAACAGATGCAGCCCTGCAAGTGCTCACTCATCTATACCAAAAAATTTGGAGAACAGCTACCTAGCCAGCTGATAGGAAAAGATTCATATTTATGCCCATTCCCAAGAAAAGTGATCCAACCAACTGCAGAAATTACCAAACAATATCAGGAATATCACATACAAGTAAAACTTTTCTCAAGATCATTCAAAAGTGATTGCAACAGTGTATTGACAAGGAACTGCCAGAAAGTCAAATGGGATTCATAAGAGGACATGTACACAGGGATATCATTGTTGATGTCTGATGGATCAAGGCTGAAATCAGAGGATACCAGAAAGACGTTTGCCTGTGTTGCATTGACTATGCAAAGGCATTTCACTGTGTAGACCATAACAACTATGGCTAACATTGCAGAGAATGGGAATTCCAGAACACTTAATCATACTCTTAAGGAATATGTACATGGAACAAGAGGCAGTTATGCAAACAGAATAAGGGAACACTGCACGGTTTAAAGTCAGGAAAGGTGTGTGTCAAAGTTTTATCCTTTTACTATCCTTTTCCATCCGTGTGCTGAGCAAATAATCTGAGAAACTGGATTATACGAAGAGGAACGAGGCGTCAGGATTGGAGGATGACTCATTAACAGTCTGTGTTACGCCGATGAAACCACCTTACTTTCTGGAAGTGAAGAGGATTTGAAACACTTATTGATGAAGATCAACAACCACAGCCTTCATTATGGATTGCATCTCAACATCAAGGAAACAAAAATCCTCACAACTGGACCAGTAAGCTACATCATGATAAATGGAGACAGGACTGAGGTTGTCAAGGACTTCATTTTACTTGGGTCCACAATCAATGCCCATGGAAGCAGCAGCCAAGAAATCAAAAGACACATTGCATTGGGCAAATTTGCTGCAAAGGATCTCTTGAAAGTATTGAAAAGAGAAGATATCCCCTTGAAGACTAAGGTATGCTTGACCCAAGCCATAGCATTTTCAATTGCATCATATGCATACAAAAGCTAGACAATGGATAAGGAAGGCAGAAGAATCAATGCCATTGCACTGTGGTGTTGGAGAAGAAGAATGATGGCACCATGGACTACCAAAAGAACAAACGGATCTGTTCTGGAAGTGCTCCTTGGAAGCAAAGACAAGACTGCATCTTACATACTTTGGACATGTTGTCAGGAAGGATCAGTCCCTGGAGAAGAACATCATGCTCGGTAGAGTGGAGAGTCTGATAAAAAGAAGAAGGCCCGCTACAAGACGGACTGACACAGTGGCCACAACAACGGGCTTAAGCATAAAAACCATTGTCGACGTGGTACAAGTCCGGAAAGTGTTTCATTCTGTTCTGTATAAGGTCACTACAAATCAGAACTGACTCAACGGCACCTAACAACAACAGCCATATATAAGACACTTCAATATCCCTCAATTTTGGCATTTGTGAGGTCCTAAAACTAACTCTCTGTGTACACCAGGGGAAAACAGTACATGGACCTCAGAAGCATGTAACACTCATCTTGTGGTTTGAAATCATAGTAGTGGCTACCTTTGTAGAGGAGGTGACTAGGAGAGTGTCTTAGTTTTCTAGTGCTGCTGTAACAGAAATACCACAAATGGATGGTTTTAATAAACAGAAATTTGGTTTCTCACAATTTAGGAAGCTAAAAGTCTCTAAAGAAAGTCTGTCTGTCTCTGTCTCTGTTTCTCTCTTTCTGTCTCTGGGCTTCAGGGGAAGACTCTTGTTCTTTCAGTTTTTATTCCTTGGCAATCACGGTGATCGTCATGTGACCTGGTGTCATGGGTTGAATTGTGTCCCCCCAAAAATGTATGTGTGATTTGACTTGGCTAGGAGTCCCAGTATAGTGCCATTCCTCCCATGTGTTGTGAATCCTGCGTCCGTGATACTGATGATAGAGAATGGGCTGCAGCTGTGTTAGTGAGGCTGGACTTAAGCTACAAACCTGTGGGATATAAGGGAGAGAAGTGAGCAGAGGAAGTTGGGAACCTCACACCACCAACAGAGCAGCGTGACCGAGAGCAGGCACATCCTTTGGACCTGAGGTTCCTGTGCCGAGATGCTCTCCTTGAATTTGGACTTAGCCCACCAGAATGTGATAACTTCTCTTGTTGAATGGATTCATAATTACTGGACTGTGATAACTTCTCTTATTGAATGGACTTCTGGCTTTGGGCTGTGACAAAATTTCTCTTCATAAAGTCTTTCACTCATGGTGTTTTCTGTTAGAACAGTACCAGGTGACTAAGACACCTAGCATCTATCTTCTTCCATTTCTGCTTCCTTAACTCTCGTTCAAATTGTTTTTTTATATTTGCTTTTCTTTTGTATCTGTTTTTTATATACTGCTCATTAACATAAGAAAGAAAATCTATTCCAAACGGGATTATAACCAGCATACCAAAAAAAAAAAAGTTGATTATGACTCAGAGCAACCTCTACAGAAGAGAGTAGAATTGCTCTGTAGGGTTTCCCAGGATATAAATCTTTACAAAAGCGTCTTTCTCTGGCAGGTGACTATTGGGTTTGAATCTGTAACTTTTTGGTTAGCAGCTGAGCACTTAACCACTGTGTCGCCAGGGATCCTTGATAACCACCATAGGCGTTAAGATTTACAACACACTTATTTTTAGGGGGGCACACTCATTCCATAACAGAAGGGGACACAAGCGATTCTTAGGGATAGGACATGTTGCATATCCAGACATGGTGGTGGTTACACGGGCATATACATACATAAAAATTTAGAGAGCTATAGTAATCTGGCACTTCAGATTTGCTAATTTTGATGACTACAATTTACTCCTCAGTAAAATAGACAAGGAAAAAAACAAGACACGTATCTAGTAAAGTAGTAAATCCCTATTCACTTCATTCAGTCCCTTGGATTTGGCTTTGGCAGATAGGGATCAGTCCCCAGAGAAGCACATCATGCTTGGTCGAGTGGTGGTTTTATCTGGTCTCCATCAAAATAAATGCACTTGTAAGCTACACAGTGGCAGTCTGGGTCTTTTTAAGCGTGAAGACTTGTCTGAGAACGGTCTTGATAAGTTGGAAAATCACTCTATGTGCAATCCCATCTATTTCATACTGCTTGTACTAAATACAACCCTTCTTAACTGCATCAAATCCAGTTTGCCAACCGTCGCCTCCAGGGCCCCTGGTGCCTCGCAAGTGCCTTGCTGTCTCTGTGACTGAGGACCTACTTCCAAGTGTTTTCAGTAAAGGTTTGTCCTGCCAGAGAAATAGCAGGCTGTCCATTTTGTAAGGATCCAGGGTGAGAGGGCCCTTTCTGCTGCTGCCACATCACGCGGGGTTCATTGTGTAAGCTTAGTGGGGCCCTTGCTGTCTGTGAAAAGTGTACCAAAGTGGGCAGGCTCTGAGTTCCCGCCCCCTGGAGCCCATGGGAGTGGAAACTCACAGAACTCATAAAGCTCTCTCTGGGTAGATATGAACACATGTCACATGCATTGTCTAAGCTAATCCCCTCAGGGACCTCATTGGAGAAGTAATAAACACCTCCCTTTTACAGATGAGACAGCTGTGATTCAGAGAAGATAAGTAACTTGCACAAGGACGCATAGCCAGAAAATGGCAGAGCTGGGGCTTGAAGCCATCCTTCTAGTATGTGGTTCTCACAACTAGGCTTTGACTCATCCAAATTCTGAACGAATCTCTTTCCCCAAACCCAAATTCCTTCCTAAACAGACCTCATTCTGGAATTTTAAAAAATATGCTATGCACGGGTATATCATAGGACAAAGGTGTGAAGATCTTCCCTTTAACATGTCCAAGATGTGGGGAGCTAGGGCACCCCCTTTCCTCTCCTTAAAAACAATAACATGTTCCTTATGTTGACTGGTCAGTAAATCTCAGGACTCTCGTCCTAGGGCCCATGCCTGAGGTCCTGGTGGCAATGACAATCAGGACACTCATCTAAAGTGAACAATTGCCTTGTTACAGTGAGTTAATAGTACAGTATTGCATTTCAGAGCAAGGGCTTCAAGATCAAACCACCCTGTGGAAAAATTGTGGCTCTGCTAGTAGCTGGACATGTGGCCTTGGGAAAGTCACTTACCCTGTCTGAACCTGTTTCTTCATCTGTTAAAAAAAAAATGATATTAGGAGACTATGTTCAGAGACAGGAAGGTTTAGTATTTTGCATATGCCAATTTTTCCCAAATTGATCTAAGCATTTAATGCTATTCTGATAAATTCCCAATAGGATTATTTTATAAAACTTGACATGAATAATCTAAAATACATGTTTCAGTCCAAAGAGCCGAAAGCAGTCAAGGATCTCCTGAAGAATAAGTTGAGGATAATTTGCTATCAAGACTTACCACAGTGTCATGGAACTGATATGACAAATGAAACAAAACAGAGACCAGGGTCACACATCTCTGTGGAGCTTACATGGGGAGGTGGCATATCTCAGTGATGAAGGAGGAACTGAGTTTGCGATGAATGGTTGTCCAAATGATAAAAATTAAATTGCAACAAAAATACAAACATCCCAGTCAAAAAAATGGGAAAGAGATTTGAATAGACATTTTGCCAGAGAAGTCAGGCAAATGACTGACAAGCACATGAAAAGGCACTCAGTGTCATTAAACCAAAACCACATTGCCGTCAAGCTGATTCCAACTCATAGTGACCCTGTAAGACAGAGTAGAAGTACTCCATAGAGTTTCCAAGGAGGGTCTGGTAGATTTGAACTGCCCACCTTCAGGGAAATACAAATCGCAATCACAAGGATACACCACCTCACCACCACTAAGATAGCTGTTATGAACAAACACCAAACAACTGGAAAACAACAGATGTTGGCAAGAATGTGGAAAAACTGAAACCATCATGCGTTGTTGGTGGGAGTATAACAGTGCAATCACTGTAGAAAGCAGTTTCACAGTTCCTCAATAAGTTAAACATAGAACTACCATATAACGCAGCAACAACTCTTTTGGGTTTATAGCCCAAAGACTTGAAAGTAGGAACACAAACAGATACGTGTACACCAATGTTCACTGCAGCACTGTTCACAACAGCAAAAAGTGGAAACCAACTGAACTTTCACCAACAGATGAACGAATAAACAAAATATTGTACATTTACACAGTGGAATATTAATCAACCGTAAAGAGAAACAAAATTCTGATACAGGCTACAACTTGGATGAACCTGGAAAATGTTAAGTGAGATACATTAGGGACAAAAGGACAAATACAGTATGGTTCCTCTTACATGAAATACCTAAAATAAGAAAACATGTAGAATAAAAATTTCATAATGCCTACCAGGGGAAAGAGAAGGTCCCTAGGTGATGAAAACAATTTGCTCTTGAGTGCTAAATGTTAGAGGCCCACATCCACCCTGTGGTGCTGTGTAAGAAACGCCTGGCAACCTGTTTCCATGAAGATTTCAGCCAGCAACACCTTATGGGGATGTCTACTCTGTAACATTTGGGGTTGCTAGGTGTTGGAATCAGCTGGGCGGCAACGTGTTTTGTTTTGGTACTGGGGAAGGAGGTGAAGAGAAAAGAAGTTATTGCTTATGGAGTACTGAGTTTCTATTAAGAG
Source organism: Heterohyrax brucei (assembly GCA_028571685.1). Lineage (NCBI taxonomy): Eukaryota > Metazoa > Chordata > Mammalia > Hyracoidea > Procaviidae > Heterohyrax > Heterohyrax brucei. The sequence goes on from CM053146.1 coordinate 22,850,294, forward strand.
AGATGGAAAAACAGGAAAACTGATAGCAGTGATGGTTGCCTAACAAAATTAACATTCATGAGAAGCACATGCAATAAATGTTGAAATGGCAAATGTTTTGTCATATGCACTTATACCACAATTTTAAAAAATTGTAAAAAGTAAAATTAGATCCCCCCCTATAGTCTATAATTTGTAATCATTTACAAATGTACTAAGAATTTACAAGTGGAAGGTGGACTTCAAAGATTTTCAAGGAAAATATGGGAGGGTATTGTGATTTTGGATGGAGGAAGATTTCATAAATAAGAGTGAAAAAGCACTAATTCTAAAAAGAAAGATTGATAAAATTGCCTGCGTTACAATTAAGAACTCTGTTCATTAGAAGCTACCAAAAGAAAGTGAAAAGATGGGGCATAATCTGGGAAGAGGTACTATAGTATCTTTAACTGGTAAAAGATTAGCACCTGGGATATGTAAGAAACTTCTGCTAATGTATAAGAGACAGACAGTGCAATAGAAAAAATGAGGAAAAGCCATAAATAGGCATTTCTTAGACGAGGGAACATAATAAATGATCCTACCAGAACCAGGGAAATGCCAAATAAGAACCAAGTGGAGTACAATTTATACCCACTGTTGTTGCTGTTGTTAGGTGCCATTGAGTCAGTTCTGACTCATAGCGACCCATAAACAACAGAATGGAACACTGCCTGGTCTTCAGCCATATCCACAATCATTTTTATGCTTAAGCCCATTGTTGTGGCCACTGTGTCAAATCTCATCGAGGGCCTTTGTATTTTTATCAAACTCTCCAGTCTACCAAGAATGACTGATCCTTCCTGACAACACATCCGAAGTATGGGCAACACAGTCTTGCCGTCTTTGCTTCCCAGGAGCGCTCTGGTTGCACTTCTTCCAGAACAGATCTGTTTGTTTTTTTGGCAGTCTGTGGACATTCAACATTCTTCTCTAACACCACAACTCCAAGGCATCAATTCTTCTTCTGTCTTCTTTGTTCATTGTTCAGTTTTCTCATGCACATGATGCAACTGAAAATACAATGGTCTGGGTCAGGCACACTTTAGCCCTCATTGTGACAACTTTACTTTTCATTACTTTAAAGAGATCCTTTACAGCAGATTTTCCCAATGCAATGAGTCTTTTGGTTTCTTGACTGCTGTTTCCATGGTCATTAATTGTGGGCTGAAGTAAAATGATATGCTTGACAACCTCAATCCTTTTTCCACTTATGGCTATGTTGCTTACTGGTCCAGTTGTGAGGATTTTTGTTTTCTTTATAGTTGCTGGATTGGCAAGCATGGTAAGCTTTGGACAAAATATGAATTAACAGGAACTTGGATGTTAATGGATATCCTAGTGGCTTAGTGGTTAAGTGCTACATCTGATGACCCAAAAGATTGGCAGTTCAAATCTGTCAGACACTCCTTGGAAACTCTATGGGGCAGTTCTACTGTGACTTACAGGGTTGCTATGAGTTGGAATCGACTTGAAGGCACTGGATTTGGTGGCTTTGATGGACGTTAATGCACTTCTGCTGAGTGTCTGTTGATGCTGTCTGTTGGGAAACAAATTTGATATTTGTGTTATTGCACATTTAGATACTTGTGACCCATCACTTCCAAGCTTCACCATGTATGTACTAGGACAGAAGTTGGCAAACTGTGGTCCGCAGACTACTGTTCTGTAGATAAAATGTTCCTGGAACTCAGCCACAAGCCTACTTACTTGTGGTCTGTGGCCGCTTCTGTGCTACAACAGCAGAGCCAAGCAGAGGCCACAGAGACCAGACGGCCCACAAAGCTGAAAACAGTTACCATCTGCCTTCTACACAGTTTGCCTAGCCTTCTGTGGAGGCTTTATTTTAGCACCATTTTGTTTTCATTTGTAAGTTGTTTGTATAACCTTTAATTTTTAAAACAACAACTCTAGATTTTCAGAGAAATTGAGAAGATGGTACAGAAAGTTCCCATATATCCTCTCACTGACTTTCTGCCATTATTAACATCTCAGATTAGTAAGGCACATTTGATAAAAGTAAAGAGCAAATACTGACACTTTATTACTAACTCAAGTGTCATGGATTGAATTGTGTCCCCCCCAAAATATGTGTAGCCATGTGGCTGGGCCATGATTCCCAGTATTTTGTCACTGTCCTCCATTTTGTGGTTTTCCTGTGCTGTATGTTAAAGGATTAGGGTGGGGCTGCAAATCCCTTCATAGGATCACCTCCCTGCTCCACTGTAGAGGGTGGTTCCCTGGAGTGTGGCTTGCCCTACACTTAATCCTTTTATCTTGAAGGAGATAAAAGGAAAGGGAACCAGGCAGAGAATTGGGAACCTCATACCATCAATAGAACAGAGCCAGGAGAAGAGTGTGTCCTTCAGACCCGAAGTTCCCATGCCAAAGTGCTCCCTGGACTAAGACTGATATGCAATACCGGACTTTCCTCCACAGCCGACTAGGGAGAAAGCCTTCCCCTGGAGCGGACATCTTGCATTTGGACTTGTAGCCTCCCGGAGTGTGTGAGAATAAACTTTCCTTTTTTAAAGCCATCCACTCTGTGGTATTTCTGTTAGACTAGCCCTAGCTGACTAAAACATCAAGTTTTTTGTTTGTTCAGTTTTCCTTTCTCTTTAGCCCTTTCAAAGAGCTCCAAAATTGCTTTGAAGGGTGAACTAGGTGCTGGCATCAGTGCATAGTTTCTCAAGAGGAGTACTTCAAAGGTGACCATAGTGATATTCAGCAATGAGATATGTAGCACTTTTCCAGGATGAGTTTGTAAACTTTATTGGCAGTCCTCATATATATATTTTTAATTTTTTGTTGTGATTAAGTGAAAGTTTACAATCCAAGTCAATTTGCCATATAAAGCCCTAGCACCTGCCTCTGTGCAACTCTGTCTGCTCTTCTTACTCTGTGACAGCACTCTTCCTTTCCACTCTTTGTTTCCATTGAGTAGGTCTACCATAGCTTCCAACACTTGTCCCCTCCTCTCCATTCTCTCCTCTCACCTCTAAAAAAAGAACTGTTGGACAGCCTCATATCTATGTTAAATCATAAAGTATACACACCACCTGTACAACTCTGTGTCCCTTAGTCCAGTCAAATCTTTGTCTGAAGTGTTGCCTTCAGTATTGTTTTCAGATCTGGGCTAGCAGCAAGTCCTCAGACCATGTCCTCAGGGGACCCTTCAGATTGTCAGACTGTCAAGTTTGGTCTTTTAGTAGAATTCTTGATCTTCATATTCTTTTTTCCTATCCTACGTCAGGAACTATACATTGTGTTTCCTGACAGGGCTGTCTTTGCTGGTGGCCAGGTACTACCTAGTTCTGGTCTCATGCTGATATAGTCTCCCAGTCATATGGACCATTCTGTTTCCTGGGCTTGTATTTTCCTCGCGTCTTTGATGTTCTTGGTTTTCATATGCTTCAAGTGGGTTGGGATCAATTGACATTCCTTCCCAGGGAATTTCCCGGGCCATCAGACCATCAACTGTGGTCTTTTAGTAGAGTTCCTGAGCTGCACCCCTCTTTTTCTCATGTTCCCCCAGGGACTCAACATTGTGCGCTCCACCACGGATGTCTTTGGTGGTGTTCGGGCATCATCTGGTTCTTCTGCTCACATGTTGATACAGTTTCCCATTCACACAGGTTCCTTGTCTAATGAGCTGTTTTTCCTCAGTCTTTGTTGTTCTCAGTGACCATGTGTTCAGATGAGTTGGCACCATTTGGTGTACCTCATTTGGTAGCTTGCTAGTTTTTAAGACCCCAGACACCACACACCAATTGTAAAAAGAAAATTAATGAAGTCCCTGGAGAAGGGAAAATTTTCTGGTTAATAATATCTTTATGAAAAGCAAAAAGGCTGACTATAGCTGTTGCTTAAAATGTATCTGCAGTCTCAAGTGTCTCCCTGGGTGGCTCAGCTGATTTGGATTAAGTTCTTCATGATGCTACAAGAACAAAGGGTTGAGCTGAGTGAAAATGAAACAAAAAACACAAACATTAAAAAGTTACAAAAGTCATAGATGAATGCTAATTATCAACTTTCTCCCTAGAGTTCCCAAATAACAGCTCCCTTTCCTTAAAGGTCATCACTGGATTACAACCACCATCCACAAAACCAACCAGCGGTACACAGGGGATATTAACCTTTGCTGTTCCATTCTCCGGGATTCTTTTGCTATACAGCCTAGTGTAGAAACTGTAACATTGCCTGTGAGGCTGGGGTATATCCAAGGAGGAATATTTTTGAATTATAAGTCTCATCAAAGACTGTAAACCCTTAACCGGCCCAGCGATGTCTTGGGCGGAGACTCCCCCAAGCCTCCCTCGTGAGTCACTGGAAGTTGCTGCCCTCAGAGCTTCCCTTGGTTTGGGCAGAAGCTGGTGCCCCACATCACCAGTCCAGCAGTAGCAGGGAAGCATCCTGTTAAGGGGGACAGGACAGGAGGACAGGGTAGTTGCAAAGTTACCCTATAAGGAAGCCGTAAATCCTAGAAATGGCCTGGCACTTCCACTAAACCAGAAAGAAGGTTAACGGAAGTTGTCTTTTTCCTCCCGATCAACGATTCAGAGAGGGAAGAGAGTGAGGGATATGCTGCCCCCTAAAGCACACATCTTGCTCCTTGCTCTTTGAACATGAAACAGCCTCCCACACAAAAGCAATGCAGTGACATTTTAAGGGAGCTACAGAGAACAGAAGGCCCTAAGCTCACAAAGGCCAGACCATGACGTGGGCACAACTGTAGCCACTGGACAGGCTGAGCAGCCTACAAGAGGCTCTGAGGAACCCTAGAGCCCTGCAACCCAATCCAGCTTCCTGCTGAGGGGCAATCACCTGCAGGGCATAGCTGGAGCTAGGAGACCCCACTCAGGTGGAAAGAGAAGGCCAAGTTCCACCCGTCTTCCAGTGCTTGACAACCTCTCTGAAATCAGTCCTCCCCACTGCTCTCCAGCCTCTGCTTGAACACCTGTAGTGATCAGGAACTCAGTGTTTGCAGTCTATTATTTTCCTACCAATCATGACTGAAATTCCAAAGTTTATGGCCATAAAATTCCAAGGAAAGGAAGTCCCCACAGGCTTCTCTGTTCCCAGAGTCCTCTGAGCCCTCCCCTACTCCCACCCCAATCCCCTCCCTCCTGCCTAACTAATTCTTGCCTTTCTGAGGGGCACAGTGAGGAGAACACAGAGAAAGGCTGAGCAAAAGTGCCCTCAGGGCCCAGCCCCTATGTAGGAGGATGAAACAAGTCCAGAATCTGAGTGCCACCTAGTCTTTAGCCCTTTGGCTAAATAGCAACTTGAAAGTGACTCTATCAGGTAGTTCCCCAAAGAGAGACAATGAAATGGAAATGTCCTCACCCCTAGCCAAATATGCAGAAGAGAGGGGTCTGGGATCCCAAACAACAGACCAGAGCTGAACATAGACTTTGAAACCCTCATCATGGTCAAACAGCCAGGGCCAGGTAGATTTAACCCTACCAGTACTACTGTTAGCTGAGCACTTTCCTTAGATCTCTACACATACTATCTATCTCATTTAATTTCAGTCCCATTCTATGGTGCAGACAACGGTATTCTCACTTTACATGTAATACACTTGAGTTTCAGAGTGCCCAGTAATTTGTTAAAGAATACCAAGGCAGCTTGAAACCTGGGTTGGCCTCCCAGGTGATGGGTTTTGACCTGGAGTGCCTGACTCACACAGGGCTATTGAAAACCAGAGCTCAGCCATAGGCAGGGTGGGCCCTGCCTGGTCCTCCCAGACAGCCTGTGCATTCAGACTCCCTGCTGGGCTGCCTGGGGATGTGCTTCCCGGCACATAATAACCACCATCAAGATTGTTATTAGCCTTAGGTATTTACATGACACTTACTATTTTTGAATCATCATGCTACCATTTAGTTTTTCCTTAGAACATTCCTGTGAGTTCACACATGATAACCAGGGGATTGAGGGAGGAGGGGTGGAGAGACAAGCGCTAAGGGTCAACAAAGGGGAGGAAATGCAATGCAGAGCCAAGGTAAATAACCCCCCCATTGGCTCCAAATTTTGCATCCTCTGCACTAGAGCCCTGCTAAGGAGCTACCTGTGACCACCAGGAGTAGGTGGCGGCCAGAATCAAGGGTCTCCTCCTTCAAGTATTTTGGCTGGGATTAGGGGGCATACATTCAACTTTGATTCATAGCAACCCGTTGTGTAACACAGCAGAACTCCTCTAAGGGTTTTTTCTGGCTGTAATCTCATGGAAGCAGATCACCAGGCCTTCTTCTGTGGCTCCACTGGGTAGCTTTGAATTACCAACCTTTGGGTTAGGAGCCAAGGAAGTACCATTTGCAAGAAAGAAAGAGAGAGAGGGAGCAAAAGAGGGAGGGAGGGACAGGGTGAGAGGGAGAGGAAGGAAAGAGGGAAGGAAGAGGAAGGAAGGAAAAGGGGAGGAAGGAGGGGGGAAGAAGGAAGGAAGGGTTAGCCAGTGAGCCTGGGTCAAGTTCACATTCAGAACTGATATCCTCACCCTCAACTTTTCCAAACATCTTCATTAAACCAAAAATTAAACCAAACCCACTGTCATGGAGCTGATTCCAACTTATAGTGATCCTACAAAATAGGGTAGAAGTGCCTGATCAAGTTTCCAAGGAGTGCCTTGTGGATTTGGACTGCTAAAAGGAGGGTAAGACCAATGGAACAGGGAGGAAGGACTAAAACTTCACCAATTAGTCCCCAGATGGATACGCCAACCAATTATCTCTGCACACCAGCACTCTCCTGGGAGCACAGCCCACCTAACTTCTCTTGGCCAAGGAAGTCTTTCTGGCCCGGGCCCTCGGGACCAGTGGAGGTGCCTTCTGCGTGGCACCAAGAATTGTTTCATCTCCTTCGCGAGAGGGAGTCAGTGGAACAGGGAGAAAGGAGCCGGTTGGGGATGGGTGAAAGTACGCTTCCAGGCTTTGGGGTGGCACAGACCAGAGTTGGACCTTGGTCGGTTCATTCCCTCCTCATGCTTGGCTTACTTTCCTCCCTATTCTGGTCACTGCAAGCCTGGGGCCAACTTGCCACCTTCACTGTAGCGGGCACTACATGCGAGGTGATTATCCACACTCCAACGGGCTGCTGGGGCCTACATGGGTGTTGCCCAGAAGGGGGGATCACCCAAGAACAGCTGGGAAATGCGAGTCCTTGCAGTTTGGGTTTCCTTTTGGACTTCGTTCACTCCAGACTCCCATCATCCCCCGCCCCCGCCGTGATAGCTGCTGCACAGGGCTAGGGAAGCCCGAGGACTCCATGGCACTTGAGTCAGACGGTGCCCCAGAAAATTCCTGCACATCCTAGCTGGAGTCCCTGCCTGCTGCCTACAAACAAGCCTGGAGAAGTCCAGCCTTGGAGCTCTTCCTCCCACTGCTTAGCAGGGGGGATTCAGACCTTTGGGCTCCAGATCTGGCCAGAGGGGCCACTCAGCTAAGATTTTCTGCCTAGAGCTGCCAACCAAGCCCAAGTCCAATGCAGGCCCCTTTTGGAGTCACCGCACTTGGAGACTAGCAGTAGGAGAACCCACAAACACCAGCCAGTGGAGGCTGCCACCTCTTCATCTCTGACCAGGCACTGTTTGGGACACAGAGGGGGCCCAGCTTTGGGAATACACCCTCCAGCTCAGCCCCAGGTGGAGGACCTCCCTCAGAGGGGCTCTCACCCTTCCCCACCGCTTCTTCCAAAGGCATGGACAGAGGGACACCTAGCAGACCCAGACAGCTCCTGAGGCATGGGAGCCTGAGACGTGGAATTCATGCCGACGGAATTATAACTCTCCTACCACTTGGGGCTTGCGAGGCACTTCGGGTGTACCCTGAAAGGACACGTCTCCATCTAGCTGTTTGGGAGCCAGGGCAGATTCAGCTTTTCACTTCCTACTTGCCCTTAGGTCACTTTCCTTTCCTTTTGTTCCTCTGTCTTCTCTGTCAGAGGAGAGATCGCTTTTACAAGCACCTCAGTGATTACAGTGGAGATGACACAAACTAACTAAGATGACGATGTGTCTGACCCATAGCAAGTGCCCTGTCTATTCTGGATTGGATCTTCACCTAAATGGGAGGAGGTGGACTTCTAAGTCCTTGCCCTGGCTCCTCTCCCTCTCCCTTTTTTTGTCCCTCTCTTCTTTGCGGAAGGACTACTCCTTTCATTCAGATGGCAACATTTGGGTGAAAGGTTATAAAATGTTATTTAAAATAAATCCGAGGTTTCCCGTGTCAGCTGGTCTGAGTGGTGCCAGTTAGATCCAGTGTTCCCCTTCCCAGCGCCTGGGGCTTCGAGGCCACCTTGGCAAGTTTCCCGAGTCTTGGTCAGCTCATTGCATAGCCCTGGGCTCTGATGTCTTTCTCTGGATTTCTGAAATGTGGGTTTCCGTTCATCCATTGACAGCCTGGGGAAGACAGCAGGGTACACACGGCCCCAGATGGGCCACTGTCCAACCACCCGACTCAGCTCACAGTTCATGCCCTGCTTCTACTCAGAGGCAAACCTCCAGCTGGGCTAGCCCGTGACCTGGACCTCCTGATTTCCCAAGAGAGCCCAGCTTGGCTGAATGGAGCCTAGGCCTAGGGTGGTGAAGTGGTGACCAGAGAGGGTACCGGGCATCTGGGGCCTGAGGGCACAAAGTGTGGAATTCCACCCACTGGGTGTGAAAGATTGGAGAAGTGCAAGTGACACAATGGTGAGTCCTGTGTGTCTAGAATGCCCCTAAACACCACTGAGGGGGATGCTCCAAACCCTAGGCCTCAGGGAATGGGCATTGGCCTTGCTGGCACCGGTGACCATTCCAAGCACAGGGACCTCCTCTGCATTGGAGTGAGGCCCCATCTGTTCCCCTAGGGCTTGGCTAGCATTTAGGTGTCCTCTCACCTAGGACAAGTGACAAGATCTCTGTGACTCTAGACTTTCCCATCTCTAAATAGGAACAGTAACCTCTACCATGGATCCCAAGGAGAATTTTCTTTGTGTAGCAAATCACTGCCTCAAAGGAGTGTGAGGCCACGGAATGATTCCCAGACTTGCAAGGGGAAGGAGTGAAAACGTTCCCTCCATCCCCAAACCAAGGGTCCTGGGTTCAACGTGGCAGCCCCTCTGAATGTGGCGAAGAAAGTTCTGATCCCCAAGGTAGGGGTCCTGAGGCTTCCACCAAACTGAGAGGAGTCCTTCTTTGGGAGCCGCCCTGCTGTCACCAGGAGCTGAGGAGCTGCTCATAGGGCAGGCACGCCTGCAACCTCTAGGCCTGCCCCAGTGCAAGCCACATCCTTGGCCCTGTCCAAATACTTGGTAGGCATGTGGCCATGCCAGGGACACCCCCAGGGGCATGCCCAACTCAGGAGAGCTGCTTCAGAGCCTTGGGAGAGGGTGGAAAGGAGTCGGGGAATTGAGCTGTGTAACAGGCAGCTCCAAGTTATAGGCGATTCTCTTGATAATTCATGGAAAATAGCTTGGCTTCCCCCTGTTTCTGTGTCATATTAATTTCACAGACAGTTCAGGGGCAAGTGGGTTGGGGTCTGAGCTATCCCATGCCAGTCTCAGGGCCTTCCATTTCTGCTTATGGGGACACTATCAGACCAGGAACCTCAGGTCAACCCCAATCCAGGGCACTCAGACCTGTCTCTTTGACCTGTTTACCACCGCCTTGGACCTGGGGTCTGGGGCCTGGGTCTTCTGTCTTCAGATGTTCATACTAGCACCCCGTGTTGTCTTCACTAGCCTCATAACAGGGGTCCATTCTGCAGTGTCCACAGTACAAACTGAACAGAAAAGTTTTGTTCGTCGGCAAATGGGCTCTAGTCAGAATAATTTGGAGCAAGAATCACCTGACTTCACTCCAGTGAAAACCTTGGACGATGGAAAAGAGAATAATACAATTGAAATAGTTAAGCCAAGTTACGTGTTGAAGATATATTAAAATTTAGGGTGTAAATGGCATGTGAAGGTCTGTCAAAGTTTAGGCATGGAAGGAAAATCAGTTCTCCACATACAGTGTTCAGATTCAGTGTTGCAGGGGGCATCAATGTAACCCCGCTCCCTCAATTTACAAATAAGGAAACCGAAGCTCAGAGAACCAGGGGCTAATCCAGAGCAAAAGTGGGGTAGTGTTGGGTTGGGAGTTAGCCCAAGGCCACACAGCATGCAACAGGCAAGGGGAGAGAGAATGCCTTCCCTGACTCCTAGGACAGCTCCCACTTCTATTTTCAGCCTCCCATAAGGTGAGGAATCGCAAGGCGGGGGAGGAGTCACCTCCCGAAAATCCCACTGTCTCTCCACTTTACAGTTCAGGGTACTGAGAAGGTTCCAACTTTCAGAGACAGCCGGGACTTCTTCCCCTTGAGCACCCGGGACTGCAACAACCTTTGGCTCCCAAACCAGGAAAGCTCTGCGCAGGTGCACTCCCCTAGTTAGTGCACATCTCGCAGGAAAACTGACCCGGAATCCGAAAATCCGACAGCGAGGTTCGATTCTCGCTCCTTGTGCTCTCCGCATCCGGTAAGGTACACAAGGGTTCAGAGGGCCATGTGCCAAAGGTTCAAAAAAAACCAACTGGGATTCCAGTCCTCTAGCTCAGTGAAGTCTGGCTTCAGGATGACTTCACGCTCCCCATTTTAAGGGTCCAGGGAGGTGTCAGGCGCAGAGGGCAAGGCTTGAACCACTTGCCCAGAAAAAACACCTAGATGCCCCAGCCTACCTCTCCATCCCCTCGCTCCCGCACACCGTCTTCCTTAGGGAATGCCTCTGCCCTCAACAAATAGGTCCACTCAGTGGCACCTTTCTCAGCTCCTGTGCCTGCTCCCATCGTTTTAGTCTACTGGTTTCTTTTAAATATTGGAAGTAAAAGAAACATAATGCTTTTTCAATCACAGCGTTAACTGTAAGGTGAGACTGAGTTTTTTAATCACTCATTCATTACTGACTTCTCCAACTTTTGTCTTGCCGGCTTTGATCACCGCCAGATCCCGTACTTGACTCCTGTGCATAACAATTTTGGGTTGGGCATCTTTGACCCAGGAGGAGAGGACATGTCTGGAATTCTCCCTCACCCTCAGCCCAGCTCCCAGGAAGGGAGGCCTGCCTCCTCCCTAACTCAAACCATTCAAACTGTAGGACTCACACCAGGAAAGTTGTTAAGAGGAATGGAGATAAAGAGGAAGCTGCTCACCACCACCTGCAACTGCAACCAGGACTGGAAACATAATAGCCTTGATGTGGGTCTCCACAGGAAGGATTGCATCCCCAGCCCCAAGAGACCCTGCTTTTGCTCCTGGCCCAACAAGAAGGTGGCCTTTACTTTGGGAGTGAATGGAGTGGGGTTGGTGGCCAGGTAGATGAAGACCATGTTACCTGGGTCTCTCGCCTGGGACTTAGGTCACAGGCCAAAGCGCAGATGCAAAGGCTCCTGAGCCCAGTTCCCAGCTCCAAGACCAGTGGCAACAGCTGTAGGGCTCTGACCTAGGTCTCCGTTTTCTTTTCTTTTTTTTAATTATGATTGAGTGGAAATGTACATTCCCATATAAATTTACATGCCCACCTATATGCAGCTTCCACTACTCTCTCTGCCCGGTGACAGCACACCATTCCTCTCTGCTCCATACATGTCTCATCCTCCCAGCAGTCTCCTTTCCCCTTCTCTCCACTCACTCCTCTTACTCCAGTGAGAGTTCAGCAGGATGATATCCTATAGATGCATAGAATCATAAAGTGCATCCAATATATGCTCACTCTGCATCACCAAGTCGAATCCATTCGTGTCCGAAGAGTGGATCTTCGTTAGGATTTATGGGCGAGGGCAGCATCAGGGAAAGGGGCCACGCTCCCAGGGGAACCCTGAAGCCGCTGGACCATCAGTTGTAGTCTTTTAGCGGAGATCTCACAGTGCACCTGTTTTTATTCTTGTGTTGCCAGTGAGACTCAATTTACTGAGCTCCATCACGGCTACAACTGGTGGTGGCCAGGCACCATTCAGTTCTTCCAGTCCCAAGTCTATTCGGCACCCACTCATGTGGGTCTTTCTGTTGAATGGGTTGTCTTTCCCCCATGTCGTTTTGGTTCTTGATGATCATCCGTTCCTACTGAGTTGGGACCATTTGCTGTGCCCTCAGATGGCAACTTGGCAGCTTTTAAGACCCCAGATGCCACTCACCAATGTGGGATGCAGATAACCCTCTTAGCAAATGCTAGTTATGCCAATTGACCTCGATTTTGCCTAAAAGCATGGTCCTCTGCCCCCTGCCCCAGCTACTCTGTCCTTGCAATATTGGGTTAAGACGGAAAGAGTATTCGTTCTGTTGATGTCCACTTAATATTGTTCATGTTTCTAAGGTGTGCTATCACCAATTTTACCCAACCAAATTTCTACCATCTAATTTAAACCCTCCCCCTTCACCCTCCCTCCCTTCCCTCCCTTGCAGCCACCAAAGCGTCTTTTCTTCTAGACATAAGTCTGCTTTTGAGTTCTTATTGTAGGGATCTCATACAATATTTGTCCTTTTGTCTCTGACTACTCTCACTCAATATAAGGTCTTCCAGTTGAAATCAGGTTACGAGATGTTTCCTGGAATCATCATTATTCTTTATCATTGCATAGTGCTCTATTGAATATGTATACCATAGTTTACCTATCCATTCCTCTGTTGTTGGGCATCTGGGTTGATTTCATCCTTTTGCTATGTGGACTGTGCTACAATAAACATTCTTGTGCGTGTGTCCTTTGGTGTGAATGGCCTTGATTCTGTAGGATATATTCCAAGTAGTAGAATTACTGGGTCAAATGGTATATTTATATCTATTTTTTTAAGGAAGCACCAGATTGCTTTCCGAAGAGGCTGGACCATTTCCAACCCCACCAACAGGGTAGGAGAGTTCCACTTTCTCCACAGCCTCTTCGACATTTGTTGTTTTTTGTTTTTTGGATCACGGCCAACCTTGTTCGAGTGACATGGTATCTCATTGTAGGTTTGATTTGAATTTCTTTAATAACTAAAGATAATGAACATGTCTGCATATTTTTTTTGCCTTCCTGGATCTCCTCTTTAGAGACATGTCTGTCCATCTCCTTTGTCCATCACTTAATTGGATGATTTAGCTTCTTCTTATTGATATTTTGTAGTACCTGTAGGTGGCCTTTTAATTCTATTAATAAAGTCTTTGGATGAGCAAAAGTGTTTGATTCTTAACAGTTCCCATTCATCTATTTTCTCTTCTGTTGATTGTGGTTTGTTTGATAGATTTTGAAGCCAGTCTACGTTGTATATTAAAACTTCTGTTGTTGTTCCTACCTTTCCTTGGATGAGCTTTATCATTTTAGATTTGATATTTAGGTCTTTTAGCCAGTTTGAGTTGGTTTTTGTCTAAAGTGTAAGATATGGATCTTGTTTCAATTTATTGCAGATGGATATCCAATTTTTCCAGTATCATTTGTTGAAGATACTGTTTTTACTCCTTTGTTTTAGGGCCTTTGTCACATATCAACTGTTCATAGGCAGATGGTGTCATCTCTGGATACTCAGTTCTGTTCCATTGATTCATCTGTCTGTCTTGTACCAGTACCAGGCTGTTTTCACCACTGTGGCAGTGTAATATGTTCCAAGATCAGGTAATGAGAGGCTTCCCAGTATGTTCTTCTTCTTTAATAGTACCTTACATATCTGGGGCTTGTTCTCTTTCTAAACAAAATTGGTGATTTATTTCTCCATCTCATTAAAAATGTCTCCGGAACTTGTATTGGGATTGCATTATATTTTATAGACATTTTCATTATATTATATAGACATTTTCACAATGTTAAGTCTTCCTATCCATGAGCAGGTTAGGTTTCTCCATTTGTGTAAGTCTCTCTTAGGCTCTTGTAGTAAGGGCTTACAGTTCTCTTTGTAAAGGTCTGTTATCTCTCTGGTTAGATTAATTCCTAAGTACTTTATCTTCTTAGGGGTTATAGTAAATGGTATTGATTTGATGATTTCTTCATTAACAGTCTCATTGTTGGTATAAAGGAATCCTATTGATTTACTTATGTTTACCTTGTGTCCTGAGACTTTGCTGAACTCTTCTTTCAGTTTGAGTAGTTTACGTATACATTCTTTGGGATTCTCTGCGTATACAATTATATCATCAGCAAACGGAGATTTTGACTTCTTCTTTGCTGATGCAGATGCCCTTTATTTCTTGGTCTTGTCTAATTGCTCTGGCTAGAACTTCTAGTACAATGTTGAATAGGAGAGGTGAGACTGGGCATCCTTGTCTAGTTCCTGTTCTCAAGGGAAGTCTCTCTCCATTCAGGATGATGTAGGCAGTTAGCTTTGTATAAATGACCCTTATTGTATTGAAGAGTTGGCTGTCTATGCCTATTTTGCTAACAGTTTTTAGCATAAATGGTGTTGGACTTTATTAAATCCCTTTTCTGCATCAATGGACAAAATCAGGTGATTCTTGTCTTTTGTAATATTCATGTGGTTGATCACATTAATTGTTTTTCTGATGTTGAGCCATCCTTGCATCCCTGGTGTGAATCCAACTTGGTCATGATGGATTATTTTTTGGATATGTTGTTGTATTCTATTGGCAAGAATTTTGTTGAAGACTTTGGCATCCAGATTCATGAGTCATATTGGTCTGTAGTTCTCCTTTTTTGTTGGGTTTTTCACTGGCTTTGGTATCAGAGTTATGCTGGCTTCATAGGATGAGTTTGGGACTATTCTATCTCTTTCTATACTGTGAAATAGTCTCAGTAGTACTGGAGATAACTTGTCTCTAAAAGCTTGGTAGAATTCTGCAGTGAAGCCACCTGGGCCCAGGCTTTTTTTGGTTGGTAGTTTTTTTTGTTTTTTGTTTTTTTATGACATTTTCAATCTCTTCCTTTCTGATGGGTTTATTAAGTTGTTCTGCTTCACATTGTGATAATTTGGGTACGTGATATGAATTAAGGAATTTGTCCATTTCATCTAGGTTTTTAATTTTGTTAGAGTACAGTCTTTCATAGTATTCTGTTATGATATTTTTGATTTCTGTTGGATCTGTTGTGATCACTTCCCTTCCATTTCTAATTTGGGTTATTTGTTTCTTTTCCTGTTTTTCTTTAGTAAGCTTAGCCAGCGGTTTGTCAATTTTGTCGATCTCTTCAAAAAAACAGCTTTTGGTCTTTTCAATTTTTCAATTGTTTTTGTATTCTGTAATTCATTTAGCTCTGCTCTAATCTTTATGATTTGGTTTCTTCTGGTGCCTGAGGGGTTCCTCTGTTGTTCTCTCTCTACTTCTTCAAGCTGTAGGGTTAGTTCCTTGATTTGATTTCTTTCTTCCTTCTAGATGTGTGCGTTTATGGAGATAAACAGACCTCTGAGCACTGCTTTAGCTGTATCCCGTAGGTTCTGGTGGGAAGTGTTTTCATTCTCATAGGAATCCATGAATTTCTTTATTTCATCCTTGATTTTTTCTATAACCCAAGGTTTTTGGGGCAAGATGTTGTTTAGTTTCCAAGAGTTCCACTTTCTGTCTATGTTTTTTCTCCTATTGATTTCAACTTTTATGGCTTTATAATCTGAGAAGATGCTTTCCAGTTCAATGGTATGGATTTTGTTGAGAATTGCATTATGTGTTAACACATGGTCAATTCTGGAGAATGTTCCATGTGCACTGAAGAAGAAGGTGTAGTTGTCTGCTGATGGGTAGAAAGTTCTGTATATATCAATGAGGTTTAATTGGTTAATTGTGGTAATAAGTTCTTCTGTATCTTTACTGAGCTTTTTTTAAGATGATCTGTCCAGTATTGAGAGTGGAGTGTTGAAATCTCCCACTATTATAGCAGAGTAATCTAACTCTTTTTTGAGTTTTGTCAGTGTTTCTTTGATATATGTAGGTGCTCTGATATTAGGTGCATAAATATTTAATATAGTTAAATCTTGCTTGTGTACTGAACCTTTCAGCAATAAATAGTGTCCATCTTTGTCCACCATGGTTGATTTTACATTAAAATTGATTTTGTCTGAGACTAGAATTACCATTGTTAGCTTGATATATATTCTTCCATCCTTTAATTTTCAGTTTGTTCCTATGTTTAAGTCTCAAGTGAGTTTCTTGTAGACATCATATGGATGGGTCATGTCTTTTGATCCAAAATGTCACTCGATGTCTCTTTACCGGAGCATTCAGTCCACTCACATTCAATGTAATTATTGATAGGTATGTGTTTACCACTGCCATTGTGATACGTTTATTTTTGTGTTGATGTTTTCTCTGTTATTCTTATTAGTCTGTTCTGGGACATTCTTTTTTGTGAGCTGATTTTTCAACTTTTTTAGAGCTGTTTTTGTAGTTGTTGAGACTCCTTTGTTACATTTCTTGATATGGTATGTTACATTTCTTGATATGGTATGTTACATCTTTGTTGTGCTTTACTACTACCCTTATGATCCCCTTAAACTATATATAAACCCAATTTTAATTACTACCAGTCTTGTCATCTTCCTCTCCATCTGGAAGGACTATAATGACTGTAGTACATCTTTCTTTTTAATATGATGGCACCATAGTTTTCATGATATGATCACTGGATTGTTTCTTTCAGTATTAAAGCTGTGATTGAATTTAGAGCGTTCCCTAATTGAGTAGAATTTCGAATAATGTGTTGTTCTACAGTATAAAGTTAGCGGTTTTGTTCTTTTAAGCCAAAGCCAAGAACTTCTTTCAGTATTTCTTGCAGTTTGGGTTTGGTTTTTACAAAGTCTCTGAATTTCTGTTTATCTGGGAATGTCTTAATTTCATTTTCACATTTGAAAGATAGTTTTTCAGGATATATAGTTCTTAGTTGGAAGTTCTTCTCCTTCAAGGCTTTCAATGTGTCACACCACTGTCTCTGTGCCAGCATGATTTCTGCTGAGAAATCTAATGAAAGTCTACAGGGTTTCCCTGAATGTTAGCTTTGCTTTGAGTCTTGCTGCCTTTAAGAGTTGCTGCTTATGTTTCATTTTGTTAAGCTTGATTATAATATGTCTTGGAGTCTTTATTTTGAAATCTATATTGGGTGGCATGTGATATGCATCTGGGATATCTATATTCTCTTCCTTCATGATTTCTGAGAAGTTTTCTGTCAGCAGCTCGCAACAATTCTCAGTTTTCTTATCCGTAAATTCAGGTTTTGGACTATGCCTCTTTGAGTTCCCTTTGATTTGTATTTTCCCCATGTTCCCTGCCTTCCACCCACTTCTCCCCATCAGAGCTCTGGTCTTCGCGTTTCCTGAGTTGGGTCTTGGTGGGACACAGAAAACCCTGAAACCAGTTGCTTCTGTAATCTGGCCTTAAACATTGGCCTCCACAGTCATTGCATAGTCCCATGCATGGAATCAACAGGAGATGAGCAGCTGATGTGAGGTCAGAGCCCTAGGGTTTTGGCAAATGTCACACAACTTGCTTTCAAAGCCTGATTTGGAGGCAGCAGCTCTACCGTTCTCAGCCAGCCCACAAACACACACAGAAAACATAAAAGAATACCAGTGTCCTCAAATCCATACTGACTCATAGGGACCTTACAGAGCAGAGTAGAACTGCTCCATACTGTTTCCAAAGAGTGCTGCAGATTTGAAATGTTGACCTTTCGGTTGGCAAGTATAACACTTAACCAATACACTACCAGGGCAGACCCACAAACAAGGAGGCAAGATGCGCTATATGGACATGCAGAGTCCTGCCCTCAATCAAACACGTGTACACAGCACAACCATGCTGGGTATCTGGTAGATACTCAAAGGAACATGATACTTCTGGGGAGCGGGGGCACACACAGGCACTCACAAGCACTCAGATGGAGCTCAAGTGCACAGTGTCACGTATCCACATGCATCTGCTTGCCTGACACACCTACACTCTTTTCTTCAAGAGCAGGTGAACGGTGGATTGGGAAAGTGATCTGGGAAGCCCTAGGACTGCAATGACCATCTTTAGTCTCAATCAACCCATCCAACCCAGTCTCAGGAAGGAGGTGGGGACAAGGTGGGGGTGGGGGTGGGAGGAGAGATAGGTTCTTGCTCTTTTTACCTTCTCCACTCACAGACTTCAGAATTATTTGTCCCCCAAGCACCCTTCACCACCACCCTGTTCTGAATGAACCAAACTTGTCCTTTCTTCACCTCACCTCCAGCTCCCCACAGTGCCATCCTGGCCAGAGCAGGAGGATTTCCCACACTCTCCTGGGGAAGAAGGTCCCAAGGCTACATCCTCTGAGGGTGGAAGGGAGTGCAAGCAGGAAGGCGTCAACGTAGCGAGGACACTGAAAACTGGGTGTGTGGACTTCCTTTTCCTGGGTCTGGGGGAACCAAGCTCCGGGACACGCCCACCCGATAGGAATCAAAAGAAGGAGGAGGAGGTTAGTTCACATTGAGGGAAGCCAAATAAGCACAGTTAGGAAGCTGCTGGGGATTGCCTGTGGGTTCTTATCCCCTCTTCTTTTCTTGTGTTGCTTAGTCCTTGTCCCCAGTTTTGGAAGGTTGGATAGAGCTGAGCCGGCAGCAGAACTCAGAGCTGCACTGATCCTTCCTCATTCACTTCATCTGCCTCAACCACCAGTGCACCTGAGGCCACGGTGTACTCCACATGGTGTCAAGTTGGATAGAGATGAGAGTCACCACTGAGGCAGGTGAGAACCAGGGTGACTCAGGGGTCCCCTTGGCCTGGGGTGCCTGATTCTGGGAACTTGCTCTGAGAGTGAGGTGGCAAGACGAGATAAAGCAAAATAAAAGGCAAAAATAGAGCATTAGCATGGCATTATCTCTGTGTGTAGACTGGGTTGCGAAAAACTAGAGCCTAAGGAAACACCAGGGTGCAGGAAGATTATTTGAGAGATGGTCTAAAAGGAAGCAGGAGTAAGTAGAGAGAGTGGAAGTAGAAGGAATGAAAGCCAGTATACAGGAGAATTGTTGGGGCAATCCACTGCCTTCTGTCAATTTGTCATATTGTGATGGCTTGTGTGTTGCTATCATGCTGGAAGCTACAATGCCAGTATTTCAAATACCAGCAGGATCCCCCACAGGGGACAGGTTTCAGCAGACCTTCCAGACTTAGACAGAATAGGAAGAAAGACCTA
Organism: Heterohyrax brucei; assembly: GCA_028571685.1. Taxonomy (NCBI): domain Eukaryota; kingdom Metazoa; phylum Chordata; class Mammalia; order Hyracoidea; family Procaviidae; genus Heterohyrax; species Heterohyrax brucei. The sequence continues at coordinate 22,869,387 of CM053146.1, forward strand.
TTAATAGGAAGATAGGCCAAAAATTAGCCAGTGAAAACCTTATGACTCCTAGCAGAATATTGTCCAATATAGAGCTAGAAGATGAGCCCCTTAGATAGGAAGTCACTCAAAACCTGGTTGCAGCAGTAGATCACACACATCAGTGATGGGAAAGATGGCACAAGACTGGGCAACATTTGCTTGTGTTGTTCATGAGGTTGCTGTGGGTCAGAGTGGAATCAGTGGCAACTAACAACAATAATTGAAATAGCAGGGGCTTGGTTCACCAGGACCTTTGGGAACCACAGTGAATGCTTCTCACAATCGTCCACCTGAGAGTAGGGACCAGGGCATTTACCAGCTTGGTCCCTGCTCCATGACTGGGGGTTGCCTATGGGAGCATTAATTCCCTGCCTCTCTAGGCTTCATTTGCCTGCAGGCTGGGTAAAGCAAGCCTGAGGCAAGAAAGAGAGAACAGCTAGCATTTCAAGTGGGCTGTTACCATCACAAGCCTGAGCTAGCTTGTGACATCCCTGGAACTCCCTGACAGCCCCACCCTGACCCCAGGAGTTGAAATCAGAGGTGAGCTGGGAATACATAGTTCAGGGCACCAAAAGTCTGTGCTACAGCAGGCTCAGCTTTTCCTGTGGTACTTCGTATTTTATTCTCAGCGTTTACATCCCGTGAAGACAGGAAGCTTTTTGAATGAACGCAAGGAAGCAAAATAGTCAAGACACCCAGCGGATGTGCAAAGAGATTCCTTGATTGACTGATTAATTAGCTGATTGAGCAGTTTAGTAAGCTAAGTCTTCATGGTTTCTATACCAAAAGTAATTCCTCATCTTTGAAAACTTTTTTTCTTTATTGTGATTCAGTAAAAGTACATAATCCAAATTAATTTTGCATGCCTGCTTATCTGCAGCTCCACCTGCTTATCTACAGCTCCATCTGTTCTCCTTGCCTGGTGACAGCACTCTCCTCCTTTTCATTCTATACTTGTCATATCCTCTTAACATGCTCCCATCACCTCCTCTCCACCCTCTTCTCTCCCATCCAGAAAGAGAACAGTAGGACAGCATCTTATAAATGCATACAACCATAACGTACACATACTATATGGTCACATTGTGTCCTTGCGTCAAGCCCATTTTTGTGCTAGCAGTTGACCCCAGTAGTGTTTCCTGGTCCGGGCAGCAGCAGATCTAGGGCCATGCTCCCAGGGGATCTCCCAGGCCATCAGACCATCAGTTGTGGTCTTTTAGTAGAGTTGTTGCACTGCACTCCTCTTTTTCTCATCTTGCCACAGGGACTCAATATTGTGTGCTCCATCATGGGCTGTCCTTGGTGGTGGCCAAGCACCATCTAGGTCTTCTGATCACGTGTTGATACAATCTCCCACTTATATGGGTCCTTCTGCCTCCTGAACTCTTCTTTGGTGTGTCTTTATTGTTCTTAGTCATCTTCTGTTCCAGATCAGCTGGGATCATCAAGTGTACCTCAGCCTCAGATGGCAGCTTGCTAGCTTTTAAGACCCCAGACACCACTCACCAATCTGTGGTGCAGAAGACTCTCTTAGAAACAGGCCAGTTATGGCAATCAGCCTCAATGTCTCCTGAGAGGATGGTCTCCAGCTCCCCACCCCTACTACTCTCCTTGCAATACTGAGTCGAGATTAGAAGAGCTTTCAGTTTTTGGTGAAGTCTAGCTAAGCCAATCTTCTTTCTACTCTGTGCTGTCGCTGCTCTCACCTAATCAAGTTTCTATCAACTATCTAACCTATGACCAACTCTCTCCTTCCTCCCCACACATGTAACCAACAGTCTTTTCTTCTGTTCATAAGTTAATTTTTAAATTCTTATAGAAAGATTCTCATACAATATTTGTCATTTTGCTGCTGACTGATTTCACTCAGCATAATGTCTTCCAGTTGAAACCAGCTTATGAAATTCATCCTAAATCATCATTATTCTTTATCACTGAGTACTGTTCCATTGAATATATGTACCATAGTTTGTTTATCCATTCATCTTTCGATGGGCATCCAGGTTGATTCCATCTTTTTGCTATTGTGGACTGTGCTGCAATAAACATTCATGTGGACGTTCACGTGACAGCATTTGTTTTGGTAGGATATATTCTGAGAAGTGAGATTAGTGGATCAAATAATATATCTATTTCCAGCTTTTTAAGGAAGTGCCAGATTGCTTTCCAAAGAGGTCGCACCATTTTGCAACCCCACCAGAAGTGTAGGAGAGTTCCAATCTCTCCACAGCCTCTCTAGGATTTGTTATTTTGTGCTTTTTGGATTTTGGACAACCTTGTTGGGGTGATTGTAATTTTGATTTAGATTTCTTTAATAGCAAGTGATCATGAGCGTTTCCTCGTGTGTCTTCTCACTGCCTGAATGTCCTCTCTAGTGAAGTGTCTGCCCATCTCCTTTGCCCATTGCTTAACTGGGTTATTTACCTTTACTGTGTTGATATTTTGCAGTACCTTGTAGATTAAGGGCATCAGATGTTGGTACAACACGTAGTTACCAAATATTTTTTCCCATTCTGAAGGTGTTCTTTTAACTCTTTTGATAAAGTCTTTAGCTGAACAAACATGTTTGATTTGCAGTAAACCCCATTTATCTATTTTTTCTACTGTTGATCATGCTTTGTCAAATTTTGAAGTCTGTCTAAGCTATGTATTAGAACTTCCATTATTGATCCTACTTTTTCTAGCATGATCTTTATCATCTTAGGTTTGATATTTAGGTCCTGGGCCCACTGTGATCTTGTGTAAGGCGTGAGACATGAGTCTTGTTTCAGTTTTTTGCAGATAGATATCCAATTTTGCCAACACCATTTGTTAAAGAGAATATTTTTACCGCAGTTTACAAACTTAGGGGTTTCGTTGAATATCCACTGTTCATAAGAGGATGGTGGCATCTCTGGGTTCTCAACTCTGTTCCACTGGTCTGTATGTCTCTTTTTGTATCAGTACCAGGCTGTTTTGACTACTGTGGCAGTGTAACAGTTTCTCAGGTGGGGTGGTATGATGCCTCACACTGTATTCCTCTTTTTCAGTAGTCCTTTACATATCCGGGATTTCTTCCCTTTCCAAAGTTGGTGATTTGTCTCTGCATCTCACTAAAAAGTGACACTGGAATTTGTATTGCGATTGCATTTTATATGTAGATCGCTTCAGGTAGGATATACATTTTCACAGTGTTAAGTCTTCCTATCCATGAGCAGAGTAGGTTTCTCCCATTTGTGTTTCTTTTGGTTTCTTGCAGTAAGGTCTTGTAGTTCTCTTTGTATAGATCTCTTAATTCTCTAGTTAGATTTATTCTTAGGTAGTTTTTCTTCTTAGGGGCTATAGTAAATGGTATTTAGTGATTTCCTCTTTGATGATCTCTTTGTTGGTATAAAGGAATCCTACTGTTTTATTTATGTTTGTTTTCTATCCAGATACTTTGCTGAATACTTCTATAAGTTCCAGTAGCTTACTTATGGATTCTTTAGGATTCTGTGTATATGCAATCATGAAAAAAACACTGCATCAAGTCAAGTCTGACTCATAGTGATCCTAGAGGTCAGAGAAGAACTGCCCCATAGAGTTTCCAGAGAGCACCTAGTGGATTTGAACTACCGAACTTTTGGTGAGCAGATGCAGCACTTTACCCACTACGCCACCAGGGTTTCCTTGTATACAATCATATCTGCAAATAGAGAGATTTTTACTTCTTCTTTGTCTATGCGGATATCCTTTCTTTGTCTTGTCTAATTGCTCTGTCTAGAACCTCTAGTACAATGCTGAATAGAAGCAGTGAAAGTGGGCATTCTTGTGTATTTCCTGTTCTCAAGGGGAATTCTTTCAGTCTCTCACTGTTCAGGATGATGTTGTGATGGGCTTTGTGTAGATGCTCTGTATTGCACTGAGGAATTTCTTCGCTATTCCTACTTTGCTGAGACTTTTTAGCATGAATCGGTGTTGATTTTGTCAAATGCCTTTTGTGTATCACTTGACAAAATGAGGCCATTCTTATCCTTTGGGTTGTTTATGTGATTGAACACATTAATTCTTTTTCTGGTGTTGAACCAGCCTTACATCCCTGGTGTGAATCCAACTTGGTCATATTGAGCTATTTTCTTTATATGCTGCTGACTTCCATTGGCTAGGATTTTGTTGAAGACCTTTGCATCTATAGTGATATTGTTCTGTAATTTTCTTTTTTGGTAGGATCCTTCCATGGCTTTTGTATCAGGGTTATGCTAGCTTCATAGAATGACTTTGGGAGTATTCCATCCCTTTGTATGCTGTGAAATAGCCTCAGTAGTACTGGAGTTAACTCATCTCTGAAAGTTTGGTAAAATTCTTTGGTGAAACCATCTGGGCCAGGACTTGCTTGGTTGTCAGTTTTTTAAATTATTTTTTCAATCTCTTCCTTAGTGATGAGTTTATTACGTTGTTCTGTTTCTCCTTCTGATAATTTTAGTAGGTAATATATCCTCCAGGTTTTCAAATCTGTTAGAATGCTGTCTTTTGTAGTATTCTGTTATGATATTGTCTTAGGCTGGGTTTTCTAGGGAAGCAAAACCAGTAACACGTGTAGGTACAAGGAAAGGTTTATAATATACATAGATAGATATAGATATAGGAAACAGCTCATGCAATCACAGAAACTGAATGTCCCAAGTCCTGGCACAAGCCTCACGTGGCCACAGAAGCTGATAAACCCAAAGTCAGCAGGTCAGAGACCAGAGTTCTAGATCACCAGTTGTGTAGGTAGGTGGATCCCAAGCTGGCAGGGAGAAGGAGCGGTAGAGGCTGGTGAACCTACGATCAGCAGTTCAGGGAGCAGGACTCTCAAGGGCCAACTGTAAGGGTTGGTGACTCTAACAGCTGCTAGTTCAAGTCCAGGAACCAGACTCTGAAAGAAGAGAGCAGGATTTCCTGGCTACATAAGCAGACCAGGAGTAGTAGCAGAAGGTGGAGAGATGAGAGCTGAGAGGCGGGAAGCCACCACAGACCCTGCCCTGTCACTTAATACAGCAGCCAAATATGAAGCAGCCAAGTTGATATAATCCTGACCACCACAGTCAACTGACCACCCCCTTGTCAACTTGGCATCTGCACATGTCTCACCTTACCATCCACAGTCTCTGAAGGAATACAGTTACAAAGTCACACTTATGTCTAACATGATATAACTAACACATGTACAACTGAAAATGCATTAGCCTATTTACATCTTATGTTTCATAAGTAAACAAAAATATCCAATACATACATCCAAAGCAGGAATACTCATAACAATTGCAGTCCTCATTTCTGCAACTGGTCACGTGGCTGTAACTGATATTTAGAACTATCTTCTTCTACAATCCATTCTGTATTCCCTTTGCTCTCAGTAAGTACCTCAGCTGATCATGGTACCTTGCCTGGTGAGGTGACCCAAACCTTCATTCCTGAAGGTTCTGAGCTATTATCAGTCACTGTGGAGTTCGGTTGTTGTAGTTTTCCATTGACCTTAATCACAGGACATGGTAGTTCCAGGAGGCATACTAAGGGATATCCTGCATTCCAAACATGCTCTTCTTTATCTCTGTTATGTAATGTCAATCCAATTTCATCTTCATAGTCAGGATCAATCACACCAGCCGGTATTGTAATTCCCTTCTTTGTCTGTTGATCCAGAGGCACAAGGAGCCCAAAATGGCCTGGTGGCAATTTTAGCTTCCAGTTCAGTGGAATTGTTGATGTGTCTCCAGGTGGCAGCTTTCCTTCTTTTGGAACTAAGACATTTAACCCTGCAGAGCATGAGGTCATGGGGACAGGAATCAAAAATCTTGCAAGTGGGTCACTTGGGTAATGGTGAGTGGTGCCACTCCCATTTCCACTCCTTGATCCCTGGACCCATGAATCCTGGCTATAGGAGAAACAACACCGTATACTGGACACTGGTTTAGAGCATACACAGCCTCCTGGAGAACATTTCCCCAACCCTGCAAGGTATTGCCAACTAGCTGGCAGCGTAATTGTGTCTTTAGGAGGCCATTCCATCGTTCTATCAAGCCAGCTGCTTCAGGATGATGGAGAACATGGTAAGATCAGTGAATTCCATGAGCATGGGCCCACTGCCACACTTCATTTGCTATGAAGTGAGTCCCTTGATCAAAGGCAATGCTGTGTGGGATTCCATGATGGTGGATAAGGCATTCTGTAAGTCTACGGATGGTAGTTTTGGCAGAAGCATGTCGTGCCAGGAAGGCAAATCCATATCCAGAGTAAGTATCTATTCCAGTAAGGACAAAACGTTTTCCTTTCCATGATGGAAGCAGTCCAATGTAATTGAGGAATAGCGCCATATCAAGGATTCAGTGTTGGTCTCTGCTGCTGGTAGATTGGGCACTCAGCAGCAGCTGTAGCCAAGTCAGCCTTGGTGAGTGGGAGTCCATGCTGCTGGGCCCATGCATAACCACTGTCCCTGCCACCATAACCACTTTGTTAATGGGCCCATTGAGCAATGACGGAGGTAACCAGGGAAAGAGGATGATTCGTTCCCACAGAACGTGTCATCCTGTACACTTGATTGCTAAATTCATCCTCTGCTGAGGTCAGTCTTTGATGAGCATTTACATGAAACACAGATATTTTCACTTCTTTGGCCCATCCAGAGAGGTCTATCCACATACCTCTCCCCCATAAATCCTTGTCTCCAATCTTCCAGTCATGTTCCTTACAAGTACCTGACCAACTGACCAAACCGTTGGCTACAGCCGATGAATCAGTACACAGCCTCACATCTGTGCATCTCTCCTTCCAAACAAAGTGAGCAGCCACATGCACCACATGAAGTTCTGCCCATTGGGAGGATTTGCTTTCATCACTGTCCCTCAGGGAGGTCCCAGAAAGGAGCTATAGTGCTGCTGCTGTCCACTTTCGAGTGGTGCCAACACGTCGTGCAAAACCGTCTGTAAACCAAGCATGAGTTTTCTCTTCCTCTGTCTGCTGGTCATAAGGAACTCCCCATGAGGCCATAGGTGCAAACTGGGAGATGGAAGGTAATGTTACAGGAGTGGAGACCATGGGCATTTGGGCCACTTCCTCATGAAACTTACTTGTGCCTTCAGATCCTACACAGGCCCAATCTTGTATATACCACTTCCATTTAATGATGGAATGCTGCTGTCCTCATCGAACTTTATGACTCTGTGGGTCAGACAACACCCAGTTCATGATAGGCAGCTCAGGATACATGGTGAATTGGTGTCACATAGTTAAGCATGCAGTCTCTACTAAGGCCCAGTAAGAAGACAAAAGTTGTTTTTCAAAAGGAGAGTAGTTATCTGCAGAGGATGGCAGAGATTTGCTCCAGAATTCTAAAAGTCTGTACTGTGATTCACCAATAGGGGTATGCCAAAGAACCCAAACAGCATGTTTATCTGCCACTGACACCTCAAGCACCATTGGATCATCTGGATTGTGTGGTCCAAGTGGATGTAAGCAATTGAATGTGTACCCCCAAAAATATGTGTAGCCATGTGGCTGGGCCATGATTCCCAGTATCTTGCAACTGTCCTCCATTTTCTGGTTTCCTATGCTGCATGTTAAAGGATTAGGGTGTGACTGTAAATCCCTTTATAAGATCACCTGCCTGCTCCACTGTAAAGGGAGTTTCCCTGAAGTATGGCTTGTTCCACCCTTAATTCTTTCATCCTACAAGAGATAAAAGGAAAGAGAAGCAAGCAGAGAACTGGGAACCTCGGACCATCAAAAAAGCACCACTGGGAGAAGAGCGCATCCTTCAGACCTGAGGTTCCTGCACCAAGATGCTCCCTGGACAAAGACTGATGCAATACTGGGCTTTCCTGCAGAGCCAACAAGGGGGAAAGCCTTCCCCTGGAGCAGACACCCTGAATGTGGACTTGCAGCCTACCAGACAATGTAAGAATAAACCTGCCTTTGTGAAAGCCATCCAGTCTGTGGTATTTCTCTTACAGCAGCCCTAGCTGACTAAAACAAATACTTTTGATTTTAGTTGGGTCTTTTCGGATTATCTGTTTCCTCTTCTGTTCTTCTTTTGTAAGTTTAACCAGTGGTTTATCAATTTTCTTGATTTTTTCAAAGAACCAGCTTTTAGTTTTGTAGTTTTTTTCAATTGTTCTATCCTCTAATTCATTTGGTTCTGCTCTAATCTTTATGGTCTGTTTTCTTGTGGTGCCTGAGGGGTTCCTGTGATGCTCTCTTTCTACTTGTGCAAGTTACAGGGTTAATTCTTTAGTTTGGACCCTTTCTTCATTCTGGATGTATGCATTTATAGTGATACACTGACCTCTGAGCACTGCTTTGTCTGTATCCCATAGGTTCCGGTTTTCATTCTCATTTGATTCCATAACTTTCTTTACTTTGTCCTTGATTTCTTCTATAATCTGCAGATTTTTGAGCAAGGTGTTTTTCGGTGTCCATGAGTTCAAATTTCTACTTATGTTTTTGCTGTATTGATTTCAACTTTTGTGGCTTTATGGTCTACGAAGTTTCTTTGAAATAATTCAATTGTTTGGATTTTGTGAAGACTTGCTTTATGTCTTAATACATCATCTATTCTGGAAAACGTTTCATGTGCATTGGAGAAAGTGTACTGATCTTTTGATGGTTAAAAAGTTCTGTATATGTCAATGAGGTCTAGTTGGTTAATTGTCTCAATAAGATCTGTATCTTTGCTGAGCTTTTTTCTGGATGATCTGTCCATTACTGGAATTTGAGTGTTGAAGTCTACAACTATTATTGTGGAGTGATCTGCCTTATTTTTCAACATTGTCAGTGTTTGATGTATTTAGATGCTCTGGTATTGGGTTCATAAATATTTACTGTTGTTATTTCCTGCTTATGTGTTGAAACTTTCAGCAATAAATAGTGACCATCCTTCTCCATGATAGTGAATCTTACATTAAAGTCTATTTTAGTATTGCCACTTCAACTCTTCTTTGTATGTTGTTGGCTTGGTATATATTTTTCCATCCTTTGATTTTCAGTTTGTTTGTATCTTTGAGTGTTAGATGTGTTTCTTGTAAGCAACATATCTACGGGTTGTGCCTTTTGATCCAGCGTGTCACTGGTTGTCTCTTTATTGGAGCATTCAGTCTGTTTACATTCAGTGTAAATATTGATAGGTATGTGTTTAATGCTGTCACTTTGATGCATTTATTTTTGTGTTGTTGATGTTTTCTATGTTTTTCTTCATATTCTGTTCTGGGTTATTCTTTATGGGTTGACTTTTCTTATCTTTTAGTGCTGGTTTTGTGCTTGTTGAGACTCCTGTGTTATGCTTCTTATTTTGATATGTCATGTTGTTATTTGACTGTAGGGCTATCCCTATAGTCTCACTTACTATTCTAAGTTTAAGCTAGACTTTAATGTCTGTATATCTTTTTAATTTCCTCTTCATCTGAAAGGGTTATAACTACAGTAATATATCCCTGCTTTTAGTGTGGTGATGTCATAGTTTTCATGTTATAATCACTGGTTCCCTTATTTTAATAAGGTAGATTTGATTGAGCTTATTGACTTTCCTAAGCGAGTAGGATTCTGGATGCCGTGTCTTGCACAGCATCCTTAAGCATATATTTAATGTTTTTGTTTTTCTAAGCAAAGAACTTCTGTCAGTAGTTCTTGTAGTTTTGGTTGGGTTTTTACAAAGTCTCTGGGCTCCTGTTTACCTGTGAATCTCTTAATAAACCACCATATTTGAGAGACAGTTCTTCAGGATATATAATTTTTGGCTGGAAGTCTTAGAGCTTTGGATGTGTCATCACACTGTTTTCTTGCTAACATCGTTTCTGTGGAGAAGTCAGATGAAAGCTTACAGTGTTTCCGTCTGAATGCTAGCTTTGCCTTGAGCCTCCCTACCTTTAAGAGCCTCTGTTTATGTTTAATTTTATTAAGCTTTGTTATAATATATCTTGGTGTCTTTGTTTTGGGGTCTAGTTTTTTGTGGCATCCAATACACATCTTGGATATCTATCTTCTTTCATAATTTCAAAGAAGTTTTCTTTCAGCAACTCTACAGCAATGCTGTCTGGATTTTCATCCATCCATTCCTGTTCAGAAACTCATTAGTCATAGATTGTTCCCCTTAATAGAGTCCCATGTGCTTCTTAATTCTTCATTATTTTTTCTTATTTCTTTTCTCTGATTTCTCATGACAAATGCTGCTGTCAGTTTTTCTGTTGTCAAGATCACTAAGTCTGACTTCTTTCTCCTCAATTCTGCTCTTGTGGCTTTGGATTGAATTTTCTAATTCAAAATTTTGTTGTTGATCTGCTGAAATTCAGATCATCAATGTTCCATCAGTTCAAATAGCTTAGGTTTTCATTTTGTTGTGCTGCATTTTGTTTAATTTCTAGGAAGGCTATCTGTATAATTCTTTTTTACTCAACCTCCAGTAATTTCATAAAGATTTTTTTATCTGGGAAGCTTTTTGCTTCTTTATTTTGAGAGTTTTCTGGAGCCATGATGAACTGCCTCTTTAAATAGTTAGCTATAGATTGTTGTCTGTGTCCCATCTAGAAGCTGTTTGAATTGTCTGGTGTTACCTCAGTAGGAGCTCAGGCATAGTTCTAAGAGGGAAGTTGGTCAACAGCTGTCTCTATGTACTCTAGTGACTGGCCCCAGGTGGACTCTCTGTGGTGGCAGGATTTACCTCCTGGCAGCAGAGATGGTACCCTACTTATGGAGTCACTGGGGACCACAAGCCAACCCTATGATGTGGATCAGGGAAGGGTGGAGGAGATGGTGCCAGGCCTCTCAATGATCAGTTCTCCATGTGGACTTTTTTAAAAGAGTACTTTATTTCTGAGAGTGGAGCTGTCTAACAGCTACTTAAAACAGTCATGCCCTCAGGTGTGGCAGTCTCCACCTTCCAGCTGACAACAAAAGTATCTCATAGGCTTTCCCCAGATCCTTTTATGTAGTTCAACATAGGGAGAGGTTAGCCTTCCTGCTGTCTTTCGCCAGGGGCTACCCATAAATCTAGACATGAATTGTCTCAAATGCTGCTTTTCTGCTCAAGAAGCATTTGGCAGATGGGGCTGCTGCTTCATTTAAGAATCAGCCACAGCTAAGGCCTCCCAGCTAGATGACTCCACCTTCCAGCTGACCAAGATGGCATCCTAGCCTAGCTGCCTTTCTTGCCAATAAACAGCAGAGTTTATGGCACAGCTCAGAAAAGAGATGGTGGGAGAGCAGTGAGCCTCTCACTCAGTAGCTGGGCTCTAAATAAGTGGTTGTCCCATGCAATGTATCTCTGCTGCACTATATGCTGTTTACTTAAGCACCATAGTTCAGCACATTTGCCAGCTCATGTCCAGTCCTTGCCTGCCAGATAATGAAGATGCCAGTACTTACAGTCCTCTGAAATGGTGGGTCAGCAGGAAGGGGTTCAGTGGCCATGGCTGGTCCCTGAGAAGGTCAGTTTGGTGCTTTACTGGTGCCTAGTCAACTCTGACTACACTATGCCAGATTCTAGGGCTCCCTGGATGTCCATGGTGCTCCATTCAGTGATCCTTTCAGGCCTTAGTCCTCAGAGGGAATTGGGAGACGTGTGTCTAGTCTGCTGTCTTGGCTCTGCCTCTCTAGGTTGTCTTTTAATAGACATCTTGATCTGCACATCCCTTTTTTTGATGCTATGTCAAGGTCTCTATATTCTGTTTCCTGACAGGGCTGTCTTTGGTGGTGGCTGATCACCATCTGTTTCTTCAGATCTCACACAGATGTAGTATCCCGATCATGCAGACACTTCTGTCTCCTGTGCTCATATTTTCTTTGTGTCTAGGTTTTCATCTGCTTCAGGAGGGTTGGGACCAATTGATGTTACTTAAATGGAAGCTTGCCGGCTTTTAAGACCCCAGACCCTACTCACCAATATGGGATGCAGAACAATCTCTTAGAAAAAGTACGTCTATAACCTTTACAGAAACAAACTGCCATAGCATATAGGTTCAAACCCTCAACCATTTGGTTAGCAGCCAAGTTCTTAACCACTGTGCAACCAGAGTTCCTTACCATCACAGTATCTCAGTGAGAAAGTCAAACAATGATCAGCAATGCAATTGATTGCATGTACTAAGCTGCTCTTGTGTGCCACACTGCCAATCCTATGCTGTGTATTTCACATGTGTTATACTTTATGCCTTGAGGTTGTTCCTAACAGCAGGCATCAGCAGCTTTACTTTCCAAGTAGACAAACAAAGGCTCAGTGAGGTTAAGAAACATGTCCACTCACACTTTTCTTAGGAATGCCTCTAATTGTGCATTCAGGAAACAAGAAGTGTCTGAATGCTGAAAAGTCACATCTCCTACCTGGAGTGAGAGCTCAGGATGGGCAGAGGCTTGTCATCTCTATTGCAGTTAAAGTAGCACAATCTTCATGTGCAATGTGCTTATGAAGGACTAAGAGAGGCAGGGAGAGGCTCTTTTCTAGGCTCTGGACTTCATAGTGCAGAGACGTACCAGGGAGTAGGGGGTGGAGGCAGTGTGCAGGAGACAGGCCATCCCTGGGGAGAAGGCTTGGTGTCCAGGGCCCTGATGCCTCAGACTTTGAAGTTGTATCTCCAAAGAGGACAGTAAGCAAGCTCCCGAGGGCAGGGACCAGGCCAAGTGACTTTAGGTCTGGATGCAGCCTACATTACTGTTGATTAGCTATTGAAAGAAGGTGGTGTCTCTGAGATCTGGTCTGGATGAATATCCTTCTTCCTGCCTTCCCTGACTCCTTGCTTCCCTGACTCCCTACTCACCTGTGTCCTGACCTGCCTGCCTCTCCTGCCTCTCCCTTCTCCCTCCCTGCCTCTCCATTCTCACTCTCTCCCTCTCCTTTCTCTTCTCCTCCCTCCTGGAACACCCACAATGTCAAGGCACAGCTCTAGGCATTAGAATCTGCAGGAGGTACATACAGTGTATGTCTCTGCCATTAAGGAACTTATAGTCTAATAGGAGAGATCAACAATCAGAAACCAAAAATGTAAGAGAACACTTTTTTGGTGTTACACAAATTTAAAGTACAATGAAGAAAAATACAGTAGATAAAAAAGATACTGAAATGTGGGCTTTGAGCAGTGGAGACAAGGTGATGAGCAATGATTTCCCCAAGGGGACCTAAAGGAGGAGTCTATTCATGAATCAGAACCTATTCTGCCAAGCAGAGGGCTGGCAAGTGCAAAGGCCCTGAAGTAGGAAGGAAGTGCTAGTGTCTGGGGAAAAATAGAGGGCCACTTTAGCTGGGTGAGAGAAAGAGGGAAGTAGTTGTGAGGTCAGAGGAAGACTTAAGAAGAGGTCTTACAGGCCATTGAAGGATTTATCATTTTACCTGGAACAAAATGGGAGCTTTTAAAAGTTTTTGAGTGGGTGTGTGTTATGACCCAGTTTTCCTGTGAAAGATCACTGTGGCTGCAGAGTGGAGAACCATGTGCAGTGGGTAAGAGGAAGCAGGGAAGCCAGCAGGAAGGACGGTCTAACAGAGTACAGGCGAGGGACCAAGGATGCTTGGCGCAGGGTGGAGCTTGTGATGAGCCTTCCATCAGCTCCTTGAATCTGCTTCTCAGTGGTCTCTGGAAATGCCTTTAATGGGCCCAATTCAGGCATCCAGGACCCCCAGCTGAGGGACTCCTCTGGTAAGCTTACAGGAAGTTGGGGATACAACATGAACAAATAGTGAGTCAAATTGTGAGAAATACTTGTCTTTTCTATTCCACTTAATCCTTTTGGTTCCCTGTGGGAGACAGTCTCAATCTGATACCTTCAGCAAATCTTTAACATATCTTCCTGACCAGTGTATCTTGTGCACAGACAACAATTGTCTTGGATTGAATTGTGTTCCTCCAGAAATGTATGTAGCGTTTTGACTTGGCCATGATTCCTGGTGCTGTGTGATGTTCTTGTGTGCTGTAAACCCCTCTTTCTATGATGTTAATGAGGGAGGATAGGCAGCAGTTGTGTTGGTAGAGCATGACTCAAAGTATATGATTGTATTGTAACTTGAGTCAATCTCTTGGGCTATAAAGGCAAAGGAAGCAAGCAGAGTGGGGTACATTGTACCATCGAGAAGCAGTTCTGGGAGCAGTATGCATTCTTTGGAAAGGACCTTGGATCTACATGCCTCTGAAGCTCCTATTCCAGGGGAAGCTGGCAATGAGGACCTTCTGCCAGAGACAAGAGAGAAAGACTTTACCTGGAGCTGTTGCCCTGAATTTGGCCTTGTAGCCTACTGGACTGTGACAGAATAAAATTTTTCTTTTTAAAGCCATCCACTTGTGGTATTTCTGTTATAGCAGCACCAGATAGCTAAGACACCACCCATCTGTCAGTCAAAGCTTCTATATTACTATGATGCTGAAGAGGTTTCATTGGAGCTTACAGATTAATACAGACTAGGAAGAAAGGCCTGATTTACTTCCAAAAATCAGCCAATGAAGACTCTATAAAACACAACGGCCCTATCTGCAACTGATCACAGGGATACCAGAATTCCTTTCTGTTGGGCATGGAGTCACTATGAGCTGGTGACCCAGTTGATGGACAAATACCACCACCAACAGAATACTAACCTCCACTTTTGGAAAAGAACAGAGCAGTTTTCATGCTCAGAGCCCTGGGCAAGCCTAAGAGTCAGGTAGAGAAAACCACATGTCGTTTCATCACCTTCTATCTCTGGCATATTATACCATACATATATTTATACCATACATATATTATTGTTTTGTTTGATTTTTTCATTGAGATGCTGTCATGGCTAAGGAACCCTGGTTGCAAAGTGATTAAGTGCTCGACAGCTAACTGAAAGGAAGTTCAAGAATTCAAATACATCATCAGCTCTGCAGCAGAAAGCTGTGAGAGTTTGCTTCCATAAAGATTACAGCCTTGGAAACAATATGGGGCAGTACTACTATACTCTTTAGGGTTGCTGTCACAGAATCAACTTGATGGCAGTGGGTTAATTACCATTGTGAAGTTTTTTCTTTGGAAATACATTTATTGTAGCTTAAATCAGTGAGATGAATTTCTTCAAAATGTTATGTTAGTAGCAGTTGTAAATGGCAGGCACTGGGGAGTGTAAGATGACTGCCCCTGAACAACGACCGTTTCTCCTCTTTCCATCCCACCATCTCTCCCCAGGACCAGTGGTTGTGGATCCTCCAGACTTACCTTCTAATCCTTCCTTGTTACGGCTCCAGGGCGACTTTCTAAACTGAGTATTAAATCCTGGTCCTTTCATACTCAAAGAGTCAGCAAGACCTTTGACAGTGGTCTCCAGAGGGAGATGCATAAGCCTTTAGGGGGGCAGGATAAGTTGATCTTTTAGGGACAGGGATTGAGAATGTCGCATTTACATTCATAGTCATAATTCTTTGATTTCTAGGTTCTTTAGTCAATGCTTCTAATGTGCATAAGAGTTCCAGCATGGCACAATTCAGCCGTCAGCTACAAACCAAAAGTTTGGAGATTCAAATCCACCCAGAAGCACCTCAGAAAAAAAAAGCCTGGCAATCTACTTCTGAAAGTTCACAGCCATTGAAAACCTTTGGGAGCATAGTTCTACTCTGAAACGCAGGGGTTGCCATGAGTTGAAGCTGACTGGGTAGTATTTGTTTTGGTTTTGGTGTAATGTATGTTGGTGTAACTGTACATGTATTCAAATGACAAACATTGAGGAATGTGGTCAAAATTTTTGGTGATGGGATATTGCTGTCAAGTTGATTGACTCATTGTGAATCTATAGGACAGACTAACCCTGCATAGCATTTCCAAAGAGCGGCTGGTAGGTTTGAGCTACTGACCTTTTAGTTACTAGCTGAGCCCTTAAGAAATGTGCTGCCAGGCTGACAGGACAGGCAGTAAAAATCATTTAAAAGTTATTTATTTATTTTTTTTTAAAAAGCCATCGAGTCACTTCTGGGTCTTGACAATTCCATAGAACCTAGATGCAAATATCTTCAGCAAAATCCTTGCCAATAGAACTCAAAAACAAGTTGCTGATCAAGTTGCTTTCATTCCAGGTGTGCAAGGCTAGTTCAACATCAGAAAAACAATTAATGTGATCAACCATATAAATAACACAAAAGATAAGAATCACCTGATTTCCTCAATTGATGCAGAAAAGAAATTTGACAAAGTCCAACACCTATTCATGCTAAAAACTTGCAGAAAAACAGGAATAGAGGGGAAATTCCTCAACACAATTAGTGGCATCTATGCAAAGACAACTACCTTCATCGTCCTGAACTGTGAAAAACTGAAAGATTTCCCCTTCCCAATGGGAACTAGACAAGGATTCTCACTCTCATCACTTCACTTCAATATTGTGCTAGAAGTTCTAGCCACAGAAATTAAACAAGACAAATAAAGAGCATCTGTCTCAGTAATGAAGAAGTAAAAGTCTCCTTACTCACAGATGTTGTGATTGTATATACAGAGAGTCCTAAGGAATCCATAAATAAACTACTGCAACCAATAGAGGAGTTCAGCAAAGTATTGAGATACAATATAAACATAAGTAAATCAATAGGATTCCTTTATACCAACAGAGTTCACCAAAGAAGAAATCACCAAACCAATACCATTTAGTATAGCACCCAAGAAGATAATATATCTAGGAATAAATCTAACCAGAGAAATAAGAGATCTATGCAGAGAGAACTACAAGACCTTACTGCAAGAAACCAAAAAAGACTTACAAAATTGGAGAAAGTTATCCTGCTGATGGTTAGGAAGACTTAACATTGTGATGATGTCTATTTTACCTAAAGCGATTTATGTATAAAATGCAATCCCAATACAAATTCCAGTGTTTTTTAAAATGAGATGGAGAAACAAACCATCAACTTTGTTTGGAAAGGGAAGAAACCCCAGAAAAGTGAAGCATTACTAAAGAAGAGGAAGACAGTGGAGGCCTCACAATACCTGAACTTAGAAGCTATTTCATTGCCACACTAGTGAAAACAGCCAGGTACTGGTACAAAAAGAGACATAGAGACCAACGGAACAGAGTTGAGAACCCAGAGATGCCACTATCCTCTTATGAACAGTTGATATTCAACAAAAGCCCTAAGATTGTAAGCCAAGCCAAGTGCCATCGAGTCGAATCCGACTCATGGTGACCCTAGGGGCTAAGATTGTAAACTGGGGTAAAAGCAGTCTCTTTAACAAAGGATGTTGGCAAAATTGGATATCCATTTGCAATAAACTGAAACAATATCCATATCTCACACCTTACACAAAAACTAACTCAAAATGGATCAAAGACCTAATGTCAAACCTAAAATGATAAAGGCAGTGCAGGAAAAGATAGGGTCAATGATGAAAGTTCTTATACACAGCTTAGACAGACTTTAAGACCTGACAAAGAAAGCATGTCAACAGAAGAGAAAATATGTAAATGGGAACTACTAAGAATCAAAAACTTTTGCTCATCCAGACAGAGTTAAAAGATCACCTACAGAATGGGAAAAAATACTTGGCAACTACATGCTGGACTGACGTCTGATCTCCGTAATCTACAAGATACTACAAAATATCAACAAGAAAAAGGTAAATAACCTAATTAAACAACAAGTAAAGGAGATGGACAGACACTTCACCAAAGAGGACATCCAGGCAGCCAAAAGACACATGAGGAAGTTCTCATGATCATTAGCTGTCAGAAAAATCCAAATCAAAACTACAGTGAGATACCATCTCACCCCAACAAGGTTGGCCATGATCCAAAAAACACAAAACAGCAAATGCTGAAGAGGTTGTGGAGAGATTGGAACTCTCCTACACCACTGATGAGATTGTAAAATGGTAGAACTTCTTTGGAAAGCAATCTGGGACTTCCTTAAAAGCTGGAAATAGATACACCATTTGATCCAGTAATCCCACTGCTCAGAATTTTTCCTACAGAAACAAAAGCTGTCACATGAACAGAAAATACACACGAATGTTTATTGCAGCACAGTCCACGGTAGCAAAAAGTTGGAATCAACCTAGACACTCATCAACAGATGAATAAACAAACTATGGTACATATACTCAGTGGAACACTATGATAAAAAACAATCATGATTTTAAGAAACATCTCGTAACTTGGTTTCAATTGGAAGACATGCTGATTGAAATCGATCACCAGCAAAAGGACAAATACTCTATGGAAACCCTGCTATAAGGACTTAAAAATAGACTTACTTACAGAAGAAAAGACTCTTTGACAGCTACAAGGGTGTGAAGGCAGGGTGAGAGCTGATCATAGATAAGACAGCTGATAGAAATTTGGTTAGGTGAAAGCAGTGACACACAGTAGAAAGTAGATCAACTTAACTGGACTTTCAGATAAACTGAAAACTCTTCCAACCTCAACCTAATATTGCAAAATAGAGTAGCAGACACAGGGCATGAGAAACATGCTCTCAGGGGACATTGAGGTCAACTGGTATAATTAGCCTATTGCTAAGAGAATCTTCTGCATCTCATATTGGTGAGTCATGCCTGGGGTCTTAAAAGCTAGCAAGCTGTCATCTGAGGTACACCAAATAGTCCCAACTCATTCAGAACAGTCATGAAGAACAACCAAGACACGAGGGAAAAAGAGCCCAGGAGACAGAAGGACCCATGTGAATGGGTGACTGTATCAACATATGAGCAGAAGAACGAGATGGTGCCCGGCCACCCCCAAAAGCAGCCATGAAAGGGCACAAAATTTTGAGTCCTTGAGGCAACATGAGAAAAAGAGGGTTGCAGATCAAGAATTTTACTAAAAGACCACAACTGATGGTTTGATGGCCTGGGGGGATCCCATGGGAACATGGCCCCTAGACCTGCTGCTGCATCTACCCAGAAAACACTACTGAGGCCAACTCTTT
Organism: Heterohyrax brucei; assembly: GCA_028571685.1. NCBI lineage: Eukaryota > Metazoa > Chordata > Mammalia > Hyracoidea > Procaviidae > Heterohyrax > Heterohyrax brucei. The sequence continues at coordinate 22,888,244 of CM053146.1, forward strand.
GGACAAAAATGGACTGGACTCAGGTACACAATGTTACAACATGGTGGCTGTACTTTATGGGTCTATGCATTTGTAGGATGCTGTCCTACTGTTCTCTGTCTAGATGGGAGAGAAGAGAGTGGAGAGGAGGGGGCAGGAGCTTGTTAAGAGGCTACAACAAGTATAAAATGGAAAGGAGAAGTGTGCTTTCATGGGGCAAGGATAGCAGAAGAGCTGTAGATGGACAGGCATGCAAAGTTGATTTGGACTGTATACTTTTACTTAATCACAGTGGTAGTCCGGATTATGTCACCTTGCCTAGTCCATATTTTGCTGCTGTATTAAGTGGCAGGGTGGGGCCTGTGGTGGTTTCCTTCCCCTCAGCTCTCATCTCTCCACCTTCCACTACCACTGCTGGTCTGCTCAGGTAGCCAGGAGCTCCTGCTCTCTTCTTCCGGCATCTGGTTCCTGGAGTTGAACTAGCAGCTATTGGAGTCATCAGTCCTTTCAGTCGGCGCTTAACAGTCCTGCTCCCTGACCTGCCGATCGTAGGTTCACCAGCCTCTGCCACTCTGTCTCACTGCCAGCTTGGGATCCACCGACCTACACAATTGGTGATCTAGAACTCTGGTCTCTGACCTGCTGACTTTGGGTTCATCAGCTTTTGTGGCCATGTGAGGCTTGTGCCAGGACTTGGGACATTCAGTTTCTGTGATTGTGTGAGCTGTTTCCTATATCTATATCTATCTATCTAGATATATGATCCGACTCGACGGCACTTGGCTTGGCTTGTACCTACATGTGGTACTGGTTTTGCTTCCCTAGAAAACCCAGCGTAAGACAATCACTATAATAAATAAAATAAAATAAAAAAACTTAACAGTAAAAAGGTAAATAATCCAATCATGAAATGGGTAGAAGTGAATAGATGTTTCACAAAAGAGGACAGTCATATGGCACAAACACATAAAAAGATGTTCATCACCATTAGACACCACACCCAAACCAGACATATTGCCGTCTGCTGGATTCTGACTCATAACTGTTAAACCAAAAGCAAGTTCATTGTCTGTCACTGCTGCCAATCTCAGACAGTGAAAGTTTCAAGCAACGTTTTATTAGCAGACAAGGGTATAAGCGTGGGGAACAGTGAGAACAGCTTCTCCAAGACTGTTCCACTTGTGTTACAATTCCAGTGGCTTTTATAGCCAGATTACAAAGGGATTTATATCCAGAAAATGTCAAAGCTTGCCACAGGATAGCACAGAGAGTCACAGGATTCCTTATGTCTTGTTGAACAACGTCATTACCTCCCTGTAGGTTTGAATAATTGGTTTACTATGCCGGAAACAGGTAAAGGAATGTCTGTTGATCCAGTTTTAGCCCTCCAGGTGACCCTGATTAAGTCACAGCTACTAATAATAGAGACCCTATAGACAAAGTAGAACAGCCCCATAGAGTTTTCAAGGAGTGCCTGGTGGATTTGAACTGATGACCTTTTAGTTAGCAGCCATAGCACTTAACCACTACACCGTTAGACACCAGAAATGCAAAATGAAAATAGAATGAGACACCATTTCATTCCTACCAGTACGGCTTAGGCAAGAGGTTACAAAAACAAACAGAAAATAACAAGTGTTGGCAGAGATGTGGGAAAATTAGAACCCTGGGAATGCATAATGATGCAGCTGTTGTGGAGACCAGTGTGGCAGTTCCTCAAAACCAAAATTAGAACTACCATATAACCCTGAAATTTAACTGCTAGGTATATACTCAAAAGACTTGAAAGCAGAGACTCAAACAGAGACTTGTGTACTGATGTTCACTGCAGCACTATTCACAACAGCCAGTAGATGGAAACAACCTAAATACCAGTTAATGCCCATCAACAGATGAATGGATTTAAAAAAAAAAAGAATGTGTCACATAAAATCAGTGGAAGAAATGAATTCTTCATATAAGCTACAATATAGATAAAGCCGGAAGACATGCGGGGTGAAATAAGTAAATCACAAAAGGACAAATATTATATGACCTCACTTATATAAAACAACAAGACAAGACAAATGTATAGAAAACAAATGGGTGAGAAGGGAGGGGCAAAAAGAGGCTGTGATAGAAACACCACATTGATTAAGGGTAGAGTTGCACAAGTGATTGTTGTAATTTGTGTCAGTAAGTTGTACATCTGTGAAAAGTTGAAGTAAGTAAAAATTGTGTGATGGATATATTTACAGCAGCAACAACAAAAGTAGCTGCTGAGGCTGCTTGTATACAGCCAAACACCTCACGGGATTTGTTTCCTGATTTGGAGGTTTAAGATTACAGTTTCATGGAACATTCCAGGTAACTGACCTAATATGTTTAGTGCTTCTGTTTTAGTTCTTCTTTTGATGTGAAATGCCAGTGGCTAAAAGCTTGCAATGGCCATCCAAGGCAGAACAATAAGTCTCTATTTGCCTGGAACAACAGAGGAAGAAAAAAGTCAAAAACAGGAGGAGGACATGGAATGTGTGGTTAATCTTCTCCAGGAACAACTGCCAACTTTGCATGAGACTAAAACCAGACGGGGCCGTGCTACCAATAGTGAACATTGTAACCAAAGTTTCCATGTAAGAATCCTGATCAAAAAGGGGAAAATGTACAATAGAATTTTGAATTCTCATGAACTCCAGACTTCTTGGAGCCATGAAGTTTGGTTGAACTCATGAAACTATTGCCCTGAGGTAATCTTTGTCATGGATTGAATTGTGTACCCCCAGTAATGTATGAAGCCGTTTGGCTAGGCCATGGTTCCTGGTATTGTGTGATGTTCCTGTGTGCTGTAAACTCTACCACTATGATGTTAATGAGGAAGGATGAATGGGAGTTGCATTGGTGGGTCAGTACTCAATGTGTAAGTCTGTGTTGTGTTTTGAGGCAATCTCTTGGAATATAAAAGAGAGGGAAGCATGCAGAGAGCTGGGGACCTTATACCACCAGGAAGGAAGCGGTGCTGGGAGCAGAGCACCACCTTTGTCAAGGACCTGGAGGCCCTGTGCCGCAAAAGCCTCTTCCTCCAGGACAAGATTGACAGCAAGGGTGTTCCACCAGAGCCAAAAGAGAAACACTCCTGCTAGAGCTGATGCCCTGAATCTAGACTTTTAGCCTGTTTGTCTGTAAGAAAATAAATTTCTTTTTGTTAAAGCCATCCACTTGTGCTATTCCTCTTACAGCAGCACTATGTGACTAAGACAATCTTTAAATTTTAAACTAGAACTATCCCTTGAAGTCATCTTAAAATCAAACAGTAGTTTAGCTCAATGAGTAGAAAATATTTGCCTTGAACATTATGTTCTTTTAAGAACTGTCTGTGTGAAATCAAAGGTACAACAGCAACTCTAAAGTTTAGTCGGGGATCTTAGCGAGCAGTGAATTTACGTTAACAGGAAAAGAACAGCTCAGAGGACGGTGAGAACAGTTAAACCATATGTAGAACGTAATCAATGTCACTAAGTGATATGTGTAGAAAACTTAATTTTTGTGTGTTTTGCTGTGCATGGTCTCAACAGTAGCACCATATATTACTAAAAGAAACCCCTGTGGAGTACGTGGTTCTTCTCTGCAACACTTGGGGTCACCATGTGTAGCAATGGACTAGAAGCAGCTGGTTTGTTTTTTTGGTTTTACACATACTAGAAACCCACCACCATCAAGTCAGTTCTGATTCCTAAAGGTTTTATCAGGCCTGTAGACTGAATGCACTTGTTAATGAGGATCTTAAATTCAAAAGAATGAGGAAGACCTTGGGTTTCCAAAAAGGGGAGTGACTTGTTCAAAGTCATGCTGCTCTGGAACCAAGGCTTCCCGTCCTTGGAAGCAGGGTCCAGCCCATGTCATCCTGTACCCTCATCTGCTGCCCAGCTCATCAGACAGATGCATCTGCCACCAGACCTCATGCTCCCACTGGTCTGAGCCACTTATTTAGCAGCTGTCCTCCTGGGTGGAAATGTCCATAAGCCAAAGCCAAACATGTTGCCCTGGAACTTGCATCTGAGTAGAACCAGAGGCTTATTTACCAGAAGTAGATCACCAGGCCTTTCCTCCAAGGTTCTTCTGGGTCGACCCAGGCCTTCAATTTTTCAGGTAATAGCTGAATGTGGTCAACCATTTGCACCACCCAAGGGTGGCACAGTGACCATACCCTCAAATCAAATCACCTGCCCAAACCTGAGGTCCTTGCCTATTTCTGGGGCTGTCCAGTTATCTAAGAACAGGGAGAAAGAGGCATGATGTTTTCCCATGATTTGAGGAGAGAGGGCCTTTCTGGGTGACCAGGCTGGCCTCCTATCAGGAGGGAAAATGGGGACAGTGCTGAGCCAGCCCCACCAAGTCACATGAGCACAGACGCAAACCAACCAACCAAGCAGCTCTCTAACTTTCCTGGTGTGGGGTCAGCCTTGGGAACCCCACAGGGATGCCTTCTGGAAAAGTGGATGCCCAGAGGGGAACTTGGGAAGCCTCCTGGAGGTCTGACTCTGTGCCCCTCTGCCCAACCCTCTCCAGGATCACAGGAAAAGCAGCGATATAGAAATGTGGGACTGAGGAGTGAAGGACTGGGAGTGCCTGTTGTCTGGGCAATCTGTGGAAGTGGCAGGCTCTGAGGACTAAACCTCCAGGCCTGGGGCTCACAGGCCACAGGGGAAACCCAAGCTGCCCATGGTCCTAGGTTCCAGCACTGGCTGGGCCGTGTGAAATGGGTGCCATACACTCCCTTCAAGACTAATTTTCTGAAGGCAAGGATAGATGAGATAATTGGATTTTAAACTTTTCCTTTTCAGCAGCGGAATCCTTTGTCTAAATGGAATCTTTTCTTTTAATCTGAGGGTTTTTTTAATTGCATTTTAAGTGAAAGTTTACAATTTGAGTCAGTTTCTTATATAAAAACTTATACACACTTTATTATGTGATCCTAGCTGCTCTTTCCACACTCCAGCCCTCTAACCCAAATTTCTCATGTCCATTCAGCCAGTTCCTGTCCCTTTCTCTCTTCTCATCTTGCTCCATACAAGAGCTTACCAGTTAGTCTCCTGTGTTTACTTAAGCTGAGAAGCACACTCTTCACCAGTATCATTTTATGTCTTATAGACCAGTTCAGTCTTTGTCTGAGGAGATGGCTTCTGGAATAGTTTCAGTTCTGAGCTAAAAGAGAGTCTGAAGATGAAGTCTGATCTTTTTACTAGAGTTTCAGTGCTATAACCCACATTTCTCCCACTTCATCAGGGACTGTTTGTGGAGCTTCCTATTGGGGCAGCTATTAGTGTCAGCTGGGCACCATCTAGTTCTTCTGGTCTCATGCTGATGTAACCTCTGTTTTGTGTGGCCCTTCCTGTTTCTTGGGCTCATGTTTTCCTTATGTCTTTGATAGTCTTCATTTTCTTTTTGCTCCAGGTGAGGTGAGACCAACTAATGCTTCTTAGATGGCCACTTGCTAGACTTTAGGACTCCAGATATCAGTCACCAAAATGGGATACAGACATTTTCTTAATAAACTTTTTTATACCAATTGACCTAGATGTGCCTAAAATCATAGTCCCCAGACCCCTGTCCCTGTTTTTAGTCCCTCAGAGTATTTGGTTATATTTAGAAAACTTCTTAGCTTTTGCTTTAGTCTAGTTGTGCTGACTTCTACTGTGTGTTGTCCCTCTCTTAGACAAGAAATAATTCTTGTCTAATATTGAATTACTAAATACGAGGTCTGAAAATTAAATCCATAAACTTTATTCTTCTAAGTGTTACGTATCTCGTTGCTGAATATCACTGTGGTCACCTTCAAAGTACTCCCCTTGGGAAGCTATGTACTCACACCTGTGCCTAGTCCACCCTTCAAAGCAATTTTCGAACTCTTGCTGGAATGGCCATTGCATATTGTGGCAAGTTCACAAACTTAATTGTATAGTTGTCTATGAGGGAGCTTTTAGCTAGTAAACAAATGACTGTGTTGGAACACCTTCCTTATTCACATTATCTGGCACGCAACGACTCTGTTTTGTACCCAGTACCTTTCAAAGGTAATATGATGACAGTTCTAATGACCATTCCAGAAAAAGAATTCCAAAATTACTTTGAAGGGTAGACTAAACACCGGCATTGGTGCATGGCTTCCCAAGGGGTGTACTTCAAAGGTGACTGTAGTGATATTCAGCAATGAGTTATGTAGCACTTCTAGGATAAGTTCACGAACTGCATCGGCAGTCCTCGTAAACTTTGTCTTTCTATTATTGTAATTGTCAAGGACTATTTTCTTCTGTATTAAAAATCTTTTTTCTGAGTCTTTGTAATGGTGGTCTCATACAATATTTATCCTTTTGCAACTGACTAATTTCACTCAGCATAATATCTTCCAGATTCTTCCATGTTGTGAGATGTTTCACAAATGCATCATTCTTATCATGGTATAACATTCCATTATGTGAATATACTACAATTTGTTTATCCATTCTTCTGTTGATTGGCACTTATATTGACACTATCTTTTTGCTATTATGAGCGGTGTTTTGATGAACATTAATATGTATGTATCTATTTGTGTGGCAATTCTTATATCTCTAGGATATGTTCTATGAAGTGAAATTGCTAGATCATGTAGTATTTCTACTTCTAATTTTTGAAGAAAGTGCCAAGTCTATTTCCAAAGTGGTTTTACCATTTTACGTTCTTCCCAACAGTGTATGCATTTTCCAGTCTCTTCGCAACCCCTCCAACATTTATTATTTTCTGTTTTTTGGGTTAATGCCAGTCTTGTTCAGGTAAGATGGTATCTCATTGTAGTTTGGATTTGGGTTTCTCTAATGTCTAATGCTTGTGAGCATTTCCTCATGTGTCTGTTGGCTCTCTGTATGTCTTCTTTGGGTGAAGTGCTTATTCATATCCTTTGCTCCCAAATGGAATATTACACAGAATAAAGCAAAGCTATTCTAGTTTCAGCCAGTGGTGATGGTGGCAGGGGAATGTGTCCAGAGCTCAGGTCTCAAGCCTCAGTACTACCCACCCCTGATTTCTGGCCCCTAAGATTTCCCAGTTGTAAGTGCCTATAAGCAGCCCCTGGGTGGTATGTAAGATTAAGCACTTGGCTACTAGCTGAAAAGCCAGTGATTTGAATCCACCCAGCAATGCCTAAAAAGAAAAATCTGGCAATCTACTTCTGAAAAATCACAGCCATTGAAAATCCTATGGAACACAGTTCTGCTCTGACACACATGGGTCACCATGAGTCAGAATTGACTTGACAGCAAATGCTTTTTTTTTTTGCTTGTTGTTAAGTGTCTATGATTTTAAAATAACATTTGCCCTCCCATCAGTTTTCTGTGGGAAAATTTGTAGTCAGGCACATCTGGGGTTCAAATCTCTGCTCTTTTCTTTTCTTTTTTTTCTTTTTTTTTATTTTTGGTGCATTGTAGTTTGGGGCCAGTAACATACACAGTTTGACCTTCAATTTCTTCATCTGTAAAGTGGGGATCTAATGTTGCCCGATTCTTGGGGTTCTTAGTGATTTAAGCATCCCTGGCATAAAATCTGGCATGCAGTAGGTGCCCAGTCTTGTTAGAACCCTTTCTGCCCTCGTAAAGAGTAGTTTTGTATCTCATGTCTCCAGATCCTTTCGAGGCTTGAGTCAGCACAGATTATGGGCCAAACACGGTAAAGGTGGTGTTAGCTGTCACCAAGAGAGCTGACTAAGGATGACCTTACCTGATCCCACATCTTTTTATGACTGTTGGTATGTTTGAGTCCATTGTTGTGACTACTGTATTTTGAATGCCTTCCAACCTAAGGGGCTCACCTTCCAGCACTGTATTAGACAAGGGTCTGTTGTGATCATGAGGTTTTCATTGGCTAATTTTCAGAAGCATATAACATGACCTTTCTTCAGTGAAACCTATCCACTATGGGTGAAACTGCTCGTATGTATGTGTCCTTGTAAATTTTTTCTTTATGTTCCTATAAACGAACATAAAACACACACACACACACACACACACACACACACACACAGAGTACTGGGTATTTTTTCAAGTCTTTTATATTAATTGGGTCATCTTTTATTTACTTTTCTTTACCTTACTTTCCTTGCTCAGCAATAACTCAAGAAAATCACCTGATCAACTGTCATAGCTCTAACTCTTCCATTCAAGAAGCTGTACAAAGGTTGTAATATGGAAAATTGTCAGCAATTAATCCAACTATTAAACTAATTGATAGGCAGTGACTTTTTTGTACTGTGCTTTAGGTAAAAGTTTACAGCTCAATTTCTCATTCAGAAATGTGTACATATATTGTTTCATGACATTGATTGCAGTTCCCACAATGTGACAGCATGCTAGTAGGTTTTTGCTGCAACAAGCAATGGTGTTGCAGGTCGGGTTTTCCAGGAAGCCAACTCTGAAGTGGAGATTAGTGTGCAGCAGGTTTACTGGGGTATGCTCTTCGGACCAATGTCCCTGTAATGGAAAGGAAATAAACAGGAATAGGCAGAGAAAGAAGTGAGCTGTGATGTAGTCTCCACAAAGGCCAACTCCATGAGGAGCTTTGGAGCTGTTAACAGCTGTTATGACCCTTCAAGGTGGTTCTGAGCCAATGTGAAGTAGCTGGACTTTTATATCCCTGCAGCAACCAGATGTTCCAGACATTCTTTAGAAAGGAAAATTCAGCAGGAGGATGCTCCACTTATTTAGCTCTTCCTGACCAGACACAGGGTAGTGGGGTGGTATATCCCTTAGGTAGACAGCTTTCTGCAGACAGACTCCCTCCAGGATTTGCTGCTCTTCTATCCTCACCATAGCACTTGGAGGAGAAAGCCTTTATCAATTTCATCCCCCATGACGCCATGGAGCTCAAGGCTTCCCACGGGCCATCCACAGGCTCCAATGGCGGTTCCATGTGGGAGATTCAAATGTAACAAAGTTCAAAGTGGAAAAATTGGCTGCGTTCTCCTTAGAATTCCTTCCTCCTGTCTTTCACATCTTGTCCTGAAGGTATCCTTTTGTTAGTTAAAAACCTAAAATCAACTTTCCAAAGGCACCCCTCAAGAGCCCCCCAAAATGGACAAACTGGTATTTTCCCAGGCTCTAAATGTAATGGAAAACAAAAAAAAGAAGAGGAAACCATTTTTTCTTGTAAATTTTTTTTTTTTTTGTTTGTTTCTAAACCTCATTTCATTGACTCTTATAGCATTTCCTGACAGTAGTCTTTTGGAGGTGGGAAAAAAGTGTAATCAGTCACCAGACAGCTTTCTTAATTGTGAATTGGTTCTGGGGCAGTAACTGCAGTTAACAGTGAGAAGAATAATTTGTAATCTCCTGGAGACAGTGCTGTCTGTGCCAGTGTCCATTGTAGAAATCAATGTTACGTAATTAAAAGAAGTCTCATGTCCTAACAAGGTGAGCAGGTGGAAAGATTTATCTATCTGACTTCCTGGTTACAATTCCCTGTGATCCACATCCTTTGAAATAAATATATATTCCTGAGGCTGAAACACTAAGGCTCTTTCTTAAAGGACTATAGGCTGTCTAAAAATAGAGCTCACAACACTGTTTAAATACTTGGGAAAAAAACAAAACAAAACATTACCATCAAGTTGATTCTGACTCATAACAACTCTACAGGGCAGAACAGGGCTGCCCCACAGAATTTCCAAGGCTGTAATCTTTAGGGAAGTAGACTACACATCTTTCTCCCGTGAAGTGAGCTAGCAGATTTAAACTGCTGACTTCTTGGTTTGCAGTCAAAGGCTTTACCACTATGCTACCTCGGCTCCTCTTCTGGAAAATGGATATGCTGACTGAAGTGTCTTGCCAGTTGGGGAGAAACAAGTTGGTGACACCTTGGAAGGGCTGCCTGCTACGTACAATTAGAGCAAGGGTTAAACCTCCACCACGAGTTCTGAGTACCCTGTTGCTACTGAGTGAAAGTAAGAAAAGAGAGAACTCGAACCTAGATGGTCTGAGGAGGGTACACAGGGAGCTGTCTGGAGTGCTATGTAGGAAGAAGACTGCAAAAGCAGATTCACAACCAAGCACAAATACTAAAATATGCTCAGGGCGTGGGAAGACTAGTATCAGGAAATGCTACAAGATTCAGTGAACTGAGGTTTAGAAAGAAAAAGAAAAAGTACAAGAGAAAATGATTGCTTCTTCCTTTTTTTTTTTTATTACATTTAGAGCCTGGGAAAATACCAGTTTGGCCATTTTGGGGGGCCCTTGAGGTTCTCTGGCAGGTGACCACGGGCTTCAAGCCCACAGGGGAGGCATGTATGTGACATGCTGCATTATTAACAGGGAACAGAAAAGTAGCACAGCCACCTTCTATCAGTGGTTTTCTCCTGAGGGGTTTTCACCCGAAGAGGAAGAATAGAGAGTTCCATGTGGGAGCAGAAGCCCAATGAAAGTTAAGAGACCGGGTAGACTGCCAGAGAATGAAGAAGTCAATTTTAGAAGAAATAGAATACCCTGTAATAGGGAGAGTAGCAAGACTTAAGACTTGCTTACTTTGGACACGTCATCAGGGAAGACCAACTGCTAGAAAGATGTCATGGGTGATATCTTGGTTACCTAGTACTGCTATAACAGAAATAACCCAAGTGGATGGCTTTAATAAAAATAAATTTTTATTCGCTCACAGTCCAGGGGACTAGAAGCCCAAATTAAGAATGGTAACTCCAGGGGAAGGCTTTCTTTCTCTGTCAGGTCTGGGAGAAAGTCCTTATCATCAATCTTCCCCAGTTCTAGGAGCTTCTAAGTGTAGAGACCCCAGGTTCAAAAGACATACTGTGCTCCTGGCACTACTTTCTTGGTGATATAAAATCTACCATCCTCTCCACTCAATTCTCTCATCCATTTCACAATACAGATAGACTCAACATACAACTTAATCCTGTAGATTGACACTTGCCTCACTAACAAAACTACCTCCAATCCTACCTCACCAACATCATAGAGATAGGATTTATAATACATAGGACAATTATATCAGATGACAAAATGATGAGCAACCTGACAATACTGGGAAGCAAGACCTAGCCAAGTGGACACATTTTGGGTGGTGCAGGTGCCACAGTTCAATCCGTAACCATTGGTAGAGGGTCAGTGAATATAAGACAAATCCTAAATGCGTTAGGACTCGTACAAACACACACGATCATGCATATGGCACAAGACCAGGCAATACTGCTTGTACACAAGGTTACTAAGGGTCAGCGTCAACTCACAGACCAGTGACAACTAGAGGGCAGCACCAAGGGGAGATGGAGGAAAACTGGAGAGCCCTCCTCCTGGCTGGCCCTTGTCAGTGGCTCACAGATATTACCTCCTCCAAGTCCTTGAGATAACACCAATTATATTCCAAACATCAAAAGTATTCATTAATATGACCTCCAAGAATCCATTATATGGACTCTTCGAAAACTTAGAAAACAGAAGGGAAGGAGGAGAATGCTCACAACCCAGAAATGCAGTCCTGATGTTTCAAATTAGGAAACAAAACAAATTTGATTTCTAATTAGAAAACTAAAGTGTTAACACCTGGAAAAGCCTCCAAATCCATTTGTTAAATGGTCCATTTTTAAGTGTATTTATCAATAAAGTTCATTAAGAGAAGCCGTGCTAAATGCATACGATTTTGTTTCAGTGAGGTGAACGTGAGTGAGTGGGGTACTAGACTTCAGCAAGGCCGTGCCCAGCCCCTCAGGATTGTTTGTTTGACTGGGTAGAGTAATGGGGGAGTATTTGTGCTTGGTTTGTATTTACAGTGTCAGCCTGGAAGGACCTATAATGGCCTGCCAAAGAAGCTAGTTTTAAGCAGCCCTGTTTTGCTCAATAGGGAGACTGGGGTACATGTCATGGATTGAATTGTGTTCCCCAAAAAATATGTGTAGCCATGTGGCTGGGCCATGATTCCCAGTATCTTGTGAATGTCCTCCATTTTCTGGTTTTCTTATGCTGTATGTTAAAGGATTAGGGTGGGGCTGTAAATCCCTTCATAGGATCGCCTCCCTGCTCCATTGCAAAGGGAGTTTCCCTGGAGTACGGCTTGCCCCTTCCTTAATCCTTTCATCCTGCAAAAGATAAAAGGAAAGGGAAGTAAGCAGAGAATTGGGAACCTCACACCACCAAGAAAGTAGCACTGGTAGAAGAGTACATCCGTCAGACCTGAGGTTCCTGTGCCAAGATGCTCCCTGAACAAAGACTGATGAAATATCAGACTTTCCTCCACAGCCGACAATGGGGAAGCCTTTCCCTGGAGTGGATACCCTGAATATGGACTTGCAGCCTACCAGACTGTGTAAGAATAAACCTTCCCTTGTTAAAGTCATCCACTCTATGGTATTTCTGTTAGAGCAGCCCTAGCTAACTAAAACAGTACAGTTAGAGGCACAGTTTTGGACTTGAATGAATTTCCTGCATTTAAATCTTGGCTCAGTCACTTAGGAAACGAGTGACCAAGAAAACTTACTTTATGTCTCTGAGGCTCAATTTCTCCATCTGTAAAATTGAAAGATAATATTTATTCCTATTTGTGAAATCATATATTCTATATATATATATATATACACCCTGGTTGCTCAGTGGTTAATAACTATAGCTACTAACCAAAAGTTCAGCTCTATGAATCCACCAGCCTCTCCTTAGAATCCCTAAGGGGCAGTTCTGCTCAACCTATAAATTGTCATGAGTGGGAATAGACTCTAACACAACAGGTGTTTTCAGGGTTTTTTTATGGGTGCATGTGTGTATATGTATATATATGTATGTGTGTATATGTAGATACATATATGAATGCATATATATACATATATATATATATATATATAACCCCAAATCAAACCTTATTCTGACTCATAGTGACCATGTAGGACAGCATAGAACTGCTTCACAAAATACCTGCTAGATTCAAATGACCAACATTTTGGTTAGCAGTCCTGTCTCTTAACCACTACATCACCAGAATTTCCATTATATATATATACTCTATGAGGTGGTTCTATCCTATCCTATAGGGTTGTTATGAGTCAGAATTGACTCAACAGCACTCAGTTTGGTTTTTGGTATATATGCATGTACATGTATATATATGTATGTATGTACATACACACATCTATCTGTGTGTCTACATACATACATATATACCATGTGCCTGTGAGTTTGTCATACTATGATAGCTTATCTGATGCTATGATGCTAGAAGCTATGCCAATGATATTTCAAATACCAAAAGGGTCATCTATTGTGGTTAAGTTTAAGCAGAGCTTCCAGACTAAGACAGACTAGAACAAAGGCTGGGTAATCTACATTAGAAAACCAGCCCATGCATCACAATGGACTATTGACTGATAGAGTGCTAGAAGGTGAGCTTCCTAGGTTGGAAGACACTCAAAATACACAATGACAGAAACAACAGACTCAGATACATTGAAAATTGTGAAGATGGTACAGGACTAGGCAATGCTTTATTCTGCTGTACATTGGGTCACCATGAGTTGCAGCTGACTTAATGGCAGCAAACAACAATAACATGTATGATTTAGCACAATGTGGGATGTTTGGGTACTCAACTAATGGTATTAATAGCTAGTAGTTGTTCATCCAAGTGCACTGTCACCTTTTCTACCAGGAGGCAAGGGTGGGAGTTTATGTCTTTAAGGGAAGGTTAGAGATGGCCCCCAGAGTACAGATATATGAGTACATCAAGGGTTTTGTGAAAGGTGAAAATTTACGATTGGAGTAAATCTAAAAGAAAATAATTAGTGTGGGAGGACAAGATATCAGACTATATATACATCTCCTTGATTTCCTCTGAGAACTAAGGCCTAGAACCATAATTGAAAGGAGCAGTGTGGACATTCTGGGAGCTCCAAGATCAGCAGTAGGGTTGTAAGACTGGACTGCATAACAGGAAGCGGGGAAATATCTTGTCAGTGGCCAAACAGCAGCACAATGAGTACTGCTTCTGTTGGCACAGTGTCTGGGAGGACTGCAGGTACGGATACCTTCTTTGTCAGCTGGGAGGCTAAGAATGGGTGTGTTGAGATTCTGAGTCTGGCACAGCAGGCTTCTTTGCTAATCTGCAGTGCCTTAGTGAACAGCGTGTCCCACAGCAGAGGGACGGTTCTCGGGACACCTACATTTAGGGATTCCAGCAGTAGTGAGTGACTGAGGATGCCAGTGTTCCTCCCCTTTCTCTTCTCTAAACTGTGCCATAGAATCTGCTGACTCACTCTGTATCAAAGGCAACTCTGGCAGGATTCCATGTTGATCAGCTGAGAGGCGGAATCAGCTTTTCCTGAGGGCTCAACTGATGCTAATTTTCACACTAAGCAACACTGGTTAACACTGTTCCCAGCAGAACAGCTGCTCTTAATACAACTGTACCTAGAGAAAGTAGTGGAAGCTGGGGACTGAGTGCAATGAGGCCCTAGCCCCTCACTTCTTTAAGCTGTGTCACAGCATCTGCAGATTGCCAGTGATGCTCTGCTTTGTCAGTTAGAGGTGGGGCCTCCCATCCCTGAGTCCCCGATTGCTATCAGCTATGGCTCATCAATGCCAGTCTGCAGAAAATCAGCTTTTAAGACCTATGTCACAGCTCCTGTTGGTGTGACACCAGAAAAACTGAACAGCTTCTGGGTGGCATGAAGACAAAAATAAATATATAACCATTTGAAGAAGCAGACCATCATGGCTCTGGAAAGCTCCCAAAATAAGGATTAAAGCAACTTCTCAGATGAAGAAGCCTTTCTGAAATTATCATTGGTAGAATACAAAAGAATTATGTATACAGCCCTTCTACAGATTAAGCAAAATGCAGCAGAATAAAATGAAAAATTAAGTAACATTTAGAAACTTTTAGAACATCAACAATCTGAAATCCAGCAGATCAATTATAAAATTACAAAATTACAAAATTAGACAACTCACTGTGAAGTCAAAAGTGCAGGCTGGAGGAGTTAGACCACAGAATTAGTTAACTTGAAGATAAGGCAACTGACATCAGCATTTATGAGGAGAAATCAGACAAAAGAAACAAGAAAAATGAAGAGACATATGAGACTCTATCAAGAGCAATAATCTACAAATAACTAGAGTTCCTAAACAGGGAGGGGTAGTGGAAAATATGGAGAGAATTGTTGTAAAAGTTGCTGACAGAAAACTTCCCTGACATCATGGAAGAAGAGAACATAGATGTTCAAGATGCTTATTGAACACCACAAAAGCTAGACCCCAAAAGAAGGTCACCAAGACATATTACAAACAGGCCTAATGAAATGAAACAAAGAAAGGCTCTTAAACACAGTAAGGCTTAAAGCAAAACTAACTTACAAAGGGAAGCCCTATAGGCTTTCCTCTGACTTCTCAGAAGAAATCATGTTGACAAGAAGGCAGTTAGCTGACACACTTGAAGGAGACAGCCTTGAAAGAGAAAAATTTCCAATCAAAAGCTGTATGTCTTGCAAAACTGTCTCTCAAACATGATGGTGAAATTAAGACATTCTCAGACAAATGAAAGCTTATAGAGTTGCTAAAAAACAAACCAAAACTACAGGAAATACTGAAAGAAGTTCTTTGTCTAGAAAAGCAGTAACATCAGTTGTATACTTAAGGAGGCAAGGCAAGATAGAGTATCCAAAGTCACACCCAATTAAGGAAGTCACATAGCTCAATCAAAGTTAAAACATTAAAAGCAGGGAAATAGAGATCTTAACAAGAAAACTATGATGTCATTGCACTATAAAGACAAATATATTACAGTAGTTACAACTCTTTCAGGTGGGGAAGAAATTAAGGAGATATACAGAAACTAAAGATTGGTATAAATTTAGAACCTTAAGGGGGAATAAAGGGGTAGCTGCAAAGCAAACCAACAATGCTACATATCAAAACAAGAAAGATAAGACAGGAGCCTCAACAGACACAATACTAACACTGAAAAAGATGAAAAGTAAACTCATAAAGAAAAATGGACCAGAACAGAATATTAAGAGAAACAAAGAAAACATAAACAGCACAAAAATAAAGGAATCAAAATGACAGCACTAAACATATAACTATCAATAATTACACTCAATGTAAATGATCTAAGTGCTCCAATAAAGAGGCTGAGTGGCAGCCTAGATCAAAAGACATGATCTGTCTATATGCTATATGCTGCTTACTAGAAACACATCTTAGAGTCAAAGATATGCACAAACTGAAAATCAAAGGATGGAAAAATATGTATCAAGCTAACAACACTCAAAGAAGAGCAGAACTGGCAATACTAATCTCAGATAAAATAGATTTTAATGTAATTTCCAGCATCATGGACAAGGATGATTGCTATTTATTACTGAAAGTTTCAATGCGTGAACAGGATATAACAATATTAAATATGCACCCAATACCAGAGCACCTAAATACATTGAACAAATGCTGACATCATTGCAAAGTGAGCTAGATCACTCCACAGTAATAACAGAAGATGTCAACATTCTACTTTCAGTCATGGATGAGATCATCCAGAAAAAGATAGATAAAGACACGGAAGATCTTGTCATGGCAATCAATCAACTAGACTTATACAGAACTTTTTACCCAGCAACAGGTAAGTACATCTTCTATTCCAGAGCACATGGAACATTCTCCAGAGTAGACCACATATTAGGACATAAAGCAAGTCTCAACAAAATCCAATCCAGCGAGTTATTGAAAAGCATCTTCTAGGACCATAAAGCCACAAAAGTTGAAATCAATAGCAGAAAAACCATAGGTATAAATCTGAACGTAGGGAAACTGAACAACACGTTGCTCAAAAATCCTTGGGTTATAGAAGAAATCAAAGAGGCAATAAACAGATTTATGGAATCAAATGAGAATGAAAACATAACTTTCCAGGACCTATGGGATACAGAAAAGCAGTGCTCAGAGGTCAATTTATCTCTATAAATGCACATATCTGGAATGAAGAAAGGGCCTAGATGAAAGAAGTAACCCTATAATTTGAACAAGTAGAAAGAGAACAATAAAAGAACTCTGGGGGCACCTGAAGAAAACAGATAATAAAAAATAGAGCAGAACTAAACAAATTAGAAAACAGAACAATTGAAACAATTAACAAAACCAGAAGCTGGTTCTTTGAAAAGATCAACTTACAAAAGAAAAACAGGAGAAGAAACAAATGACCCAAATAAGAAATGAGGTGAGGTCACAACAGATCCAATCAAAATCAAAAGTATCATAACAGAATACTATGAAAAACTGTACTCTGACAGATTCAAAAACCTAGAGGAAATGGACAAATTTCTAGCTTCATATCACCTACCAAAATGATCACAAGTAGAAGCAGAACAACTTAATAAACCCATTACAATGGAGGAGGCTGAAAAAGTAATCCAAAAGCACCAACCAAAAAAAAAAAAGAAAAAATCCTGGCCCAGATGGCTTCAACCAGAGAATGCTACCAAGCTTATAAAGATGAGTTAATTCCAATACTACTGAGGCTATTTCACAGCATAGAAAAGGACAGAATATTCCCAAATTCGTTCTATGACGCCAGCATAACCGTGCTACCAAAACTGGGGAAAGATCCCTTGAAAAATGGAAATTACAGACCAATATCACTCATGAACTTAGATGCAGAAATCTTCAACAAAATCCTGGCCAACAGAATTCAACAACATATTAAATAACAATAATAATTCATCATGACCAAGTTGGATTCATATTGGGGATGCAAGGCTGGTTCAACATCAGAAAAACAATTAATGTGATCAACCACATAAATAATTCAAAGGATAAGAATCACTTGCTTCTGTCAATTGATGCTGAAAAGTCATTTGACAGAGTCCAACACCCATTTGTGTTAAAAATTCTCAGCAAAATAGGAGTAGAGGGTGTTTTAGTCAACTAGCGCTGCTCCAACAGAAATAGCAGAGTGGATGGCTTTAACAGTTAAAGTGTATTCTTACACAGTCCAGTAGGTTACAAGTCCAAATTCAGGATGTCCGCTCCAAAGGAAGGCTTTCCCCGTTGCTGGCTCTGGAGGAAAGTCCGGTATTATATCAGTCTTTGTCCAGGGAGCATCTTGGCTCAGGAACCTCAGGTCTGAAGGATGTGCTCTTCTCCCGGTGCTACTTTCTTGATGGTATGAGGTTCCCAATTCTCTGCCTGCTACTCTTCCCTTTTATCTCTTGCAAGACGAAAGGATTAAGGGTGGGGCATGCTGTAATCCAGGGAAACTCCCTTTACAGTGGAGCAGGGAGGCAA
This sequence comes from Heterohyrax brucei, assembly GCA_028571685.1. NCBI lineage: Eukaryota > Metazoa > Chordata > Mammalia > Hyracoidea > Procaviidae > Heterohyrax > Heterohyrax brucei. Next base: position 22,906,492 of record CM053146.1, read on the forward strand.
TCCTATGAGGGGATTTACAATCCCACCCTAATCCTTTAACATACAGCACAGGAAAATCACAAAATGGAGTACAATCACAAAATAATAGGAATCATGGCCCAGCCATATGGCTACACATATTTTGGGGGGGCATAATTCAATCCATGACAAAGGGGAAATTCCTCAATGCAATAAGGGGCATCAATGCAAAGCTAACTGCCTACATCATCCTGAATGGAGAAAGACAGAAAGAACTCCCCCTGAGAATGGAAACTAGACAAGAATGACACTGTCACCACTTCTATTCAATGTTGTTCTAGAGGTTCTGACCAGAGAAATTAGAGAAGACAAAGAAATAAAAGGCATCCTCATTGGCAACAAGCAAGTAAAAATCTCTCTGTCTGCAGATGATGTGATCATACACAGAGAATCCTAAAGAATCCATAAGTAAACTACTGGTACTAATGGCAGAGTTCAGCAAACTATCAGGATATAAGATAAACACAAGTAAATCAGTAAGATTCCTTTACACCAAGAAGGAGTGCACCAAAGAGGAAATCACCAAATCAATACCACTACTATAGACCCCAAGAAGATAAAATACCTAGGAATAAATCTAACCAGAGAAATAAGAGACCTATGCAGAGAAAATTACAAGAGCTTACTGCAAGAAGCAAAAAGAGACTTATGTAACTAGAGAAACTTACCTTGCTCATGGATAGGAAGACCAAACATTGTGAAAATGTCCATTTTATCCAAAGCGATCTACATATACAATGAAATCCCAATACAAATTCCAGTGTGATTTTTTCATGGGATGGAGAAATAAATAACCAACTTTGGGAAGGGAAGAAACCTCTGATAAGTAAAGCACTACTGAAGAAGAGACATAAGGGGAGGCCTCACACTACTCAACCTTAGAACCTACTACACTGACACAGAAGTCAAAACAGTCTGGTACTGGTACAGAAAGAGACATATGGACCAATGGGACAGCATTCAGAGTCCCCAAATATCACCATCCTCTTATGAACAGCTGATGTTCAAGAAAGGCCCAAAGGTCATTAATGCAGTCTCCAACAAACGGTGTTGGCAAAATTGGCTATCCATCTGCAAAAAAACTGAAACAGGATCCATATCTCGCACCTTACACAAAAACTAACTCAAAATGGATCAAAGACCTAAATATCAACAAAATAATAAAGATCATGCAAGAAAGAATAGGGTGAACAATGGAAGTTCTAATACATGAGTTAGACAGATTTCAAAATCTGACCAACAAAGCATGAACAACAGAGGAGAAAATAGATAAATGTAAACTACTAAGAATCAAACTCTTTTGATCATTCAAAGATTTTATCAGGAGAGTTAAGACTACCTACAGAAGCGAAAAAAGTATTTGGCAAGTATATGTCAGACTAATGTCTGATCTGCATAATCTACAATGTACTGCAAGGTATCAATAAGAAAAAGATAAATAACCCCATTAAGCAATGGGCAGACGTTTCACCAGAGAAGACATCCAGGCAGCCAAAAGACACGTGAGGAAATGCTCACAATCATTAGCTGTTAGAGAAATCCAAATTAGAACTGCAATGAGATACAGCAAGGTTTGCCATAATCCAAAAAAGCAAAACAATGAATGCTGGAGAAGCTGTGGAGAGATTAGAATTCTCCTACACTGCTGGTAGGATTACAAAAGGGTACATAAACTGAAAGGTTTTGTAACCTCAACCCAACATTTCAAAGGACAGAGTTGCGGGTCCAGAGATCTGAGCACCATGTATTCAGTGGACATTGAGACCAGTTGGCATAGCTAGTCTATTACTGAGACAGTCTTCTGCACGCCACATTGGTGAGTGGTGTCTGGGGTCTTAAAAGCTAGTAAGCTGCCATGTGAGGTACACCAAATGGTCCCAGCACTTCTGGAACAGATGATGACTGAGAACAACAATAATACGTGGAACAAAGAACCCAGGAGACAGAAGGACCCATATGAATGGAAGACTGTATGAGACTAGAACCACCAAAGACAGCCATGACAGGAGACACCATGTACAGTCCTTGAGCCAACAGGAGAAAAAGAGGGGTTAAGCCCGAGAACTCATCTAAAAGACCTGAACTGATGGTCTGACAGCCTGGATGCTCCCCTGGGAGCACGGCCCTTAACCTGCTGCTGTCCCTGATCAGAAACCAGTAAAGGAGTCAATGCTTTAGACAATAATGAACTTGACACATGGACACAGTGTAAGCATATAGTGTATGTACTTTATGGTTCCATGCATTTATAGAAGGTGGTCTTACTGGTCTCTTTCTAGATGGGAGAGAAGAGGGTGGGACAGATGCTTGTTGAAGGGACACTAGAAGTATGGACTGCAAAGGAGGAATGTGCTGTCACCAGCTGGGGAGAGCATAAGGAGCTGCAGATAGGTGGACACTCAAAACCAATTTACATTGTATACTTTCCCTTAATCACAAGAAAAAAGAAAACAATAAATCTTGAGCAGATTTGCTAAATGGAAATGGATTGTGGCACTCTTGCCACAGAAGAATTCAGGAATCTGTGCAGCTGTTACAGCCTCTCAGAGTTACAGGGTATATACCAAAGCCTTTATCCAATGCCCTGTAGCCAGAAGTGTAATTCACCGGGCTAGCCTCTACGTCTAAAGCCAAGCTCTGAGACTGAGTGGTCTTTTTCTTCCAAATTAAAAAGCAATTTACATTCCTAAATCACAAGCTGCTGAGTTCTCCCCTCACCACTATGAAAATCTTATTCTACAGGCAGATTCGTTGAGATGGTGTGAAAACTCACTGGTTCATATATTTAAAATGTGTGAGCTTATCTACTTTCTGCTTAGGACAGGGCAGCATACAGGCTCTGCTCATGTGCTTTGCAGAGTTCCTGCTGCATCTACATCACGTCAATCCAGTCAACTCACTTACCAAGTGTTTGCTAAATATAAGACAAACTGTGCACCCACCTGGACTATTAACTTGATTGGTGAAGCAGAGAGCTAATTAAGTCCTAGGTGCACAGTTGGACTCCAAGGAAGAACTTATTGTCAGTAGCTGCTGTCAAACTGGCTTTGGCTCATGGTGAGCCCAAGTATAACAGGAAGAAATGTTGATTGATTCTGTTCCACATTCACTGTCCTTTATAACTTTGAGCCTGTTGTTCTGACTACAGTGTCAGCCCATGTCATTGAGGGTTTTCCTTGTTTTCACTCACCTTCACCTTTACCAAATGTGATATCCTTTTCTAGGGATTGCTGTTTCCTGAGGATGTATCCAAAGTGGGTATGATCAGGTTTTGCTATCCTTGCTTCTAAGGAGCATTTCAGATTTGTCTCCTCCAAGACTGATTCATTCATTCTTCTGGCAGTCTTTGGTAGGTGATATTTAACTAAAATGGAAGACATTAGCAGTTGTTTACCATCTAGCATGTGTTATGGGTTCTTAGATAACGATACCTCAACAGAAGCCCAACTCAAGGAAGCTTAATTAGGAAAGGGATTTTAGGGCAAAGGTATTTGGGGGATCTCACAGAAAAACAATGAGGCCTGTGTGAATCCATGTGACTGTAGACCCCAGAGCTTGGACCAAGGGAAGTGCATTGTTGTAACATACCTCCTTGTTGTCTCACTTCTCTTGCTTTCTCACTTCCTGCATCCTCTTTCACTCTTCCTCTCACCCCTCCAGCCTTCTCAGCTCTGATTTTTTTTCTAAAGTTAGATTAGGTGCCTGTCTTCTGGGCTATGTATACTAGCCAGCCAGGAAGTACAATTGGAAACTAGAAGAGTAGTTTTCCAAGGGAAGAATGGGAATTATTGTTGGAAGAGAGAACAGGAGATGTAGGCTGACAAGTTCATCAATGTCACTAAAAATGGAAACCCAAAGTGGTTGCTAATGAGTTGATTCCAACTCATAGAAACTGTTGTAGACTGTGTTCTCTGTTGTTTGATGCCATTGGGTCAGTTCCAACTTATAGAGACACTGTGAACAACAGAATGAAATACTGCTTGGTCTTGTGCAATGTCTACAACTGTTTTTATGCTCAAGTCCATTGTTGCAGCCACTGTGTCAGTCTCATTGAGGGTCTTCTTTTTCACTGAATCTCCACTCTACCAAGCATGATGTCCTTCTCCATGGACTGATCCATCCTGGCAACATGTCCAAAGTATGTAAGATGTAGTCTTGCCATCTTTGCTTCTGAGGAGCCCTCTGGTTGTACTTCTTTCAGAACAGATCTATTTGTTCTTTTGGTAAATTCAGCGTTCTTCTCCAACACCACAATTCAAAGGCATCAGTTCTTCTGTCTTACTTGTTCACTGTCCAGCCTTTGCATACATATTATGTGACTGAAAATACCATGGCTTGGGTCAGGTGCATTTTATTCTTCAAGGTGACATCCTTACTTTTGAATACTTTAAAGAGATGCTTTGCAGAAGACTTTCCCAAAGCAATGTATGTTTTGATTTCTTGACTGCTGCTTCCATGGGCATTGATTGTGGACCCAAGTAAAATGAAATCTTCAGCAACCTCAATCTTTCCCCACTTATGACAATGCTGCTTACTGGTCCAGCTGTGAGTATTTGTTTCCTTGATATTGAGGTGCAATCCACACTGAAGACTGTGGTCCTTGGTCTTCAGTGTTTCATATCTTTTTCCCTTCCAGCAAGAAAGGTGGTGTCATCTGCATAACACAGATTGTTAATATGTCATCCTCCAATCCTGATGCTGTGCTCTTCCTATATAATTCAACTTCTCGGATTATTTGCTCAGAATACAGATTAAAAAGATAATGAAAGGATACAACCCTGACACACACCTTTCCTGACTTTAAACCATGAAGTGTCCCTTTGTTCTATTTGCACTACTGCCTTTTGATTCATACACAGATTCCTTAAGAGCACCATTAGGTGTTCTGGAATTCCCATTCTCCTCAGTGTTAGCTGTATTTATAGTCAATGAAACACAAGTAACCATCCTTCTGGTATTCTATGCTTTCAGCCAAGATCTATGTGACATCAGCAATGATATCCCTGGTTCCATGTCATCTTCTGAATCCAGCTTGAATTCCTGGCTGTTCCTTGTCCATATACTGTTGCAATCAGTTTTGAATAATCTTGAGCAAAATTTTATTTCTGTATGATGTTAACAATATTGTTTGGCAATTTCTGCATTCAACTGGATCACCTTTCTTTAGAATGGGCATAAATATGATCTCTTCCAGTCAGTTGGTTATGTAGTTGTCCTCCAAATTTCTTGGCATAGACACATGAGCACTTCCAGCACTCCATCTTTTTGTTGAAATATCTCAACTGATACTCCGTCAATTCCTGGAGCCTTGTTTTTCGCCAACGCCCTCAATACAGCTTTGACTTCTTCTTTCAGTACCATTGGTTCCTGATAACATGCTACCTCTTCAAATGGTTGAACGTCAACCAGTTCTTTCTGGTATAATGACTCTGTGCATTCTATCTATTTTCTTTCAATGCTCCCTGAGTGGTTTAAAAGTTTCCCTGTGGACCATTCATCCCTAGAATGGCTTAAGATGGAGCTCTTAGAGTATCCATAACAAAATACCACAAACAAGTGTTTTCAGAAAACATTAAATACATTTTCTCACAGTTCAGGTGACTAGAAGTCTGAATTCAGGGTGTCGGTTCTAGTGAGGGTCTGTCTTTGTCTCTTTCAGCTTCTAGTAGCTTCCAGCAACCTGTGGCATTCCTAGGCTTGTAGATGCATTTTCTTCCATCATCATAAGGTGTCTTTCATATCTCTGTACCTCTCTGGGTCTTTTCTGCTCTTTTGACAAGACACTACTCAGAAGGATTAGGCACATATTCCAGTATTCCATATTCCAGTATGACTTCATTACATGAAAGAAAACCCAGATTTCTACTGGGGTTGCATTAATAGGTTCAGTGATTAGGATTTAAACATACATTTGGGGGAGTATTCTAGTCATCTAGTACTGCTCTAACAGAAAGACCACACGTGGATGGCTTTAAAAGGAGAAATGTTCATTCTTATGCAGTCCAGTAGGCTACAAGTCCAAATTCAGGATGTCTGCTCCAGGGAAAGCCTTTCTCTATGTCAGCTCTGGTTGAAAGTCCTTGTGTTGCATCATTCTTTGGTAGCAGAGCATCTTGGCACAGGAACTTGTACTGAGAAGCTCTTTGGGGGAGAACGACAGCAAGTCTTTCCATAAAGCTAACAAGAGATAGTAAGCTTTGCTTGGAGCTGGGCATCTGAATTCAGACTACCATCCTCCTAGACTGTGAGAGAATAGATTGCTCTTTGCTCAGGTCATCTACTTGTGGTGTTTCTGTCACAGCAGCACTAGATGACCAAGATAGGACCACTGAACAGAAGAGTGAAACTTTCGCATGCCCTGAGGTTAGTGGGAGTCCTCACCACTCCATCCTAGGAGGACCAGTTGTTCAAATCATATGAAATTGCTGGTATTTGTTCCTTTTTGACGCATCAAAAATGGATATGTCATCTGATTCGAGCTAATACATCATCTGTGCTCCATCTTAGGACTCAGAACTGGGCTAGGATGAGGCAGGAGAAGCAGTTGCCTGGAATACAAAAGAATCAGAAATAAAGTTAAATAATATTTAAATGCACTACTTTTAATATCAAAACTAATGTAAAAAATTATGATGAAAAATGAAAATCTTGATTAAAGACAGTAACTTATTCCTCAGCGCAGACTTTTCCCACTTGCTCAGCCTGCCCTTGGCCGTGCTCATTAACTCTGTGTCTTAGGGCCCCTGTTTAGGAAATGGATACAAATAGTTGCTCTGATTGCCCAAAAGATGTGTATCAGGATCAAATTAAATAATGAAAGTGTGAGCACTTTGGTAAACTAAGGAGTTCTAAATGAAAAGCCCCTTAAATTATGTCAGCATGAAATGTGCAACTCTTATGTTACCAACATCACCTTTAAAAATCCTTAAATCTGTCATAAAGTACAAAAACACAACTTGGAAAATATTTTACAGTCTCTTCCTAAGTCCCACGCAGACACTTTAATCTCGAGCAACAAGGATCTGACTATATGTTAGCTTGAGCACTGGACGAAGTGATCAACTTACGTTTAAGTGATTTATCAGTGAAGAAATGTAGAGTTCAGTTATGTTTCAGGCAAAATGAGTGCCACTGGATTGCAGTATTTAAATGTGTGTTCAGAGTGGTTTCAATGTAGTTATATCAAGTTTGGATGTTCTACAAATGACAGCCCCTCGTGCTTTATTAGACAGAGATAATGGGATTGGGGTGGGGGCCTCAGGAAAGTGTGACCTCACTCTTGGTGGCCTTCACAGTACTTGATTTTCTGCCAAATATTGTTAGTTGGTGTCTAGTTGGTTCCAACTGATGTCTACCCTGTGTAAAACAGAATGACACACTAACCGGTCTTGCACTTTTTCTAGGATGAGTTCACGAACTTAATTGGCAGTCCCTGTATTTCAACAAAAATTTACTTAAGATACAGTCTGATCTGGTAAATTGAGTCCCACCTCATTAATATAACTGCCTCTAATCCTGCCTTATTAAAATCATAAACATATGGTTTACAACACACAGGAAAATCATGTCAGATGACAAAATAGTGAACCATTATCACACAATACTGGGAACCATGGTCCAGCTAAGTTGACGTAAGAGTTCTGGGGGGACATAATTCAGTCTATAATGTTCTACCTTTTGACCACCCCCGCCCCCCACAATTCAGGCCCTTTCCACATGTAAAACACATTTCACCCTGTCATATCATAGCAAAAGTCTTACATCAACTCCAAGCACAAAATCCATACATTCCTCTTCATCTGTAAAATCTAGAAAACAAGTTATCTGTTTCCAGAGTACAGTGGTGGAAAAAGCACAAGGTAGACATTTCCATTAGAAATGAGAGAAATTGAAAGTAAATAAGGGATAACAAGCAACAAGAAAGTCAGCAGAATATTATGTTAGCTTTCATGGCTTGAAAATAATCCTCTGCTTTCTGAGGCCGCTTAGGCAATGGGCCTGCCCTCTAGACCCCTCTACACTCTGGATTCTGGATGGAGGACCAAAGACTCAGCTTGTGCTCAGTCTTCCAAGTTCACTGGCAGCAAATCTGCTCTTTCATCTTTGGATGGCCTTATTCTTCTGGTCCATCTGAGGCGTATCCCTACTTCCTTGTTCCATTCTTCTGGCCTTAGGGAATGTCAGCCTTGCCCCAGAGCTTTGGGCAGCAGATCTGACTGCATCCCCATGGCACTCAGGAAAGGCAGCCTCACACTCCAGAACCAAGTTGATAAGGATCTGACTCTTTAAAACCTAGGATACTGTGGCCCCACCCTTACCGACTGCAGAGGTCATGGCTTCACCCTTTGGGATCCCAGAGGTCACGGCCTTACACTGTGAAGTGGAAGCAGTTTTGTTTGCTGTCATCCTTGTCTCTTCAGCTTCTGCTTCCTGGTTCTTTGGCTTCTCAGCCCTTTGGGCCACATTGCCTGTGTCTGCCCGTCAGGTAATGCAAGTGTTCCAAAGCTCTTTAGCCCCACCTGGAGGCACCCCACTCCACCAGAAAACTAGCCAGAAAGCAATCAGCTCTGTTGCTCGATCTGCAGATTGGCAAGCTCAGAGGCACACTCCTCTGACCAGAAGCCTCCTGCCAAAGGCACTCAAGGTCTCTCGTTCCACTGGTTGGCTCCAGCACTGCCTCATGCTGGTCTCCTGACATTTCTCTGCTACTAATTCTCAAAATCTGCACTTAGTCCTTTGTAACAGCTCTCATTTCATACTGAGTCTTCACTAGAATTCTTAGATGTCCACGATTCTACCGGCAGTCTCTTCAAGGTAATGTAGGTTTTTACTATTAGGCAGTACTCTATCTTTTCATAGTTTCAGAATAGCTTTCACGTTTAGGTATCTGTCATAGCAGCACACCACTCTTGGTACCAAACACAGTCTTAGTTATCTAGTACTGCTATAACAGAAATGCCATAAATGGATTGCTTTAACAAAGAGAAATTTATTCTGTCACTGACTAGGAGCTAGACATCCAAATTTAGAGTTCCAATTCCAGGGAAGACTTGTTCTGTCAGCTCTGGAAGAAGGTCCTTGTCATCAATTTTCTCCTGGTCTAGGAGGTTCTCAGCCTAAGAACCTTGGGTCTAAAGATGGCTTCTGCTCTTGGCACTACTTTCTTGGTGGTATGAGGTTCTTCTGAATCTCTGCTCATTACACTTTTTTCTTTTTAAAGTATTTTTTTATGCTTTAAATAAAAGTTTACAGTGCAAATCAATTGATAATGTAAAAACTTATACACACACTGCTATGTAACTGTGTCTACTCTCCCCAACCTGTGCCACCACACTCTTCCTTTCCACCCTGCATTTTCCATATCCATTCAGTCAGCTCCTGTTCCCTTCTGCCCTGTTGTCTCATCTCTGGACAGGAGTGGCCCAGTTACACTCATGTCTTAAGCCAAGAAACACAATCTTTGCCAGTATCATTCTATGTCTTGCTGTCCAGTCCAATCTTTAGCTAAAAGCTTCAGAAATAATTTCAGTTCTGGGCTAACAGAAAGTCCAGGGGCCATATGTACCAGGGACCCTCTAGTCTGCCAGATCATCAGGTCTGATATTTTCAATGAGTTCTAGCTCAGCACACTGATTTTTTTCCTGCTATGTCAGGGACTCCGTGTTATATTCCCTGTCAGGGTAGTCAATGCTGTGGCTGTGCACCATTTAGTTCATCTGGTCTTGCACTAATGTAGTCTCTGGATGATGTGATCCTGTCTGTCTCTTAGGCTCTTATTTTCCATGTCTTTCATTATCCTCTCCTACTGTTGGGTTGAGACCAATTGATGCTACTTAAGTGGCTGCTTGTTAGTTTTTAAGATATAGAGGCCACTCACCAAAGTGGGATACAGAACATTTTCTTAAAAAAAAAAAAAATGCTATGCCAACTCACCTAGATGTCTTCTGAAACTGTGATCCTGAGACTCCTGTCCCTGCTATTCTGTATTTCAAAGTGTTGTGTTGTATTTAGGACACTTCTTAACTTTTGGTTTAGTTCAGCTGTGCTGAGCAACCCTTTACTGCACCTTGACCCTCCTTTCACCAAATCCAATTCTTATCTACTATCTAATCAGTGCATACCATTCTCCCTCCCTACCCACCCTTGTAGCCATCAAAGACTGTTTTCTACTGTGTTTAAACTTTTTCTTGAATCCTTATAATAGTGGTCTCATGCAATATTTGTCATTTTGCAACTGAATAAGTTCACTCAGCATAATGACTTCCAGATTCACCCTTTATAAGGTATTTCCAAATCGTTGTTGTTCTATATCATTGAGTAGTATTTCATTGTGTGAATATATCATAGTTTGTTTATCCATGCATCCACTGATAGGCACCTAGGTTGTTTCCATTTTGTGCTTGCCGTGCAAGTACCTATCAGTGTGACAGCCCTTATTTTTTTAGGATATATTACAAGGAGTGGGATTGCTGGCTTGTATAATATTTCTATTTCTAGTTTTTTAAGAAAGTGCCAGGGGGGTGGAGTCAAGATGGCAGACTAAACACACATCTCCCTAAATCCCTCTGGAAACCAAGGCCTGAAATGATAATTAAATGGAGTCTTCTGGATACCTAATGAGCCCTAGGACACAGCATAAGGCTATTTGGTGTACATAACACTGAGCAGGAAGCTTCTTCTCTCTCACTGATCCCCACCCTTTTTGAGTCCCAACTATTGTGGACTGAAGGTAAATCGCCATTTTTACTTCTTTTTCTCTGTCTTGGCCAGTCAGAGGGGCTGGGTTGACTGGCAGAAAGGCTCAGACATGCTGCTGATGAGATTGGTGAGCAGAGTCACTATGCTTTGGGAGCCTGCCCTTGGAGTCTGTGCAGCCTGGCACCTCTGATTTCACTCTCTTGGAACCTCTGAATCTCTGCAATTGAACAGCCTTTACCAAGATGGGTGGATGAACTTGTGAGGGGTGCCATCTTGATTCACTAGGAGGTGGAGTTTCCTATATAGAGGCCTTATTGGACCTAATTCCCAGGCTGGGAGGCAGTGCCAGCCCAGAGAGCACTTTTCCAGCAGTAAAGCAGTGCTTTCTTTGCCAGCTGGGAAGAAAGACTTGCACACCTGAAAGCCTGACTAGCAGAGAAATAATTACAGTGCATTCGGACAGCTTCTCTTCCAGTCTTTACTGTCCCACATTATAGGGTCAGCTGATGGCTCTCCAGTGACAATATAACTGGGGCTGTGTCTTAGCCAATCAGGTGGTGGAGCCTGCTATCCCAGAGATTCCACTGAGCCAAATCACCAGAGTACATAGAGGTGTCTGGTGATCGACTTTCTTTTCAGGCTGACACTTAGATCCCTTTAAAGTAACACTGGAGAAACAAAACAACCTCCAGATGTCAAAAAGCAACAAACTTTGGAATGGAACATTAGGAAGAATTCACCTATGGCTTCAGAAGACCCACAAAAGAAAAATCCAAAGAACTTCCCAGATGAAGAAGCCTTTCTGAAACTACTGGAGGGCGAGTACAAAAGGATTATATATAGAGCCCTCCTAGACCTTATACAAAATGCAGCAGAGCAAAATGAAAAATTAAGCAAGCTGTTTGATCTGATGGAACACCAGTACTCTGAAATCCAACAGATCCAGAACAAAATCAAAGACATAGAAACTTCAACGCAAAGCCAAGAAAACAGAATGGAACAAAAGGAAAGTAGACTTTCTGACTCGGAAGACAGAGCTACTGACTCCAGCATCTATGAGGAGAAATGAGCAAAAAGGAATAAGAAAAATGAAGAAGCATTCAGAAGCATGTGGGACTCTACTGAACAATAGAGTCAATTAATTGGAGTTCCTAAACAGGGCAAAACACCTGAGAACACAGAGAGTATTGTGGTTGAGCTGCTGACAGAAAACTTCTCAGAAATTATGAAATAAGAGAATATAGATATCCAAGATGCGTAACAAGTGCCACTCAATATAGATCCCAAAAGAAACACCCCAAACATATCATAATCAAGCTTAACAAAATGAAACACAAGCGGAAACTCTTAAAGGAAGAGAGACTCAAAGCAAAGCTAACATTCAGAGGGAAACCCTGTAGGCTTTCATCAGATTTCTCAGTGGAAATAATGCTGGCATAGACAATGGGACGACACATTCAAAGCCTAGAAGTAGAAGAACTTCCAACCAAGAGTTATGTATGCTGCAAAACTATCTTTCAAATACGAAAATGAAAGTAAGACATTCACAGATAAACAGAAACTCAGAGACTTTGTAAAAACTAAACCAAAGATACAAGAAATACTGAAAGAAGCTCTTGGCTTAGAAGAACAAAACCATTAATTTTATATTTTAGGAGAAAATACAGGACACATCATCCAGAAACCTACTTAGATAAGGAAGGCTCCAACTCAAAGCTGTAATATTAAAAGAAATGATCCAGTGATCACATTACAAAAACTACGATGTCATCATATTGAAAAGAGTAATGTGCTGCAGTCATTGTAGTCCTTCCAGATGGAGAGGAAGTTAATAAGACTCGTAGAAGTTAAAAGTGGGTTAAAACAGGGACTATTAAGGGAGATCACAGGAGCAGCTGCAAAGCGCAATAAAGATGCAACATATCAAATCAAGAAATGCAATACAGGAGTCCCAACAACCACAAAACCAACACTGACAAAGGTGAAAAATCAACTCATACAGAAGAATGTTCCAAAACAGAATAATAAAGACAGAGAAAACATCAACACAAAAATGAACTTATCTCAACGACAACAATAAACACATACCTATCAATAATTACATTGACTGAGAATGGGCTGAATACTCCAGTAAAGAGACAACTAGTTTCATCTTGGATCAAAAGATGTGACCCGTCCATATGCTGACTACAAGAAACTCACCTTAGACTTAAATATATGAACAAACTGAAAATTAAAGGATGGAAGAATATATATCAAGCTAGCAATGTATAAAGAAGAGCAGGTGTGGCAAATCTAATCTCAAATAAAATAAACTTTAATGTGAAATCCACCATTGTGAACAAGGATGGACACTATTTATTGCTGAAAGGTTCAATACACAAGCAGGACTTAACAGTGTTAAATATTTATACTCCCAATACTAGAGCATCTAAATACATCAAAGAAACATTGAATACACTCAGAAATGAGATAGATCACTGCACAATAATAGTGGGAGACTTCAACGCTCCACTCTCAATATTGGACAGATCATCTAGAAAAAAGCTCAATAAAGACACGGAAGATCTTATTGCCACAACTAACCAACTATACCTCATCAACACAAAACTTCCTATCCATCAGCAGATAACTATATGTTCTTCTCCAGTGCACATGTAACAGTTTCCAGAACAGACCGTCTGTTAGATAAAGCAAATCTCAACAAAATGAAAATCACTGAATTATTGCAAAGCACCTTTTGAGACCACAAAGCCATTAAAGTCAAAACGATGAAGTAAAAAATTACTGATTTCCGAAACTAGCAAATAATTTGTAGACATCCAGATTATACTCAACCATGGAATGGTAGAAATCAAAAGTAGGTCCCTAAAAGGTTGCAAGCTACTCAACAGCAGTGGGTTTGATGTTCTTCTTGTTTAAAAAGTTGAGGTAACAGTAAAAGTAGTGCACTGTTAAATAAAAGTCAATAGCAGAAAAAATAGATCAAAAGTGGAACTCATGGAAACTGAACAATATCTTGCTCAAAAAACCATGGGTTATAGAAGAAATCAAGGATGAAATAAAAAAAACTTATGGATTCCAACAAGAATGAAAATGCTTCTACCAGAACCTATGGATACAGCCAAAGCAGTGCTCAGAGGTCAGTTTATCTCCATAAATGCACACATCCTGAAGCAAGAAAGAACCCAAACCAAAGATCTCACCCTACAGCTTCAACAAGTAGAGACAGAACAACAGAGGAACCCATCAGTCACCAGAAGAAAACAGATCATAAAGACTAAAGCAGAACTAAATGAATTACAGAACAGAAGAACAATTGAAAAAACTGAAAAGACCAAAAGCTGTTTTTTTGAAAAGATCCACAATATTGACAAACTTGTATAAACTTACTAAAGAAAAACAGGAAAGGAAACAAATAACTTGAATAAGAAATGAGAAGGGTGTTGTTACAACAGATCCATCAGAAATCCAATATATGATAACAGAATACTATGAAAGACTGTACTATAACAAATTTGAAAACCTAGAGGAAATGGACAAATTCTTAGATTCACATCACCTACCAAAATTATCACAAGATGATGCAGAACAACTTAATAAACCCATCACAAAGGAAGAGATTGAAAAAATCATCAAAAAACTGCCATCCAAAAAAAGCCCTGGCCCAGATGGCTTCACCACAGAATCCTACCAAGCTTTTAAAAGATATCTCTAATACTACTGAGACTATTTCATAGCATACAAAGGGATGGGGAATACTCCAAATTCATCCTATGAAGCCAGCATAACCTTGATACTAAAGCCAGGGAAAGACCCAATGAAAAAGGAGAACTACAGACCAATATCACTCATGAATCTAGTTTCAAAAATCCTCAACAAAATTCTTGCCAATAGACTACACAACATATCAAAAAAATATTTCATCACAACCAAGTTGGATTCATACCAGGGATGCAAGGGTTGTTCAACGTTAGAAAAACTTTAATGTGATCAACCACATAAATAACGCAAAAGGCAAGAATCCCCTGATTTTGTCTATTGATGCAAAAAAGGCTTTTGATAAAGTCCAACACCCATTCATGCTAACAACTCTCAGCAAAATAGAAATAGACAAAAATTCCTTAGTGCAATAAGGGCAATTTATACAAAGCTAACTGCCTACATCGTCTGTAACACAGAGACTAAAACAATTCGCCTTGAGAATGGGAACTAGACAACGATGCCCACTCTCACCTCTCTTATTCAGCACTGTACTAGACATTCTACCCAGAGCAATTAGACAAGACCAAGAAATAAAGGGCATCTGCATCAGCAAAGAAGAAGTAAAAATCTCTCTATTTGCAGATGATATGATTGTATACACAGGTAACGCTAAAGAATCCATAAGTAAACTACTCAAATTGATAGATGAGTTCAGCAGAGTGTCAGGATACAAGATAAATGTAAGTAAATCAGTAGGATTCCTTTAAATCGACAGTGAGATTATTAAGGAAGCAATCACTATATCAATACAATTACTATAGCCCCCAAGAAGATAAAATATCTAGAAATAAATCTAACCAGAGAAATAACAGACCTTTACAAAGAGAACTACAAGTTCTTACTACAAGAAACTAAGAGAGACTTACATAAATGGAGAAACCTACCCTGCTCATGGATAGGAAGACTTAACACTGTGAAAATGTCTATTTTGCCCAAGGCAATCTACTTATAGAATGCATTCCTAATACAAATTCCAGTGATATTTTTTAATGAGATGGAGAAACAAATCACCAACTTTATTTGCAAAGAGAAGAAGCCCTGGAAAAACAAAACACTTCTGAAGAAGAAGAACACACCGGGTGGCCTTTCACTACCTGACTTTAGAACCTATTATACTGTCACAGCACTGAAAACAGCCTGATACTGGTATAAAAAGAGATAAATAGATCAATGGAACAGAATTGAGACCACTGAGATGCCACTATCCTCCTATGAACAGCTGATATTCGACAAAGGCCCTAAGACGTTAAACTGGAGCAAAAGCAACCTCTTCAACAAATGGTGTTGACAAAATTGGATATCCATCTGCAATAAATTGAAACAAGGCCTATATCTTACCTTATACAAAACCCAGCTACAATTGGATAAAATACCTAAATATCAAATCTAAATGATAAAGCTCATTCAAGAAAGGTTAGAATCAGCAATGGAAGTTTTAATACACAACGCAGACAAACTTCAAAATCTGTCAGACAAACCACAATCAACAGAAGAGAAAATAGACAAATGGAAACTACTAAGTATCAAACACTTTTGCTCATGTGAAGACATTACCAATAGAATTAAAAGACCACCTACAGAATGGGAAAAAGTATTTGGCAATTATATATCAGATGGACACCTAATCTCCATAATCTGCAAAACATCAATAAGACAAAGATAAATAATCCAATTAGGCAATGGGCAAAGAAGCTGGACAGACGTTTCTCTAAAAAGGAGATCCAGGCAGCCAAAAAACACATACGGATATGCTCACAGTCATTAGCTATTAAGCAAATTCAAATCAAAACTACAATGATATGCCATCTCAACCCACCTTACCCCAACAAACACTGGAGAGGCTGTGGAGAAATTGGGACTCTCCTACACTGAGTTGGTGGGATTGCAAAATGGTGCAACCTCTTTGGAAAGCAATCTGGTGCTTCCTTAAAAAGCTGGACCCAGTAATTCCACTGCCTGGAATATATCCTGCAGAATCAAGGCCATTCACACCAACTGATATATGCACAAGAATGTTTATTGTAGTACTGTCCACAATAGCAAAAAGATGGAACCAATCCAGATGCCCAACAGCAGAGGAATGGATGAGTAAATTATGGCATATATACTCAATGGAACACTATGCAATGATAAAGAATAATGATGATTTTAGGAAACATAACCTGGTTTCAGTCGGAAGACATTATGTTGAGTGTGAGCAGTCAGCAACAAAAAGACAAATATTGTATTAGACCCCTACCACAAGAACTTAAAATCAGAATCATGCATAGAATAAAAGACTCGGGTGGCTGCAAGGCTGGGTAGAGAGGGAAGGAGAAGGTGGGGTATAGGTTAGATAATTGGTATAAATTTGATTGGGTGAACTTAGTGACAACACACACTAGAAAGATAAGTTTTGACTGGACTTCAACATAATGTAATTATTCCTCCCGTCTTAATCCAATATTGCAAGGATAGAGCAGCTGCGGCAGGGGGCCAGGGACCATGCTCTCAGGAGAAATCGAGGCCAATTGGCACAAGTAGCATTTTCCTAGGAGAGCCCTCTGCACACCAAATTGGTGAGTGTCATCTGGGGTCTTAAAAGCCTTCAAGCTACCATCTGAGGTATACCAAATGCTCCCAACTCAGCAGGAATGGATGATTTCCAAGGACCAAAACAACATGGGGCAAAGAGAACCTAGAAGACAGAACCACATGAGCAGGTGACTCCACCGATATGTGGCTGGAAGAACTGAATGGTGCCCAGCCACCACCAGTGATAGCTATGATGGGGCTCCCAAAGTTGAGTCTCACAGGCAACACAAAAATAAAAAGGGGTGCACCCCTGAGTTCTCCACTAAAAGACTACAATTGATGGTCCTAGGTTCTCCTGGGAGCATGGCCCCTGGCTCTGATGCTGCCCCTATCCATAAATCTTAATGGAGGTCAACTCTTTGGACAGAAATGGATTGGACTTGGTGACACACAGCAAGCGTATCCTGTGCCCTTTATAGTTCTATGCACCTGTAGGATGTCATCCAACTGACCTTTTACTGGATGCTGGGGGAGGATGCAGAGGGGGGGATAGGAGATTGTTAGGAGGGTAGGACATGTATAAAGTGGAGAAGAGGAGTATGGTGTCACTGGGCAGAGAGTGCAGTGGGAGCTGCTCATTAGTGGGTATGCAAATTTGTATGGGACTATATATTCTCACTCAATCATTAAAAAAAAAAGTAAAAGAAAGTGCCAAATTGATTTCAAAAGTGGCTGTACCACTTATATTCCCACCAGCAGTATAGAAGCATTTCAGTCTCTCTGTAGCCTTTCCAACATTAATTATTTTGTGCTTTTTGGATTAATGCCAGCCTTGTTGAAGTAAGATGATTGTTCATTGTAGTTTTGATTTGGATTTCTCTAATGGCTTATGATTATGAGCATTTTCTTATGTTTCTGTTAGCTGCTTGGGTATCTTCTTTGGTGAAGTGGTTTTTCATATCCTTTGCTCATTTTTAAATTGAATTATTTGCCTATTTCTTGTTGAGGTTTTGCAGTACCTTATAGATTATGGAAATCAGGTGCTGATCAAGTTTGTCATGTCCAAAAATTGTTTCCCAGTTTGTAGGAAGTCTTTTACTCTTTTGGTGACATCTTTGAATGAGTATGAGGTCTGGCAATTACATTCACAGTCTCATCCTAAAAAAAGTGCTACATCTCTCATTGCTGACTATCACTATGGTCACCTTCAAAATACTCCCCTTGGGAAGCTATGCACTGATGACCGTGCCTGCTCCACCCTTCAAAGCAATTTTGGAACTCTTTTCTGGAATGGCTATCAGAGCTGTCATTGTATTACTCTTGATGTCTTGAATGTCATCAAAATGTCTTCCTTTGGATATTTCTTTTATCTTTAGGTAAAGAAAAAAGTCATTGGGGACCAGATAAGGTGAATCAGTAGTGTGTTCCAATACAGTTATTTGTTTACTGGCTAAAAACTGCATCACAGACAACTATACAATTAAGTTCACGAATTTGCCATTGTGCACAATAGCCATTCAAGAAAGAGCTCCAAAATTGCTTGAAAGGGTGGACTAGGCACTAGTGTTGGTACATAGACCTCTTTTAAGTGTTTGACTTTCAGGAATTCCCATTTATCTATTTTCTCTTCAGGTGTTTGTGCATTGTTAATAATATTTTGTAGTCTGTTTATGCCATGTATTAGAGCTCCCAGAATTGTCTCTATTTTTTCTTCCACGATCTTTATTGTTTTAGAGTTTGTAATTCAGGTCTTTGATAACTTTTGAGTTAGTTTTTGTGCATGGCATAAAATATGGGTCTTGTTTCTTTAATTTATAAGTGAATATCAGTTATGCCAACACCAGTTCTTAAAGAGATTGTCTTCTCCCCCAACTAATAGACTTCAGGCTTTTGTTCAATATCAGCTTCTCAGGTGGATGATTTTACATTTGGATACTCAAACTCTGTTCCATTGGCCTATTTGTCTGTAGTTGTACCAACACTAGGCTGTTTTGACTGCTTTGGCAGTGTAGCAGTTTCTAAAGTCAGGTAGCATATGTCTTCCCACTTTGTTCTTTTTTTTCAGTCATGCTTTACTTATCTGGAGCTTCTTCCCTTTCTGTATGAAGTTTGTGGTTTGTTTCTCCATCTCATTAAAAATGCCTTTGGGATTTGTGTTGGGATTTTATTGTATCTGTAGATCACTTTGGGTATAATAGACATTTTCGTCATGTTGGGTCTTCCTATCCATGCCTAAGGTAGGTTTCTCCACTTACATAGGTCTCACTTGATTTCTCACAATAGTCCTGTGATTTTCTTCTTATAGGTCTTTTATGCCTCTGGTTAGATTTATTCCTAAATAGTTTATGTTCCTGAGGTCTATTACACCATTACAATAGATGGTCTTTTTTGTTGGTGTAAAAGAATCAAACTGATTTTTGTATGTTTATCTTATGTCCAGATACTTTGCTGAATTCTATCAGTTTCAGTAATTTTTCTGTAGATTCTTTAGGTTTTTCTGTGTATAAGATCATATCATTTACAAACAGAGACACTTTTACTTCTTCCTTACCAGTTTTAAAAATAAAATAATATAAAACTAAATTCACTGTCATAGGTGATTCTGACTGATAGCAACCCTGTAGGTCGTAGTAGTAGAACTGCCTGATGGAGTTTCCAAGGAACACCTAGTGGATTTCAACTGCCAACCTTTTGGTTAGTAGACATAGTACTTAACCACTATGCCACCAGGATTTCTGTTTGGATTAGACAGATCCACAAAACAAAAAGAAACTAAAGAGACACCCCAGGCCAAAAGCAAGCACTAGAAGCAGAAGGAGTCAAGAAATACAATAATAGGGAACCTAGGGTTGAGAAAGGGAGAGTGTTGACTCGTTGTGGGGTTGGTAACTGAAATCACAAAACAGTATGTGTACTAACTGTGTAATGAGAAGCTAGTTTGTTTTATAAAACTTCATCTAAAGTATAATAAAAGAAGAAAGAAAAAAATTACTGAGGATTTCTATAGTCTGGTACAGAAGGAGGTCCATGAGGTGGGGGAAACGACATTGTGAATATCCTACTGAGTGACAGCAACCCTAGTGATGCTACTTCTGGTGACTCTATTCATTAGGTCCTAAGCTAGTTCAGTAGTGAGCCACCTGCCTGATCACTAAAACCCTCTAAGTAACCCTATCCCAGCTTAAAACTGGAGGAACTTTATTAACACATGTGGTGAAAATCAGTAAGACAAACACAAGTATTCAAAACGTACCAAACCCCACAACAAGTAGGAAAGCCCAGCCCTCATGGCTGTTCTGATCCTCTCCACCCTTCCTCATTCTCTGATTAGATATTTATTTCGTCATCTGTCTGAACTCACTAGCAGAAACAATGGAAAGGGGAGCCAGAGCTAAAAAAAATGTAAAGGAGATAAATGCCAAAAAATTGTACCGATCTGCTTGTGCATTATATTAATTCTCTATATTAGAGAAAAGATCACACAAGGGCCACTGTCATGAAAATTTCTTAGATGTAATCAAATACCTCATAGGACAAAGTTTCTAGACATAAAAGCAAAGGACCACAGACTCGGGGATGTGTACATCAATCGGTTCAACATAGTTCATAAAGACAAATGTTCCACATCCTACTTTAGTGAATAGTGCCTTGGATTTTAAAAGCTTGACAGTAGCCATCTAAGATACAATTATTGATCTCTTCTCATCCAGAGCAAAAGAGAATGAAGGTAACCAAAGACTCAAGTGAGAAATTAGTCTAAAGGGATAATGGACTACATGTATCAGCCTGCACAACCCTAAGAGCAGAACTAGATTGTGCCCAGCTTCCACTACCAACCCTACGAGCAGAACTAGATGGTGCCCAGCTTCCACTACCAACCCTACGAGCAGAACTAGATGGTGCCCAGATTCCACTACCAACTGTGCTGACTGGGATTACAACAGAGGGTCTTGAACAGAGCGGGACAAAAATGTAGAACAAAATAAATCAAATTCACACTACACACTGGACTTACTGGTCTGGCTGAGACTGGCGGAATCCTTGAGGCTGGTCCTAAGATACCTATCTCCTGGAACTGAAACCATTCTCCATGACTAGCTTTAGTCAGACAGCAGACAGACCCCTAAAATAAACAATTATACCAGAGAGCAACATATCCTTAAAACAGACAGTTTTATGAGATCACTAGGAAAACATGTGCTCAAAACCAAAGATAAGAAAGCAGTAAGGGGTAGAAAACTTGGACAAAAGGAAATGGGGAACCAGAACAGAAATGGTGAAGATGCTGACACCTTTGGAAAAGCAATTTACCCTGTGAACTTTCACATAAAGCACAACAAGATGCATACTGTCTTAGGCTGGGTTTTCTAGGGAAGCAAAACCAGTAACACGTGTAGGTACAAGGAAAGATTTATAATAGATAGATAGATAGATACAAATATAGGAAACAGCTCACGTAATCACAGAAGCTGAATGTCCCAAGCTCTGGCACAAGCCTCACGTGGCCACAGAAGCTGAGGAACCCAAGGTCAGCAAGTCAAAGAGCAGAGTTCTAGATCACCGGTTGTGTAGGTTAGTGGATCCCAACCTGGTGGTGAGATGAAGCGACAGAGGCTGGCAAAACCAGGATCAGCAGGTCAGGGAGCAGGACCCTCAAGCGCCGACTGTAAGGACTGATGAGTCCAACAGCTGCTAGCTCAAGTCCCAGAACCAGATGCTGGAAGCAGAGAGCAGGAGCTCCTGGCCACGTGAGCAACCAGCTGCTGTAATGAAAGGTTGCAAGATGAGAGCCGAGGGGCAGGGAGCCACCACAAACCCCTCCCTGCCACTTAATACAGCAGCCAAATATGTAGTAGCCAAGTTGATATAATCCTGACCACCACACATACATAAAAAATTTCTACGATGGACTACATTTTCCTGGACAGCTGTAAGTGACAGTGACTATCACTCTGTGTTCCCAGGCTTAGCTCAGTTCCTGGTACTTACTGAAGCTCAGTAACTGCTACTTGATTTCTAAAACTGAGATAATCAAAATATACTGATGAGCATTGACAGATGAATAGATGAATAAATTATGGTATATCCAAGCAATGGAATGCTAATCTTCAATAAAAAGAAATAAATAACGACATGGGAGAATATCGAAAACCTTTATGCTGAACAAAAGAAGCCAGATGCCAAAGAGTATATATTGTATGATTCTATTTATATGAAGCTCTAGAATAAGAAAGACAAAGCAGCAAACAGAGGCATGGTTTTCTTGAGTCAGATTAGAAGTACAGGAGAACTTTCTGGGACAATGTAAAGGTTTTGTATGTTGATTGGGGTGGTGGTTAGAATGACGTATTAATTGTCATGTGTGCATTTTACAGCATGTAAATTATACCTCTATAAAGTTAACTAAAACAAAAATTAAAGAGGTGAAAGAGACATTATTGTCAAATCCTGGCACAATTCACAGTTTGTTGAGAGTCCCCGGGATTGGCTTTGACCCACAGCTGTGTCCTCAGTGGGGTGTATGTGTATGTGAGGCCTCACTGAGCCACCAGTCACCTTACACACACCGGAACTGATCTGCTGGGATTGCAGTCTGGGTTCCCACAATTCAGGAAACAAAAAAAGAAACAGATTGGTCTGTGGCAACACCCTTCCTCTGACTCAGTCCTCTGCTCTTTGTGACACAGAACAATAATTAGTCCCTGACCTCTCAGCACTTAGTCTGATATTCCCATCCAAGGCCACCTAGGGGAAGGTTGCCTGCCACCAGGATCAGTTGCCTTTCAGCAGGCTTTGACTCATGGGGATCCCATGTGTGTCCAAGCAGAACTGTTCTCAGCGGCTGAATTTTTTTCTTTTTTTATTATTATGACTGAGTGAAAATGTATATTCCCATGTAAATTTATACGTCCACCTATATGCAGCTTCCACTGCTCTCCCTGTCTGGTGACAGCACACTATTCCTCTCTGCTCCATACATGTCTCATCCTCCCAACAGCCTCCTTTCCCCTCCTCTCCACCCACTCTCCTTCCTCCAGCCAGAGGTCAGCAGGATGATATCCTATTGATGCATAGAACCATGAAGTGCATACAATATATGGTCATTCTGCATCGCCAAGTCCAATCCATTCATTTCTAAAGAGTGGACCTTCATTATGATTAATGGGCAAGGGCAGCATCAGGGTTACTAGTCTTTGCTTCGAGGTACATCTGGGTGAATTTGAATCTCCAGCATTTTGGGATGACAGCTGAGGGGGTTAATTGTCTGCATGCCCAGTAACTCCAAAGGCTGCGTACATAGTATGATTTCAGAAACTTGAGTTCTCATGATCCCGTACACAATGCCGTGCCTTCCTGATGGCTGCAATGTTTTCACAGAGGACCGCCTTTTATTCTCCCACTTAGACATGAGGTATGCAAGTGTACCCCCTCCAAGTGAGGAAAAGGTGACTGTTCCTGACAAAGTATAACTGAGCAACACAAGAGTACTCCCTGCCAAGCAAGAATCAGCAGGAGCACACAGGGACTTGGAGGTCTATGTCAGAGAAGCAGGCAAATATGCCCTGAAAGAAAAGCAAAAGTCACATGAGAAGCATTGCAGCTACATAGTGGTGCTAAGGGTTACTTGTGCTTACGCCCATTGATACAAAAACAACGTGGCAAGAGTAGTCCTGGTTGAGAGCAGATGGGATGGTACTGTGGAGTTGGGAAGTGAGTCCCTGAAGGTACCTTAACAGATTCCACAGGCTCGATGTACAACTGCTGGGGAGATAGCTATCTCCCATTCCTCCAACAGGTGTGTGCTTGGGGTCCACTGTGACCTAGGCTCCACAGGGGGTAAAAATAGGCCCTCATTCCCTCTAATGAACTTGCTTTGCTGTTTATCCTTCCTCAGTCACATGTTCCCAGGATCATACTTGACCTGCCATTTTCAGAAACTGTAAATCCATCATCATGTGCTTCATCCGTCCAATCTGTTCTACCTCCCAGCTCTTTTCCTTAGCACACTAGTTCCATTTCTAGAGCCTCTGATCTATGATTTCACAGCCCTTCCACTCTCCATCACCCACTTCATGTCCTCTCTATTGTTGCTGTTATTACTGGCCATTGACTCAGCCCTGGACTCCTGGTAATCTCTGCACAATGGAAGCACACACTATCTTATCCTGCACCTTCCTCATGACTGCTTTTGAATTGGACCATTGTGATTCAGGTTTTCATGGACTGATTTTTAAAAGTACGTTACCAGGCCTTTTTTCCTGGTCTTTCTTAGTCCGGAAGCTCAGCTGGAATTTCTGCAGCGTAATAGCAACACGTAAGCCTAGTGGTGGTTGTGTACGGGGTATGTTGACCGGAAATAGAAACTAAGTTTCTGGCATGGTAGGTAAAATTCTACCACTGAAACATCAATGCAACCATCTCTACCCTACTCAGTTTAAAGTTAAGTTTAGTCATTATAATCACTCCTCTGCCCACATCCTCATTTCACTCATGGTACTTTCGCATCCCTGCACTCACCAGAAAAACCATACCGTGGTTAGATCCAATCCTCCATGTAACTGACTATAACTGGACAAGTTATGCAACCATACTGATGGCCTTATGTTAGGTTTATGACACAAACTGAAATGAACCTTAATCCTGCCTAGCAATCATACTATAGTTCGGTATTCAAGTCACTCTCCCACTTGCACCAAGAATCCCTTCCTCTATTCTCAGACCATCAATACCTCATCTCTTGTGTTTACACTCAACTGATGACCATGCTCTCCTATTTACTGAGGAAATACAAGCAGCCAAAAGTCAAATTCTTCATACTTCTACTACCACACCTGCTCACTCATTAGCACTTGTACTGCAGATGCTGCCTTTCTGCCTGGGACTCAGATGCATTTTACACACTCAAAAAGTCTCTGGGTGGTGCAAAGAGTTTGCACTCGACTATTAACCTAAGGGTTGTGGTTCCAACCCAAGTAGCACTGCAGTGGAGACAAGACCAGGCAATCTGCTTCTGTGAAGATTGTAGCCAAGAAAAGTGTATGGAGCAGTTCTGCTCTGTAACACATAGGGTCACCATGAGTCAGGGTCAACTGGGTGGCAATGAGGTGGTTTAAATTGTTGTTCAAGTCAGTCAAGTAAATAAATGGAACAGTCAGAATGGAAGAGTATGTTGATGCATTGTGAAAAATGTGACCAATGTCACTCAACAACTTTTGTAGAAATCGTGAATAGGAACCTAAGCTGCTATGTAAGCTTTAAAAAAAAAAATAATAAGTATTATTTTTTTTTAAAAGTCAATCTCATGACCTGTGCATTAAGTCCCATGCTCTCTGATCTACCCAGTGACATTGCTTCAGCAGCACTCTTTTTTGCTTTTGCTCTGCGACATCAACTTTACAGCCTCTACTGGATTATTCCCAGGTTACTATGCAAACATACTATCTTTTTTCTCCTCCTAAATAGTAGAGTCTTGACCCCTTCCCCTACAATCTACTGCCCAGTTTTTTTGCTCAGCTTGGTAGCAAAATTCCTGGAAAGAGTTGTCTATATTCACTATCTTTATCATATAGCTCTGCTATAGCAGGAAATACAAGTGGGTGGCTTTAACAAAGAGAAATGTATTTCCTCACAGTAAGGTAGGCAAAAAGTCTAAATTCAGGATGTTTTCTACAAGGGAAGGCTGTCTCTGTTGGCTCTGGTGGAAGGTCTTTGTCCTCAGTTTTCCCCTGGTCAATGAGTTTCTCAGACACAGGGACCCCAAGGCCAAAGGATGCTCCTGGCACCACTTGTTCGGTGGTATAAAGTCCCCCTGGCTATCCGCTTGCTTCTTTCTTTTACATCTCAAGAGATTGTCTCAAGACACAATCCAAGCTTGTAGACTGAGTGCTGCCTCACTAACACAACTGCCACCATCTGCCTCCATTAACATAGTAGAGGCAGGATTTACAACATACAGACAAATTATACAATACTGGGAATCATGGCCCAGATAAATAGCCACACGCATTTTGGGGGGACACAATTCAATCCATGCCATCCACTCTCTGCAATTCTTCTCCTCCATCCTTGATTAAATTCACTCTAATGGGACTTTTACTTCAACCTCAATGATATTTTGCTCAGCCGTGGCTCTCTTTGTTTACTTCATCAATGACCATGACACAGTGACATCCTATGGTCAATGTTTAGTCCTCTTTTTACTTCTTGGAAGCATTACATAGGGTTGCTTATTCCCTCTTCCTTAGAATGCTTTTCTCAATTCTCTTCTAACATATAAAGCTCAGCTTATTTTGCTGATTTCTTCTTCCTCACCTCTTAATGTCTGGGTACCTCAGGGTTATGCTCTTTTCTGTCTCTTGCATGTATACTCAGTCTCTTGGTGATGTTATTGAGTCTCATGATTTTATACTGCATCTATATGCGGCAATTCATAAAACTTATGGTTTTATGTCAGATTTTTCTCAACTTTAGACTCATATTTCTGTGTGTATGTCATGTAGACTTTTTCAAACTCTGCATTATCAGAATTTCTGATAATTCTCCCATTTTAGCTGATGATAATTTCATCTTACCTGTTGTTTTAGAGGACACTCTTGAAGTCAATTTTGATCTCTTTTATCTTTCTTGATGTCTTTCTTACCTTGCATTCAATCCAGTAGGAAATCCTTTGGCTTTACTTTCAAAACATAACTGAGAATTTAAAGCTTCTCACCATCTCTCTGTAACTACCCTGGTGCCCTGAGTGCTTACCTGGATTGCTTCATAATTTCTGAATTGGTCTCCTTACTACTCTCCTTCCTACCTGTCATGGATTGAATTGTATTCCCCAAGAAGTCTGTCTAGAAGTTTAGCTAGGCCATGATTTCAGGTCTGCAATCTCTTGAGATAAAAAGAAAATATGCTAACAGAGAGTTCTGGGAACCTCATATCACCAAGAAGTGATGCCAGAAGCTTAGCACATCTTTTAAAAAGGATTGGGTTCCCTGCGCCTCAGAAGCTTCCAGTCCAGGGGAAGATTGATGACAAGGACCTTCTTCCAACTCAAGCAGAGAATGCTTTACCCTGGAGCTGACAACCCTGAATTTGTACTGTTAACTTACCAGACTGTGACAAAAATAAAATTTCTCTTTTTAAAGCCATACAATTGTGCAATTTCTGTTAAAACAGCACTAGATAACTAAAACACTATCCTGTGGTCCATACTCAATAAAACAACAAAGCAGCATACAGAGCCACGGTTTTGTGGGGTGGGGTTAGTGGTGCAAGAGAGCTTCCTGGGACAATAGAAAGGTTCTGTATCATTTTGTATTGTTATAACAAACGCATGCACACACATGAAGACTCACAAGTGGGTTCATGATCTAACCCTAGAGAAAGTGCTACATACCTCATTGCTGAGTACCACTACAGTCACCTTTGAAGTACTCCCCTTGGGAAGCTATGCACCGATGCCAGCACCTAGTCCACCCTTGAAAGCAATTTTGGAACTGTTTTTCTAGAATGGCCATCAGAGCTGTCACTGTATTACACTTGATGTCCTGAATGTCGTCAAAATGTCTTTCTTTCAATATATCCTTTATCTTTGGGCAAAGAAAAAAGTCACCAGGGAACGGATCAGGTGCATAGGGGGAGTGTTCCAATAGAGTTATTTGTTTACTGGCTAAAAAATCTCTCATAAACAACCATCCAATTAAGTTTGCAAACTTGCCACCATGCCATCATGTGCAATGGCCTTTCTAGAAAGAATTCCAAAATTGCTTTGAAGGATGGACTAGACACTGGTGTCAGTGCACGGCTTCCCAAGGGGAGTACTTCAAAGGTGACTGAGGTGATACTCAGTGACTAGGTAGTGAATACTTAGAAAAATTAAGTTCACAGACTTGTCAGTCCTCATATATAGTAAAAGTTTACAATCCAAGTCAATTTGCCATAAAAAATCCCCAGCACCCACCTCTATGCAACTCTACCTGTTCTCTTCACCCTGTGACAGCACACTCTTCCTTTCTACTCTAACTTTCAGTTCCCACTCAGCTTACAGTTATCACTTCCTTTCTCCATCCTTTCCTCTCCCCTCTAGAAAGAAACCAGTTGGACAGCCTCATATACCATATTAAAACACAAAGTACACATACCACCTGCACCGCTATATGTCTCATAGTCTGGTCCAATCTTTGTCTAAGTTGTTAGCTTCAGTACTACTTTCAGCGCTGGGCTAGCAGCAAGCCCAGAGCCATGTCCTCAGAGAACCCTCCCGGTTGTCAGCCCTACAGTCTAGCCCTTTAACAGAGTTCTAGATCTGCACTCCCCTGTTTCTCATGCTTCTTCAAGGATGCTGCACTGTGTTCCCTGTCAGGGAAGACTTTGATGGTGGCTAGGCACCATCTAGTTATTCTGGTCTCATGCGAATGTCGTCTCCCAAGTCATATGAACCCTTTGGTCTCCTGGGCTAATGTTTTTCTCATGTCTTTGATATTTTGGTTTTCATCTGCTCCAGTTGGGTTGGAAACTGATGTTCCTTAGATGGAAACTTTCTGGCTTTTAAGCCCCTAGGTGTCACTCACTAATACAGGATGCAGAACAAACTCTTAGAAAAGACTAGGTATGCCAGTTGACCTTGATGTCCCCTTAAACTGTGGTCCCCAGACCCGTGTCCATGCTACTGTGTTCTTTAAAATGTTGGGTTGTATTTAAAAAACGTTTTAGTTTGCGGTGTGGTCCAGTTGCGCTGAACTGCCCTCTACTGCATGTCATTGCTATCATCCTATCGACTATCTAATCTACGAACGACACTCTTCCTCCCTCCCTCCCCACTGCTGTAGCTCTCAAAGAATATTTTCTTTTGTGCATAAGCTTTTTCTTAAGTCCTTGTAATAGTGGTCTCATACAATTTTTGTCCTTTTACAGCTGACTGATTTCACTCATCATGTCTTCTAGATTGTTTCAGGTTATGAGATGTTTCATAAAATCATCTCTGTTCTTTACTATTGCATAATGTGCCATTGTGTGAATACACCACAGTTTGTTTATCCATTTATCTGCTGATGGGCAGCTAAGTTGATTCCATCTTTTTGCTATTGTGGACAATGCTGCACTAAACATTCGTGTACATGTATCTGTTCATGTGACAGTCCTTATTTCTGTAGGATATATTCCAAGCAACGAGATTGCTAGATCATATGGCATTTTTTTTTTATCTTTTTAAGAAAGCACAAAATCACTTTTCAAAAAGATTGTACCATTTTACATTTCCACCAGCAGGTTAGAAGAGTTCCCATCCCTCCACACCTCTCCAACGTTTGTAATTTTTTGTTTTCTGAACTACTGCCAGCCTTACTGGGTGAGATGGCATCTGACGATAGTTTTGATTTGGATTTGTCTATTGGCTAATGATTGTGAGCCTTTCCTCATGTGTCTTTTGCTGCCTGTATGTCTTTGGAGAAGTGTCTGTCCATGTCCTTTGCCCTTTGTTTAACTGAGTTATTTGTCTTTTTCATTTTGACATGTTGCAGTATCTTGTAGATCATGGAGATTAGATGTTGATCTGAAATTTGATTGTCAATTTTTTTTTTTTTTTTTTTTTTACCAGTCTATAGGCAGTCATTTTACTCTCTTGATAAAGTCTTTGGAGGAGCGTGTTTGATTTTTAGAAGTTCCCATTTATCTATTTTCTCTTCTGCTCTCTGTGCATTGTTAGTAATATTTTGTAGTCTGTTTAAGAAGTGTAGTAGAGGTTCTAGTGTTGTCCCTGTATTTTCTTCTGTAATCTTTATCATTTTAGATTTGATATGTAGGTCTTTGATCCATTTTGAGTTAGCTTTCACCCAAGGTGGGAGATATGGGTCTAGTTTTAGTTTTCTGCAGATGGATATACAGTTTTTTCGTCAACACTATTCGTTAAAAAAAAAATATATTGTTTTTTTTCCCAGTTGACAGCCTTCAGGACTTTGTCAAATATCAGCTGTTCATAGACGGATGGTGTTATTTCTGGATTATTTATTCTGTTCCATTGGACTATGTATCTGTCATTGTACGAGGACTAAGTCGTCTTAAAGTACTGAGACAGTGCAATAGATTCTAAGGTCAAGTGTTAGGTGCCCTCCCACTGCATTCCTCTTCTACAGCAGTGATTTACTTACTCAGTGTTCCTTTCCTTTCCAATGGAAGTCGGTGATTTGTTTCTTCATGTCATTAAAAAATGTCATTGGAATCTGTATTGGGATTGCATTGTATGTATATATTGCTTTGGGTTGAATAGACATTTTCACAATGTTAGGTCTTCCTATCCGTAAGTAAGGTAGGTTTCTCCACTATGTAAGCCTCTTTGGGTTTCTTGCAGTAGGGTCTTGTATTTTCTTAGTATAGTTCTCTTTCATCTCTGTTAGATTTGTTCCTAGGTGTTTTATCTTCTTAGGGGCTACTGTAAGTGGTATTGATTTGGTGATTTCCTCTTTGATGGTCTCTTTTTTGGTGTAAAGGAATCCTACTGATTTATTTACATTTCTCTTATATCCTGATTTTTTTTTTAAAATAGATTCTTTTAGGTTTTCCTGTGTACGAGATCACATCTTTTGCAAATAGAGACAATTTAACTTCTTTACTGATATGGATGTCCTTTATTTCTTTATCTTCTCTGATTGTCCTGGCTAAAACCTCCAGCACAATGATGGAAAAAAGTGTTAACAATGGGCATCATTGTCTTGTTCCTGTTCTCAGGGAAGATGCTCCCCCGTTCCCTCCCTTCTGGATGATGTTGGCTGTCAGATTTGCATAGATGACTCTTGTATGTTGAAGAATTACCCTTCTGTTCCTATTTTGCTGAGAGTTTATCACATAAATGTGTGTCAGCCTTTTTCAAATGCCTTTTCTGCATCAAGTGATAAAAATCAAGTGATTCTTTTGTTTCATTTATGTGGCTGACTACATTAATTGTTTATTTAATGTTGAACGATCCCTGGATTTCTGCTATGAATTCTACTTGGTCATGATGAATTATGTTTTTGGTATTAGTGTTACTCTGGCTTCATAGAATGAATTTGGGAGAGTTCCATTCTTTTCTAGGCTGTTAAATACCTTTAATAGTATTGGTATTAACTCCTCTTCTAATGTTTGGTAGAATTCTCCAGTGAAGCTGTCTGGGCCAGGAGTTTTTTGCTTGGTAGTCTTTAAAATTACTTTTCTAATCTCTTCATTTGTGATGGGTTTATTAAGGTGTTCTGTTTGTGTTAGTTCGGTAGGTAATGCTAATTTAGAAATTTGTCCAATTTCTTTAGATTTTTAAATCTATTGGAGTGCAGTTTTTCATAGTAGTGTGTTACGATTCTTTTACTTTCGTTGAATCTGTTGTGCAGCCACTCATCTTATTTCTTCTTTGGGTTATTTGTTTCCTCTGCTGTTTTTCTTTCATGAGTTTGGCCAGTAGTTTATCAATTTTGTTGATCTTTTCAAAAAAATAGCTTTTGCTTTCAGGGAACATCGAGACCAATTGGCATAACTAGCTGATTGCTAGAGAGTATTCTCCACCCCATATTGGTGGAGGTGTTTGGGGTCTTAAAAACTAGCAAGCTACCACCTGAGGTACAACAAGTGGTCCCAACTCAGCAGGAACAGATGGTCACCAAGGACAAAAAAGACATGGGGGAAAGAGAACCTAGAAGACAAAAAGTCCCACTTGAATGGGGACTACATCAACACGTGACCAGAAGAACCAGATGGAGCCCAGCCACCATGAGCGACAGCAGTGACAGGGCTCACAAAGTTGAGATCCAGTAGCAGCCCAAGATTCAAAAGGGGTGCACCCTGGGAACTCCACTAAAAGATAGCAGTTGATGGCCTGAAGGCCTGGGGGTTCCCCTGGGAGTACAACCTCTAGACCTGATGCTTCCCCTGTTTGTAAATAATTACTGAGGTCCTTGAACAGGAATGGATTGGAGTCAGTGACACAGAGTGACCGTATCGTGTGTGCACTTTATGGTTCTGTGCATTTATAGGATGTCATCATACTGGCCTCTTACTAGAGGGGAGTGGAGAGGGTGGAGAAGAGAGGACAGGAGAGAGTTAAGAGGTTATGATATGTATAGAACAGATAGGAAGAGTGTGCTGTCACCAGACAGAGAGCAGTAGGAGCCTCACATAGACGGGCATGCAGATTTAAACTGGATTGTACACTGTCACTCAATCACAACAAATTTTAAAAAAAGAAAGAAAAAGAAAAAGCTTTTGGTTTTGTTAATGCTGTCAATTGTTTTTCTATCTCTAATTCCTTTAGTTTTGCTCTGATTTTTATTATCTAGTTTCTTCTGGTGCCCAAGGGGCTCTTTTCTTGTTTTCTTTCTACTTATTAGACTTGTAGGGTTAATTCTATAATTTGGGCCCTTAATTTTGGATGTGTGAATTTAATGAAATAAATTGACCTCTGAACACTGCTTTTGCTGTATTCCATAGGTTCTAGTAGAATGTCTTTTCATTCTCATTTAATTCCATAAATTTCTGTATTACATCTTTGATTTCTTTGTAACTAGGAAATTTTTCAGTAAGGTGTTTTTGAGTTTCCATGAATTTGATTTTCTACACATATTTTTTCTGCTATTGACTTCAACTTTTATGGCTTTATGATCTGAGAAAATGCTTTGCAATATTTCAAGGCTTTGGATTTTTTGAGACTTGCCTTGTGGCTTAATATGTGACCTATTCTGGAGAATGTACCATGTGCATTGAAAAACAACGTATACTTGCTGGTTGTTGAGTGGAGAGTTCTGTACATCTGTGAGATTTGGTTGGTTGCAGCAATAAGATCTTCCGTATCTTTATTGAGCTTTTTACTGGATGTTTTGTCCATTACTTAAAGTGGTGTCTGAAGTCTCCTACTATTATTGTGGAGCAGTCTACCTCACTTTTTAATGTTGTCAGTGTTTGTTCAATGTATTTAGAAGTTCTATTGTTGAGTACACAAATATTTAATATTGTTGTATCCTCCTTATGTAATGAACCTTTAAGGAATAAGTACTGGCTCTCCTTGTCCATGATGGTGGTCTTTAAAGTCTATTTTATCGGAGATTAATGTTGCCACTCCTGTTGTTCTTTGCATGTTGTTAGCTTGGTAATATGTTTTTCATCTTTTGAGTTTTCAGTTTGTTCATATCTTTCAGTCTAAAGTGTATTTCTTGTAAGTAGGATATAGATAGCCAAGCCAAGTGCCGTCGAGTCGGATCTAGATAGATGGTGTTTTTTTGATCCAACATGTTACTCTTTGTCTCTTTATTAGTGTATTTAATCCATTTACTGCCAGTGTAATTACTGATAGAGGTGAATTCAGGGCTGTCACTTTGTTGCATATTTTGTGTGTTGTTGAAAAATTCTTTGTTCCACTTAATATTCTGTTTTGAGTTGTTTTTCTTTTTTTATTATGATTTAGTGAAAATGTACATTCCCATATATGTTTGCATGCCCACCTATAAGCAGCTTCCACTGCTCTCCCTGCCAGGTGACAGCACACTCTTCCTCTCCACTCCATATACGTCTTATCCTCCCAACAATCTCCTATCCCCTCTTCTCCACCCACTCCCCCGCCTCAAGTAGGAGGCCAGCAGGACAACATCCTATAAATGCATAGAACCATAAAGTGCACACATGATATGGTCACTCTGTGTTGCCAAGTCCAATCCATTCCTACCCAAAGAATTGACCTTCATTATGATTTATGGACAGAGGCAGCATTAGGGCCAGAAGCCATGCTCCCAGGGGAACCCCAAGGCCCCTGGACCATCAATTGTGGCCTTTTAGTGGAGATCTCAGGGCGCATCCCTTTTTATTCTTGTGTTACCAGTGAGACTCAACTTTGTCAGCTCCATCACGACTATCACTGGTGGTAGCTGGGCACCATCTGCTTCTTCTGGTCCCAAGTCGATGTAGGCACCCAGTCATGTGGGTCTCTCTGTCTTCTGGGTTATCTTTCCCCATGTCGCTTTGGTCCTTGGTGATCATCTGTTCTTGTTGAATTGGGACCATATACTGTACCCTCAGATGGCAGCTTGGCTGCTTTTAAGACCCCAGATGCCACTCACCAATGTAGGGTGCAGAGAGTCCTCAGTAGCAAAATGCTAGTTGTGCCAATTGGCCTCGATTTTGCCTGAGAACATAGTCCCTGGCTACTCTGTCCTTGCAATATTGGGTTAAGATGGGAGGCGTAATCATGTTATGTTGAAGTTCATGTTATGTTGAAGTTAATATTGAACTTCCTTCTAATGTGTGCTGTCACAGATTTCACCCAACCAAATTTCTATCAACTATCTAATCTAAACACTCCCCCGTCCCTCTCTTTTCCTCCCCACACTTGCAGCCTTCAAAGAGTGTTTTCTTCTAAGCATGAGTCTATTTTTAAGTTCTTATCATAGAGGTCTCATACAATATTTATCCTTCCGTTGCTGACCACTTTCACTCAGTATAATGTCCTCCAGTTGAAACCAGGTTATGAGATGTTTCCTAAAATCATCTTTGTTCTTTATCATTGGAAAAGAAGGTGTAGTTGTCTGCTGATAGATAGAAAGTTCTGTATATGTTGATGAAGTCTAGTTGGTTCATTGCGGCAATAGGTATTCTGTGTCTTTACTGAGTTTTTTTATAGACAATTTGTCCAATATTGACAGTGGAGTGTTGAAGTCTCCCACTATTATTGCGGACTGATGTATCTCATTATTGAGTGTAGTCAGTGTTCCTTTGATGTATTTAGGTGCTCTAATATTAGGTGCACAAATATTTAATATTATTAAGTCCTACTTGTGTATTGAACCTTTCAACAATAGTGTCCATACTTGTCCATGATGGTGGAGTTTACATTAAAATCTATTTTATCTGAGATTAGATTTGCCACACCTGCTCTTCTTTGTTCAATGTTAACTTGATATATACTCTTCCATCCTTTAATTTTCAGTTTGTTTCTGTCTTTAAGTCTAAGGCGAATTTCTTGTAGGCAACATATAGATGGGTCGTGTCTTTTGATTCAAAATGTCACTCAGTGTCTCTTTACTGGAAAGTTCAGTCCATTCACATTCAGCATAATTATTAATATGTGTGTGTTTAGTGCTGTTATTGTGATATGTTTATTTTTGTGTTGATGTTTTCTCTTTTGTTCTCATTAACCTGTTCTGAGACATTCTTCTTTGTGAGTTGATTTTTCACTTTTTTTAGGATTGGTTTTGTGGTTGTTGAGACTCCTGTATTACATTTCTTGATTTGATATGTTTCATCTTTATTGTGCTTTATGGCTGTCCCTATGATCCCCCTTAATAAAATATGAATAAACCCAATTTTAATTACTACCAGTCTTAACTTCCTCTCCATCTGAAAGAACTATAATGTCTGTAACACATGTCTGTTTTGAATATGATGACATATAGCTTTCATGATATAATCACTGGATCACTTCTTTTAATACTACAGCATTGATTGAGTTTGGAGCCTTCACTAACTGAGTAGGATTCTGGGTGATGTGTCACTTATTTGCTTCTAAAATATAAAGTTAGTGGTTTTATTCTTCTAAAACAAGAGATTCTTTCAGTATTTCTTGTAGCTTTGGTTTGGTTTTTACAAAGTCTCTGAATTTCTGTTTATCTGGGAATGTCTTACTTTCATATTCATGTTTGAAAGATAGTTTTGTAGGATATATAATTCTTGGTTAGAAGTTCTGCTACTTCAAGGCTTTGAATGTGTCATGCCACTCTCTCTGTGCCAGCATGGTTTCTGCTGAGAAATCCGAAGAAAGCCTACTGGGTTTCCCTCTGAATGTTAGCTGTGCTTTGAGTCTTGTTGTCTTTAAGAGTTGCTGCTTACGTTTGATTTAGTTAAGCTTGATTATAATATGTCTTGGAGTCTTTCTATTGAGATCTATATTGCGTGGCATTGGATATGTATCTTGGATATCTATATTCTCTTCTTTCATAATTTCTGGGAAGTTTGCTGTCAGCAGCTCAGCAACAATACTCTCTGTGTTCTCAGGTGTCTTGACCTGTTCAGGAACTTTGATTAATCATAGATTATTCCTCTTAATGGAATCCCACATGCTTCTTAATGCTTTTTCATTTTTCTTGTTTCTTGTTTTCCTGATTTCTCTTCGTAGATGCTGGAGTCAGTAGCTCTGTCTTGCGAGTCAGAAAGTCTGTTTTCCATTTGTTCCATTCTGTTTTCTTGGCTTTGAATTGAAGTTTCTATGTCTTTGATTTTGCTCTAAGTCTGTTGGATTTCAGATTAGTGGTGTTCCATCAGATCAAACAGCTGCTTTATTTTTCATTTTGCTCTGCTGCATTTTGTATAAGGCCTAGGAGGGCTCTCTATATAATCTTTTTGTATTCACCTTCTGATAGTTTCAGAAAAGCTTCTTCATCTGGGAAGTTCTGTGGTGCTTTTTTTAGGGGACTTCTGAAGCCATGGGTGATTCCTTGGTTACACTCTTCTCCAGAGTTTGTTGCTTTTGGGGCATAATGTGAGTCAACAGAGGTTGGGAGAGATGCTGTGAGGATGGACCATAGCTATTTCTCTAGGCTGTCTTAAATAAAAGGGGAAAGGTAAGAGATATCTGACTACTTCCAAAGTCAGTCAGATTTTCAGGTGTACAGATCACTCTTCCCAGCTGGCGAAGTCAGCACCTCTATACTGAACCCCAGATGTTATAAACTAACTCAAAATACAGAAAGGCTACTGCCCTGCTGGCCTCTGCTGCCAGGCCCCAGCCGTAGGTGACACTGTGTAAAATACTGCTTTTCTGCTGGAAAAGCATTCTCCTCTGGGCAGGTGCTGCCTCCCAGTCTAGGAATTAGGTCCAGGTGAGGCCTACATATGGGTAATCCACCTCCCAGTTCAACAAGATGGCGTCCTGCACAAGCTGCCCACCTGCCTCGGTACAGGTTAATCAATGGCAGAGGTGGAAAGAGAGGCCAAAGTTGCCAAGATTCACAGAGTCCAAAGCTGGGATCTCAAAATGTGGCAATCTCTTCAGCCATTCCCACCTGCAGCACGTCTGAGATCAACTGCCAGTCAAGTCCCTGTTCCGCCCATAGGCCAAGACAGAGAAGAAAATTTAAAATGGCCAGCCACCCTCAGTCAATGAAAGCCAGCACTCAACCAGAGAGGGGGTTAGCGAAAAAGAGGAAGTCTTTAGTGGTATGAAGTCAAAATTGACAGCCCTATGCCATGTCCTAGGGCTCACCAGGTATCCAGAAGGCTCTTTTTAATTATGAATTCAGGTCTTGGTTTTCAGAGGAATCTAGGGAGATGTGTGCCTAGCCTGCCATGTTGACTCTGCTCTCCAGTTCTTGAATTAAAACAGTTCTGTAAGGGTAAAGCTTCAATTCCAGATGCAAATTCTGCCAAATTACGGTCTACAAAAGACCAAGTTCTTGTGCTCTGTGAGAAATTGGTTGGGATGAATTCTCACATTCTCTCTGACTAACAGTGGCAACATTTTCATGGGAATGGGTCCTTCATTGGAGCACAGGCGTTGTCTGATTAACAGACCTAACTGTCTCAAGTGTTTTGATTAAACATCATAGTGTTCTCTACTGGGTTTGGGTTGGGTGGAATGATTATGCACATCATAAATTTCAGGTAATGCACGGAATGTTTAGCTAGTGGAACACACATTTAGATAATAAACTTTAATAATTTCTACAACTTATGAAATCATGTAACTTTTCATGGCTATTTGTCAAGACTAATAACAAAACATGTTAAATATGGCCAACATAGCTCACAAATATCACCTCTATGAGCTGTCAAAAATAAGACATCCTTATTGGAAGATGCTTTAGCCTTGAAGGGCTATGATTTTTTTTCATAAGTAGATTGTCAGTCCTTTCTTCTGAGATTCCTCTGGGTAAATTTTAACTGCCAACTTTTTAATTAGTATGTGAGTGTGTGTTTGTATCACCTAAGGGCTGATAATGGGAATTTCCCTTCATCCTAAGTGTGCTGCCCTTACACACCCATCTGAATGTCATCTGTCTGATTAGTTGTAACCAGAGAGTCAGAAGAAGAGACAGAAGTGGAAGTTTGGCAGAGACCTGGACTAGCCATATGAAGAGATCATATTTCTTAAGAAAGCTATGAAGTGAGCTCAGGGCAGTGCCAGTCTGGGAGCCTTCTTTGCAAGGAATCTCAGCCTCTCCTGGAGTGGATACTGGCTGAAGAGGCAGCAGAGATCAAATTCTGAGTCTGAAGGACTGAGAAAGGCCCACAGTGCTCTAGCGTGTCTAGAGAGAGAACGTGTCATTCAGGCTGCAGCAGGAATTCGGTGTAACTCAAATCCTCACACTCTGCCAGGAAGGTAATTAAAGTCTGGCCCCACGGGATGGCTACACAGGTTGTGTTGGGGTGGGGGAAGAGGTAGAGTCCTCAAATATACCCTTTGCCAGACTCTTCTGCAATCGCCAGCACTGCATCACCTGCAATGGTGAGTCATATCCTCCAGTGTTTGACATGCTCTCACCTGATGTCCAGCACCTGTGTGTACCAGGCACCTACTGAGTGTCAGATAAACCTGCTGTGTACTTTCCAGCTTCCACCAGTATGCGCCGAAGGGACACAGCTTCCATCAGCTTCCTGGAAATCTAGGAAACTGCTGTTTTAGTATTACCAAACATGCAAATTTTCTGGTTTCTTTTTAATGGTATTTTGACTGTATTTCCAGGGAGGTACTAGAAAGCAGTTTTGTATGTGTTGTGGTTAGCTACTGTTCACTTGGCCCCCAACTCATGGCAAAATGCTTCTAGTCCTGCACCACTCTCATGACTGGTTGTAGATCAGACCCTATGGTTTTCATTGGCTGATTTTCGGAAGTAGATCACCAGATCTTTCTTTTCAGCCCATCTTAGTATGGAAGCTTTGCTGAAACCTGCTCAGCATCACAGCAACACACAAGCCTCCACTAGCACACAGGCTGGGGCTGTACATGGCCAGGGATGGAACTCAGATCTCCCACATGAAAGGCAAAATTTCTGAACCACAATTCCCCTCTACATGTTGGTTGAGATTTTATGATATGGAGGGAGGAAATCCCGATATGGGCCTGGTGAGATTTAGAGCAGAGAGCCTCTGGCCCTACATTCTTGGGCCAGCCATGCCCATTACTCTGAGCTAAGATCATATTTGTTCCATTTTTCACTCGTGGGCCCTCAGCTCAGGGGACAGGAACTGAGTCTTTAATCTTTACGTTGTCAGCACCCAGGACAGCACCTCACACCGGCAGGTGCCTCTGAATATCCTTTAAGTTGCAAAGGGGAATGTGCAAGTGTGAGATGGGGAAGTTGGGAACAGGTATGACAGGTAGGAAGGAAAACAGAGGTGAGCCAGGATTAAGGTATAGTTAGGGCACCTGCTAAAAGCATCCTCAGTCTCCTGTAGAAGGATAGGACATTAAACGAGCAACATGGCACTATGGTAGAGCTGGCTCCACCTCATGGTGACCCCCAAGTACAAGAGAATGAAAGACTGCTGGTTGGATGTCATCTTCATGGTTGTTGATATACTTAAGTGTGCTGTTGTGGTCACTGTGTATTTATTAGCACTTTGAAACCTGAGGGGCTCATCTCCCAGCACTGTATCAGACTTCTGTTGTGATCTAGAGAGTCTTCATAGCTGTCAGAAATAGATCACCAGGCCTTCCTTCCTAGACTATCTTAGTCGGGAAGTGCCACTGAAACTTGTCTACCATCAGTGATCCCACAAGTATGCGAAAAACTGGTGTGATAGCTTCCAGCATCACAGCAACACATGAGCCAACACAGTATGACAAACTGACAAATGAGCAGTGTGATAAAAACAAAACAAAGAGCAGGTGCCATCGAGTTGATTCTGACTTATGGCAACCCTATGTGTGTCAAAGTTGAACTGCTCCACAGCGTTTTCATAGTCATGACCTTTAGGAATCAGATCAACTGGTCTTTCTTCCCAGGCACCTGAGGAGGGAGGGGTTAGAACCACCAACTTTTCAGTTAGTAACCCAGTGCTTAACAATTTGCATCATTCCTAGATCAGTGTATTAGGGCCTCAAAGGTGCCGTATTAGACTGTCCTTTAGCATGGGTTTCAGGAAATGGGATAGCTTAGAGAAGGTAGCAGTGGGAAGAGGTTGTACCCATCTGTGCAGAAAGGGGAAGCAGAGTGTGCAGGTTCATCAAAGGATGCCTTCACCAGGGTATGTGGGGAAGCAGTCATCTCAGTCCTCAGACACACCTGGACTCAAATTCTGCTTCTGCCTCTTACTAACAATAGAACAGGTCCTGTTCTATAAGATGGTCCCAGTAATACAAGGACTGCCAATTAAGGAGTAAACTCATCCTAGTAGAAGTGTGACATAACTCATTGCTGAATATCACTATGGTCACCTTTGAAGTGCTCCCTTGGGAAGCTATACACTGACATCAGTGCCTACTCAACCCTTCAAAGCAATTTGGGAACTCTTTTTCTCGAATGCCCATCAGAGCTCTTGTCATACTCCCCTTGATGTCCTGAGTGTCATCAAAATGTCTTCCTTTCAATATTTCTTTTATCTTCAGGTAAATAGTCACTGGAGGGCAGGTCAGGTGAGTGCGGAGAGTGTTGCAATACAATGATTTGTTTACTGACTAAAAAATCCCTTGCAGGTGACTATACATGTACTTTTGTCAACTTGCCACCATTCCATTATGTACAACAGCCATTTCAGAAAAAGTTCCAAAATTTCTCTGGAGGGTATACAAGGTGCTTTCATCAGTATAGCTTCTCAAGAGAAGTACTTGGAAGGTGACCATAGTGCTATTCAGTAATGAGATAAGTAGCACTCAGAACAGCTTAGTTCACAGACTTAATTGTCAGACCTCATGTCTACTCTGCAGGTTATTCTTGAGATTAAGTGAGAGAATGTGTGTCTGGCACAGTGTAAACCCTCAAAGGATGTTCACCCTATCTATTCCTGACATTTCCAATACAGGCATCAGAGCAACCCCTTACCCCCACCCCACAGTCAGGTCCTCCTCCCTTGAGAAACCCTGGCACCCACCTTTCCAATTCCACTCAGCTGACGGTATTGGTTCACATTCCCTCTGAGGAAATAGAAGCCATCCAATAAGAGCTCCCTAGTTCCTTATCTTCCCATCACCATGCTACCTGCTTCTTTGTTCATTCTTCTGCCTTCCTTCCTGTTCCCATGGGAGAACTCTTTCTGCTCCCACCAACTGCCCTCTAGTCCCCTTATGGACTTCATTCCTGAAATGATACCTTTTCTGCTCAATGATTAATTTCTCTTCCTCTACTAGGCCATTCCCATTGCATACAGCCATGATTTATTGTCTCCCATGTTGTACAGGGTAAATTCCTCTCCCAGGGCCTCAGCTGTTTGCCTCTAATTGCAGCCCAGTTGCTCTTCACAATTGCTCTTCCACCCAGCACAGGTGTTCCCTACATCCTGAGACTCCTGTCCTCCAAGGAGGAGCTTGCACACCAGGGACAA
Source organism: Heterohyrax brucei (assembly GCA_028571685.1). NCBI lineage: Eukaryota > Metazoa > Chordata > Mammalia > Hyracoidea > Procaviidae > Heterohyrax > Heterohyrax brucei. The sequence goes on from CM053146.1 coordinate 22,947,961, forward strand.
ACTGAAGACCCTGTAGGACATGCTTTGAAAGTCTGAGCTCACTCACAGGTGGAAGATTCTGAGCTCTTTTATGATGCACATTGTTTTTATTTTATTTATTTATTTATTTGGTAAGACACATACAAGGACTGCCAGTTAAGTTCATGAATTCATCCTAGTAAAAGTGCTCCAGACCTCATTGCTGAATATCACTACAGTCACCTTCCAAGTACTCCCCTTGGGAAGCTATGCACTGACACCAGCACATAATTCACCCTTCAAAGCAATTCTGAAACTCTTTCTGGAATCGTCATTGTGCACAGTGGTGTGGTGGGACATTCACAAACTTAATTGTATAGCTGTCTATAAGGCAGTTTTTAGCCAGTAAACAAATAATTGTGTTGCAACACCCTCCCTATTCATCTGATCTGGCCCCTAATGACTTTTTTGTTTACCTGAAGATAAGGGAAATATTGAAAGGAAGCCATTCTGATGACATTCAGGACATCAAGTGTAATACAATGACAGTTCTGATGGGCATTCCGGAAAAAGAGTTCCCAAATTGCTTTAAAGGGTGGACTAGGCCCCAGCATCGGTCCGTAGCTTCCCAGGAGAAGTACTTTGGAGGTGACCATAGTGATATTCAACAATGAGGTATGGAGCACTTTTTCTAGGATGAGTTCACGAACCTAACTGTCAGTTCTCACACAATCGTGGTGCACAGTTTTCCAAAGTTAAACCACACATTTCCCCCGTCCCCCATTCTGTTTAAACAACTGTCTCTTGATCTGTCTACAGTTTACTCACGAGCACAACTAAGTGGTTTGGAATTCTCATTCTTTGCAGTGTTATTTATAATTTGTTGTGATCCACATGGTTTAAGGCCTTTGCATAGTCAATAAAACACAGGTAAAAATCTTTCTGATATTCTCTGCTTTCAGCCAGGATCTGCCTGACATTACCAATGGTATCCTTGGTTGCAAAGATAAGCTCTTAAGTTTTGTTGTTTCCTTTCAACCTTTTTTTCTAAATGTACACATTTCAACACATTATTCATTTGTTAAAAATACATGTAGGTCTGCTATGCCATGCACTGTACTCAGCAATAAGCAAAGCTGGCAGTTCCTGCCCCCACAGAGTAGAGAGGGACAATGAAGAGTTGTTATGAACTAAGAATCCCTGGCCATGCAGAGTTAAGCACTTGGCTGGCTGAAACTTGAGCAGTTCGAACCCGCCTAGCAGCATCTCAGAAGACAGGCCAGTGGATGTGCTTCCAAAAGGTCACAGCCTTGAAATCCTGTGGAGTAGTTCTACTCTGCACACATTGGGTCACCATGAGTAGGAAGTGACTTGGCTGTGACTAAAACCTAAATAACATGCTGACAGTTGTGCTGATGGAATCCAGCTGTGCTGACACACAAAGTAGGGTGGCCTAGTTTGGTCAGGAGCCAGGGAGGTGGCATTCTAGTGGGAACTGCAGGTTGAGACGGAGTTAGCCAGAGGAACTGGGATGATGTGGGTGGGACAGTGGTGGGAATGAGGGAGGGCTCCCTTCAGGACGGAGATAGTGGGGATGATGGTCTGGAGGTAAAAGGAATGACCACAGCCATTCTGAGGAACTAAATGAGATTTTTCAGGCTGGAGAGTAAATTTGAGACAGATGGAAAATGGCAGGACCAGGGCTTAGCGGTCAGAGGGGCCAGATTCACCATAGCTGGGAGCATGGACGTCCTTGTAGCGGTGATCTGCGGTTTCTGAAGGGTTTTCATCAAGGAAGGGGTACAGCATCCAAGAGCATCCTGGCTGTTTTGAGTAAATGGATACATGGAGCAACACAGAGGAAGAAGAGCCAATTAGAGAGCTCCTAGAGTTAGCTAGGCCATTAATGATGTAGTCTGGGGCATGGTGGAGGCTGTGCCTAGAGATGAGTGGGCAGAGCCAAGAAGCGTTTTGAGGTAGGACTGATAGGCCTGCAGTGCTTGGTTGAATTGAGTTGGGGCTGTTAAGGAAGGAGCAGACTGTTTTCACTGAATTGTGGACCTTTCTATACATATTGTTCCTTAACTTTTATATGAAATAAATTAATATTTCCCTAATTTCTAAATATCTTCTGTAATGTAGTTTATAATGATGGACAAGTCTACTGTTGAATTTTATGCACCATCATCTGGTTAAGCAAACCTCTACTGTCAGCTTTTGGTTAGTCCAATTTTCCCCTGCAGTAGAAGACAAATTTAGCTCATAACAAATCACATATAGTCTAAATACCTTTGCAAACTCTTAAAATCACCCACGAAGCACACTATGTTTTTAATATGCAGCCAAGTAATGTGTATGAATGTCTAACATCCATGGCATAACATATGATAAGGCAGATAATGTACAAAATAAATTTTCAAATTACTATTTAAATTTTTTGCCTGAATTTTTCTGAACATGTGTAATTAGTAGAATTTGCATAAACTAGTTGTGTATGTGTGTGACTCCACTGTGTTATGTATACAACATTCAAAAGAACTGAAAGATAAACTTTTGTGTGTCAGCAGACTGCCTCATGTTATGAATTGAATTGCATCCAAATCCTAACTCTTACACACCTGGAGTACAGTCCCATTTGGGAATAGGGTGTTGTTTATGTTAATGTAATGTATCAGTGTAGGGTCTGTCTTGAGTCTAATCAGTTTCGAGGAGTAAAAAAAAGATTAGGCACTGAAAGAGGCAAACACATAATTGGAGAAAACAGAAAAAGTCCATGGGAATGTCCCCCAGGAACCAAGGAGCGTGGGGTTACAGAAGCAGAAATAAATGTCTCACTCTAGAGCTGACAAGGGAGAGAGTTCCGCTAAAGCTAGTGCCCCCAAATTTGGGCTTCCAGCCTCCTGGACAGTGAGAAAATACAGTATTATTCTTTAAAATCATCCTCTTGTGGTATTTCTCTCATAGCAACACTCTGAGACAAAGACATCTTATTGGTTGCATCTTTCAGCCTTCGTGGTATAGATGCCCTTGACCATCTTTCCACCAGAAGTAGAATGGACTTACCTGCTATATGACTTTTGGTTCAACCTTGTGACTTGTTTGGGTCAGGGAAATGTGGGCAGAAGAGTAAATGTGCCTCTTCTGAACCTAGACCTTAAGATGTGTCATATATTTCTCTTTGTGCTCTCAGTGCTATGACCCTTATCAGTAGACAGGTTGTGAAGAGAATAAGGTGGAACAGACCTAGTTCGAACCCCAGTGAGGAGAACAGCCTAAGTGGAACTGTAGCTTGAAGCAGAGGTGCCCAGTGGAGCCTAATCTGAGATCAGCCAGCCCCCTCTGTCTTGCAGATGCACCAGTGAGAAGAAATCTCTGTTGTAACCTGTCCAGTTTTGGTGTGTTTTGTTATGCAGCAACAGCTAACAAGTGCAAGTGGGCACTTTCCATTGGTTCTTTTTTCTAGTTCAAAAGAAACGGTCACTTTGTCAGGTTCTTGGTACATTTTGCTAAACTGCTCCCCATAGATTCCATCCATCTAGTCAATTATCCATCACCATCCACAATGGGTGGTGGTGCTTGTTTCCTTCCTGACCAATTCTGGGTATATATATCTTTTAAATTGCTGATTTGTTGTCTGTTTTTGCATTTGTCCTATTGTAAGTAAAGATGAACTTTTCCCCCTATATATTTATGGCCAGTACTATTGCTTCTCTTGTTGAATAGCTGGTTTGCACTCTTGGGAATTGGTCTTTCTCATTTTTGATTGCTCTGTTGTAGAGGGCCCTCTAAGAGTGTTTGAAGAAATAGATTCCTTGAGTTTGGACCACCTGCTCAGTCTTTCAGACTTAGAACAACCCCATCAAGTGGGTGCTATTTGTGAAGAGGGTTAGCCACAAGACTTGCTATGGCTACTGAGTCACTTCTCAGCAGCATAGTCTCTCACTGCCTCCGAGCGCAGCATGATGGAAATGCATGTGGTAAAAAAGCACACCATTCAACTTTGAAGACCTGGGGTGAGTCCCAGTGACCAAAGTAAAGTCGTTGTGTTTCTCCCAGCCTCAGTTACCCCTTTTATAAAAGTGGGGCTAATGATGGAACGTTCTGCTCCATGTTGCTGTGAAGAATAAGTAAGATCATGGTATCCAGCAGAAAGTAATGATGCGGCTAGCCTGGCATTAGTCACACAGTAGGCCCTGGATAACTCTTAAATTCTGCACTGCTCACCATCCTTACACAGATGGGCTGTAGGGAGTAAGACAAAGAAACACTGTTTCTGATGTGAAGACAATCAGGGAAGGTTTCATAATGGAAGCACAATTTGAACCAGGCTTTGAAGGGTGGGGAGAATTTGTGGGAGGCAGATGGAGGGAAAGGAGACATTCTGGGTATGGAGCCATTGAGGGAATGAGGTGCAGAGTCAGATGTTCTAATAAATGCCACCATTTTCCAGTTCTAGTACAGGCTAATACTGTGTCAGTTAATACAGGTTAACAAGGTAATCTTTTTAGCAGCTTTCTCACTTTACAGATGAGGAAGAAGAAACTCAGAGAGGTTATGTGATTTGCCCAAAGCCATACAGCTATAACCAGTGCTTGGAACTGAACAGGACCCCATACTTATCAGCATGCCATCTGTAATGCCAGGAAGGGGCCCCTGCACACTTCCGTGAGGAGGGGGCCTCCAGCCTCAGCACAGCCCTGCAGGATTTACTTCTGCTGTGGAGCCAATGTTGATGCCAGGCAGCAACTGAGCAGGCAGGTGCTAGGACCAGTCCATTCCTGTCCCACACAGGGCTATTCTGAGATGTTCTTTGCTCTGGAACTCCTGTTGAATTGGCCAAGGTGTTGTCATATCTGCATCACAGTCTGAGCCTCTCTCTGCCCAATGCTGCCCCATCTGCCAGTCATGTTTCCCAGGATGCCCCCCAATAAGCCTCTCGCACTCCTAAATTCGTCAATGTCAGATCCAACAGACACGTATCTTAGACACACCTAACTTCCACTTCTGACACCGATAGGAGGACCGTGAAAAGACCTTCACCAGGTACAGAGGATTTCAGGAGCAATAATGGGGAGCTGAAGGGTAATATGGATGGTCTGAATGTGCAATAATAACTAATACTAACTATGATAACAACTGACACTAGGTGCCTAGCATGTGCCAGGAACTGTTTTGCATGCTTTCTTTTTTCTTGTTTAATTCTCACATGAATTCTACAAGGAAATATATTTTATAAAAAGAAAACCACAAATCTACTGCTGTTGAGTTGATTCAGACTTGTAGCAAGGCTCCAGGATAGAGCAGGACTGCTCCGCAGGCAAAGCTGTAAATCCTTAAAGAAGCAGACGGCCACAGCTTTCTTCTGCTGACCTTTTGAGCCATAGTGTTACCAGGACTATTCTGTCTTTATTGCTGTCCATTTTATAGATGATGAAACTGAGGCCCAGGAAGACTCAGTAAATTCATTGTTCAGACTACAGAGCGGTTACATGGCAGCACCAAAATTCCAGCCCTGACAGCCTGGTTCCAGAACCTTCTTGCTTAGCTACAACCTGGAAGAGATCTCTGGATTTGCCATGCTGGGGAGTACAGAAGTGACAGAAGGTCCCTTGATGGTCCAGCAACCTCTGTCCTGCCCAGCCAATCTGCTTGGTGCTCACATCGGTCCCCCAGGCCACAGCCAGATTGGTGTCTTCCCAGGACGGGGAAGCAGTATGTCCAGGAGGGAATAAAATAATTTGAGGCACCCAGCACAGGCTTCTCCCACCATGCTATGCAGAGGCCATGTCCAGTGCCAACTCCCAGAAGATTTGCACTTCCCCTACCACAATCCTGCTCTCTGGCATCTGAGGATGCTTTTCGGTGAGTTTAACCCAGTTCCTCTTCAACCAGCCAACGATCAGCCAGAAACCAGAGTGTTGACACTTTGTGCCTGTGTGCAGAAGCCCTTGTGGATCCAAAAGGCAAATCTCCTTAGCTTAGCATAGCTCAAGAGCTTATCAGAGCAATTGGTGTCAGAGATGCCTGATGGCAACCACAATCCTTCTTGTGTTAATTTTATTGACATTGGACAGGATGGGTTCAAATCCTGGCTCTGCCTCACACCAGCCATCTTTCCTCAGTCAAGTTAATTTTCTCAGCTGATTATTGCTGTATGAAAAAAAAACACCTCTAAACCTAGTGGCTATAAGCCATGGACACCTGGGATTTCTCAAGTACTTTGTTAATTGGTTGGTGTTTCAGGCTGTGTTCTCCAGGAAGCAAAACCAGTAAAGAATATAAATCTATATAAACATTGCTGCTGAGTCCATTTCAACACACAGTAACCCTATAGGATGTAGTAGAACTTGCCCAGGAAAGCCTGGTAGATTTGAACTGCTGAACTTTTGGTTAGGAGCCATAGCACTTAACCTCTACTACACCAGGGTTTCCATGAATATATATGTAGAGAGAAATTTACATCAAGGAGACAGCTCATTGTAAAGGCTGGAGCATCCTGAGTCCATGGATCAGAATGGGATCTTCTCTTGATTCATGTAGCTGAAGAGGCTGGCAAATTCAAGATCAGCAAGTCAAAAAGCAGGCTGCCACTCTCGGGCTGTGAAGATCAATGGTTTCCAAGATTTGTGGATAAACTGAGAATTCAAATTCAAGAACCTGAAGTTAGATGGACAAAAGGCATCTGAAGGGCCTGAATCCCAAGATCTGCAGAGAAGCTGACAGCTCAAGTTCCAACAGCCAGAGGTCAGGCTAACTGGGTGTAGCTGCAGGATCCAAGTAAGCAAAACGCCCAAACAGCTGCTTATATACAAATGCAGGCCACACCTCCAAGAAAAATCCCTTTAAACAGAGAGGCTACTCATAGCAGTTGCAGTCCTGGAAGTGGTCATAGATAAACACTGAGAATCACATCTCAGCCAAGCTGACCCACAATCTCAGCCATCAAGTTGAGTAACACTGCTGATGTGGGCTAGGTTCAACCAGTATTAGCCAGGCTCACTAACGTGACTGTGGTTAGTTATGGGCTGGCTGATGGAGGGTGGCCTCAGCCGTGGCTACTGGTCCTTCTCCGTGTGCTAACTCATCTTCCAGGAGGACAGCTCAGGCTCGTTCTTATAATAGTGGCAGGGATTCCCAGGACAAGAGTGAGAGTGTAAAGTCCCATATAGCTCACACTTCAAGCTGTCTCACAGTCACATCTGCAATATTGTATTGGCTAAAGTAAGTCATAAAACCAGCCCAAATTCCAACAGTGGGGAAATTGACCTGGCCTCCAATGGGTAGAGCTGCCAAGTCATCATGCAAAGACTGTTGATATGTTGTTGATAGCTGACATCAATAACAACTCATGGTGAAATGATGCATCACAGTCTGCAATGTTGTGCAGTCTTGTATCACCCTCACAGTTGCCACCATGTTCATTGCAGCTATTGAGCCAGTATATCTCACCAAGAGCTTCCCTTCCCCACATTGACCTTGACGTCACCAAACATGATGTCCTCTTCCAGCAATTGGTCCCTGGTGATTTGTCCTAAGTGAGTGAATTAGATAGTCTTTGGTTATGATCCATAAGGTTTTTCCTTGGCTGATTTTTGGCAGTGTATCACCTGGCCTTTTTTCCTTAGTCTGCCTTAGTCTGGAAGTTCCACGGAAACCTGTCCACCATGGATAACGCTGCTGGTATTTGAAAGACTGATGAAATAGCCTCCAGCACCATAGCAGCACATGAGTGATACTGTACAAAAAACTCTACCCAGTGGAACTGAAATCAATATCAATGTGGTAATTGGGGGCCAACATACTGCATTATTGAACCTCTTTGAGATTCAGTTTGTTCATTTATAAAATGAGAATAATACTACTCGCATCAAGTGATGTCCTAGCTAAAGTTTCTGTCTTTTTTCAAGCTAATTTTATAGAAGACAGAGGCAAAGAATTAGATATTCATTTGGGAAAAACTATTGGTTTGTATCTGAGAAAAAAAAAAAATGATTGGAGGCTTTTAGTACCTAAATGTAAAGAGAGTAAAAAGGCAAGACAAGTGTGTACTTTCCATCTTATGAAAGACAATAAAGCAATCCCAATGCAGACTGAGACACTGTTTCACTTAGTATTGCTTGTTTGCCTCATTTGTTCATTCATTCATTCATTTGTTCAGCGATTTACTCAAAAAATATTTTGTGTGGGAGAAGTTGAATGAAGAGAGTTGAGTGTCAGAGAGAAGAAATGAAAGTGCTTCTAGTTGCTGGAGGGCTGTGGAGGGGGGACAGATATACTGTCAGGGGCATGTCTTTGTAAACCACAGGGAGGAATTTGGCCTGCTATCTAAGGGAGTGGGGATACTGGAAGGTTTTAGACAGGGAGTGACATCATCAGCTTTGCAAATTTTTAAAGATTCGCCAGGCTGCTGTGTGGAGAATGAACTGGTGGGAGGTGGAAAGTGTGGAGGGGAGGAACTCATAAGGAGGTGTTCCAATCATCCAGGCCAGTTGTGCTGTGCAAGAAAAAAGTAGAGGCAAATGGATGATCAGAAGAGACATTTGGGAAGGAGAATTAGTGGGGCTGGGTTACTAGTGGCACAGGGAATAAAGAAGGAGGAGTTGTAGTGTTTGACACTGGGGTTTCTGTCTTGGACTGGATGGCAGAGGCCATTTCCTGAGACAGGAGATTGAAGGGGTCAGAGGCTGGGTCCAGGGTTAGCAGCGTGAACGGTCAGGTGCCCACAAGGATGCAGACGGCAACGAGTTAGATAGATACAGCAAAGAAGTCTGCTCCTGAGGTACAGGCTGGTATATTCAATATGCTTCACCAGCGCTATAATTCAAAGACCCGAATTCTTCCTTGGTCTTTCTTTTTCTTTGTCTAACTTTTGCATGCATGTGTGGTGATTGAAAATACCATGGCTTGTGTCAGGCACATCTTAGTCCTCAAAGCAACATCTTTACTGTCCAATACTTTAAAGAAGTCTTTTGTAGCAGATTTGCCCAGGGCAGTGCATCGTTTGACTTCCTGACTGCTGCTTCCGTGGGTTTGATTGTGGATTTCTTTATCTAGTTAATGTCTGTCTTCCTTGTCTTTTCCTGACAAGGTCAGCTCCAACGTTACATGCTCCCAATATAACCTCTGCATCTCCTTCACAGCCCGTATAGTATTTATCAGTTTACATTTACTTGTACAATTGTTTGAGTAAGATGCTCCTCTACTATCCCGAAAACTCCATGAGAGCAAGAATTATATCTAGTAAGACTTCAATAAACTTTGTTGAATGAGAGAGTATCTGAAGGACAAACAACAAAAATGTCTTGGTATGGTTGTTATTAGCTCCAACTCATGGCAACCCCAAGACAACAGAAGGAAATAATGCCACGTCCTGTCCTGTGTTCACAATTGTTGGTGTGCTGGATGGAGTCCATTGTTGCAGCTATTGTGTATTTTGAGTGCCTTCCAAGACTACAGCCTTCAATATGGATTATGCTTCAACATAAAGAAAACAGAAATTCTCACAAATGGACCAACAAGCAACATCATGATAAATGGAAAAATGACTGAAGTTGTCAAAGATTTTACTTGGATCCACAATCAGTGCTCATGGGGCAATAGTCAAGAAATTACACAATGTATTACGCTGGGCAAATTAGCTGCAAAGACCTCTTTAAAACATTAAAAAACAAAAGTGTCACTTTGAAGACTAAGGTGCACTTGACCTAACGCAGGAAAACCCTTTCTTCCTTCCATAAGAAAGTATTTTCAGTCACATCACATGTATGTGAAACCTGAACAATGAGCAAGGCAGACCAACAAAGAACTGACCTTTGAACTGTGGTTTTGGAGAAGAATATTGAGTATACCATGGACCGCCAGAAGGGTGAACAAATCTTTCAGTCTTGGAAGAAGTACAGCTAGAGTGCTCCTTAAAAGCAAGAATGGCGAGACCTCCTCTCAGACACTGTGAATATGTTAGCAGGAGGGATCAGTCCTTGGAGAAGAATATCATGCTTGGTCAAGCAAAAGGTGAACAAAAAAGAGGAAGACCCTCAACAAGACGGACTGACCCAGTGAGTGCAACTGTGGGTTCCAGCACAACAACAATTGTGAGGATGGCACAGGACGGACAGTATTTTGTTCTGTTGTACATAGGGAAGTTATGAGGTGAAACCAACTCCGTGGCAACTGACAGCAACAAATTCAACATTAAGGGCTCCTCTTTTAGCGTTGTATTAGACAATATTCTATTGTGAGTCATTGGGTCTTCATCAGTTACTTTTTAAGTAGATTGCCAGTCCTTTCTTCTTGTCTGTCTTAGTCTGGAAACCTTGTTGAAAACTGTCCACTATGGACGACCCTGGGAGTATTTAAAATACCAGAGAAATAGTTTCCAGCATCTGAGCACCATACAAGTCACCACAGTCAAACTGATAGACAGGTAGTATCTGTCTGGGCTACTGGCACACTTACTGGACAGAAGGTGTTGTTTGAAAGAGCTCCCTGGAGTGCGCTAATGGTGGATTCATCTTCACTGTGTTCCTGTCAGAGGCTAGGGAAAGTCAGCCTCCCTGTGGAAGGAAGAAGGTAGGACCCAGCCCCTCAGGCCATCAGTCTTAGAAAAGGTAGATCCTAGAACAGGTCCTGAGGGCTGGGAACTGGTCCTCCCCATTCTACACTGTCTCCTTACTTCTTTCCCACTGTCCACCAGGGGGAAGGAGGTAGGCTTTCCCCACATTCCATTCCTGTTGGTTCAGCAGCCCAATTAGTATTAACTCTATGATTGAATAGGCCAGGCTTGATTTTTTATAAGCTGAAGAGTTGCTATGGGTCAGAACTGACCTGATGACACATAACACTCATAGTATCAACAAGACCAACTTTGACAATTAGTGAGCTTCACCTTCTGCATTCAATTTAGAGCCACAAGCACCCTCAGCTTCATTCCGGCTATAAATTCAGACTCATCCACATGCATGTGCGTGTATGCATGTGCAGATGCTCATGCATGCGTGTGTGCACAAATTCAATGGAATATCAAAAACAGGATGGGAGAACTAACTCAGTGGCATCAACCAGGGACGATGACATTACCGGGTAACATTTTGAGCTTTATTAAGGACTGCTTCCAGAAGCTGCTGTGTCATTCCCTCAGAGTGGTTTCCTTTCTGCCTGTGAGACACCTGTGTGGCAGACCCCCAGAGCAGAGTGGGAAAGAGCTGCAAGGGATCAGCGGCACTTCACACCGGCATCCTCATTGTGGTTACAGTTGTGCGAGCCCCAGGAGCTCTTGTTGCAATTCCACAGCGTGCCCTCGGACCCTGTACACGCAACATCATCCAGCCATATCTGTCCAGTGCCTTGACGCAGAGGGAACAAGGAGGGAAGGAGAGAGTGAGTCAAGACAGCATAGGCACACTGAGACCTGGAAGCTTCCATCTGGAGTAGGTCAGATTAAGCCATTCAGTCACACTGTAGAGTAACTTAATTTAATCAAATAATCCAACTGTTATGCTCAGAATTGTGGTGCTCGGCAATTCCTCTCATATGCACTCTGGCCCACTGTGCTGCTGACAGCTTGTCCTTTACAACAATTTGTCTCTGTTCTGCATTCCCCCCTTTGCAAAAGCCTCATCCAATCTTTTAATATTTAATCCACACACTATTTGAAGTCTCCTCCTAGTGGTCTCCTGACCTTCAGGTTCTTCCCTGTTAATTAACTATTGTTGTGACTATCTTCTTGTTCAAATGTTTTTTTCACCAAGTCATACCCCTGCTCCAAGGCATTCCCACCTCTCTCAAGTCGCTTCCTTCTGCTAGAATTGGTTTCAGATCAAGAATTCAGAGCATAGCAGTTGGATTACTTGATTAAATTAATTTACCCTACAGTGTGACTGACAGGCTTAGTCTATATAAGAAAAATTTTCACTTCAATGGGCTCAGATAAATAAAAGCAGAAATGCACCTTGGGGTGGGACACTATCACAGAGCATTTGGGGGTGGGGTCAGGAAAAGCCTGCCCAGTGTCTCTGTGGCTTCACTAATTGTGAAGCTTATGAACTTCTTTACTGAAAGGAGCTTGTGACCTTCTTTGCCTAAAGGGACCTGCAGATTTTTTAGCTGAAAGTTTGCACTTTTTGCTGAAAGACACATGGCTGAGTCTCTAGCATCTCAGGACACCTTGCCCACACTGACTTTAGTGCCTACTCTGGGTCTGTTTCCTTGTCCCTCCCCATGTTCTCCTTAAAGACCACCACAGCTGGCCTCCTGGCAGTTCACACTGCGAGTTTCCAGCAGCTGAGCATCCTCTGCCTGCCTGCATCCTCCCCCGATTCTTCCAGTCCCAGCTCCCCAGGTGCATTTTGGACGCTCACTCCTCACAAACACCTTTGGCCAGGTGTCATTCTGACCCAGGATTGCATGGACATTCTGATCCTGGGCCCCATATCCAGACGTTCCGTCATGATGGGAAAGAGAAGCCATCATTCCATGGGGGGCGGGGAAAGGGAACTGAAGCCCAGAAGCGGCAAGACTTCTCAATTGCTTGAACCAACACTTTTGTAACAAAAACCACTGTGAGTCACTTGCATCCAAAGGATCTTAGCACCCCACCAGTAAGAGAGGGCCCACTCCGCACCTCAAGGAAAGATGTTTTGGCAGGCAACTCACTCACCAGCTGTGATACCAGAAATCGCCGTCCCTGATGAGTAACCCAGCATGCGGCAGAAGACTGTGGCATCGTTATTGTCCCAGCCATCATCACAGATGGTCCCCCAGACACCATTATAGTAGATTTCAGCCCGGCCTTGAGATGAGCTTCCAATGATCCTGACAACTGTTTGGGGCTCACCTGGGTGAGGAAACACACATGGGAGAGGAGGCCACTACCCTGGGCTTGGTCTATGTGTGCCTCCTTCTTACTGGTGTGAAAAAGAAGCCCAAACAGGATCCTGGGCTGATTTTTCTTTACTGTCCTCAGAGCCCAGATCTCCCGTCTCACTGAACCAACTCAACCAGGCAGGCAGCCTCCGCACCCCTGAGCCTCCAGCAGGATGCTGAGGAGCACTGCCTTGGGGACTGGCTGTGCAGGGCCAGCAGAGCTAGTCTTCCACGTGTTGTGGAGGGAAAAGAGGAAAGCTGAGAAAAAAGGAAGGAAGGCACAAAGGAACAAAGGGAAGGATGAAGGAGGGAGAGAAGGAAGGAAGGAAGCTAGGCAGGCAGAAGGGAAGAAAAGAAGGAGTAATGGAATGAGTAGAAGAGAGAGGGAGGGAAAGGGGAAAGGAAAAGAGTAGGGAAGGGAGGGAAGAACAAAAGGAATAAAAGAAGAATGAAGGAAGGAGGGACACAAGGAGGGAAGGCAGATAAAGCAATAAAGCAGGCAAAGCAACAGGGAAGGAGGGAAAACTATTGCACTGAGTGTCGAGCCCACTAGCTTTTCCCAAAAATGAGTCATTTCTTTGAGAATCAGTGCCTCTTCCCTAACCATACACTCAATTTCCAGATGCAGAATTGACTCTAATGCAGAAATTAAGGAGAATATAAATAGTGATTACCTTTTTGGCCCTTTTCCCCCTTTATCCCTTGCTGCCCAGAAGAACCTGTCGAGAGGAGAAAAAACACACCACTTGAAGGAAATCAAGCCTGAGTCTCTTTGCCCTCCTCTGCCAGCAGTGGGCAGGAGGGTTGGATAGGGTGGGAAGAGGCTGGGCTGTCTTCTCCAGTCTTGCCCAGGGTACTAGCATCATGGGGACTGGATCTGCCACAGGCTGCAGTGGTGGAGCAAGAAGAGAGGCAGCCAAGCTACAGCAGGAAGGATTTAAGTTAGATTGTTGTTAGCTGCCACCGAGTAGGCCTCTGACTCACGGTGACCTTATGTACAATAGGATTGGGCCATTGTGGTCACCATTCATTGACTGACCTTTTACAAGTAGATCACCAGTCCTTTCTTCCTAATCTGTCTTAGTCTGAAAGCTCTGCTGAAACTTATCAGTGTCACAGCACAGCATGGTGTGGCACACTGGCCAGGAATCAAAGCTGGGACCCCTGCATAGAAGGGGAGACTTCTACCACCGAACCACCACTGTCCCTGCCATTTGAACAGTTAAGAGACACGGAATGGGATGGAACTATTCCTTCACAGAAAGAGACAGTCAGGCATGGAAATTGGACCATCCGCAGCACCGTGCAAGTTCATGCATCTGTCTCCCTGAAGTCCAGAGCTGGGCTGCGTTAGTGTCGTGTTCTCAGTTCGTGGGGTGCTGGTAGCGGAATTCTTGTACCTCTACCTGCCTGTATTTTGAAAATCTCTGTATCCCTCAGGACAGGGCCTCTACTACAAACCCAGAAATCGGAAATTGAGGTCTTACCTTTCTCTCCTCTGTCTCCCTTCTGGCCAGCTGGTCCAGGTGCACCCTTGCGGCCTTCCAGCCCTGGGCTTCCTTTTTCTCCTTTCACACCTGCAAGGCCTGGAGAGGACAGAGACCATCTCCATTAGATGCTCTGCTCTGGTGCCCAAGGAGAATCCAAAGGCATTGGTGTCTGATAAGAGACTTGGCCTTAGCTACTAGGTTGTTCCCCCATGAATGGGCTGTTCAAACGCTTGGGCTGTGTCTTTGGTGCAAGTTGGGGGATGATTCTAATACCTTCACTGCCACCTAAGTGGTGGTTGAGAGCCTGCAGGTGAAGCGTTAGCAGGATCCCAGAGGCAGCTGGGCCTCATCCAGCTACAGCGTAGTGTGGAAATCCCAGCCGTGCTGTGGGGACTATGCTAGACTGTTTCTAGCATTTATTTCTTTATTAAAGTTTATTTAATAAGACAAAACAGCAAAAAAGTAAAAATGATCTAGCTAATGGTAACAAAGACTGCTCAATAAAATTAAAATGTATTTTAGCACTCACTAGGGGAGGGCTAGTGCATAAAGTATGATTTCAGTTACCAGCAATCAGAAAGGGCTGGGTAAGTGAGGATGATAATAATACCCTAGTTAGAAACAACAGCAGGTAGAGGACAGAGGGCTTTCAGGGAACCCATACGAAGCCTAACCGAATCAGTCATCGTGGAGTTGACTCTGAATCACGGTGCCCCATGAATGTCAGAGTTAAACTGTGCTTCACAGGGTTCTCAATGGCTGATTGTTTGGAAGCAGATTTCCAGGCCTTTCTTCTGCAGTGCTTCTGGGTGGACTCAAACCTTTAACCTTTCAGTTAGCAGCTGAGTGCATGAACTATTTGCACCCCACAGTGACGCCTGGGAGAAGGGCACAGAGGAGACAGAAATGGACCACAGCAGATTTGGGGAAGTGGAACTTTCAGCCACCTTGTGGACTGGGGAGGAAGGCTGACAGCTGCATGGTGTCCAGCTGCACAGCCTGCAGATCCCACCTGCATCCCCAGCTCTCCTGACATTTTTTTTTTTTCACCTTCACCACCCTACCCCAACTCCTCACCCAGGAGACTGAATTCATGTTGTTATCCAGGTTTTCCAAAGAAAAACTCAGTGACAGAGCCCCCAGAGTTTTAGTCTGAAAGGGGCTTAGACATGGCACTTTTGGGAGGATGGTCACACAACTGAACATTCTGCCAACAATCACTGTCTTCTGAATGTCCAGGCCTCTCCAGTCCTTATTTTAAGAAGTTAAAGTTAAGTCAGCTCTTTACCTGGAACTCCTGATTCTCCTTTCGTTCCTTTCTGTCCTTGAAGTCCTAAGATCAGTACAAAGAAAAAAAGGGGACTGGAGGAGAACATAATAAAACTTAGATATTAGGCAAGTTTAATCTTAGACAGCCTATACCATTTGTCTGATTAATGCAACGGAAACATAAATTGACTCTCCATGGTGGTGGAAAGGCTCTTTAGTGGAGCATAAGAGGAGACAACCTAAAGATGAATGGGAATGAGTGGACTGAGGTGAAACAGAAATGAACTGGAGTGAAGCCGGACTTAGATGGATCCCAGACTCCCTGGCTGGCCTTGTCCACCCAGGGGAAAACCTGGCTTGCAGTCTTAATCTAATCCCATTCCTTGCTGCAGCATTTTATTGGAAGATAATTTGGAAGTATTTTGAAAACAAAGTTATCTTGATTTCAAAATAATCTTGAAGCACTCAGTGGCTACCAGGTAGGTGCTTTGGGGATCCTCACCCATAGTAGATGCTCAGTTAATGTTTGTTGATTTATTTCAGTGCAGTCTCCCAAAACCAAAAAACCAAACCTGTGGTTGTCAAGACAATTTTGATTCACAGCTGCCCTATAGAAGAGAGTAGAACTGGCCCACAGGTTTTCTAAGGTTGTAACTTTTATTGTTTACTTGTCCTCGTCTGCTTTTTGTTTTTTTGTTTGTTTATGCTTTAAGTTTACAGTTCAGTTCAGTTTCTCATAGAACAATTTATTCACACTTTGCACTGTGACTGTAATTGCTCTCCATACAACGTGACAGCACACTCCTGCTTTCCATACTATATTTCCTATTCAACCAACTCCTGTCCCTTTCTGCCCTCTGATGTCACCTCCAGGTGGGAGCTACCCATTTAGATTCACGTGAATACTTGAAACAAGAAGCACTCTTTACAACCCTCTTTTTATGTCTTATAGTGTAGTCTAATTTTGGCTGAAGAGTTAAGAATGGTTTTAGTTCTGGTCTAACAGTGAGTCCAGGGGCCTCTAGGGGGTCCTCTGGTGTCTTTTCCAGTCTCAATCAGGCCACCAAGTCTGGTCTTTTTACTAGAACTGGAGCTCTGCACCCCACTTTTCTCCTGTTCCTTCAGGAACTCTCTGCTCCTCATCAGGCGAAGGCTATAATCTTTACAGAAGCAGACTGCCACATCTTTCTCTTTTAGAGTTGCTTGTGAGTTGCAACTGCTGATCTTTCAGTTAGAAGCTGAGTACTTAATAACTGTGCATGAGAGCTCCTTATGGGGTCTGCAGCATGACTAAAGGGTCCCACCCAAATCCAGAGAAGGAAGAATAGTAACCGCAATCATTCATGATGATCTGATAAATATTTCCAATGGGGGTCTCCCTCCCCCTCTTCCTCCCTCCGTCCCTCCCTCCCTTCCTTCCTCTTTTTCCCTCTTTCTCCCTTCTATCCATCCATCTTTCTACTCAGTGAACTGTCATAGATAACCCATTTTGCTTCCAGCTTCTTGCAAGGTCATTATGAGATAATCACTTGTTGGTTTAGCAACACCATGATCTCTCTATTTTAAGTGCCAGCATTGGTTTTATCTCAGAGAAATGGGACTCCCCAAGATGGTTACTCAAACTTGGGGAGCTGCATGCTTGTTACTGGGTATTAAATGACAGTTACTAGAAAGTAGTAACAGAAATGTCAACAGCTCTTCAAGAGTGGCTATGCTGGCTCTAACATCTTTCACTCATTTGCCTCCCAGGGCATACATCCAGCCTTAAGCAAAGAACCACCCTCTTCAGAAACCAAAGGGAATTGTTATCCTCATGGCCAAGTTCCTATGTGGCCAGCTCCTACCTTCCACTGCACTTCAATTCCCAACTTTCCTGAGCACATATTGTGTGCTACTTAGCAGTTTGAGAAGAGGGTCCTATTCAGCCTACTCAGGACGCTTGAGCTGATGCACAAGGGAAGCCCAGCTCCTTTCATGTGCCCCACCCGAGGCCGGGTGCTGCCTGGGGAGGAGCTCAGACAGCTGAGGAATTAAAGGTTACTGATACAGGCCATGGCAACAAAAGAAGCAGGAAGTCCTGGAAGAATCTGAGTGGGCAACCATTTCAAACCCCCATTAGGGGGAGGGGAGCACTGAAGCTGGGGAGGCTTTCTCTGAGTGCTGGAGGTGCCTTAGAAGTCAGCCCCATAAACAGGCTTTAGCCTACATGTGCCATTTGTGCTGGTTGTTCTGCTAAGGTTTCTCCCCTCCTCTGATCTACCTGGACCAGTCAGGTGAACCCTGCTATGATGTCCCCATCTGAGAAGTCTTCCCTGACTTCCTGCTGGATGCTACTTTCTCCCACGGCAATGAGGCAAAGTGGTTCCAGAGTCAGGCATGCTAAAGCTTGCCTGTGTCTGCCTTTTACTGCCTTTGTGACCTGGATCAAATCGTCCTTCCTCCATCAGCCTCAGTTTCCTCTTCCACGAATTTTCTCATTGCCAGGGGCGAGGGTGGAGGACAGTTGTGAGATGAAATGGCCATGTGTGACAAGAGCCAAGACCTATGTCAGGCAAGCGCTCCACCATTCATACCAGGGGCCCCTTCAGTCCTGTTCTTGCCCCTTCTTGTGTCTCTTCTCCAGGCTGGAAGTACCTGGAGCCCTGAGGCTGTGCTGCCTAGCAGGCACCTAGGAAATATCTGCTGTTGAACTGAATAGAGTTTGCCAAGTTCACACAGCAGAGTTGGAAGATGTTGGCTCTGCTTACCTGCATCTGAATTGCATATTTCAAGATTAAGGGAGAAAATTACATTCCAAAGTCTGTCTTTCCTTTGCCCTTAAATAGAAAAACAATCCTCATCTGGATTCTTGGCCTTCCTGTCTGCATCCTAGAGGGTGCCATGTTGTAGAAATCACTATGTGTGAAGGGCTGTCCTCAGCAGCAAGATCCAAGGACCAGTGGCACTGTAACTGTCCCCCATTCCCTCATCTCCAGAAGAAGTTCTCCTCCCTAGCTGTTCAACACAGCAGAACCGACAGATGACCTCTCCAAGACAAGAGCCACAGAGAAGCCCCCATTTGCTAGGTTCATGGCCCCCAGGGCCCTACCCTTTCCAGTTCATTTTCTTACACTCTCTTCCAGGCCACCTGACTTCCTGGGAGTCAAGTTGAAGCACAGTGTCTGGCTAGAGCAAGAATCATCAATGTGACCTTACATTTGCATGATTATTTCATGAAAATGGGGTCTAGCTTATTTAGGTTAAGCCAGCCCACTGTCATTTCTCTGTTTTCATTCAAAGGGGTTAGAAATTCTTTTGAGAGATTACAGATTTTATTTCCAAAATAGGAAATATATCAGTGTGAAAATGTGGGGGGGTATAGTAAAAAACAGACAGATACCGTAATATCTTTAATATGGGGACTATCAATGTCCTCAAATTGATGAGTGTGTATTCTGTCCCACCAAGAGAACCCTTAACCGTCATCCACCACCACCAACCCTCCTACCAGTTCCGAAGTTAATAAATGCAACCTCTCCAAAAGTTCATTGGCTTATGACTTCAGGACGCTATGTGAACCTGAGTAAGTGTAACCAGATTATGGCCATCTGAGATGTTTTGAGTGACCCATCAGCTCCTGAATCAAGACAAGCATTTGGACGTGGCTGGCAACCTAATGTGATTTTATGTAATGATTGCAAGTCCCAATTTAAAAATATAGTTCTTCAGGTTTACTTTGGGCAGCCAGAATTAAGACATAGTCTCTGAAATTTATCTGGCTGGTGTTTACAAGTCCTCACTGGCAGAGAAACAAGAAAGTTGTTCCACAAATGCAAAAGGAATCAATGATAATGATTAAAAGTGATCTCTAAACTATGGGTGAAAAGTCTCGGGCTAAAATGGATTCAGGGTCTTGGTAAATAACTAAGAGGCCATAACAAGGTGCAGGAGCTTTGTGGTTCCTTCTAGAGGTGGAAGAAGCTGCTTCTTCTCTGACCCTCCCTGAAGTGAGAGGAAAATAGGAGGTGACACATTTCAGAGTTCTCTGGTGGGGATGGGATGGGAGTACTTCAGGCTGGCTGGAGAGAGAATCCATGACCAAAGGACTAAGGCTTGGGTTACAACTAGGCCTGGATTCAGACTCTGTATCTCTTACCAGCTGTCTGGCTTTGGCTTAGTTATTTTACAGTAATACTAGCGAGAGTGCTTATCCCACTGAGTTGTGTAAATGCTTGTAATTGGAAGCAGCCCTTATGCCTTAGCAGTTAAGTACTACAGCTGCTAACCAAAAGACTGCTATTTCAAATCCACCAGGTGATCCTTGGAAACTCTATAAGACAGTTCTACTCCATTCTATAGGGTGGTTATGAATTGGAGTGGACTCTGTGCAATGGTTTTGTTTTGTTTTGCTTCCTTACTATGCAAACCCATGACGTAGAATACAGATCAAAATTCCATACCTTCAGACAGTAGGAGACACGCTGGAGGCCTGGGAAGTGGGCACAGTGTTCCTCATGGGTAAAAATCTATTTTACCACCAATACTCTTACTTAGTCAAGAACCACTAGTCTGTCTGTTTATAATTGCAGGATGACAGGTGTCAACCCTATGAAACCAAGCAGAAAACTCAGGGACCAGAGAGAATGAGGCCCCCCAAACCAGATAAAACTTAAGATCTGAGTCAAAATAGGTCAAAGTATAAGATCAGAGAGAGGTAGCCTACAAGCCACGGGTACCTGACCACTCCATCCACGTGGGCCTTCCAGCGGGCAGGATGTTACTAGTGGCCTTTTGGTAGCATCAGTTGGGATGAGGCAGCAGACTGCTCCCAATACCAACACACATACAGACACACAAACTGGGCACATCAAAAGGACAAAGAGAATGTGTAGGAGTGGCTGTATGTTCTATAACTTTAGGAGAACTCCAAAGCTTACAGACCCAGAGTCAAAGGCCTACCCCAAAATAGCCCTGCCCAAAAATAGCCCTACCCATCCCTCTGACCTAGCCCCAGCCCTTCCCCCCAGTCTAGCCTCCAGGGACACCAACCTACACAGGGCCCTCCCTCATCCCGCCCTGAGTTCACCTGCTCTGCCCCCCCCCCCCCCCCCCACACCACCATCTGGTTAATCTTCATTCATCCTCCCAGACTGAGGTCAAGGTCTCACACCAGCCCTGCACTGGTCTGTCTTTCCTCTTCCCCTACCACACTAGAGTACATCTGACAACTGCCTATATCTGAAAAATCAAATATTTAAGTAACATGTGCTTAACGGATGAATGAATAAATCAGTTGATCATTTTGTCAGTTAGAACTAAGAAGGACCTGCCCTGGTGTGGGTCTGTAGCACAGCCCTAGGGCGAGGGGATCCCGTTGTCTGCCACAGCTGTGACCCAACACTTCTGTGGAGAAAAGGGCCTGGATAGACTGTTTAGCAGACAACCTTTCTTGGAACTCTGTCCTCACCAAGGCCCCTTCTGACCTGCATGGCACCGGAGTCCTCTATGCAGATGGAGACATCAGAGTATGTTTGGAACAGTCTGAGACCATTAGTCTGTCTCCTGCACCACCATGCACATCTCAGCACAGGAACTGGGTTTTACACCTCCTCCAGGGCCCAGCGTGGTGTCCCAGACTTTCTTGGCCAAATGAGCACATTGTAGGTGCCCAGGGCTTGCTTGGTGAATGAACAAAATTTACACAATGATTTCTGATTTAGCTCCTTGGAGAATGTGACAGGTAGGGCTTCTGGTCCAACTGCCTGTATCCAGAGCCCTGACTGACTTAGGGTCCACTCTGAAGGTCAGCAGGTATCATGAATTGAATAGGTCCCTCAAAAATGGGTGTCAGTTTGACTAGGCCATGATTCCTAGTATTGTGTGATTGTTCACCTTTTTGTCATCTGATATGATTTTTCTGTCTTGTAGTCTTGGCTGGCAGTCCTACCCCTATGATGTTAATGAAACAGAATTAGAGACAGTTATGTTAATGATTCAGGACTCAATTGACACAATTGGGTTGTGTCTTAAGTTTATCTCTTTTGAGATATAAATAGGAGTATCAAGCAGAGAAACAGGGGCACCTTATATCACAAAACAAGATGAACCGGGATCAGAGTGCATCTTTGGACCTGGGGTCCCTGCACTGAGAAGCTCCTAGACAAGGAGAAGACTGATGACAAGGACCTTCCCTGAGAGGTGACAGGTAGAAAATCTTCCTCTGGAGCTGGCAACCTGAATTTGGACTTCTAACCTCCTAGACTGTGAGAGAATATATTTCTCTCTGTTAAAGCAATGCACTTGAGGTATTTCTGTTATAGCAGCAATAGATGCTTAAGACAGGAGAAGAGAATAGAAACCATGCACACAGCTGGGAGAAAAGGAGATGGTATGGGGGTTGGCCTGCACCCCTATCTAAATCTGGAGGTTTGGTCTTGGCATTTGAGGTCTCAGAGGAACCCTGATCAGAGAGAGAACAGCCCCCTGGGCTCAGGAGGCTTCAGAGGAAGAGACTGCCTTCCTTAATTTATTTCTGCAGCATCAAGCATCCTCAGAGGCCAGAGTACCTGGGACCCTCTGCCTCCTTCTAAGGGGCCTGTTGGGAAGAAGCACACTTCCCTGTCCTTCTCAGACACCATACACCCCACCCACCCCATCACACTTTCCGTACCTGTGTCTCCCTTGCTTCCTTTCAGACCCGCGGCTCCTGGAATCCCCGGTGACCCTGGTGGTCCTGGAGAACAGAGGCCACAGAGGGCATGAGGGCCAGGCTAGGCGGATCTTCAGGTGTCCCTCCCACCCACCTCAGGGCTGAGCACCTTACCTGTTAGCCCAGTGGAGCCAGCTCTGCCAGGATCACCCTTGAGACCCGGGGATCCTACTGTACCTGGAAGGCCTGGTACACCCTGTGCTCCTGGTTGTCCTGAAAGTTAAGCAGCAACTGCAAGGCTGACGGTGGTTGCCCTCTATCCTGTTCCCATCACTGAGGCAGGTGCTTCCTAACATCTTAGATGTCCCCTCAGCAACTATTCAAATACGTCCCTTTAAAACCGCAGCCTAGCTCAATTAGCATGAGGAAAATGGGCAATTCATTCATCTTTTCTATCCACTGCTATAGAGATTGGGACTTCCATACTTACTACAGTGTGCCTGGCTCCGTATCCCTGGGTGTCAGGGTGGGCCAGCATCTACAGCCTCCACCTGCTGCTGTTCCTTGTAGGCTCTTGCCTACAGGTCTTTAAGAAACTCCAGAAGCTGGTAAAGATTTCCTCTGGGTCGGTGCAGCAGTGAGTAAGTGACGGTGGCGGTACGGTTCTAGACATGCTACTACCAATAGAGCCGTAGCTGGAATGATGCCAGACTCCCATAGTCCTTACCTTGGTCTCCTTTGATTCCAGGAAGTCCGGCTGCACCTAAGAGCAATATAAAGTTTTAGAGATTTTTTTTTTTTTTCCTTCTGGCTTGTCCTGCCAGAAAACTGGGATACCTAAAGGTCAGTGAACCTGGCTGTGTGGTCTCTTACCTGGTGCACCAGATTTCCTAGAATCACCTGTACTCCCCGGGGCTCCAGGAGGTCCCATAACCCTGTGTTTCCTTTCAAACCTATGTCTCCTTTGCTGCTTGAAAGCCAAGGAGTCACAGTGAGGTGTTAAGAGGGGCACACGTGGCCAGGGGAGCCCACTCTGACATTCCTACCCCACCCAAACGCCAAACTCAACAACTCCTTAAGCCCCTCATGATGCCTACAAGCAGAGGATCTTGTCCCTGTCCTCAAGGAAGGCTTCAGTTTGCCCTAGCTTCAAGATGTAAACTCATGATAAGAAGACATTGGTGACAGGGTGTGGTCAGCCAAAGTCCCCCAAGCCAGACACTCAGCACCCTTCTCCCATTGAGCGGGCCCGCATCTCAGACTCAGTCATCACCACCAGTGTTTATATTTTGGGAATTACTTTTTAAGGCCTCCCAAACTGAAATCTGAATGTTCCAGAAAACAGATCCCGAATGCTGAGGAGAACGGAAGCACAGAGACACTGAGTGAGAGACGGGCATACTGCAGCATCTCATACTGCTGCCTGCCATTCAGACCCAGTCTCTCCTCTTCCTGAGATTTCAAATTTTCCACTTGTCATCAGCATGAGGTGTGCCCCAGCTTGCCGTCTCCTCAGTTCTCTGCCACTTACTCCTCCTTTCGTTCCACAGCTCCGTACATGTCAACTGAGGGGAGCTCCTCACAGGGACCACCCAGCAACTGCTTCCCAAACTTGGAGCTTGGTTTGGGAGTGATTGTCCGGCCCTCCCCAGCCACACCGGGCCGGTTGTTCCCCTGCAGTGGGCTGCTGTCACTGCTATTCTGTCCACTGTAAACTCCTGCCATTAGCCTCATCCCACCTCAAGGGGGCCCTTAGCCCTCAGACGGGCTTGGTGGGATGGAATTCTGTTAAAAGGCACTTTTTGCTCCAGTCTATGATTTTCAGAATATAAGAAATAAAGAGGAATCTAGAATTATGAAAGCTTCTCTCTTGTGAAGCAGGTAAGGGGACAGAATGGTCTTAATGTAGGAAGTAAAGAAGCAGCTGCCAGCATAGCTGTCTGCGTCTAAACTTTGGAAACTTCTTAAGTAAAATTAGGTGCAAGGCTTGGGAATTGATGTTTTTAGGTGGTATGGGTAGTTGAAGAATGATTTATCCTTAATGAGAGACAAAACATTGGTAAAGGACTTGGTGATAGATGAGGTCTTTTATAACATCCTCAGGTGTGAACAGCACAAAAGGTAGAACTTGGTTTTTTGAAAGAAGGATCAGGTGGCACTTATTATAAGGGCAGGAAATTATTTCCCTGTAGGCATTTATCCTGCTACCTGTCTGTCAGTGTGTCGTCCTGTGGGGTCTCTCATGTGGATGTGACACTGGACGTTATGCCACCACTATTTCAAACACCAGCGGGTCACCCAGTGTGGACAGGTTGCAGTGGAGCTTCTAGGCTAAGGCAGATTAGGAAGAAAGGTCTGACAATCTTTTTCTGAAAGCCAATGAAAATCTACAGATCACAACAGGAATACAGTTTGACTACCAAAACCCATTGCTATTGAGACAATTCTGATTCATAGTGACCCTACAGGACAGAGTAGAACTGCCCCTAGGGTTTCCAAGGTTGTACATCTTTAACAGCAGCAGACAGCCACATCTTTCTGCCATGGAGCAGTTGATGGATTCAAATCACTGCTATTTCAATTACAGCTGAGAGATTTAACCACATTCTGCCACCAGAGTGGGTGCTGGGTAGGATCCATGGAGGGGAGCAACAGGGGCAAGACATGAAGCATAAAGGGAACCAAGGGATGCAGGAGGGAGACTAAGAAAGGAAAGGAGAGAAGAGAGGAAGGTGCATGGGGATGGGCCATGCAGGGAGTTTCTAACTCATGTGGCTCTTCCTCAGGGTGCCAGTGGTACCCAGAGAGGGAGGTGGAGGGGAAAGAGCCACAGATGGCTGCCTGGACTCCATGCCCCCTGCTGGGACCACTGCAGCCTTCTTTCCACCTGTTTCAGGCATTTGGGTCTTAGGCAGGATTTAGTTAGAGAAAGGGTTGCCCAACTTCACGGTGATTACACAGCACTCTTCCAAGGCCTTCTTTTCTTGCAGGCTAGAGACCCTCTGTTAGAGCAGATCTGATGCAAGTGACCACGAGAGTCCCGAAGACAAGGGGAAATTCATGCCTTGTTTCTTCTACACGGAGGTGAATTACTGCTTGAGAGGGCAATGTGTCAGTGTTTCTGCCTTGTTCTTTCAGGCTGGCCTCTGTGGCACTGTATATGATGAATGACCCAAACCTAGCCTGCTCCACTTTGACTCTGGGAGCAAAGAAGAGGGAGTCCCTCTCCTCTCCACATGACTTTGCCCTCCTCTGAGCCCCCACAAGTCTGGAAGGTATTGGAGGGTTCCCTGGAGTGTGCACGTGTGACTGTGTGCTTGAGGGTGTGTGAAGATGCCTGCATGTACATATATATGCATGTGCATGAATGTATGCACACAAGCCTGTATGAGCATGCACATGAGTGTGTGTTCCTGTGTGACTGTGGGTGTCTGTACGAGTGTGTGTGTATACATGTGAGTGTGGGGATGTTGAGTGCATGTGTGTGAGTGGGGGATCTGAGTACATGGGTGTATTCTTCTTTAGAGCAATCATGCCCTCACTACTATAAAATCTCTCCTTGTTTCCCCACCAGTACCCCCAACTCCTGTCCCCTCACTCCTTCTCCCATGTCCTGTGGCAATCCTCAGTCTCCCCCTTGAAACCTTTGCTAGAGATTTACAATAGGCTCTTCGATATCCCTTCTATTAAATTTCCTCCATAATCAGTCCCTCAAAAAATATTTTGTCTCCTAACACAATTCTTTTGTGGGACCACAGGATTTCTGTAACAAGTGGTGTTTTCTGTCTCAGTAGCCTGGGAGCTTAGAACCAAAAACAAAACCCACTGCTTTGAGTCCATTCTGACTGATGGTGACCCTACAGGACAGAACAGAGACTTCTTAATGTCCAGCAAGTGGTTCTTTACTTCTGTCCCTTTTACTTTCAAGTCTCCCAGTTTGCTCTTTCCCTGAAAACGGTCACAGCGTCTCTTGCCACTTTACCTCCCAGCAACCTCCAGGAATTAGGCAGTTGGCAGAGTGCATGTGGAGAGTAGTGTGGAGGGCACTGGATGGAGCGGGGTAGGGTCGACTTGAAGAGTTGATTGGCTCTGATCTTGGTTCTTACTCCTGGGGAGGGACAGCTCTGGGTCTCCACACTGAATGAACCATGCCTCTGCCACTTGTAACACGGTGGGCAGGTTTAGGCTGCAGTTTAAAAGAAGGAAGCTAATTCTTTTTCACCCACAGCTGTGCTTTAAATCATTCTCCCTAATTTGCCTAGTAACACCCCAAAGCATGCTCTTCTTCATCGTACAGACCAAGAAACTGAGGTTCAGCCAGGTACAGGAACACTCCCAAGGTCACCAGGCTAGGTGGCACCGGAGGCAGATCTGAGTCTCAGGCTGGAGGGTCCATAGGACCCAGGAGCTGGGCTTTTACAAGTGAGGCTGTAGTCGTGGAATCTGGGGGCTGAAAGGAAACTAGGGTGTCTATAACACCACCTCCTCTCAGGTGCCAGGTTGCCATCTGGCTGTCACAGCCTCTGAGGTTGACAGCAGCCCTGCCCTTAATGAGGTTGGCTCTTCTAACTGCCCTCAGCACACATCAAATCCCTTGCAGGGTGATCCTCCTTACACACAGACTACGCAGGAGTGGGTCTGGGAGCAACTCGCTACCACTCTGAGGATGTCTGCTTTTCATTTCTACTCACCTGCCTCTCCCTTGATTCCTGGTGGGCCTTGGGGTCCCTGGGGGCCTGAAAGGAAAAGACAGGTCAAAGCTTGGCCAGGACAAAGAGAAATACGATTAACGGGGCCAGAGGACAGAGGCTCCACTGAGTGCCGTAACCCTCTTGGCTCCCTTGTCAACTGGTGGCACCAGTAGTTCGGGGATGTCTGGGGCTCCCTTTCCACCTGGAAGATGTGAGGACAAGAAGCAGAGACATTGAAAACTCACTGATGTGACAGTGCCACTCACAAGGTATTCATTCAGCAAATGCCTGCTGAGCATCCAGGATGAAGGCAAAGAAAACAGATCTTCTCCCCACAAGAAACTCCTGGCCTAGCAGGCAGAAACAATGGTGTGGACGATATCTCCCAAGAGAGATGGAGTCATACAGGCCTGGGTTCAAAGATTAGCACCCCTCCTTTAGCTCCATGGCCTTGTGCAAGTCACTTCACTGTTTTGAGCTTCAACTCCATCATCAATAAAATGGGGTTAATATACCCATTATGCTGGGTTGCCCTGGGAATACCATGTGGACACCCATCTGAGACAAGACACTGAGCAGGTACTGGATAAATGGGAGTATGATTGCTATAACTCTGATGTAGCTCTCTATGGTTTTTTGGACAGGAGCTGACATGATTTCTGCATAGGTTCTGTGGTGGTGGGTAGGACAGGGCTTCTTGTTCCCATATCGCTGAGGAGGAGCATGAGGTTCTGAGAGAAGTGGAGTCAGCGTCAGAGACAGACATGAGGAGATGAAAATTTTATACACATACTCCTGCACAGAGAGAGTGTGCAGAGAGGTGCACCCAGGGGAAGTCTGTCTCTCGCCCCCCTGGGGGTCAGGTGGGCTGTGTCTGCTCTTGGAGAGCTCAACATGAAACAGGTAACGGGCAGATTTTAAAGGTCAGGATTGAGAAGTGCCTTAAATTTAGGTTCATGAAGGAAGTTTCTGAAACAATTCCTTCTTGGAGAGGAGGAGCTGACATGCATCAGGCTGAGTGCTGGGCAAGCAAATGCTCTTTCAGTCTTCCCAACAACAGAACAACTAAACAACAGCTAATAGAAGTAATAACAAAGAGTGACACGATGGAGTACTTACTCTGTGCAGAGCACTGGACTAAGAAGTTTACACTGTGTTTCATTTTATCCTCACACAAGTCTTCTGAGGTGACATCACTATCCCCATCTTGAGGGAACCAGGGAGTGCAAAGCCACAGTTCAAAAACCATGGAGCCAAGAATTCCATCCCAAGAATGTCATGTACACTTATTTTCAAGGTTAAGTTTCAGTCACTCAGCTGCATAGAATGCAGGAGGGTGATGAGTGAAGTATGTATGTGTGTGTGTGTGCATGTGTATATATGTGTATATGTTTATACTATGTGTGTATCTGAATGTGTATGTGTGTGTGCAGGTGCACATGTGTGACCACGTATGTATGTGTGCACACACATGTGTGTTTGTTAAGGAAGGAATAA
The DNA here is from genome assembly GCA_028571685.1 of Heterohyrax brucei. NCBI lineage: Eukaryota > Metazoa > Chordata > Mammalia > Hyracoidea > Procaviidae > Heterohyrax > Heterohyrax brucei. The sequence goes on from CM053146.1 coordinate 22,976,355, forward strand.
AGGCAAATAAGCCACAGAATTTCTTCTCAGAGAACACCTGCTAGGTCAGCCATTTTTGCACTTCATCTCAGTTAAGTCTTGAAGAAGCCTTGTGAGGTAAAATTACCTCCATTATTTGCTGCACAGACAAGTGCCTGAGGCCCCAGGAAAGATAAATAACTGACTTGAACTCACCCAGCTAGTGAGCAACAGACCTAGGGTGAGACTCAGGCCGTTCTGATCCCGTAGGTTCTGCTCCTCCCATTACATTATGCACCTTCCCCCTCCCCCTCTCATTATCACCCTCTGAAGGGATAAGCTGTGCACCCACGTCAATGATGGATGATGGGTGACAAGTGCTAAGTGTCAGAGGAAAGGCACCTGGGAAACATGCTTACAGGTCATAAAAGGTGATGGCTTCTGTTTGCAGTTCAAGGGCTAGGGAAGGCTGAGGGGCTGTATGGCTGGGGATGGGGCTTGAACTGGCCTTGGTAGGTGGCTGGGATTTGAATAGGTTTGAGCGGAAATGTAGGCACTTCAGTAAAGGAGTTAGGTAAAGGCAAGGAAACTGGGAACTGAAGCATTGTCTGGGGACAGAAGGAGACCCCACTGAGGACCAACAAGTTGAGGAGGTTGTGGAAATAAACGAAAGCTAAGCTGAGGTCACATGTGGAGCCCCACAAGGATGAAACCAGCCCTCCCTGCCCCCTAAAGATGAAGTTTTTGGGAGTTGGTAGGACAGTTTGTTGAGGGGGGAGGTAAACCTACCTGGAATGCCTGGTTCACCTTTGGCCCCGAACAACTCTACAAGGGAAGAGTGTGGAACACAGACTGAGCTGGGGGGGCACGCGGGCTTTGCCCCTGCCCAACAGCACCTACATTCCACATGTGAAGTTTGAGCCCACCTGACATGGGGAGCAGGAGCTTCAGTTAGATTGCTAGGGTCTGGAAAACAAGGAGCCCAATCTCTGGGCGTTTCCCAGCAAAGAGCTCTTGAAAAGAGCCAGATATTTAGTATTATAACTAGTTGTCAACAGCCTGACAGTGGTTGGTCCTGCAGAGTAACAGGTGTTTGGAAAGAGGCTTAGGACCCCTGGAGAGTGTCCCCAGGCATTGTCAGACAAGTAAAGGGTAAGCCAGCCTATGGAGGCTCCTGAGGCCTCCTTGTGTTGGTAGAGTGTGCTCTTCCACGCTTCAGGGCAGGAAGCTACACTCTTTCCATCACTACATGTGTACCATTGATCATGGCATTGACTCTGTCCATCTGCCCCACTGCAGTGCAGTCTTTCTTCATATCCAATCCAGCGTCATCTTTGACCACTGGGGGCTGCAGCTCCTGCTCCGGAGGGACTTGCTCTGCCTGGCCCTCTGTCCAGGACTTTTTAGAGACAACAGAACTGTAGCTATGACATCACTATATTAAGCCCCAGATCATCCCATACAGTAGAGCCGAAGCAATGAACCCTGGAACTGTCATATAACAGCGTGAACCCCACAACAGTTCCCTTATCTAGCTTTGTCCAAAATGGCCCAGGGTTGAGGTCAGCCTGAAAGAGTAGATGATGCAGCCTTTCTTTGCCCATCTGCAAGGCCTCAAGAAGAGCAAGAGAAAAAGGACACTAATGTTTCCTCCTTTGGCTTTACTTTCTCTGCCTGCAGTCCCACCATCCTAGCCACTCTGCTTCCACCCAGAAATTCCAGTTGCCCTCTCACCTCTAAGATCCCCACAGCATCTGGACTGGCTTGGGGCCCTCAGTTGCTTTCTCCCCAGCTGTGGGTCCAGGTGAGTCTCAATGCATGGAAGTGGTCCTAGGACTTGCCCCAGGCTCTATGTCTTCCCCAAACTCATAAATATTCTGGATCAGTCTGGGGAATTTATGACTCTGGCCTGGCTTTGGCTGCTTACTGCAGCCTCTGGCCCTTGAAAGTCACACTTTTCTTTGGACAGGATGTTTAGTTCCTGATCGGACCATCTCCCAGAAAGCTGTCTGTAGCCTCCTATGGTTCTGTCTCACGTTTCTCACACACCTGCCTTGGCCCGAGTCCCTGATCAGGTCAGGGTGTTGGAAGCCTCCTTTGCCAGGGAAGGGGGTTCAAGCCCAAGTAAGACTGCCTTGCCTGTGAATGAGCAGATCCTCCTTCCCTGCCCTCCCTTGAGGAATTACCAAGTAATGGGGAGGGGGCAGACCTGGGTTCTGAGTGAAGTTGTCCATCTGCAATTGCAGGTTCAGCTGGCTGGCGCTGATCTCTATGAGTTGTGCTTGCAGGGTTCTCAATCTCCCACTGTCCCACACACGCCCAGCCAGGAGTGGCTGGTGCACGGACTGGTGCAGGGAGAAGGACGGGCTGTCGTTGGTGGCCAGCGTGTCATTGAGAAAGTACATCTCCAGGACCCTGAGCCGCTCCTGCAAGTTCAGAACTAGATAACCCCCATTATTTTAAATCCTTCATTAAAACCTGAGGCATTTGAGCACATATCTTTGTCATTCTTGTGTAATTGTAAGGTATGCACAACTTCTATAGAAGTAAACACTCATTTCAAGTGCTTTAGAGACCAGGCAAAAGCACAAAGCTTTTTCTACAACTTAAACAAAAGCATGCCACTCTCAAGCATGACATTATAACTCCACAAACACTTGGCACCGCCTAAAGTTGGATAGGTATGCCTGCTGCATCCACAATCAATTTCCAACCTGCATACACTCCAGACCTTAGCTCATGCTTCAGGCACAGTAGCACCACAACAAGCACTGGCAGTCAATTTACTGCTCTGACCTGAGTATGTACCAGCAATATTCATGTGTGACCTTAATATGCATGGAAACTCTGGTGGTATGGTGGTTAAGTGCTGTGTCTGCTAACCAACAGGTCAGCAGTTCAAATTAGTCAGGCAGTCCTTGAAAACTCTATGGAGGACTTCCATTCTGTCCTATAGGGTCACTATGAGTCAGAATTAACCCGACAACAGTGAGTTTGTGTATCCGTGTGATGTGTATTGATGGCAGATGTTATTGAGTGACTTCAGTGTCTACTGATAGGTTTGCTTTCTCAGCATCTGGACCGGGAAGACTTTAAGATTAACTCTGTTCAAATTACACTCCAATCAACAATGCCTCTTCCCACTAAGAGGTTAGGAAACCCTACCTGTAAGACATAACGTGATATATCCCTTGTGAAATCATGCCACCTTTCACTCCTTTAGATACATGCAAGCTTACATGTGGCTGGCTTTCTTTCTCTCTCTGTGATGCATATACACATACATACACACACTCTCCTCTTTACTTACCCCTTCCCCATCACTGTGACTGCTTGGGCCTGTGAACCATCTCCCAGCAGCCTGACTCAGGGGCTATCTTTTGTCAAACCAAGAGGGAGTCTAAGGGGACCAAAGCCACTTTACCTTGTACCACCAGAAGCCCTCCACCTGTGATGAGCAGAATCAGGCAGATAACCACCAGAACTAGGAAGCAGTTCAGCCCTTTTCTTTTCTTGGGTGTTGGATCTGAAACACAACCCAGTCAGAGATGGTGGCTGCAGAGATGAGGAGCAGGTGGTTCCAACCTGGGCCAGGGATTCTGCTTGTGTGACAGATGGCTCACAGTGAGGCAGAACAGGGAAGACACCAAATGTCCTCCTCCCAATTCCTAACCGTCCCCTCCCCATCCTATTTCCACAAGGCAAGGGATCCTGTTGTGGGTCACTCATCAGCATGGCTAGATGAGTAACCATCCATGCAACCACATGTCAGTGGCTGGAAAGGTAAGACTGTTAGGAGCAAGTGCTGTGTGGACCTTGCTCATTGATGATGCCCCAGTGTAGTGGTTGGCCCTCAGTGGGCTCTCAGTGTGTGCTTAGTGAATAGACTAACGATGTTTAAGCTTCAAAACTCTAGGGGAAGGAGGACTGCTCCTATTAGATAAACAGTGAGGCACTCAGCAATTTATTAGGTTAGAAGATGCACATCTGGAATTCCTGTGCAGCCCTCCATTTTTTTCCCCTTTATAAATTTTAATGACAAAGTAGAACATGCTTGATACAGTTTTTAAGATAATGGAGATGAGTATTGAAAGAGCTCATAATCATCTCTCAAGCCTTAGAAATCCTAACCCTCTGAGGTTTTCAGGGTTTCACCTCCCACCCCTTTTGCTCATGGAGACTTTCAAACCCATGTATATAGATAGAATTGGGAGTTTTTCTTTCAGTCTTACACAAATGTGATACCTATAATAGGGTATATTGTTTTGGGAAATGAGTAGTTTTTCATGGACGTAACTTCAGTTCTCTTTGTAACAAAAGATTTAACATTCTTTTTTTACCTGCCTAATATACCCTAGAGAGTCCCTGGGTGGCGCAAATGCTTAATGCTCAGCTGCTAACCAGAAGGTTGGAGGTCAGAGTCCACTCAGAGGCACCTCAGAAGAAAGGCTTAGTGACCCACTTCTGAGAAATCAACTACGGAAAACCCTACGGAACACAGTTTTATCTCCTCTAATACATGTGAGGTTGCCATGAGGAGGACCTGACACTATGGCAAGCAGTTTTGGTAGCCCTCTGGAAGCAAAAGCCACAATTCTTTCAGCTCTTTTCCTACTGATGAGCTGTTTAAGACATTGGAGAAAAGTCTGCAATGAAGGTTTTCCCAGGGATCCTGACTCCAGTCTTTCCTCCACCAGCTGTGTTCCTGTTTGGGGGCATCAAATGCAGATGCATAGCCTACAGAATGTTGATCATCTACCTACTGTATGATGGACATTTTACCAGCACTATCTCTAATATCTCTATCTTGCAATAACTCTACAAGTTTGATGTAATCATAAAGGAGAGATCTGGGGTTCGGAGAAGTTAAGTAAGTCACTCAAGGTGATACAGCTAGCATGTGACCCCAGGTCTATTTAACTACACGGCCTCAACTTAACTCACTCACTTTCACTGACTGTAGGCCCTGATTTTCAGCCCTGCCGAAATGAGCCACAAGGGTAAAGTAGAAGAGAAAGTGTTCGTAAGTGAACAGCCCAAGGGGAAGGATGCAGGAGTGTTCGTGACCATGGGTTTCAGTTGACTGTTCTGATACATGTGTATGAATCTTGAGTCTTTCTTGCATTGCTCATGTGTTATCTCCACTGGTATTTTTTCTAGCCACCTACAGAAGACCTTCTTGCTTGGTTGTCACCTCATGTCTAGGAACAGCACCTAGAGAAATGTTATTATTATTATTATTTTGATTGGTTGGATTTTTAGCCTAGTGGCACTTTGTCTAGAACCAAGTGTCTTACTTCTTCTCCAGGATCCAGGCCCACACGGCAGATCTCCAGCACATAATCTTGCCAAGAGAATCCCCTGCCTTGAGCCTTCCAGTCACGGTTTGTGATCCTTAGAACAAACCAAAGTCCACACCTGGCTCATGAAGCTTGCTGTTGGCTGGATTTCCTCTGAGTGATCCTCAAGACCATGCCTTGACACGACCCTGAGCAGCAGTGAAGCCAGAGGATTTATGGTTACACCCTTCTGACTCAGAGACATTGGGTGATGTATTTTCTTCATTGCACAGTCCTTTTTCCTTTTTATATAAGTAATTCCTGCCCATGAGTTGGAATCAACTCGATGACACTGGGTTTGGTTTTTGGTTTACTCATCCTTTGGGAGTGTGGCCATGCCCTTTCTGTTCCAAAATATTTTCTCTGACTGCTGAGTTGTGGGAGGTGCTTCTGCTTCCCTGTGTCACCCTGAACTGAGTCTGTTTTATTTCAAACTCCCCCATAAGTTCTGAAAGCTTCTTGAACTGTACATTCAGCACCAGTATTATGTCTTGCACACAATATGTAATGGAAAGGTAATTACTGAAGAGATGAATGAATGGGTGCCATAGAGGTTGGGCTGCTGTACATGTGCAGAGTTGAGCACAGTAAGTTTGAAGTACTGGAAAACACTTGGAATACAACTTAAGACCTCATGTGTCCATATTCCCATCATAGTGATGAAGCATAACATACAAAGGAAGCCTCACATTTAACACAAGATGATGAATGCTGTTGTTAGATGCCACTGAGTTGGTTCCAACACATAGCAACTCTATGAACAACAGAACAAAACACTGCCTGGTCTTGTGCCATGTCCGCAATCGTTTTTATGCTTAAGGCCATTGTTGCTACCACTGGGTCAATCCTTCTCTTCAAGGATCTTCTCTTTTTTGCTGACCCTCCGCTGTACCAAGCATGATGTCCTTCTCCAGGGACTTTCCTGACAACATGTCCAAAGTATACAAGACACAGTCTCACCTTCTTTGCTTCCAAGGAGCACTCTAGTTGTACTTCTTCCAGAACAGATCTGTCCTTTTGGCAGTCCATCATAAATTCAACATTCTTCTCCAGCACCACAATTCAAAGGCATCAATTCTTCTTCTGTCTTCTTTGTTTATTGTTCAGCTTTTGCATGATTACGATGTGACTGAAATTACCATGGCTTGGGTCAGGAGTACTTTAGTCATCAAGGTGACATCCTCACTTTTGAACATCTTAAAGACGTCCTTTGCAGCAGATGTTCCCAGTGCAATGCATCTTTTGATTTCTTGACTGCTGCTTCCACAAGCATAGATTGCGGACCCAGGTAAAATGAGATCCTTGACAACCTCAGTCTTTTCTCCCTTTATGACAATGTTGCTTACTGGTCCAGTTGTGAAGACTTTTGTTTTCTTAATGTTGAGGTGCAATCCATACTGAAAGCTACAGTCCTTGATCTTTATCAGTAAGTGTCTCCAATCTTCATTTCCAGCAACTAAGGTCATGTCAGCTACATAACACAAATTGCTAATGAATCATCCTCCAATCCTGATGTCTTGTTCTTTTTTTGTACAATCCAGCTTCTTGGATTATTTGCTCATCATATAGATTGAAAAAGTATGGTGAAAGGATACAAGCCTGATGCACACCTTTCCTGACTTTAAACCATGCAGTGTCCTCTTGTTCTGTTGGCACGATTACCTCTTGACCCATATACAGATTCCTTAAAAGCACAATTAGGTGTTTTGGAATTCCCGTTCTCTGCAATGTTAGACATAATTTAGTATGATACACACAGTTGAATGTTTTTGCATAGTCAATAAAACACAGGTAGACATCTTGCAATTCTTTGCTTTCAGTGAATATCTGTTTGACATCAGGGATGATATCCTGGTTCCATGTCCTCTTCTGAATCCAGCTTGAATTTCCAGAAGTTCCTTGTCAATATACTGTTGTAGTTGCTTTTGAGTGATCTTGAGCAAAATTTTTCTTGTGTGTGATTTCAATGATATTATTCAGTATTTTCCACAGTCTATTGGATCACTTTGTTTTGGAATGCTCATAAATGTGGATCTCTTCCAGTCAGTTGGCCAGGTAGATGGTGAATGGTAAATACAATATCATAAAGATCACTAAGCCTAATTAAACATAACAAATGATGGCAACAGAAAGATAAACTGCACTTCAGAGACACAAGTATTACAGAGGTTGTGGGTTAGGGTAGGTGCAATGATGGAAGATGTAAATATTTGCAAACCAAATGTTGGAATATGGTGGAAGGCATTTGAGGAAGGAAAAGGAGAAAGTCAATGGATGCCCATTCAGACCTGAATTTGTCTCCCCCTCCCTCCCAATTCAGAGATAGCATCTGGCATAGACACAAAGTATTTTAGGTACTGGTAACTTTAAATGTGGGGGTGTTATCGTCTGACTCACTCTATGCAAAGTGAAAACCCTCTAAAAGTCTTTACTCTGTAGACTAATTATTTAATGGGTGCAGGAAGCCACAAAAGAAACATTTACTCTGGTTTTGGTTTCACCAATGAGGAGGAGCCAGTTAGGATGAGAGAATAAAACAAGCTTCATATGGACAAGAATGGACTTCTCTGGAGTCAACTGGAGAGGCTTGAGGAAGATCTTAGGGAAGAAGTTTTATAAATCTGAAAGCTGTATTGTCTGACTCTCAAAGCAACTATGGTTCCAGAGGAAAATGGTGTTCCAATTCCGTAAAAGACCCCAAGGAAGGAAAAAGGAGAAAAATTTTCACAAGCATTCTAGGGTTTCCAGGACTTCTATCCCTTAACATCCCATCCAGTGGCAGAAGGGTACTCTTCACCCAGGGATGATGCTAGTGGAGAGTGATCAGCAGCCCCACCAGCATTAGGATGCCTACTGAATATGCCTAGGATGGTGATCTATGCCCTGTGGGCTCCACATCTCCCATCCCTCACCTGGTAGCATTGGGCAGCCTAGGGAAGAGCCTTCCAGCACCCAGGCAGCAACAGCAGGCATCAAGCAAGATCACCAGTGACACCACATGAACAAAGCAAAACAAAATTGCACTGCCAGAGATCTGAAAACTAAATTTTAATTGGAAATGAAGTCCTCAAAAGTAAGCTAGAAACTCTAGTAAATACAAAAGTGTGACTATCAAAACAGTAAATGGAAATAACAGTCTTCTAATATCCCAAAATGTCCAAGATAACACTGAAAAACACTTACTGTACTAAAAAAAAAGAAAAAGAAAAAGAAATCACAACTAGAATGAGAAAAGCTCTCTGGTGGCACAGTTGTTAAGAGCTTGGCTCCTAACTAAAAAGATCAGCAGTTTGAATCCACCAGCTGTTCCTTGGAAACCAAATGGTGGAAATTTTACTCTGTCCTATATGGTTTCAACTCAACTCAAAATCATAAAACATGAGTATCAATAGTCTGTGATACATTATGTGTGTATACTCTAGTATTCACTAAGAAAATAATTCAAAGAAATATACTCAAAATGATATTGTCATGAATTTGTGGTCCTTAAAAAATGTGTAGCAGCTTGACTGGGCCATAATTCTCATATTTTGTGGTATTCCTCCATATTGGAATTCCCACCTCTACAATGTTAATGAGAGTGGATGGGCAGCAGTTGTGTTGGTGGGGCAAGATTCTATGTGTAAGTTTATCTTGTGCCTTGAGGCAGTCTCTGGAGATACAAAGGAGAGCAAGTAGCAGAGACATTTAGGGACCTCATACCACCAAGAAAGCAGTACTGAAAACAGAATGCATCCTTTTGCCAGAGGTTCCTGTGCCAGGATGCTCTCATATTGAATTTGGACTCATAGCCCACCAGATTGTGATCATTTCTCATATTGAACTGGAATTTGTAGCTTACTGGACTGCAACAAATAAAATTTCTCTTTTTAAAGCCATCCACTTGTGGTATTTCTGTTAATGCAACACTAGACAACTAAAACAGCCATAGATAAATTAAAATAGAATTCTACAAAGCATTCAAGTAATGCACAAGTTTTTATATTGATGCATCAAATTAATGCAGGAAAACATTGACAAAATCCAATACCCTTCAATCCGACTCGATGGCACTTGGCTTGGCTCATGATGCAAACTCTCAGCAAATAAAGAATAGAGAATCTCAGTTCAAAAAAGAGTATCTGGGTGCGGAGCCAAGATGGCGGACTAAGCACACGTCTCCTTGTATTCCTCTGGAAACGAAGACCTGACGGAGCCTTCTGGTCACCTAGTGACCATGGCACAGGGCTGTTAATTTGGACTTCAAATCACTGAACGAAAAATTTCTCTTTCACTGACTCCAACTCCTGGCTAGCCCTGGTTCTCACACACTGAAGGTAACACACCATTTTGACTTCTTTTTCTCTGTGTTGGCCAGTTGGTAGAGCTTGGTCTTGCCTAGCAGCTAGTTTCAGACACACTACTGGTGGGGTAGGCAGGCAAAATTGCCATATTTTGAGAGCCAGGCTTAGGTCTCTGTTAATCTAGCCACTTTGGGCCTGTCTTTTTATCACTGCCACAGTGTGGTTTGTACAGAACTACACTGCCAGTGTGTGGGATGCCATGCTGGATATGGAGATTTTAGCAGACCTAATTCTTAGCCTGGGAGCCAGCACCTGCAAACATGACAGCGCTTCTCCAACAGAAAAGCAGTAGTTTACTCAGTGTCACCTATGGTGGGGGCCCGGAAACAGAGGCAGAGGACTCACTACGTCTCAGCACCTTTAGCTTCTCTTATCTGCTTACAGTGTGGAGGGCGCCATCTTAGATACAGTGGCTGCAGCTGGACCTAATTCTTAGCTTGGGAGCCAGAGCCTGCCCACAGGAGAGCTCTTTACTACCAGAAAAGCAGTAGATTACACAACATTGCCTAAGGCTGGGCCCTGTCAGCAGAGGCTAACAGGGCAGTAGTATTTCTGTATTTTGAACTAGTTGATACTATCTGGGGTTGAATACAGAGGTGTTTACTTTGCCAGTTGGAAAGAGGGACTTCTACACCTGAAAACCTGACTGACTTGAGAAGTAGTCAGATACCTTTTGTTTTACATTTTAAGACAGCCTAGAGAAACATCTGCAGTCCACCCTCAGAGTGTCTCTCCCAGCCTTTACATACTCCCATGAAACCCAAAAAGCAATAGACCCTTGTGGCATACAAGCAATCACCCATGGCTTCAGAAGGCTCCCACAAAAAACAATCAAGGAGTTTTCCAGATGACGAAACTTTTCTCAAATCATCAGAAGGTGAATACAAAAGAATTATACATGGAGCCCTTCTAGACCTTATGCAAAATGCAGCAGAATAAAAGGAAAAATTAAGCAAGCTGTTCAATCTGATGGAACACCAGTACTCTGAAATCCAACAGATCAAGAACAAAATCAAGGACATAGAAACTTCAATTCAAAGCCAAGAAAACAGAATGGAACAAATGGAAAACAGAATTTCTGACTCAGAAGACAGAGCTGCTGACACCAGCGTTTATGAGGAAAAGTCAGAAAAAAGAAACAAGAAAAATGAAGAAGCATTAAGAAGCATGTGGGACTCTATTAAGAGGAACAACCTTCAATTAATTGGAGTCCCTGAACAGGATGAGATATCTGAGAACACAGAGAGTATCACTGCTGAGCTGCTGACAGTAAACTTCCCAGAAATCATGAAGGAACAGACTATAGATATCTCAGACGCATATTGTACATCACACAATATAGATTTCAAAAGAAAGACTACAAGACATATTATAATCAAGTTTAACAAAATGAAACGTAAGTGGCAACTCTTAAAGGCAGCAAGACTCAAAGCAAAGCTCACATTACAAGGGAAACCCTGTAGGCTTTCATCGTATTTCTCAGCAGAAACCATGCTGGCATGGAGACAGTGGCATGACACATTGAAAGCCTTGAAGTAGAAGAACTTCCAACCAAGAATTAAATATCCCGCAAAACTATCTTTCAAATATGAAAATGAAATTAAGACATTCCCAGATAAACAGAAACTCAGAGACTTTGTAAAAACCAAGCCAAAACTACAAGAAACACTGAAAGAAACTCTTGGCTTTGGCTTACAAGAACAAAACCACTTACTTTATATTTTATAACAACACATCATCCAGAATTCTACTCAGTTAGGGAAGGCTCCAAACTCAATCACAGCTTTAATACTGAAGGAAACAATCCAGTGATTATCTTGAAAACTATGGTGCCATCTTATTAAAAAGAGGGATGTACTACAGTCGTTATAGTCCTTCCAGATGGAGAGGAAGTCAACAAGACTAGTAGAAGCCAAGGTGTTGAAACTTTGTCTTGCATACTGTGGACATGTTGTTAGGAGGCATCAATTGCTGGAGAAGGACACCATGCTTGATAAAGAAGAGAATCAGTGAAAAAGAGAAAATCCTTCAATAAGAAGGACTGACACAGTGGCTGCAACAAGGGATTCAAGCATAACCACGATTGTGAGAGTGGTGCAGGAGTGGACAGTAGTTTTTTTTTTTCAGTTATACATAGATTTGCTATGAATTTGAACTCATTTGACAGCACCTAACAACAAGAGCATGAATCTAACCAAACATGTGCAGGATCTGTATGCTGAAAATTATAAATCATGATAATGATTTATCATTATAAATTACAAATATAAATATCATATATTTATATTGATAAATATAAATATTATAAATTATAAATAATCTACATAAACAGAAAAACATACCTTGCTTAGAGAGTCTAAGACTGAGCATAGCAAATACGTTAACTCATCTCAAAGTGATCTGTAAGTATAATACAATTACTATCAAAATCCTAGAAATTTTCTTTTGTAGAAGTAAAACGCTTATCCTAAACATACATGGAAAGGCATACATTTTTCACTGTAATTTTGAAGAACAACAAATGTGATGAGTCATTCTATGTAATGTTGTGGCTTACAGTATATCTATAGTAATCAAGAGAGTGGAGTGTTGGTAGAGGGATAAACGCATTCATCAATGGAACAAAACAGAAAATCCAAAAACAGATTCACACACATATGCACAACTGATGTTTGACAAGGTGCCAAAGCAATTCAGTGAGGCAAATACAATCTTTTCAACAAATGGTAATGAGTATATAAAAGAGAGAGAAAGAGAAAAAGCTTTGCCTTAAACCTAACACCTGGTACAAAAATCAGTTCTAAATGTATTATGGACTTAATGGTAAAATGCAAAATTGTAGAACTTTTAGGCTAAAACATGGGAGAAAATCTTTGGGACCTAGGATCAGGTAACGAGTTCTTAGATGTGACATCGAGAGCATAATCCATGAAAGGGAAAACTGATAAACCGAAAATTGAAAAAAAAAATTCTAAACAGATAAAAAGACGAGTTATAAATGGTGGATGTGTGGAATTGTGAAATCATGTATTCAGTGAAGAACTGGTACCTGGAAAGCATAAAGGACTTTCAAAACTGAACAGTAAAGAACTGAATACTTCAATTAAAAAGTAGATCAATGGCTGAAGAGATATTTCACCAAGGAGGATGTAGAGATAGCAAATATGTAAGCATATAAAAAAATGTGCCATAATGGAAATGCAAATTAAAACCACAGTTAGATATCACTTTACACCCACCAGAATGGCTAAAATAAAAAATAGTTCGAACACTAAATATTCGTGGAATTGCAAAGAAACTGGACCAGTTGTACATTACTAATAAGAATGTAAAATGGTACAGCCACTCTGAAAAATGTTACGGATATACCAGTTCAGCAACGAAAAGAAACAAGCCCTTGCTATACCCTCAGATCGGATCTATTTCAAGGAAGTTAAAATATGTGAAAAGTACTGTTTGCTTTCATGCTGATTCCAGTTAATAGTATTCCTGAAACAAGAAAATTATAGAGACGAGGAACCAATTAGTGGTTGCCAGATGTTAGAGACTGTAAGAGAGTGGGGCATAGTGAGGGGTTTGTATAACGGGGTAGCAGGAGGGACCTCATGGTGACAGAGCAATTCTGTATGTTGAAGTTGGTGACAATTACACAAATCTACAAATCTTGTGAAATTGCATAGTTTATGTAAAAATTAAAAGCTAGTGAAAGCTGAATAAACTGTATAGATTCTAATTCCCTATTTTTGATATTTTACTCTATTTATGCAAGATGTTATCACAGGGAAAACTGGGTGAAGTATACTTTGAGATCTTCCTATATAGATTTTGCAGCTTCCTGTTAATCTGTAATTATTTTAAATTTAAAATATTAAAAATAAAGTATTCTAAGAGACAGGTATTTTAAAAGACATAGAGAAATATTCCCTAACTACAACAACGTGAGAAGTACTACATGGAATGATGGTAGCAAAATCAGAAGGGCTGAAACTGAGGGCACTAGAAGGTTCTGGTTGTTAGGAAAATTTTTACCACTATCTTCAGGGAAGAAAGGAATGCCAGCTAGACCCACTACTGAGAGTCAATGGTTCAATAATTATAAAACAAACAACAGCACAAATAATAACTTCCATACCTGCAATTTATTGAGGCTTTCTCTGTCAAGAAGAATGCTTTTACTAAAGATACAGGGAAATATTGGAAGAAAAAAATAATGGACCACATGTAGAATTGGCTCCAGCAGATGGAGTCTATCACAACTAGGCAGTGCTGGCTACCACCACTGACTGCTCTGATGTGGATCCCTACAGAGGGTCCTGGACAGAGCTTGAGAAAAATGTAGAACAAAATTCTAACAACAACGACTGAAAAACTGACTTACTGGTCTGACAGAAGCAGGAGAAACCTAGAGAATATGGCCTGTGGACACCCCTTCAGCTCAGTAATGAATTCTCCCCTGAGGTTCACCCTTCAGTCAAAGGTTGGACAGGTCCGTAAAACAAAACAAGCTAAAGGTGGAAGGCCTAGAAGAGAGGAGGGACAGGAAAGTTGGTAATAGGGAAACCAAGGCTGACAAAAGAGAGTGCTGATCTTTTGTGGGATTGTCAACCAATGTCGTAAAACAATACATATACTGAAAAAAAGAGGGGGGATGCTTTATAAACTGAAATTGTTGGGAGAAATGTATCATGGAAGAAAAAAACATGAACCCTGAAGTAGTTGAGGAATTAGGGAAGACTAGAAAAAGTACGTGTCACAGATCTAAAACAGCTTGCAGATGTGATAACAGATGTGTGCTAGATAAAAGTTCATGATATTCTTAAAGGTGGAATTGATGGAATTGAGCTGTTTTAGCATACTGGTACTGATACAATAGAAATACCACAACTGATTTTTTTTTTTTTTTGAAGGAATTCATTTTCTCACAGTTTAGGAGTCTAGAAGTCCAAATTCAGTGTATTGGTGCTATGAGAATTTCCTCTCTGAACCCTCAGGGGGAGGATCTTTTAGTTTCTATAGACTTCACATTCTTTGATTCCATGTGATCACCATATGACAAACATTTTCCCCTTCATGTTTGCTTCACTCTCTGTGCATAATCTGCTCTTTTTATCTTACAAAACTGAGTAGGTTTACAGTAGACCCTACACTGAGATGTCCTCATTCATGTAACAAAGAAAGTCCTTTTCCCAGTGGGATTACGTTCATAGGTACAGAGATTAGGATTCCAATACGTGTTCTGGGGGAACACAATACAGTCCATGAATGCATCCCAGAAATCATGCATTGGCAACAGGAGTAAACATAAAGTCATTAAAGTTCAAACGCTCAGTTATCTAAATATATGGAGATGGGACTGAGTACCAGTTCAAGAGGAAAGATCTGGGATTTTATTTAGCTCCACGCGGAACAAGAGCCAATAGAGTTATCAAGCTTCATAAGAATAAAAATGAAATCTACAGCTGACAAAAAAATACAGAAAGAAGTCTGGGGTCACTAACAATATACAAACACCAGAAGAGAAGCTAGATAACTGGGAACTCATAAAAAGCAAACACTTATGCTCATGAAAAGACTTCATCAAAAGGTTGAAAAGAGAACCTACTGACTGAGAAAAATAAATAGGCTGTGAGATATCTGATAACATCTAGTCTCTAAAATCTGTAAAATACTGCAACACCTCAACAATGAAAAGACAAAGTATACAATTAAAAAATGGGCAAAGGATATGAACAAGTACTTCACCAAAGAAGACATCCAGACAGGTAGCAGATACCTGAGGAAATGGTCATGATTGTTAGCCATTAGAGAAATGCAAATCAAAATTACAATGAGATAGCATCTCACCCCAAAAATGGTGGCACTAACCCAAGAAGTACAAAATAGCAAATGTTGGAAAGGTTGTAGAGCAATTGAACACTTATGCACTGCTTATGGGGATGCAAAATGGTACAACCACTTTGGAAAATGGCTTGGCACTTCCTTAAAAAGCTAGAAATAGAAACGCAATACACTACAACAATCCTACTTCTAGGAATATGTCTTAGAGAAACGAGCCATCACATGAAAAGACATATGCCCGTCCATGTTCATTTGCTGTTGTCAAATTGGTTTGGAGTCATAGCGACCCTATAGGTAACAGTAGAACTGCCCCATAGGGTTTCTGAGGATTGACTGGTGGATTTGAGCTGCTGGCCTTTTGGTTAGCAGTTAACTCTTAACCACTGCACCACTGAGGGCTCCTCTACCATTATAGTCCTACTGATTTGACATGCCATGTCGCCACAACAGTCCCTCCTTTTCTTCCTTACAGCTACCACCCCTTACCATCTCATGTTGTTAGTCTCCTCTCTGTCCTCAGCATTGTTCTCTCCTGCTTGCTTCATTCTGTGACAGTAGGTCATCTCAAGTGTAACTCTGCCTGTGAGCACAGCTTCAGCCCCTTCCAGGATTCCAGTATCTTTCCAATAAATTCCAAATTCATTACTCCCACACTCAGCAGCCACCAAGTTTCCCTCCCAATTTGGGGGCTATTTTTTCTCTATTTCTGAATATAAGGCTGTCTCTAAATATTTCTTTGAATTTTCTGAATATTTCTCCACTATCTTCTTTCTTTAATCCTTTTTATCCTTTAGATTTTAGGACAGTTGTCAACTCTGACCTCCACTGGCCCCATACCACATCCATAATGCCCTTGTGTCTCTCAGACACAGCCAACAGTAGTTGAATGGAAATGCTCCATGTATTGACTGGGGTCATCCTGTCCATCCACCTGTCACCCCTGGACAAGACTGTGGACTCCTTGAGCTAGCAGCTATGTTTATTTCCCTCTGACTCACGGGTACTGAGTGTAGTGTCTAACAGGTAGTAGGTGCTCAGCAAGTTTTACTTGAACTTGATTTGGACATTTTCAGTAATCTTAAGGTATTAGATGTCCAAAGTGCTGCACTCTCCAAATTTTTGACTAGCCAAAGATTATTGTACTCATTTGTATGCAAGTCTTTCTCTGTTATCACTCTCTAAATTCCTAGAGGGCAGAACCTTCATTTTTATACCCCTGTAAAACTGTGGCCAGACATCTTCACTGACAGACACTTATTACTAATATTTAGGATTGGGGGGATCTCAAGATGAGGAACACAGCTGTCAGTGTTCCTAAAAACATAACTCTTAGAAAAGCTTGGAAATTGGATGATGCTAAGTTTTTTTGGAGGATGAGTCTAAGACAATGTTCCCACCAATGACTTTAAATTTTACAAATCTTAGAAGATTTTTGCAAAATCTATCAACAGTGTAACACTGACTAGGAAGGTAAAGAAAACAGAATTTTCCGAATTTCTTAAATCTTGAGTTTAACCTAAGACAAAGTAATTATGAAGCTATGAACATATCCTAGCCAATGAATCCCAAGTGGGGGAAAAAAAAAAAAAAGTGTTCTCTATCAGTCATAAGAGAAATTCCCTTTAAGAAATTCTAAAGGAATCACATTAAAAACATGTGGTATTTGGCTTCAGCCTTGTGGAATTCTGACATCCTCTTTTTGTATTGCTATTTGATCATGTAATCTACATGGAGGAATAACACACTAAGAAAAAGAGTGTGTTTAATAAGCTTTGGCTTTTGTGTAGAGGAAAATACTTAAATACAATATAAAGAAATTGTAAAACTAGAACTAGATACTAAATAAGGAATCCCTCCGTGATGTAAATGCTTAATGGGCTAGACTGCAAACCAAAAGGTCAGTGGTTTGAGTCTACCTGGAGGCACCTCAAAAGAAAGGCCTGGTGATCTATTTCTGAAAACTCAACCATTAAACCCTATGGAGCACAACTCTGATCTGACATACATAGGGTCACCATGAGTCAGAGTCAACTTTATGACAACTACTTTTTGATATAGGAAAGATAACAGTATTTTTAGCATTCCAAAAATTCTAAATTTAAGCCTTCCAGAAATATATTAATAAGAATCAGATTCCAAAATTGATAGACAGAAAACTTAATTTTCTTATCAACCTGCCTACTCTTATAGTGTCAGCAGAGAGAACATATTAGCAAGTAATCTCATTACTGGGGAGCAGTACTTTACCATTAATCTCTAAGGTCTCCATTGCACGGAACATGGTTTGGTGGAGGGCTTCTTCTTTGATGCTCCTCAAAAACTCGTCGTCATTGAAAATCTTATTTTCAATTGCTGAGCTTTATAGGGGCAAAGTCCCAGAGCCAGCAGAAATACTGCCCTCAAGAGGAACCACTTGGAGGAAAGATTGCTCCCATTTAACTACTTCGGTGAGATGTAGGGCACAAGATACTTCCCGTTGACCCGATTTCTAAATTCGCAAAAAGTTTCTCAATGTGATCAGGACCAGGCATTTTTCAAAAACTCACTCTTCACACTGGGAGCTCCTTCCCACTATAACTGCTTGTTAGAGGGGGGCCAGGTGGGCTTGGGCCATAAGTTATAGACACCTCACCACCCCTTTGCTCCCAGGCCCCTGAGAGCTAAGAGCTTCATGACAGAGTCAGAAGTTTCTCTTTCTCTTCTCTGCCTATTGAAGCCAAATATGTAATCCAAATATGTAATCTTACAAGATCCCCAGGTGCTTTATAGCTCTCTACACACATCTCAGCACTTAATTATTCTTCCCCTTGTAGTTTTTTTCAAATTCTTTGAGTGTGTGCATGTGTATGTTTATGTGGGTGAGTGCATGTATGTGCAGTCTGACTTCAGTGACAAATGGGAACTTTGAGCACTGAAACCTCCTCTGTATCTCCCTTAAGTGGCATTCCTAACCAGGGAGGTTGTATAGCACGGTGGGTAAGACACGAATGAAAAGGGTAGAACGTGGATTTACATTTCACTTCTTCCACACAGTGGCTGTGTGACCTTGGGCAAATCACTGACTTTTTCAGAGTCTCCCTTTCCTCATTTGTAAAAGGTAGAAGATGGTAATAGCTGTTGTGAGTGTTAAAAGAAGTTCACGGGTGGTACAAATGATTAACATGCTCATTTGTTAACCAACCAGTTGGAGATAACCAAGAGTCCACTCAGATGTGCTTCAGAAGAAAGGCCTGGCAATCTACTTCCTCAAAGATCAGCACAGATCCACCGTGATACACATAGGGTACCGTGAGCCAAAATTGGCTCTGTGGCAACTGGTAGTGGTTGAGAATTAAACTAACATGTCTACGTGCCACTTGGTACATAGCAAGCCTGATGGCCATGTTGCTATTGCCACTAGAGACAGTGAGGACTTACTGGGTGCCAGACTAAAAAATGTTCTTTGCCTGAAAGAAGCTCATAGTTTAATATGCATCAAATCGGGGAAGAGTCTGTTAAGTCCACTGATGACTAAAGCACTTAGGAAGTGGAAGGAAGCATATAAATACCAAAAAACTTTATCAATAGAATAAAAGAGACACCAGAGCTGGATTCTGAGAGATCACTGGGAGTTTGTCAGGAGAGCAGGACAAGGCAAAGGCCTTCCGGGCAGGAAAGAGGCAGGCACAGCCTGAAAGAGGAAGAGCAGCTTTGCACAAGAGAATGTGAAAAATGTGGTCTATTTGGAAGGAAAATGGTGACGAACACAGACAGCAGGAGACAAGGCTGTGCTAGGCTAAGCCACTTCCTTAGGCGTGTGGCCTGTCAGAAAGCAAAGGGGAAAGAAACTCAGGAAAATGAGAGTTACTAACAGGGCCACACAAGGCAGAGCTTGCTGGCTGAGTCACGGATTTCAAAACTCAGGAAGTCCCTGCCTTTGGCAGGGGGCTGGGAGCAGGAGCTCGGGCAGAAAATGTGAAAAGGAGAGAGTCAGAAGTGAGGAAGTGAAGGGGCCGACAGCTCACTCCAGAAATAGCGGTTTAGCAGTGACAGACAAGAGGGGCTGCAAGGGCTTCCCCACCAAGTGGGAAACCCCCCAGCAAAGGGCCCTTGACTGGGCTGAATGCCCTCCCTCTGCCTAGTGAGCTCTGCTCAGACACTGGCAATCCTCATACACATGTGTGGGTGGGGAAGGGTTGAGGGGGTTTGCCGTAACAGTGGGGTGACTACTGAATGCATTCATTCTTGGGGGACACATAAAATGGATGTGAAGTGTGTCCCTAGGTGGTGCAAACAGTTAATGAGCCAGGCTGCTAACTGAAAGGTTAGAGGTTTGAATTCACAGAGTGACCTTGGAAGAAAGTCTTGACATTTCTACTACTGAAAAATCAGTTGCTAAAAACCTTCTGGAGCCCAGTTCCGCTCTGACACCCCATGGGGTCATCAGAAGTTGAAACTGACTCTGTAGCAACTGGTTATTGGTTCTTAGTTGTTTTACCTGTGAAGCCAGACAGACTTGAGTACAAGTCTTGACTGTCATTAACTTGCTGTGTGACCTTGGGTGATTAACTGCTCTGAATTTACCTTCTCTGTAGAGATTAAAACGCCTGCTTCATGGAAGGCATTGTTGAGGTGACCATGTGAAGCACAGAGTGGGGTTCAGTGATGGTAACTTGTAATGTATTAGCTGTCATCAGCATCTAATAGGGGCCCTGTTGGTACAATTGTGAAGCTGGAGACCTGAAAAGCAGTTTTTTTCTAGCAACAGGAAGAAACTGAGGCCAGGGACCTGAGAGGCTTTGTTTCAGAGCCATCACCCAGGTCCCCGTGAGAAACATGACACTCACACCCCACAGGGCCTAAATGGTGATGCTGAGAGGGAAATATGACATTAAACAACATCCCTCTCTCTGTTTTGAAAGTGTTGTGTTTTAAATATATGACTTAGAACTGCCCTGGGGAAAAGAACAACAGAAGAGTCAGGCAGGTCTGATAACTGCTTGTTTTTTTAAAGATTTTTATTTTTATTTTTTTTCAGGTGACCAGACCAGACGATGCCAGTGTTGGCCCTCCTGCCCCTAGAAAGGGCCCAAAAGGAGACCTTGAAACCCAGGCTGTTTTGCTGACCACTTCCGGCACCTGCCGTGATTATCTCACCCTGGCACCTGCAGGTAACTTTCCCTTTTATAAACACCTCTGGTCTGACCAGGGAGAGGCAGACTTCAGAGCAACTATCACCTGTGCCACATGGGTGTAGCTGGTGCACAATTAAAATCTTTGATTCATTTCACCCTAACCTCCTGTCTCAGAGGTTGACTCATGGCAAGAGGCATGAACTTTAATATAAACCCCACTTTAACCCCTGGGCTTTGATCCAGGAACTCACATAGAGAAGCTTTTTAAAAAACACACATGCTAGTCCCCCACACCCAGCCTTGAGCTCTGGTTTATAAATGCCTCAGAACCCAAACCTGAACCAACCATCGAGTCAATCACAACTTATGGCAACAGAGGAGAAATGAGTTCCTTTATGTGTCCTTTGCCTTAGTTCTTTAGAACTTAGTTCTTTAGAGCTAAGCATGCATGACAGAGGGTCTCAGTCATCTAGTGCTGCTATAACAGAAATACCACAAGTGGATGCCTTTAAAAAGAGAAACTTTATTCTGTCACAGGCCAGTAGGCTACAAGTCCAAAATCAGGGCATCAGCTCCCGAGGAAGTCTATCTCTGTTTGGCTCTTGTCATCAGTCTTCTGCACTGAGAGCTACTGAGGTTTGGAGACTCCTGATCATTCCTAAAGGACACAGTCTGCTCTCAGCATTGCTTCTTGGTAGTACGGGGTCCCCAATTCTCTGCCTGCTTACCTTGCCTTTATATCCCAAGAGATAGCCTCAAAGCACAATACAATCTTGCACATTGAGTCCTTCTGTACCAACATACTGCTGCCCTTCCTCCCTCATTAACATCTTATAGGCAGGGTTTACAAGATATAGAAACATCACACAATACCAGGAATCACAGACTAGTAAAATTGCTACACATATTTTTAAGGGGACACAATTCAATCCATGACGGAGAGAAAGGCCTGCTTGCTTGCACAGCAAAGAGCAGCTGAAAGAGCTGTCTTTCACTGAAGAAGGGAGGGATGTGCTCTCCACTTTGGAGGAGACTCACAGACTTTTCCTACATGCTTCCTGACCCTGATTCCTGGTTGTAGTCTCTTGATCTTGATCCTGAGTTGTACACCATTACTTCTATAAAAACTTCAAAGCTTCTTAACTGTAAGTGTTGTCTGTGAGTTCTGTGTTATCATTTCAATGAATTATTGAACTCAGAAGTAGAGAGTGCCATGGGGAGGATGGTTGGTGTCAGAATTGGTGAAAAGGTGAGTAGAGGAATATCTGATCTCTACATTATAGGGATCAGCCTTGCGCTGATCTTGATTCTCATTATCCCCTTTGAAGTCAGACAAATCCTGATGCTACTACTACTACTACCCATTTACAATAATTCTGTGTATGTTAGAATAGAATTGTGCTTCATAGAGTTTTCAGTGGCTGTGATATTTTGAAACTAGATAGCTGGACTTCTATTCTCAGTTACATCTGAGTAAACTCAAATTTTTCCTCAATTCTTTAGTTTGCACCAAGCATGTTAACCATTTCTGTCATCCAGGGACTTTTATAAGCCCCATAGAGGTTTCTAAAGTACAGCCAGGTGGAAGGCGCTTTATGGATTGAATTGTGCTCCTCAAAACTATCTGTCCAATTGGCCATGGTTCCCAGTATTGTGTGATTGTCCACCATTTTGTCATCTGATATGATTTTCCTCTGTGTTGTAAATCCTATCTCTATGATGTTAATGAGATAAATTTATTGGCAATTATATTAGTGAGGTAGATTAGATGGTGTCTTCAGCCAATATCTTTTAAAATATGAACGAGAGAAGCAAGACAGGACCACTGAGCAGAAGAGTGAAACTTTTACATGCAGCGCTGAGATCGGTGGGAGTCCTCACCATTCCATCCTAGGAGGACCCATTAGTCTGAATCACATGAAACTGCTGGTAGTCCTTCCTTTTGGAACACCAAAAATGAATATATCATCCCATGATTCAAGCTAACACATCATCTGTGCTCCAGCTTGGGACTCAGGACCAGTCTAGGATGAGGCAAGAGATGCAGTTTCTAGGGATGCAAAAGAATTGGTAATCAGGATAAAAAACCTAAAAAATCCAAACCCGCTGTGGTCAAATCAATTCTGACTCATACTGAGCCTATAGGACAGGGTAGAGCTGCCTCATAGAGTTTCCAAGAAGCACCTGGTGGATTTAAACCACTGATCTTTTGGTTAGCAGGTGTAGTAGTTAACCACTCTGCAACTAGGGCTTCCAGTAATCAAGATAAATAATATTTTAATGCAATGCTTTAAACATCAAAACTAATGTCCCCCCCCCCCGAAAAAATCCAACTTTGGTAAACAAAAGAGCTCTTATTGAAAAGTATCTTAAATTATGTCAGCCTGAAATGTACAACTATTGCATTACCAACATCACTTTTAAAAATCCCCAAATCTCTCATGACGTATGGAAGCACACAATTTGGAAAATATTGTACAGTCTCTTCTAAGTCTACTTGGACATGTTTATCTCCAGGAACAAGAATCTATTTCTTCCCTTGAGCACTGGATGAAGTGATCAACTTACATTTAGACCTTTCATCCATGAAGAAATGTAGGCTTTGGTTTTATGCTTCAGGTAGAACGTGTATAATTGGATTGGAGTATTTACATCTATGTAAAGAATGGTTCCAATGTAGTTATACCAACTCGGGATGTTCTACAAAGTGACAGCCCATGGTGCTTTATCAGACAGAGATAATGAGGTTAGGGTCACAGGAAAGTGTGACCTCACTCTTGATGGCCCTTGCAGTGCTTGATTTTCTGTGAAATATTATTGATTGCTGTCTAGTTGGTTCTGACTCATAGCTACCCCAAGTATGACAAAATGAAACACTAACTATTCGTGCACCATCCTCATGATGATTAGTGTGCTAGTTACGTAGTGCTGCTGTGATGGAAATATCACAAATAGATGGCTTTAACGAAGAGAACATCATTCTTTCACAGTCGAGTCAGATACAAGTTCAAATTCAGGGTGTCAACTCCAGGAGTAGGTAATGTCTCTCTGTCAGTCCTAAGGGAAGGTCCTTGTCATCAATCTTTTCTAAGAGAATTTCAGCTTAGGGACCCCAGTGCCTAGGGGCATTCCTCCCTCTTGTTTCCTCATTCTTGGTGGCATGGGTATTCCTATCTCTCTGCTCACTTCTGTTTTTCATATCTCAAGAAAAATTTACTCAACACACAATCTAATCTGATAGATAGGGTCCTACCTCATTAATATAACTGCCTCTAGTCCTGCCTCATTAATATCATAAACGTAGGATTTACAACACATAGGAAAAATCACATCAGATGACAAAATGCTGGACCATTTTCACACAGTACTGAAAATCATGGTCTAGCCAAGTTGGCATATGTTTTAGGGGCCACAATTCTACCTTTTGACCCCCACAAGTTAAAGCCTTTTCCACGTGTAAAGCACATTTACCCTATCAAATCATAGCAAAAGTCTTATATCATCTCCAAGTACAAAATCCATAAATTCTTCTTCATCTGTGAAGTCTAGAAAATGAGTTATCTGTTTCTGGAGTACAATAATGGGACAGGCACAAGGTAGACATTTCCATTACAAATGCAAAGAAGGAATAATAGGCACCAAGCAAGTCAGCAGAACATTATGTTAGCCCTCATGGCTAGAAAATAATCCTCTCTTCACTGAGACCGTTTAGGCAATGGTCCAGCTCTCCAGACTCTGAGTGTTGGCCACACTCTCTGGAGTCTGGATGAAGGACCAAGGACCTTGGTCTTCAGCTCTGTCTTCCAGGCCCACTGGAATAGCAACTCTGCTCCCTCAGCTTTGGGAGGCCCTATTATCCTAGTCCATCTAAATGGTGTCCTTACCCATTTTCCCCCAGCAGGCCCCATTCTTATGCTCTTGAGGAATATTAGCTCTGCCTCAAAGCTTTGGGCAGCAGATCTTATCCCATCCCCCTGAAAAAAAAAAAAAAAACTTCAAGGACCAAACCCAGTGCCATAAAGTCAATCCCAACTCACAGCCACCCTACTAGACAGAGTAGAACTGCTCCACAGAGTTTCCAAGGAGAGCTTGGTGGATTTTAACTGCTGACCTTTTGGTTAGCAGCCTGTAAACACTTAACCACTACGCCATCAGGGTTTTCAACCCCACTCCCCTGACACTCGCAAAATGCAGCCCCATACTCCAGAACCCAGTTGGTGAGCATCTGACTTTTTGAAACCTTGAAAGCTATGGCTTCCCCTTAGCAACCTCAGAGATCATGGCTCCACCCTTGGGGATTCCAGAGGTCATGCCCTTAGTCTTTGCTTTCTCTGTTCCTTGTCTCTTCAGCTTCTGCTTCCTGGTTCGTTGGCTTCTGAGCCGTTTCAGTCACACCTCTGGGTCTGCCTGCTAGGGCAAGGGTTCCAAAGTTCTTTAGCTCCACCCAGACGCATCCCACTCCGCTAGTAAACTTCAGCCAGAAGGCAGTCAGCTCACTTCTTCTGTGGGTTGGCGAGCGCAGAGGCACCCCACTCTGCCCAGAAACCTCCTGCCAAAAGCGCTCAGCTCTCTTGTTCCACGAGTCAGCTCCAGCACAGTCTCATACTGATCTCCTGCTGTTTCTCCCCTGCTGCTTCTCACAGTCTGCATGGACTCCAGTGTAACAGCTCTCCTCATTTCCTTCTGAGCTCTCACCAGAATTGTCTTCCACACAAATCAAATCTACTGCTGTAAAGTCAATTTCCACCAACAGACTTTTCAAGGCAATCTAGGCTTTTACTATTAGGCAGTCTGAAACTCTTTGGGCTACTATCCAGTTGTAGTTTCAAAACAGGTTCCACATTTAGGTATTTGTCAGAGCAGCATCCCACCCTTGGCACGAAATTTTGTCTTAGTTACCTAGGGCTGCTGTAACAGAAATACTATAAATGAATGACCTTAATAAAGAGAAATTTATTCTGTCACTAGTTAGGAGACTAGAAGCCCAAATTGGGGGTTCCACTTCCAGGAGAAGGCTTTCTCTGTCAGCTCTGGGCAAAAGTCTTTGTCATCAATTTTTTCCTGGCCTAGGAGATTCTCAGTGCAAGAACCTTGGATCTAAGGGACATATCTGCTCTCAGCGCTAATTTCTTGGTAGTACGAGGTCCTTTAGGCTTTCTGCTCACTACTCGTCTTCATTTATTTGTTTTTTGTAATATTTTATTGTGCTGTAAGTGAAAGTTTACAATCCAAGTCAATCAGTAATATAAAAACTTAACACACTGCTGTGAAACTTTATCTACTCTCCTCATTTTGTGACACCACACTCCTCCTTTCCGCCCTGTATTTCCCGTGTCCCTTCAATCAGCTCCTGCCCCTCTCTGCACTATTATTTCGTCTCTACACAGTTGCTGTCCAGTTACATTCATGTCTTAAGCCAAGAAGCACACTCTTTGCCAGTATCATTTTATGTCTTGTAGTACAGCCCAATCTTCATCTGAAGAGTGGGTATCAGGAACAATTTCAGTTCTCTGCTAGTAAAGAGTCCAGGGACAATGTCTTCCAGAGAACTTTTAGTCTGTAAGACCATCAAGTCTGGTCTTTTCAATGAGTTCTAGCTCTGCATATCAATTTTTTTTTTCACTATGTCAGGGCCTCTGTGTTGCATTCCTGTCAGGACAGTCACTGGTAGTGGCTGGGCACAATCTATTTCTTCTGGTCTCAAGGGTTTTCTTTTTAGGTCTTTGATACCTTTTGAGTTAGTTTTTGTGCATAGTGTAAAATATGGGGATTGTTTCTTTAATTTCCAGATGAATATCCAGTCTCTGGATTATGTGATCCTTCCTGTCTCTTAGGCTCATATTTTCCACGTCTTTATCTTGCCCCTAGGGTCGCCATGAGTCGCATCCAACTCTACAGCACCTGGCTGGCTTAATTATCTATTGGTGCTACTTAAAGGGCTACCTGGTAGTCTTTAAGATCCAGCCACCACTCACCAAGGTGAATACAGAACATTTTCTTTAAAAACTTTTTTGTGGCATTTCACCTAGATGTCTCCTGAAACCATGATTCCCAGATTCCTGTCCTGCCATTCTGTCTTTCCAAGTATTGGGTTATATTTAGGAAACCTATTAGCTTTTCCTTACTCTAGCTGTGCTGACCTTTCCTTGAGGGCACACCAGCACTCCCTTCACCAAACCCCAATTCCTGTCTGCTGTCTAAACAGTGAATACCACTTTCCCTCCCTCCCCACCCTTGTAGCCATCAAAGATTGTTTTCTACTGTTTGAACTCTTTCTTAAGGATTATAATAATGCCAAGAATGGCCTCATATAATATTTGCCCTTTTGCAACTGAATAATTTCACTCAGCATATAGTACCTTCCAGATTCCTCCATGTTATGAGATGTATCCTAAGATCATTGTTGTTCTTTATCACAGCATAGTATTGTAGCATAGTATTCTAGCCACTGTGTGATACCATAGTTTGTTTATCCTTTCATCTGTTTATGGGCACCTAGGTGGATTCCATTTTTTTGCTGTTGTGGACAATGCTATAACAAACATTGGTGTGCATGTAACTGTTAGTGTGACGGCTCTTATTTCTCTAAGATATATTGCAAAGAGTGAGATTTCTGGATTGCTTTTTAAGATTTCCAAAGTGGTTGTGCCGTTTCCCATTCCCACTAGTCTTTCTGTAGCCTTTCTAACATTTATTATTTTGTGGTTTGGGGATTAATGTTTTTAGATCATTGGCTGAGATGGCTTTTCATTGTAGCTTTGATTTGGATTTCTCTAGTGGTTAGTGATCATTGGCATTTGCTCATGTACCTGATAGCCACTTGGATGTCATTGTTGGTGAAGCATTTGTTCATATCCTTCACCCATTTTTAAATTGGATTATTTGTCTTTCTCTTGTTGAGGTTTTGCAATACTTTATAGATTATTGAGATTAGACTCTGATGGAATTTCCCATGCCCCAAACTTCTTTCCAAGTCTGCAGGTAGTCTTTTTACTCTTTTGGCATTTGTGCATTGTAAGTAATGTTTTATAATCTGTGCTGTGTAATAGAGCTACCAGCATTATACCTGTTTTTTCTTCCATGATTTGTATTGCTTCAGATTTTATCTTTAGGTTTTTGATCCCTTTTCAGCTAGTTTTGAGCATGGTGTAAAATATGGATCATGTTTCTTTAATTTTCAAATGAATCTCCAGTTATGCCAACACCATTTTGTAAAGACACTGCTTTTTCCCAGTTAACAGACTTCAGGCATTTGTCCAGCACCAGTTGCTCAGGTGGATGATTTAATATTTGGATACTCAATTCTTTTCCACTAGTCCGTGTATCTGTTGTTGTACCTGCTTTAGGCTGTTTTGATTACTGTGGCAGAGTAATAGGTTCTAAATTGAGGTAAAGTGAGGCCTCCCACTTTGCTCTTCTTCTTTAGCAACACTTCACTTATCTTGGGTTTATGAAGTTTGTGATTTGTTTCTCCATGGCATTAAAGAAAGGCTATTGGGATATGTGTTGGGATTTTATTGTATCCATAGATCACTTTGGGTCGAATAGACATTTTCACAAAGTTGGGTCTTCCTATTAATGAGTAAGGTAGCTGTCTCCACTTACATAGATCTCTGTTGTTTTCTCACAGTAATGTCTTGTAATATTCTTTGTACTGGTCTTTTACATCTCTAGTTTAGATTTATTCCTAAGTAGTTTATGTTCCTGGAGTTTGTTGTAAGTAGTATTGATCCTGTGATTCCCTCTACAATATTCTCTTTTTGTTGGTGTAAAGGGGTTCAACTGATTTTTACGTGTTTATCTCATATCTTGATGCTTCACTGAAATTCTATTAGTTCCAGTACTTTTTTTTTTTTTTTTGGTAGATTCTTCAGGTTTTTATGTGTATAAGTTCATATCATCTGCAAAGAAGAGATACTTTTAATTCTTTCTTAATAATTTGGATGCCTTTTATCTCTTTTTTCTTGATTGATTGTTCTGGCTAGAAATTCCAGCACAATGTTGAAAAAATTGGTGACAATGGGCATGTTTGTCTGGTTCTCTTTCTCAAAGGGAGTGCTTTCAGACTCTTCTCCATTCAGGATGAGGTTGGCTGTTGGCTTTATATAAATGCTTTTTATTATGTTAAGGAATTTCTCTTCTACTCCTGTTTTGCTGAGCTTTTAACATGAATAGGTGTTGGAGTCTGTCAAATGCATTTTCTGCATAGATTGATAAAATCAGGTAGTTCTTGTGCTTTTTTTATTCATGTGGTAGATTAGATTGATTTTCTAATGTTGAGTCAACCCTACATCCCTAGTATGAATCCCACTAAGTCATGGTGAATTATTATTACTGTTATTATTTGGCGTGCTGTTGAATTCCATTGGCTAGAATTTTGTTGTGGATATTTGCATCTAAGTTAATAAGAGATACTGGTCTTTTATTTTCCTTTTCTGTGGTGTCTTTACTTGGTTTTCCTATCAGGGTTATGCTAGCTTCATAGAATGAGTTCAGCAGTATTTCTTCCTTCTCTGTGTCTGACATACCGTTAGTAATAGTGGAGTTAACTCTTCTCCGCAAGTTTGGTAGAATTCTCCAGTGAAGCCATCTTGGCCAGGCCTTCTTTGGCGTGGCAGTTTTCTCATTACCTTTTCAATCTCCTTTTGCTATGGGTTAATTTAGCTGTTGTACCTCTGTTTGTGTTAGCTTCAGTAGGCAGTGTATTTCCAGAAATTTGTCCATTTCCTCTAGACTTTCAAATTTCTTAAAATACAGTTCTTCATAGTAGTCTGTTATGATTTTTTAGTTGTTTTTTTTTAATTTCAGTTGGGCCTGTTGTGATATCACCAATTTCATTTCTTATTTGGATTATTTGCTTCCTCCCCTGTTTTTCTTTTGTCAGTTTGACCAGTGGCTCACCAATTTTGTTGATGTTTTCAGAGAAACAGTTAACTTCTTAAGTCTTTCAATTATTTTTCTATTCTCTAATTCATTTGCTTCGCTCTAATTTCTACTATTTGCTTTCTTCTAGTGTCTGAGGGCTTCTTTTATTGCTCTCTTTCTATTTTTTCAAGTTGTATGGTTTGACTTGGGCCATTTCTTCTTTTGGGACCGTCTTAGGCTGGGTTTTCTAGGGAAGCAAAACAAATAACACATATAAGTACAAGGAAAGATTTATATATGAAGGAAAGAGCTCATGAAATTGTGGAAGCTGAGCATCTCAAGTTCTGGCACAAGCCCCATGCAGCCACAGTATCTGGTGAACCCAACATCAGCAGGTCAGGGGCCAGAATTCTAAACTACTAGCTGTGTACATTGGCAGATCCCAAGTTGGCCACAAGACTGTGAGGTCTCTGCTGACTCACAGAGCTACAGAGGCTGGAGAACTCATAATTAGCAGGTCAGAGAATAGGACTCTCGATAGCAGCCTGTAAGTGTTGGTGAATCCAATAGCTGCTAGTTCAGATCCAGGAGCCAGATGCAAACAAGTACAGGAGCTCCTGGCAACGTGAGCAGATGGGAAGTAGATGGTGGAAGGCTGAGAGATGAGAGCTGAGGGGATGGAAGCCACCACAAGCCACTCCCCTGCTACTTGATACAGCAGCAAAACATGGAATTGCCAAGTTCACACAATCTTGACCACCATAGGATGTGTACATTTATTGGGATAAATTGACCTCTGAGCACTGCTTTCACTGTGCCCACAGGTTCTGATAGGCTGTGTTTTCATTCTCTTTTGATTTTGTGAATTTCTTTATTTCACCATTAATTTTTCTCAAGGGTTTTTGAGAAAGCTGTTATTCAGTTGCCATGTGTTTGATTTTTTTTTCCCTTACTTTTTCTGTTACTGATTTCTACTATTAGGGCTTTATGGTGTGAAAAAATGCTTTGTAATATTTCAATGTTTTGAACTTTGTTAAGGCTTGCTATGTGGCCTAATAAGTGTTCTGTTCTGGATAATGATCCATGTGCATTAGAAAAGAAAGTATACTTGTCTGCTATTGGATGGAGTGTTTTGGATATATCTATGAGGTCAAGTTGGTTGATTGTGACATTTAGATCTTCGATGTTGTTATATAGCTTTTTTTTCTGGATATTCTGTCCTTCACTAAAAGTGGTGTGTTGAAGTCTCCTACTACTATTGTGGAGCTTTCTATTTCTGTTTTCAATGTAGGTAGAGTTTGTTTTGTGTATTTGGGGACCTTGTGGAGGTTTGCTTGCTGCTGTGATGCTGGAAGCCATACCACTGGTATTTAGGTACCAGGAGGGTCACTCATGATAAGCAGTTTTCAGCTGAGCTTCCAGACTAAGATAGACTAGGAAGAAGGACCTGGAAGTCTACTTCTGAAAGGAATTAGCCAGGGAAAACCTTTATGAATAGCTGCAAATATTGTCAGATATGGTGCCTGAAAGTGAGCCCCATCCAAAAGTTGGAAGGCACTTGGAAGGCAACTAGGGAAAAGCTATCTCTTCAAAGTACAGTCAATCATAATGACATGAATGGAGTAAGGCCTCCGGGGTCTTTGTTAACTGACGTGGCACGACTTGAAATGAGAAGAAACAGTGGCAAACATCATTATATGTAGGATATCATCCTCCTGACCTCTGGCTGGAGGAAGGAGTGTGGGTGGAGAGGAGGTGACAGGAGACTGTTGGGAGGATGAGGCATGTGTGGAGCAGAGAAGAATAGTGTGCTGCCACTGGACAGGGAGAGCAGTGGAAGCTGCATATAGGTGGGCATGTAAATTTATATGGGAATGTACATTTTCACTCAGTCATATTAAATTAAAAAAATAAAATAAATTGGGACAGGGAACATATGAAGTGTGAAACTAGGAAAATTGGAAATAATAAAAAATGAAATGGAACACATAAACATCAATATCCTAGGCATTGTTGAGCTGAAATGGACTGGTTTTGGCCATTTTGAATCTGACAGTCATATGGCCTATGCTTGGAATGAATGCTTGAAGAGCAATAGTGCTGCATTCGTCATCAAAAAACATTACAAGATCTATCCTGAAGTACAATACTGTCAGTGTTAGAAACATGTGGGATTCTATCAAGAGGAATAAGCTCTGATTAAGGGGAATTCCTGAACAGGGAGGGATACCTGAAAACAGAGAGTATTGTTGCTGAGCTGCTGACAAAAAACTTCCCTGAAATTATGACAGAGAACATAGATATAGGTGTATCTAACGCCACAAAAAGTAGACCCTAAAAGAAAGACACCAAGCCATATTATAACCAAGCTTAACAAAATGATAGATAAGCAGAAACTCTTCAAGACAGCAAGACTCTAAGCAAAGTTAACATTCAGAGAAGAGCCCTGAAGGCTTCTGTCTGACTTCTCGGCAGAAATGATGCTGGCAAGCAGGCCGTGGGAAAACACATCCAAAGTTTTGAAGGAGAAAAACTTCTAGTCACGAATCACGTATACTACAAAACTGTCTTTCCAATATGAAGATGAAATTAAGACATTCACAGATAAACAGAAACTTAGAGACTTTGTAAAACCCAAACCAAAGCTTCAAGAAAAGCTGAAAGCAGCTCTTTGCTTAGGAAAACAAAACAATTAGCTTTATATTTAAGGAGGTAGTGCAGGACACAACATCCAGAAACTTTTCTGGTTAAGGAAGTCACAAAACTTAATTAAAGCTATAATATTAAAAAAAGGGATCCAGTGATCATATCATGAAATCTATGATACATCACATTAAAAAGAGGGATATACTACACTAGTTATAGATGGGGAGAAAGCTAATAAGATATGTAGAAATTAAAATTGGGTTAAAACTTAGATTATTAAGGGGGATCATAAGGGTAGCCCCAAAGCACAGTAAAAATGTAGCTTATCAAAACAAGAAACGTAACACAGGAGCCCCAACAAACATAAAATTAGCCACAAAGAGAGTGCAAAACCAATCCATAAATAAGAATGACCCAGAACAGAATATTAAGAGCAAAAGAGAAAACAGTCACACAAAAATAAATGCGTCAATATGACAGCACTAAACACATACCTATCAATAATTACACTAAACGTAAATGGACTGAATGTTCCAATAAAGAGACAAGAAGTGCCATCTTGGATCAAAAGACATGACCCCTCACCTTAGACTTAAAGATATGAACAAACTGAAAATTAAAGGATGGAATAATATATACCAAGCTAACAATATGCAAAGAAGATCAGGTATGGCAATACTAGTCTCAGATAAAATAGATTTTACTCTAAAATCCACCGTAGTGGACAAGGATGGTCACTATTTATTGCTGAAAAGTTCAATACACACACAGGACTTAACAATATTAAATATTTATGCACCCAATACTAGAGCATGTAAATACATTGAATGAACACTGATCACATTAAAAAGAGGTAGATCACTTCACAATAATGGTTGGAGGCTTCAACACTCCACATCAGTAATGGATAGATCTCCTGGAAAAAGTCTCAGTAAAGAAACAGAGGATCTTATTGCAATTATTAATCAACTAGACCCTAGGGTCACCATGAGTCGGATCCAACTCAACGGCACTTGGCCTTGGCAGACCTCATTGATATATACAGAACTTTTTATCCATCAGCAGATAACTACACCTTCTTCTTCAGTGCATATGCAACGTGCACGTGTTCAGACATAAAGAAAAGCTCAACAGAATCCAAATGATTGAATTACTGCAAAGCATCTTCTCAAACCATAAAGCCACAAAAGTCGAAATCAATAGCAGAAAAACCATAAATAGAAATTGGAGCTCATGAAAACTGAACAACACCTTCCTCAAAAAGCTGTTGATTAGAGAAGAAGTCAAGGATAAAATAAAGAAATTTATGGATTCCAATGACAATGAAAACACTACCTACTAGAAAGTATGGGATATAACTAAAGAAGTACTCAGAGGTCAATTTATCTCTATGAATGCACACATCCAGAAGGAATAAAGGACCCAAACCAAAGAATTAACCCTACAGTATGAACAAATAGAAAGAGAGAAACAGAGGAACCCCTCAGACACGAGAAGAAAACAGATCATAAAGAATAGAGCAGAACTAAATGAATTAGAGAATAGACTAACAATTGAAAAAATTGATAAGACCAAAAGTTGTTTTTTTGAAAAGATCAACAAAATTGACAAACCACTGGCAAAACTTACTAAAGAAAAACAGGAGAGGAAACAAATAACTGGAATAAGAAGTGAGATGGAAGATGTCACAACAGATCCAAAAGAACCAAAAAGTACCATAACAGAATACTATGAAAGACTGTAGTCTAACAGATTTGAAAACACAGAGGAAATGGACAGTTTTCTAGATTCATATCACCTACCAAAATTATCACAAGGAGAAGTACAACAGATTAACAAACCCCTCAGAAAGGAAGAGATTGAAAATATCATAAAAAATTACCAAGCAAAACCAGCCCTGGCCCAGATGGCTACACCTCAGGATTCTACCAAGCTTTACAGAAGAGGTAACTTCATTACTACTGAGACTATTTCACAGCATAGAAAGGGATGGAATACTCCCAAATTCGTCCTATGAAGCCGTGGGCAACATTGCCGAGCTTAGGACATGCATCGTGGCCTGGGTGCAGGGCTTGTGACCTTGCGAATGTGTGAATGAATAACAGGTGCAAACAGCTGAAGTACATGACATCAGACCCTCACAAACATGGGTCTGGCCAGCTGAATGTGATCTTTGTACCTGCACCCAGGCCTGCATGCTTTCCTCCTTGAAAGGAGAATTCACCTGAGGAAGTGGCCTTT
Source organism: Heterohyrax brucei (assembly GCA_028571685.1). Classification (NCBI taxonomy): domain Eukaryota; kingdom Metazoa; phylum Chordata; class Mammalia; order Hyracoidea; family Procaviidae; genus Heterohyrax; species Heterohyrax brucei. The sequence goes on from CM053146.1 coordinate 23,010,699, forward strand.
GTTATACTGCTTAGATAGAAGACACAAATTTGGCTTGGGAGAAAATTCCCTAAAACCCTATTTAACTCAATACCTGCTTTCTGGCACATATATATACTCTGTCTGCTAAATAAATAGGAGCCTTTTAATGCCCAAATCAGAGTCTAGGGCATTAGACATACCAGCTCTCCTCCTCAGCACCAGTGTCTTCTGTGTGGCATTCTTTATGGGCACCGATCAGCAGCCGGCAATATAGTCCCAGGGAGCCCAACTGATCAGCCGCAGACAATACAGACCCACTGGACTCAACAGAAGCCAGCATAACCTTGATACCAAAGGCAGGGCAAGATCCCATGAAAAAGGAGAACTACAGACCAGTATCGTTCATGAACCTAGAAGCAAAAATCTTCAACAAAATCTTTGCCAATAGAATTCAACAACATATCAAAAAAATAATTCCTCCTGACCAAGTTAGATTCATACCAGGAATGCAAGGCTGCCTCAACATCAGCAAAACAATTGATGTAATCAATCACATAAATAATACAAAAGATATGAGTGACCGAATTTTGTCAACTGATGCAGAAAAAGGCACTGGACAAAGTCCAACACAGATTCATGCTAAAAAAAAACTCTCAGCAAAGTAAGAATAGAGTGGAAATTCGCAAATGCAATAAGGACCATCTGCTCAAAACCAAGCAGCTACATCATCCTGAATGGAAAGATTCTGAAAGAATTCCCCTTGACAACAGGAGCTAGACAAGGATGCCCACTCTCACCTCTCCTACTCAACACTGTAGCAGAAGTTGTGGCCAGAGTAATTGGACAATACAAACACATAAAGACATCTGCATCAGCAAAGAAGAAGTAAAAATCTCTCTATTTGCAGATGATATGATTATATACACAGAGAATCCTAAAGAATCCATAAGTAAATTACTCAAACTAATAGAAGAGTTCAGCAAAGTCTCAGGATACAAGGCAAACATAAATCAGTAGGATTCCTTTATACTAACAAAGAGATCATTAAACAAGAAATCACCAAATGAATACCATTTACTATAGCCCCCAAGAGGATACAATATCTAGGAATAAATCTAACTAGAGAAATAAGAGACCTATAGAAAGAGAACTACAAGACCTTACTGCAAGAAACCAAGAGAGACTTACATAAATGGAGAAACCTACTCTGCTCATGGATAGGAAGGCTTAACATTGTGACAATGTCTATTTTACCCAAAGAAATCTACATATACAATGTAATCCCAGTAAAAAATTCATGTCATTTTTTTAAATGAGATGGAGAAACAAATCACCAACTTTGTTTCAAAATGGAAGAAAACCCAGATAAGTAAAGCACTGCTGAAGAAGAAGAACACACTCGGAGGCCTTTCACTACCCAACTTTAGAACCTAATACACTGCCACAGTAGTCAAAACAGCGTGGTACTGATACAGAAAGAGGCATATAGACGAATGAAACAGAATTGAGGCCCCAGAGATGCCACCATCCTCCTATGAACAGCTGATATTCTACAAGAGCCCTAAGATTGTAAACTGGGGTAAAAAAAAAAAATCTCTTTACCAAACGATGCTGGCAAAATTGGATACCCACCTGTAGATATTGAAACAAGACCCATATTTCACACCTTACAAAAAAATCAACTCAAACTGGATGCCAAGCTAGCCAAGTGCCATCGAGTGGATCAAACCTAAAACAATAAAGATCATGTAAGAAAAAATAGAATCAATAATGGAAGTCTTAATACACAACTTAGACAGACTTCAAAATATCACAAAGTGCTATCAACAGAAAATAGATAAATGGGAAGTACTAAGAATCAAACACTTTTGCAGATCCAAAGACTTTATCAAAAGAATTAAAAGACCACTTACAGAATGGGAAAAAATATTTGGCAGCTATACGCCAGACCGACATCTGATCTCCATAATCTACAAGGTACTGCAAAATAGCAACAAGAAAAGGATGAATAACCCAGCTAAGTGTTGGGCCATGGAGAGGGACAGACACTTTTCTAAAGAGGATATCCAGGCAGCCAAAAGATACATGTGGAAATGCTCATGACCATTAGCTATTAAAGAAATTCAAATCAGAATGATGATGAAATACTCTCTCACCACAACAAGGTTGGCCATGATCCAAGAAACACAAAACAAAAAATGCTCGGGAGGCTGTGGAGAGATGGGAACTCTCCTACACTGCCTACACTGCTGGTGGGATTTCAAAATGGTACAGCCTCTTTGGAAAGCAATCTGGCGCTTCCTTGAAAAGCTGGAGACAGGTACACCATTTGACCCAGTACTACCACTGCTCAGAATGTACCCACAGAAGTAACGACAGTCACGTGCACAGATACATGAACACAAATGTTTATTGCAGCACCGTCCACAATAGTAAAAAGATGGAATCAACCCAGATGACCAACAACAGATGAATGGATAAATAAAATATGGTATATATACTCAGTGGAATACTAGGCAATAGCAAAGAACAATGATGTGCTGTTACATCATGATAAAGAACAAGGATGTTACCTTGAAGACTAAAATGCACCTGACCCAAGCCATGGTATTTTCAATCACATCATATGTCTGTGACAGCCAAACCACGAACAAAGAAGACAGAAGAATTGATGCCTTTGAATTGTGGTGTTGGAGAAGAATGTTGAATGTATGATGGACAGCCTGAAGAATTAACAGATCTGTTCTGGAAGAAGTACAACCAGAGTGCTCCTTGTAAGCAAAGATGACAAGTAAGCAAAGATGGCAAGACTGTGTCTTACATACTTTGGACATGTTGTCAGGAAAGATCAGTCCCTGGAGAAGGACCTCATGCTTGGCAGAGTGGAGAGTCAGAGAGAAAGAGGAAGACCCTTGATGAGAAGGATTGACACAATGAATGCAACAGTGGGCGTAAGCATGCAAACAATTGTGGACATGGCGCAAGACTGGGCAGTGTTTCATTCTGTTGTTTGTAGGGTAACTGTGAGTTGGAACTGACTTGATGGCACCTAAGAGCAATAACAACATCTCACAACCTGGTTTCAATTGGAAGACATCATGTTGAGTGAAATTAGTCAGTGGCACAAGGACAAAAATTGTATGAGACCCCTACCATAAGGATTTAAAAACAGAGTCATGTATGTAAGAAAAGACTCTTTGATGGCTACAAAGGAGGGGAGGGAGGGAGAGAAGGAGAAAGTTGGTGATAGATTAGACAGCTGATAGAAATTTGGTTGGGTGAAATCAGTGACAGCACACATTAAAAAGAAGACGAATTTAACTGGATTTCAACATAACCTGAATACTCTTCCAATCTTAATGAAATATTGCAAGGATAGAGGAGCAGAGGTGGAAGTCTGGGGACCATGCTTTCAGGGGATATTGAGGCAAATTGGCATAACTAACCTATTGCTAAGAGAATCTTCTGCACCCCATATTGGTGAGTGGAGCCTGGGTCTTAAAAGCTAGGAAGCTGCCATCTGAGGTATGCGAAATGCCAACGATTCAACTGGAGCAGATGATCACCGAGGACAACAACATTAGGGAAAAAGAACACAGAAAGACCCAGGTGAATGGGTGACTATATCAACATCTGACCAGAAGAACCAGACAGTGCCCAACCACCACCAATGACAGCTGTGATGGGGCTCCCAATGTTGAGTCCCAGTGGCTACACAAGAAAAAAAGGGATACACCTTAAGAACTCCACTAAAAGGCCACAGTTGATGGTCTGAAGACCTGGGAGTTCCCCTGGAAGCATGTCACCTACACCTGAAGCCCCCTGACCATAAATCACTACTGTGGTCAACTCTTTGGATAGGTATGGATTGGACTTGAGAACGCAAAGTGACCATATCATGTGTGCAATTTATGGTTCTATGCATTTATAGGATGTCATCCTACTGTCCTCTTACTAGAGGGGAGTGGAGTGGATGGAGAGAAGGGAGAAGACAGGCAATTGTTAAGAGTATATGACATGTATGGAATGGAAAAAGAGTGTGCTGTCACCGGGAAAGGAGAGCAGAGGGAGCTTCAGATAGATGGGCCTGCAAATTTGAATTGTAGTGTGAACTTTCACTCAATTACAATAACAAAAAGAAAAAAAAAAAGATTGGCTCAAGATACAATCTGATCTTGTAGACTCTGTCCGGACTCATTAACACAACTACCTATCTATGTTTTTTCTGCTATTGATTTTGACTTTTATGGCTTTATGATCTGAGATGTTTTGTATTAATTCAGTGGTATGGATTTTGTTGAAAATTACTTTATGTCCTAAGACATGGTCTGTTCTGGAGAATGTTCCATGTGCACTGGAGAGGAAGGTATAGTTGTCCACTGATGGACAGAAAGTTCTGTGTATGTTGATGAGGTCTAGTTGGTTAATTGTGGCAATAAGGTCTTCTGTGTCTTTACTGAGCTTTTTTCTAGATGATCTGTCCACTATTGAGAGTAGAGTACTGAAGTCTCCTACTATTATTGTGGAGTGATCTATCTCCTTTTTGAGTGTAGACAGTGTTTCTTTGACGTATTTAGGTGTTCTAGTATTAAGGTGCATATTTAATATTGTTAAGTCCTACTTGTGCATTGAATCTTTCAGCAATAAATAGTGTCTGTCCTTGTCCATTATGGTGGATTTTACATTAAAATCAATTTTATCTGAGATTAGAATCGCTGCATCTGCTCTTCTGTGTTCACTGTTAGCTTGATATATATTCTTCTACCCTTTAATTTTCAGCTGGTTCCTATCTGTAAATCCGAGGTGAGTTTCTTGTAGGCGACATGAAGGTGGGTCATGTCTTTTGATCCAAAATGTCACTCAATGTCTCTTTACTGAAGCATTGATTCCATTCACATTTAATGTAATTATTGATAGGTGTGTGTTCAGTGCTGCCATTGCGATATGTTTATCTTTGTGTTGATGTTTTCTCTGTTGTTCTTTTTCATTTTTTCTGTGACCTTTTTTGTGAGTTGATTTTGCACTTTTTCAGGATTGGTTTTGTGGTTGTTCAGACTCCTGCAATACATTTCCTGATATGGTACGTTGCTTTATTGTGCTTTACTGCTGCCCCTATGACCCCCCTTAATAAACTATACATAAACCCAATTTTGATTGCTACCAGTCTTGTCAACTTCCTCTACACCTGGAAAGACTATAACAACCGTAGTACATCATTATGATGATATCATAGTTTAAATTATATGATCACTAGATTATTTCTTTCACTATTATAGCTTTGATTATGTTTGGAGCCTTCCTTAACTGAGTAGAATCCTGGGTCATGTGTCCTTCTAAAATAAAAAGTTAGTGGTTCTGTTCTTCCAAGCCAAGAGATTCTTTCACTATTTATTGTAGCTTTAGTTTGGTTTTTATAAAGTCTCTGAGTTTCTGTTTATCTGCAAATGTCTTAATTTCATTTTCAGATTTGAAAGATACTTTTGCAGGATGTGTTACTCTTGAATAGAAGTTCTTCCCCTTCAAGCCTTTGAATGTGTCATGCCACTGTCTCTGTGCCAGCATTGTTTCTGCTGAGAAAGTCAATGAAAGCCTTTAGGATTTCCCTCTGAATATTAGCTTTGCTTTGAGTCTTGCTGCCTTTAAGAGTTTCTGCTTATGCTTCATTTTGTTGAACTTGATAATAATATGTTTTGGAGTCTTTCTATTGAGATCTATATTGAGTGGTGTTTGATGCATATCTTGGATATCTATATTCTCTTCTTTAATAATTTCTGGGAAGTTTTCTGTCAGCAGCTCAGCAACAATACTCTCTGTGTTCTCCGGTGTCTTGCCTTGTTCAGGAACTCCAATTAATTGTAGATTGTTCTTCTTAATAGAGTCCCACACGCTTCTTAATGCTTCTTCATTTTTCTTGTTTCTTTTTTCTGATTTCTCCTCATGGAAGCTAGAGTTAGTAGCTCTGCCTTCCAAATCAGAAATTCTCTTTTCCATTTGTTCCATTATGTTTCTTGGCTTTGAACTGAAGTTTCTTTGTCTTTGATTTTGTTCTTGATCTGTTGGATTTCAGAGTACTGATGTTCCATCAGATCAAACAACTTGCTTAATTTTTCATTTGGTCTGCTGCATTTTGTGTAAAGTCTAGGAGAGCTCTCTATATAATCGTTCTGTATTCACCTTCCGATAGTTTCAGAAAAGCTTCTTCGTCTGGGAAGTTCTGAGGTGGTTTCTTTGGGGGGCCTTCTGATGCCATGGGTGATTTCTGCATTACCATTTTCTCCAACATTTGCTGCTTGTGGGGCTTCGTGTGGGTCAATAGAGGCTGGGAGACATGCTGTGAAGATGGACCACAGTTGTTTCTCTAGGCCATCTTAAAATGAGAAGTAAAAAGTATTTGACAACTTCCAAGACAGTTAGTTTTCAGGTGTATACGTCCCTCTTCCCAGTTGGCAAAGTAAGCACCTCTATATTGAACCCCAGATGTTATAAACTAGCTCAAAATACAGAAAAGCTACTGGCCTGCTGGCCTCTGCTGTCAGACCCCAGCTGTAGGTGATACTGTGTAGAATTCTGCTTTTCTGCTGGAAAAGTGATCTCTTCTGGGTAGGCACTGCCTCCCAGCCCAGGAATTAGGTCCAGCTGAGGCTCCCATATGGATGGCTCCGCCTCCAGGTAAAACAAGATGGTGTCCTGCACAAGCTCGCCAGCTAGCTGGGACCAGGCTCCTGGCATAAAGAGAAGCCAAGAGTGCTGAAATGCCCAGAGTCCACAGCCTCCACCACTAGTCCCCAGCCCCAGGTGACACTGTGCAAAACACCACCTTCCTGCTGGGAAAACACTCTCCCCCTGACCGGTGCCACCTCCCAGCCTAAGAACCAAGTCTGGCCAGGGCCTCTGCCAGGGCTTCTCTGTTTCCCAGTGGATCAAGATGGCATACTGCACAATTGCATCTGTACAGCTACCACATGGCAGAGGCAGAAAGATAGGCCAGAGGAGCCAAGGTCTATAGAGTCCAAAGCCAGACTTGAGTCCAAAGCACATAATTGAATGCTACTCAGTAATAAAGAATAAAGATGAATCTGCAAAGCATCTCACATGGATGAAGCTGTAGGGAATTATGCTAAGTGGAGTAAGTCAATCACAAAAAGATAAATATTGCATGAGACCCATGCTATAAAAACTCATGAAAGATGTATGCACAGAAAGAAATAATCTTTGATGGTTATGGGGATGGCAGAAAAACATTACGTAGATGATAGATACATGAAAACTGTGGTGAAGGGTAAGACAGTACACAGTACTGGAGAGGCCAGCATGACTCATCCAAGGCAAGGTCATGGAAACTCCATGGACACATCCAAACTCCCTGAGGGACTGAATTACTGGGCTGAGGGCTGTGGGGACCATGGTCTCAAGGAATGTCTGCATTCTACTTTGGTGAGCAGTGTCCATTATCTTAAAAGTTTCTAAATGACCATCTAAGATATAACACTGATCTCACCCCATCTGGAGTAAGAGAGATGGAAGAAAACCCAGAATGTGGAGGAAGGATATATCCAAAGGGCTAATGGAACATGACTGCCACAGCCTCTACCAGACTGAGTTCAACACAGCTAGACTGTGCCCAGCTATCTCCACTGTCAGCTCTGGAAAGAAACACAGTGGAGGGTCCCAAACGGAGGTATAGGAGAATGTAGAACAAAATTCTAACTCACACGCCAAAAAAAAAAAAAAAAAAAAAAAAAAAAAAAACCTAGACTTACAGGCCTGACACAGACTGGAGAAATCCCAGGAATGTGGCTTCCAGATACCTGTTTATCTCAGTAATGGAGTCACACCTGAGATTCATCCTTCAATCAGAGATTAGACAGGCCCATAAAACAAAAAGAAGCTAAAGGGTCACCCAGGTGAAGAGCAAGTGCTGGAAGGCAGGAGGGTTCAGAAAAGATGATAATAGGGAACCCAAGTTTGAGAAGGGGAGAGGGTTGACATGTTGTGGGGTTGGTAACCAAAGTCACAAAAAATGTCTGTACTAATTGTTAAATGAGAACCTAGTTTGTTTTGTAAACCTTCATCTAAAGTACAATTAAAAAAAGAAAAGAAAAATTACTGAGGATTCCTACGGTCAGCTACAGGAGGAGGTCCATTCAGGTGGGAGGGCAACACCAAGAGTACCGCACTGAGTGACAGCAACTCTAACGATGCTACTTCCAGTGCCTTTATTTGCTAGGGTCCCAAACTATTTCAGTTTGTGAGCCACCCACCTGATCACCAAGAATCCCCGAGCAACCATATTCCAGCTTAAAACTGAGGAAATCTTATCAATGCATGATCCAAAAATCAGCAATACAAAAACAAGTATTCAAAACATACAAAACTCCACAGCAATTAGGCAAGCCCAGCCCTCATGGCTGTTCTGGATTCTTCTACCCTTTCTCATTCTCTTTTTAGCTGTTTGATTGGTTATTCATCTGAGTTTGCCAGGAGCAACCAACATCGGAGAATATTTTATGTACCAACCTTCAGTTGGAAAGCAAATTTTCTCTGTGAATTTTCACATAAAGCACAACAGAATATATATACATAAAAATTCTGTGATGGGCTACATTTTCTTGGTCAGCGACAAATGACAGTGGTTCTCTGTTCCCAAGCCTACCTCAGTTCTTAGTACTTAGTGAAGCTCAGTAATTTCTAATTGATTTTTAAAAGTGAGGTAATCAACAGTACTGATGAACATCAACAGGTGACTAGACGAATAAATTATGGTATATCCATGCACCAAATACTAATCTGCAATAAAAAGGAAAAAACAACAACATGGGAAAAGCTAAAAAGACTTTAAGCTGAGCAAAAGCAGCAGGATGCTGAAGAGTATATGTTGTATGATTCTGTATATGTAAAGCTCTAGAATAAGCAAGAGAAAGCAGCAAACAGAGCCGTGGTTTTCTGGGGTGGGATTAAGGGTGCAAGGAAATGGCCTAGGGGTAAAGGGAAAGTTTCATGTTTTCACTTGGTATTGGTTACATGGTGATATTCATTTGTCAAAACTCATTGAACCTAAACCTGGAAATGTGTACATTTTATAGTGTGTAAGTTATACCTCAATAAACTTAATTAAAAATTAAAGAGGTAAAAGAGGCCCTGTTGTTGAACCCTGGCCCAACTCACAGGATTTGTTGTTTGAAAGTTACTGGAATTAGCATGGACCCAGAGCTGTGTCCTCAGTGAGCAGTATGTGTATACGACCTCAATGAGCCGCCCACCTCCTTACACACAAACTGGAATTGACCAGCTGTTATTGCCACCCGGGTTCTCACAATAGACGAACCCAAAAGAGAAGCAAATTAGTCTACGGCAACGTCCATTCACTGACTCAGTCCTCTGCCCTGCACAACAGAGAAAACTAGTCCCTAACCTGCCAGCACTTAGCCCAGTGTTCCCATCCAGGGCCCCCCAGGCAAAGGCTGTGCGCCACCAGTACCAGTTGCCTTTCAGTTGACTTTTGACCCATGGGGATCCCATGTGTATCAGAGTAGAATTATGCCCCACAGGGTTTTCGATGATTTTTCTGAAGTAGGTCACTAAATCTTTCCTCTGAAGTATCTCTGGGTGAACTTGAACCTCCAGCTTTTTCAGTTAGCAGCTGAGGGGGTTAACTATTTGCACTATCCAGTGACTCCAAAGGAGTCACATGATGGGATTTCAGAAAATTGAGTTCTCCTGATCGCAGACACTATGCCCTGCATTCTTGACACCAGCAATATTTTCACAGAGGATCAAGTGTTTTATTCACCTACTTGGAAATGAGGTATACAAAAGCATCTCCTCTAAGTGAGAAAAATGTGACTATTCCTGGCAAAGCATACCTGAGCAATTTAAGAGTACTCCTTGCCAAGGAGAAATCAGCAGGAGCACACAGGGACCTGGAGGTCTGTGTCAGAGAAGCAACAACTATGCCCTGAAAGAGAAGCAAGAGTCACATGAGAAGCACTGCAGGTCCACAACTGTGCTAAGGGTCATTTGTTCTCACTCCCGCCAATACAAAACCAAAGTGCCCTGCGCAATCCTAGTTTAGAGCAGATGGAATAGAACAGTGGAGTTGGGAAATGAGTCACTGGAAGTACCTTAACAGACTCCATAGCCTCAGTGTAGAACTGTTGGGGAGATAGCAGTCTCCCAGTGATCCAACAGGTGTGTGCTTAGGGTCCACTGTGACCCAGGCTCTGCAATAATCAGGGGAAAAGACGAAAACAGGCCCTCCTGCTGTCCAGGGAACTTGCTTTGCTCTTCACCCTCCGTCATCACATGTTCCCAGGATCATACACAGCCTGCCATTTTTAGAAGCTATAAAGCCACAGTCATCTGCTTTATCCATCCCAATCTGTTCTATCTCCCAGTTTATTCCCTTGGCATACTAGCTCCATTTCTAGGGCTACTGATCTATTATTCCACAGAGCTTTCCCTCTCCGTCACCAACTTCATGTCCTTTCTCCTTTATTGCTGCTGTTATTAGCTGACATTGACTCAGCCCTGGACTCCTAGTGACCCATGCACAATGAAACCACACACTGAATTATCCTGCACCATCTGCATGACTGGTTTTGAATTGGACCATTGCGATCCAGATTTTCATGGGCCAATTTTTGGAAGTAGATCACCAGAACTTTCTTCCTGGTCTTTCTTGGTGTGGAAGCTCAGCTGAAAACTGTGTAGCATCATAGCAACAAGCAAGCTAAGTGATAGCTGTGCATAGGTGCATTGACCAGAAATAAAAACTGGGTCTCTGGCATGAAGCAAAAGTTCGACCACTGAACCATCAATGCCACCCTGTCTACCTTACTCGGTTTTCATCCATGTTCAGTAAACATCCTTTAGCACACACCCTCAATTCCCCCAGCACATTTTTGCCTTACTAGACTCACCAGAAAAAAATGCCATGATTAGATCCAACCTACCATGCAACTGAATGTAACTAGAGAAGCTACACAGCCATGATGATGGCTTTGCTTTAAGTTTATGACACAAACTGAAATGAACCATAATCCTGCCTAGCAATTATAGTACAGTTCTCAAGTCACTTTCTCACTTGTGCCAAGAACACTTTACACTGCTCCCTCTATTCTCAGATCCTCAGCACCTCCTTTTTTTGTCTTTACTTTCAGCTAATGGCCTCTCTCTTCTCTTTACTGAAAATCCAAGCAGCCAAAAGTTAAACTCTCTAGACTCCTACCACCACACCTATGCACTCATCAGCACCTGTGCTGCAAATTCTGCCTTCCTGCCTGGGACTCAGATGCACTTTGCATGCTCCTAGCAAAATGTACTTAGGTGTTGCAAAGAGTTTGCACTTGACCATTAACCTAAGGTTGTGGCTCCACAATACTGCTGTGGAGGAAAAACCAGGCAATTTGTTTTTATGAAGACTACAGCCAAGAAAATGCTATGGAGCAGTTCTGCTCTGTAACACATAAAGGTCACCATGGGTCAGAATCAACTTAACAGCAATGGTTTTGGTTTTTATTTTTGATTAAAAGTCAATGCTGTAAATGGAACAACCAGAATGGAAGAATATGTTCATGTACTGTGAAGAATGTAACCAGTGTCACTCAACAACTTGAGCAGAAGTCGTGAACAGGAACCTGAACTGCTGTGTAAACTTCACCAAAAACACAGTAAGCTATTATTTAAAAAAAATCCCGCAAACTCTGCATTAAATCGTCCTCTCTGATCTATCAAATGACATTACTTTAGCTGTGCTCTTTCTTGACTTTCTGCTGCAACATCAACTCTAAAATCCTCTGCTGGATTATTCCCAGTTGCCAAGCAAATACATTATCTTTTCTCTCTTCCTAAAAGAAAAAGAAAGAAAAGAAAAAAATGCTCGTAAACTCTTCCCATACAACCTACTGCCCAATTTTTTGCTCTCCTTTGAGGCAAAATTCCTGGAAAGACTTGTTGATATCCACCATCTTAGTCATCTAGCACTGCTATAACAGAAAATATAACAAATGGATTGCTTTAACAAAGAGAAATCTATCTCCTCACAATAAAGCAGGCAAAAAGTCTAAACTCAGGGTCTCATCTCAGAGGGAAGGTTGTCTCTCTCTGTTGGCTCTCAAGGAAGGTCCTTGTTCTCAATCTTTTCCTTGTCAAGGAGTTTCACAGGAACAGGGACCCCAAGTCCACAGGGTTTGCTATGCTCCTGGCACTGCTTTCTCGGTGGTATAAATTCCTCCTGCCCCTTTGCTTACTTCTCTCTTTTATGTCTCAAGAGATTGCCTCAAGACACAATCCAAGCCTGTGGACAGAGTTCCGCCTCACTAACATAGCTGCCACTGTCTTTCTTCATTAACATCACAGAGTCACGATTTAGAATATATAGGTAAATCACATGGTACTGGGAATCATGGCCCAGCCAAATTGGTGTATGCATTTTGGTGGGGGGACACAATTCAATTCATGTCACCCACTGCCTGCAGTTCTCCTATCCTCATTTAAGTTCACTCTGGTTGGACTTTTACTTCAACTTCAATAGTACTTCACGAGACAACAACTCTCCTTGTTAAGTTCTTCAGTGACCTTCACATGGTAACAACCTATGGTCAATTTTTAGCCTTCATTTTACTTCTCAAAAACATGACATAGGGTTGCTCATTCCCTCTTCCTTAAAACACTTTTTTTTTTTTTTTTAGTTATCTTCTAACACATAAAGCTCAGCTAATTTTGCTGATGCCTCTTCTTCCTTGCCTCTTAACGTCTGGGTGCCCCAGGGTTATACTCCTTGCTCCCTCTTGCACGTATACTCACTTCCTTGGTGATGTTATTAAGTCTCACAGTTTTAGATTCCTTCTATGTGTTGCAATTCATAAAACTTACATTTTTATGTCAGACTTTTAACTTCAGACTCATATTTCTGTCTATGTATCATGTAGAGCTTTCAAACTCTACATTATCAGAACACCTGATATTCCTCCATTTTAGTTGGTGATGATTTCATCCTAACTGTTGTTTTAGTGAAAACCCTTGAAGTCAACTTTGACCGCTTTTATGTTTCTTGTTGTCTTTCTCTCCTTGTATTCAATCCAGTAGGGAAACCTTTGGTTTTACCTTTAAAATGTAACTGAGAATTTAAAGCTTCTCACCATCTCTCTGCCACCATCCTGGTGCCCTGAGCGCTTACCTGGATTGCTTCCCCCCTTCTAACTGGTCTCCTTACTATTGTCCGTGCTACTCTATAGTCCATACTCAATAAAACAACCAAAACAATCTTCTTAAAATGTAGGTTGGGGGGACCAGAACTGCCTACTACTCCCCCTTTCTAGGTGTTCTACCGGCCTTAGGTGTAACAGAAGGAAACATAGCCCACCCCTGGGCTGTCTTCAACACCATTTGTACTTTTGAGTCCATTGTTGTGACTGTCGTATCAACCCATCTCGCTTTCTCTAACCCTCTACTTTACCAAACATAGTGTCCTTTCCTAGCTATTGGTCTTTTGGACATGTCCAAAGTAAAGAGTGGTACCCTACCCTCTTCACTTTTAAGGAAGCTTCTGGTTGTGTTTCTCTAAGATTGGTTTGTGCTCTTCTGGAAGTCCACAGCATAATCAATATTCTTCACCCACCCCACAATTTGAATGCATCAATTATTCTGTTTACTTTTCTCGTTGTCCAGCTTTTGCATGTATATAAGTCTTGTTGGGTAATTAGCCCTTTTACACAGTAAATCTGGAGGGTGGTGTCAATTTCCCCTTTCTCTCTACCCTAAGCCTCTTCTCTGTTCCACTCTTCCCAAGAAGTCTAGATTCAGAAAGACATTGCCTTTGAGGAGAATTATAGGTCATTCACCACATGAACTATATGTCATATGATTCAGTTGAAGACCCAAGAGGTGAATGGAACAATCTGAATTGAAAAAAAACAGAAGTGGGTGGTTGTGAAAGAAGACCCAGGGTTGGAATGATTGCTTAGGTTTCTCTTCTCTTCCTAATATTGTCATTTGGAGGCACATCTCACTGAGAGTTTCTGGCACTCACTAAGGTGGGAGAATATGAATTGTCATGTTGACAGGAAAAGCCTTGTTGATGAAAGACTCACTTGCAATTGCTTAAGGTTCCAGAGAGTACCTAGGGAGCATTGGGAGGGAGGGGAGTAAAGACTAATGAGTTGAGGGAGTAAGTAGATGATAGGTGACAACTGCATACTGGTAGATAACTGGCTTCACAGGTTCAAACAGAATTCTGGTGTCACATTGTCTCCATGTTGGCTGAAACAGGGCACCAGGTGGTCACATTCACAGCCAAATAACTCTGGTTTATTTAAGTCTATAGCAATCTATGAGTTATTTGGAGTCCCAAATAGCATGCTAATCTACAAAAGAATCTCTATTGCTACCTCTGAATCCTAACTGTCCATATGGGACAAAGTAACATATTTAGGTTGTAGTTGGGAGGGTGAGATCAGTGTTCCTACGACTGTTACACCTGAGCTGAGCTCAAACCCGAAAGGAAGTGGAGGGGTGCCTCGGTCACTTCAGCAATCAGAACTTATTTAAGCTATGTCACATACTTGCTCAGGATTGCTACAGTACACGTATATGGGTTTGAGGCTGTCCAACATCCATTTCCCCTTCTTAGAGTATCTTGATTTCCTTTATCAGAATTATCTCTTTTCCATTGTCTTTTAGTCTGCCACAGTTATAATAAAGGCACTTGTACTTTCCAGACCAAAGAATAGCAAACAAACAAAGTCAGGCCAATGGCATGATCCCTTCCTGGTATTTAAATCTTGGGCAGAGGAGCAGATATACTAGAAACAGCTGTGGTTGGAGTCTTTCCTAGCATTGTTGTTCCAAATGAGCCATTCCTATTAGTTGACCTTATTTAGCCAGGCAGCTCTAGAACAACCACAAGGTTTCTACTAACCCAGTTCCTTAGTGTCCAACAAATCTGGAAGGCCTTAAAACTCTTCCAATAAATTTCCTCTTGCTAAATGTCATGGATTGAATTGTGTCTCCTCAACCCAACAATCAGTGCTGGAATCCTAATCCCTATATTGGTGGTGCTATAGCTAAAAGCTCAACTGCTAACCAATACATGCAGTTCAAATGCACTAGCTGCTCATTGGAAATGCTATGTGGCATTTCTCCTTGGAATCAACTCAGTGGCAATGAATTTGGTGTTTCTGGTTTTATACCTGTGGAAAGGAACCATGGTGTCACAAAGATTAGGTACTTGGTTGCTCTCTGAAAGATTGGTGGTTTGAAACCACAAACTGCTCCATAAGAGGAAAAAGAAAAAAAAAAGAGTGATCTGCTTCTATAAAGACTGCTTAGGAAACCCACTGGAATGTACAACACACAAGAACAACAACATGTTAATGGATGTAACCCCGTTTGGGAATAGGTTTTTCTTTGTTATTACTGAGGCAATTATCAGTCTCAAATGTGTCTTAAATCTAAACATTTTTGAGATATAAAGAGAGAAGCTTAGACACACAGAGAAGAAAGCACAAATAGAGGAATGATAGATGCCAAATGGGGATCACAAAGGAACTGAGGTCCAGGAGATGAAAGAGGAAAAATCCATACACCAGAACCAACAGAGACAAAGAGACTTACCTTGGAGCTGGTGCCGTAAATTTGGACTTCTCCTCTTTGAAACTGTAACTTTTAAAACATTTTCTTGTGTTATTTCTGTTACAGGAGTTCAAAGAGGCTAAGACACTAGGTCTGCTAGATTTTGTTTCTATTATTTATGGCTAAAATTCCCGAACTTCCCTAGCTCTGCACAGAGGACTTTCTCTTGCTCCTTTCCTTCTCCCCTCAGGTCTGCATGTTCCCTGAACCTAGACTTCCCCACTGCTTTGGATAAGGTAACTTTTCAACTTTAAGTGGTCCAGACAGCCCTTCCTCAAGTCCAAAGGAAGAGAGTTCCCATTTCCAGAGGTGATATGATTGTTTCTCTCCTCAATAACCCAACTCAATCCCCAATTCAAATATCGTAATTATTGATGGGGAGGGGGCTTTTCTCAACTTCACCTATTTCTGAAACATTTTTTAAACAGTAAAATAGCAAAAGCAAATGAACTTTTTAAGCAACCACACAGAAGCTATGATTAACTGCCAGTGAGGAAAGGGCCCCCTACCCCCCATCAAAGAGCCCCTAATAAAGGACCTAGAAGTGTCCTTCTTCCCTCCTCCAGCTAGACTTGATGTTAAGTCAAGAACTTTCCAAAGAATCTGGAAAGGACATCTTTCTGTTTGTTTAGTTAGGGCCGACCTGCTTTTGAGCTCCGCTTTCAGTGTTTGGGGTCTTGTTCACCTGTGGAGATTTAATGGGAGGTAGACACCATGTTTGTTTTACCCCTCTTTACACCGGAGTAAAGAGTCCAGTAACTGGAGTATCCAGTCTCACTCACAGCAGCCAGGCAGGGGCTTGTGGCCAACCAGGCACATCCACTACATTCCTTTAAAGGAGAAGCAGGAATTGCTGCATACCAGGGAAGGTGCAGCAGCTGCAGAAATGCTAGGAGTTCCTTCCTGTCCTGCTCAGGCAGCAGAAACAGCAGTGCTGACAGCAGAGGGGACTTCACTGATTCAAGTGGTTTGGGCTGTAGCCTGGAATTCTTGTTCCAGGCCTGTTGTATCAGTTTTGCCAATGGCCCTGTGTGTCCCCCGTTGTCTTTCAGTAACTCCCTTCTCACACTAAATAAGAGGCCTCTGGGCTGCACGCAAACATCAGCGCTCAACAGCTACCCCAAAGGTTACAACTCAGCCAGTGGCAAGAAGGAAGAAAGGCCCAGCAATTTGCTTGTATAAAGACAATGGCCAAAAAGCCCTATGGAACAGTGCTACTGTGTAACACATGGGGTTGCCATGAGTTGGAATGGATTTGACAGCAACCAACAACAAAATCCATTGCCAATTATTTGATTTCAACTCATAGCAACCCTAAAAGGGAGAGTAGTACTGCCCCATAAAGTTTCCAAGGAGCATCTGCAGGATTTGAACTGCTGGTCTTTTGGTTAGCAGCTATAACACTTAACTACTATGTCACCAGGGTTTCCAATTAACACCAACAACAGCTTAAATAAGCCAGAATTTGGTCTCTGTTACTTGCAATGAATGCAGCAGATTGAGAGCAAGCGAGGCAATCAGCAATCCAGACTACCAAGAGGCCCACACGTTTAAATTTTTGAAGAGTAATTAGGTTACAGTTCCTTAGCTTCATACAATGCACTCTGTAACTGTGCCCTTGCCTCCCTCCTTGGTTCCTGCTTCACTGTCCACCACTCCGCTTACATTTTTCTGGTGGCCTTGAGGTTCAACAGGTTACCAAAGATGTCCCTGTAACTTACAAGATTTTCCCATGCCTAAATCCTGTCTGGGGGGTTTCCACATTAAGCCTAATACAAGCCTTCTCTGTGAAGACTGCCACCAGTAGAACCAACTACCCACACTCCCCATCTGCCTTTTCACTGTATTTTCTGTGTGTCGGTTCTTCCACAGCACAAGTAA
This sequence comes from Heterohyrax brucei, assembly GCA_028571685.1. Lineage (NCBI taxonomy): Eukaryota > Metazoa > Chordata > Mammalia > Hyracoidea > Procaviidae > Heterohyrax > Heterohyrax brucei. The sequence goes on from CM053146.1 coordinate 23,028,171, forward strand.
CTCTAAGGAATTTGTATACGTGGTCTCCTCCCTAAGCTATGAACTCCCCAAGAGCAAGAAGAGTAGAAATGCACCATTACCATATTTTAACCCCAGTGTAAACAACAGTGAAAAATGAAGGAATAACTGGAAAACATCCAGATGCTGACAAGCTGATTCCAAGCCACGTTCTATCCGTACCAAGAACTGTGGAAGAAGAAGGAAGAAAGGGACAAAGTAGAAGATCCTTTATTCTCCTATTTACTCCATCAGTTTGCAATTCAGAAAGACTCTTTGCGGACCTATCATTTGTTACTATGCAGCATCAAGGTTACCCCTGGAACACTCTAAAGCATTTCTAGCCAAGCCCATGTCAGCCTCATTTTCAGGGTCCCAGATCTCAATGCTTAGGTGTTAACAGCTGCTAGTGACACCAGATATTTGTCTTTCCATGCATTGGACACTTGAAGGGAGAATCCAGACCACCGAGGTGTGAAATTTCCACTGAGGGAAGAGATTGGAGGCTGAGGAAACTAAGTCTAATAATGTAGATAAATTTCTAGTCGTTGAAGTCAAACTCCATCCCACTTTCCCCGTTTTAACCATTTTTCAATGAAAATGTACAATAAACAAAACTTTCCTTTTACCCATCATTTGGTCTGACTTTCTGTACGTTCCTCTGTGTGAGACTGAAATCTTGGGACTTCTGACTCTAAGAACTCGGCTGACTATGGTGGAACTATCTTAGACATAAATGCAAGGAGTTATGTTTTGAGTATAAAAAATTCCTAGGCTATTAATGTTTCTCATGTTCTGTCATTTCTGACCACAGATAGGAGTAAAATAATGGTGACAGTGTGAAATAGAAACAAGTAAGAAAGGAATAAAAGTTCTGACACAGAATTTTTGAACAGCTGTGTGGAGGGTGCTGAAGAGATTGTGTTTCCGTAAACTTGCTTCCAAAATGGTAGACTGCTGAGGAAGAGGAAGTGAATGCATATATTTTAATACCCGTTCTGGGACTGAGGAAAAGAAACCAAACCAAGCCCATTGCAATTGTGTGAATTCTGACTCATAGTGACCCTACGGGATGGACTAGCATTGTCCCATAGGGTTTGCAAGGAGCAGTTCACAGATTTGAAATGTCCACGTTTTGGTTAGCAGCCACAGCTCTCAACCAGTACACCACCAGGCTCCAAAACATTCCTTGTAAATGTCAGTGTTGTCATTTTCTTTCGACAGGTGAAGAAACAGAGTGTTGAGGCCACGGAAAGACACACAACACGGTCTGTCTGAATGCACAGCCAAGGGATGGCCACTACAGTGTTGCATATGGGAGTCACTAGACATGGGAGGGGAGTGAGAGTTATTTAAATGATGCATTTATAAGAGGATTTCAGCCTGAAGCGATAAAGCGATGCCATCTTCTACAAGAAATCCAAGGAACTAGAAGCCAGCAAGCCTGCTGGAAAATTGTGAAATATACAACATAAGCCTTTAACATGCTCTCTTCTTCAGTGCACTTTCCACCAATTGAAGTCCTTGCTTTCTCTCTGAGTCTATGTGTTTAGTTTCTTTGACTCATTATTTCCACAGCCAGGACTTACTCGAAGGAGTAACAGTGCAACAACACAAGAGTGTACTGTGATCCAAGTATGAGGTCTGGCAATTAAGTCCACCAATTTAACTGCTCTAAGTGCTACATATCTCCTTACTGAATATCACTATGGTCACCTTCAAAGCACTCCCCTTGGAAACCTATGCACTGATGCCAGCGCCTAGTCCAGCATTCAAAGCAATTTTTGAACTCTTTCTGGAAAAGCTATTGCACACAGTGACATGGTGGCGAGTTTGCAAACTTAATCATATAGTTGCCTGTGAGGGAGTTTTTATCTATTAAACAAGTAATTGTATTGGAACACCCTCACTACTCACCTGATCTGACCCACAATGTCCTTTCTCTTTACCCGAAGATAAAGGAAATATTTAAGACATTTTGATGACATTCAGGACATGAAGGCTAATACAATAACAGTTCTGATGGTCATTCCACAAAAAGAGTTCCAAAATTGCTTTGAAGGGTAGACTAGCCACAGACACTGGTGCATAGCTCCCCATGGGGGATACTTCAAAGGTACCTATAGTGATATTCAGCAGTGAGATATGTGGTGCTTTTTATAAGATGAGTTTGTGGAGATAATTGGCAAAACTTGTACATTGCACCACTGTTTATTGCAGCAAAAAACTGTAGGTAGCCCAAATGGTACATAGTAGTGAATACAATAATTAAACAATAATTAAACTATGGAATATTATGCAACTGTTATCAAGAAAAACCTATATCTGATAGTGTTCAGAACAAATGAATAGTACTTTTCAACTTGGTACAAATTAAGAAGTATATGTATGTACATACCTATATAGTAGTTTGTTCATAAATTTTTTTTAAAAGTAGACTAATGCAAGAAGACATTTTGAAAGTAGCTTCCCTTTAGATAAGAAATTCAGAGTGTGAGGAATATGTTTTTAAAATCAATTTTTCTTTTCATCAGTTCATGTTATGAATTGAATTGTGTCCAAAAAACATGTGTGTCAACTTTATTAGGCCATGATTCTCAGTATTGGTGATTGTTCACCATTTTGTCACCTGATATGAAACACTTATTGATGAAGATCAAAGACTACAGCCTTTACTATGGGTTATACCTTAACTTAAACAAAACAAAAACTCTCACAACTGGAGCAATTAACATCATCATGACAAATGGAGAAAAGATTGAAGTTGTCAAGGATTTTGCTTTACTTGTATTCACAGTGTCTATGGAAGCAACAGTCAAGAAATTAAAGGATATAGTACACTGGGCAAATCTGCTGCAAAAGACTTATTTAAAGTGTTGAAGAGCAGTGATGTCACTTTAAGAACTAAGATGTACGTGACCTAAGCCATCATCTTTTTATTGCCTCATAGGCATTTGAAAGCTGCACAGTGAATAAGAAAGAGAGAAGAACAACTGACACTTTCAAATTATAGGGTTGGTAAAGAATTTTGAATATACCATAAATTGCCAGAAGAATGAAAAAGCCTATCTTGGAAGAAGTACAGCCAGAGTGTTCCTTAGAATCAAAGATGGTGACACTTTGTCTTACATAGTTTGGACACATTATCAGGAGGGACCAGTCCCTGGAAAATGACATCATGCTTGGTAAGGCAGATGGTATGCACAAAGAGCAAGACCACCAGGGAGATGGACTGACACAGAGAGTACATCAGTGGGCTCAAACATAGCGGCAACTGTCAGGGTGACATGAGACTGGCTACTGTTTCATTCAGTTGTACGTAGGATTGCCCTAAGTCAGAACTGACTTGATGGCACAACAACACAACAACACATCATGTTTATAACAGCCTTGTACTGTCTTAAGCTTTTACTTATTTAGTCTTCATGCTAAGCACATTATGCTACATAAAAATGTCATGCTAAGTCCTAATACTGAAGTCCTTACCTAGGTCATACAAATGGTTAACCATCTAGCTACAGATTAAAAGATTGGCAATTGAACTTCATCCAGAGCACTTCTTAAGAAAAGGTTGGCTCTATGCTTTTGAAAAATCAGGCACTGAATATGTCATGGAGCACAGTTGTACTCTGAGACACATGGGCTCAGCATGAGTTGGAGTTGACTCAATACTGGTAGGGATTTGAGCTCATGCATTCAGGCTCCAAAGTTTGGGCTCAACTCCAAAGCATATGCTGTCTTCTAAAATAGCACCATACATGCACCCAAATGAAAAAGGGAAAATTGATTAAAGACTGAGATCTACAAAAGGGCAGTCTACTGTCCCACATTTCCTCCCCAGAGGCAACTGCTCCCAAACTCTTTTTGTTGTATCTTCTGCTTATTATCTCCTTTTTTTAATACACCCATTCTTCACTACTGATGTGGATAAGTTCCAAAAACTAGGGTTGTTATGAGAAAGTGTAATGAAAAAATGGATGACTATATCAGATCACAAAAGAAGGGTGACTACATCATTATATAACTGCCAAATTACTTTATCATTACATAACTGCCAAACCACTGAGAATCATGGCCCCGCCAATCTGACATATGACCTTAATCATCACAGCTAGTGTTATTCTTACCTTGCACCTCAGCCTTCATTGGTGCCAGACATAAATTATTAATGTCGAAAAAAATCAAATAGTATGCTTTTAATATTGTCATAAATGCAAAATGTTGGATAACGAGATTGTCAATAAGTGACAAGAAGGTGTAGTAAATCAAAATCTGACAACTAAGTTTGTGAACTTGCAAACATGCACTTATGTTGGCAGCACTGTACAAAAAACTCAGCAAGGTTTTGTAATCTTAGTATTTCAGTGTCTCACATCTGTGTCCATCTCAATGTGTGACAGTGTCTTGCTGAGTAGGTAAGGGGATGTATGGTCAGATAAGGAAGAAGTGTTGATGAGAATGGGAAAGGGGTAAGATTTGCTTATGGTCGAAGTTTGATACTGGGAAGGGCTCTGATTGTGGGGAGGAGGTGGCAGGCATAAAGTGTTATTTGTGGTCAAATTCTCGTGGGTTGTTTTTGGGTAATGGCAGGGGAAGATGGTTTGTGCTAAAACCTCCCTGGAATCCAGGGACAGACTTTCCTCAACTTCCAGCTGTTTGGTTTAAGGACAGAGGTGCACTGTTATCTTTGTAGCTGTTTCCTGCTGACGAGGGTCATTGACTTGTAGTAGAGTATGTAGTGACTTTGAGGAGGCCTCTGGCTTCCTAGCGTTCTGTAAAGTGGGAGGTCCACTGGTTGTCTTTAGAGAGATTTTGGTATAGTTCTTGACGAGTCTCTCAGAGGAGCAGAATCTGGCTCACTTGTTGGTGGGTAAGGGTATGGACTGATTCCTGGATCAGTTGTGTTGTGGTTCTAAATAGGACCAGACCAAAAGAGAGTCCTAAAATGAGTAAGACAAGAAGTGTTACAAATGGAAGACGCCAAGGAAGCCATTTTGCGAATATAGCCAGGTATCCCAGTCACCTCCTTGCTGTCTTTGTAAACTGGCCACTCTCTCTGAAACAATTTTAGCTGCCTCTCAGACTAGGCCTGATTGGTTAACATAGAAACAGCATTCTTCATCTAGAAGGAGACAAGTACCCCCCTTTTCTGCAGTTGACAGACCCAGGACACTTCTGTTTTGTAGGGTGACAGTAGCTAGAGAATCTATTTGGTCTTGTATTTTTATCAATACATATCCTCCATGGTTACCTGTAGGTTTTGTGAAAGGAGGTGGAAATAACAGAGTCAGGTGCTTAACCCATTTGTTATGGTACCAACACACACTGAGACCCTCAGGGTAGTTAATAGAGAAACACGGATGGGTGCCTTCTTTGGCCTGACTGAGACTTACACAGGTACTGGCAAGGATTGATTAGGAGGGGTGATAGGAATGTTTGTGGATAAGTAGACCAACATCCATGTTCCCATCCAGTTTGTGGGCAGGAAAGAATATACCTCATCCCTGCAAAAGAATAGGCCATCTTCTAGGAGATATATACTGACATGTAGAGAGAAGAGGTGAAGGAAATCATATGGATGGCTCATTACTCCAGATTGAAAAGGTGTTGGGAAGGGTTCCCCATAAAAGTGTGCTTATTTTGGAAGGTTTTTGGGAGCAGCAGAGAGTGTTAATGCAGAAAAAGAGGCTTTGGCTTGGGGCAATACACATTTCAGGGGATGCGTCTCCATGCTGGGGAGGTCTTGAGAAATGTAGAGAAATGTACTGGTTGAAGAAACATGCTGTTGGCTGGGGGGGGCAGGGGGGTTGGGGAGGAATATTCTACCCTTGGACTTTGGATCTTGTGGGGCATGAATATTCTAATGGTATTGCTGCAGAGTTCGGATTCTAGGTGTCCTAGATTTGGGCCTTTATCTGTTTGTTGCCTGTAGAAAGGAGCTCACCTTAAGAGAGTTAAGCTCAGGGCTATTGGTCTTGAGACTTGGTTGTGGGTTTAGGGGAGGGATTGTATGTGTCCCACGAAGATTTAGAACAGTAACATGGCTCAACTGGCCAAGGCAGTTGGGTAACTTCCTACGAGAGTGTCTGCTCTGTTGAGAAAGGTGGACCTTTTATCTTTAGTATATGTCAAGTGGACATGATGGTCTGGGTCCACGTTTCTCTAGGGGCTGGAAGTGTAGCGTAAGTGCAGGATCGGACCCAGTAGCCTTCCTTCCTGCACTTGAAGCAAGGGCCTGGAGGCCGTGAGGGGCTACATTGGGGTTCTTTGTAGGTCACTGGGAAGTTCCCACCTTTTTCTTGAAGGGCTGAGTCTTGCATTTGGTATTTTGCCCATTTTTTCTTTTTTTTTCCTGGGCAGCCTCTTCCTCTCGGAAGAATAAGTGTTTGGGGAGAGGGCCAAACAGATACAGCACCTTACATATTTAGCAGTATGATTCAAGAGAGAATGAGTTAAGTGTGGTAAGTAGGTGGTGGGGTAGAGTATGTGTGGTAGAGAGGGAGCTGGCTATGCAGGGGCAGTGATTACAAGGAGGTAGGGTAAACTGTTTTTAACCACTAGGAGATTTCTTGCCATAAATAATCTATGAATTCTCCCTGTAGATACCAGTCCCAGACAACAGAAAATGAAGTTTCAGGATTTTTCAGCGGGTTAGGTGGAAGTATGTTTAAGGTTAGATCATAGAATATTTCCAGAGAGGGTATGGGAGGGAAGATGCTGGGCTCATTTTGTGGATTAGGAGTCCTTCTTGGGTTAGAGAGGAATAGAAGCAGAAGTGTTGGGAGTTGAATGTGTTCATCCAAACGGTTTGGATATAGCATGAAGTTTGTCTGGAGTATGCTAAAAATGTCTCCTCCTAATAAGGGGGTGGGACATTCGGGGATTACTAGAAAGGTGTGGGAGAAAGTTAAGTAATCTAATTGGCAGATTAAGTGGGGGATTAAGATGGTTTGATGGGATTCCATCCACACCAACAGTAGAAATGGAGGAGGAGAGAAGCTTCTCTGAAAATTCTGGCAGTACCAAATAAGTGGCCCCTGTATTCAGTAGAAAGGAGATTTGCTTACTGGCAATCTGAAGACAAACCCAAGGCTCCATTGGCGAGATACTGATGGCAGGGGCTTTAGAACCCAGGCCTCCTCAGTCCTCAGTGGCCAGTCCCAGGAGATCTGGCAGGGTAAACTCTTGCTCAGTTACTGTCTTTGAAGGAGTTGTTCCAGACACAACAGTCCGAGAACACTCATCCTCCCAGTGGCCTTATATACCACAAGCTGGGCATCACTTGCGTGGAGCTCAAGGGTCTGGGCAGGATCAGACCCAGTGGCCTTCCTTCCTGCACTTGAAGCAAGGGCCTGGAGGCCGTGAGGAGCTACACTGGAGTTCTTTGTAGGTCACTGGGAAGTTCCCATCTTTTTCTTAAAGGGCTGAGACTTGCATTTGGTATTTTGCCTGTTTTTTCTTTTTTCTTTTTTTCCTGGGCAGCCTCTTCCTCTCAGAAGAGTTTTTAAAGATCTCTTTGGGGAGCCTGTGGACTGTCCTCAAGCTTTTGGAGTTTTTTACAGATGTCTGAGGTGAACTGGGAAACAAAGTAGGTATTCAGACCTGGTAGTTCTGTCTCAGAAGTGCGATCTAAACTGGTATATTTGATTCAAGTTCCATGAGTCTATTAAGGAAAGCAGCAGGATTTTCATCTGCCTTCTGGATGATTTAGTTCTGCTTAGGGTCCATGGAGGGCACCACTGTCACTTCAGGATTGGGTGGTGGTTAGGGTCTTCGGTATGAAGCAAATTAGCAAAGCCCATGGCCATTGGACCAGATAAAGTTCCTGCCACATGAGGTTGTAAGACTGGGTTAGATATTGGAATTCTTTGCAAAAACGAGAGGGGTCAGATGTAAAGGACCCAGGTTTCAGCATCAAAATATTGGGGAGAGAACGGCCTGAAACAGAGGCAGAGACACACAAGTCTGAGGATCCACTGAAGTTTATTCAAAGAGAAAGAGAGTGTGGTCTGAGCAGAGGAGTGGCTCAGCACCTGTTTCTGCTTTCTTACTAACCAGTTTTGGAGTTCTTTATGCATTCCAGATGCATATCTAAACGTTTTCTTTCAGTCCATGACTTATCTTTTCATTCCTTTACAAGAATCTCTTAATGAGCAAAAGTTGTTAATTTTGAAGAAGTCCATTTTTTTTTTTTAATGGACCTTACACTTTTGGTATCCTTGCTGAGACATATTTGCCTGATTAAAGGCCACAAAGATCTTTTTCCTGTTTTCTTCCAAAAGTTTGATAACTTTAGATTTTAAATTAAGATCTGTGATCTATCTATGGAGCTGGAGAAGCCAAAAGCCCTTTTGAGTGATCCTGACCTCATACTGACGGTAAATTTTCCTTATATAAACGTACTGCCATCGAATCGATTCCAACTCATAGCCACCCTATAAACAGAGTGGAACTGCCCCATAGAGTTTCCAAGGAGCGCCTGGTGGATTTGAAATGACAGCCTTTTGATTAGCAGCCATAGCATTTAACACTACACCATCAGGATCACTATGAGTCAGAATCAACTTGACAGCAGTGATTTGTCGCTGTTTCCTTATGTAAGCAAACATCAATTAGAAAATGTAATAAATATGAGAAAATATTCCACTAGTACTGCAAACAAAAAGTTAAATGCATAGGAATGAACGTAATAAAAAAGCATTAGGTCTCTGCGGAAAAAAACTTAAAGGTTCTACTGAAGTACATTTTTAAAAGAGTTGAATAAATGTCTTGGATAAGAAGACTCAATGTTATCAAAATGCTGATTGGCCGTTAATGCTTATATAAATCAAATGCAAGCTCAATTAAAAATACTAACAGGATTTTTCTAGAGGGAACGAAATTAGACAAGTTCTTTCTACAGTTTATGTGGAAGATAAATGTATTAAAATAGCTAGAAGTTTATGAAAATTAAATTATGAGGGGAGACTAATGTTACTAGATATTATAACATACAGTAAAACCCCCCAAAGTTAGAATCTTTAAAAGGGGGAAACATAAGTATTTTCCACAAATAGAAGGTCATAGAAAAGTGGTAACAATAGCAAAAAGATGGAGTCAACCTAGGTTCCCATCAACAGATGAATGGCTATGATACATACACTCAGTGGAACACTATGCAAATGATAAAGAATAATAATTATTTTAGGAAGCATCTCATAACCTAGTTTCAACCAGAAGACATTCCGCTGAGTGAAATCAGCCGGTGGCAAACGGCCAAATGCGATATGAGACCTCTGCTATAGGGACTTAAAAATAGAGTTATACATACAAGAAAAGACTCCTTGATGGCTACAGGGTGGGTAGGGAGGGAGAAGGTAGGTCATGGATTAGATAGTTTATAGGAACTTGGTTAGGTGAAGGGAGTGACAGCACACAGTAGAGAGCAGATCAACATAACTGGACCATACCATAAACTGAACGGTTTTGAAAATTCAACCCAGTATTTCAAAAAATAAAGTAGCAGGGATGGGGGTCTGGGCACCACGCACTCAGGGACTTAGAGGCCAATTGGCGTAACTAGTCTGTTGTGTAGAGGGTCTTTTGCACCCCACATTGGTGAGCGGCGCCTGTGGTCTTAAAAGCTGGTAAGCTGCCATCTGAGGTATGCCAAATGTTCCAACTTATGCAGAACAGGTGATCACTGAAAAAAAAAATGAACATACAAGGAAAAGAGAACCCAGGAGACAGAAGGACTCATATGAATGGGAGAATGTATCAACATGAGACTCTAATAACCAGATGGTGTCCAGCCACCACAAAAGACAGCCATGATGGTGGCACAACGTACAGTCCCTGAGCCAACATGAGAAAAAGAGGGATGCAGACAAAGAACTCTTCTAAAAGACATGAATTGATGGTCCAACAGCCTAGAGGGTCCTCTGGGAACATGGCCCCAGACCTGCTCCTGTCCCCTGCCAGAAACCAGTAATGAGGTCAACTTTTCAGACAAGGATGGACTGGATTCAGACAGTGTGACCATATGGCATGCATACTATACAGTTCTATGCATTTATAGAAGGCGATCCTATTGGCATCTTTCTAGATGGGAGAGAACAGGGTGGAGCGGGGGGACAGATGCTTGTTGAGGGGAAATTAAAAGTATGGAACAGAAAGGAGGAGTGTACTGTCACCAGGTGGGGAGAACAGAAGGAGCTGCAGATAGATGGGCTTGCAAAACCAGCTTGAATTATATACTTTCACTTCATAATAATTTTTAAAAAGTTAAACAGAAGTGTTAAGATTGCACCCAGTTAAAACCAGAAATCTCTCTGCGAAAGAAAAAAGTCAGCCTAGTCAAGTTTCCATCCTTCCAGGTTTCACTGTATTACCAATGTATAGTAACCAAGTTTGTCCTTGCTTTTCCATGAGTAGGTGACAACAAGGGAAGAGAAAAGAGAGTTCACAATTAATAAAAATGCACCCTGAAACTTGTGGTATTAAAAGAGTATATTCCATATCAGAAGAGAAAAATAGAGTATTTAATAAATTATCTTGGGAAAACTGGTTTACAATTCCTTATAAAAAATTAAAAGCCAATAAATCAGAGATATAAGTGTAAAGTATTAAAAAAAATCTGACCTGTACTAGAAAGATATACTCCCATTGGGGAGAACTGTGTAAGCAAAATTAAAACACAGGACCTATAAGATTAACTATATACAAATTACAATTAGAAAATATTCAAACTAAGTTTTATCTGTCAGACTGGCCAAAATCAAGTTTGATGAAACAGCACTAACAAAAGTATAAGAACATTCTTCTGCAACACTGACATCAATGTAAATTTTTGCACTTCCTTCAAATAACAGCTTGACAATGACTCTCAAAACAGCTACCCTTTGACTCAGCAGTTTCACTTTTTTGTTGTTGTCATGATTAAGGGAAAGTAGACAATCCAAATTAAATTCGCACACCCACCTGTATGCAGCTCCTTCTGCTCTCTTTGCCCAGTGACAGCACATTCCTCCTTTTCATTCTATGTGAGTTATATCCCCTTAACAATCTCCTATCCACTCCTCTCCACTCTCTCTTCTCCCTTTTAGTAAGAAGCCAGTAGGACATCATCCTATGGATGCATAGAGCTACAAAGTACACACGCCATATAGTCACATTGTGTCGCTGAGTCCAGTCCATTATTGTTCGAAGAGTTGACCTCAGTAGCGTTTGCTGGTCAAGGGCAGCAGTGAGTCTCAGGGTCATGCTCCCAAGGGAACCCCCAGGCTGCTGGACAATCAATTGCTGTCATTTAGTGAAGTATTCGGGGCATACCCTCTTTTTCTAGTGTTGACAAAGGGATATGTGTGCCCCATCGTGGCTTTCTATGGTGATGGCCAGGCACTATCTGGTTCTTCTGGTTACATGTTGATACAGTCACCCATTCACATGGTTCCTGCCATCTTCTGGGGAGTGTTTTCCTGGTGTTTTTGTTGTTCTTGGTGATCATCTGTTGCAGATGAGTAGGGACCGTTTGGTGTACCTTAGATGGCAGCTTACTAGCTTTTAAGACCCCAGACACCACTCACCAATATGGGGTGGAGAAGATTCTCCTTTCAGTAGACTAATTATGCCAATTAGCCTCAATGTCCCCTGAAAGCATGGTGTCCAGTCTCCCACCTCTGCTTGCAATATTGGCTTAAGATTAAAAGAGTTTTCAGTTTATGTTGAAGTCCAGTTAAGTTGATCTTCTTTCTACTGTGTGCTGTTGCTGCTTTCACCCAACCAAATTTCTATCAACTGTCTAATCTATGACCAGCCTTCTCCCTCTCTCCCCACCCTTGCAACCATCAAAGAGTCTTTTCTTCTGTATGTAAGTCTATTTTTAAGTCCTTACAGTAGGGGTCTCTTACAACATTTGCCCTTGTGCCACTGACTGATTTCACTCAGCATAATGGCTTCCAATTGAAACCGGGTTATGAGATGCTTCCCCAAATCATCATTGTTCTTTATCATTGAGTAGTGTTCCACTGAATGTATGTACCATACTTTGTTTATCCATTCATCTGTTGTTGGGCATTGGGGTTGATTCTATCCTTTAGCTATTGTGGACTGTGCTGCAATAAACATTTGTGTGCAAATATCTGTTCATGTGACTGTTTTTGATTCTATAGAATATACTCTGAGCAGTGGGATTACTGGATCAAAGAGTATATCTATTTCCAGTTTTTTAAGGAAAGCACCAGATTGCTTTCCAAAGAAGTTGTACCATTTTGCAATCCCAGCAGCAGTGTAAGAGAGTTCCAATCTCCCCACAGTCTCTCCAGCCTTTGTTGTTTTGTGTTTCTGAATCATGGCCAGCCTTGTTGCGGGTGAGATGGTATCACACTGCAGTTGCAATTTAGATTTCTCTAATAGTTAATGATCTTGAGCATTTCCTCATGTGTCTTTTGATTGCCTGGATGTTCTCTTTGGTGGTCTATCCATCTCCTTTCCCCATTGTTTAATTGGAGTATTTATCGTTTTCTTGCTGTTATTTTGCAGTACCATGTAGATTATGCAGGTCAGATGTGAGTTCGGCATGCAGTTGCCAAATATTGTTTCCCATTCTGTAGATTGTCTTTTAATTGTTTTGATAAAGTCTTTGGATAATTGAAAGTGTTTGATTCTTAGTAGTTCCTATTTATCTATTTTCTCTTTTGTTGAGTGTGCTTTGTCAGACTTGGAAGTCTGTCTAAGCTGTCTATTAATGCTTGCATTGTTGACCCTACTTTCTTGCATGATCTTTAATGTTTTAGGTTTGACCTTTAGGTCTTTTATCCAATTTGAGTTAGTTTTTGTGTAAAGTGCGAGATACAGGTCTTGTTTCAATTTCTTGCAGATAGACATCCAGTTTTGTCAGTACCATTTGGTAAAGAGATTGTTTTTGTGCCAGCTTACAATCTTAGGGCCTTTGTCAAATATCAACTGTTCATAAGAGGATGGTGGCATCTCTGGGGTCTCAACTTTGTTCTATTGGTCTATATGTCTCTTTTTGTCCCAGTACCAGGCTATTTTGACTATGGTGGCGGTGTCACAGTTTCTAAGGTGGGATAGGCCTCCCACTGTGATTCTGTTTTTCAGCAGTGCCTTGTTTATCCGGGGCTTCTTCTCTTTCCACACAAAGTTGGTGGTTTGTTTCTCCATTTCATTAAAAAATGTCACTGGAGTTTGTATTGGGATTGCATTGTATATGTAGATCGCTTGGGTAAAACAGACATTTTTGCAATGTTGACTCTTCCTATCGATGAGCAGGGGAGGTTTCTCCATTTATGTAAATCTCTCTTGGCTTCTTGCAGTCAGGTCTTGTGGTTCTCTTTGTATAGGTCTCTTATTTCTCTAGATAGATGTATTCCTAGGTATTTTATCTTCTTTAGTAAACAGTATTGATTCGGTGATTTCTTTTTCAATGATCTCTTTGTTGGTATACAGGAATCCTACTGATTTTCTTATGTTTATCTTATATCCCGATACTTTGCTGACTCTTCTATTAGTTTCAGTATTTTACTTATAGATTCTTCAGGATCCTCTGCATCTACAATCATATCATCTGCAAATAGGGAGATTTTGACTTCTTCTTTGCCAGTGCAGATGCCCCTATTTCTTTGTCTTGTCTAATTGCTTTGGCCAGAATTCTAGCACAATTTTGAGTAGAAGAGGTGAGAGTGGACATCCTTGTGTAGCTCCCATTTGAAGGAGAATTCTTTCAGTCCCTCTCCATGGCAATCAGCTTTGTGTAAATGCCCCTTGTTATGTTAAGGAATTTTCCTTCTATTCCTATTTTGCTGAGAGTTTTTAACACGAATGGTTGTTGGACTTTGGCAAATGCATTTTCTGCGTTAGTTGACAAAATCAGGAGATTCTTATCTTTTGTGCTATTTATATGGTTTATTACACTGTTTTTCTGATGTTGAACTAGCCTTGTATCCGTGGTATGAATCCAACTTGGTCGTGATGAATTATTATCTTTTTTCTTTCTTTTTTTATTATGACAGTGTGAAAATGTACATTCCCATATAAATTTACATACCCACCTATATGCAGCTTCCACTGCTCTCCCTGACCAGTGACAGCACACTATTCCTCTCTGCTCCATGTATGTGTCATCCTCCCAGCAGTCTTCTTTCCCCTCCTCTCCACCTACTCTCCTTCCTCAAGCCAGAGGTCAGCATTTATAGGATATTTTTTTTGATATATTGCTGAATTCTGTTGACAAGGATTTTGTTGAAGACTTTTTGCACCAAGGTTCAAGAGTGACACCGGTCTGTAATTTTCTTATTTTTTGAGATCTTTCCCTGGCTTTGGTATCAGGGTTATGATGGCTTCATAGAATGAATTTGGGAGTATTCCATCTCTTTCTATGATGTAAAATAGTTACAGTAGTATTGGAGTTAACTCTTGTTTAAAAATTTGGTAGAATTTTGCAGTGAAGCCATCTGGGCCGGTACTTTTTTTGGTTGGTAGTTTTTTTTGATGACTTTTTCAATCTCTTCCTTTGTGATGGGTTTATTAAGTTGTGCTACTTCTCCTTGTGTTACTTTTGGTAGGTGATACAAATCTATAAATTTGTCCATTTCCTCTAGGTTTTCAGATCTGTTGGAGTACAGTCTTTCATAGTATTCTGTTATAATACTTTTGATTTCAGTTGGGTCTGTTGTGACATCTCCCATCTCATTTCTTGTTTCGATTATTTGTTACCTCTCTTGTTCTTTTGTAAGTTTAGTGAGTGGTTTATCAATTTTGTTGATCTTAAAAAAAAAGACAGCTTTTGGTTTTGTTAATTTTTTCAGTTGTTCTTCTATCCTCAAATTCATTTAGTTCTGCTCTATATTGTCTGTTTTCTTCTGGTGCCCTTAACGGTTCCTCAGGTGCTCTCTTCCTACTTATTCAAGCTGTAGGGTTAATTCTTTGGTATGGGTCCCTTCTCCCTTCCGATGTGTACATTTATAGAGATAAATTGACCTCAGAGCACTGCTTTGGCTGTATCCCATAAGTTCTGGTAGGATGTGTTTTCATTCTCATTTTCTTTATTTTTCCCTTGGTTGCTTCTATAACCCATGTTTTTTTGAACAAGGTATTGTTCAGTTTCCATGAGTTAAAATGTCTATCTGTGGTTTTTCTGCTATTGATTTTTACTGTGACAGCTTCATGGTCTGAGAAGATGCTTTGCAATAATTCAATGGTTTGTATTTTGTTGCCAAGCTTGCTTTATGTCTGAACACATGGTCTATTCTGGAAAATTTTCCATGTGCATTGGAGAAGGTTTAGTTATCTGTTGATGGGTAGAAAGTTCTGTATATGTTGATGAGGTCTAGTTGGTTAATTGTTACAGTAAATTCTTCCGTGTCTTTGCTGACTTTTTTTCTGGATGACCTGTCCATTACTGAAAGTGGAGTGTTGAAGTCTCCAACTATTATTGTGGAATGATCTGTCTCATATTTCAATGTAGTCAGTGCTTGATGCATTTAGATACTCTGGTATTTGGTGCATGAATATTTAATGTTGTTAAGTCCTGCTCGTGTATTGAATCTTTCAGCAATATATAGTGACCATCCTTGTCTACAATGTTGGAGTTTACATTAAAATCTATTTTATCTGAGGTTAGTATTGCCACACTTGCTCTTCTTTGTATGTTGTTAGCTTGGTATATATTATTCCATCCTTTAATTTTCAGTTTTTTAACATCTTCGAGTCTAATGTGTGTTTCTCGTAAACAACATACAAATGGGTTGTGTCTTTTGATCCAGGATATCACTAGTTGTCTCTTTTCTGAAGTGTTTAGTCCATTTACACTCAGTGTTATTATTGATAGGTATGTGTTTAGTGCTGTCATTTCGATGTGCTTAATTTTGTGTTGTTGTTTTCTCCATTGTTCTTAATATTCTGTTCTGGGTCGTTCATCTTTATGGGTTGCCTTTTTAGCTTTTTCAGTGTTGGTTTTGTGTTTGTTGAGACTCTTGTATTAGTTTCTTGTTTTTATATGTTGCATTGCAATTGTACTTTGCAGTCACCCTGTGATCTCCCTTAATATTCCATTTCTAACTTAACTAAACCCATTTCTAACTTGTGCATATCTTTTTAACTCTTTCCCCATCTGAAAAGACTATAACTACAGTAGTATGATGCTCTTTTTAGTGTGATGGTGTCATAGTTTTCGTGATACGATCACTGGTTCCCTTCTTTTAATATCATAACTTTGACTTTTGTGACTTTCCAAACTGAGTAGTTTTCTGGATGCTGTGCCCTGCATTGCCTCTTTAAATATACACTTAATGGTTTGGGAGTTTTTTTGAGCAGTAAGCTTCTTTCAGCATCTCTTGTGGTTTTCGTTGGGTTTTTACAAAGTCTCTAAGCTTCCATTTATCTGTGAATGTCTTAATTTCATCTTCATATCTGAGACACAGTTTTGCAGGATATATAATTGTTGGTTGAAAGTTTTCCTCCTTCAGAGCTTTGAATGCATCATCCCCCTCCCTCTTTGCCAATATCATTTCCACAGAGAAGTCAAATGCATGCCTACAGGGGGTCCTTCTGAATGTTAGCCTTGCTTTGAGCCTCACTGTTGCTAAGAGAATCTGTTTATGTTTCATTTTATTAAGCTTGATTATAATACATGTTGGTATCTTTCTTTGAGGTCTAGTTTTTGTGGTATTCAATACACATCTTCAATATCTATGTTCCCTTCTTTCATAATTTCAGGGAAGTTTTCTTTCAGCAACTCAACAACAATAGTCTCTGTATTTTCAGTTGTCCCTTCCTGTTCAGGAACTCCAATTAATTGTAGATTGTTCCCCTTGATAGAGTCCCATATGTTTCTTTCTTTCTGTTTTTTTCATTATGATTGAATGAAAATGTACATTCCCGTATAAATTTGCATGCTCACCTGTATGCACCTCCCACTGCTCTCCCTACCCGGTGACAGCACAGTCTTCCTCTCTGCTCCATACATGTCCAATCCTCTCAACAGTCTCCTATCCCCTCCTCTCTACCTATCGCCCTTCTTCCAGTAAGAGGTCAGCAGGATGATATCCTATAGATGCATAGAACTATGAAGTGCCCACAAGATATGGTCATTCTGCATTGCCAAGTCCAATCTATTGCTGTTCAAAGAGTTGACCTTAATTATGATTTATGGACAGGGACAGCATCAGGGCCAGGGCTATACTCCCAGGGGAACCCAGAAGCCCTTGGACCATCAATTGTGGTCTTTTATTGGAGATTTCAAGGTGAACTCCTATTTATTCTTGTGTTGCCATTGAGACTCAATTCTGTGAGCTCCACTGCGGCTATCACTGGTGGTGGCCAGGCACCATCAAGTTCTTCTGGTCACAAGTTGATACAGACACCCACTAACGTGGGTCTCTCTGTCTTCTGGGTTCTCTTCCTAAATGTCATTTTGGACTTCGGTGATCATCCATTCCTGCTGAGTTGGGGCCATCTGCTGTACCCTCAGATGGCAGCTTTTAAGACCCCAGATGCCACTCACCAATGTCGGGTGCAGAGGGTCCTCATTAGCAAAATGCCAGTTGTGTGAATTGGCCTTGATTTTGCCTGAGAGCATTGTCCCTGGTCCCCCGCCCCAGCTACTCTGTCCTTGCAGTATTTGGTTAAGATGGGAGGAGTACTCAAGTTGTGTTGAAGTTCACTTAATATTGATCTTTCTAATGTGTGCTGTTACCAACCAATTTCACCCAACCAAATTTCTAACAACTATATAATCTAAACCCTCACCCTCCTTGCTCTCCATCCTTCTCCACCCTTGCAGCCATCAAAGAGTCTTGTCTTCTATGCATGAGTCTGTTTTTAAGTTCTTATCGTAGGGGTCTCATACAATATTTGTCCTTTTGTCGCTGACTACTTTCACCCCATGTATTTCTTAATGCTTCATTTTCCTTGCTTCTTTTCTCGGATTTCTTCTCTTGAATGCTAGTGTCAGTAGCTGTATCTTCAAGGTCACAAATTCTGACTTTCAGTTCCTCAGTTCTGCTCTTATGGCTTTGAATAACCCAAAACCCATTACCGTTGAGTCAGATCCAAATAGAACAGTCTATATCTGTGCTTTTGTTACTGATCTATTTGATTTCAGATAATTGATGTTTCATCAGTTCACATAGTTTGCTTAATTTTTCATTTTGTTCTGCATTTTGTTTAATCCCCAGGAGGGTTCTATATATTATATATATATATATATATGTGTATGTATGTATATGATTCTTTTGTACTCAACCTCTGATGATTTCAGAGAGCCTTCATCAGGGAAGTTTTTTGATTCTTTATTTGGGGAGTTCTTCAGAGCCATGGTGGGCTGTTTCTTTAAGTGGTTAAAGATGGACTGTTTGCTTCATGCCACCTAGAGTCTGTTTAGTTTCCTTGGTGTTACTGCAACAGGAGCTGAGGTGTAGTTCTGAGGGGAACTGGTCACCATCCACCTTTGTGTGCTCTAGTGAATGGCCCCAGTGGACTTTCTGGGGTGGCAGGCTCTTCCTCCTGTCTGGCAAAGATGGTGCCCTACTTTGGAGTCAGTTTGTAAAGGCTGCCAACCCAGCCTATGATGTGGGCCAGTAAAGGCTGGAAAAGATGCTGCTGGGCTGCTTAGTAGTTATTTCTCCAAACTGTCTTATTTTAAAAATTTAGAAGGTCTGCAACAGCTGTCAAAATCAGTTAGGCTATTATGTGTGGCAGGTCCTGTCTTCTGGCTGACAACGGAAGCACCTCTCCGGCCATCTCCAGATGCTATGACATAGTTCAAAGTACAGAGAGGTTTTTGCCTTGCTGCCACCCTCAGCCAGGCCCTACCTGTAAGGTAACACTGTGCTAAACATAGTCTTCTGCTGGTAAAGTACTTTCCGGACTGGCACTGCTTCACAACTTGGGAATTTTCTCCCCATGCAGCCTCTGGTTGAGTGACTCTGCTTCCCAGCTGACCAAGATGACCACTCAGCCTAGCAACTCTTCCAGCCGTGAGACAGTAGAATTTATGACAGAGCTCAGAAGGGGGGGGTACAGTGGTGCCCTCAGTTAGGAGCTCATCTCTGAAAATGTGGCTATCTCACACACTGTGTTTAGCACCACAGTTCAGTGTATTTGCTGGCTCATGCAGTCCCTCACTCCTGGATAAGAAAAAAAAAGGGGGGCGGGGAAACATCAGTACCTTCAGTCTGCCCAAGAAACACGTCAGTAGGAGCAGAGGTCAGTGCTCTGCTTCATTAAAAAGAAGTAGTTTCCTGTTAAGTGGTGTATAGTCCAATCTGACAGCCCTATGGCATATCACAGGGCTCTCTGTGGGTCCAAAGTGTTCTGTTCAGTTATTAATCTAGGCCTTAGTTTTCAGATGGAATTGAGGCTATGTGTGTCTAGTCTGTCATCTTGGCTCTGCCCCCCAGTTTCACTTTTAAGAATTTGTTTTATAGATATTCTTGTATGTAAGTACAAGGATATACAAGAATGTTCCTTGCAGCAATGTTTGTAAAGTCAAAAGACTAAAAACAACCTAAATGTCTTCTGTAGGGAGATTGTTAAATAAATGATGATTCGTTTGTATAAAGGACCTCTGTTGTAGCAAACAACGTCTTGAAATAACACCTAATATATTTTCCTTCTTGATAATCCATTTTTATTTTATATTATTTCTTCTTCTGCCCCTGCGCAAATAAATCTAGGCCTAGAAATGGAGGCTTGTGTGAAGTGTTACATTGCGTCAGGGCCGGAACAGCTGATACAGCATGAAAGGAACTGATGGTGAACTTGACTAAGACTTACAATGAACCTGTGTGTATTGGAGTAGAATTGTGCTCCATAGGCATTTTAGTGGCTGAGTTTTCAGAAACAGATAACCAACCCTTTCTTCTGAAGCACCTTTGGGTGGAATCAATCTTCTAACCTTTCAGTTAGTGACTGAGTGCACTGACAATTTTGAAGCATGAGGGAATCTGTAGCCTGGAACACAGAAGCTGTTATTCAGCTTTGATTTCCATTCATTCCCTAACACACAGGTTAAGGCATAGTCTTGAAATTCTCCATGTTAAGGAAGAGAAAAAGGGACTTTCAGAACTCTCAAAGTGGAATTTTTGTATTTCAAGAACAACAGTTTAGAGGGTCGGCTACTACGTAAAGGACAGAAAGTTTACATATAAGTCATGACTGAAGGGTGGCACTCTCCTGGTGCTTGAGGAGCAGCCAGTGAGGAGAATCTGGGACAAAGACAGATAAAGAAGGCAGAGGTCACCAAGAAAGATCTGGGGGGACTTAGATTATCTTAAAGATCTTGTTCTGCTCATCCAGGCCATTTTAGGGATTTGCCAACCGTTCAACATAATGTCGTGCTCAACATGACTTAATAGTGGAAGGTGGACCTCATTTGGGAATGGGAGACTCAGAGCAATCTTCAGTCTATAGAAACACTAGAGGCCAGACCTGAGGGCTAGCAGATGCTTTGGGCTTAGGATGAAAAAAATAAAAATAAACAAACAACAAAAAAAAATGAAAAAACAAACTTATTGCTTTTGAGTCAATTCCAGCTCACAGAGAATCTGTGGGATTTTCAAGGCTATAAATCTTTATGGAAGCAGAATACCACATTGTTCTCCTGTGGAATCAATGGCAGTTTTGAACTTCTGACCTTTCAGTTAGCAGTCAATTGCTTTAAATCACTGCACCACCAGGGCTTAGGAGAAAGGACCACAAAAGGTAACGTTTTATTCTGAAAGCCTTGACAATGTCTAAAGTCAGTGTCAGAATGTGCTGCACCTTCTGACAATGTCATCTTGGTAGATTTTAGTATGGGTGCTCAGGGTCCAACAGCCATTCACACTGCAACAGATGTTACAAGAAACCCAACATGCAAAACTACGTAAGCTTGCATGTACAAGTCTGCTTGTAGAAAAAAAAAAGTCTTCTTATAAAAAAAAGAAACTAATGCAGATGGTTATCTTGGGGAAGGGGTTTAAGGGATAGAAGATCTGGCAGGATCCAGGCTCAGACCACATGAGCTCCCCAAGGGTGGAGTCAAATTTGCCCCATTAGATTACACTCTCACCAAGGTCAAGGTCAATGTCTCTCCTAACAGACTGGTAACTCTGCAAAGGCAGAGAATATGCCCTACCCCACATTTGCCGGGTCTGTAGGATTATGTCAACTTGGCTACTACCTATTTGGCTGCTGTATTATGTGGCAGGGATGGGTTTGTGGTGGCTCCCTGCCCCTAGGCTCTCATCTCGCAACCTTGGACTACGGCTGCTGATCGCTCACGTGGCCAGGAGCTCCTGCTCTCTTCTTCCAGAGTCTGGTTCCGGGACTTGAGCTAGCAGCTGTTGGGCTCATCAGTCCTTACAGTTGGCACTTGAGAGTCCTGCTCCCTGACCTGCCGATCCTGTGTTCGCCAGCCTCTGTCGCTTCGTCTCGCCACCAGCTTGGGATCCACTGATCTACACAACCAGTGATCTACAACTCTGGCCTCTGACTTGCTGACCTTGGGTTCCTCAGCCTCCGTGGACACATGAGGCTTGTGCCAGAGCTTGGGACATTCAGCTTCTGTGATTATGTGAACTGTTTCCTATATTTGTATCTATCTATCTGTCTATATGTATATTATAAATCTTTCCTTGTACCTACACGTGTTACTGGTTTTGCTTCCCTAGAAAACCCAGCCTAAGACAGTAGGCTTGCTGATTGTAAAGACCTCAGTGATGACCTTGCTGAATCCTGTCTCTGCAGCCACTGACCACCACTCAACCCTCTAGACATTTACTAAAGTTCTGCTGAAGAAAATGGCAAGTACGAGCTGAATGAGAGCTGTGAGATAAGCTAAAGCATCCGCAAGAAAGAGATCTCATGTGCTTTGCGAAAAGCACAGGCCCTATTTATGGCTGTTTTCACAGTGTGGTTATTAGTAGTGTCCCCTCTAACTTTTACAAGTGTCTCAGTTTGGGTGGTCAATGGTTACTATTTCAAGATAATCTGAAAGCAAAATTGTCTCTTGGAGTTCCTAGGAAAGAGAGTCAATGCCTTTCCTTCGGTTCCCCAATTGCTTCAACTCTCAGTCAACAGTGAATTCATCATCTCCTGTTAGATACACATCTAGCCTGGTCCCTGGTTTTGTAGAGATTACAATCTCTTGGGAGAAGCAAAAAGACATGCCTGGGACAAATATTAAACGCTTGTCATTGATTGAATTGTGTCTTCTAAAAATATATGCCAAATTGACTAGGCCACCACTCCTAGTATTATGTGATTGTCCACCATTTTGTCATCTCACGTGATTTCTCTTTGTGTTGTAAAGATGATAGGTTGATGAGGTAGGATTAGAGGCAGTTACATTAACAAGGCAGCACTCAATCTACAAGATTAGGTTATGTCTTAAATCAATTATTTTTGAGATATAGAAGACAGAAGCAAGCAAAGAGATAGGAGGACCTCATAATATCAAGAAATAATGTGCAGGAGAATAGCATGTCCTTTGGACTCCCAGGTCCCCCAGCTTGAACTGACAAGCTCCTTGACTAGGGAAGACTGATGACAAGAACATTCCCCCAAAGTTGACACACAGTGAAAGTCTTACCAGGAGCCGGAACCCTGAAATCAAACATCTAACCTCCTAGACTGTGAGAAAATAAAGTTCTCCTTGCTAAAGCCATTCACTTGTGGTATTTCCATTATAGCAGCATTAGATGACTAAGATAGTGCTTAGGAAGTACTACAAGATTTCTAGAACTTCTCATATTTTCCTTCCGCTTGACCTTTCCTGTGATAGAAATGTGATAATAAACCAATGATAAAGACAACAATAACCATCTGTTTCATGCAGCTCTGGTGGCACTTTGGTTAAGCATTTCAGTACTAACTGAAAGGTCAACAATTCAAACAGACCAGCTGCTCTGTGTGAGAAAGATGTGGCAGTCTGCTTCCTTAAAGATTCAAAAAAGAAAAAACCAAATCTGTTGTCATCCAGTCAATTCCATCTCTTAGAGACTCTACAGGACAGAGTAGGACTGCCCTATAGAGCTTCCAAGGAGTGCCTGGTGGATTTGAACAGCTGATTTTTTAGTTGGCAGCCAAAGCACTTTATCACTATACCACCAAGATTTTCCTGTAAAGATTACAGCCTCGAAATCCCTTTGGGAGAGTTCTACTCTGTCCTATAGGGTCACTGTGAGTCAAAACAGACTCAGTGGCAATAGGTTTGGTTTTCAGTTTTAACTACTATGCATAAGGCATTGGTGGTTCAGTGGTAGAATCCCCCATTCCATGTCAGAGATCTGTTCCCAGCCAGTACACCTCAAGAACAGCTATCACCCATCTGTTTGTGAAGGCTCACATGTTGTTATGATGCTGGATGTGTTTCAACAGAATCTACACACTGAGATGGGCTAGCAAGAAAAACCTGGTGATCTACTTACTAAAAAAAAGATCAGCCAATAAATTCCTTATCAATCATGATTGTTCAATTTGCAACCAGCCACAAGGATGGCAGAGGACAGGCCAGCATTTCTTTCTGTTGTATATGGGATCATCATGAGTCAGGAGTCACCAAGTGTTGGGGATCACCAAGAGTTGAGGGTTTAGCAATAAATGCACACCACAAAAAAGAAAAAATGACTAAAATCAAAACATGAAATCTACAACTCAAACAAATAGGAAGAGAGCAGCAAAATAAGCCCACTGTTACCAGAAGAAAGGAAATAATAAAAACTAGAGCAGAAACAAATGTAACAGAGAACAGAAACATAGAAAAGATCAACAAGACCAGAAGCTGGTCATTGGAGTGAATTAATAAAGTTGATGAAATACTGAACAAATTGATAAAAGAAAAGCAGAAAAAGAAGCATACAACTCAAATAAGGAATGAGATGGATGACATTACAACAGAACTACCTGAAATAAAAAATGGTCATAAAAGAATACTATGAAAATTTTTTTTCTAACTAATTGAACACTTAAAGAAAATGAAGAAATTTTTTAGAAAACTCTCAACAACACTCACACTAACACAAACTGATGTTGAAACTCAAACAGATCCATAATAAAAAAAGAGATTGAAGATGTAATAAAAGAAATTCCTAACAGCAAAAGGTACTGGCCAAGATGGCTTCACTGGAGAAATCTACCAAACATTCAGAGAAGAGCTTACACTAATACTACTCAAGCTACTTCAGAGTATAGAAAAGGATAAAGTATGCTCAAATTCATTCTATGAAGCCAGCATAACACTGATAGCAAAGCCAAGCAGACACATCAAAAGAAGAAAGTTACAGATCAACATCCATCATGAGAAAACACTGGTGGCATAGTGGTTAAGTGCTACATCTGCTAACCAGAAAGTTGGTGGTTCGAGTCTACACGGTACTCTATGAAAACTCTATGGAGCAGTTCTCCTCTGTCCTATAGGGTCACTATAAGTCATAACTGATTCAGTTCCAGTGGATTGGACTTATCCCTCATGAATGTAGACAGAAAAACTCTCAACAAAATTCTAGCCAATAGAATTCAACAACATATCAGAAAATAATACCAAAAATAATACACCAAATGAGATTTATCAGATATACAAGAATGGTTCAGCATTAAAAAAAAATCAAGGTAATCCACTACATAAAGAATCATGTGATCATCTAAATCAGTGCATAAAAGGCATTTGATCAAGTCCAAACCCATTTCTGATTAAAAAAAAATTTAAAAACTCTCAGTGAAATAAGAATAAAGGGAAATTCATCAGCATAATGAAGCATATTTACACAAAGCCAACCGTCAACATTGTTCTCAATGGAGAGAGGCTGAAAACATGCTCTTTGAAAATGAGAACCAGACAAGGATGCCTTTTATCACCACTCTTACTCAACATTGTTCTAGAAGTCCTAGCCAGAGCAGTAAGGGAAGAAAAGGGGATAAAGGCATTCCAAATAGTAAGGAAGAAATAAAACTATCCCTATTTGCAGAAGATATAATCCTATGCACAGAAAATCCCAAAGCTTCTACAAGAAAGCTACTGGCACTAATAGAAGAGTTCAATAAAGTAGCAGGATATAAGATTTATATACAAAAGTTACTTTGATTCCTCTATATCCACAAAGAGAATTTTGAAAAGGAAATCAGGGAACTGATACTATTAGCAACAGCCCTAAAAAGATGAAATATTTAAGAACAAATCTAGCTAGGGACATAAATGACCTATACAAAGAAAACTAGAAAACACTATTGCAAACCAAAAGAGACCGACATAAACAGAAAAAATACAGCATGTTTATGGACAGGAAGGCTTAACACTGAAAATGTTAATACTACCCAAAGCAATCTATAGATATCATGCAATTGAAATTGAAATTCCAACAGCATTCTTTTACTACATTGAAAAACTAGTCACTAACTTTATAAGGAAAGAGAGTCCAAATAAGTAGACTATTATTAAGAAGAAGAACAAAGTAGAAGTTCTCACACAACCTGATCTCAGAACCTACTCTACAGCCACATTAATCAAAACCACCTTAGTACTGGTACAACAGACACATAGGCCATAAATCCATCCACCTATGGACAACTGATCTTCAACAAAGGGCCAAAGTCTATTTAAATGGGGAAGAGTCTCTTTAATAAATCGTGCTGACAAAACTAGACACCCATTAAGTAATATCCATACTTCACACTATACACAAAAACTAACTCAAACTGGGTCAGACCTAAGTACAAACTGACCCTGTTCATAAATCCTAATGGAGGTAAACTGGATAGGAATGGACTGGACTTGGTGACACAGAATGATCATCTTGTGTGTGCACTTTATGGTTCTATGCATCTATAGGATGTCATCCTGCTGACCTCTTACTGGAGTTGGGGAAAACAGTGGAGAGGAGGGAATAGGAGATTGTTAGGAGGATATGACATGTATAGAAGAGAGAGGAGGAGTGTGCTGTCACCAGGCAGGGAGAGCAGTGGGAGCTGCACACAGGCAGGCATGCAAATTTATATGGGAATGTACATTTTTGCGCAATCATAATAGATTATGGAAATAAAAATGGGGACAATGTTAGGGCCCCTAACATATGGGATAAACAGAGTATCAAACATAACTAAAATGCACAAACAGCAGAATGATGAACTAGACTAATGAGACTTCCTAAAAATTAAACACTTAGTGCTCATCAAAAGATTTCCTCAAAAGCATAAAAAGACAATTTACAGACTGGGGAAAAAATTTTGGCTACAATATATCCAACAGGGGTCTAATCTCTAAAATTTATAGAGTACTTTAGTACCTTATGCCAAGTGCCATTGAGTCAGATCCTACTCATGGTGACCCTTAGCAACAAAAAGTTTAACTAAGAAATAGGCAAAAGACATGAATGAACACTTTACCAAAGAAGACATTCAAGCAGCTAACAAATGCATGGAGAAATGTTTATAATTAACAACTACTAGAGATCTGCAAACCAAAACCACAGGGACATACCATTTTACCCTGACAATAATGACACTAATAAAAAAAAAAAAAAAAAACACAAATTCACAAATGTTGGTGAGGTTGTGGGGAGACTGCAACCCTTATATACTGCTGGTGAGAATGTAAAATGATACACCGCTATAGAAAGTGGTATGATTCTTCCTTAAAAAACAAGAGATAGAAAATGCCATACGATTCATTAACCTATCTCCTGGACATATACTCTAAAGAAATAAGAGCTGTGACACAAATAGACATATGTGTACCCATGTTCATTGCAGAATTATTCATAAAAGTAAAAAGATGGAAACCACCTAAGAGCCCACCAATGGATGAATGGATAAATCAAACTGTGTGGTACATACACACAATGGAATATTACTCAATGACAAGGAACAATGACAAATCAGCAGAACATCTTATGTGGAGACATGCATGTTTGGAAAAAAATGTCAAATCCTGCCTACCGTAACCTGGTCTTTGTCAAGGTAGGGACTTGTCTTGAGAATGGCAAAAGCACGGCAAACGCCCTTAAGATAAGGTTCTCCCCTGTGTGCTGAAAACAGTATATGCTGAAAACAGCATTCACTGAGAATAGTTCAAGGACTTCCTCATCCGCCGTCCTGGGAATGCTGCTTCTCCTTTTGTAGTAAGGAAGATTGATAAGATTCCATTTCTTGCTTTCCCAAGGGAAAACTTGTTTACTTTGCTCATTAAAAGCTGGTGGGTTAAACAACTGGTGGCAGCCCTTATCACAGGGGGACTGTCCATTTTCTGCCCCACAGCAAACTAAAGTTTGTTGTCAGAACAATTTCTTCAACCTTGGCATGTCACCTAAATCACACCAGCAAATGGTATCCTGTATGAATTGCACCAAGAATCTCACAACATGGATATTCATCCATGCAGGACATTATGCTGAGTGAAATAAATCAATTACAAATGGACAAACATTGTGTAAGACTACTATTATTTTTAAAAAAGAAAGAAAATAAAAGGTTTGCACATAGAGAAAAATAAACATTCTTCAATGGTACTAGGGATGGGAGGAGGAGCTCAGAAAAATTACTAGCTAGATAGAGAACATGTGTTAATATCAGTAAAGGGAAATGAAATACACAGTATTGGGGAAGTCAGCACATCGTGACCAAGGCAAAGAAAGACTCTGAGAGGAATCCAAGAATAAAGGGCAACCATGGTAACTACCGAAAACTCTGCTGGCATAGAGGCTAATCAAAATGTCAGCAGCTCAGATGGTAGCCAGATGCTCCTGGGAAACTCTATGGGGCAGTTCTACTCTGATACATAGGGTTTCTATGAGTTGGAATTGACTTGATGGCAGTGACTTTGGCTTTTGCCACAGTAGTTATTATAATAGAGACAATCTTGCAACAGTAGAATTAACAAGCAATAATTTACAAATGGATACATAGGTAAAGACGTGTGCTAAAGAGGTGTGGAAGAGTATAAGGGGACACACTCACCTAGAGGTAGAGGTTTGGTTGTGGATACTTCTACATAAAAAATTAGGTAGTGCATGTATATTAATATAGATGATAGACCACACAAGAGGCACAGTCATAAAACTTCTGAGACATTGCCAGCAATTTGCAGGACAAAGTTCCTAGACATGAAGGTAAAGAACCATAGTCTTGGGAGGACATCTACATCAATTGGCACAGCATAGTTCATAAAGACAATGTTCTGCATCCTACTTTGGGGACTAGAGTCTAGGGACTTAAATCTTATATCTAAGCTATAACTATTGTTCTCTTCCCATATGGAGCAAAGGAAAGTGAAGAAAACTGTAGACTCACTGGAACAGTTAGTCTAAAGGGCTAATAATGGACCACATGTGTCATAGCCTACACAGCCCTAAGACCGGAAGAATTAGATGGTGCCCAGCTATCACTACTGACAGCTCAGACCAGGATCACAACAGAGGGTCCCAAACACAGCAGTAAAAATAATATAGAACAAAATGTTAAATTCTTAAAAAACTAGACTGAGTGGTCTGACAGAGACTAGAAGAATTTCCAAGGCTACAGCCCTAGGACATACTTCTGACTTGGAACTGAAGTCATTCCTGTAGATCTCCTTTCAGCCAAACAACAGAAAGTTCCTTAAAATCATCACTAACACCCAAGAAGAACATGTTCCTCGGAACAAGAAATTCTATGAGGTCCAAAGCACATTTGCCTAAGAGGAAAAATGAGGCAACAAGCACGAAAGGAAACAAGGAACTCGGCAGAAATGAAGAGAGTGCAAACACACTGGGGGAGATGCATGCAGTGCCATGGAACACATTTTATGCACAAACTGTCAAATGGGAAACTAATTTGTTCTCTAAACTTTTACATAAAGCATGATTAAAAAAAAAATTTAAGTGTCTGGGGCTGACTTCATGGCAGCTAAAAACAGCAATCCATGCTGCAGGCTCCTCAAAAAGTAGGCACCTACTGTGCAGAGCTCCCAGACCAATGTGAAGAAATGACTTTGACTTTGCATCTCTGGCAGCCCACTCTGGTGGGAAACATGTGGCTGCAACCTTTTACAGTTGTGAGAACAACAAAGAGAATTAGCCAGACACATTGCCAAGTAATTGATATAACGATGTAATGACATAATGTCATTATCTTCATTTTAAATATGAAAAATTGGAGTTCAGAGAAGTCATATAATTTACCAAGATCACACAGAAATTTGGTGGCATAGTTGGCCTTCAAGCCCCAAATCCCATTATGATGAAATGAGCCATAAGGTCAGCAATTCAAATCCAGGTAACAGAGATTAGTGGGACAACTGTGTCTTCTAAATCTAGTTCCATACAGAAATACTCAGGCTCTTCTGTGATCTAAAAATCTGTTTTGGTTTCCAACACCCCCTAGATGGCCACATCATAATCCCCAGAACCTATGACTGTGTCATTTTACCTGACTAGAGGAGAGGTCTTTACAGAGACGATTAAATTAAGGACCTTGAGATAGTAAGATCTTCTGGCTTAACTGGGTGGGCTCAGTGTAATCACATGGGCTCTCACAAGGGTGAAGCAAGAGTATCAGAGAGAAGACTCACAGCAGGAGCAGTTGTTGGGGTATAAGCCTTGACAATGGAGAAAGGGGTCATTAGCCAAGTAATGTAGGCATCTCCTGGAAAAGACAAGCAAACATTGTCCCCTAGACCTTCCAAAAGGATCAGAGCTCTGCTCTCACTGTGGTTTTAGCTCCTAAGACTCATTGCATATTTCTGACATCCAGAACTGTAAGACAATAAACTTGTGTGGCATGAAGTCACTAACTTTGCAGCAGTTTGTTATACAGTAGGAAATTAATAGTTTCTGTACACAGGAATGTCATGGTAGTACACTATTTTCACCAGAAGCACCAGGTAAAGTGTTCCAAACTCTGTGTTTGGTACTCTGAGCAAAGGCCAGGCTACCAGCAGCCCCAAGAGCTAGGCTCGGACCAGCTGCTCTCACACAAGCACAGTGTTAACAAGTGCCCTTTCAGAATGATGGGTTGATTTCCTTATCTGGTTATTATTTTCATCTTGTTAAATTATCTGCATAGCTGTATGAGCTTCACATATTTTTTGGAATAGAATGAAAGTGAAAGCCAAGTAGTTGGAGAAAGTCAGAAGCAAGTGGCCTCTCACATCTCTGACTCTTGGCTAGTACCTACAATGTAAATCTTTCTGGTCACCAATCAACACTCAGAAGTCATCCCTATCCCACCCCAGCCATACACGACAGAGCCGTCATACAGCATTTGCTTAGCCTAGGCTGTCACAGAAAAACTAACACTGTGTCCCTACCCAAGGAAATTATAATCTTGTTAGAGAGGCAAGAACCCAAGTTCTGAAGCAATTAAGGAATATAAACACTATAACTGAGGGATGATACCAGAAGGTGAATAAAAACCTTTTTTAAAAAAAAATTTTAAAAACTTTCTTCCAGAAAAAAAAAGGGAAGTGACTTTTGGTAATGATTTAGGCAGGAACTTCAGGCCCCAGATAACTGGGAAGTCACTTCTTCAGTCTCCTGAAACCCAGAGTGCCTGTCCTCACTGACGTAATAACTCAAGTTAAATCAAGCCTCCTTTCTTTGAACTGTGTAGACATAGCCCCAGGCTTGGAGACCTCTGGAACCCCCCTAGAAGTTGAGTATTGACTGGACAGAGCAACTAGATATCTGGCTGAGTATTTCCTATGCCGTCACATACTCTAGAGTCACGGAAGGGACGAGGTGTGGGGGCACATTCCATGGAGAACTCAAAGGGACTTCAGTCTTTAAAGAAGCTGAATCTGTACCACAGTATGTCACAATCATATCTGGTTCTTCTTTTCTTGGCCAGTGGGGAATACACTTCAGAGCCCTCATGTATTAGTTGGAGCCGTGGGGACTGGTCTGAGAGTAGAAGCCTTATCTGATTAAAAGCCAGTGTGTTCCACATTCTTTTTTGCTGTACTGGAGTGACTCAGGAGAGCTAGAGGATAGAAGCTTCATGAAACGCTCAGTCAGTCATCACATGAAGGACAGCTATGCTGGGGAGTCAGCCAACCCATTCCAGAGTTCTATAAGCAAGAAATAAATTTCCATTGGTTTAAACCACTGAGGTTTCAGCACTAATGTGTCATCTCAGCATGACCTAGCCTATCCCGACTCTTCTTAGCATCCTAGAGTACTGATGAGGAACAGAGACTCCAAGAAGTGCAGAGTTTGCGTGAAATGTTTTTTTACCTGTTTTCAGTACTTTTTGCATTTGGTACCCTTATGTTTTGCTACCACTTCTCTCCTCAGTTGTCAAAATATCTATGATAGTGCTTTCCCATTGATCTGCCACTGTAGACAGACAAGAAGACTTCCCTGATGGCTATGTTTCACAGCCTTTTGTGATTCAGAAAATGTCAGGGCCAAAGGGGAGTCCAGTGCCTACCCAGTTCAACATCTTCATTGAACTCAGAGAAAATCTGTGGCTTAGGAGGTAATGAGAGGTGTGTAAGGTCACAGAACACCTGGATAGTAGGACTGATACCCAAGTTCTCTGGCTCCAAGGCTGTTCTTTTGGTTAGCAGCCATTGTACTTAACCTCTAAATCACCAGGATTACTGATTACAGCCTAGGTGTTGTGTTTACCTGTAGATCTCTGTTCAGTAAGAAAGACAAGCCCAAGGGTTATGTTACTGCCCTGCAGGACATTAGCCTAGCAATCTTGTCTTCCTCCGTCCCTCCCTTCCTTCATTTCTTCCTCCCTTCTTCCCTCCCTGAATTTCTTCCTTCCTTCAACACTGTCATAAAGTACTGTACAAATTTGAGTTCTTCAAATCCTCAAACTTATGCTGCATATAAATTTGAGTTCCTCAAAACTGGAACCACTTTTACTATCTTACTGGCTCTCTCTCTTATTCATTAACTAAAATATTGAGTAAGCTCTTTGACACAAGTTCACTATCTATTTGCAGTGAAAATCATGACGAATTAACCTTTTGGAAATTATATGTTGAGGGAAATTATATACTCAAGGAAGTGCCCACCGTTTTCAACTTTTGACCCTCAGCACCTGGCAAGATGTCTAACAACTTGGAGGTTACAAACATCTACTTCATGAATGAATGAATCAGTGCCTATGCCTCAAGACTTTAGAAGTCTTGACTCAAGAGAGAACCTCTGAGGGTACAATCTCAGAAAGCGTGGGGTCTGGCTATGGAACGCTTGGGCTTTTACCAGCCTCGTCTGATCTTCCTCACAGGCACCAACTCTGCCTTCATGCAAAAGCCTGGTACTTCTGTCTTGATGTCCAACACCAAATCCAAGCTTGTTGCTTAAATATCTAGCCCCTGGAGACGTATTTTTCAGCTCAGAGGCAAAAATTGGGAGAAGCCTATTCTTATGAGGCCCCCTTTGACAGACTGAGCCATGAAATCTACATTCCCTAACAGCTAAGAAGAAATTTGTAATTCCACTCACTCTTCCTCTTTTGCTACATTCCATCAGTTCGCCCCTACCAGCAGCCAGGAGCCGGGAAACTTTCCTTGCTTCTCTCTTACCTGCTCTCCTTACTGCCCTCTACTTAAGACTCCATGGAATCTGTGGGTATCTTAAATGGTTAAGTACTTAGCTGCTGGCCAAAAGGTCAGTGGTTCAAATTCACTCAGAGGTGCCTCCAAAAGATCACGGTCATTGACAATTTTATGGGGCACAGTTTTACCCTGACACTCATGTTGTCATCGTGGGTTGGAATTGACTTGATGACAACTGGTTTGTTTTTTCAGCCCTAGACTCCAGTCCTCCAAGAGGAAGCTTATAGCAGGGTAGTTATCAAAAATCTTAGTTTTCCTTTTCTCCTAGAAGCACAGGTAAGGCCTCAAAAATTTAAGACAAGTTAGCTTTGTACCCCAAATAGGTGGATGCATATCCTCAGAGGAAGACCCAGTAGAGTTTCTTCAAAAAGAGCAGTCTTTCTGTGGTCCAGAAACTTCACCTGAGATGAAGGAGACCACTAGCTTTGCCTGTCATTTCTTATCCTTACTGGCAGCAGCCCTGTGTTTGTCATTCAGCACCAGGCTTGGGATGGGACTGAGTGGACTGGAACTAAAGTAGCTGATTTACATTCAGAGTGGAGTTTAAGTTAACTGCACAGAAGTCACATCTAGCATTGCTTTTATTTACATTCTCTGAACAGTGCTGAGGACTTATGCTTTGGCCTATCAAAATTCCTATTGGGCCAAGTGTCTCAGTTAGAGATGATTTTGTGTACTTCCATAGCTTCCCAAGAGCTGACGCAAGAACGATTCAGGAGAAACCTTGCTGGTTAAGTGCAAGTGACACTATCAGAAATACAGCTGTTCTGGGCTTGTAAAAGCTTAGTGTGGGGCTTTCATAGTTTTCCAACCTTTTTCCCCAGCTCAGTCTTTACAAAGAACAGGCCTTCAAAAGAACTTGTATTCAGATCAGTGCTTTTTAATGGAAAGAAGACTTTTGGGGAGCAGGCATTGTAGATGAAACAGGACTGACCTATTTGCATTAAGGTATGACAACATTGAAGCTATGAGAGGGCTACATGGTGGATCATTTATACCATTCTCTCCACTTTTCAATATGCCTCAAATTTTTCATAATTAAAAAATATTGCTGTTTTTAAGTGGGAGAGATTTTCTGTGGACCAGAGACACTAGAGCAGCAGCAGAGGAGGAATCTTGAAAGCTTACACTCAGAGAAGTCCCCAAAACACAGACAGGTCCCACTGCTTCTGTCTGCCCACTGTATGGGTTAATAAGCTAAGCAGCTGATGTCAAGGAGCAAATTGCTTAGCTGGGGAGTCTGTGTGGCTGACATTTGTGGTTGCCTAACCAACAGTCATCCTCCTTTTGTCCTTGCTGCAAAACTTCACTGTGTTCAGCAGTGGTTTGGAGGAGGTTGACCCAAATCCAAGATATGAATCGTGCCATTTGTTGTGAGTTGAGTTCTGTCCCCGTAAAACACATATGCAAGTCCTAAACCCCAGCACCTGTGAATGTGAACTTGTTTGGAAACTGAATCTTGGCAGATACAATCAGTCTACATGAAGTCATACCAGAGAAGGGTAGACCCTAATCCAGAGGTGTAACAGGACTGGACTGGTGGAGATTCTTGCCCCAGGGCACACATCCATGGAGTGCTCTGGATGTGGTGGGAATTCACATTCCAAAGTGCCACAAAAGTGAAAGACACCTTGCTGAGGCAGCCTATCAGAGTGGGAAGGCATTTCTGTTGACATGTTACCTCTGTCAAATTTTATTCACCTTGAATTTGGGGAGGGAAACAATTTAGCGATTGCCCTGGATGCTCATACAGGGGACAGGGGGTGCAATTTAGAGATTAGCCCTGAGTGTTCCTTACCTTTTCCTATACCTTTGCCCCAGTGCAGCCTGACTGGTGTCCTTATCAGAAGACACACAGAGGGAAGACAGCCACGTGAAGGCTGAGGCAGATACTGGAGTGGTGCTGCCAGAAGGTGAGGAATGTCTCGAGCCCCCAGAAGCTGAAGAGACAAAAATGTGGCCACCAGAAAGGTGGGACAGCCTTTGGAGAGACAACGGTCCTGGCAATACCCTGAGTTTAGACTTCTAGCTGTGACAGAATGATTTTCATTTGTTTTTCGCCACCCAGCTTGCAGTGCTTTGCTAGGGTAAACCGAGAAAACAAATATATATGTGACTGGTTGAGGGACAGTCATGTGACAGTTCTGACCAACAACACGCAAGGAAAAGTCTTTGAGGTGGTGTAGGGCTGCTGGAAAATACTTGCCTCTTCGATAAAAAAAAAATAGTTTTTCCCTTTCCTCTGTGCCATTGAATGGTCTTGTGTCCTTTCAATTGACTGTGCCTTCTTTATCACTGGAACCTTATTGCCTACAACTCTGCTTCTCTACCGCCACCTCCTCAAGCATCCTGGCGTCCAGCTTTCCTGATGAGTACACTCCAGCTTCACGAATTTCACTACTGCTGTTCCCTCCACCTGGGATGCTCTTCCTTCAGATGCCAGCTTCTCAAGAAGACCTTTCCTTGTCACCATTTAAGAACTGTCCTTATCCTTTTCTATTTCTTATTATTCTCCTTTTCTTCTTTTTCTCCCTAACAAAAACCACTAACATGTTACATATTTTTTCTTATGAATTGTCTTCTCCCTCCCCACTAGAATGGATGCTCCAAGAGGAATTTTGTTTTATTCACTGCTGTGACCCCCAGCTCCTAGAAAAATGTTTGACACATAGTAGCACTTCAGTAACCTCAGTACGTATTTGCTGAACAAGTGAGAGGGCTATATTTGGAGCTTCGGCAGCCATGCTGTGACTGTTCGGGAAATAAAGAAAATTACGAAGAAGCACAGCCCCAGCTCTGTTGCCAGTGAGCTGCTAAATTAACAACTCTGCCTGCTGAGTTATTGTTACTTTTCTACTAATACCCTAAGAGTTACAGCCAGTTAGTTGGGGAATTTTTTTACTCATGTCTGATATCTTTATAAATGGTAGACCTCTCAAAGCT
The DNA here is from genome assembly GCA_028571685.1 of Heterohyrax brucei. Lineage (NCBI taxonomy): Eukaryota > Metazoa > Chordata > Mammalia > Hyracoidea > Procaviidae > Heterohyrax > Heterohyrax brucei. Next base: position 23,063,632 of record CM053146.1, read on the forward strand.
GCTTGCTTAGTTTCCCGTGGCTGCCATGACAAAGTACCACGAACTGGCAAATAGCCCAAATTCAGGATGTCGGTCAGCAGGGCCACCTTCTCTCTGAAGCCTCCGGGGAAGACGCTTTCTTACCTCTCCCTACCTCTAGTAGCATCAAGCACTCCTTCTCTTCCAGCTAAAACATAGCTCCATTGTTACACCATTTTCTTGCCTCTATGTCTGCCTTTCTGTGTCTCTTCATCTCTTTTATAGGATGCCACTCAGATTGGATTAGGAGCCACCCAGTACGTCCTCAGGTTAGCTGAAAACGTCTTCAGAGACCTTATTTCCAAACAGAGACACTTTCACAATTGCCAGGGGTCAGGATTTCAACGTTAATTTTAGTGGGACGTGATTCTCCATGACAGCTGTCTGGGGTGACAAAGGGGACTGTATAATTCTATTCCAGGAGGACTAAGACATAGATCCTCTGAGAGAGGAGTGTGGAATCCACAAATCCAGAGGGATGTGAAATAATGTCTGGAACAATATTAGCTGACCAGCCTACTCTTTAACTGCTCCTGGTACAACCATCAGTGTAACGATCATTAGAATACCCACCTTTGTTATACAGTCCAAGTCTAGAAACTTTAAAGGGATTTCTGGCCTTGGCATTCAAGGAAGTCTCCTATCTATTAAGCACGACCGTTGTATACAGGAAGTGTGCTCTTGTGCTGGATCTCCTTCAGGCCCGCAGCTCTGACAGCATGGATGGGGCCATGCCCAGGACTTGTTTTGTGTGTCGATGTGATTTCTTCCTCCTTGTCTAGCTCCAGAATCACTGTGAGTCCCGTGAGGGCCAAGGCCTTACACAAGCTCCCCCTCACATTAGCAGAAGTGGGGAGCTGACAACGACACAGTCGTCTGACTTTGCCTATGCATAAAAACTTTCACTGGCCAGGACACTAGAATGACCACAAACGAGGCTGGGAACATATGGCTCAGTCTGGGCGCCACACAGTAACCAGTGAGTTCTTTCAGAAGGTGAAGCACAACACGTGATTTCAGTGTTTAAGAACCCATTGTGGATTTTCTTTGCTCTGAAAATAACATCCAAACTCCTTAGCAAGATTTACAGCTTCTCCCTGAGCCTGGCCCCCACGTCCACTCACATTGCCCTCACATCCTCCCTAGCTTGTCAAATGACAACCTCTTTCCTCTTCCCACTCCCGGGCCTTTGCATCTATGGTTCCTCTTCCCTGGGATGCTCCCCGCCGTCTTCTAAGCTGCCTGCCTTATGCTCTACCTCGAGATCTTCACTCATGTGTCTCTCTCGTTAAGAAATCTCTCCTGATCCTTGTTCTTGAAGTGGCAGCTTCCCAGCACCTCTACATGCCTCATCTTGGGTTTTCCACTCACAGAACTTCTGCATAATCTTGGCTACCTAGTTGTAAACTTATTTCCTGTATTGTCCAGAAGACCAGTGTTCCTCATCCATTCTTTCTTGACCGTATCTGCTGTGCCCAGTTCTTCAGGCACTTAATCCTGCATGGAGTGAGTGACAGAAGATTGATTGTACGTCTGTTCATTTCTCCACGGAGTCAGGTGGTCAGGCCTCAGCAGGACACTGATCTAAATACCCTACAATATCCTGGGCCACCAGAAGCATCATGACCTCCACAAGACACACTTCAGTGCATTTCTGCAGAGGTGTACAGACTGAACTGACCAGGCCAGCCTGCCCAAAGGTGCATCCATTTCTAGCCGGAACCCGGGACCCTGCCCTGAGAAACCACCACTTTACAACTACAGGGGAGCTCTACCTTCCCAGGTTTGCCCCTCAGCTTTCTGGAGGAAGCGAAGGATGGCCTCCCTGCAGCCCAGCTCGACAGCCCATGAATAACTACAGTGAGCACCGAGGTGTCAGGACAGCAGGGAGCAGCAGTCCTTTGCAAGCCTGCCTGGTCCTCCTACAATGGTCTGACTCCTGGGAACAGAGTCAGAGGGGCATCTCACGAATCAAATGTGTCTGGGGAATTTCAAGGATGAGGGAAGAGGAAACCCTCAGCTTATCCATCGGGTAGAGCCTGAAGTGTGAGAAAGATAACTATAAGGTCAAATAAACCCCCGTCTCACCCTCATCTCAAGCAGGAAACTGGGCTTACGTGTGCACACACATACACGCCACACAAGTATACACACACATGCACACACAACGCACCAGAATTTTTTTCTTTGCTGTAGAGTTGAGTCTTACTCATGACAACCCCATGAGTAGGCCTGTGCTCCAAAGGGTTTTTGAGGGCTGACTTTTCAGAAGCAGATCACCCAGGCCTTTTGGGGAGGTACCCCTGGGTAGGATTGCCAACCTTTTGGTTAGCAGCTGAGTGCTTAACTATTTGCACCATCCAAGGCAGGGACTCCACCTCACGTGCATACACACACACACGCACACACACAGACACACACACACATCCCACGTTACCACAAAAAATTGTATCCCCCTCCCTGCAAAAATATTGAACAGTTTTGGGGAAGTTATTCCAAGATCAAAAACTCCCACACTGGATCAGCTTCTTAGCTTATCCTGGTCAAAATTGTCTCTCTGCTGGTACAGGTCCCAGGGAAATGGTTAATGGAAAGAAAGGAGAGTTTTTCCTGATACCAAATTTTGAGCATTCTCTATGTTCTCAAGCATTCAGTTTCTCTTAATAGTTCCTGTCTGAGTCTGTCATTCTTGTCTTAAACCTAGTTAAAGCTTCAGCTGCAGTTTGTTTTCCAAAGTGAAAGCAGAAAACAAGACTTTAATGAATCAATCAGAAAGTGCCACTGTGCAAACAGGAGCTGGAGGAGGCCTGAACGTAGTACTGGGAAGTAAAAATCCTGAGTCACGAGAATCTTGTACTCTCGGTGGCTGGGAGGGTGAGTCTTGGTGGACTCTTCCACATGTGAGAATAATATTAATGCCTCTTAGGTTGCACAGTGGTTAAGCGCTCAGCTGCTAACCAGAAGATATGCAATTTGAACCTACCTGTCACTCCTTGGAAACCTTATGTGGCAGTTCTACTCTGTCCTATAGGGTTGCTATGAGTCAGAATTGACTTAACAGCGTCGAGTTTGGTTTTGGTTGAGGACTACTTGAACTACATGGTCCAGCTCAAACCATTTGTGCCCAAACTTGGAGTGACTTTATTTTCAGATGTTTTGTACAGGACATAATAAACGTCCTTTATTTTAAGCCATTTTCTGATGGATTTTCTTTAACCTGCAGCTGAAAGTGTGGTAACTGTATCAGCCAGGATAAGTGAGCTGATACATGACACCAAAGGACCCTCACAGCTCAGGAGCCTGTTTTGAGCTCATTTCTCACACAAATAACATGAGCTTGGCAGCAGGCAGGGGACTCTGCTCTCACAGTTCCTCAGGGGCCCAGTTCTGTGAGGTGAGAAGAAGGCCTTGTGCATTGCACATTAGCCCTAAAGGGTTATTTTCCCCACCCAGCATGTCTCACCACATCTCACCAACTTGTGCAATTAATGCATTGCTTCAAAAGAGGCTGGAGCCCCTGAGTGGTGCAAACAGTTGACATTTTTGACTGCTACCCAGAAGACTGGAGGTTGCACGCACCCTGAAAGAAAGGCCTGGTGATCTACTTATGAAAAGTAACTATTAATAACTTATGGAGGGCAGTTCTACTTGAAGGCGACTAGATTGTTTGTTTCCAGAAGAATTTAAGAAGTGCAATTCTGCCCCCTGCCTGGAAGGTTGGAACTATCTGGTTAATGATACTAGAGTTTACCACATTAACTGGTACCAACTCTATTAGCTATTGGTTGTATGGCATCATACTGACAATTTAACTTCTTTGAGTTTTGGCTTCATCATTTTAAAAATGTAATTTCATCGAATGGTTCTTGCTTTTCCTATTGTTGTGAATATACAGTGAGGAGCAAACATGAAGCCCAAGGTAGTCTGCTCAGCGGCTGGCTACGTGCCTACGGTGCTGAGGCAATGTCTAAGCCTTCCCAGCAGAGACCCCTGGCTGGTTCCAGTCACTGCTGTCATCTCTCAGTCTCTGACATATGACTGCAGTTAGACCACTTAGAAGTGAAAACACTGGGTGTTTCCAACTTTCAGGATGAAATACAGAGAGAATGTTTTGGACGCGGGAGGAGAGGAAGGTAGGTTAGGGTTTATTTTCTCTATGGCACTTAGAGGAAACCATTATTCCCCTCCTGCTGAGAAAATGCCCACTGGAGAAATAAATACTGATAGCCACTATAAACTAAAGAAAAGGGAAAGATCCAGTGGAAGGAAAGAGGAGATGCGAAGAAGGTGAAGAAGGTAAAGGTAGAAGACTGGAAGGAGCCTGCAAATCCTTAGAGCAAGGGCTGGAGTTGCCCTGCCATGAACCACACGGAAGGTGGAGCTGTCTGCAGAAGGAACTAGGATGTGTGGGTATCACTTGCTCCAAGGATCTGCTCACCTGGACACCAGGACCCAATCTGCAGACAGCAACAGACAGGAAGAGCAGAAGGAATTAGACCAAGTCCCTGCTGGTCAGTGAACTCCTGCCAGCTTCCAGTATACAGCGGGATTGGTGGTCTAAATGAAACCCTGAGCTTGAATTTTACTTATAGATACAGTTGTATAAAGCCAAGCCAAGTGCTGTCAAGTCAGATCTGACTCATGACAGTTGTATAAGGCATTTATAATTAATGCTTATTAAAGCTTATTTATAATCTTAACCATAGCCTCTGTGTTCAGTTCATCTTAAACAGAAGCCTAATTTGGGAAACCCAGCAAGACAGGAGTGAGAGTTGTTATATTTAAAAACAGGTGAATTCACTCTTCATCTGGGATCTTACAGACTCTATCTATTGGGCAAAGAATGAGGGTAATAGTGAAAGAACCATACAAGTATGGTGATTATTTATGACCTGTGAATGAATGAAGGTGCTGCTAATCTTTGCTTTTCAGCCCCTGAGACTGCAAGATCTAAAATAGAGGGCAGCAGACAGCCAAAGAATTAAATTAAGGCCTATACAGTAGGAGCATCCTTTTGTTCTACCCTCTGGAACAGCCATGTGAGCCATCAGATGGACAAAACACACTCTTGAGGCAAAACCAAAGTGGATCAAAACATTATTTTGAAAATACTTGATTTTTAATCACTTCTCTTCTAAAGCATTGAAGTAGTTGTCTAAGTGAAATAGGGGTTTTACTGCATCTCGTTGTAGGTTAGTGTTGAGAGCAAACCCACTGTCATCCAGCTTATTGTGACTCATGGTTGCCCCAAAAGTTTCAGAGTGGAACTGCATTCAACATAGTGTTTTCAGTGTATATAATCTTATGGAAAGATCCCCGGGTGACAGAAATGGCTTGTGCTGAACTAGTAAGCTGAGATTGGTGGTTTGAATCCACCCAGTGGCACCATAGAAGAAAGGCCTGGTAGTCTGCTCCCATAAAGATTACGGGCAAGAAACTCTATGGAACAATTTTACTCTGTAGTACATGGGGTTGTGATGAGTTGAAACTTGCTCTGTAACAACCGGTAATCTTAGAGGAGTAGATCACCAGGGCTTTCTCTTGTAGCACTGCTGGGTAAATTTGAACCACCAACCTTCCATTTAGCAATCAATAGCAAACCACTTGTACCACCCAGATTCTTATCTGTGAGGGTGTTGCTGTCAGATGCCATCAAGTCAGCCTCCAATTCTTGGCAACCCTAATGTTGGAGAGTAGAACTGCTCCATAGGGTCTCTTTAGCTGTAATTTTTAAATAAGGAGATCACCAACCTATTTCTTTCACAGAGCCACTGGCTGGTATCAAACTGATCACCTTTCAGTTTACAGCCAATCATAAACCATTTGCATTACTCTGTCACCATAGTGTTGGGGTTAGCGCATCTGAATCATTGATAGGGCCTTCAGAAGGGCTTCCTTCTTAAATGATGCAGGTGTGTCTATATATGTCTCATAAAATGCAATACTGAGGAGATGATTCACTCAAATCAGGTCCTAATCATTCAATTGTGCAAAACCTCTAAATGATGGAGGTACAGTTCTTTCTCATAGGATCCCAGGTTTTGCTTCTTTTGAGAAGTGAAAGCAAGTCTCAGCCTGGTGCTTTATCACAAAGAACTTTGCCCAACCTCAGACACAAAGTGACAGTGAAGCAATTTTTATTGGTATGGCCATCATTAACCCTTTAATTAAGATTCCTGTCAATGTCTTACCCATTTCTCCCCTCCCTGCCTTTTAACTCTCACTCATTGGACTGGTTCCTCCAAGCTTTCTCTGCTCATATTTTAGTTGAAGTGATTTACATGCCTGGAATTACTAATGCGCCCCTCTTCCAGACTCCACTAGAAATCATAGGACCACACTGTATGAACTTCATCTGTTTAGAATGATATATGAACCCAGATGGCCCCAGTTCTGCTCCTTTTGACTTTGAGTTGATATTCAGATGTCAAAGAGCCCCTTTCTCACATTTCACATAGGCATCAATGGCAACAGCATTGAAGATGTCAAGATGAAAGAAACAAAAGACACATGTGAGGAGTGCTATTCACCCAGAGAGAGCAAGGCTGGTTATTTATTCTGTGTCAATGAAAACTTGGGGCATTTCACACTGGTGAGGTGTTCATATACTGAGATTGCTCCTTCAGAACATTAATACTTGTAACCAGTTAAGGATGAAAACTTTCTAAAATACAGCCTCTTTTTAAATATCAAAGACAAGGCTAGTGTTTCCTTGATGCTCAGACCTTACATTGTGATGAGCGGGCAGCTTGGGTTGACTAAGGAGTTCCTGCAATTACCTGCTGGGTTACAGCCATTCTCTGTAGTTGAGGTTTCTGCAAACTTGGCTTCCTGGTAAGTCTGGAGGAGTGTGGTGCTGCCAAGGAGAGAGTCAGTGTAGAATATAAGCTCTAGAGAGAAACTTAACAACCATCTTCTCCAGTGCCTTCATTTTAGGAAAAACTCTTCTATGCTCTCAAAGTCACTATTTAGTAGTAGATTTGCTCCAGGTCACAATGGCAGAGGTTGGCACTGAAACCATTCTTCTGACACAGAGCCAATGCTCTCCCTGGTTCTGAGTAGGATGGTCACCTCATGTGCACTTCACCATCCACAATCTCAAAGTGGGTCCTAAGGGGTAGATCATCATTTATGGTCCATTAGGAAAGAGGCACATGACAAGACCATATGACCTTGACCAGACAATCACTGTTACTGGTAGAGAATCACATTCTACCTGGCCATCATGGTCTAAGTGCCTTTCCCTCTTCCCCAGTTCTCCTCCACTTACCTCTATGATTGTCTGTGAAGGTTTTCTTTTTTATTATTATTATTATGATTGAATGAAAATGTACATTCCCATATAAATTTCCATGCTCACCTATATGCAGCTCCCACTGCTCTCCTTGCACAGTGACAGCACACCTCTCTTCTCAGCTCCATACATGTCCTATCCTCCCAACGGTCTCCTATCCCCTCCTGTCCACCACTCCCCTTCTTCCAGCAAGAGGTCAGCAAGATGACATCCTATAGATGCATAAAACCATAAAATCCCCACAAGATAAGGTCACTCCACATCACCAAGTCCAATCCATTGCTGTCTGAAAAGCTGAACTTCATTATGATTTATGGACAGGGGCAGCATCAGGGCCAAGGGCCTTGCTCCCAGGGGAATCCCAAAGCCCCTGGACCATCAGTTGTGGTCTTTTATTGGAGATCTCAGGGTGTACCCCTATTTATTCTTGTGTTGCCAGTGAGACTCAACTTTCTGAGCTCCATCGTGGCTGTCACTGGTGGCAGCTGGGCACCATCCAGTTCTTCTGGTCACGAGTTGATGTAGAGACTCACTCACGGGAGTCCCTCTGTCTTCTGGGTTCTCTTTTCCCCATGTCGTTCTTGTCCTGGGTGATCATCCGTTTCTGTTGATTTGGGACCATTTTCTGTACCCTCAGATGGCAGCTTGGCAGCTTTTAAGACCCCAGGCCCCACTCACCAATGAGGGATGCAGAGAGTCCTCATTAGCAAAATGCTAACTGTGCCAGTTGGTCTCGATTTCTCCTGAGAGCATGGTCCCTGGCCCTCCACCCCAGCTACTCTGTCCTTGCAATATTGGGTTAAGATGGGAGGAGTACTCAAATTGTGTTGAAGTCCAGTTATTATTGATCTTCTTTCTAATTGTGCTGTCACAGATTTCACCCAACCAAATTTCTATTAACTATCTAATTTAAACCCTCTCCCCCCACCCTACCTCCCCACCCTTGCAGCCTTCAAAGAGTCTTTCTTCTATGCATGAGTCTGTTTTTAATTTCTTATCGTAAGGGTCTTATACAATATTTGTCCTTTTGTCGCTGACTACTTTCACTCAGCACAATGTCCTCCAGTTGAAACCAGGTTAAGAGATGTTTACTGCTATCATCATTGTTCTTTATCATTGCATAGTGTTCCATTGAATATATACACTCTAGTTTACCTATCCATTCCTCAGTTAGTGGGCATCTGGGTTGATTCCATCTTTTGATATTGGGGACTGCGCTGCGGTGAACATTCGTGTGCATGTATCACTTGGTGTGAATGACCTTGATTCTGCAGGATATGTTTCGAGCAGTGGAATTACTGGGTCAAATGGTGTATCTATATCCACTTTATTAAGGGAGCACCAGATTGCTTTCCAAAGAGGTTGCACTATTTTACAGTCCCCCAACAGCATAGGAGAGTTCCAATCACCCCACAGCCTCTTCAGCATTTGCTGTTTTGCGTTTTTTGGATCATGGCCAACTTCACTGGGTGAGATGGTATCTCATTGTCGTTTTGATTTGAATTTCTTTAATAGCTAATGATCGTGAGCATGTCCAGATGTGTTTTTTGGCTGCCTGGAACTACTCTTTGGAGAAGTGTCTGTTCATCTCCTTTGCCCATCACTTAATTGAATGATTTGTCTTTTTCTTATTGATATTTTGTAGTACCTTATAGATTATGCAGATCAGGTGTTGGTCTGACAAATGGTTGCCAAATATTTTTTCCCATTCTGTAGGTGGCCTTTTAATTCTATTAATGAAGTCTTTGGATGAGCAAAAGTGATTGATTCTTAGTAGTTCCCATTTATCTATTTATCTGTTTTCTCTTCTGATGATTGTGGTTTATTTGACAGATTTTGAAGTCTGTCTACATTGTGTATCAAATGTTTGATTGTTGCTCATAATTTCTCTTGGATGAGCTTTATTGTATTAGATTTGATATTTAGGTCTTTCATTCAGTTTGAGTTGGTTTTTGAATAAGGTGTAAGATACGGGTCTTGTTTTAATTTAGTGCAGATGGATGTCGAATTTTGCCAGCCCCATTTGTTGAAGAGACTGTTTTTGCCCCAGTTTAACATCTTAAGGCCTTTGTCAAATATCAGTTGTTCATAGGCAGATGGTGTCTTTCCTGGGTTCTCTGTTCTGTTCCACTGATCTATCTGTCTGTTTTTGTACCAGTATCAGGCTGTTTTGACTACTGTGGCAATGTAATTGGTTCTAAGATCAGGTAATAAGAGGCCTCCCAGTGTGTTCTTCCTTAGTAATGCTTCTCTTATCCATGGCTTCTTCCCTTTCCAGACAAACTTAGTAATTTTTTCCTCTATCTGATTAAAATACATCACTGGAACTTGTATTGGGATTGCATTATATAAGTAGATTGCATTGGGTAAAATAGACATTTTCACAATGTTAAGTGTTCCTACCCATGAGTAAGGTAGGTTTCTCCATTTATGTAACTCTCTCTTAGTTTCTTGTAGCAAGGGTTTATAGTTCTCTTTGTGCAGGTGCATTTCTCTGGTTAAATTTATTCCTAGGCACTTTATCTTCTGAGGAGTTAAAGCAAACGGTATTGACTTGTCAGTTTTTTCCTTAATAATCTCGTTGTTGGTATAAAAGAATCCTACTGATTTACTTATGTTTACTTTGTATCCTGAGAATTTGCCACACTTTTCTATCAGTTTGAGTAGTTTCCTTACGGATTCTTTGGGATTCTCTACATATACAATCATATCATCTGCAAACAGGGAGACTGTTAGTTCTTCTTTGCTGATGCAGATGCCCTTTATTCCTTGTTCTTGTCTGATTGCTCTGGCTAGAACTTCTAGAACACTGTTGCATAGGAGAGGTGAGAGTGGGCATCCTTGTCTAGTTCCTGTTATCATGGAAAATTATTTCAGTCTCTCTCCATTCAGGATGATGTAGGCAGTTGGCTTTGTATAAATGGGCCTTATTGCATTGAGGAATTGGCCATCTATTCCCATTTTGCTGAGAGCTTTTAGTGTGAATGGGTGTTGGACTTTATCAAATGCCTTTTCTGCATCAATAGACAAGATCAGGTGATTCTTGTCTTTTGCGGTATTTATGTGGTCAATCACATTAATTGTTTTTCTGGTGTTGAACCAGCCTTGCATCCCTGGTGTGAATCCAAGTTGGTCAAGACTGATTATTTTTTGTATATGTTGTATTCTGTTGGTAAGAATTTTGCACCTAGATTCACGAGTGGTAGCAGTCTGTAGTTCTCCTTTTTTGTTGGGTCTTTCCCTGGCTTTGGTATTAGGGTTATGCTGGCTTCATTGAATGAATTTAGGAGTATTACATCCCTTTCTATACTGTGAAATAGTCTTAGTAGTATTGGAGATAACTCTTCTCTAAAAGCTTGGTAGAAATCTGCAATGAAGCCATCTGAGCCCTGGCTTTTTTTGGTTGGCAGTTTTTTGAAGACTTTTTCAATCTCTTCCTTTGTGATGGGTTTATTAAGTTGTTCTGCTGCAACCTTGTGATAATTCTGGTAGGTAACATGAATGAAGGAGTTTGTCCATTTCCTCTAGCTTTTCAAATTTGTTAGAATACAGTCTTTCATAGTATTCAGCTATGGTACTTTTTATTTCTGTTGGGTCTGTTATGGCAACACCCCTCTCATTTCATATTTGGGTTACTTGTTTCCTTTCCTGTTTTTCTTTAGTAAGTTTAGCCCGTGGTTTGTCAGTTTCCTTGATCTTTTCAAAAAACCGGCTTTTGGTGTTTTCATTTGTTCTTCTATTCTCTGATTCATTTAGTTCTGCTCTAATTTTTAGGATCTGTCTTCTTCTGGTGCCTGAGGGGTTCCTCCGTTGTTCTCTCTCTACTTGTTCAAACTGTAAGGTTAGTTCTTTGACTTGGTTTCTTTTGTCTTTCCAGATGTGTGCATTTATGGAGATAAACTGACCTCAGCACTGCTTTAGCTGTATCCCATAGGTTCTGGTAGGAAGTGTTTTCGTTCTCAATGGAACCCATAAATTTCTTTATTTCATCCTTGAGTTCTTCTATAACCCATGGCTTTTTGAGAAAGATATTGCTCAGTTTCCATGAGTTCTGCTTCCTATCTATGTTTTTTCTGCTATTGATTTTGACTTTTATGACTTTATGATCTGAGAAGATGCTTTGCATTAATTCAGTGGTATAGATTTTGTTGAGAATTGTGTTATGTCCTAACACATGGTCTATTCTGGAGAATGCTCCATTTTCACTACAGAAAAAGGTGTGGTTGTCCCACTGACGGATAGAAAGTTCTGTATATGTCAGGAAGGTCTAGTTGGTTAATTGTGGCAATAAAGTCTTCTATGTCTTTATCGAGCTTTTTTCTAGACAATCTGTCCAATATTGAGAGTGGAGTATTGAAGCCTCCTACTATTATTGTGGAGTGATCTATCTCCTTTCTGAGTGTAGTCAGTGTTTCTTTGACATATTTAGATGCTCTAATATTAGGTGCATAAATATTTAATATTGTTACATCCTCCTTCTGTACTGAATCTTTCAGCAATAAATATTGCCCATCCTTGTCCATGATGGTGGATTTTACATTAAAATCCATTTTATCTGAAATTAGAATTGCCACACCTGCTCTTCTTTGTTCATTGTTAGCTTGATATACATTCTTCCATCATTTAATTTTCAGTTTGTTCCTGTCTTTAAGTCTCAAGTGAGTTTCTTGTAAGCAATATACAGATGAGTCATGTCTTTTGATCCAAGATGTCACTTAACGTCTCTTTACTGGAGCATTCAGTCCATTCACATTCAATGTGATTATTGATAGGTATGTGTTCAGTGCTGCCATTGTGATCTGTTTATTTTTGTGTTGATGTTTTCTCTGTTGTTCTTATTAAACTGTTCTGCGACCTTCTTCTGTGTCAGTTGAGTTTTCACCTTTTTCAGGATTGGTTTTGTGGTTGGTGAGACTCCTGTATTACATTTCTTGATACGGCATGTTGCTTCTTTATTCTGCTTTGAGGCTGACCCTATGATCCCACTTAGTAAACTATATATAAACCCAATTTTGATTGCTACCAGTCTTATCACAGTCCCCTCCTTCTGGAAGGACTATAACAACTGTAGTACATCCCTCTTTTTAGTATGACGATATGATAGTTTACATGATATTATCACTAGATTGTTTCTTCCACTGTTATAGCTTTGATTGTGATGGAACCTTCCTTAACTGAGTAGGCTTCTGGATAATGTGTCCTTCTAAAATATAAAGTTAGCAGTTTGTTCTTCCAAGCCAAGAAATTCTTTCAGCATTTCTTGTAGCTTTGGTTTGGTATTTACAAGTCTCTGAGTTTCTGTTTATCTGTGAATGTCTTAATTTCATTTTCATATTTGAAAGACAGTTTTGCAGGATATATAATTCTTGGCTGGAAGTTCTTCTCCTTCAAGGCTTTGAATGTGTCATGCACTGTCTCCATGCCAGCATCATTTCTGCTGAGAAATCTGATGAAAGCCTACAGGGTTTCCCACTGAATGTTAGCTTTGCTTTGAGTCTTGCTGCCTGTAAGAGTTTCTGCTTGTGTTTCATTTTGTTGAGCTTGATTGGAGTCTTTCTATTGAGATCTATACTGAGTGGTGTTTGATGTGTGTCTTGGATATCTATATTCTCTTCTTCCATAATTTCTGGGAAGTTTTTTGTCAGCAGCTCAGCAACAATACTGTCTGTGTTCCCAGGTGTCTTGCCCTGTTCAGGAACTCCAGTTAATCATAGATTGTTCTTCTTAATAGAGTCCCACATGTTTCTTAATGAGTCTTCATTTTTCTTGTTTCTTTTTTTCTGATTTCTCCTCATAGGTGTTGGAGTCAATAGCTCTGTCGTCCACATCAGAAAGTTTCTTTTCCATTTGTTCCACTCTGTATTCTTGGCTTTGAATCAAAGTTTCTTTGTCTTTTATTTTGTTCTTGATCTGTTGGATTTATGAGTACTGATGTTCCATCAGATTGAACAGCTTGCTTAGTTTTTCATTTTGCTCTGCTGCATTTGTATAAGGCCTAGGTGGGTTCTACATATAACCCTATTGTACTCACCTTCTGATAGTTTCAGAAAAGCTTCTCTGTCTGGGAGTTCTGAGGTGACTTCTCTTGGGAGCCTTCTGGAGTCATGGATGATTTTTGGGTTACTCTGTTCTCCAATGTTTGTTGCTTTTTGGGCTTCATGTGGGTTGACAGAGTCTGGGAGAGATGCTGTGAAGATGGATCACCTTTTTTTTCTGTAGGCCGTCTTAAAATGAGAAGTAAAAATTATTTGACAACTTGCAAAGTGAGTCAGGTTTTCAGGTGTATATGTCCCTCTTCCCAGCTGGCAAAGTAAGCACCTCTATATTGAACCCCAGATGTTATAAACTAGCTTAAAATACAGAAAGGCTACTGGCCTGCTCGCCTCTGCTGTCAGGCCCCAGTGGTAGGTGATACTGTATAGAATTCTGCTTTTCTGTTGGAAGACTAGTCTCTTCTGGGTAGGCACTATCTCCCAGCCCAGGAATTACATCCAGCTGAGGCTTCTGTATAAATGAATCCACCTCCCAGCAAAACAAGATGGCATCCTGCACAAGCTCGCCAGTTGGGCGGGGCCAGGCTCCCAGCGGAAAGAGAAGCCAGAAGTGCCGAAAGGCCTGGAGTCCACAGCCTCCGCTGTTAGGCCCCAGCCCCAGACAACACTGCAAATCACCACCTCCCTGCTGGAAAAGCACTCTGCCCCCAGTAGGAACCACCTCTCAGCCTAGAAACCAAGTCTGGCTGGGGTCACTGCCTGGGCTTCTCCGTTTCCCAGTGAGTCAAGATGGCATACTGCACAAGTGCATCTATACAGCTACCACATGGCAGAGGCAGAAAGATAGGCCAGAGGAGCCGAGGTGTATAGAGTCCAACACCAGGCTGTCAGAACTTGGCAGTTATGCTTGCCAGTCCCACCAGAAGTGTGTCTGAGACCAGCAGCTAGTCAAGTCACAGCTCTGTCCACTGGACAAGACAGAGGAAAAAAATATCAAAATGATGAGTTACCTTCAGTCTGTGCCAGCCTGTCCTTGCCGAGAGTGGATCAGTGAAAGAGAAGAGGTTTTGCATTCAGTGATATGAAGTCCAAATTAGCAGCCCTATGCCTCATCGCAGGGCTCACTAGGTGTCCAGAGGGCTCCATTTAGATATGACTTTAGATTAACTTTATTGATTATGTCATAGAGGTCTTATATATCTTCACCAATTGTTTGGTCCTTTAATCTTTATTATACCAAGAGTGGTGTGCTGAAGTTTCCCTAGTATGATGAATATGTCTACACTGCCTTCATCTCCTACTTTGTAACAATTATTGATGTATAATCAATGCAAGGATATGAATCTGTTTATCAGTATGTATGAATCAGTTTATCTGTAAACTGCAGATTTCTGTATAACACAGAATTCAGTTTCTTTTAATATTTTTTGTAACAAATTTACTTCATTAGGTATGAAAATTCCAATCATTGATTTCTTTTTATGTGCATTTGCCTGGTATATCTTTGCCTAAACTTTCATCTTTTGTTCTTAATCTTTGTGAATTGCTTGGTGCCTCTGTTATAGAGCCCCTCTTTCTGACTTTTTAAAAAGAGTGTGTCACTTTCATAAAGCACACTATTGGATTTTTGTTTATTATCTAGTCTGAAATTTTTTTCCCCTTATAAAGTATCTTAAGTCAATTTATAAGTATTGATATAATCAATACATTTAGTCTCAACTCTGTTGCATATTGTGTGTGTGTGTGTATGCATGAGCATGCACACATGCACGCATGCACTATAAGGGCCTTTCACTACGTGGTTTATTTGATTTGCTTTCTTTCATTACCATCTTTTTGTCTCTAGGAAGGTTTGTATTTTTGTTCTGAAGTTTACTTTTTTTTGACTAATACCTTTATATGATGCTATCTCTTTTTGCTTCTGGTCTATTGACTCCATTCTATAAACAATGAACTTTCCAGTTCTTACTTCCCTTTCCTCGTCTGTACCCCCAACATTGATCTGAAATTGTGTACTTCCATCTCACTTAATGACACTAAGACAATTAACAAATTTACTCATTTTTCACATACTGCTGCCACTACTTTCCTTTTGTGTAATGTATTGTATTTACATTGCCTGAGCATGTAGCTGTAAGAAATACTGTCTCCCTAATCAGCCTTGTTTGTTTTAGATCCACTGTAAATATATGCTTAATGCTAACTACCATCACTTACATCGATATTTCTCTAATCATTTTTGTTGTCTGAAATTACTCTGAAATACATGCCTAAGAAAAAGACCATGAGAACATAGTTACCTCTCTTGCTGTGGTAACAAACATCAGTTTGGCTGAACATAGAAATCCATAAAGTGTTACTGTTGAAAGAATGCTGACAATTTATTTATTTATTTTTACTTTATAGATGACTGTCTTTTTGTTTTAATGCCCAGTGAATTAGTTTCCAAGTCTAATAGTTTTACTAAGCTGTCTCAGTATCGTTCATTTTAGATGAGTTTTTCCAGTAACTTCTCAATATGCAGTTTCACATCTTTTTTTTTTTTCCTGCCGCTGCTAATTTCAAGAATGGCTTATACATCTTAGAGTTTGCTATGATGTACTACTTTGATCTTGGTCAACTCCTCTTACACGTAGGTAGGCTCTGCTTTGCCTATCATGTATATCTATTTCTTTTTATTAAATATATTTTAAACCTCTTTAACTCATCTCAATATTTAAATTTTTCTACTTTCCATTGTCCATTTATTTTTAGGCTTTATCTGTTGTCTTTTTTCACTCTTGTGTTCATTCTTGTTTAGTTTTCTTTTATGGTTTTTTTTCTTTTCTTGTTATTTTCCTGGGACATCAATCTCTCTTTTCTAATCTTCCTTTTCTCTAATTAGCTCATGTCTGAATTTTCTTAATTCATCTTTATGTGGTTCTTTCATAGATTCTAACATTTTAAGAATCGTATTACCATGTTTGGAACACAATATGACTTTCATGGGGTTGGCGGGCCTGTCCCCTTAGCCTGCTTCACTGTTTTGTTTGGGAGATTATTATTCTCTTTTTTTCTTATAGTGTTTTTTTGGTGGAATTTTCTTTCTTTCCTTTTTTATTATGAATTAAGAACAATTTTACAGTCTATATCATGTTGTCATATAACAACTAGAACTTTCACATCTATTCTATTCTATCTGCCATTCCCCACCCATATGACAGCACCCTTTCCCTTTTGTTCAGAACTTACTGTGGCCATTTGATGAAGGTCAGGCCGTCCTCACCCAATGACCTCAGCCCCAGCAAAGCGTCCCTCAAACAACCCCACATATGTTTTTAAAGGTTCATTCACCTCTAGTATCACTCTCTGTTTTGTATGGTCCTTGTAAGTCTTTGGGTAGCTGGCCATAGTGCTGAATGCAGTTTGGGATTAGACAGACCAGGGACCATGCTTCTAAGGCATGCTCCATTCAGAAGGACCATCTAGTGTGGTCTGATGGTAGAGTTATAGCTCTGCCTTCTACCCCATCACCCACTATGTTCAGGGCTTCTTTCCATGCACTGCATCTGGGCTGTCATTTGTGGTGGCAAGGCACCATCTAGTTCTTTTGGTTCCATGCTAAAGCAGGCTGTTGTTCACATGGCCTCTTCAATCTGGTGGGCTCATATTTATCTCCTGTCCTCGATGTCCTCCATTTGTTCCAGGTCCAGGTAAATTGGGACCATTTGGTGCTACTTAGATGACAACCTGCTAGCTTTAAGACCCCAGTCACCACTCACCCAGATGGTACGTGGAGTGATATCTTGAAAGAGAGAGAGAGAAAAAAAAAAAAAAAACCTTGGGCATCCCAATTAGTCTAGATGTCCCTTGGGAGCGTGGTCCAGAAGGTTTAACTGTAAAATTCTACAAAACTTTTAGAGAAGAGTTAACATCATTAATATAAAGGTATTTCATAGAAAAGGAGTAAAACTTCCAAATTTGTTCTATTAAGCTTGCATAATGCTGATACTAAAACCAGATAAAGACAGCACACACATACCAAAAGAAAGCTACAGACCAGTATTTTTCATGAACTTAAATACAAAAAATCCTTAACAAAATCCAAGCCAATATAATCCACCACCATATGAAAAAGATAATTCACCATGACCAAGTAGGATTCGTACCAGGGATGCAGGAATATTCAACATTAAAAAAATAAAATAAAATAAAACACAATTAAAGCAATAAACTACATAAATAAAAGAACTGCTTGGTTTTATCATTGCTGCAGAAATGGTATTTGACAAAGTCCATCACCTATTTATGTTAAAAAAATATCTCAACAAATTAGTCATAGAAGGAAAATTTCTTAACTTAAATGACATCTACGGGAAACCCAGAAGCCCTGGTGGCACAGTGCGTTAAGTATTATGTCTGCCAGCTAAAAGGCCAGCAGTTCAAATCCTTGAAAACTCTGTGGGGCAGTTCTATTCTGACCTCGAAGGTTGCTAAGAGTCAGACCCAACTTTATGGCAGTGGGCTTGGTTTTTTTGTTTGATTGCAAGAAACCAAAAGTAGAGAAAACTACCTTGTTATGGAGAGGAAGACATAACATCATGAACATATCTATTTTTCCAAGGCAATCTATAGACACAATACAATCCCAATACAAATTTCAATGTCAATTTTTAACAAGATGGAGAAACAAATCACTAATTTCATACTGAAAGAGAAGATACCCAGGATAAATAAAGCATTACTGAAGAAGAAGAACAAGGCATGAGTCCTCATACTACCTGACTTTAGAACCTATTATGCTGCTACAATAGTCAAAACAGTCTGGTACTGGTACAAAAACAGATACAAAATCAATGGAGCAAAATAGAGAATCCAAATATAACTCCATCCACCTATGAGCAGCTGGTATTTGACAAAGGTTTAAAGGCTGTGAACTGGGGATAAAATGGTCCCTTCAACAAATTGTGTTTTCAAAACTGGATATCCATCTGCAAAAATCACAATGATCACAATGATATAAGACCAATAACTCACACCATGCACAAAAGCTAACTCAAAATGAATCAAAGACCTAAATACAAAATCTAAAACAACAAAGGTCATGGAATAAAAATAGGCACAATATTTGAAGCCCTAACACACTGCAAAACATTGCTAACAATGCAAAAAAAAAAAAAGAGAGAAAATATATAAATCAGAACTTCTAAAAATCAAACACTATGCTCATCCAAAGATTTCACTAAGAGAGTAAAAAGACTATCTGCTGACCAGGGTTAAAAAACGGCAACCTCCACAACCTATAATGTACTGCAAAAGCTCAACAAATAAAGGACAAGTAACCCAATTAAAAAATGAGCAAAAGATATGAACAGGCACTTCACGAGAGAAGACACCCAGACAACTAAAAGTTACATTGAAAAACTGCTCATGGTAATTAGCCATTAGAGCAACCCACATCAAAACTACAACAGATGCCATCTCATCCCAACAAAGATACCATTAATGAGAATTTGAAAAAAAAAAAAAAAAAAACCAACCACAAAACAGCAAATGTTGGAGAGCTTGGGGAGAGTCTGGAAATCTTCTACAGTGCTGGTGGGATGTAAAATGGTACAACCATAGTGGAGATCGATTTGGTTCTTTCTTCAAAAGCTAGAAATAGAAAAACCATATGGTCCAGCAATCCCACTGCTTGAAATATATCCTAGAGAAATAAGGACTGTCACACAAACAGATACATGCACACCAGTGTTCATTGCAGTGTTGTCCACAATAGCAAAAAGATAAAATCAACCTAGGTACCCATCAACGGATGACTTTTTAAACAGTCACACAATAGAATACTACACAATGATAAAGAACAATAATGATCTGAGGAAATATTTAATAACATAAGAGTCATCTGGAAGGCACTGTGTTGAGTGAAATTATTCAGTTTAAAAGGACGAATACTGTATGGTACTAAGTTATGTATGGTACCACTCAAGAAAAGGGCTAGGCAGAGAATGAAAATAATCTTTGATGGTTACTACAGAGGGGAGGAAGGGAGACAGGTATTTACAGATTAGATAGAAGATAGGTCTTGGGTTAAATGAAGGAAGTGACAGTAGGCAGTAGAAGCAAGATTAATTCTGCTGGACTACAACAAAACTTAAGCGCTTTACTAAATACAACCCAACATTTTGAAGGTCAGAGTAGCAAGGGGGGAGGGTGCTAGGGACCATACTTTTGGGGGACATCTAGGTCAACTGACGTAACCAAATTGTTTTTGTTTTTAAGAAAATATTCTGCATCCCATCTAAGGAGCGTCAGTTGGTCCCAATTCATGTGTAGCAGAGGCGAATGAAGGACATCAAAGACAGGAGGAAAATATGAGCCCAAGAGGCAGAAGAGGGCATATGATCTAGAAACTAAATCATCATGAAACCAAAAGAACTAGATGGTACCTGGCCACTACCAATGACTTCCTTGAGAGGGAACACAATGTAGACTCTCTGATGTAGTGGGAGAAAAACGGGGATGCAGATCTAGAATTCCATTGAAAGATCAGACTTGATGGTCTGACATCCATAAGGTTCTCCTGAGAACCTGGCCTGTGGACTGGCTGAAATCCCAGAGCTGAAACCAATACTGACAACAAATTTTCACAAAAATTTGACTGGAGTGTAAGATGTGAGGCTGTCAAAACAGCTCCTCAATAGAAACGAGATGAGAGAGTGGAGAAGAGGGGACAGGAGTTGGCTAAATAAGGATAATACAGTGTGGAAAGAAGTGTGCTGTTACAGGGTTGGGAGAGCAGCTAGAGTTGCATAAGGGTGCAGGTATGGGATTCTATATCACAAATTAACTTGGACTTTAATCTTTCACTTAAGCACAGTAAAATATAAAATAAATGAAATAAAAAGCCTAAAAAATAAAGGTAGGATAAGCATGTGACTTTTTTTTCTTTTAAGAGTAGCACTGGAAACTAAGTAAAAACCACAGCGTGCATCAGGAACAGTCAACAGATAACAACAAGTAAGTCAAACTGACATTTTCAGGTTGTTCAATAAGTGCACTACAGTCAGCTGCTGTCACGTTGATTCCAGTTCATAACTATCCTATAGCAATTCTATAGGGCAGAGTAGAACTGCCCGCATGGGTTTCCAAGGCTGTAAATCTTCAGAGAAGTAGACTGCCACATCTTTCTTCCATTATATAGTTGGTGGATTAAAACTTCTCACCTTTCAGCTAGCAGCAGAGTACTTTAATCAACTTGCCACTTCATCTTTATAAGTGCCATATAAACTTACAAAAACGGTGTCAGGAAACAGAAGGCCCTGAATGAGTCAAGACTCAAAAAAAATTGCTATAGTTAAGAAAACCTAGAGTGATTTTTAAACTTTATTCAAAACAAAGAAAGTAATAAAGGAGTAATAAGAATAATCTTAAATATGATGCACTGTTCTTTTGTTTCTGCCTTCTCCATCATGGATAATGGAAGAATTTAACTAATATTGCTAAGAGGGAATTGAAGTACAAGTTAAGAAACTAGTGATAAAACATTTAATCACTTTAAATAAACTCAAGTAGCCATATACAGATAATTTGTATCGAAAAATGCCAGAAACTGACAAATATAAAGTCAGTCCTCTCAAAACATTGTGGAAGAAAAGAGAAGGACTAGAATACCAGACATGAGCATGTTCTGATTTGAGTTGCAAAAGATGAGGCTACATAAGGATTTAAAAAAACGGAGTTTGGTAAATTTGATGTATCAGCTCATATACACTAAGCTATTCTTCTTTAATGATTAACTGCTCAATATTAGTGGTTTGTAAAAACTGTAGAGCACTTCTTGATCATTTCTTGCTCATACTATGGGTCCACTGTAGTTGGCCAGTGACCCTCCTCTGTGCTGTGGTTCTCATTTTGGGACCTAGGCTGGTTGCCAGGAACAGACTTATTCTCAAGGTTTCCTCCCAGAAGTGACACATGTCACTTCCACTCATATTACACTGGCCAAAGTTTCATGGACACATGGAATTTCAACCAAGGAAGTTCAATCCGACCACACATACTGAGGGATAAAGAACTGGAATTAGTGAAAGCAATCCAATAATTATCATACATGATAGTGTATGGACATACAGATCAGCAAGAAGTGAGTAAAAGGAGTTGTGATGGATTTACAGCCCACAACCATATTTAACGTATGTCCATTTTTGTAGGCTTATTAAACTTTTAAATTAAGAGAGTGCTAGAAACAAAGTATATCTGAACTTTAAAAAGGCATTTAACTGAAGTTCTTACATTCTTGTAAATAAGATGAAAAAAATTATAAGGAAGATGAAAATACAGTTAACTGGCTGAACAATCAGCTCTAAAGGACACTGATTAGTGCTCTAGAGTCAGCTGAGTGGGAGGCCTCCAAACACTCTAGCAGACTTGGATAAAGACAAAACTGGAGGGAGAGATAATGCACTGAAAAACAGAATCAAGGTCTCAAAATAGCCTCATAAACTGAAATAATCACGAAATTTCGGAAGTTTAAATTCAAAGTGCTGCATTTAAAATTTTAACAAAATCAAGTGTATAAGCATATGATGTTTAAAAACTAGAATTGCTGCAAATATAATGCTATCTTCTTAAAAACGTTTATTGAAACTTAACAGACATGCAGAAAAGTACACAAAGTGTAAGTAGATCGCTTGACAGAGTACTCCCCACTTGTATCAAAAAAGAGCATTATAGGCAGTACAGAAACCCCTCTTGTGCCAAGTTCTAGTCACTTGTTGGCCCTTTTCCCCAAAGATAACCATGTCTTCAGGTTTCCAACATTGCCAATTGATTTTTTCCTCCAGTTTTCTAACCTATATAAATGGAGCCATACTAAATATGTTCTTTTACATTAGGTTTCTTTTGCTCAAATATTTGTTATTGATCCATGTGGCTGTGTCTATATCAGTAACTATATTTAATGCTGTATAATATGCCATTTCCTGGGTTTACCAATAAAAGTATTTATCCATTTTACCACTGATATCCTCACATGCCTGTCAATTTGTTTTGGAAACTCTGGTGGCATAATAGGTTAATAGCTGCATCCACTAACCAAAAAGTCAGCAGTTCAAATCCACCAATTGACCCTTGGAAACTCTATAGTACAACTTTACTCTGTCTACAGGGTTACTATGAGTCTGAATCAACTTGACCGCAGTAGATTCTTTTTTTTACTTTTTTGCTTTGGTGGCTTGTGTGTTGTGACTATGGAAGCTATGCCACTGATATTTCAAATGCTAGCAGGGTCACCCATTGTGGACAGGTTTCAGTTGAGCTTCCAGACTAAGAAAAGCTAGGAAAAAGGATCTAGTGATCTACTTCTGAAAAAATTATCCAGTGAAAACTTTATGAATAGAGTAGAACATTGTCTCATATACTGTAGGATGACGAGTGCCTCAGGTTGGAAGGTACTCAAAAAACAACTGAAGAACAGGTGCTCATCAAAGCTGTGTTGATCGGAATGAAGTAGATGGAGTCAAGCTTTCAATACCTTCATTCATTGATGGAGCAACTCAAAATGAGAAGAAACAACTGTAAATATTCATTGGCAATAGAAATGTGGAATTAAGAAGCATGCATCTAGGAAAGTTGGAGATTGTTAGAAATGAAATGGAACACATAAAATCCATATCCTAGGCATTAATAAGCTGAAATGTACTGATATTGGCCATTTTGAATCAGATAATCACACACTATACTTTACTGGGAATGGCAAATTAAAGACGAATGTCTCATTTATCATCAAAATAAACATTTTATAGTCTAACATGAAGCACAACATGATCAGTAATAGGATAATATCCATGTAACATTAAAGAACAGTTAAATGATTATTATTAAAATTGATGCAACATGTAATCAAGATGATTTGAATAGTAATTAAAATGAAAAAGTTAGAAACAAAGAAGGGTTATTAGTTGTAAAATATGGCCTTGTTGAAAGAAATTATGTGGGAAATTGAAAGACAGAATTTTGCAAGATCAACAACTTCATCATTTTAAAATACTTATTTTTAGCAATGTAAACAATTAATAAAAACATGGAATACACAGGAATCAAATTGACTATACCTGTGGAAAGAGATGACCAAAAACCTCAATATCATCAGTCAGAACAAGGCCAGGGCTGATTACTGAATAGAACATTAATTACTCATATGCAAGTTTAAGCTGAAGTCAAAGAAAATTAGAACTTTATGAGAACTGAAGTACAATCCTGAGTATATCCCACTTGAGTTTAGAAACAATCTCAGCAACAAACTTGACTCACTGAACACTAATGGCCAAAAACCAGATGAGTTGTGGAATGACATCAAAGACAATATATATAAGAAAACAAGACATCATTAAAAAGAAGGGAAAGAAAGAAAAGACTGAGATAGATGTCCAAAAAGACTCTGAAATTTGCTCTTGAATGTAGAATAGGTGAAGTGAACAGAGGAAATTGTGAAGTCAAAGAGCTGAATAGAAGATTTCTGAAAGCAGCTGGAGAAGATAAAGTATATTATTATAATGAAATGACCTGGAGCTAGAAAATCAAAGCAGAAGACACTGGGCATCTCTTAAGCTGAAATAACTGAAGAAAAAAATTAAGCTTCAGGCTGCAATACTGAAGAACCATACAAGGAAAATATTGAAAGACACAAGAAGTATTGAAAGGAGATGGAAGGAATACACCAAGTCAGTGTACCAACAAGGACTGGTAGACATTCAACCATTTCAGGATCAGTGGTACTGAAGGAGCAGATCCAAGCTCCACTGAAGGCACTGGTGAAAAACCAGTCTCCAGAAAACAACGGAATACCAACTGAAATGTTTTAACAAATGTACGTAGCCCTGGAAGTGCTCACTCATCTATGGTAAGAAATTTGTAAGGCAGCTACCTTGTCAACTGACTGGAAGAAATCCATATCTGTGCCCATTTGAAAGAAAGGTGATCCAACAGAAAGTGGAAATTATCAAACAACATCATTTATATCACATACAAGTAAAATTTTGTTAAAGATCATTCAAGAGTGATTGCAGCAGTACATGGAGAGGGAACTGCCAGAAATTCAAACCACTTTCAGAAAAGGATGTGGGATAAGAGATACCACTTTTGATGTCAGACGGATCTTGGCTGAAAACAGAGAACAGCAGAGAGATGTTTACCTGTGTTTTATTGACTATACAAAGTCATTCAACTGTGTGTATCATAACAAATCGTGTATAACATTATGAAGAACAGGAATTCCAGACCACTTAGTGGTGCTGATGCCAAACCTGTACACATACAAAAAAGCAGTCATTCAAATAGTACAAGGGAATATTGTATAGCATAAAGTGAGAAAATGTGTGCATATGGTTGCATCATTTCATCGTATTTATTCAATCTGTATGCTGAGCAAATAATACAAGAAATTGAAGTATATAAACGTAAATGGGACATCAGGATTGAAGGAAGACTCATTAACAACCTGAGATATCCACATGACACAATCTTGCTTGTTGAAAGGGAAGATGACTTGCAACACTTACTAACAAAAATAAAACAGTGCAGCCTTCAGTATGGATTACACCACAGTGTAAAGAAAAAAAAAATTCACAACTGGATAAATAAACAACATCATGATAAAAAGGGAAAATGATTGAAGTTGTCAAGAATTTCGTTTTATTTGGATCCACAATCAACACTCAGGAAAATAATAGTTAAAACAGTTAAAAGAACAAATAAATTGATTATATGTGAGATTCTAGGAGCCCTGCACATTCGTAACAATGTTGAGAAATCAGACTGAACTATGGCA
Organism: Heterohyrax brucei; assembly: GCA_028571685.1. Taxonomy (NCBI): domain Eukaryota; kingdom Metazoa; phylum Chordata; class Mammalia; order Hyracoidea; family Procaviidae; genus Heterohyrax; species Heterohyrax brucei. Next base: position 23,088,746 of record CM053146.1, read on the forward strand.
AGGGAGCAGTAGTACCAGAAATACCTGACAGGCCATACCTGACCTGCCAGAAATCAGCAGCAGCCAACATGGTAAATCTAACAGTGGAGTTCAAAGGGCCTAGTCCTCAGGAGGAGTGACAGTGTGGCAGAGAGCCCATTCGGGCTCCCCAAACCAGCTAAGAATGGTACTTTATAGTCGAAAGCTAAGTAGCTTAGGTCTAACCTACCTTGAGCAGATCTAAAACTTTCCTTTAGGACAGAACTTTTACCCTTTCTCAATCCCTTCCCTCTCACTTCTCTGTATGACACTCAGCTCCAGATTCTGATGCCATTATGTGAGCCAAAAGTAGTACTGCTTATGAGAGCCCTGAGTCACTCTCCTAACAAACAGAGGGAAGGGGGAAAAATCGACTAACAACCCTGAGCCAGAAATGCAGAGCACAGTTTCTTCACCTAGGAGCAGGCATGTGGGGACACATCTTTCTTAAAGATACATAGAGATGGCTATTAGCCCCTTGCCTTTCTCAGTGCATGCAGCCAGATGCGTGTGCCTACACCAATCACCCCTGCCAATCTACTATATTAGGGAAGGGTTGGCGCCATGAATTTGGTGAGTGAATACATAGCCACCTGAACTAAACCCACACAAGAAAAGGGACTCCTGACTTGCAAGCCTAGTAATAGCTCTAATGGTTATAGGATGTTATCGCTTCAAAGATGCCAATAATCAAAACTACCACACATGACCAGTCTACTTGAACATTTCACAATGAAATAAAACAAGAAGTTGGAATACAGTAAGTAAACAGAAATAAATATAGAAAATTAATGATGCCTTGCAGACAATAGTCAACATCAAATTATCTAAAGAGGCAGACAATGATGGCTTCAGAAAGTTCACAAAACAAAGAATTTACCAGATGAAGGGAACTTGATGGCATTATGAAAGGTAAAATGCAAAATATTAATATTTAGAATTATTCAAGAGATCAGGAAGGAGATAAGGTAAAATGCAACAAAGCATAACGACAAATTGAAAAGGCTGCAAGAAAGCTTACAGAACCATGAGATATATACTTAGAATGTTAATAATTAAAGAACTAGAAAACAAAATGAGAAGTCAAATAGAAGTGAGGCTGAAGATAAAACATGTGACACTGACATTTGAATAAAAATAAGATGAAAGAATTTCAGAAACACAAAGAACTATGTGGGACTCTATTAGGAAGAACAATCTACAGGTAACTGAAATACTAAAATGAGAGGGGATAACAGAAAATATAGAGAACGCTTGAACAGTTGTTCACAGAAAACTTCCCTGATATGAAAGATGAGAAGATATCTATCCAAGATGCTCATAGAATGTCTCACAAGGCAGATCCCAAAAGAAAGACACCAAGGTATATTACAATCAAACTTACCAAAGCTAAAGATGAGAAGACATTTTAAAAGTGGCTACAGATAAACAAATAATAATCTACAAAAAAAGAATCAGTAAGTCTAAGCTTGAACTATTCAGCAGAAACTATACAGGCAAAAGGCAATGGGATAATGTATACAAAGCCTTAAAGGAAAAAATTGCTAACCAAGGATTATGTATCTGGCAAAATTATCTTTCAAATATGATGGCAAACTTAAGACGTATCCAGATAGAAATTTAGGGTATTTACAAAACCCCAACACAAATTACAAGAAATACTGAAGGTAGTTCTTTAGTGAGAAAACCAGTAACATGAGATAACAAATGAAGACTAGATACCAATTCAGACAGGGAAATCACCAAAGGAAAACAATGAAAATAAGGAAACTGATGTCATTCTGTAAAAGATGATAAAGTTATAACAAAAAAGAGGGACTTAAAGAATGAAGTCATAAAGATTTCATATGGAGAGGAAGTTAAGGTGAAATGAAATACTGATTTAAATTTAGAAAAATAGGAGTAAATACAAAGGTAACAACAATGGAAATTAACAACCCCACACTTCAAAATACAAAAAAGAAAATCACGAAGTCTCAACAAAAACAAAACCAGCTACAATGAAAAAGATGAAAAAAAGAAACACATAAAGACAAATGACTCAGTACACATAATTAAGTGGAACAAAGAAATTGTCTAAAACACACACAAAGAGCACTAAGATGACAGCACTAAACTAATGACTGTCAATAATCATGCTAATGTAAATGGATTAAATGCATCAATAAAGAGACAGAGATTGGCCAAGTGGGTGAAAGACCATGATACATCTGTATGCTGCCATAGAGATACATCTTAAAATTAAAGACACAAACTAAAACTCAAGGAAATATATCAAGTGAACAACAATTCAAAAAACAGCAGGGGTGGCAATATTAATTTCTTACAAAATAGACTTAAAGTAAAATTCACAATGTTGGATAACGAAGGACACTACACAATGATTAAAAGGTCAGTATTCTAAGAGGAAATAATATTAAAAATTTATGCACCCAACAACAGGGCTCCAAAATATAGAAAACTAATTCAAACTGAATTGAAAAGAGAAATAGGCAGCTCCACAATGCTTGTTGGAGACTTCAGCACAGCATTTTTGGTGAAGGACAGAATATTCAGAAAGAAGTTCAACAAAAACATGGAAGGTGTCAATGCCACAGTCAGCCAACTTGATCTCACAGACATATACAGAACTCTTCACCCCCAAACAGCCGAGTATGCTTTCTTTTCCAAAGCACACAGAACATTCTCCAGAATAAACCATATGTTAGGTCATAAAGCAAGCCCTTAACAAATTTCAAAGCATCCAAATATTACAAAGCATCTTTTCAGACCATAGACTCATAAAAGCAGCATTCGGCAAAAGAAAAAACAAGGACAAAAATCAAACACATGGAGATTGACAATATCTTCCACAAAAAATACTAAGTTACAGAAGAAATCAAACATAGAAAAAGAAATTCATAGACTCAAACAAGAATGAAAAACGCATCCTATGAAAACCTTTGGGATACAACAAAGCCAGTGCTCATAAGTCAATATATCTCAATCAATGCACACACTCAAAAAGAAGAAAAGACCTAGATTAAAGCATTAAATCTACAACTGGGACAAACAGCAGATGAAGCAGCCTTGCACATCTGAGGAAATCAAATAATGAAAAGTAGAGCACATCTAAATGAATTCGAGAATAAAAAAACAGTTGAAAGAGTTAGCAATACCAAAAGCTCATTATCTGAAAGGATCAACAAATTGATAAACCACTGACCAAACTAAGTAAAAACAGGAGATAAAGCAAATAACCAGAATAAGAAATGAGAAGGGAGGGGGACAGAATAAAGATGGCAGACTAAACACACATCTCCCTAAATCCCTCTGGAAACCAAGACCTGAACATAGTGAGCCCTAGCATGTCACATAGGGCTGTTAATTTGGACTTCATACCCCTGAATGGAAAACCTCCTCTCACTGACCCCACTCTTGGCGAGTGCGGGCTTGCATGAACCAAAGGTACCTCACCATTTTAATTTTTTTTTATTTGTCTTAGCCGGCAGGCGGAGCTGGGACTTGACTAGCTGCTAATCTCAGATGTACTGCTGGTGGGATTGCCAATTGAAATTGCAATATGTTGAGAGCCTTACTTTGGACTCCGTGCAACTCAGCACCTTTGGTCTCTCTTTCCACCTCCACCATAGAGTAGCCCAGACCCAGACAGGCAGCGAGTTTGTGCAGGACACCCTCTTGGTCCATTGTGAGGCAGAGACACCCACACGGAAGCCCCAGCTGGACTCAGTTCCTAGGCTGGGAGGCAGTACCTGCTGCAGAGAGAGCACTTTTCTGGCAGAAAAGCAGTATTTTACACAGTGTTACCTACAGCTGGGGCCTGGCAACAGAGGCTGTAGGCTCTGTGCATCTCTGTACCTTTGGCCTCTCTTTCTGCTTCCACCATAGGGTAGCCTGGACCCAGACAGGCAGCAAGCTAGTGTGGGACACCATCTTGTTCCACTGGAGATATACCCACACAGAAGCCTCAGTTGGTCCTAATTCCTGGGCTTGGAGGCAGTGCCTGCCCAGAAGAGAGTGGTTTTCCATCAGAAAAGCAGAATTCTATACAGTGTTGCCTACATCTGGAGCCTGACAGCAGAGGCCAGCAGGGCAGTAGCCTTTCTATGTTTTGAGCTAGTTTATAACATCTAGGGCTCGATAATAGGGGTGCTTAGTTTGCCAGCTGGGAAGAGGGACCTATACATCTGAAAATATGACTGACTTTGGAAGTTGTCAGATACCTTTTACCTCTCATTTTAAGATGATCTAGAGAAACAATGGGAGTCCATCCTAGCAGCATCTCTTTCAGCCTCTATTGACTCACATGATGCCCCAAAAGCAACAAACTCTGGAGAGAAGTGCAACCAAGAAATCACCCATGGCTTCAGAAGGCCCCCAAAAGAAAGCACAACAGAACTTCCCAAACAAAGAAGCTTTTCTGAAACTATCAGAAAGTGAATACAAAAGGATTATATAGAGAGCCCTCCTAGGACCTATACAAAATGCAACAGAGCAAAGCAAAAAATTAAACAAGCTGTTTAATCTGATGGAACATCGGTACTCAGAAACCCAACAGACCAAGAACAAAATCAAAGGCATTGACATATCAATACAAAGCCAAGAAAAAAGAATGCAACAAATGGAAAAGAGAATTTCTGATTTGGAAGACACAGCTACTGACTCCAGTATCTATGAGGAGAAATCAGAAAAAAGAAACAAGAAAAATAAAAAAGCATTAAGAAGCATGTGGGACTCTGTTAAAAGGAACAGTCTATGATTAATTGGAGTTCCTGAACAGGGCAGGACACCTGAAAACACAAAGAGTATTATTGCTGAGCTGCTGACAGAAAACTTCCCAGAAATTATGAAAGAAGAGAATATAGATATCCAAGATACATATCCAATGCCACGCAATATAAATCTCAATAGAAAGACTCCAAGACATATTATAATCAAGCTCAACAAAATGAAACACAAGGCAGCAAGACTCAAAGCAAAGCTAATATTCAGAGGGAAACCCTGTGAGCTTTTGTTGGGATTCTCAGCAGAAACAATGCTGGCACAGAGACAGTGGCATGACACATTCAAAGCCTTGAAGGAGAAAAACTTCCAATCAAGAATTATACATCCTGCAAATGTATCTTTCAAATCCGAAAATGAAATGAAGACATTCACAGATGAACAGAACTTCAGAGACTTTGTAAAAACCAAACCAAAGCTACAAGAAATGCGGAATCTCTTAGCGTAGAAGAACAAAGCCACTAACTTTATACTTTAGAAGCAAATACAAGACACATCACCCAGAATCCTATTCAGTTAGCAAAAGCTCCAAACTCAAAGCTATAATAGTGAAAGAAATAATCCAGTGATCATATCATGAAAACTGTGATGTCATCATATTAAAGAGGGATGTATTACAGTCATTATAGTCCTTCCAGATGGAGAGGAAGTTGATAAGAATGGTAGTAATTGAAATTGGGTTTATACATAGTTTACTAAGTGGGATTATAGGGGCAGCCATAAAGCACAATATAAATGCAACATATCAAATGAAGAAACATAATATAGGAGTCTCAACAACCATGAAACCAACGATGAAAAAGGTGAAAAATCAACTCTCAAAGAAGAATGTGCCAGAACAGATTAATAAGCGCAACAGAGATGACATCAACACAAAAATAAACATATCACAATGGCAGCACTGAATACATACCTATCAATAATCACACTGAATGTGAATAGACTGAATGCTCCAGTAAAGAGACATCAAGTGACATCTTGGATCAACAGGACCCATCCACATGTTGCCTACAAGAAATTCACCTTAGACTAAATGATATGAACAAACTGAAAATTAAAGGATGGAATACTATGTATCAAGCTAACAATCAACAAAGAGGAGCAGGTGTGGCAATTCTAATCTCAGACAAAATGAATTTTAATGTAAAATCCACCATCGTGGACAAGGAAGGACACTGTTTATTGCTGAAAGGTTCAGTACACAAACAGGACTTAGCAATATTAAATACCTATGCACCTAATATTAGAGCACCTAAACACATCGAAGAAACACTGACTACACTGAAAAATGAGACAGATTACTCTACAATAATAGTGGGAGACTTCAACACTCCACTCTCAATAGTGGACAGATCATCTAGAAAAAAGCTCAATAAAGACACAGAAGATCTTATTGTCACAATTAACCAACTAGACTTCATCGACGTATACAAAACTTTATACCCATTAGCAGACAACTATACCTTCTTCTCCAGTGCACATGGAACATTCTCCAGAATAGACCATGTGTTAGGACATAATGTAATTCTCAACAAAATCCATACCACTGAATTAATGCAAAGCATCTTCTCAGATCATAAAGCCTTTCAAGTCAAAATCAATAGCAGAAAAAATATAGATAGAAAGTAGAACTTCTGGAAACTGAACATCTTGCTCAAAGACCCATAGGTTATAGAAAAAATAAAGGATGAAGTAAAGCAATTTACGGATTCCAATGAGAATGAAAACACTTCTTACCACAACCTATGGGATACAGCCAAAGCAGTGCTCTGAGGTCAGTTTATCTCCATAAATGCACACACCTGGAAGAAAGAAACCAAATCAAAGAACTAACCCTACAGCTAGAACAGTAGAGAGAGAACAACAGAGGAAGCCCTCAGGCAGCAGAAGAAAACAGATCATAAAGATTAGAGCAGAACTAAACAGATTAGAGAATAGAAGAACAATTGAAAAAATTGAAAAGACCAAAAGCTGGTTTTTTGAAAAGATCAACCAAATTGACAAACTTCTTGATTCATATCACCTACTGAAATTATCACAAGGTGAAGCAGAACAACTTAATAAACCCATCACAAAGGAAGAGATTGAAAAAGTCATCCAAAAACCACTGATGAAAAAAAGCCTGGGTCCAGATGGCTTCACCCCACAATTCTACCAAGCTTTTAGAGAAGAGTTATCTCCAATACTAGACTAGTAAGCCACATTTGTAAAAAGTAAAGAACAAATGTTGATGCGTTATTATTAACTCAAGTTTCTGGTTTGTTCGGTGTTACTTTCTCATTAGCTAACATCTTTTTCTGTTCTAGGATCCCAGTAAGGACATCACATTGCGGGTGTTTGCTAGGTCCCTGAAATGCCTCTTGGCTGAGAGGGTAGTTTCTCAGACTTTAGGTATTTTTTTTCTGTTGTTGTTGTTGAATAATAATTGTATATTTATTTCTCTCAGCAAGATTAACAGCATGACACAGAATTATGTGTCAAAATTGCCTTTATATATATATACACACATATATATATAGTGATTAAATGAAACCATATAATCCAAGTAAATTCACTATATGAAGTCCTGAGCACCTGCCTCTATGCAACTGTATCTGCTTTACTCACCCTGTGAGAGAACACTCTTCTTTCCACTCTTTATTTACAGTATCCATTCAACTGACCTTTGTCACCTTCTTTCCACCCTCTCCTCTCCTGTCTAAAAACAGAGAAGTTGGACAGCCTCACATCTGTATTAAATCATAAAGTACGCACCTGTATCATTCTGTGTCCTTCAGTCCAGTCCGAACTTTGTCTGAAGTGTTGGTTTCAGTCCTGGTTTCAGCTCCAGGCTAGCCGTAAGTCCAGGGACCATGTTTTCAGGTGATCTTCCAGGTTGTCAGCTAATCAAGTCTGGTCTTTTAATAGTGTTCTTGATCTGCACACATGTTTTCTCCTGTTACATCAGGGATGATACAAGACAATATACATTTTGTTCCCTGACAGGGCTGACTTTGGTGATGCCCAGGCACTATCTAATTCTTCTGGTGTTATGCTGATGTAGTCTCCCAATCATATGCCCCCTTCTGATTCCTGGGCTCATATTTTCCTCATATCTTTAATGCTTTCCAGAGAGGTTACACCATTTTGCATACCCACTAAGAGTGCAGAAGAGTTCCAGTCTCTCTACAATTTCTCCACCATTTATCTCTTTCTTTTTTTTATTTTTATTTAACATAACTGAGTGAAAATGTACATTCACGTATAAATTTACATGCCCACCTATATGCAGCTTCCACTGCTCTCCCTGTCCGGTGACTGTACACTATTCCTCTCTGCTCCATACATGTCTCATCCTCCCAACAACCTCCTTTCCCCTCTTCTTTGTCCACTCGCCTTCCTCCAGCCAGAGGTCAGCAAGATGATATCCTGTAGATGTTTAGAACCACAAAATGCTTCCAATATGTGGTCACTCTGCATTGCCAAGTCCAATCCATTCCTGTCCAAAGAGTGGACCTTTGTTAAAATTTATGGGAAAGGGCAGCATCAGGGCCGGGGGCCATGCTCTCAGAGGAACCCCCAAACCGCTGGACCATCAACTGAGGTCTTTTAGTGGAGATCTCGTGATGCACCCCCTTTTATTCTTGTGTTGCCAGTGAGACTCCTCTCTGTGAGCTCCATCGTGGCTATCACTGGCGGTGGCCGGGCACCATCTGGTTCTTCCGGTCCCAAGTCGATGTAGGCACCCACTCTTGTGGGTCTCTCTGTCTTCTCGGTTGTCTTTACCGCATGTCATTTTGGTCCTCGGTGAGCATCCGTTCCTGCTGAGTTGGGACCATTTGCTGTGTCCTCGGATGGCAGCTTGTCAGCTTTTAAGACCCCAGACGCCACTCACCAATGTGGGGTGCAGAGAGCTCTCTTAGCAAAATGCTAGTTGTGCCATTTGGCCTGGAATTTGCCTAAGAGCATGGTCCCCCACCCCCTGCCCCAGCTGCTCTATCCTTGCAGTATTGAGTCAAGATGAAAGGAGTACTCAAGTTATGCTGAAGTCCACTTAATGTTGTTCTTGTTTCTAATGTGTGCTAGCACCGCTTTCTCCCAACTAGATTTTAATAACTATCTAAACTAAATCTTCCCCCCTCCCCCTCCTTCCCTTCCCTCCCTTGCAGCTGTCAAAGAGTCTTTTCTTCTATACACAAGTCTGTTTTTGAGGTCTTATGGTAGAGGTCTCATACAGTATTTGTCCCTTTGTCGCTGACTACTTTCACTCACCATAATGTCTTCCAGTTGAAACCAGGTTAGGAGATGTTTCCTGGAATCATCGTTATTCTTTATCATTGTGTAGTGCTCCATTGAGTATATGTACCATAGTTTACCTATCCATTCTTCTATTGTTGGGCATCTGGGTTGATTCCATCTTTTTGCTATTGTGGACTGTGCTGCGGTTCTCCACCATTTATTATTTTGTTTTTTTTAGTTTAGTGTCAGCTTTGTTGGGGTAGGATGACATTTCAGTGTAGTTTTGATTTGGATTTCTCTAGTGGCTAGTGATCGTGACCATTTCTGTATGTGTCTTTTCGCTACCTAGATGTCTTTTTTGGAAAAGTGTCTACCTGTATCCTTACCCATTGCTTAATTCAGTTGTTTTTTTCTTTTGTTTTTGAAAAGATTTTTTTTTTTTTTAATTGTGACTGAGCTAAAGTGTACAATTTGGTTTAAATTCGCATGCCCACCTATGTGCAGCTCCCACTGCTCTCCTTGCCCGGTGACAGAACACTTCTCCTTTCTGTTCTATTCAAGTCATATTCTCTTAACAATATCCTTTCCCGTCCTCTCCACTCTCTTCACTCCCTTCTAGTAAGAGGGCAGTGGAACGACTTCCTATAGATGCATAGGACCATAAAGTGTACACACGACATGGTCACTCTGTGTCATCGAGTCCAGTCCATTCCTGTCTGAGGAGTTGACCTCAGTAATGATTTATGATCAGGGGCAGCATCAGGTCTAGGGGCCATGCTTCCAGGAGAACCCAGAGACCTTTGGACCGCCAGTTGTGGTATTTTAGTGGAGTTCTCGGGGTGCACCCCTTTTTATTCTTGCATTGCCATGGGACTCAGCTTTGTGAGCCCCATCATGCCTGCCTCTGGAGATGGCTGGGCACTATCTGGTCCTCCTGGCTGCATGCTGATGCAGTCACCCATTCATGTGGGTCTTTCTGTCTTCTGGGTTCTCTTACCCCTATGTGGTTTTGGACCTTGGTGATCATCTGTTCCTGCCGAGTTGGTACTGTTTGGTGTACCTCAGATGGCAGCTTGCTAGTTTTTAGGCCCCAGGTGACACTCACCAATACAGGGTGGAGAAGACTCTCTTAGCAATAGCCTAGTTATGTCAATTGGCCTTGATGTCCCCTGACAGCATGGTCCCTGGACCACTGCCCCTGCTACTCTGTCTTTGCCATTTTTGGGTAAGATTGAAAGAGTTTTCAGGTTATATTGAAGTCCAGTTAAATTGATCTTCTTTCTAATATGTGCTGTCACTGATTTCACCCAACTAAATTTCTATCAACTACAATGAACCCTCTCCACCCCTTCCTCATCTCCCTTTTCTTTTGTTTTCAAGTCCTTATCATAATGGTCACATGAAGTATTTGTCCTTGTGCCACTGACTAATTTCACTCAATATAACGTCTTCCAATTGAAATCAAGTTATGTAATGATTCCTTAAAATCATCATTGTTCTTTATCATTGCATAGCATTCCATAGTTTATTTATCCATTCATCTGTTGTTGGGCATCTGGATTGATTCCATTTTTTTGCTATTGTGGGCTGTGCTGCAATAAACATTCATGTGCATGTATCTGTTCATGTGACAGCCTTTGTTTCTGTAGGATATATTCCAAGCAGTGGGATTACTGGGTCAAATTGTATATCTATTTCTGGCTTTTTCAAGACATGCCAGATTGCTTTCCAAAGAGGTTGTACCATTTTGCAATCCCACCAGCAGTGTAAGAGAGTTCCAGTTTCTCCACAGCCTCTCCAACATTTGTTGTTTTGTGTTTTTTGGATCATGGCCAATCACCTTTGGGTAAGATGATATCGCACCATAGTTTTGATTTGAATTTCTTAAATATCTAAAGATCATGAGCATTTCTCTGTGTGTCTTTTGGCTGCCTGGATTTCCCCTTTAGAGAAGTATCTGCCCATCTCCTTCACCTGTAGCTTAATTGGATTATTTATTCTTTTCTTGTTATTTTGTGGTACCTTGTAGATTATGGAGATCAAATGAAAGTCTGGCATATAGTTGCCAAATATTTTTTCCTATTCTGTAGGTGATCTTTTGATTCTATTGATAAGGTCTCTGGGTGAGCAAAAATGTTTGATTCCTAGTAGTGCCCATTTATATATTTTCTCTTCTGCTCGTCATGCTTTGTCAGATTTTGAAGTCTCTCTGCATTGTGTATTAAAACTTCCATTGTTGATCCTATTTTTTCTTGGATGACCTTTATTGTTTTAGATTTGATATTTAGGTCTTTTATCCAGTCTGAGTCAGGTTTTGTATAAGGTGTGAGATATGGGTGTTGTCATGAGTCGGATCTGACTCGACAGCACTTGGCTTGGCTTTGACTTCAATTTTGTACAGATGAATATCCAATTTTGCCAACACCATTTATTAAAGAGACTGTTTTTACTCCAGCTTAAAATCTTGTGGCTTTTGTCAAATATCAACTGTTCATAGGAAGATAGTAAGTAACATCTCTGAGGTCTCAACTCTGTTCCATTGGTCTAGATGTCTCTTTTTGTACCAGTACCAGGCTGTTTTGACTACTGTGGCAGTGTAATGGGTTCTAAAGATGGATAGTGAGAGGCCTCCTACCGAGTTTCTCTTCTCCAGTAGTGCTTTACTTATCTGGTGTTTCTTCCCTTTCCAAACAAAGCTGGTAATTTGTTTCTTCATCTCATTAGAAAATGTCACTGGAATTTGTACTGAGATTGCATTATATAAGTAGATTGCTTTGGGTAAAATAGACATTTTCACAAAGTTAACTCTTCCTACCTGTGAGTAGGGTATGTTTCTCCATTTGTGTTAAGTCTCTCTTGGTTTCCTGCAGTAAGGTCTTGTCATTCCCTTTGTACAGGTCTCTCATTTCTCTGGTTAGATTTATTCCCAGGTATTTTATCTTCTTAGGGGCTATAGTAAATAATATTGATTTGGTGATTTCTTCTTTAATAATCTCTTTGTTTGTATAAAGGAATCTTACTGATTTACTTATGCTTACCTTATATCCTGATACTTTGCTGAGTGCTTCTATCAGTTTGAATAGTTATGGATTCTTTAGGATTCTCTGCATATACAATCATATCATCTGCAAATAGGGAAATTTTTACTTCTTCTTTGCTGATGCAGATGCCTTTATGTCTTTGTCTTGTCTAATTACTCTGGCCACAACTTCTACTACAGTGTTGAATAGGAGAGGTGAGAGTGGGCACCCTTGTCTAGTTCCCTTTCTCAAGGGGAGTTATTTCAGTCTTTCTCCATTCAGGACAATGTAGGCAGTCAGCTTTGCATAGATGGTCCTTATTGCATTGAGGAATTTGCCTTCTATTCCTGTTTTCCTGAGAGTCTTAAGCATGAATGAGTATTGGACTTTATCAAATGTCTTTTCTGCACCAATGGATAAAGTCAGGTGATTTCTGTCTTTTGTTTTATTTATGTGGTTGATTACATTAATTGTTTTTCTGATTTTCAACCCACCTTGCACCCCCTGGTATGAATCGAATTTGGTCACGATGGATTAATTTTTGATATGTTGTTGTATTCTATTGGCAAGTATTTTGCTGAAGAGTTTTGCATCTAGGTTCATGAGTGATATTGGTTGTAGTCCTCTCTTTTGGTTGGATCTTTCCTTGTCTTTGTTATCAGGGCTATGCTGCTTCATGGAATAAATTTGGGACTATTCCATCCCTTTCTATACTGTGAAATAGTCTCAGTAGTGTTGAGGCTAACTCTTCACTTAAAGATTGGTATAATTCTGTAGTGAAGCCATCTGGGCCAAGGCTTTTTTGATTGGTAGTTTTGTCATGATTTTTTCCATCTCTTCTTTCGTGATGGGTTTATTAAGTTGTTCTGCTTCACCTTGTGATAATTTTTGTAGGTGCTATCAATCTAGGAATTTATATACTTCCTGTAGGCTTTCAAATCTGTCAGACTACAGTTTTTCATAGTATTCTGTTATGATATTTTTTATTTCTGTTGGATCTGTTGTAACATCTCCCATCTCATTTCTTATTTGTGTTACTTGTTTCCTTTCCTGTTTTTCTTTAGTAAGTTTAGCCAGTGGTTTGTCAATTTGGTTGATCTTTTCAAAAAACAGCTTTTGGTCCTATCAGTTTTCTGAATTGTTCTTCTATTCTCTAAGTCATTTAGTTCAGCTCTAATTTTTGTGATCTTTTTTCTTCTAGTGTATGAGGGGTTTCTCTGTTGTTCTCTTTCTACCTGTTCAAGCTGTTAGGGTTAGTTTTTTGGTTTGGGGTCTTTCTTGTTTCCAGGTGTGTGCGTTTATAGATATAAACTGACCTCTGAGCACTGCTTTGTCTGGTAAGATGTGCTTTCATTCTCATTTGAATACATCAATTGCTTTATTTCATCCTTGATTTCTTCTATAACCCATGGCTTTTTGAGCAAGATTTTGTTCAATTTCCATGAGTACCGATTTCTGTTTTTCTTGCTATTAATTTCAATTTTTGTGTCTTTGTGGTCTGATAAGATGCTTTGAATTTTGTTGAAATTTGCTTTATGTCCTAACACGTGGTCTATTCTGGAAAATGTTGCATGTGCACTGGAGAAGAAGGTGTAATTATTTGCTGATGGATAGAAAATTCTGCATATGTCAATGAGATCTAGTTGGTTAATTGTGGCAATAAGATCTTCTGTGTCTTTACTGAGCTTTTTTCTAGAAGATCTGCCCAGTACTGAAAGTAGAGTGTTGAAGCCTCCCACTATTATTGTGGAGTGATTGATCTCATTTTTGAATGTAGTCAGTGTTCTTTTGATGTATTTAGATGCTCCAGTATTAAGTGCATGAATATTTAATATTGTTAAGTCATGCTTATATATTGAATTTTTCAGCAATAGTTTCCATCCTTGTCCGTGTTGTGGGTTTTACATTAAAATCTTTTTATCTGAGATTAATATTGCCACATGTACTCTTCTTTGTAATTGTTAGCTTGGTATATATTATTCCATCCTTTAATTTTTGGTTTGTTCGTATCTTTAAGTCTGAGGTGAGATTCTTGTAAGCAACATATAGATAAGTCATGTTTTTTGATCCAAGACGTCACTTGTTGTCTCTTTACTTGACAGTTTCGTCCATTTGCATTCAATGTAATTATTGATAGGTATATGTTTAGTGCTGTTATTTTGATGTATTTATTTTTGTGTTACTGTTTTCTCTGTTGCTGTTACTATTCTGTTCCAGGACACTCTTCTTTACAGGTTGATTTTTCACTCTTTTCAGTGTTGGTGTTTGTTGAGACTCCTGTATTGTGTCGCTTGTTTTGATATGTTGTATCTTTATTGTGCTTTGTGGCTATCCCTATGATCCTCCTTAATAATCTAGATTTAAACCCAATTTTGACTTCTACATATCTTACTAACTTCCCTTCTGGACGGACTATAACTAATGCAGTGTATCCCTCTTTTTAATGTGATGGTATCATAGTTTTCATGATGTGACCACTGGATCACTGCTTTTAGTATTGCAGCTTTGGTTGAGTTTTGTGCCTTCCCTAACTCAGTAGGTTTCTAGATATTGTCTCCTAAAATATACAGTTAATGGTTTTGTCCTTCTAAGCCAAGAGATTCAGTATTTCTTGTAGCTTTGGTTTGGTCTTCACAAAGTCTCTGAGTTTCTGTTTATCTGCTAATGTCTTAATTTCATTTTCATATTTGAGAGATAGTTTTGCAGGATATATAATTCTTGATTGGAAGTTTTTCTCTTTCAAGGCTTTGTGTGCAATCCCACTGCCCCCTTGCCAATGTGATTTCTGCTGAGAAGTCAGACAAAAGCCTACAGAGCTTCCCTCTAAATATTAGCTTTGCTTTGAGTCTTGCTGCCTTTAAGAGGTTCTGCTTATGTTTCATTTTGTTGAGCTTGATTATAATATGTCTTGATGTCTTTCTTTTGGCATCTAGATTCTGTGGTGTTCAATATGCATCTTGGATATCTATACTCTCTGCTTTCATAATTTCAGAGAAGTTTTCTTTCAGCAACACTACAGCAATACTCTGTGTTTTCAGCTGTCCCTTCCTGTTCAGGAACTCTAGTTAATTGTAAATTGTTCCCCTTGATAGTGTCCCACATGTTTCTTAACACTTCTTCATTTTTCTTGTTTCTTTTCTCAGATGTATACTCATAAATGCTGGTGTCAGTAGCTCTGTGTTTGAAATCTGAAAGTCTATTTTCCATTTGTTCAGTTCTGTTCACTTGGTTTTGAAATGTGTTTTCTAATTCTTTAATTTTGTTATTGATGTGGATGTTCCATTGGTTCAAACAGCTTGCTTAATTTTTCATTCTGCTCTGATGAGTTTTGTACAGTCTAAGAGGGTTCTATATATAGTTCTTTTTAAATTAACCTCTGAAAGTTTCAGAAAGGCTTCTTCACCTGGGAAGTTCTTTGGTTCTTTCTTTTAGGAGCTTTCTGGAACCATGGGTGGATTTTTCTTTAAGTGTCTGGCCAAGGTTTGTTGCTTTTTGAGCAACTAGAGGTTGTTTAGTTTATGTGGTGTTACCTTAACAGGAGTTGAAGCACAGTCTGAGAAGAAATTTGGTCACCAGTCACCTCTATGTACTCTAGTGGCTGGGCTCAGTGGAATTTTTGAGGTAGCAGACTCCACTCCCTGGCTGACAAAGACACAGCCCTACTTACAAAGTCACTGGGGGCCATCAGCGGACCTTATGTTGTGGGTCAGTAAAGGCTGGAGGAGATGTTGTCAGGCTGCAGCACAGTTATTTTTCTAGGTAGTCTTATTTTGAAAGGTAAAAGCTGTCTGACAGCTCCCAAAATTTGTCAGTCTTTCAGCTGTGCAAGCCCCTCTTTCCAGCTGGCAATAGAGGCACCTCTATATCTGTCCCCAGATACTGTAATCTAGTTCAAAATACGGAAAGGCTACTGTCCTGCTGTCTTCTGCTGCCAGGCCCCATTGTTAAACACAGCTTTTCTGCCTGGAAAGCACTCCCTGGGCTGGCACTGCCTCTCATCCTTGGAATTAGCCCTTGCTGAGGCCTCTGTTTGGGTAACTCCATCTCCCAGTAAAACAAGATGGCAATCTGCACGAGCTGTCCCACCCTCTGCAAAATACCCTAATCAGCAGTGGAGGTTTGGAAAGAGAGAGTGGAGGGACCAAGGTGCACCAAGTCCAGAGCCAGGCTCTCAAAATGTGGCTATTCCACCTGCTTATCATGTCAGCAGTGCGGCTGAACTTTGCTGCCACTTAAGCCCAATTGCTGCCACCACTAACATAAAGAAAAAAAAGCTAGAAATGGCAATTACCTTCAGTCTGCGAGAGCTGGCCACTCAGCAAGGGTGGAGGTGAATGAAAGAGAAGTTTCTCCTTCAGTGGCATGTAGTACAAATCGACAGCCCTATGCCATGTCCTAGGGCTCACTGGGTGTCCAGAAGCCTCCATTTAATTACCAGTCTGTGCCTTAGTTTTCAGAGGAAATTAAGAAGTGTGTCTAGTCTGACATTTTCACCCCACCGCTGTTTTTTTCTTGTTCAATATTTTGTAGTATCTTATAGATTATGGAAATTAAATGCTGATCAGATACTTGGCTGCTAAATATGTTTTTCCAGTTTGTAGGCCATCTTTTTAGTCTCTTGAGAAAGTCTTTGAATGAGCATAAGTGTTTGACTTTTAGTAATTCTTATTTATCTATTTTCCTCTTCTGCTGTTTGTACACAGTAATATTTTGTAGTCGGTTTTAAACTCTGTATTAGAGCTCCCACTGTTGTCCTTATTTTTTCTTCCATACTTTTTATTGTTTTAGATTTGATATTTAGGTCTTTGATCCATTTTGAGTTAATTTTTGTGAAAGGTGTCTGACATGGGTCTTGTTTCAGTCTTTTGCTAATGGATATTCAGTTTTGCCAGCACCACTTGTTAGACTGTTTTTTCCCTGGTTCACAGTCTTTGGGCCTTTGTCAGTTATCAGCTGTGCATAGGTGGGTGGTATTATTTGTGGATTTTCTATTCTGTTCCACTAATCTAGAGAAGAGAGGAGGGAAGGGTGTTGCTGCACTCAGCTACCTGCCTCCACTATGTCATCTAGGTGAGGCAGTCCTAAGCACAGCTTCTCAGTCAAAAGAGACACTCTTCACTCAGGTGCCACTTTTCAGCATAACAGCCAGCCCCAGCCATGCTCTCAGGTGAAGTAGTCCCAGTCCTAGCATCTCAGCCTTCTAAGATGGGATCTCCATACCTGCATTGTCTTTCTATTGCCACGCCAGCAGAAATGAGATTCTTTGCACTGTCATTTTACTTCTGACAAAGGTAGCTGTTCCTCTTCTTGTGTCCTAGTCCAATCTAACAACTTTTCATGTGATCTTGGGGCTCCTAGAATGTTCTTTTTGTTCCATTCAGTTTTTTTCAAGGCCGTAATTGTTGGAGATTGGAGGAAACATATGGCTAGTCCATCATATTAGCCCTGCCTTCTTCACTTTTTTTGATAATTTAAGAGGGTTTAAGATTGTCCCTCTCAAAATTAATATCCACCCAGAACCTCAGATGTGCCTGTACTGAAAATAGAGTCTCTGCAGATGTAATTAATTAGACATCAAGATGAGATCACTCTGGGTTTATGGGGGATGATCAATGCAAAGACTAGTGTCTTTATAAGAGAAAGGAGAGAGATTTGGACACAGTCAAAGAGAAGGCAATGTGAAGACAGAAAAGGATCCTTGGCCATCAGCCAAGGATCACTTGGGACCACCAAAGTTGAGGAGGCAAGGAAGGGTTCTCCCCTAGAGCTTCTGGTGTGAATTTGGCCCCACTAACACCTTGATTCCAGATATCAAATCTCCAGAACCACCAAGCCACTTAGTCTGTGGTATTTTTATCACGGCAGTTTGAGGGTACTGATGATGCCAAACCTGGGCATTAGATGGCTTGTCGCTGCTGAGATATCTTGCTTTTAGGTCCTCTCATCTGACAGAGCAAGGAAATATATGTGAAACTGTTGTGGCATAGAGGTTAAATGCCACATCTGCTAACTAAATGGTCAGCAGTTCAAATGCATCAGGCACTCCTTGGAAATGCTATAGAGCAGTCCTGCTCTGTCCTATGGGATTGTTGTGAGTTGGAAATGACTTAACGATACTGGGTTTGGTTTGGTTTTTATACTAACTTATATATGTACCAAAAAAACACACCCATTGCCATCTGTTTTAGTCAGCTAGGGCTGTTCTAATAGAAATACCACTTTAACAAGGGAAGATTTATTTTTATATAGTCTGGTAGGCTGCAAGTCCTACCAGAGAAAGGCTTTCCCCCTTGTCGGCTCTGGAGGAAAGTCCAGTATTGCATCAGTCTTTGGGAGTGTCTTGGTGCAGTAACCTCAGGTCTGAAGGATGCGCTCTTCTCCCAGTGCTGCTTTCTTGATGATACAAGGTTCCCAATTCTCTGCCTGCTTCCCTGTCCTTTGGTCTCTCCTAGGATGAAAGGATTAAGGGTGGAGCAAGCCATACTCTGGGGAAACTCCCTTTGTAGTGGAGCAGGGAGGCAATCCTATGAAGGGATTTACAGCTCCACCCTAATCCTTTAACATACAACATAGGAAAACCACAAAATGGAGGACAGCCCCAAGATACAGAGAATCATGGCCCAGCCATATGGCTACACATATTCTGGGGGGGACACAATTCAATCCATGACACCATCAAATAAATTGTGACTCATAGTGACCCTATAGGGTACAATAGAACTGCCTCCATGGGGTTTCCAACAAGTCCCTGATGGATTTGAGCTTCTGAACTTTTGTTTTCCCCATGTTATGTGCACATATCTATAAATATTCCTATACACAATTGTCTGTATCTTTATTATGCTAAACATGCTTTTATACGGACATTTCCAACCCTAATCCATTACCACATAGTCTAGTTTCCTCCCCCTACTTATCTGTAAATCTCTACTCCAACAATGAGGATCTGACTCCCACAATTACTATCCATTAATTTAATTATGTGACTCTAGTACACACATACAGAAGAATCAAAATTGTTAACCCACGGCAAACAAGTTTGTGAGCTAGAGTGCAGCATTAAGTGAAGTTCCTTCTGTCTGCATTCTTATTAATTTTCAAAGTTACATAGGTCAGTACCTTTGCCCTCACCCTTTTCAGTGAGATAGTTTCATAGATTTGTGCAACTAGAGTCTAACTTCATGATCTGCACACTTTCCTAAGACCCCCAACCTCCTAAATGATTTTATAGTTTAAATATACTAAGATTGACTCTTCATGCTGTGACATTCTATGAATTTTGGCAAATGTGTAATACTCATGTGCCGCCACTACGGTATTGTGCAGAACAGCTTCACAGGGCTAAATTGCCCCCTCTCGGGGCTTCACCAATTCATTTCCCCTCCCATCTCCAAACTCCTGGCAATCACTGATCTGTTTTTGCTGTCTTCTAAAGACAGTTTTTCCTGTGCATACCAAGAAACAAAAAGAAGGATGTTCACAGGAGCAAAATCTAAAAACAAGCTGAGTTTCCATAGACAGGAGAATGGACTAATAAATTGGGGTATTTTCAAACAATGGAATGTTACACAGCTGTGGACATCAGTCAATCCCAATCACAGGCAACATCAGTGAATCTTTAAAAAAGTAATAATAAATAGTCCCAGAGGACCATATGATGCCATTTTGTGAATCTCAAATATAAATTTAATTAACTAATTATTGTATAATAAAAGAATTTTGAAAATATAAAGAGTAACTATGGTCAAGAGACTTACTTACACAATAGTTAATGCACTCAGCTGCTAACTGAAAGTCAGCAGTTTGAATCCACCAGCCACTCTTCAGGAGAAAGATGTGGGAGTCACTTCAGAAAAGACTGCAAGTCCTCAAAACCCTACTGGACAGTTCTCATCTATCCTAGAGGGTCTCTATGAGTCAGAATTGACTCAACAGCAGGGGGTTTGGGTTTTTGTTACTCTGAGATGGGGACATGACACAGGCAAGGAACAATATATATGTTTAGGTGAGTCAAATATTGTATTAAAATATCTCAATTGGCATAATTGTCTAATGTATCAGATTGTGAGGGTTAAAGGAGGAAACAGTACGAGTACTTGATCTCAACAAATGACAAACACTGTTTGCATTTTATAATGTCCAAAATCACTGATCACTATTGGCCACTTCATCTCCATGTCTGCGGTTCCAGTCTGAAACTCGAGTTAGGCCCAAGACACCCTTTCTTGGTGGTCACGACAAAAGAGGTATAAACAGAGAATCTTCTCACTGATGCCTCAAATTCCCCCTTAGACTCAGGCTTGAAGGATCAAAAGGGTGCTTAGAGACCATCTGCTGCAAATTTCTGTCTCACAGAAGTGGAAACTAGGGTACACAGAGTTTGAACAACTTTCCTGAGACTATTCAGCTTCTTTGCAAAATTGTCTGGTTAGATTCTCAACTCCCATACTAACCCCAGGGCTGTTGCTCATGGTGAGAAGAAGCAGAACCTCTCAGTGGTTTAGTGCATCGGACCCAGTAATAAAGATGTGGCAGAGTTGAAAGCAGGTGGAGAGGAATTATAGGAGGGAGCAAGGTGAGAAAGGTGCACGGAAGACATGTTTCCGTATACTTAGCATTTCTGATGGAACGGCCCACCTGGTGTGGTAACAGCAAGGGGCAGGCAACAACAGCACTGAGTGACGCTGGACCTCCACACAGCCAGCGGTAGGTGTAGTACCCACAAGTGGCCACACGATGTCGCCATCAGCCAGTATTTGGTAATCACTAGCCTTTTTGAGCTGTTGGCTGTATCCTTCAATTCTCGGCAGAAAGGAAATGTTAACTAAAGTTCTGAGCTGCTCCCAGGTCTTGTGTATGGCTAGCAAGAGTACGAATGAGCAAATTCTGAAAATGTTTTCAGCGGGAAAGGGGTTACCTAGACTGGTGCTGTCCGGTGGAAAACAGTGTGAGCCCTGACTGCAAGTGGGATGTGTAATTTTAAATGTCCTAGCAGGTAAGTAAAAATAAAAGAACAAGGAACAAATTAAATTAACTATAATACACTTTATTTAACTCAACATATCATATCAGCATGTAGTCAATATAAAGAATGTTTATCAGTTACTTTACATTCTTTTTTAAATTTTTTGGACTAAGTTTTTGAAATCTAGTAGATACTTCACACAGCACATTTTCATTCAGACAAGCTGTATTTAAAATTTTCAGCAGCCAAACGTGTTGAATGGATAACTACTGGGCAGGACAGAGACAAAGTCACGAAGTCACATCCTACAGCACTGAAAACAGTCATTCATGTGCTGTGCAGGAATATTGGGACCAGGGAGCATTTAGTTCAAGTGGTGGGGTGATATACCAGATGGCACTGGGACAGCATGGACACTGCCCCACATCTTCTGGCACTTGTTGGACAATACCTGAACTTCTGCCATCTGCCCCCTTTTAGGTTTCACGTCACTTAAACCCCAAGTGGGACACACTCCTGTCTCACACTCACAGGCTGGAGATCTGGGATCTGAATTTCATAAAGGATGAGGGCTAAAAGATCCTTCCTCCACAGAAACCAATGCAGAATAGGAACTGCTTCTTTGGCCCAACTAAGATTTGCCACACAGCAAAGAGAATCCAAGTCCCCTTAGTGCCACCCTTACACTCCTGCAGCGCTACTTCTTCCATCAACTTCTCTGGCTCCATCCACACTAGGAAGGCTCAAGACAGCCCTCCCATCAAACTGGCCTTCCTAGGAGATGGGCTAGAGGAGGCTACCCTTCTGATTCTCAAAGTGGTCCGTCTGGTCCTGCTATCACCAGTGTGAGTCTGGCTCAGCCGACGGACTGGACTGGGCCATCCCACGTAGCTATGTTTCCACCAGGAAGAAACAGGAATTGTCTCCACCCTTTTGCCCTTCAGACTTGGGTAGGATTTTGATTTGGTGGTTTCTATAAGCCTGTGACCCATTCTACTCTGTGAACTCCTATGGGGTTGAGGAGTTAAACTGATCCCCCAGCTTATTGTGGGATATGATAACATGTTATTATCTGGTGGAAACATTGAATGTTTCAGCATTCAGACACCGGGTACCAGTGCCAAACAGTCTACAGTGTGGAAACATCTGAATACACAGAGATTGTTTTTCAGCTTTTGGTGTTGCATTGGCATTCCTTAGAAGAGGAGGAAGGCTCACCACACTGGAGTATAACCCATTTCCGGAACGGCCTGCTCAGATGAGAGTGTGTTTCTGAAAGACCATTGACCAAAATTATTAAACAAAAGCTTGAGTACCACAACCTTGGCAAACACAGTGGCCAACACAGAACCACAGATGCCAAATAAAGACTCTGAATGCCGAGTCCTCTGGTGAGGAAAAGCACTGAAGAAAACCAGCCTGAGCTACAGTGCTCAAGGCAGCATCTGATAGTTCAGCCTGCCCTTTCTACAGCACTTAACGGTCCCACTCATCACATCCATAGTCTTTCCCATTTCTCTCGCTACAAGTCACAACTTGGTTCCCTCTTATTTTCCAGCTCCAGATGACATTCCCTGACCACCAACCAAAACCAACCACTGGTTGCCATGAATCTCATGGCGACTGCAAATATGTCCAAGTAGAACTGTGCTCCACAGTCTTTTCAGTGGCTGATTTTTTTTTTTTTTTTTTGCATAGATTACCAGGCCTCTCTTCAGAAGCGCTTTTGAGTGGATCTGAACTACCAGCCTTTCAGTTAGTAGCCAAGTGTCTGTATGCTCCACCCAAGCACTCTCTAGTTTCTTTTTGTATAATTTGGAACCTGGTTCAGTCTCCTTCTCCTCAGCCACTGCACACTCCCTGATCACCATCCAAAGGCAGTCAAATTGAAAGAGAATTTTTTTTAAATGAATTATATGAAATTCCTGAAGGAGAGAAAATTTTCTAGTGAATAATATCTTCTTGAAAAGCAAAATGGCTGACTCTGTAGCTGTTGCTAAAGAAATGGTATCTGCGACCTCAGGTGTCTCATTGGGTGGCCTAATTGATTTGGATAAAAGTTCTTCATGATGTTACAACAAAACAAAATGCATAAACTTGTTTGAATGCATATTAATTACTGACTTTCTTGCCAAAGTTCCCAAATAGCTCCTTCTTCTTAAAGGTGATATCTGGATTACAGCCACCACCCAGAAAAACAACCAGGGGTGCATAGGAGACATTAGTGTTAGTTGTCCCATTGTCCTGAATTCTTTGCTGTATAATCCAGTGTGGAAATTGTAACATTGCCTGTTAGGTTGGGGTATGTCCAAGAAAGAATATTTTTTAGTAGTAGGAAAAATGGGGAGTAGGGGTGAGGGTGAATTTTGCCCCTCATCAATAGAAGCAGCTAGTGGGATGCATATGGCAGGAAAGGCAGTGCCCTAGAAATCAGTCATTGTCCTCACTGACTCCTGGTGTGAGCTTACACATGGCACAAACATTTCTGTGCCTCAGTTTCCTCATCTAAAAAATAGATAAGCAGCCTGGGTGCAAAGGTACTTGTATTTCTCATTAAAAGGAAGAAACAAAAAACAAAGCATATATTTGGATAGGTAAGAACAAAGTGGCAAACTCCAACATTCCTCTCAGCTCTGAGTGTGTTTTGTGTGTGTGTTTCTGACTTTATAAACCTCCAGTTAACTTACATTCTGACTGTGAAACCTCATAAGCCTTAAACCTCAAACCTACCATTTCCACTAATTGACTACATTCCTATTTTGGTGCCTTTTAAAGAAGAATTACCTGGGAAACCATCCATCTCTATACATTGCGTAAGTTTTACTTTTAAAAGTAAAACTTTTAAAAGTAACTTAAAATTATTTAGGTGACTCTAAATTAAAATAAGTAATTAATAATTTAATTAATGATTTAAATTAATAATTTAAAGCTTAATCCCCAAAACAAACTCATGGCCCTCAATTGATTCTGACTCACAGTGACTCTAAAGATGGAGTAGAACTGCCCCATAGGGTTTTCAAGAGTGACCAGAAGATTTGAACTGCTGACCTTTTGATTAGCAGCTGAGCTCTTAGCCACTGTGCCACCAAGGCCCCTGTAAAGCATAAAGTAGAGAAGAATTTGTTTCTTTTGAATGAAAAATAGTTTTTGAACTGCTCAAGCCACGAGAGAACTTGAGGCAGTAAAAGCAGATCTTAGAACCAAATTGGGAAAGACAAAACAGAGGCCACTGCAGGAGTCCTAATGGGTCTCAAGTCTCCATTATTCACCAGGAGTTGAAATTACAGCAAGTTTAAGAGTGAGGAATTTCAGAGATGTATTTAGGTGACTATAAACCCCTAACTGGCCCAGCAATTTCTGGGGTGGAAACTCCCCCAAGCCTCCCTCATGAGTCACTGAAAGTTGCTGCCCTCGAGCTTCCCCTGGTTTGGGCAGAAGCCAGTGCCCCACATCACCAGTCCAGCAGTAGCAGGGAAGCCCTGTTGAGAGGAACTGGGGAGCAGAGCAGGGGGGTTGAAAATTGCCTTATAAGGAAGCCACAAATTCTAGAGATGGCCTGGTGCTTCCACCAAACCAGAAAGAACATTAATGGAAGATCTCTTGCTCCTCCTGACCAAGGATTCAGGGAAAGAAGAGAGTGAGGGACATGCTGTGCCCTAGAGCACATTGGCAGCACATCCTGCCCCCTGCTCTTTAAACGGAAACGGCCTCTCTCACAAAAGCAACGCAGTGATTTAAGAGAGCTACAAGGCCACCCCGTGACATGGACACAACGTGGACACACTGCAGCCACGGACAGGCTGCGCTGTCTGCCAGAGGCTCTCAGGAACCCTACAGCCCTGCAGCCCAAGCCAGCTCTCTGCTGAGGGGCAATCAGCCACTTGCAAGGCATAGCCTGGAGCAGGGAGACCTCACTCAGGTGGAGAGAGACTGCCATGTTCCAGCCCTCTGCCCGGCTTGACAACCTCTCTGAAATCAGTGCGCCACACTCACTCTCCAGCCTCTGCTTGGACACCTCTAGTGATCAGGAACTCCGTCTTTGCAGTCTATCTCCCTGATATTCAGCACTGAAATTCCAGAGTTTATGGACATCAAGTTCCAGAGAGAAGAAGTCCTCACAGGCTCCTCTGCTCTCAGACTCCAATGAGCAGCCCCCGCCCCTGCGCTCCCCTCCCCCTCCCCCCCCCCCCCCGAATAATTCTTGCCTTCCCCAGCAGTGCAGCAGGAGAATGGGCAGAAAGCCTGGGCAAAAGGGTTTTTCAGGGGCCAGGTCTGATGTAACAGGATGAAACAAGTCCTGAACCTAAGCACAACCTGTTCTTTAGCCCTTTTGCCAAAGAGCAGCTCAGAGCAGACTGTCTCAGGCAGTTCCTAAAGAGCAGACAATGAAATGGAAATGTCCCCACCCTTAGCCAAATATGCAGAAAAAAGGTTTCTGGGACCCTAAACAATAAATCAGAGTTGAACATGGAATTTGAACCCCTCATCATGGTCAAGCAGCCTGGGCTGGGTAGATTTAACCCTACCAATACTACTTAACTGTTTGCTGAGCACTTTTCCTTAGAGCTTTACACATACTATCTCATTTAATTTCAGCCCCATTCTAAGTGCAGATAGCAATACTCCCACTTTACAGGTAATACACTTGAGTTTCAGAGCGCACAGTAACTTGCTTAAGAATACTAAGGCAGCATGAAACCTGAGTTGGCCTCCCAGGTGATGGGTTTTGACCTGGAGTGCTTGCCTCGCACAGGGTTGTTGGAGCCAGGGCTCAGCCGCAGGCAGAGTGGGTGTTGCCTGGTCCTCCCAGACAGGCTGTGTATTTGGGCTCCGTGCTGGGCTGTCTGGGGATATGCTTCCTGGCACATAATTACCACCATCAAGATTATTATTAACATTAGGCATTTATATGACACTTAATATTTTCAAAGCATTGCACTGCCATTTAATTAGTTTTTCCTTGGAACATTCCTGTCAAGTCCACACTTGATAGCTGGGAACTTGGGGGAGGAGGGATGGGAGATAAGTGCTAAAGGTCAACTAAGAGGAGGAAATGCAGTGCAGAGGCTCTGGGGATGTCGCCAATATAAATAACTTCCCCTACTGGCTTCCAATTTTGCATCTTCTGTCCCAGAGCCCTGCTAAGCAGGTACCTGTGGCCAGCAGAAGTAGATAGGTGGAAAGATCAAGGATCTCTTCCTGGAGTATTTCGGCTGGGGTGGGGGGAATACATTCAATTCTGATTCACAGCAACCCATCATGTTACAGTAGAACTGCTCTAAAGGGTTTCTTGGCTGTAAGTTTCATAGAAGCAGATTGCCAAGCCTTCTTTCTTCTGTGGCACCACAGGGTGGGTTTGAGACACCAACCTTTGGGTTAGTAGCCAAGAGAATACCATTTGCAAGAAAAAAGAAAGCAAAGAAGGAATGCAGGAAGGCAAGAGGGAAAGAAGAGAGGGAGAAAGGGGGAGGGAAGGAAGGAAGGAGGAAAGCGGAGGAAGAGAAACAGAAAAAGGAAGACAGGAAAGAAAGGAAGAAAGGAAGGAAAGAGAGAGAGAAAGAGAAAGAAAGAAAAAAAAGAGGCAAGTAAGCAGCATGCCTGGGTCAAGTCCACATTCAGAACTGCTGACACTCTCACCCTCACCCTCTTTCCAAACCTCTTCATTAAACCAAAAACCAAGCCAAACCCGCTGTCACCAAGTCAACTCTGACTCACAGCGACCCTTTAAGACAAGATAGAACTGCCCCCAATGAGTTTCCAAGGAGGCCTGGTGATTTGAACTGCTGGCATTTTGGATAGCAGCCATGGAACTTAATTATTACACGACTAGTGTTTAGTTAGACACCTATTTAAAGAAAAAAAAAAATCCCAGAGTTGCCATTAGCAACCTAAGGCAGCTTCTGATAGGAAGATTTTAGCATCTAAAAAACCCTCATTAGGCCTGTTAAAATAGAGGAGCAGCATGGTCAAAGGGTACTGCTTCTCCTTGGCAGTGGTAGTTCAGGGCTTGAGTTGTGAATGGGGTAGCTGTACCCCCACTCTGATAGCCACAGGTAATACTTAGAAATCACAAACTTTCTCCTGCAAAGTCCTGTGTTTGGTTCCTCTGGCTAAAGAAGAAACCTCTGGGAAGGAGAAATGTGGTGGGGAGGCCAAAGGTCAGGGAAGACTAAGGGAGTGGGGACACAGGACTGAAACTTCCGCAATTCGCTCCTGGAAGCACCAGCCTCCTCCTTTGTGCACACCAGCACTTCCCTGGAAGCCAAGGCCGCCTCAAGCCTCTCCTCCAGGGAAGTCTTTTCAACAAGCCAGAGCCGGTGGAGCCAACAGAAGCCCCTCTGCATAACACCAAGGGTTGGTCTGCCCACCACTCTCTCAGTGAATTGAAGTCAGTGGAAGGTAATGAACTGGTGTCACTTAAGGATGAGTGAAAATAAGCTTCCTGCCTCTGGGGTGGCAAAGAACAGATCAGAGTTGAACAGTGAACCTTCACTCTTCCATTCCCTCTGAACGGTTGGGGTCCTTTCCTCCCTATTCTGGTAGCTGCAAGCCTGGGACCAACTGGCCACTTTCGCTGTAGCGACAGGACACTCGAGGCGATGATCCATACTTCCACTGGCTGCTGGGGCCTACGTGGGGATCCTCTGGAGGGAACAGCTGGGAAACGCCGAATCCTTGGAGTTTTGCTTCAGACTTCTTTCACTCCGGACTCCTATCATCCATCCGCTCCACAATAGGAATCCCAGGGACTCGACATGTCGGTGGGAGCGAGTAAGACTGTGCCCCATGAAATTTTTGTACATTCCAGCCCGAGTACCTGCCTGCCGCCCAAAAACAAGCCTACAGAAGTCTAATCTTAGTGTTCTCCCCCACTACTCAATAGTTGGCTTCAGGCCTTGACATCCCCAAGACATCCGACCTGGTGGGCCGCCTAGCAGAGCGTTTCTTCCTGGAACAGCCAACAAAGCCCAAACGCAATAGGCGCCCGTTTTAGGGGTCACCGCTCTTGAGACCAGCAGAAGGAAAACAGAGAACATAAGCCGGAGAATATTCCAGCCTCCATGCTACTCAGGTCAGATGCTGTTTGGGCCGAGGGTGGGGCCCAGCTTTGTGAATGCAGGCTCAGCTCCAGGTCGAGGACCTCACTCGGCGGGGCCCTCACCCTTCCTGAAACGCCTTCGGAGGGCACTGACAGATGACGCTTGACACTTGGACTGGGAGTCCAAGACCTGGAATTCATGCACAAGGAATTTTAAGCTTTCTATCCCTTGCGACTTGGAGGGTACTTTGGATGTCCCCTGATTGGACCTCTCCATCTACCTCTTTTGGAACCAGGACAAATTTCAGTTCTTCATTCCCACTCGCCCTTAGGTCGGTTTACTTTTCTCCTGCCTCACTCTCCTCCTCGGTCAGATAAAAGAATGCTGTTATCTGTACCTCAGTGGATTATAGTGAAGCTGACATGAGCAAAGTCAGGTGGGGATGTGTCTGACTCATAGCAAGTGCCTGATCTATTCTGGATAGGATCTTGATCTAAATTGGAGGAGGTGGACTTCCAAGTCCTTGCCCTTGGCTCCTCTCCCTCTCCCTTTTTATCTCCCTCTCTCCTGCAGACAGACTACTTTTCATTCAGATGACAACACTTGGGTAAAAAGTAAAAATCATGTTAAAAATAAAATCGATGTTTCCTACGTCAGCTGGTCTGAGTTGTGCCAGCTGAGGCCATTGTTCGCCTTCTCAGCGAGCCTGCAGCTTCGTGGCCAGCTCGGCATTTCCCGAATCTCAGACAACGGGTCACAGCGCACTGCCCTCTGGTGTCTTTATCTGAGTTTCTGCAATGTGGGTCTCATTTCATCTATTGACAGCACGGGCGTGTGATGGGGTGCACACGGCTTCAGCTGAGCCACTGTCTGGCTGGGGCCAGTGTCTATTTAGTCAATCTACTCAGCCTACAGCTCAAGTCCAGCTCCTACTTGGAGCCAAATCTGCGGCTGGTGCTAGGGCCATGGGCTGGACCTCCAGATTTCCCAGGACTGAATGGCAGCTGGGCCTGTGGTAGAGAATCATGCACCAGAGAGGGTATCAAGCACCTGGGGTCCTAGAGTGCAAAGTCAGGAATTCCACTGGTCAGGTCTGAAAGACCGGGCAAGTGCAAGTGTCACAGCGGGTGAGTCTTCTGTATCAGAAACACAAGGAGATGTCACTGAGGGAAAAGTGTCAAACCCTGGACTTCAGCTAGTGGGACTCAGCCTAGTTGGCACCGGCAACCATTCCAGTACCAGGGAGACCTCTGTGGCATCAGAGTGAGGCCCCAATTGGCTGCCCAGGCCTCAGCTAGCTTTCAGGTGTCCTCTCACCGGGGACAAGTGACCAGATGTCAGCGAATCCTGACTTCCTATCTGTAAACAGGAACACTGACCTCTGCTCTGGATCCCAAGGAGGATTTGCTTTGCACAGCTATTCACCGCCTGAAAGGAGTGTGCAGCCACAGAAGATTCCCAGACTTGGAAAGGGAGGACTATAAATGTCCCCTCTATCCCAAAAATCAAGGGTCCTGGGCTCAATGTGGCAGCCCCTCTGAATGTCCCAAGAGATATGAAATGCGAGGAGTCATCTTTTGTGCCTTGCACCCCCCGCCACCACCCGGAGTTGAGGAGCAGCTCAAGGAGGAGGACAGGCCCGGAACCTCGAGCCCTGTCCCAGTGCGAGCCCTGTCCTGAAACTACTTCTGACACTACTTGGTAGGGTGCGGCTGTGCCCACAACTATCCCTGGGGAGTGCCCAACTCAGGCCACTTGCTTCAGAGCCTTGCAGGGGTTGAGGAAAGGGCTCAAGCTGCATAACACGTAACTCCAAGCTGACTTACAGATAGTTCTCTCAGTAATTCCTGCAAAATATTGCTCCTCTTCCCCGGTTTCCACGTTATGCTAGTTTCATCGACAGTCCAGGGGAAACTGGGTTGGGGTCTGAGTTATCCCATGCCTGCCTCAGGGCCTGTCTGCCTTTCTGCTTGTGGGACACTATCGGACCAGGAGCCTCAGGTCAGTCCCAAGCCAGGGGTGTTCAGACCAGCCTGGTCCCTAAGCTTCTCCTCTCGCCCCCTCCAGCTCGTCCTTTCCTTTGGCTCTTCTCTTTGAGATTTCACCACCTCCTGGGGCCTGGGTCTTCTTTCTTCAGATGTTCATACAGGCACTCCATGTTGTCCTCACTAACCTCACAACATGGATCTATTCTGCGGCGTCCACACTACAAAGTGAAAGGAAAAGTTTTGTTTGTTGGATTCTTTAAGATAGCTTTTAAGCATATGTGCACTTGTCAGAATAATTCGGGCCAAGAATCACCTGACTTTACTCCATCAAAATCTTTGAACAATTGAAGAGTGTTACAATTGAAGTAGTTACACTTTGAACAGATATGAAAATATACGGTATAAATGGCACATGGAGGTCTGTGAAAACTTAGGCATGAAAAGAAAAAGCAGTTCTCCACATACAGTGCTCAGATTCAGTTTTGCGGGGAGCATCAACGTAATCCCACTCCCAGTTCAACAGACAAGGAAACTGAGGCTCATAGAGAAGCAAGGGCTAATACAAATAGAATCTGGGCTAGCCCAAGGCCACACAGCAGTCACAGGCAGTGGAAAGAGAGGATCCCTTCCCTGACTCCTAGGACAGCAGCTGCCCCTATTTTCAGCCACTCATAAGGCGAGGAATCCACCTTCCCGAAATCCCGTTGTCTTTCCACTTTATGGCCCAGTGTACTGAGAAAGTGCTAACTTTTAGAAAGAGCGCAGACCTCCCTCTTGGAGTCTGGGGCTGTAACAATCCGGCTCGCGCACCCGGGAAGCTCGGCACAAGTGCACTCCTCCAAGGCGCCTACAGGTGGCGCGCTCCTCACAGGAAAACTGACTGGGATCCGTCCGCGCCTCTCGATTCCAGCACCTTGCTCTCCCTCCCGCTAGAGTGCACACGGGTGCACAGGGCTGGGTGCCAAAGGTTAGAAAAGAAAGAACCCGGATTCCAGCCCTCCAGCCTAGTGAAATCGAGGGTCGGGACGGCTTCACACTCCACTTTTTAAGTGGCCAGGGAACATCAGGCACAGAGGGCAGGGATGGAACCGCTGGCCCAGAGAAAACACCTGGACCCCGGGATCTACCTTAGGGTCGGCTTCTCCTCTTACCGAATAGGACCACTCAGTGGGAGCTTCCGCAGCTACTGTGCCCCGCCCCCATCCTTTCGACTATTTTTTTTTTTTTTTAATTATTGGAAGAGAGTAATAGAAGGAAGAGGGTGCTTTTTCAACGGCCGCGTTAATTGTCGGTGAGAAGGGTTTCTTAATCTGCTTATTCATTGTTGACTTCTACAATTTTTGGTTTGGCGGCTTTGATCACCGCCAGATCCCATATTCAACTCCTTTGCATAATAACTTAGGGTTTGGCATCTTTGATGCAGGACGGGAGGAATGTACCTGCGATACTCCCCCACCCTCAGAACAGCTCCCAGGAAGCCAGGCCTGCCTTCCTCACTGATAGACACCATCCAAACCATAGGACTCACACCAGGAAAGTTGTTACACGGAATGGAGATGAAGGAATCTGCTCACCACCACCTCCATCCCCAACTAGGACAGAGACCATAAAAGCCCTGACTGGGTCCCAATAGGAGGGACTGCATTTCCAGCTTCAAGAGATTCTGCCTTTGCCCCAGCCCCCATAAGAAAGTGGCCTTTACCTTGGAAAGGTATGGAGTGGAATTGGAGGCCAGGTACTCAGGAAGATGAAGACCGTGTCACCCTGCTGTCTCACCTGGGGCATAGGTCACAAGACAAAACAGTAATGCTCAGACTCCTGAGCCCAATTGGCACCTCCAAAATCAGTGATGGCAGATTTGGGACTCTGACCAAGTCTCCTCCCTTCTATGGGTCTCAGTTTCCTTATTTGTAGAGTCAGCTTTTGGATTCTGTCTTTTTAAGCTTTCTTTGATCTTAACCTTGCCATGTGTTTCCCACCTTCTGCCCTTCTCGGATCAGAGCTCTAGACTTGGAGGTTGCTGAGGTGGGTCTTAGCGGGACACAGAAAACTCTTAAACCAGTGACTGCTTTAATCTGGCCTTAAACACGACCTCCACAGTCCTTGCAGAGGCCCAGGCAGTGAGAGAGCAGGTGAGCAAAGGAGGTGAGTGGCTGGTGTGGATTCAGAGCCCTAGGGTTTTTGCAATACCGCACAACTCACTTGCAAAGCCTGAATCAGAGGGAGCGGCTCTCCTCTTCCCAGCTGTCCCACAAATGCACACGCAGATCCGCAAGCAGGGAGATTCCCTATCTGTGGACATGCAGAGCCCCTGCCCACTAAGAAACACCTGCGCTCAGCGCAAATACGGGGGAGGGATGAGGCAGACAGGAAAACGCACACTTCTGTGCACACTGAGGCACACATGCACTCACACGTACTCCGAGGGAGCCTCGCAAGCACAAAGTCACGTACCCACAAGCAGGCGCACACGCCTGACACTCATCTTCCACCCTGCTTTCTGCAGAAGTAGCCTGGACTGGGAAGGTGACCCTGGAGGCCTCGGGACCGAAGTGAACATTTTTCGCCTCCCCCACCCCCCAATCCGACCCAGTCTGAGGAAGGAGGTGGGGACACACAGTGTGTTGTGTGGAGAGGGAGGGGTGTGGAGACAGGTTCTCGCCCTTTTCCCCCTCTCCACCCCCAGGGCTCAGAGTTGTCCATTCCCCCGCCCACTCCTCCCCTTTTCGAACAAAACTTTTTCTTTCCCACTTCCCCAGCAGCTCTCAGCTAACCGGGCCGGAAGGAGGCTTTCCCACAAGCTCCCGGGGAAGAAGGTCCCGAGGCTTCAGCCCCTCAGGATAGCAGGGGGCGCAAGTGCGAAGGCGCCCGCGCAACCGGAACACTGAAAGCTGAGGGTGCGGTTTTTTGCTTCCTTTTCTCTACTCAGGGGGAACCGAGCTCTGGGAGACCCCCACCCTATAGAATCAAAGAAAGGAAGTGGAGGACAGTTCACTTTGAGGGAAGCAAAACGAGCACGATTTGGAAACTGCAGGGCGTTCCTGTGCAAAAGACTAGGAGATTGTGGGCTGTTCTTCCCTTTTCTTTTCCTGCATTGGTTGTTTTTTGTCCCCAACTTTAGAGGGGCCTCTGGGGAAGCTTGGACGGAGCCAAGCGGGTAGCAGAATTCTGAGCTGCGCTGGCCCCTCCTTTCGCGTCCACTGTCTCGACCACGGTGCGCTTCCAAGCCAGTCTGTGTATTCTGCACGGTGTCGAGTTGGATAGAGATGGGAGCCACCACTCAGACAGGTGGGGATTGGGGTGGCTGAGGGGTCCCCTTGGCCTTGGGGTGCCTGACTCTGGGAACCTTCTCTGAGGAGAAGGGGGGAGGGGGGTTAAGGCAAATAGAATAAGTAAAATCGAGCGTTGACATGGCATTGTCTCTGGATTTTTTCCTGGAGGATGTGGGATGTGTGTGTGTTTGAATATCAGGATTTCACTTGTGAGATTTTGGTGGGATTCGGTGTAAGGAGTGAAATGTAATATATGGTTAAACTTAAAAAACAAATGTATCTATGAATACGCATGTAGTCTGCTTGCTTTCAGGCGCCAGGAGCAACCTTTAAAATCCTGGCTTACAGGGCGCTGTTTGGGTATGTGGCTGCAGTCCTTGGAGGGGTTTGAGAACACAGAGGTGATGGCGAAGGCTCCGTTTCCTGTAATCTGAAGCGAGGGGTCTTGCTCCCCGACATTTCTCCGCAGGTTGAATGTGGCTTTTTAACCCGGGAACAGCGACCGGTGGAGTCGCTGCGTTGTGTCACCCTCCGCGATTGGCGCCAGCGCTGCGGACCATCCGCAAGGATTCAGTGAAGAAATCAGGGCCTGGAAATCCTTTCGAAATTTCGTCCACCGGTGGCAATTTGAGGAAATCACCAAAATATTTCCCCATTTCCCGCAGCCTCGGAGAAAAGAAGAGAAAGGGCTTGGTTCTCTTGGCTTTTCCAGATTTTGAGGGGTGGGAGCAAAGGAACAAATTTCTAAAACAAAAAGGTCCTTGTTGTGAGCTACCCCCTCTGATAAAAGGGAGAGAATCCTGGGAGAAGGCAGGGTAATGGAGGTATAAATCTTTATGCTGAAAATCCCAAACGTGCCAATCTTCATCGGCAGGCTTTTTCTCCTGCTTTCTAGGAACCCGGACATTTATTCATACGGAAAAAAGAATCCCTCCTCCGCAAAGCAGTCTTCTCGGCTATCTGTAAACAAAGCTGCTGCCCCAATTTTGCTCAACAGAGCATTTTATTTTCAAAGGTTTGCCTCCCACGCACCCCATGCACCCCACCCACCCCAGCTTTTTCCCTCAGTCGTCTCCCCCAGCCTCACTTATATCTGCGGGCAGAACTGCTCAGGATCCCCAACCAATACCCACCGAATCCCCCTGCACCCACCTCCCACATTATCATCGCATCCAAATGAAGACTGAAACCCAGAGCGCTAATTGAATTCGTCTATTGAAAGGACTGTCAGGTACAATGACGTGGTTCGAGGCCCCACATTTCCCAAGGTCTATAGGCTTTGGGGACCTGCGATGTATAGTCTGACCTTCCGGCTCATAATAATACCGCTGCACTTGTAGGAGAAATTTCCTTGCATTCACTCCCAACAAAACCGCTGGTCACCCAGTCCCCCTAGGAAGGCTGCGCGCTATTGTGTTGCGACAACTCATTCATGTCCCGCTCCACGAGGCCCCACCGCCATCTGATCTACACTCGAAATGCGATTACCACCGTGTGCATGCAACACACTTGCCTTCGGCCCATCGCGCACACGCCCCACCAGGCTGTGAGGATTTCTTTGACAATTCTCCTCCTTGCACCCATCCTTGGAAGAGAGATGGAAACACGCGGAAAGCCAACGTTTGTCTCTGCGTAAACGAAATCCAAAATTCTGCTGAAATGCAGGCCAAGCTGGCTAAATAATTTTCTTCTCTAAACAGCACACACCAAAACTCTCACAGGAAAACATTTCCGCATCCCCAACTGGGGGCCTGACTCCGATCAGTGTGGCTGTCCTACATACACAAGCAAACAAGCACTAATACTAGCTCAGGGTCCCCAGAGCTGTGGGGGGGGGAGGGGCACTCCCCAAGATCACTCACTGATTTTAGTAAGATTGGGAAAGAATAAAGGTATAGTTTTTTAGATTTCACTCCACAACTGTACAGAAGCATTCATGGGTCTTCCTACTATATGATCCCTGAACTTCTCAGGAAGCCCTCCCCAGATACACACAGGCAATATTCCTTTCTATCTGGCCAGGCACCTTTTGCTCACTGGAAATCTCTGGTTTTCAAAATAGAATTAAAAAACATGGAATTGGAGAAGGTGTGGGAGGGTTGGGGGTCACTGGCAGTCCTCCTTAGCCCTGCCATTGAAGGCCTCCTTTGGCCCCTTTCTGCCTTCATGTGGTGAGACATCACAGCTTATTTCCCCTCTCCAGCGTTTAGAACAAAACAAAATATTTTTCGTCCATGTCATTCTCCCTTTTCTTCTGAGCTGCATAGGGAAATAGAACTTGGGGGCAGTCTCCCTGTTTTAAGACACAACCCTGTCACCTGGCCCTCTCTGGGGCCTTTGGCCAGGCAACTTCACAGCTCAGAATTACAAGGCAGTGGAAATAAGACC
This sequence comes from Heterohyrax brucei, assembly GCA_028571685.1. Taxonomy (NCBI): domain Eukaryota; kingdom Metazoa; phylum Chordata; class Mammalia; order Hyracoidea; family Procaviidae; genus Heterohyrax; species Heterohyrax brucei. The sequence goes on from CM053146.1 coordinate 23,124,437, forward strand.
TGGGAGACCATAAAGTTCATTGCCTTTGGTCCAGGAGCAGAGGACATTTGGAGACAGGGGCTCCATTCCACTCTGGGAAGTTTTTTCAGTTCCCCGCACCCCCACACTGCTTCTTGCAAGTTCACCTCCCAGCCACGCTGGCCTTGGGTATCTATTGGGTTGGAGGAGATTCCCTCAATCTCAAAGGCAGAAAAGAGTCCCTGGAAAGGATGGTCACTCAAACGTACCCACAGGTGAGCACACATTCCTCCCCAGACAGCCAACTTCTTTACCTACATACTTGCACAAGCCCAGCCCTGGGAGCACTCAGTCCTCTAGACTCCTCAAGCAAAAGTCTATACCAACATTTGCTCCCTTGAAACTCTCATACACCTCACTCCTTGTCTTGCCAGGACAGCAGCTTGCTCCCACCGAGTTCTCAATAGACTGTTCATTTTCAGGAGCTAGGGGAGGGTCCCGGCCCCGGTGAGGTGGCAGCAGGGTGCTCAGCGTAGTGCCCAGTGCAGTCTGGGCCTGATGGAGTTGGGGGGAGGGAGAAGACAGCTCGCAGAGCGGCACCTAATCCAGCCGAAGCTCGTGGGCCGCGGGTGCATTTATCATCCCATTACTGTAACAAATCCAGGCTCCACTACATGAAAGGTAAAATGAATTACCGACGTTAAGCCGTCAATAAAGTCATTTCTGTAAATGGTGTCTCCAAAGGGCCGCGGCATTATTCAGCTGGCTTTATCAGCTGGCTGGAAATTACGTGGAGGAGCCGGGCTGCGCGGCGCGCGGGGCCGCTCACTTTGATTAAGCGTCTTGCCAGCACGATGTGACAGAGCTTTTGACCAGGGTTTTATTCACAGGCCTGTGATGAACGCCAAGCTGATCAGGCGGAATGAAGAGTAATTAAAACCTATAAATTATCTTCTGCAGCCCTTCTCAAGGCGTCTCCTGCAGGCGAGATAAGGCGTCGAGACCCTATTTACGGTGCTGAAAGGGAACGCTGCGCACAAAAGCTACGTGGCTAAATAGGATATTGATAGTGTCCTAATTAGAATTTAATTAAGTACCCACGCTCGCTTGCGGGATAAAGATTTCAATTTTGCGAACTTCAATAAAAATAAAATCCTACCCCCGTTTCAGGGATTAGGGGTGGGGGCACAGGGAGATTTCGGGGAGCTCTAGGGTGTGGGAATGCAGAGGACTTGAAAGAATCCAAGGTTTGGGTTGGGGCGTCTGGGTAGAGGTTAAGAAGACGGCCGCTGGCCTCTAACTCCGACGTGCAGTCTACAGACAAATGTATAGACTCCGGCAATCTGGGGACCCTCAATTGACCCAAACACACCGTGAGCCATACTAATTGCTGCCCACCACCAGTTCTTTTTAGAAACTTTACCACTCCGTTGCTTCGCCTCTCGTAATGCCCTGTGATTTTTCTGGAAATTTGGAAGTGGGTATTTTGCCTGTCCCAACTAGTCAATAGCCCTAAAGAGATGTATTTCTTCCGCCGTCGCATTGGGGAAGACAGACAGGGAGGGCAGGTCCTCTAGAGCGGCAAAGATAACACGCCCCGCGAAGGCCGCGGTTGTGGAAATCCGTCTTTCCTCTCCCCACTCGCAGGATCTAGCAGAATGAGGAACACTGCCCTCCCCCCCCCACCGCAATCACTTGGCAGAGGATCCCAGTCGGTACCTACCAACTCACCAGCCACTTCATCTGCATCCCTGACTGTGGGAGAACATTTGGGTTGCCTCGACCAGAAAACAAGAGAAAAAGAGCCCAGTAGACAGGAGACTGATGTCAGAGAGCTTCGTGGGAGCGGCTGGAGCCCCTGCAGTGTCCAAAAGCTAGAGAAGAACACGCAGGGCTACCGCAGCTGGAGGCTTTCAGGGAGCTGACTGCAGTTTCAGGAAACTCAGGTACCCCACGTTTGGCAGCAACTCGCTATCCAAATCTTCAGCTAGCCAGGGAAACACCTGGGCAACAGGACTTTTATTGGTTTGATTTTACTTTGTAGGGAAACCTAACACGAAACCCCCAAGCCGGGGACTTGTTCGTATCCTCGTATCCTCGCCTGACTCTTCTGGCCCAGGTGTCTTCTCTGGACACCTCCACGATGCAGCGGCTGCCCTTGCTCCAGCCTCCAAAGAAGGAACGGGCGCCCGGCGTGCTCGGCACTCGGGCTCCCGCGAGCCCTCTGGACTCGGCTCAGTGGCACTAGAACAGCTCCTGGGTGTTGTCCAAGGTTCAAACTCAGAAGGACAGGGATGCGAATCTCTTGGGAACCACCTGACATTGCAGCCTCTCAATGTATGGCAGAAAAACTGGCGCTGCTAGCTAGGCAAGTCGGGCCTCCGGGCTTTTCTGTTTGTGAAAAATAAATTTATCTCTGAAAGTAACCAACTCTAGGTCTCTTTCACAGCACCAACCTCCTGGTTTCATTCCCTCCCCCCACCCCCGAAACAAACACACATAGTGACAACAATCTCTCCATCTTCCTAACAGCTGGAGGACCAAAAGAGAAAATAAAAGACTGAATTTCCCAAGCGTGGGGTGCAAAAAGCTGAGGACCCTGCCTCCTGACCCTGCCCCTAGAGCGCACGCACCCATAATCCTGCATTTCTCCAACAAGTTGTTCATGGAGTTGCTTCTCTATTTGTCTACACTCCCCATATCCACCCCTCCCTCTGTCTCCTCTACCGACTTCTCAGTCCCGGCCTGAAGGAGGGGGAAGGGTGGTGGCGCGGGAGGGGAAGGGCGGGACGGACTCCCAGAGCCCTCGCCCTGACGCCCCCTCTCCTCCTGCAGCCACCGCCCCCAGATTATTTATCCGCAAAGTCCCGCGAGCACCCATTGGGCCGCGGTCCGGGTGTCAGCGTTAGTCGTAGCTTGCCATTGGCCCCGCACACGTGCGGCCCTGACTCACGTGCTTCCGGTTTGAAGGCAAAAAGTGTGCCTGGGTGATTTTTTTTTTTTTTTCAAGCGAGAGAGTTTGTGCAGAGATCGGAGCTGTCAGAGATTTAAAAAAAAAAAAAAAAAAAAAAAAAGGCAGACCCGGCGCTGGCGGAGACGCGCTCTCTCTGCAAAAAAAGCAAGGCGATTAAATGCGCTGCCAGCCTCGCGCTCTGGGCACAGCTGAGCGTGACACTCGGGGAAGTCAAACCCTTCACTACTGCCTAGCAAGACTAGGCTAGACTTTAAAGACTATTTTTTCTCTTAAAGAAAACAAAATAATTCTTGGAGCTTTTTCCTTTTTCTCTTTTCTTCTTTCCTTTTTTTTAAAAAAAAAAAAATTTGGCCGTGGCTCACTCCCCATTTAAAACAAATTGTTGAGTCTTATTGCAGAAAGAAAAAAGAAATTGCCAAGTGTCTTTACGTCTGGATGTCTACAAATTAGAACGAGGGAGAAACAGCAAGATCTATCCGCTCGATAAGAGCGAGCGATCCGGGGCAGGCGCCAGGGCTTCTTCCCTGCACCCGCCCCGTGCCTTCGCTGGGGCTTCTCCTGCCTACTTCCCTCCGCGCACCCCCACGGGCCGCTGGCAAAGTGGGGTGGGGAGTGAGGTGGGGGGGCGGGGGCCGGCGCTGCGGCCGGGGCGGCAGGGCGGCCGAGCATGGAAGAACAGCAGCCGGAACCTAAAAGTCAGCGCGACTCAGGCCTCGGCGCGGCGGCGGCGGCCGCACCGGGCGGCCTCAGCCTGAGCCTCAGCCCCGGCGCCAGCGGCAGCAGCGGCAGCGATGGAGACAGCGTGCCGGTGTCCCCGCAGCCCGCGCCTCCCTCGCCTCCCGCGGCGCCCTGCCTGCCGCCCCTGGCCCACCACCCTCATCTCCCCCCGCACCCCCCGCCCCCGCCGCCGCCGCCGCCGCCGCCGCCGCCGCAGCATCTCGCGGCGCCTGCTCACCAGCCGCAGCCCGCGGCCCAGCTGCACCGCACCACCAACTTTTTCATCGACAACATCCTGAGGCCAGATTTCGGCTGCAAAAAGGAACAGCCGCCGCAGCAGCTTCTGGTGGCGGCTGTGGCCGGAGGAGGAGCAGCAGGAGGAGGTCGGAACGAGCGTGACAGAGGCCAGACCGGCGCAGGTAGAGACCCTGTCCACCCGCTGGGCACGCGGGCGTCAGGCGCCGCCTCGCTCCTGTGTGCCCCGGACGCGAACTGTGGGCCGCCCGACGGCTCTCCGCCCGCAGCCTCCACTGGCGCCGGCGCGTCCAAAGCCGGGAACCCGTCTGCGGCAGCAGCGGCGGCGGCGGCGGCAGCGGCGGCAGCAGCAGCAGCGGCCGTTGCAGCGGCAGCGGCCGCCAAGCCCTCAGACAGCGGCGGCGGCAGCAGTGGAGGGGGCGCGGGGAGCCCAGGCGCACAGGGTGCCAAATACCCGGAGCACGGCAACCCAGCCATCCTGCTTATGGGTTCAGCCAACGGCGGGCCCGTGGTCAAAACTGATTCGCAGCAGCCCCTAGTTTGGCCCGCCTGGGTCTACTGCACGCGGTATTCGGATCGCCCGTCCTCCGGTGAGTACTCAACGCGTCGCGCCATGCCTACCGGCTCTGCAGACTCCCCTAGAACTCCCTGGCGCCACGCTGGGCAGAGCAAACCCAGCCTCGGGCGCTCACCGCTCTCCTCGCTTGCTTTCGGCCCCTTAATCCTGGACCCAGCCCCAAGCGAATGTGCGCCCACTTCTGCGCTTCTAGGCCCTGAGGCCACAACCCAGAGTGCGGTAGCTCTTGGCAATGAAGGCTCCAGTCTTGAGCCTTCGATTTTGAACTCCGAACCGCTGGGGCCTTCTTTTTGTTTTACATTTATTATTCTTGGAAAGAAATACAGTTATTGGTTTTTCTTCCAGGGAAGGGATGTGTAGAGCCAGTGGGAAGGCGGCCTAGATCTATCTGCATCTGAAATCCCACCATCTGGGCTCTGAGGAGCCTGTAGTGGAGCAAGGCTTTGACAGAAAAATAAGCTTCGTCGTGTTTCCTACAGAAACAAGCACCCGAGCATCATCTAGATATTTTCTTCATAGAGTTCATTTACATATATAGCGCTAAGATATGGAGACACAGAAGGGAGAAAAAGGCGTCTGCCACTAGCTGAGTAGCAAAGTCTGACCCGCGTGGGTAGAATCCCAAGGAAAGACATTTGCTGAAGCGCCGGGAACTTCTGGCTGCTGGACTTCTGAGACTGACAGGCAGATAGATAGACAGTGGCAGATGAGAGAAGGAAGAGCAGGCTCAGGCTAGAGACCGGGGCGATGGCAGAAAGAGCCAGCTTCTTCCAAAGCGTCCTCGCAGCGCGGCTTCCACGTCTTCACGGCTCCACTGTTTCCTTCTTTCACTCCTGCCTTCCGCATGTGTGCCACTTAGCAGATTTCCACCAGCCAAATGCAGCCCCATTTCGCTCAGCTTTCCTTCGCTTCTTTTTCCGTGTCTCTCTCTCCCGTGCCTGGTGAAGCAGAGGCCAAGGTCTGCCTTGGGACAGCCTTCTGGCACCGGGAGAAGAGGCTGAGGCCTGCCCGCCGCGTTAGCAGGCTGCGCCCGAGAGGGCAGTGGGGGCTGAGGGGAGGGCAGCAGAGGCTCTGGGCCACTAATCGGACTTCAGGCGCCCAGGGTCCGCAGGACCCAGAGCACAGCATAACCTGAGCCACTATTCCACCGGCTGGTCTCCTGCTCCCTGACCGCTGCTGGGCGGTACGGATCGATGCGCGTTATCAGCCCCCGCCATCTCAAGCCTTGTTATTGACACGTCCGGCTCCCAGAACCTCCGAAAAGCTGCTTTGATTGACTCTCCTGATGGATAGAGTGATTGAGCTGTCAGGCCGCTGGACTCTGGCTAGCCAGAAGGCTACGATTTTATTACAAGTGTCCATGCCTTGTGCGCAAACATACAACAACACTCCGACATGTCGCAGACGCACAAAGCGCAGCAGGCCTTTCTGGGGATGTGCACGTTTTCTGGGCCATGTCTGACCATTTACCTTATTACTAATCCAAACCAAGTCCTCCCCCCCCCCCCCCAGTCTGCCTGTTATTCCTCTTTGAACCTCACACAGGAACTGGCTTCGTCTTTGTTCTTGGATGTTTTTCCTTCCTATGGGCCTGGGGATGAGAGGCGCTGGCTCTCTTTTTCTCCCTGTTTTAACAGTTCAGGGGATGAGCCTCAACCCAGGCCAAGACTGAGTCTTTGCCCTCTGCTAGTACTGGTGTCTTTGTCACAACTGGTAACCCCAGCCTCTGGCTTACCTGGGGAGTCAATAACTGCTCAGCATGCCTCTACGTCACCAGGTTTAAAGATTCCAGTTAAGACTTTTCTTTCCTGACAGTTTTAAGGTTTAATAGGCCTAACAGTGGACAGTGAGCTCCTGTAACCATGGTGGGCCCCAGGAAGCAAATGCTGGAAGACTTAGGTGTGCAGACTACCGACAGAGATGCAGGATTCCCAGGCACAGCCCAGCACTTCCGTCTTCTCTCATGGGCCTCCTCTGTCCCTCCTGTATCTGGGGCTGGCCCCCATAGTAGCCTTCCTCCTAGGCTGGTATTTGTAGGAGACTTCACCCTCCTAGGGAAGTTTCTGTGGCCTCTTCCGATGTCCATACTGGAAGAAAAGCACAGATTTTTGTAGGATTGTCCCCTTGTCTGCATTCCTCTGTTCCTGTTGTGCTCTGTGATAAGAGGACATAGTGGAGTAGTACATTGCAAATGTCATGAGTGGACAGAGAGAGAAATCTGCCTTGTTTTTGTTGCTCAGGTGTTTTCATTCCTAGAATTGCAGTATAATTATTCAAAGCAGGTGAAAGGGAGACCCAGCCTGTGTAGCTAGGTGGAGGAATAGGGAGAGTCCTTTTTCTTACTAGTACCATCCAAGAGACAAAGCAGAGGATTAGGGAGGGGGAAAAGGACAGTTATGAAGGTGAGGCATAAGGCTAGTTAGGGCCTTTTCTTCTTCAGATTAGGGGATGCCAGCATCTCCTGGGGCTCTAAAAGGCCTTAGGTCAGGCCAAGGAGAAAGAATAAGAGCAAACAGAGAGAGCACACTGATAGTTCTGGAGCTAGACTACAGTCTTGCACTCACTTCTGTTCCCCTTGTTTTTGAGGGCCAGTGGCTACAAGTGATGGGGCCAGGTTGTAACTATATAAGATGGCTTGGTGGAGGATTAGTTTGCAGGCAGGAGATAAGGTGCTACCCCTCACTGGGCAGTCCCCCAATGATCTGCCCCCTCTGTGCCTCTACCTGAGGTCTTTTGACCTCAGGGCTGCAAGAGCAGGCCCTCGATCCCCAAACTCTGAGCTGAACTGGATGGGGCTGCAACTGTTTCTTCGCCTTGGATTCCTGCCTTCTTAGCTGGAGAAAGCGCTGTGAATTTAGCCTGTCTCGGACACTCTTGTAACGAATTGGGATGTAGGGTGTACCTACAAGTTTGACCAGTTTTTCGTCACTGCTCCTCCAAGCCCCTCAGAAAGGAACCCCGAGACACCTTTGGACAGGCAAGGGACACTTGATCCTAGGGGTTGGCCGGGAGGAGGGAGGCGCCTCAGGGCCTCGACGAGCGCCCTGGAAGCGCAGGGAAGAGGTCCCAGCTTGGCTCGGCAATTCTCAAGGCTTTCTCTGCCCTTTCCCCCTCCCCTCTGCTGTCGTCCCCTCCCCACCCCCACCCGGCCCTGTCCGCCGCTGCAGGTCCCCGCACCAGGAAGCTGAAGAAGAAGAAGAATGAAAAGGAGGACAAGCGGCCACGGACGGCGTTCACGGCCGAGCAGCTTCAGAGACTCAAGGCGGAATTCCAGGCGAACCGCTACATCACCGAGCAGCGGCGGCAGACCCTGGCCCAGGAGCTCAGCCTCAACGAGTCCCAGATCAAGATCTGGTTCCAGAACAAGCGCGCCAAGATCAAGAAAGCCACCGGCATCAAGAACGGCCTGGCGCTGCACCTCATGGCGCAGGGACTGTACAACCACTCCACCACCACCGTCCAGGACAAAGACGAGAGCGAGTAGCCGCCGGCGGGGCCGCACTCCAGTCGGTCCAGCGCACCCCCCCCCCTTGTCTCCACGGCCACTGCCTCCCAGGCTCTGTGGCCGGGAAACCAAAATCAACGAAATGAGGGAGGGGGCAGCAGGAAAAGGAGAGAGAGCTCGAGAAGGAGAGATGCTCAGAGTGGAGGGTCACGTTGAAACGAAACATTTCTAAATAGGGAGGAAGACTCGGACACTTGCTGTGGAAAAATCAGATCTCTTCTCCGTTCACAGTGTAAGGGACGCAACTGCGAATCTTTAAAGCTCTATTTAGCCAAACTGCTTACGACCTTGTATATATTTAATTTCAGGTAAGGAAAAGAAGTATGTGTAGCGATGTCTATTTGCTGGACATTTTTATTAATCTCCTTTATTATTATTGTTATAATTATTATAATTATTATAATTATTTTACCCTCCATGTCACCTTGTTGCCCCCACTCTCATTTACATTGCCTTTTTCTTTTGAATGTCCTCGCTTCTCTGGTGCCTCCCTCCCTCCCGCCGCGCAGCCCCTCGTTTCTCTGGGACTTTCCTTTGTGTGCGTGAGAGCGTGTTCCCTTGCGTGTCTGTCCTTTGCTTCTCCCTCCCCTCCTCCGCCTCTTCGTTGGTCTGTCTGTCCTGCTCTCCTTCCGTTTTCTCAAGACTTGTTGAGATATACGACCCCACAGACTGCGAGACTGAACCACCGCTACAAGCCAAAGATTTTATTATGTTCAGAAACCTGTAGTCTGAAATAAAGTGTACACTGTGCTCACTAGCGCTTTTGGCCCTCCTTTTTGCGGGCTTGGGAAGGGCATGGGCCTGGGCATCCATGGGGCCCTGTGTTCGCAGCGCACCTTGCACACCCCTACACACACCAGCTGGACCAGCAGGCCTGGGACTCTCAGGACTGAGACACTGGCCAGCCTTATGACACCTGCACAACAGAAAAATAGCAGTGGAGGTGCTGGTGCCGAGTACCCCCTTGTGGGTTTGGCAGGTGTTGGGGGGTTGTCAGGACACTCCTGGTCTCTCCTAAGTTCCAAGAAGGCCCAAAACCCCACTTCTGGCTTTGGAAACATGGACAGGGCTGCTGCTTGCTTGCACTGGGCCAGGCTCAGCCAGCTGCCGGGCCTTCTTTTTGACCTGCTTCTCCCTCCACCCCCTACAACATTTCTTTTTCCTTTTATCCTGCTGCTGCTTTTGTTTTTTCCTATCAGATTTTCTCTTGCAGAAGGGAAAAGCCTTCCAAGTGTGAGGGGGAGGTGGTGGGCTCCCCCTGGCCTTGAGCTGCCCGCTAGGGCTAGAGGTCTCGAGGGCCAGCCACTTGGCCTCCTTATTCTAGCAGCTTTTCGAAAGGCTCCAATCCGATGGCCGGCTGGGCCCTGGTACAGGAGGCTTGGATCCTGGGAAGCAGCACGAAGTTGCGGCCACTTGGTCCCACAGGCAGGGTTCGCCTTGGGCTATGACCCCAAGATAGGCATGGGCCTGCCAATTCCAGATGGAAAACCTAGGAGGGCCCACACCTCTAGGAATGCCAACAAAGGCTGGCTTCCTTCCTAACCCAAGGGGTCTCATAAACTAGCTGCTAGAACACTTCTCATTCCTGCACTTCCCAGAGGGAGATGTCTGTCTCTTGCCCCGACCCTAGCACTTATCCTTGTAGGGCAGACTCTAGGTCTTCACACACTCATCGGGTAGGAGGTGGAGAGAGGCTCTCTCCTCAGGAGACACCAGCTTTGCTTGCTTTTGTCCAGGATTCTCCCCCAACCCATCACCAACCTATATATTCTGCTCCCTCCTCTTTCTCTTCTTTACACTGAATGTATGTACATACCTGTATGCACGTGTGGTTAGATTTATAGATGTTTTTGCATGCTTGTGTACGTGGGTGGTAATGTGCAAATACCAGTATCCATTGCTGTGTATTTCTGAAAGGATGACTATTGTGCAATTTGGGTACATTTCTGTGTAATTAGATGCACATTTGAATGCTGGTATTTGTGAGTTCAGGGTGTGTTCGTGTATACTCATTTGTGTTTGCTTGCCTCAATGTGAGCATTTTTGTAGGGTTTATGCACATGTGGAAACTCTGTTCTGTGTGTTCTCCTCTTTTCTTTCCTGTTGTTGCCACAGGACTGATTTTGTGAAAAGAGTCACTGACCAGTCATTCTGCCTTTTTTTTGAAAGTCTGTTCTGGATGTCCTATTCACCCTTGGAGGAGGAGGAGTGACAGTGCTAGCCTCTGAGACCAGGAAGCCAAAGACCCCTCCAAGTCCCTTAAGGATTTAAGGATGTGGGGTTTGGTGGCCTGGAGTGACATTGGTAGGAGATTTGCTGTTGCCATGGGCTTCCAATTTCATTGCAGTAAATCCCTTCCTTCCATCTTCCATTCCACTCCTTGGATGTGTGGAGTAATCCTTGCACATAACGGGTGTTCCCTCAGTCCTACGTGTGCAGAGGTGGGAGCAGCAAGATAGGCCCCATCTTTGAGGTGGCCCAGGTGAGTTGACTTCTGGTGGCTGGGAGTTCATATTCTGCTTCTTTTAGGAAGTCCTGTCTGGAATCCTCAAAGTTCTCAAGTCTGAGTCTTGGAATTCAAGGCATCCCCCCACCTAATTTAGACAACTCAGTCCTAGGCACTTCTCTCTGAGCAGATCCAGAAAGGACGTTGGGAGGTACTCAGCTCTACAGAGAGACATCTCACTTCAAGTGTCTGGGAAGTTGGCTACCCTCCCTTCTTTCCACATTATAGCCCTGTAGGGTCCCTAGCTCCCCCACCAAGCTCATCAGAAAGGGGCCAAGGTGAACAACTGTGGCAAGATCTTGTGCTACAACTCTAAAAAGCATCCCAGTTTCCCAAGAGTCCCTCTTCACCCCTACCAAGAGATCAAAGCCAAGAGCTCTTCTTGTAACCATAGAGGAGAGGAAAGTTCTCTCTTTTGCTGACTGTATTTTAAGGTGTATAGATGTGAGTGTCATTATGACATAATTTGATTTCTGGCTCATTATCTCCTTTTATCTTCCAGTCACTCAGAGCAAATAGAATTCTCCCCGTTTTTCAGTGGTGGAAACTGAGGCTCTGAGAACTTACCTTTTGTCTTTGGCTCCTCCATGGCCATGTGTCCATGTCTGTTTCTGTATTACTCTTCAGAACTGCCTTTACTTCCTCCAGAAGCTAGCTGAGACTGTGAAATTAGCTTTAAAAATGAATTTCCCATCCTTTCTCCCTCTGCTTTCTCCCTTTTCATTCGTTGTGATTCAGAAAGAGGAGAGGGAAGGAGGACTCCAGCCGGACCTCTTCCTTGCACCTCCCTAAAAAAAGACAGTAATAATAATCATAAACAGGCATTGATTTCTCTGATTTATGGGGCTGGCTTAGTGAATGGCCTGATATTAAAGTCTGGGACTGTGATGAAATAAAATACTGGAGCACGCCATCCCAACTTCCTCATTTTCTGGCTTTCTTTTTTTTAAAAGATTAGATTGAACCATAAACTTAAATCTTTCTCAACCCAGGAGGAAATATACACTAGCCAAGTCTAAACAGTATTGATCCCTGGCTCTTCGTTGAGGGCAAAGATTTTTTGTTTTCTCTATGGAAATTCCCTTTTCTTCAGTCGAGCCATGGGGAGCAAGTGGGGTGGGGCAGATGAAGGAGAGAATAAAGATGAAGAAGTGAGATATTTTGGTATTTGGGTGTTCAGATTGTGTTATATGTCTTGTGTGCATATATGTTTGTGTTTGAACCATGTCTAGGCTTTTGTACATGGGTGATATTGAGTATACGTATTTGAGGTTTAGGAAGCGTTAGTGTGTTGCACCAGTGAGCATCATCATGATTGGTTGGTGTTTGTGAGCATGTGTCCAGTACTCCACTCAGATCCCCTCAGTCAGGCTGTCCAGGACACAGAGTGGTGCACTGCCCCCTACTTACAGGTCGCAGGGCTTCCAGAGATAATGTCACCAGTGAAGCCACTGTGCCTCAGCCACCACTGCTCTCATCTTCCTTCAGTAGCAAAGGCCAAGCTGGATTGGCAGGAATAGCCCTGACTGACTCCTAGGCAGAGGCCAAGGGCAAAGCAGGGCTGGAGGGGGCATCAACATCAAGGCCAGAGAGGGTCTTGCCATACTTCTCTGAGTAGATGAAAGAATGTCTTAGCTTCTCTGAGTAGCCATCAATTCCTCTTACATTGTCAGCCCATCTTTTGTCAATTGGAGGAAAGCCATTCACAGGCATCCCTCCCTACCAGCACCTCCCTTTGCTTATCCTTGAGAAGGGGACAGAGATGGATAGGGAGGCCATCCAGCACTCCTCCTCTAGCTTTACCTGACAGCCAGGATCCCCTTTAATTTGGATGCCACAATCGGGTTCAAACTGAAGATTATGTTCACTTCCCAGGGTAGGGTGAAGCAAAATACTGCTCCATCTCCACTTACCCCACGCCAGATCTTGGCTTTCTTTTCCCACTTTGAACACAGGTAGGAGGATTACTCTTGTGTGGTAACTTGTAGGAAGAGAAAGGGCTGGAATCTCTGCCAACCTCTCCCTCCCCAAATACTTCAGATGACTCTTTTTATACCATCCTAGTATGGGGGGGTTGTCTCATGGATTCTTAGAAAAAAACAATTTACAAGTGAGAAAGAAATAAAAGTCAGGTCCAGAGAGGAAAAGTGCCTCACTCAAAGGTACACAGAAAAAAGAGAGGGTAACACCGCAGATTTCTTGTCACTGCAATGGTTTTTCCAGTGTGCCACTGAGTAGGTAATGTCAGTGGGCCTGCACTTCTTCACATACAAATACACGATCATGCACACACATGTAAAACATGTCTATATACAAAACAATACAAATGAACTGATGTACACAGGAGCATTCACAGAAAGCACATTGACATTGCCCATGTAGAAGTTTCTGGAGCAAATTTACAAAAAGCCAGGAATAGATGCGTGCGTGTCCAATATACACCTGCATGCCTCTGTTGGCCGACTTCATTCCAGGCCAGTATAGGGCTAGCCAAGCCAAGTGCTGTTGAGACAGACATCATTTCCAAGGCCTGGGGAGGACCACAGAGGACAGAGAGGAGACCTGGGCTGTGGGGTTGGGTGGGTTGACCGTGTGCTGGCAGGAAGAGTATGGGTAGACAGGGGAGAGGAGAGGATTCCCTGAAACAACCTCTCTGTAGGCACCTGGGTTTGAGTGATTCCGGGCTCAGACATAGACCAGCTGCTACAACCCTCTTCAACTCCAGATGGCCTCCTGAGGATGCAGCCGGCCTAGGGTAGCAAATGTCCCATCTGGATTTCCCAGAGGTCTCCGCAAGTCGTGGTCATTACAACTTGCTCTTCTGAGGCTGCCTCTAAATACAGCCTTTCCTCCCACAAAAGTGCATTTGGAGGTGGAGTGGGCCCCTTACTCAGGCATTCTTGCACAGTCGGGAGAGTTGCTTAGAGATCATTTTGGAGGATTTCAGTTCACAATGATGGCTCCCGGGAATAGGCAAGTCTGGAGAAAATCAGATTTACTGTTGGAGCTTGGGCACACACAAGAGTATACATCCTGAAAAGAAAATCTGGATCAACTTCACCTTTGTTGGGGTGCGAAGGGGAAGGAGAAAGAGAAGTTGTGTAGGAGAGAAAGTAGGCACGAGCTTCTCTCCTTCACAACTTGCCTGGAATACAGAGTCTAAACTAAAGAACTCACGTTTAGTAACCCACAGCGGTTGTCAAACTGTGCCTCTTCAGCCACCCTTTCCATTGGCCAGGACCCACGCAAGCGCACAGGAGGTGGGACGCTGTGTCTGGGGTCAGCACATCCTCCCCACAGCTTGAAGACCAGGACTGAAGGTGCATGAGGAACTGCCTTTATAGCATAGAGGGGAGGGAGACACTGTGCACGAAACAGACTGACTTAAACGACAAAAAGAACGCATGCAAGAGTACTTGATATTCAACTGCAAGTGTGGGCTAAGGCCCTGCTGCCCACCAGTTCTGGCAGGAAAGACCCTTAGCTCTGCCTTCAGATAACGGGAGAAGAAGAGGGGTATTGGTAGAGCTCTGGAGCTGCCTGGAAGCGTCAGCTGGCTGAAGAGAAGGCATTTTCAAGAGTCTCTGATTCTTCCAAGTGAAGACAATATAGATGCTGAAGAAAACGAAATCCCAATGACCACCTCAGCATCTCTCTCTCTGACCTTCTTACCGTTGACCCCCATGTATACAGGATTGTCTACTTTGACAGAGGGGAGATCATTCAGAAGAAGTCATTTCCAGAAATTTAAGACTAACAATCCAATACCAAAATTAAAAAATCATTATTTATTGAGGGCCAGCTATGGGCCAGGCAGCTTGTTAGCGAACCTCACAAAAATTCTTTGGGTTGGATATTAGCATCCTCATTTTACAGATAAGTCATGTCCCGAATGGTCTTGCCAAGGTTAACTACAAATTACATTAAAGTTTACACTGTAAATTTGTATCATAAAATAAACGACGATTTGCATTCCTACAGCTAGGCATGGTTGGGGCTGAATGGGGTCAAGGGCAGTTTTCTTTCTCCTTGAATCTGAACCAGGCTTAGTCTTCAGCACCCCTGCGGTCTCCCCTCAAGCTAGTAAATTCAGGCCCCAAATTCCTGCTAGTGAAGCCCTTTCCAGGCTTTCTGCCCTAGTCTTGGAGGAGATTCCCAGGAAATTCTGATCTTTTACCACGTTTAGACAACCATAACGGCGACCACTACCACACTACCACACTGCCTCCCTGCATCACCACCTACCCTGACATCTTCCTGTCCTATATTAGCCCAGAATGGGTCAGCTGAAAGAGTCCGCCCCATACGAGCATCTTGTCCTTTAGCCTGGGTCCAGCCAGGCCCCGAGCCGCCCGCAGGAGTGACCAGATGCCCACTTCCGGTCAGCGCGCCCCGCACCGCAGCCGGCAGCGAAGCCCAGGTCCGAGCACCTCGGGACCCCTCATCCGTTGTGGAGCTGGGGAGAGGCAGCTTGTCCGTGCCTCAGCCGAGGCCTCTGAGTGCCCTTCGCCCTCCCCCCTGAACCGCGAACCCCCAATTCCGTTAGCCCAGCACCGGGGTCGGGCCCACCCCATCGGCTCGGGGCCCCCACGGCCTCCCCAAACCCGGTCCCCAGTGCTCAGAGTGCGGCTCGGACTCTTTCTTCCACCCCTATCCCGGTTCCTCCCGGCAGCTGTCCTTTGTATTTGTTTCAGTTTGAGTCTTGGCTGAGTTCGATTTCCTCCCCTCTCCGCTTTCTTCCTATGAGCTTCCCGACCTTTGTTCTTTGCCTGCTCCTCTCCTCTCAGGTTGAGGGTTTTCCCTCCAGACGGTTTCTCCCGCGGCCGCTCCGACACGCCCTGTGCTGAGGAGTTGGCCTCGGAGTCCCTTCGGTTCCCTGCCTGCCCTGTGTCCCAAATTTGATCCCCAAGCAGCCGGCTGATGCGCCGCGGGAGGCCCAGGCGCTCAGACCGTGGGCTCCCTCTCCTGGAAGGCGCCTGGAGACTGGCGCTGACGTTGGGGCGCCTAGGCCTGGAGACGTCGCCCTGGCATTTCCCAGTCACCACCGACACCCTTGTAAATGGGGACTCTGAGCAGAGGAGCGCCCTTCCCCTGGCAGTCACGCGCAACGGCTTGCAGTCTTGCTGCCCAGGCTGTGGCTCAGAGCAGCGGGATCTGAGGGTCAAACCTCTCTGGGAAGTGGGCCCCAGGGCTGCAGAGGTCTCTGTTTATTTGTTTTGCTTCAACTTGTCCTGAACGTTCAGACCAGGGTCGCGCTTGCACGCACACCGAGGGGATTCCAAACCCCAGCCGGCTCCGCACTCTGCAGGGCCTTGCCCTGAGTCCCTGGCGTCGGAGGCCTCCGGTACCTGGTTCCCTGTGAATGGCTGTGGCCACTAGGCCTGCCAAGGGCTTCTGCCAACTGAACTTTCACAGACTAGGTGAGCGCCTTCCGGAATAGTTGCTGTGGGAGCCTTTTCAGGGAGTGAGAAAATGTTGCAGTAACAGCTCAACTGCTGCCTCTTCCCCAGTGAATTCACCGCATTCGGGGAGAATCCTTCTCCTCTTATACTTTCCTGGAGCTATTTGGCCAACTCCCTTCCCAGGCACAGCTGCGGTTTCACGCTCAGGTTCACTGTTTAGTTGGAATTTCTTTAAAACTAGCATTGCCAGCTAGCCCCAGCTCTCCGTTTTCTCTGGGCGGTGTCCGCCAGGCCCCGCAGAGCCTGCAGAAGGGCGGCCGAGCCCGGCTAAAGCCGGTGAAGCTGCGGCCTGGTTGCGGTGGCACTCGAGCTTTGGGTTCCTTTGCTGGCTCTCTCGCGCCCCCTCCCCTGCATGTTGAGCTCAGGCTTTCACCCTACGTTTGCCAAAGTTCCCAGCTCTGGGATCCTTCGAAGTGCTTTCCTAACAGCAGGCAGAAGCTGAGAGCTCCATCGGAATCTGGTCCTAGATACCCTAGAAAGGACGCGGAATCCGGTTCCATTCACATCAGGCCGCAAGTTTCTGTTTTGTTCTCCAAAATGTCTTTATTGATATAGTGTGTTGAAGTTGTGTGTTTGCTGTTCTGGATGCTGGCATGGAAGAGAGGGACCCCGAGTGCCAGTGTGTGTTTGAGGAGGATGGATGGAAGGATTAAGTCAGCTCGTGAGGCTGCCACGTTTAGCCAATAAGTGGACAAAGTGCCCTTTGGGGGCTGGAAATGTTGTTGGGCTTTCCGAAGGGTAGGATCTGAGGGGTCCTGAGTTCCCTTTGCAACCAACACGCAACCTTTGCTGCCAAACCAAGCTAATCACCAGGTGAAACTAGAGGCGCAGATGGGAGGGCAGAGGATGAGTTTCCATGGTGAAGTTTGAGGTAGACTCACCTCTGGAGAAAAGACAGCTGCAGCCCTTCCTGAAGCACTAGGAGGCCAGAGCCTCAGTTTCTTTTTTCCATTCTATTGCGTCTGCCAGCCCACCTCAGTCCTCTGGGGGAAAGATCCTTCCCCAGAACTGTTCCACATTTAAATTTGGACCACCATTCCAAGCAAGTCTAGAATGGCCTGGCAAGGCATGGGACCCTCCCTCTATTTACCCCTTTAGTGTGGGGACCTTCCTTCCCCTCTAGCGCCAATGTTGATAATCATTATTTTAAATTAAAAGTCCCTTTTTCCCTTTTCGTCTAAGCGCCCAACTTAGTTTCAGAGAATGAAGCGTGAAAGCTCTTTTATGGAGATTACCGATGCTTCATTTATTCTCACAAATGGCAAACACGGTCCGGAAAAACGTAGCTAGTGAACTCCTTGTCTTGGAGCCTCAGCCATCTCAGGGTTCACAAGCTCACTTGGCTGTGAGAAGCAGAGTCAGGACAAGCCTCTGCAGTGGACTGAACCTGAAAAGGGGAGATTTGGTCTGCCAGTTGTGACAGCCAGTCTCTGGCAGATGTGATGTGGCCTAGCCTGAGACCCTTGGCTTGAGGGCTGGGGGAATTTAGAATAGGGTAAGGGGTGGGAGTCCAGGTCTTTACCTTGAGGATCTGTGTTGTGTTTATGAATGTGGGTGAGATCCAGGTAATTCTCACCCCTTCCTTTTCGTTCACTACTATTTATAGTGGACTTGAGGACACTTCACTCAGAACGAGGACTTTCTTGTACCACCTCCTGATCTCACTCATTTTCGCATTTGAACTCCACAGCAGCCCCTGAAACCTCCCACAAATTCACCAAGCTGGACTTATGTGTCCACAACCTGCTGCCTCATTTTATTTTAGATGGTTTTCCAAAGTAAAGTTGAGGTTACACATATACAGCCCCAAGGGCAGGGAAATTCCCTTGGAAAAGGGTGGGCCATTTTGGAAATGGAGCCAGAGCCTTTGAACCTTTAGTGCACAAAACTCACCTGGTGACTTGGTGGCTGTCTCCTCCAAAATCAGGAATGCTTTGGCCGTTTCACAGGAGGCAGCCAGGAGGAAGTGGAAGGGCCTGTGGGAAAAAGTGCCAGAGGGTTCTTAATTTTTGGCAACAGAGCAGAGAAGTTTGAAGAGGGAATAGATAAGCTTCTAGAAGGAGCATTTCCAGATTTCAGGCTTAAATTCCTTTGTGACACTGTGTTATTAACTCCAAAACAGTGGCTTCTCCACATTCCGGCCATCCCACTCTAGGAAGCCCCTCATGACACAAAAGTTGTTGTTTCTAGGGGTGGGGGGAGCTGACCAGGAGGGGCCACTAGCCCTCCTTCCCTCCACCTTACCCACCTCTCAGCTTGCTAGGACTGTGGAAGAGCTGCTTTTGTTTTAGGGTGGGTTTGGTTTTCCTAAGAAGACAAGTTGTGAAGGGTGAGCATGATGTTGGGGGCCAGCATGGACCCCTGAGGACTTAGTGGTAACAATGTGGTCTCTATTATCATATAGCTGACCACCTGTTTAGAGCTGGCAAGGGAGCCTAGCCTAGCTGCCCTTCTGCCCTTAGTGCGTAATCACGGTTTCACTGTGCAGTTCCTCCACGGCCAGGAAGCGTAGTCTAAAGGATTTTTTTGAGAGAGAGCTTGCCTCACAGTTCCTGGTGAGATCACACCGGTGCTGCAAGGAAAAATAAGAATAGCTGGCCGAAGGGGTACAACTTGAAGGGCTTGTGACCACATAACACTAACTCAGGAATGGAGGAAAGAGGGTTTGCTGCTTGCATGAACAGTTGCCAACTTTCATTAATTACTCAGTCATTTTAATGTGAAAGCAAATACAAAAATGCTCTAGTGCCCATTCTGGATTAATGACCTGAAAAATTAGATCAGGAGGGGCCAAACAGAGAAAGTTGAGGTGTTGAGGAGTTTCAACCTTTCTCTGAGATCTAGAGGACTTTTTTTTTTTTTTTCCTGGATTTTGTTCACTTTTTGCTCCCCCACTTCCAAATATCTGAGGTGGCAGTCAGTGAATTGAAAGCTTACAAACAAAAGCTATTTCTTGGCAAGCAGAAGTTGGATTCTAATGAAGACAAACATCTGAAGGAAACCTTTCAGTTGTGGCATGATCAATTATTCAGTCAGTCAGCCTGGCCTAGGGTGCTCTTAGTATTGAGGTAGGCACCATGGGATGAAGGCCTGATATTCCAGGTGCTGGTGTGTTGATGCCTAGCTCTTGAGATTAACCAAATGAGTTCTTGACCAGTGTTTAGAATATCATAAACACAATCAGAACTCATTTGTTACCTTCAGTAATGAAAGAGGCAAGTCCTGGGATATAATTTGTGTCAGTTAACTTCGTGGAGCTTATGATGTGAAACAGAAGACAGTCGGATGTAGAGGCTCTTACCTGAATTTCTTTGGACAAAAGCTTTGGGGGAAAAAATTGTTTCCCTCTTTTCACCACATATAATCTAGTAGAAGAGTCAAAACACAGATTTATAGAACTTAGATATTATATTCATTTTGTAAAGATAATTTTCCTCTTTTCTGTGTATTTGTTCTCATGTCTGTCCACCCATGTAGCTGCATTTTTTATGGTTTTTCTAAGAAATGTGGTGGCATGATGCAGTCCCCGGTCCCTTTCAGAAGCATAGTCTTGGGTTTGCAATCAGGCCTTTGAAACACAGTGCAGGGTGACTCATTGCATCCTGGGTGTCACATAAAGTAAACGAAGCTGGAACAGTACAGCTGAAATGAACTCCACACCTATTTTAGGGTAACGTTCTTCAGAGTTATTGCAAAGGAAAATATCATCTTTTGTCATGTGTGTCACATTTTCGTATGGGCAAATCTCAGGCAGAAATTTGAAATGTCCTTCTGGGGCCGTTTTAGATTTACTTGCTTTTGGTAAATTCAGCATTACAGGCCAAGTCCTGAAGTTTGCATTCTTGAAATTCTAGGATTCTTTCTGGGATTCTTTAAGGCATAGTCTATACATGTAAACCAGTTTGAATAAAAGCAGCAGAGTGAAATAGCAGTTGGTTGAAGTCAAACAAACAACAATGAGACTGTGTAAAGTGTTTTCTTTCACCTTTTCACCAAACCAGATTGTTGGTGTAGAGCAGGCCTGGTACCAGTCCTTTCAAAGTGAATCACATGCTGTTAACTTCCTAGAGTTTAATAAGGTGGAATATAAGTTAAGTTGAGGGTACCAACACTTCCAAGTTCCTTTTGCAATAAAGTGACTTTAACTACCCCTAAAAAATACCTTTCACAGAAACCGAAGGTACTGAATCCCCTGGCCGGCATTCAGAGCTGACTTCAGAGCTAAAAGATGGTTTGTTTCTTGCCAGTGCTAGGTTTAGTGATTCAAACCCTAGCCCTTTGAGTATGCATGTGTATTTCCTTAAAAGCTTATGATATTTACATGAGGCTGAACTTGAGCTGCCTCAAACTAAGGAAAAGTCTTTGTCTCTTATTTTCTACAGTTAACGGCCTTAAAAAAGAGCTGGCTCCTTGTACTTTTATTTGGGAGGCCAAGCCCTTGAGCTGCCAGCCTCTCTGTGGGTCAGAGAATTTGACACAAGCAGCCAACAATCAAACTGAACAGGTCCTTTAGAGTCTCTATGAGTTGGAATTGACTGGAAAGCACTGAGTGTTAGAATCACCTGGGATAACACAAAGAACTCAGCTCAATATCCACGGCACCAGGATGAACAAGACTCAGTTCTAACCCCAAACATGGTTTTTCTAAACTTCTCTAGGGTTTTGTCTCTGACATTCTGAGAAGCAGATGCCAGATTGAAAATTGGAAGTGTATGCCATTGTTTGACCATCTTGGCTGCTGGTTGTTTATTTTCATATGTGGGAGAAGAGAACTTCTGGGAAACTTTAGTGGTAGACATAAAATCTTTCTTTTGCTGTTTGTTTTTTTAAATGGAGTTTGCTATTTAATAAGCAAAACCCCACACATCAGTCTGGGAAACATGGCATTGATGTAAGTGGATGAAATATTACTGAAGAGTGGAATCATGGGATGTGCTTCACACAGCTTCATTCCATTCTAGATACATGTTTGGAAGATGGAAGATCTCTTCCCTCAGGTGACTAAGGGCTAAAGCTGGGTCTAGCCTGTGGTCAGGCCTCAGCTTCAGAGGCTTTCATGGCAGGTGGAGAGGTACAAACTCTAAGCTTTGGGTCATTTATCCTGGTCTCCAAGGTCTGTCTGTAGTGTTAGGTGGAGGTGGTGGGACATGGAGCACTAAAGACGTTTTGGGTAAAGACAGAGAATTTACGCTTGAGTTTTGGCACTCAGTTCTGACTGTTTTCTTTCCATCATGCTGTGAATCTGAATGGTGGGAACTTTTATTTGGAAGTGAATTATTTCTGTGCACAATTGTCAGTCCTTCCAGGAAAGTTATGGCTGTCCTGTAAAAGGAGACTGCGTGCTCCTTTTGTCTGAGTTTGGGAAGGCTTCCTGGTCAATAAATACATATTAATCATGTAAAAGGATTAACATGCAAATGAAAGACACCGGTGACAAGCCCTGGACAGCAGAAGAGAAACCCTTCTGCTGCTGTGGTCTGGGCTGGAGGGAACCAGGACAGCGACAGCTTCTTTTCTGGGTGTTTCCTAAGAGGGTTAAACCCTTTCCAATGAATGCATGAAAGAGTTAATTGAACTGGAGATGGCTTTAGGATCTCTTACTTGCATGTTTCTTAGCTCTGCCAAATCCTCTAGTTTATTTTTATTTTCCACTAAGTTTGGCAATAGACAGGCCATCCTTTGGATTACCATGTCTGTCAGCCCAACTGGAAGTCTCCAAAGGTACTTTGTTCTTCTGATTAAAAAACAAAAACAATGACAACAACAAAAAGCTAAACCAACGATAAAAATGATTAAAAGTTTAGCCGAGTTTTTGGAGGAATGTTTGATGTTGCAGGAATAATTCTTGTCATTATGAATTACAGCTTATAAAACAGCACATTGTATACTAATGGTGGCTTTCTTTACAGTGTGAAGACGTTAAGTAACCTTGGTACAGGCAAGACTGAGCGTCAATTCAGAGTTTTCTATGCATGTGACAGTGGTGTGTTACATGTGTATAAAAATGATAATTTGGGGGATACATATGACCACTGTGAAAAGTGTGGTTTTAATATCAGGATGTGTATATATAGTATATATGTGTCAGCCAAGCCAATAATACATATCTGCATCTACATGCATATATATGTAAAATACATGTATATATATGTGTAAAATCTTTTATTGTATAGACAAAACAGAGTACATTATTATATGTTCCCAGTAAAGTCTTTGGGTTGAGTATAATTGCTTTACCTATTATGAATCACTAGGCTATAATGAAATATTTTAACTTCTATGATAGACTAAGTTACTATGAATGCTGAAATAGAAGTGAAAAAAAATGAAAAGACTTATTAGTCTCTTTTAT
This sequence comes from Heterohyrax brucei, assembly GCA_028571685.1. Lineage (NCBI taxonomy): Eukaryota > Metazoa > Chordata > Mammalia > Hyracoidea > Procaviidae > Heterohyrax > Heterohyrax brucei. The sequence goes on from CM053146.1 coordinate 23,146,743, forward strand.
GGGTGGTATAACTTTTATCTTCATTTATGAATGTGGGAGGTTTAAGAGGTGGACAATTGGAATTTATGTAATTTTAGGTCAGAGTTACGTCTATGGACATCTGTCAGCTGAAACGCAAGGATTCATTGACTTTGGAATTGAACTACAAAGCTGCAGATTTGGATAACATTCTTTCCTAGGCTATAGGTTTCAAAATGGATCCTAGTTTGGGATGAGACTGTGGATGTATGTAGGTCCTGGCTAACCAGGCCCAGGGACCAGTAACTGGCAGAAGTATGTGTACTGACCTGGTCACTGTCCTTTCTTATGGATTATGTTTAAACCTACCTAGAGCCCTGCAACATAGCACATGCAACCACACAGATCAATTGGGAACACAGCTGGCCTTTCTGTCCTGGTACGAGGTAGTAAGGCTGACACCTTGCAAGGACATGATTCTGAAGGTGGCTGGAGACCCAGCTTTTTCCGCATTTTAGCTTTTATTAGAGCTGACTAGAATATTGACTTGCCAAAATCTTCAAGTTTTTGTTTTAAATAAATTCACAGGGCTGTTCTTCTGGTAGAGGCTTGTTAGCTCCAAAAATTCACAACCAATTCAAAACAAAGCACTAAGTCTCCTAGATTCTCATGGTGGACATATTATGCTTAATGCACTTTGCTAATATTTGTCTTGACTCTAGATGAACCAAGTGTTACCTGGAATTCAAATCTAGCAAACAAGCTGTTTATTGAATTACTGTCTCTGTGTGTGTGTTTGTGTGGGTGTCAGAGAAAAAGTAGCTCCTGCCAGAGATAAATTATTTAACATGATTTTCCTGTATTGTGGAGAAGCAGGCTGAGCCTCATTTTTTGGATTATGATTTGTATTATGAAATGCTTATCAAATGTTTTCCAAAGATTAGTTTAATTTTAATTAAATAAACCTTCCTCAGGAGGAGGCTCCCAACTACTTCTTGTACCCAGAGGCTAGCGTACTTGTTGATTTTAATTATTTTCTGCTGTTACCGAAACTGCTTTGGGTACTCCTGCCCAATTAAATCAAAGGCGCAGGTTCCTTATACACAATATGTTTAATATTTAATTTTAATTAAATTAATTAAATTGTTTATTTAATTTTATGTGCATTATTGTGCCTAGAATAATGCAAAATTCATAATAGTTAAGACTTGAGGTGGGAAGGTGAATCCGAAAGCTTTCCAGCAAGCTAATTACAGGGCTGAAAGGAAACTTCCCTTTCCTTTTCAGGGGAACCACCCTAACATCCAGCTGAAGATAAACCGGAGCTTGCTCCTAGCGTCCCTCTGCAGCTTTGATTTCTTGGCCTCGGCCGTCCTCTCGAGCTGGCCCTGCAGTTTGCAGTTGCAGCAGCTGCTCCGAAGAGGAACGGGTACGCGCGGACACGTACATGCTGTTGTGACAGCTCATGCTCAACTGACATTTTCTCCTTTGCTGAACTCGGCGCCGCTAGCGCAGTGCTTTTAGGGAAGGACTGTTTTCCACCCAAAGAAATAGGCAAACCTTCCAGTAACACCTTCCCTCTCAGGAAGGGCTCATTCCGATGACTTTCAGCTGCCCAGTTCCGGCCAGAACTTAAAAACACCAAGATTTCTCTCTGGATCGGAAGTAGCTCCTTTAAGGAACTACTTTAAGTCCCCAGATAAGTTTCCATTATAGTTTGCATCTTTAGGGCATCGTTTTCTGCCAAGAGAGTTTCCGTCTGCTCAGTGATAGGTTTTACTGGCTCTATCTACACTGTTGAGCTCCTAGGCAATCTGTTTTAATTGACAAAGGGTATAAAGATTAAAAAAAAAAAAAAAAAAAGTCAGCAGAATACTTAGTTCTGTCATCACTCCCATCCGAGAATCGAAAATTTCTGACAGATACTTTTGGTTTCTGGTCCTAACCGGGTAAGCGTCATAGTAGTAAAAAGGCTTTTGCTAAATATTCCACAACTTGCTTTTTTAAAAAAAATTTACTACATCATCGGCTACTTTTATGTTAATACTTAATCTACTGAAACAAAACCAGTTGGGGGGGGCGGGCGAAAAAACAAACTACAACAAAGAGAAAGAGAGCTGATTTTTAGTGACCCCGTTCTCATGCAAGGTGACTAGCGAAAACAAAATAACAAACAAAAAAGGAAGAGAGAAAGAAAGGAAAGAAAGAAAGAAAATCAGACTCATTTAGACTTTCTCTCTGTGTTTCCTTTAGTCTTTCTTCCTTCTGTCTGATTGTTTTTCCTTTTATTTTTCTACAATGGCGGAGCTAACCAAGTTAAGGACCACATTTTGCTAGGTACCCTTAACAAGTCTCAAGAAGCAGAAGATGCCAGGAAAGAAATGATCCCCTTAAAAAAAAAATTATAGTTTGCTGGTAAGTGTAAATAGTCAACCGTGGCCCATATGTGCGAAACCTGAAATGAAAAGAACTGTGGTGAATAGGCTGCTTCATGAGGTCAAGTTTGAAAAATCTGATTCAGAGACCCCTAGTACCAGCCCATCTGATTCAGAGACCCTAGTACCAGCCCTTGATGGTGATGTCATTATAATAAGTCAGAAAACTAGTGAAGAGAGATCTTAAATGCCTCAAAATCCAGAGAGCTCCTTCAGCTGTGACACTTAGAATGTTTTCTTCCAAGGGAATTCTTTTTTTTTTTTTTTAAGTGATAGATGGGACTAATGACTAAACTAAGTATCCTAATTTTTCTTTTTTTAAAATCTTTATATCCTTTGTCTATCAAAACAGATATCCTAGAGGCTAAACACTGAATATTAACTTTCCTGCTGACTGTCTATGTTGTATGTCTGTAAGCCTAAAATACAAACCTGCGTAGCTGCAAGAAACTTACTAGAGGGCAGATGTAGTCACATTTGCCGGGCTTTGCTGTTTCACCCTGTTTAGCATCAGATTATGAATTAAACAAGAAGAATGAATGACAAATTAGGATTTGCCTAGTCTTAGCTTTGTTCAGTGGGACAATGAAAATTTTTTTGAATGCTATTCCTTGATGAGGTTACAGATTTTTTTTTCCCTAACAGAAGATATACATTAACACGGTGTCGACAATTACTGAAAGTTCATTTGCTGTGGACCTCTCAGAAACCATTTCACTGAAACAGTTAACTCCTGTGCTGACTTCTATTTTACTCTGTGTAACTTTTCCTGCAGAACTTTCCATGTAGGAATCATGTGCTAAAAAAATTTTGAAGGTTAGTATCAGAAATATCAAAGCTTAGTGTGTGCATATGTGTGTATTTTCTGATGTGTCGGAAAAGAACTGCTAAAAAGTTTGACGTTTAAGAGTCCTACGACAGGCTGAGAAATGACAGGCTCCTTACAGCCAGGCTGTCTGTAAAAAAGACCACACTTTCCAAAGCCGACTGCACTTTCATGTGCAAGTCAGCTGCTGCTCCTCACCTAAGTGGATCCGGGAAATAGTGTTGCAACTCTTGGTAATGCCTTCACCACATGCTGAAATTAGGGTGAAGAAAGGAAAGGCTTGCTGGCATCATTAACAATGGAGCAGACAAATTTAGATACACTGTGAGTAATTTCTATTGTTGCTGGATGTGAGAAAACTTTTCAAGTCCCTAATGCAACCCATGTGTATCACCACTCCAAGATTATCAAGAGGCTAAATGGCTAGGCATATAAGATAGACATACGAAATGCCACTTGGATGCATACCTGGTTTATTCTGGAAAACAGAACAACTTAATATGTTCCATCTATCTTTACTTTGTAGGCAGATCTATACCTCATTGAGGGGTGCCTTATTTTTTTAAAAAAATTTAAAGTAAATTTTTTGTTACTTTAGAATAGTTTTAGGCTTATTTAAAAAATTGTGAAGATTGCTGCTTTATTTTTATTATTTTCATTGCCTGGCAGAGAGGAATGTAATTCAGAAGTTCAGGAGGTAGCAGACTCCCATCTGAAATGTTGCTATGATGCAGTTGGTATGTCTTTCTTAAGGCTCCTGTCTCCTTGTGAAAGAGGCAGGAGTTTCATACACAACATCGGTTTATAAAATATATAGCAGTTAAATATATCCAAATAAGAAGTTGCTTTAAAAAACTAAGTTGAGCCAAATGACCAGCTAGCCTCATACAGATTGTTTTTGGAATCGATTACTGTGAGTTTCGTCACCTTTTCTTTCTTTGAGCCTGCTTGCTTATGTGGATCCAGTCAGTGTTATCATTCTAAGCCTTTCATGGTGTTGTCATTTTTGAGATTCTGACAAGAACTGGGGCAAAACCTGGAGCCAGGCTTCCTTCTGCACAGCACACTCTTCCCTTACAAGTTGGAAGGAAGATTTGCACAATTCCAAGGTCTACCTGGTGTCAACTCCTTATTTAGTAGCTCTGTTTTGAGGCCTTGAGTGGTAACTAGTTAATTTACCATGTTAGATTTTCTCCAAAATGGGCTTTATTTCAAGTGCTGGGGGCTAGGGATGCAGGGAGGGGAGAGACAACCCTTTTGGAAATCAATTCCAAAAATCACTTCACAGCAATCTAAAAAGATGGAGAAGACTCCCTCCTCCTGCTGCCCTCTGCCACCCCTCGTCACATCCCTGCCTCCACCCAAACTTGCTAATCACATTCAGGCCAAAGGCAGGAACCACTACCTGGCTGCTGCCCAGAGGACATTTTATTTTATTTACAGATGAGTTGTTAGCCCCTAAAACTTGGATGCATCTGGAAGCTCCAACACAAGGAAAGCTCACCCCATTCAGCTCATTAGAACTGCGATATTACTTACCTTAATTAACTGTGTCATCCAGGAACAGAGCCCACAGGTCAAGCAAGCCTGAAGAGAGGGTTGCCCAGCCCCCTCCCAGCCCTTTCAGCAGAGGGGACTCCTTAAACATGTGTGCAGCCTGGGGCCTGGCTGCGGAGTGGACTAGACCCCTTGTTTCTGGGGAACTTCTTTGCTGCCTTTACCAAGCAAAGCTCCAAAGGAATGACCTCATACCTGGGTTTGTATACTCCAGTTGATGATTCCAAGCAGCAGCTGACTCCTCTGAAGCAGTAACTTTGGTGGATGTGCCCTTCTTCCAGCAGTACTGCAACTGCCCAAAATATTTTAACAGCTACTTCTTTCGGAATTGCCTTTAAGAGTCAGTTTACAGATCACAAATTTACACACACACGTATCATGGATGCATGAAAGGAGCCTTGTTGTTTTATATGCAAACCTCCCTCTTACTCAGAATAGCATTTCCCAGTTTGATCACTCACCTTATTTATCTGACTTGGCTTAGAATCCCTTTTGACTCTTTCCCAGACTCAGATCTTCCCTGACGGAGGAAACTTCACCACCACTGAGAATTTTCAAAAGAATGTGCCACAGGGCTCCAGTGGTGCTTCCAGAAGAGGAGTTTTGGGTGAGGGTGGCTTAAACCTGGGCAGTGCAATTAGAATAAAAGTTTGAGTTCCCCGGGTGTTTTGTCTGAAGGGACAAACTACATTTGCATGGGAAAGTGCCGGGTCGGTGAAAATTCCAGTAGTGGGACAGTATAGCTGTAAGACCTGCTGTAACCCACACCATACCTCTAAATAGCCTGACCCTTGCTCCAGTGAGCACTGGTAAACCAGTGACCATTTTCAAGCGAATATTTTTTGACTGTCTAGCACAGAGCAGGGAAGGCTCTTCAGATGCACATCGAACTGCTAGTCTTTTAGAGCTGCTAAAATGTTTTAAGCATCCTTACCTTCTGTTTTCATTTATTATACATACGTATATACCAAAATCAAACCAGTTGCCATCAATTCTAACTCACAGATACTCTAGAGATTGGAGTAGAGCTCTCCCATAAGGTTTCCGAGGAGCTGCTGGTAGATTCAAACTCCTAACCTTCTGATTAGCAGTTAAGCTTTCCTACACACACACACACACACACACACACACACACGGCCCCAGTGACTCAGTGTATATATATGTATATATGCACACACACCCAAACCAAACCTGTTATTGTTGAGTCACTTCTGACCCATCGTGATCCTACAGGACAGAGCAGAACTGTAAAACTGTTTCTTAGGGTTTCCGGGGAATGATTATGAACTGCTGAGCTTTTTGGTTAGCAGCCTGAGCCCTTAACCATGGTACCACCAGGGCTTTCCCCCTCTCTGTTTCTATAAAACATATATCCACGTATTATATATATATCCATTGCTGCTGAATAGAACTGCACTCCATAGCATTTTGAAAACTGTGACTATTTGGGAGCAGTTTGCCAGAACCTTTTTCTGAGGTGCTTCTGGGTGCATTCAAATAGCCAAACTTTCAGTTCATAGTTGAGAGCTTACCGTTTGCACCATCCGGGGATGCACACGCACTCTGTTTATATATATGTACGCACATGTATACACACACACATATATATCTATATTTTATAGAGTCACTGTGAATTGGAATAAATTTGACAGCATGGGTTTGCTTTAGTTATTTAAAGTCTCAGAACTTCAAACTTTCTTCTAGAAATAAGGGCATCAGAAGAGGACGGTCAGGAGGGAATTTAGAATAAACCTCAGCAGGTCTGAACTTGTGGCAAGGTAAAGCAGGACTCTTAAAACAATTGTATGGGAGAGAATTTGATATTCGACATTTGAATGATACCATCCAAATACATATCACAGGAAATATTGGAACATACTATAATTTTCTTTCTTTGTAAATCACTGTTCAGCACTGTGTTTATTTTGAATTAGGTTTGTGAGTACTGTAAATCTTTCAGTGCACATGGGGTCGTACAGCAGGTGGATTCTCTTTGAGGAAAGAGCACAGTGCTGCAGGGCTGGGCAGGCTGCATTTGTTCAGTGTAGGCAGGAGGAAGCTCAAAGAGTCAAAGAGTTGGTCAGGGATAGACCCAAATGAGTTGGGCAGAGTGAGTGACAAGAGTCTTGGGTGGGTTAGGCCAGCAGAGCAGGGCTTCAGAGACTGGCCACAGAAGGCATGTAGAGTGGGGACAACTTACCCTGGCAGTCTGATTGACCCGTTGGTGACCAGGCTGCTTTTTTAAGACAGCACACAGCACTGAGGTCAGGAGATCTGTTCTGGGTGATCAACACTGTGACCTCGGTTAGGAGTCTTGCCACCTCTGGGTAAGAGTCTATCATTTGCAAAGTCAGGTTGTTGGATATGCTCAGCAATTTCCTTCCTGGTGACCTTGACAGCAGTGATGGGGAGAGGGACTTAAGGGCTAGTGTCAGTGTTTTAAAATGATTGCTGGAAGTATTTCTGTGCTCGGTTTGCTAAGGCTGCCCGGGCCAAGCAAACTTGACATTCCCTTGCTGTAGGCTCAAGATACAACAGCTCATCGTGCACATGGACTCTATTTCTTGCTGACCAGAAGCTGTGATTTGTTGTTAACGTATGTCATGAATTACTAAAAATGGGAAAATAAATTCATTATTGTTTAATAAATGTTTTAAAATTTAATACTACCTGTAATGTAGATATTATTTTAAAATTTGATATTATCTATAAGGTACCTGCCTTATTGCTGGCCCTTGAGAAATGGTAACCATTATTATCATTAATATTATAGTTTGGTTGGTGGCTAAAGATTTAAAAAATATGTGGTGTAGGAGAAACATTCATTCCTTGTTCGGGAAATGGTTGGGAACCTCGGTGCTGCTGGTTTCTAAGATCTCTCCAGGGAGTAGTGTGGTTTTAGGGTCTTCTGGCTACAGGCCTGATGCAGGCAGGGTAGGCAGGCATGGGTATACATGGGGATTCCTGGCCATTGCCTCTCACAAGTGGAATCTCACTGAGAGCTAGCCCCTCTCCTGGCTCTCTCCTGGTTCTGATCTTGCCCAGCTCTAATGGCCAGAATCCCGAGACTGTGCCCCAAAAGCCTCGTGATTCAGCTGCTTGCCTATTTCTCACCATACAGTGGACTTTCAGGGGACAGTGACAGGGTCAGAGGAGAGGCTTAAGAATTGTTGCTGTTGTCGGCTGCTGTAAAGCTGGCCCCCAACTCAGGGTAACCCCATGAAATGCTGCCCAGTTTTGTGCCATTCCTATGATTGCGTGTGGGTTAGATCATTGTGATCCCTAGGGATTTCACTGACTGATTTTCCAAAGTAGATTACCAGGCCTTTCTAGCCTGTCTTAGTCTAAAAGCTCCATTAGGACCTCTTCAACATCATAACACATAAGCTTCCACTGACAGATATTACTGTGTATGAGATCTGCTTAGCATTATAACATACAAGCCTCGACTGACAGACAGATGGTGATTGCATGAGGTATGTTGGCTGGGAATCAAACCTGGGTCTCCCACATGGAGAGGGAGAATTCTGCCACTGAACCCCCGCTACCTCAACTCAAGAATTAGAATAGTTTCACATCTGGTTCATGTGATGGGGATGTGGTTTAGAATACAACCACAGGGTTGCTTTCATAGAATTTTATGGCACACAAAATAATAATAACATTCATTGACTGCTTCCTGTTTGTTCCTTGGGTTATTTGCGTATCTTTTCTCATTAATTTATTATTATGGCCCTTTAAGATTTACCAGTGTTTCCATTTTATAATTTTGAACATTGCTGCTCAGAGAGGTCAAGTAACTTGTCCAAGATCAACAGAGCTAGAAGTGACAGATCTGCAATGTAAAGTGCATGCTCTTTGCAAAGTGTTACAGGGCGCACATTAGCAAACTGCTGAAGATTCATAGGCTAGTAAAAGGTAGTCCAGAAATACTTCTTGGGAGGAGTGAGTTTTGAGCTGGTTCCTGAAGGAGAAAGTGGCAGGGAGTGAAAATAGACGGAGAGGAGGTGAGCTGATCTGGGGTGACAACCAAAGTGCAGAGGAGGAGCTGGAGAGGTAGATCTGGGGTGATGGCGGACGGTGGGACCCTGTGCAAGGGGCCAAGTCAGGAGCACGTGGACTTCAGGCACTGTTCTGGGGACAGGTGGCAATCTTCGCACACCTCTTTTCTCCACACCTTTGGCTCTATCAGTGAGAGAGCTGGTGGCAGGGGCAGTCCTGGCCTTCTGCCGATGTGAGATGTGAGTGCCTGACAGGAAGCTCCGAAGATCCCAGGAAAATTGCAAGGGATTCCCGTCCTTTTTTCTTCCCTCACTTCCTTCTTCCTTCCTCCCTCCCTGTGTCCTTAAAACTAACATTCAGACAAAAAAAAAACATTTAATTCTAAAATTCTTAACTTACATAGTTCCACCACTCAGTGACTTAGGTGTCGTTTTTCACTTTTCTCCACCCCTCTTCCAGCCCCACTCCATTTGCACACATCATGTCTGCACATGATGCAATTTGTAAGTCTTTTTGTTCCCTGCACCTAAGTAGCAAAACTTTTTTTCCTCTGTGTTGTCTTTGTGATCACACAATAATCAATGGCTGCCTGTCTCCCATTGGGTGGGGTTGCCCTGATGGATAAATGTTTCCTTCCATGGCTACTTTTCTGGTTGTTTCTTTTGGGGAGCTCCATTATAACTGAGGAGGTGTCCCTGGGTGGCACAAATGATTAACACGCTCAGCTGCTAACCAGAAGATTAGAAGTTCAAGTCCATTCAGAGGCATCTGAGAAGAAAGGCTTAGTGATCTACTTCTGAAAAATCAGCTGTTGAAAAACCCTATAGAATGCAGTTCTGTTCTGATACAGATGAGACCACCATGAGCTGGAGTTAGCAGGACAGCAGCTGGATTACTACAGCTGATGATGTCACCAAAGCACATGCCATGTGAACGGGGCTCAGTAGGTTACCTTCCGGCCCTCCTGTGGGCTGTGGAAGCAGGATGCAGAGGAGCTTGGTGACCTGGCTTGGGGCTGGGCCAGGCAGGTGGTCAGCTACTGACAGTGTACCTCTGTGCCTGTACCTGGCTGGTAGGAGCCAGTGGAGACCATGCGGGTAGCGTGGGACTGCCTATCGACACATAACTTAGATCCAGGCCTTGCTGTTGATCTTAAAAAGTCACTTGATCGCTTCTCTCTCAGTCTCAGATTCCTCATCTATGAAATGGGGATAATGATATATATTTCTTGAAATCATTATGAGGATTGCCATGGTTTGAATTATGTACTCCAAAAATACGTGTGTCAGTTTGATTAAACCGTGATTCCAAGTCTTGTGTGCTTGTTTACCAATTTGTCATTTGATATGCTTCTGCCATTTGTTGTAAATCCTATTACTATGAGATTGATTAGACAAAATAAGTGGCAGTTATGTTAATGAGGCAGTGCTCAATCTACAGGGTTGGATTGTGTCTTGAGCCAATATCTTTCAAGAAATAAAAGACAGAAGCAAGCAGAGACTGGGAGACCTCATACCACCAAGAACGTAGTGCTAGGAAAAGACTAAGTACTTTGGAATTGGGGTTTCTGTGCTGAGAAGCTTATAAACCACGGGAAGATTGGTGATAAGAACTTTCCTCCAGAGCTGAGAGAGCAAACCTTCCCCTGGAGCTGGCAGCCTGAATTTGGACTTCTAGCCTACTAGACTGTGAGAGAATAGACTTCTCTCTGTTGAAGCCATCTGTTTGTGCTATTTCTGTTACAGCAGGACTAGATAACTGAGACAAGGAGTAAATGAGATAATGTTTGCAAAGTATTCTGCATTCAATAAACATTAGTTTTCTTTCTGCCTTTCCTTCATTCTCCTTCCAGATGGTTTTGAACTCCTTGAAAAGTTTGATGTTGAACAGATGCATGTCTTTATAAGGAGACCCTAAGTGTTAGTCTGTATTTTTTTGTTCATAAGCCTAGCTAAAGGATGACCAATGTGTTGATTCAGCTTATATTTATGGAACACCTATTATACTCCAGATTACAGGTCTCAATGAGAGAGGTGACTTTGGTCTGGGACACAACCAGTACACAAGTAATAGAGGGAGAATTTCCAATACTGATAAAAACTATGAAGGGGTAGCTGATATTTAAAGTGGGATGTCAGTTGTGGCCGCTGAATTTTAGGTGGAAGGATCCAGAAGAACTTTCGGTTGGAAAGGGAGTTGGGAGCAGAAGATTGGTCTCAAAGTGGTTTTTGCTAAAGTTAAGAGTTGATTTGGAGGTGGATCTGGGAGTGAGCTATTTAAGATTTCAAGGAGAACTAAAGCTAATCTGTACTTCCCCCAAAGTCTGTCCCCTGGCGCCATCACTGTTGAGGGAATAAGTTTGAGCCAAATGTTGCAAGATGAGACGGAATCAGGCACGGGAAGTTCTGGGGAAGAGGATTTTAGCCAAAAGGAAGAATGCTGAGTTTGCAGCAGAGTAGCCCTGCAGGATGAGATGAAGGCAGCCGCCAGGAGGCAGAGTGGGCAGGGCCCTGTGGAACACAGTACTTAATTTTCAGTGCAGGGGACTTTGGGCAGGGACAGCATGACCTGATCTGATGTTTGGTTTAAATATTTGTACATTGTGGCTGGAAGTGTAAACTGCATGGCCTGTTGTGGCCAGCCGTTCTGAGACTGTTTTCCAAACTGTGTTTTATTGGCAGGAATAGGAGATTTTGAACAGAACGGAGTAGATCCATCATCTTATGGCCAAGGAGGGACTTGGATACATGTTTAAGAAGAAGAGATGCCACAGATGTAGCATTTTTGTGACCATAAGGGAAAGGAAGGAACAGTGAGGAATTTGGGAGAAGCCTGGGTGGAGGACAGCAACTGTGGTACAGGTGAGTGGGATGCTGAGTTATGGAGGCCACAGGGGTGGGAGGGCAATGTTTGATACCTCTTTGTTCTGCCTGGTGTGGCTCCGCTATAGTTCATGGATGCATCTGGCCCCATGATGGCTCATCTTCTGCAACTTTTGTGAATTTGGCTGGGTTCCAGTTGACTGCCCGTTCTGCTTCTCTCTAGAGTCTTTCTCATCCCTTAGTGCTGCTCAGAGGAGTAGGGACATGTGGGGTAAAAAAGTCTATGGGGAACAATGAGAAGTGCAGTTGTATTAGTCAGCCTCATTGGGGTCCTCTCAGAAGTGAGTGCACATCCATCAACTCACAGGTATATATATAATCGACTTTAACACATCAACACACATGCCTGCTTGACTCCCAGTGTTACTAACTTATGCACACCAAGGTACTCATAGCCCTGATCCATCCATGCCCTGGCAGTCCACACTCACTGACTGCCTGTCACACGAGACACATGCACATCACCTTTTCTGTCAGAGGTGACAAAGGCTTTTATGCATGGAAGCGTTAGGTCAGTTGGGTCTCCCAGGACCAGATCTGCACCTAACATAGATCAGACTGAAAATGTAAATTTCACATTAAATTCCATATCTGTAGACCATTGTAGACCATCTGTAGACCACTGAACTTACCAGTGCTTGCAGGAGGAAGCACCCAGCAATCTGCACCTGTGAAGATTACAGTCTAGGAAACCCTGTGGGGGCAGTTCTACTCTGTCATATAGGGTTGCTGTGAGTTGGAATTGACTTGACAGCATCGGATTTGGGTTTATCTGACGTCAACTGTGGTTTGTGATTAAAAATGTTTGAAAAATACACAAAAGATGATCCATTAATTAAGCACCGAGAAGGGGGTATTGTACAATGTTACTGAAGACCTGATGGGGAAGCTGGGCCCAGCTGGGGAGGCATATGTAATCTGGTGGCACCCTAACAGGGCGAGTGGTGGGGAAATTAGTGACTGAGGGCCTGCCTGATTTGGCAGATAGGTGGTGACGAGGAAGGCTGGCCAAGGAAGAAGTCAAGAGATGGTTATAAACCGGAATTAATAGGAAGGAGGTTGGTTGCAGGAGAGGCTGAGTCTCCTTCCATTTTTGGGATTCAGGTGACTGAGGCTGGGGATGCAGGTGAGGACTGGAAGGGCCAGCATGTCTTTCGTGAAGTTTAGTCCCGAGACCAGCTGTGAACACGTTGCATTTAATGGACAGGTAGGGCTTCTGGTTGGTTGTGGAGGTCCTGGCAGTCCTGGTGAGGAAGAGTGGGCTCAGTATAAATTTGAGATCTGCTGTGTGGAGTGGGGGTGAACACGAGCTCAGAGAGAGTGTGGAGGGTAAAGGAGAAGGGGGCCCAGGAGAGAACCTGAGAATCACCGGAATTCAAGAGAAGCTGTAGTACAGAGAAGTTATAGTGGTGAGAATGGGAGAGTCCTGGTGGCAGGGAGAGAAGTGGTCCCGGAGGACAACCAGCAGACAGCTCAGGAGAAATGGCAGCGTGCCACCTGCAGTACAGAGCAAGGGTCCAGCAGGGAGAAGTTTTCACTAGACTGAAAACTAAAGAAAACTCAGGATGAAACTACGCTGCTGCCTTGGTGGGCCAATGAACTCTGGAGACCAGGAGAACTTGGTGGGGGAGGGGGGTGTGCAATCTGCAGTCCTTCCTGGGGGAGGTGGGTCTTCAGTTGAGTTGAAGCCTGCAGAGGGTTTAAATAACTGGAGGAGAGAGAAAAGGGAAATTCAGGAAAGAGAAGTCTTGAAAAGGGCGTCTCATGGTGGGATGAGGGTTGGGAGATTAGGACTGAGGACTCCAGTGTGGCAAAACAGTGATTGTTAGAGATGGTCTTGCATGGTCCCTTGGATTGCTTTGCATCTGACAAGTGACCAGTTCACACTTGCTGATGAGCAGTCTGCAGTGAAAAGAACACTGCTTTTGGAGTTAGAAAGCTTAGTTTCAAGTCCTGAGAACAGCAGAGAGCCACTGAGTCAAAAGATAGATAAGCAGTTCCTTGAGATGGAATGGGTAATACTGTAAAAAAGTAGATGATAAGTGCTGAGGGAGGGCATGAAGAAAACACAGAGCAGCAGCCCTAAGAGCAGGGGAATTGGGTACAGTCACAGAAAACTTTCAGGAGGAGCTGTGGCCAACCTTGTTCATTTTTAAACAAACAAACAAGGTCTTTCTTTCCCCTTGGCTTCTAGGGAAGTGGCCTCCTGTGTAACCAGGAGACTGTGGACATCTGGAGACCAAGTTTTTATTCTGATCCAGTCAGGAGCCCCTACATTTTCCATGGACCTCTTATCCTTGCCTAAAATGGAAAGTAATATGACTAGAGGCATCTCTTGGACCTCAGCCTTCTCTAAAATTCTGTGAGGCCATTTGTGGATTGGGGTTCATTGTCCTTGCCCTGCTTCTTTCATTGGACACACTCCTCTGAGGATCACCAGGAACCACTCAGAGCAAAGGTGTTATTATTATACTTGATAATAATTAGAGTCAAAAGGGCCCTGAGGGACCTGAGTTAGTCAGGTAGTAGATGAATCCCCATTTCCTCCTCCTCCTTCCTCTTGCTTACCAGCCCCTTACCCACTCTTTCCTAAAAATCGGGGTCTGCTGTACGGAGTGGGTGTGAGAGTGAATAGGGATTGATAAGAAATGGGATAAGGGGTAATGGAGAGGCAGAAACTCATTAACTGAGTGAATAATTATTGGACACCAACTGGGTTCAGGTCATCTGTTAGATGCTGGGGTTACCATGGAGACCAGGATGTAGAACTAGCCCTGAGGCCTTCCAACTGCTGGTGCACAGCAGAACCACTCTTGGAGCTTTCCAAATCCAGATTCTGTGGCTCCCATGCTAGACCTCTCAAACTCAAGTCTAAGGCTGCAGCTCTGTTTTAGGAGATCTACAGGGGGCTTTGTTGCACAGGGAAAACTGAGAATCACTGAGTGAGAAGATAGATAAGTAGTTCCTTGAGATGGAATGGGTAATACTGTAAGAAAGTAGATGATAAGTGCTGAGAGAGGGCGTTAAGAAAACCCAGAGCAGCAGTACCTAAGCCCTAGGAGTGGGAGAACTGGGTACAATCATGGAAAGCTTTCAGGAGGAGGTATGGCTAACTTTGTTTTCAAATTAAATTTTATAACCGTTGGTGAAAATATGTACAGTAAAACACACTACAAATCAACAGTTTCCATACATGCACAATTCAGCTATATTGATTATATTTTTCAAAATTGTACAATAACTCTGATTATTTGTTTCTAAATTGTTCCATCACTATTAAGATCAACTCGATGCTCTCTAAGCTTTTCATCTAACCTTTAAAGTTGCTACTGCCAATTTGATCCCATAGAGGTAATTCTTTAAAAGATCATACTGTTCAAGGAAGATATTCTTTACTAATTAAACTGTTAATTGGTTTAAAGATGACTAAAGGGGTTAGTATCAGTTTAAGGCTTAAAGATGGTCTCCAGACAACAGTTTTTTGGTAGGGTCATCCAGAAAGTCTGAATTACAAAAAAATTTAAATAGCTATTCCACACTCCCCTACCCCCTTTTTTGATGAGGATTCTTCAACAGACCCTTGATCAAAATGTTCTGTAGTGGTAGCTGGGCACCACCCAGTTCTTCTCATCTCATGGTAAAGTAGGCAATTGTTCATGAAGGCACCTTGAACTTTGGAGGAGAAGGACAGAAGGAACAGAATGTACAAAGGCCTGGAGGCTTTAAATAAATGGTCACGTGCTTCCTTAAAAGTACCTGTGCAAAAAGGGCACATCCAGGTTGACAGGTACAGCTCATGTGAAAATCCACGTGGGACCCTGGGAAAGTCTTTCTGTAAGCCTCTTTCTCTTCATGAGAACTTGGAACACTTCTAAAATGAGACTGGTGTGGTAGCTGGGAAACAAGTTCTGGTTAATAATAGATTCGTGCAAGCAAGGCAAACAACCACATTAAGCTGTGTTGGGGTGGGGTGGGCTTGTCTCATATCTCATAGGACCATGCAAGAATGAATGTGTTAATAATGACAACAATTGTTTATGAAGTCCTCACTATGGGCCGCTCTGTACCTACACTGTTACTGACTGTTGCAAAGTAAGGATTGTTTCTGCCTGCCCAAGGTCATGCAGCAGATCTAGTACTTGTATCTAAGACTTCACAGGCACAGCAGTGGAGGAGTCAGGTCACCTGGGCATTAGCACCCCTCTTCCATATTGGGAAAGTCCTGTGGCGTCTATGCACCTCAGCTTCCTCAACTTTAAAGAGAGGTTAATAGAGTCCACCTCTACTGTGAGGATTAAATGAGGAGTGCTTGTGTGTAGTGAGTACTCATAACGTGTTGCATGGGCAGTTGCTGTTCAGTGGTAGCATTCTTGCCTTCCACGCAGGAGACCATTCACAGCCAGCTCACTTCACGCGCAGCCACCACCCACCTGTCAGCAGAGCAACTACAACAACAATACTGCCTGTGGATCTGGGAGTGCTGCAGCCTCTGCTGTGAGAGCTCATCCTCACTCCAAAGCCAGTGCTGTATACTGCAACATGCAGTTAAAGGTACAAGATACTTGGACTTGGCAGTGGGAAAACTGACCACCCAATATGGAGTTCTGGGACAGATTTGGAGCATGCACGTCTAGAAACATAGCTGATGGGCTGGGAGGACTTGGCTGGAGGCAGGAGGATTATCTCTTTGACTTTCTTGAATGCCCAGTTTGCTCAGCTCCAGTTGGAGGCAGGTGTGGGGATAGCAGCCACCCTCTAACCTTGTCTGAGGTGGTGTTAGTCCCCAGACCACCAGGAGGATGGGGCTGGCTTGTAGGGCTCAGGAGAAGCCGAGGGGCCAATCACTAAACAATCTTTAAGCCATACTGTTGTTGGGGGGTGGGTGGTGGTTGAGGGTTACCTGCTCTAGCAGTGGACAAGACTGCAAGATAAAACTCAGGAAGCAGCAGATTCTTTGCAGGTACTCAGCTGTAACGCCTGTTTTAGTCAGCTAGGGCTGCTCTAACAGAAATACCACAGAGTGAATGGCTTTAACAAAAGAAGGTTTATTCTTACACAGTCCAGTAGGCTACAAGTCCATATTCAGGGTGTCTGTGCCAGGGGAAGGCTTTCCCCCTTGTCGGCTCTGGAAGAAAGTCTGGTATTGCATCAGTCTTTGTCCAGGGAGCATCTTGGATCAGGAACCTCAGGTCTGAAGGACACACTCTTCTGCCGGTGCTGCTTGCTTGATGGTATGAGGTTCCCGATTTTCAGCCTGTCTCTTTCCTA
Source organism: Heterohyrax brucei (assembly GCA_028571685.1). Classification (NCBI taxonomy): domain Eukaryota; kingdom Metazoa; phylum Chordata; class Mammalia; order Hyracoidea; family Procaviidae; genus Heterohyrax; species Heterohyrax brucei. The sequence goes on from CM053146.1 coordinate 23,163,671, forward strand.
TCTCTTGCAGGCTGAAAGGATTAAGGGTGGGCAAGCCATACTCCAGGGAAACTCTCTTTACAGTGGAGCAGGGAGGTGATCTTATAAAGGGATTTACAGACCCACCCTAATCCTTTAACACACAGCATAGGAAAACCACAAAATGGAGGACAGTCACAAGACGCTGGGAATCATGGCCCAGCCACATGGCTACACCTATTTTTGGGGGGACAGAATTCAATCCATGACAGCACCTTTGATGGGGTTTCTAAAGGGCCTGTGTGCGGGAGCAGGAGCCGTGGCCGGGTGCTCGGGGCTGTTGGAAGCTGCCAGGCAGGACTCAGCCCAGCAGGAAGGCTGGAGAAAATGAGCCTAGCAGAGGCAGGTAGGGGTGTGTGGGGAGGGGACAAGCATGATGGCAGCCCATTCGCAGAAAGGCCCAGCTTGGAAGCCACATAAGCTGCAGGCAGATGTAATCAGAGAGGCAAAGGGCTGGAAAAAACAATACCAGTGCACGGTTCTGAGACCAGGATCAGGACCTGCAGAAGGGAGAGCTCGGCCCCTCTGGTCCTGACAGAGGTGGGGAGGAGTGCTGTGGCCTAGCGTAGCATGGTGGTAGGGGGCTGGAAATCTCCTTCTGGGGGAACCTCTTCTCTTCTCTGAAAGAAGCCCCAGAACAACAGTGCCCAATTCTCTCTTGATGGTTGATGCAGGTGGAGTGGTGGGGTAGTCTTCCAGAAAATGTCATTTTAACTCACTGGGAAAGGCAGAATTTCTAAATTTAGTTCAAATTACCCAGGCTGTGTGCCACGGTGATTATTTTCACTCAGCCCAATCAAATTAGTAATGGTTTCCTGCCAGACCCTCTGGGGCCCATTTATTCTTAGCACTTGCTGACACATAGTAGGTGCTCAGTGAATCAGTAATAAAGAAATAAAAGAGTGGCTGGAGTCCCTCCCTGATCACCCATACTTGGGTGGAAGAGCAAGCCGGAGCCACTGGGCACCAAGGAACATAGAGATGAAATGTTTACCCACAGGGGAACAGGAAGAGGCAAAGCTGCGGCCACAGTACCTTAGCATGACTTGCGCCTACAAGGATGACAGCTAGTGCTGGTGTGTGCAAGGCCCTGTTATACTGCTTTATGTATATGAAGCCATGACCTTCATGAAAGAACCAAGGGGTAGATGGGACAACTAATCCCATTTTACTCACAAGTAGACAAAGGCACAAGGAGATTAAATAAAGAGCAGTGGTGGTGGCATAGTAGTGAAGAGCAAAGGGTTTCCAAGGAGCAGCTGGTGGGTCCTAACGACCAACCTTTTGCTAGCAGCCATGCTCTTAACCACTGTGCCATCTGGGTTCCCCAGCAGGAAGGGCAGGTGGTTAAACATGTCAGCTTAAGATAGACAAACCTGTGCTTTAATCTTATTCATGTTGCTTCCCGGTAGGGCTACTGCAGGTCTATTATTTCTTGTATCTAAGTTTGATTCCTTCTTAGGGATGCTTGAAGTTTAAGTAAAAATATACCTGCAGAAACCTTAGACTAGTTTGTGGCACTCTGCATACATGCAGCCAGTACAGGTACGTTAGCTCAGCTCTGACAGTGATGATTGTGGCTGGCAGTGCTGGTATGGACACTGCATCAAAGCTCAGGTTTGACTCCTGGTGAAACTGGGAGATGAGCCAAGGTGTTCTGGATAGCTCTTTCTTTCAGCTATCTTGTCTTCTGTGTTCTCAGCTTGAATGCCCCTTTCATCCAAATTGGCACTTTCATGGGAGTCTTGACTTCTTAGTGCTGCTGTAACAGAAATACCACAGTTGGATGTCTTTAAAGAACAGGAATTTATTGTCTCATGGTTCTGGAGGCTAGAAGTCTGAGTCGGGGTCTTGAGTGTGTTGATTCCTCACTTACTGGTAGACCTAGGTTTCGCTTAGTTCCTTGGCATTCTTGTAGATGACCCTCATGTGGTGTCCGCCTTCTTTTGTGTATGCTTTCTTGTCTGTGTCTCTGATGCTCTTAATATAACTTAGAATTGATCAGATTTAGGATCTACCCAACATTGGGATGATCTCAACTGATCATTAGCTTTCTTTATGCTAGCTTGCATTATAAGGTTATTACATTGAACTCAATCTTTTTATTTATTTATTTATTTATTTAATATGAATGAGTGAAAATGTACATTCCTGTATAAATTTACATGCCCACCTATATGCAGCTTCCACTGCTCTCCCTGTCCGGTGACAACACACTGTTCCTCTCTGCTCCATACATGTCTCATCCTCCCAACAGTCTCCTTTCCCCTCCTCTCCACCCACTCTCTTTCCTCCAGCCAGAGGTCAGCAGGATGATATCCTATAGATGTATAGAACCATAAAGTACATCTAATATATGGTCACTCTGCATGGCCAAGTCCAATCCATTCGTGTCTGAAGAGTGAACCTTCGTTATGATTTATGGGCAAGGGAAGCATCAGGGCTAGGGGCCATGCTTCCAGGGGAACCCCAAAACCGCTGGACCATCAATTGAGGTCTTTTAGTGGAGATCTCAGGGTGCACCCCTTTTTATTCTTGTGTTGCCAGTGAGACTCAACTTAGTGAGCTCCATCGCGGCTATCAATGGTGGTGGCCGGGCACCATCTGGTTCTTCCAGTCCCAAGTCGATATAAGGCACCCACTGATGTGGGTCTCTCTATCTTCTGGGTTGTCTTTACCCCATGTCATTTTGGTCCTCTGTGAGCATCTGTTCCTGCTGAGTTGAGACCATTTGCTGTGCCCTCAGATGGCAGCTTGGCAGCTTTTAAGACCCCAGATGCCACTCACCAATGTGGGGTGCAGACGGCCCTCTTAGCAAAATGCTAGTTGTGCTAATTGGCCTCGATTTTGCCTAAAAGCATGGTCCCCTGCCCCGTGCCTTAGCTACTCTATCTTTGTAATGTTGGGTTAAGATGGAAGGAGTATTCAAGTTATGCTGAAGCCCACTTAATATTGTTCTTGTTTCTAATGTGTGCTATCACCATTTTCTCTCGACCAGATTTCTAGCAACTATCTAATCTAAACCCTCTCCCCTCGCCCTCCCTCCCTTCCCTCCTTTGCAGCTGTCAAAGAGTCTTTTCTTCTATACACAAGTCTGTTTTTGAGGTCTTATCATAGAGGTCTCATACAATATTTGTCCTTTTGTTGCTGACTACTTTCAGTCAACATAATGTCTTCCAGTTGAAACCAGGTCATGAGATGTTTCTTGGAATCATTGTTGTTCTTTATCATTGCATAGTGCTCCATTGAGTATATGTACCATAGTTTACCTATCCATTCTTCTGTTGTTGGGCATCTGGGTTGATTCCATCTTTTTGCTATCGTGGACTGTGCTGCGGTAAATATTCTGGAGCATGTGTCCGTTGGTGTGAAAGGCCTTGATTCTGTAGGATATATTCCCAGTAGTGGAATGACTGGGTCAAATGGTATATCAATATCCATTTTTTTAAGGAAGCGCCAGATTGCTTTCCAAAGAGGCTGGATCATTTTGCAACCCCACCGACAGTGTTGGAGGGTTACGCTTTCTTACAGCCTCTCCAGCATTTGTTGTTTTGTGTTTTTTGGATCATGGTCAACCTTGTTGGGTTGAGATGGTATCTCATTGTTACCTTGATTTGAATTTCTTTAATAACAAAAAATTGTGAACATGTCCGTATGTGTTTTTTGGCTGCCTGGATCTCCTCTTTAGAGAAGTGTCTGTCCATCTCCTTTGCCCATCACTTAATTGGATGAATTATCTTCTTCTTATTGATATTTTATAGTATCTTATAGATTATCTACTTCTGACAAATCAGTGAATGAATATTCTACGGAGCACACTTCTATTCTGACACATATGGGTTCACCATCAGGCAGAGTAGACTTAATAGTATCAAGATTTAGTGCGATGTGGACAGACTCCAAAATCTGTCAAACAAACCACAATCATCAGAAGAGAAAATAGATAAATGGGAACTATTAAGAATCAAACACTTTTGCTCATCCAAAGCCTTTATTAATAGATTTAAAAGAACACCTACAGAATGGGAAAAAATATTTGGCAACTCTTTTTAGAATGGTCATTGTGTATGGTGGAATGGTGACAAGTTTGTGAACATAATAGCACAGTTGTCTGTGAGAGAGTTTTTAGCTGGTAACCAAATAACTATATTGGAACACCCTTCCTACGTACTTGATCTAGCCCCCAATGACTTTTTTTGTTTACCCAAAGATAAAGGAAATATTGAAAGGAAGATATTTGGATGACATTAAGGATATCAAGGGTAATATGATAACAGCTTAGATGATCATTCCGTAAAGGAGTTCCAGAATTGCTCTGAAGCCCTGGCATCAGTGTATAGCTTCCCAAAGGGAGTGCTTTGAAGGTGACTGTAACGATATTCAGCAGTGAGGTACATAGCACTTTTTCTAAGGTGGGTTCGCAAACTTAGGTGTCAGTCCTCACATATTTCTAACCCAAAGGCATGACTCTGCAGGCAGACATGTCCAGCTAGTCTGAAAAGGTGTGGAGAAGGTCTTGGCTTGCAAAGGTCCTGGAGCCCTTTACATGATATAAGGATCTAATTGGCAGGCCTTGGCTATGAGGACAGAAGAAAAGCTCTGATATTTTGCTGGGGATGGGGTTTTTGACATGAGGAAATGTCACTTGAAGCTATAGGTTATGGCAGGAGAGAGAACTGATTTCTTTCACTCACACCAGGGGCTTTGTTAAGGGATTGGAGAAAAATTCTTTGCCCCAAACAAGCCATTCTGAAAACCATGGAGTGAATTCTTTGTCTCCCTGATAGCCAGAGAAGATGTGGGATGGACGCCAGAAAGGCATGGAAATTTCCCAGGGGTGGAAATTTCCCGGCAGAAGGAAATCAGTATTTGACCAGAAGACCACAATGGTGGTACCAAAGGCCAGCCCAGGCCAGCCACTACTGTTCAGGTCTCTTGGAAACTACAACCTGACCCTCAGCCAAACCTATTTTGCTTATGTTACCCAGGTAATTGAAAACAAAGGCAGATGTCCAGGTACAAGATTACAGGCATTTTGTCTGATCTGTCCTTCAAAATATGCAACATAGCTCTACGCTGTGGCTCCAAAGGCAGAAGAAGAAGTTTCAGTGATGATCCATGTGGGAGGGAATGCTTAGAAAGCTGAGGCAGGGAAGGCAGAGGTTCAGTGAGATATTTCCTGATCCACATTTCTGATTGCTTCCCGCCTGAAGCCTCGCTGTCTGAAGGCTGGAGAGCTACTGGTCTGCACTCAGTGAGCTTACCCAGTGGAAGTGGTAGCGGTGACTCCAGGGATGCAAAGGGGAAACTCCTCACTTCTCCATCAGCAGCAGTGCTCAGCAGCAGAGCAGGCCACAGGAACTTGATCCTGGAAGCCCAGGCTGCAGGAATGATTCAGAGAAGTACAGGAGGTCAGAGCTAACCTGGATCTTGTGTAGCACCAAGTCTAGCACCTCATCTCACAGGCCAGGAGGCGGAGGACTGAAGCTGTGTGAGTTCTCAGCAGTCTGAGTTTCAGCAGTCACTGTGAACGTCTCTGGTTCTTTAGAGCAGCATCTTATCCCCCAATTCCATCATGCTTATTAAGTCACTGGAGGTTTTCCATGAAGCTGAAACTGGAATCCAAGCTGTAAAACAGGCCACCCAGGGGGTTAAAAAAGAAAGGAAAAAGGAAAAAAAAAAAAAAAAAAACACTATGAGCAAAATGAAACGACAAACTGGGAAAGGTGTTTGCCACTCATTCTATCATGAAAGAGTTTGTTAATTTCTTTATATAGAGAAGAACCCTGGTGACACAGTGGTTAAACCATCGGCTGCTAAATGAAAGATCAGTAATCTGAACTTGCCAACTACTCCTAAGGAGAAAGATATGGCAGTCTGCTTCTGTAAAGATTACAGCCTTCGAGAGAGTTCTACTCTGTCCTATAGGATCACTAGAATTGGGAATTGACTCAACAGCAATGGGATACATATATATAAATCACATATATGATAAGTATGTGTGCATATGTTATGTATCTGTGTATAAGTACTGTGTATAAGTGTAGATTATTTTTGGAAGGATTGTGATCATGGTTGCCTTTGGGAAAAAAAACTGAGAACTGAGTGGCTGAGGGGCAGGGTGGAGACAGACGTACATTTTATTCCAAGCTATTTTGTCCTTTTTGAATTTTGTATTGTGCAAAAAAAAGAAAAATCTTTTAAAAGCTACCTGAGATTCAGAGAGGAGGCTAATTTCACCCTCTATTGGTAACAGTGGTAGTACTATGGGCATAGATCTGAGAAGGTGACAGTGTCTGGTGTGGATGCAGCTACGGCCCAAGAAAGCCTGGGGTTGGGGAGAGCCATACCCTCAGAAGGTCTTAAAGAAACAAAACAAAACACCAAAACCTAAATCCACTGCCATCAAGTCAATTCCAACTTACAGTGCCCCAAAGGTCAGAATAGTACTGTTCCATAGAGTTCCCAAGGAGCACCTGGAGGATTTGAGCTGCTGACCATTTGGTTACAGACGTAGCATTTCACCACTACACCACCAGGGTTTCCAAAAAAAACAAAGACACCACTGTCAACTTGATTCTGACTTGCAACAACCCTATAGGTCAGAGTAGAACTGGCTTGTAAAGTTCCCAAGGACAACCTAGTGGATTTTAACTGCTGACCTTTTGGTTAGTAGACTTAGCACTTAACCACCATGCCACCAAGATCTGGGGGCCCCCCAAATGCACTGGAAACAAAACAGAAGATGGCTATGTTCAAATGCCAATGATTTAGAAAGCAAATTGCTGATTCGGTCAAATTGTAGGCCCATTTTCCAGTGTATGTTTGTCTGACCTCTTCCACACCTGGAATGTGTGATCTGTGAGGACAAGGACAGTCGGAATCTGTGGTGAACTATTTGACTGCATATCAATAGTTTGACTAGCTGGCTGTGGGACTGATGGATATTTAGGGTATTGCTCTTTTCTCTGAGTTGGTCTACTCTGGGAGTAAATGGTATATAAACAAAACATGACATTTGGGGTCACATTGGCCTGGGCTTGAGTGGAGGCTTTACACTAAAGGGGAGCAAACAGGAGCAAGATCTTTAACGTTAATAAGCCTAAGTTTCTGGCCAGCAAAATGGTGATAATTATATCAGCCTGCAAGGTTGTCACTGGGCCTGCTGTGTGGACCAAGCAGGTAGAGCTCTCGCAGCCTCCTGGAGACACACACTGCTGGCACAGTCAGATGACATTGCTGAACTGTGGCAGATGTTATGTGAATTAAGGGCCCTAGAAGTACGGTCCCTGGGTTTGAATCCCAGCTGTACAAATTACAGGCTGTTGGGATTTAGGGTAAATACTTAACCTCTCTGTGCCTTGGCTACACAATCTATAAACTGGGATAATGACATTACCTTGCTCATCTTGAGTTGTGAGGAGAAATAAAGTCTGCCACTTGCTTAGCATTTTACCTCTCATGGAGCGAAACAGTTGAGATGTATCAGTTGTTGATCTTATTGTTATTATTGCTTTGAAACATCCAAAGAATTTAGTCAGTCCGTCTTAGCAAATTTGGTCATCAGGTTAAAGATTTTTGTAGACACACAATTAGGAGGTGCTGCAATCAGTCTCTTTAGCATGGACTGCTTAAGATTTCCAGAGATGTCCATCCAACAAGTCGGTAAAACACACCCAGTGAGGCTCCCTCTGTTTCCTGGGAAACTACATCCCCTCTGGCAGAGCCTGAGTGGGACTGTGCCAGAGAGGAGTCACGAAGGGTTTATTTCAAAGAAATATAAAAGGCTGTGCAGTTCAACAAGGAACACAGAACATTTGATAGAAGCTGCAAATGAAATTCTGAGGTCCCCAAAGGAAGGCAAAGGTAGTGTCTGTATCATGGGGAGACTAATAAATTTTCCCAAGATTTTGAATACAAAGGAGATGGGCGATGTGCTGAGAAGTGGCCGCATTTTGGCTCTTTTTCCGAGAAAGAAACATTATGGAAACATAAAAAAGAAGGGCAGTGGCAGAAAACCTCTAGACAGAGCAAGCTGAGTGTAGGTAATTGCGGGAATTAGAAAAGTGGGTCTGAGGGGAGAGAGGGAGGGAGAGATAAAGTGGATTTAGCAAAAGCAAAAGAATCCCAAAGAGGTGCCAAGGACCCTGTAGAACCAAAGACCGAAAATAACATCAGGATAGAGATTCGCTAGTAATGACAGTAACTCAGAGCCCCTCCTCCCAAGTTAGATGACACACCTGCACACACCAATAATGAGGAAAGGAAATGCTTTGGGAGATCATGAGGGTACCAGAGGGTGGAGGAGGGATTAAGAGAGGGGGCTTATGTTAATGAAAAAAGAAAACAAAAACAACAAATCCCACATAAAGGATGCTCCTATGGGTCTAGCTCTCGCCTTTTGGACAATTTTATTAGGACTTTTGAGTAATGGATTGTGATTTGATTCTGAGGTTTTATAAAATGTGTTTCAGGTCTATATGTTGACCAAACCAAATACTGAAGGAAGAAAACTGTGTCTCCCTATGTCTGTCTGCTTTTGGAATGTTTTAAAGACAGAAGCGTGGTGGGTCCTTTCCTCACCTCTGCAGACTTCTCTACCAACAATCATTAAATCCATTTGCTAGACTAGCATGTGCACTTCTGAAGGTGGCTCACTCCAGAATCTGAAGAAACTGAAGGATCTTCAGCTGGATTTACAAAACCAGAATTTTAGCTGAGACCACTCTTGTCAAGCAGAGGGGTTCTGGCTGGGCTCTGGAGGTGGGTGGTCAGCAAGCAATCTGAGGACAGCTGTCTGTCCTGGTCTTGCTAGTGTCCTGACTTAAGCCCACTTTCCCCAGTCCATTCTATAAGCTCCAGTAGTTCTCAGCAACGCAGCCACAATGGGAAAATACATGGAAAACAGGATCTAGGTTCAAGCTGATGCTTAATGATGATGATTCTGTACTCCGCTGTGAGATTTCAATCCTAAAATGGTGAAAAGGAGAAGGCGGCACATCCCAGAATCTGAAACCTATTTTGTAAGCACTTCCTCACAGTCTCCCAAAGTTTAAATATTAATTTGCCTGTAATTGGTGGGGAAAACAAACAGGCAATTAAAAAAACACTACAAAGCTGACTTTCTCCTTCCTAGGCTTGTCCCTCCTTTTTCATTTCGCTGCCGCCTAGAACGCAAATGTAAGACAATGGGACCCGGAGCTGTGTGGAATCCCGAGCCCAGGCTTGCCTTAAAGCTACAATATGGATTTAATTTATATGCAAATGCAAGCAATAAAAAGGCAGACTCTGTAGAAATTATAGGGTTTCTTCCCCCTCCTTTTCTTAGAAGATGCTCAAACCTTTCTCTTCTCTCCCAACCAAGACCTAATTATTATTGGTCTGCTACCTTCCCCCTCTCTTGTCCTGCCCACTCTGGGTGTAAACTGGTCTGCTTAAGAAAAGCAACAGAATATTGGGAATAAGTGACTGAGTGGAGATTTGACATCAGGATAATTTCACAGTCTGACTCCCCCTACCCCTCTTTCTTTTTGGCCTGCTGGCTCTTCTGTTGACCAGTAGAACGCAAAACTGATCAAAGCCAGCCGAAGTCTTAAGTAGGCCCAAATGGGGGCTAAAGTATGCTAATCAAGGAGCTAAATATACTTTAATCCTGTTATAATACAAGGTGACTTGGAGGCAAGGAAATGGCCTGGAGGCATTGGCAGGGGGCAGAAGGGGTCTGAGGACCCCTGTGAGCCCTGAATAGAAGTTGCTTCCTATTCTTTATCTGGTTGGAGGTGGGGTGGAGGCCTCCTTCCTCAGATGCCCATACTAGCCCCTCCTGCCCCGTTTACTGAGTGTCAACAGTTGGGTGAGCAAGACTGCTCAGCTCTTAGATCAGTATCCTGTGACCTTCCACATTGAGGCACACACCATTCAGCCAAGCCTTCCAGCTGTTGCTTGAATGATGAGGGTCCCCCTCCCTGTCAGAGTAGGGAATGGCTTCGGAGAACTCTAGGCAACAGTTTTAAATTATGTCCTCACCACCTCCCAGCTTGCTCTGCAGATCCCATGGTGGCCCCCAGGCAAGGCCAGGCCTGATCAGCCAGGCAAGGATTTGAATGGGCCCACAGCTGTATTTTGTGCAGGCCTCAGAAGAGAAACAAGTTTCTCCTCACCTTTGGAGCCTCAGTTTTCACCAGGCTAGCCCTGTCTCATTTTGGAAAGGAGAGTGGGGACCCACATTGATTCCCCCGATGCCCCCTAATTAGCTGAAACAAGAGCTTGGGGGTCCTCTGCTGAGTGTATTGCCAATCTCTCCCTAGGCTGAGGGACTCTCAGGGATTCCAAAGTGGCAGGAAAGCCATTCTTTGAGAGGTTCTCTCTTACAGGTCTCCAGGCTTGTGGAAGAGACGGATGTAATTTTACAGCCCACCAACTGCCTCCTGTATCAGGAGATTAAAAACAAAGGTCTCATTGAGGCCTACCTCCCACCATGCCAGTCAGTATCTGAAGAGTGCAGGGGTTGGGGAGGAGGCAAATGCCCCCACATAGCTCTCTGTTAAGTACAAATTACATACTGGATCTGTTAAGTTGTAATGGTGTATTTTGAGTCGGACTCGTTTCGTGAGAACATCGGTGAACCCTCCAAAACACTGAGTTGGTGACACACGCAAACACAAAGGAATCCAATCCCGACAGAATATGTTTTGTTTGGATCCAGGCACAGCCAGCTTGCTTGCTTTCCGTTTTCTTTCCTTTTTCAATCTTAGTTCATCTCACTCTTCCTTCCTCCCTGCACTCCATCAAGCACCCACTTTAGTGCTATGTACAGCATTGTATTTGTCCGTCGATTTTATGAAGCCAGCCACAAAGCTTATGAGCACTCTGGGCCTGAAGACTGGCCCAGAGCAAACGGATCTTTTCTGCTTCCACTGGTCCTCCCTGCCAGGCCTGGGTGCTGTGGTTTGCAAAGTGAAAGGGTTGTAATAGGTACACCCTAAACTCCCCTGTGACACCTGTGACAGTCACCATGGGCATCTTTGGTGCTGCATCTGCAGACAAATGGATATCTGTAGCTGGAGACCTTGTAGGCGCTGGATGGGAGTATGGGGTTTACAAACGCCTTATCAAGGTCACCGGCGGTGCTGAGGAAGGGGCTGTTGGAGGGACTGCACTACCAAGAGAAAACAGAGCCCTCTTGCTTCGAGAAAGACTAGAGTTTGAATCCTAGCTCGGTCGCTTTCTGGCGTGGAGATGTGAAGGCAAGTCTAACTTTTCCGTTCTTGAGTTCCTTTGTCTGCAGAGCAGAAGGGCTATCTCTCAGCGTGGTGAGGGTCTGCTGTAATACCTGTGCAGTGCTCACCGGGGTGCTCGGAACGTACTGAGCAGCACGAGAAAGTGACCTCATGTTACTACAAGACTTAAACAGAATGCTGCTACTTTCATGCTAGCAGACAAAAAGACCACTTTTGTAGTTTTAATATTTTTAGGTTTATTTCAGAAAGAGAAAAATGCAAAATCTGTCTGGAGCCAGTTCTGAGTGATCCTCTTTCCTCATCATTTCTTCCTACAGAATGAGAGGACACTGTGCTGTGAAACTCTGATTTCAATACTGAGGCTGCTGTCTTTGGCCCCAAGGCACCTCTAAAGCTCTCACCCATGCTCCTTTCTCATAAAATGCTTTCCTGGAGTCTTAGATTCTGGTAGGCCCTCATCAAGTGTAAAGTCCAAAATAAAACTATTTGCAAATGTCCCATCTGACCAATACTTTTGTTTCTTGCTTGAATAGAACCCCTGTTCCCCAAACAATGCATCTCGAGGCCTGAGTCATCATTTCTGTTTTTGGAACAACTGAGAAAATGGTTTTAATTACGTGGTGTTTCTCCAAGTAAACAACTCAACCAAAAGAGAAAACAACATTTAATTTTTGACAAAGCAAATCAGGCACAGTCCAGGACTGTGATGGCTGCTGACGTAGGTGACCTGGGGTTTGCGTACCATTCTTGTTCCCGTGCATGTCGTCCTAACAGTAGCAGAAAGGCAATAGGCTCAAAGAGATGAGGAGAAAACTGTAAACCTCTTTTCAGGACAGGACTTCAGAGTCTAACTGAAGTCCAGGAGTTATTTTGGTAATGGTTTGACAGGGGAAAAATATGCAAAGATCTTTGTTTCCACCATAAACAAACAAACATTATCGTGACGGCAGTGCGGCCCAGGAAATATCTTCTGTTGACTTCCAGAAAGCTGTGGCAAAAATATGAATAGTAACAGCTGATTACTGAGCAATTCCTCTTCATCCTTTATTTAAACTCTTTATGTTCCACACATTCATTAACATTTCCCGGCATGTCTCATTACTATCTCATCAAACATTTATTATTACTTCAAGATAGACAATTAAAATTTTATACAGTTATTTCTCTGTCTGACAATCCAATAGATTTCACACTCCTCTGCCCTCCCCAGAGCTCATATGCATTCTCTCCATCTGGACAAAAAGCCTATGAACTTTCAGTTCAGTGTACAAAAAGCACAGAAACAAAATCTAAAATTCATTCTGAATGGGACTTTAGCTTCCTGAATAATGACTCAGTTACTCCAATTATTAAACAACCAGAGAAAGAAGTCTCAGAGGACAGTCCTGGTTCTTCATCGAATAAATAACCAGACTCCATTGATAATACTCAGGGTTGACAAAAAATGTACAGATGCAATTTTAAGACCTGCACTGGATTTGTTAGAATTGAGTACTCGCAGACAGCAGATGCAATAAACTCAAAAAGATTAGCCAAGAATTACTCTTTTACCAGGATGCATATTACATTTAGGATTAGAAATCCTGATATGGATTAAATATCACACATATTGCACAGAAAACAGAAGTATCTTTTTTCACTGGAATTTAAGAACAAAGATTGGTTTTCTGCTACTTACAGCTCGAAAGAGAATTTCCGGGTAGGAGAAACATGTAGTTTTAGAAGCCAGCAGCCTCTTGTTTTTCTGTGCGCCATTTCCCTGCCCAGACCCAACCTCAAGCAGAAAAATCATCTGAAAGCAAACTTGGCACTAAGGGACTTGGCGTGCAATTTCTTAAATTGTTTGAATTTGGTTTTGGAGCTACGAATCTTACCGTTTGACTGAAAAATAACCAGTGCCAAGATCACAGAAATTTAGACTGTTTTGCACATAAAAAGATGCCAATTCACTCTGTTTCATTAGATAAACAGATTATTGTCACTTAATCTAGGGGAATACTAATGCTATTCTTCTATCACTTATAGCTGAGGCTCAAAGGAGGGGAAGCTAAGGATTGCCACCCCATCTCTTCTAAACTTATTTTTGGTCTGTTTAGAAGAGCATCATTTGACAAACAGCATGTTGCCCTCGTTAGGACTTTCACCCATAGGTTTCAGGAGAAGCATGTTAATTTTTCATTTGTTTGGTGGATGGTAGGGTGAATACAGCCTGGGATTCTAGGCAGCAGAAGGAACCCCACGACCTGCTACAGGCATGACTCTTTATCAGGCACTGAAGGTTGTTCAGTGATTGTGTGTGGAAGCTGGCTTTTTCTTGGCACAGCCAGCTAGTGCCACTTTTGGCCTCAGATGTCCACTTACTAATATTACGTCTCTTCCTTCTCTCAGACTATCTACATGTTTATAGACAGAGGCAAACACACAACTTAACGACAAGAATTTATTAATGTAAAAACTGGGCACGCCACATAGTAAAAAGCATGGCCCCTGTTGTGCTCTTTCTATGTGCTGAGTACATGGGACAATTAGTGTGTAATGCAGGCAGAGAAGAATTTAATCTCAAAGCTTCTGTTATGGATCACAGATCCAGGAGACGGGGCGGCTGTGGATGAGGGCTTCTGAGGGCTTATGAATGACTCTGGGGGCGGAAGGCTATGTGCTCATGGGGTAGCGAAGGAATGACAGGTAGTGCTTGATGAAGAGAGGGAACACTTCAAAACTAAGGCATTGAGGAGTTGAGTCACATTCTTAACAAGTACTTTTTGCATGCTGTTATAATAAGCAAGGCCTATCAGGTCACTGTGAGTCACAGTCAACTTGATGGCAGTGGGTTTTTGGTCTAAGGCTAATGGTCGTGGAGATAGTGTCTCTGATATGGATGCCAGATTCCCCAAGAGAGGAGGCAGGGTATGATTCATCTTTGTAATGCCCACTGTGACTACCTACAATGCACTTGCTAAAAAAATATTTGTATAACTGAATTAAATCTGTATCTGCTCTTCCAGGTGTTTCCTTGTAAAAAGTTATGAATTCATCACCCTCTCCCAATTGTTTTTTTTTCCCTAGGGGTGAGGAGTTTTACTGTTTTTAGAACTTTCCTCTTCTGTTTTGCAGACTTTAGAGTCTTTTCTTCCAGATCTTCAGCTTTTGGGTAACATTTATTCTTCCTTGCCCCTCTGTGTACTGACCCTTGACAATCGGTGAGTATTTTCTCAGTACCACTTTGAAGATAGATCTGAGTGTTAGGCTTCCTTGGGTAATGTGGGAGGACAAGGAAAGTACCCAGCTTCAGAGGTTTTACTTTTCATTGAACTACAATTTGCTAGTGCCTAGTGAGTTCATTCTTTTAACAAACCTGTAAGGTAGACATTATATCATCACCATTTTGAAGAGAGGAAAAGTGAGGCCCAGAGTGGTTTTGTAAGCTTCCAAAGTCACACAGCTATTACCCAAAGGGCCCAACTCAATCATCCAGACTCTGAATGTGGCACCCAGAGAACACTTGCAATGTTTGCTTCCATCTCGGTCTGCACCCAGCAGTCTGTTAAATTTTTCCAAGGTCGGATTGATTCAGATACTATATACACCTGGCATGTGACCTTCAGTGTGAGATGAATCAAAGAATGGCTCTCCCATTGTGATTAGGACTAGGAGAACAGATATCAGAGGCTCATCCATCACAGGAACCCAGTAGTGAGCCCTAGGAGCATCTAATGTGAGCAACATGTACAGTTTTCATTCTGTATTTTCCCCCAGTTCTCTAGTGGCTGCTGTGCCATTAATAGGTCAGTGAGAAATGCACCACACTGCACGCCCAGACACAGCCTAACTTTGAGCAAATCTGAGCTCTCCCTTGTCCCTAGCCCCGTTAAATTGGTTTGATCAGCCTGGTGGTCTGGAATGTCTGAAGCCTTGTGAAAGACACAGATGCATTTGTTGGTGGGTCTTGCATACACTCCCAGATTTGACATGGCTCAGCAGTTGCATGGCAATCTCTGTCTGCTTTCAGCAGTGACTCTACCCTCCTGCCCAGCCAACCTTGCCACCAACACAGGGTAATCAGTGTATCTGGGCTACCCCTTTAAATATTATTTCATTTAGAACAAAATCATGATTTTCATTATAGAGTCAGAGTTCTTATCTTAGAAAAGTCAAAAGTACTGTAGAGATACAAGCTGGGTGCAAGGAGGGGATGATGAAGCCTGGTTTAGGCAACAGTAGGGCTGGTCTAGGTTTGAAATCCCAAAAATGTGATATTGGACAAGTCACTTACTCTCTCTTTGATGTTAGTTTCCTTATTTGGAAATGAAGGTTAGTAAGATTTGCCATGACAGCAAAATGAAATCACCTGTGCTGTAGTTAACATGGGGTAAGAATGCCATATGTGGCAGCCGTTATTGTTTTCATTTGTCACCACATAAATTCAATGTACATTCATTACAGCCTCCTTGGCAAAGAACACTTTGGTGTTCTATTACTCTTTGGATTCTGACATCCTCTAACGAAGATCTGGAATACCAGTCTGGGTCGGGAGCAAGGACAGGTAGGTACTGTCATGAATGAGGGGCTTTGGCCATGAGGCAGTAGAGACTGGTGGAGCTGTGGTAAATTGGCATGCGACTGTATTGTCACATGTGGCAACAGTGACTCAGCTGTACCCAATGCCAGGTATATATGTGAGCCCAAGTCTCCAAATTTTACAAAGAAGACTGATTTTTTGAAAAAAATTGCAGTATGAAATTAATTGGTAGCCAATTAATATTTTTTCAAATCATGGTACAGGTGGAATCTGTGTGGGCCAAACCGAACATGCTATCAGCCAGATGGAGGCCTCCGTGTGTGACTTAGGGCACCGAAACCCCATCTTTTTCTGGAGCAGTACAAGGTGGGGTGGAGCTGGGAAGGGAATGATTTTGGCAATAGTCACTTGGATCATTTATCTGCAAAGTTCTGTGAAAGTTATAGCAATGCGAAGACAATTAAATGAGTGTCCAGCACAGTGCCTGGCACTTAATAGGAGTCAATGTTATTAGCATTTTGTATTCTGGAATGAATATTTTCCCAAGGCTATCTGAATTAGGTATGGCTCTTGGGGTCATGCTAATTATATTTTCAACCCTCATTTTAATGTCATTTATTTGGTCTTAGGAAGGACATTATGATTTCGGGCAAAGTCCGCTTCTCCCAATACTTTTGGCATTATTATTTTACTTGAGAATTTTGAGTACTAAAAGACCCTTTAGAAATCACCTAGTCCCATGTCCAGATTGTATAGAAAAACAAAAGGCCTGCTATTGCTGAGAAGTTGAATGACTCACCTAAGGTCCTAAAACAAGGGTATTGCATGCAATTTCCACTTTTGCTTTGGGTGTTTGAACATATTTGAGGCTCCATCTCGGTCTTTGTTTCATCCAGCATCGAGGTAAGTAAGAGCTAATCTGACATGGACCAAACAGGAAATATCACATCGACTGGGTTCAGGGAGGAAACCCTGGTGGCACAGTGGTTAAGTGCTGTGGCTGCTAATCAAGAGACTGGTAATTCAAATCTACTAGGTGCTCCTTGGAAACCGTATGGGGCAGTTCTACTCTGTCCTATAGGGTCATAAGATTTGGAATCGACAGCAGTGGCTTTAATTTGGGCTTGGGGTTTGTGGGCTGATGAGTAGTTCACGCTGCTGACTGTGACCTGGATGACGTGGTCTAATGTGTGAGATGAGACTAGAAGTTGGCCTGAGTATGAAGCAGGGGAGAAAGGAAGATGAAAGGATATGTTATGAGGGAAGCTGCAAAACCCAGGAGGCATGATTACTCTCATTCTTAGAAACTTCCCATCTGCTGGGACCTGCTTGACTTTTTTTCATAGCACTCTTCTCACCTTCTGTTATGCACTGAATTGGGTCCTCCAAAAAGGTACGTTGAAGTTATAGTCATTGTACCTGTGAACATATTTGGGGAAATTGGATTTTTCCTTGTAAACATTATCGATGAACGAGATTGTACCTCAGTAGGGTAGATTTTAATCCCTTCTGTGTGGTGTCTTACAAAAGGGGAGGATAGATACAGAAATGGGGTCGCAGAGAGAGGAAAGACACCATGTAGAGAAACAAATAGCTAAGGATCCCCAGAAAATGCCCATTGCTCCCAGAAACTGAAAGAGACCAGCAATTATCTTCCTCTAGAGCCAGCTAGAGAGTGAGAGAGCGAGACAGAGAGAGAGAGAGAGAGAGGGAGCGAGAATGATTTTGCTGTCACCTGAATGTGGACTTCAGTACTATGATATAGTACATTTCTGTCTTTAAAGGCACCCACTTTGAGGCATTTTGTTCTGGTAGCCCCAAACCTACTACTGTCTCACACTGCTGAAAGGTATGATTTTGTTGTCTGTTTTCTACCAATATAGTGCTTATTTTAAGAGGGCAGGGGCCTTTGTATTGGTTGCTGATGCATCTCCAGTGCTCAGGGTTTGTTTTATAGGTAACAGTGACAGTGTGCCCACATGGGAGAATAGTTCTGGACATTTGTCATATTTGTCTGAAACCTTCCTTGATGGGCTATAGATGATTAACACTCACAGCTCCATTTATAGCTGAGATGGTTTAAGTAACTTGTTCAAGACAACACTGCCAAACAACACCAGTAGGCTAGGCCCAGAAGCCAGATCCCTGAGTGAAGCATGAAGCGCAGGTTTCTTGTCATTTATATGTAAATTTAACAATTTTGGCAGTACAACTGAGCTGTTTCAGTGCTTGTGAAAGGACATGAAACTTTGACCGAAAAGCTTGCAATTTAAGGACAAATTGTCAGAAATTCATGGTTAGAGTATCATATTGCTTTGGTTTGGACTGGCTGACACCAAGACAGAGTATACCATCTTGTAATGATAATGATCCTGCTTTTTATCCCTACAACTTTGTCTGATGCCATGCTCCCAATGGACATCAAAGACTGTTTCTGAGTTGGGAAAAGGAGGTGAGAGCCTCAGTTCTCATCTGGAACCAACTTCATGGAGCTGGAGCCCTTTGTGTCCAGATCAGGATTCTCAATCCCAATCGGGTGTTCTCCAAGGAATAAAGAGGGATCACTCAGTTCATAGAGATATACAGCAGCAGATCTCAGAGCTGAAATGGAACTTAGAAATATCATCTGGCCCTGTGTCACCTCAAAATGGCATATATACCTCAGTTAATAAGAATATGACTGTTTTATATTTTAAAAGTTACATGTTTATTAGACAAAAACAACCATTTCCTCAGTTCCATGATTTCAGGCTATGGCTGCTTCAGATGAAACCAGTCGCTGTTGAATCAGTTCCTACTCACGGTGTCCCTTGTGTGTCAGAGTGGAACTGTGTGCTCTACAGAGTTTTTCAATGGCTAATACTTTGAAAATAAATTGCCAGCCTTTCTTCCGAGATGCCTCTAGGTAAACTAAAGGAAAACTAAACTGGTTGTCATCAAGTTGATTCTGACTCACAGTGACCACATAGAACGGAGTAGAATTGACCCACAGCACTTCCTAGGGGAGGCTGGTAGGTTCAAACTGCTGACCTTTTGGCTAGCAATCAAACACTTAACAACTGTGTCATCAGGACTGTTGGGCTGAGTAGGAGTGTCTTTTAGTCAGCAGCCGAGTGCGTTAACGCTTTATACCACCCAGGGATTCCTTGCTTAAAATAAGGCTCATAAAAGAAGTGAAATTTTTAGAAGAGAATTACTAGGTTAATCAGAGGACAGAGGTTACGAGAACATGACAAATACTTTGATGGTATATAAAGATCTGAAGTTTGGGAAATGTAATTTTGTAACTACGGAAAAAGACCCAGGGTGACCCTTACCAGGGTCCTTCAACAAACAGGTCACAGACCTGACTGATTCAGAGAAGGGAACAGTACCTCTCCAGTCTCCCAGTAACAGTGTTTATCCTCACCCATCTGCCATTACTCCACCATTTCTTTGTTCAACAAAGATTCATTGGGCAGCAAGAGCCAAGGGTTGACAGAGAGAGAGAAGCTGAGAAAGGAATATGTTCCTTCCATCCTCATCCCCGAGAAGTTTCCAGTATATGGGCAAAGTGAGACGTTCACTTGAATGAGAGGAGTGGTGACTGTATATTTTTGCTCATGCATTCTCCTCAGCCCCATATATGTTTATTTATTTATAAACCATGCATATTTGTTTCTTGGCTATATTTGTTTCTGTATGTTATGTTTAGAAACTAGAGAAGATGAAACAAGGGTTAACACTCCTTTTGGGAATTCCTGGGTAGTGAAAATTGTTAAGTGCTAAGCTACTAACCAAAATGTTGGAGGTTTGAGTCCATGCAGAGGTGCTTTGGAAGAAAAACTGGGCTATCTACTTCTAAAATACCATTCATTGAAAACTCAGTACAACACAGCTCTTCTCTGACACACATGGTCTCTATGAGTTGGCATTGACTCCATGGAAACTGTCTTGGCTGCTAACTAAAAGATCAGCAGTTTAAATCTACCACCTGCTCTTGGGAAATCTTATGAGGCAGTTCCACTCTGTCCCATAGGGTCACTATGAGTTGGAATCAACTTGACAGCAATGGGTTTGGTTTTCTGTGTTTTATAAACTTTTACAATAATTTATTTATTTATTTTTATTAGTAGGGCAAAGTGAGTAACTGTAAAAATGAATGAAATACAAAAACACCTAAAACAATAGAAACTACAGAAGATGAACTAAAGGCGATTAAATTAACACCTTTAATTTAAAAAAATCAAGTTTGTTAATGGTACAAAAGACATTGTTCTCTCTCAAAATTATGATTAATTTTTAGAGAAGTACTTGAATGTGTTTTATGCTTTTTTAACTCTGTAACAGAGCATGGGATTAGATTCTAAGGTTTGCTTTTTTTTTAATACCTAGTTTTAATGGTTGTCAAGGCCAAACAAAGAATCTTTGCAAAGACACAGAGATCTGAATGGAACAAATGCAAGGCGTACTAAATCAAGATGCTCATTTAGGTAAAAAAAAAGAAGAAGAAGAAGAAAAATCCCATCCAGCAATTATGTGAAGGTTTTTTTTCAAACTGAAATTCAACTAGTCAACTTATTAGTTTCCATTTTCCTTAACGTCAATTTTTGTAAATTAATCAGAAGTTATATTTTTAACAAATAGGCTCAAGATCCACTGAAACTCTTTGTTTGGAAAGATTTTAAGTAGGTTAGAAAATTGTTTCTAACTTTTTAAAGTGAGCAAATATTAGAGTTCCCCCCTGCCCAAGGCATTGCCATACATTGTCTTGAAGAAAAAAATGACACAACTCTGGAGACATTTCTAAACATTCCTGCTCAAAATCCTTTACCTTAAACCAAAGAAACCCAAATCCATTATTGTTCTTTCTGGCTCATAGTAACTCCATAGTATACAGTAGAGTTGCCTTGTGGAGTGTCCACAGAGATCCCGGGGGATTCAAACCACCAATCGTTTGGTTAGTAGCCATAGCACTTAACTGCTACACCACCAGGGTTTCATAGCACATGTTATTTTAGCAAAAACACTTATGTAATACTCACCATTAAAATTTCACTTTTCCCTCGAAGGGACAGATTTAAAAATAAAATTAAGAATATGCCAGCTATTATGCTATGATAGATAGCTCATGAAAGAAAAATCTACCAAATGTAGGACAATGTTTTTTCTGAGGGGGGAGGTAAAAGAAAAATAGATAACTCATTTTAAAACAGACCACCTTTTACATACTTTACCAAGACATAACCTATAGTTCTCTTACGGTAGAAAATATTTTAATTGATACTCTACATCTCATAAAATATGGTAAACATTCTACTGTTTAAGCCCCAAACTAAATCCATTCCCATCGAGTCACTTCTGACTCACAGCAGCCCTAAGGGGCAAAATAGGATAGCCCCACAGGGTTTCTAAGGGATATTTGGAGGACTCGAACTGTCGAGATTTTGGTTAGCAGCTGAGCTCTTAGCCACTACACCAGTAGGACTCTTTCTACTGTTTAAGATAATACAATTTACAACTTCTATGTAAACTGTACAGGCAGTGCCTCACTTGCATTGCAGTTCTGTTCAGATGAGTCTGTTTTAAGTCAGT
Source organism: Heterohyrax brucei (assembly GCA_028571685.1). Lineage (NCBI taxonomy): Eukaryota > Metazoa > Chordata > Mammalia > Hyracoidea > Procaviidae > Heterohyrax > Heterohyrax brucei. The sequence goes on from CM053146.1 coordinate 23,185,022, forward strand.
TCTGGCATAAATTGAATACCACTTTTTCCCCCCTAGTTTTCACTATTATTGTCTCTTATTGTCAGTCTCTTTATAAACCTAATCTTTGAACATCTGGGAGTGAACATCTGAGAATGATAGCATCAGCAAGTTATGTGCTACAACATTGTATGTAACTGATATTAGTAACCATAAAATGTACGAAACAAGCAGACGGTGATTTAAATGCTGTTTGTCGTAACTCGAGTATGTCGTGAGTTAGGGACTACTGTACTTATCACATTATTCATAACTCCTTTGTAAACTGTACTTGTCGCAATATGCTGGAGTGGTCAGAGGAGTGAGGGAGTTACTGTCCTCCACACCACAGCGTGCCCTGGCCACTGTTCCCTCTGAGTACCCCACATAACACGTCGAACATGGCTTTCTGACCTAAGGACCTAGTGAAGGAAGCAGTGCTAAGTGCTTCGTTAATGTTAGTAAAGCTTGTATTGCTGTTTAGTCAGAGAATAAACACAAGCATAATTTGTATTTTCTTCATATATCCTCCTCATTCCTCCCTTTTGCTTTAGCTGCTCTATGTTTGAGAGCAAGTTGCAGTCTTTCCTGGCACTCAATTTGGTCTTTCTTTCATGGCTTTTTAACAACTTCTGGCTCTCTTCATGGATGCTGTCTTTGATGTCGTTCCGCAATACATCTGGACTTCAGTCTTTAGTGTTCAACACATCAAATCTGTTTCTGAGGAGGTCTTTAAATTCAGAAGGGATATACTCAAGATTATACATTGGCTTTCGAGGACTTGTTCTAATTTTCTTCAGTTTCAGTTTGAAGTTGCATATGAGCAACTGATGATCTGTGCCACAGTCAGTACTTGGTCTTGTTCAGACTGCTGATATGGAGCTTTTCCATTGCCTTTTTCCACAGACATAGTTGATTTGGTTTCTGTGTATTCCATCTGGTGAGATACTTGTGTACAGTTGCCATTTGTGTTGGTTAAAAAAGGTATTTGCAGTGAAGAAGTTGTTAATCTTTCAAAATTCTATTGTGCAATCTCTGTCATTATTTCTATCACCAAGGCTGTATTCTCCAACTACTTATTCTTTATCTTTGTGTCCATCTTCAGTCACCAGTAATTATCAAAGCATCCTAATTGCATGTTCGATCAATTTCAGACTGCAGAAGTTGGTAAAAATCTTCAATCTCTTCAGCTTTGGCCTTAGTTGTTAGTGTGCAAATTTGAATTATAGTCACATTAACTGGCCTTCCTTGTAGGTGTATGGATATTATCCTCTCACTGACACCATTGTACTTCAGGACAGATGTTGAAATGTTCTTTTTGATGATGAATGAAGAGGAATGTGATTCCTCTTCAAGTTTTCCTTCCCGGCATGGTAGACCACATGATTGTTGGATTCAAAATGGCCCAAACCCATCCATTTCAACTCACTGATGCCTAGGATGTTGATGTTTATGCATTCCATTTCATTTTTGACAATTTCCAATTTTCCTGGATTCATACTTTGTACATTCTTCTGATTATTAATGGATGTTTGCAGCTGTTTCTTCGTATTTTCAGTTGTACCACATCAGCAAATGAAGATCTCAAAGTCCTTACTCCATCCACATCATTCAGGTAGACTCTGTGTTGAGGAGAGAGCTTTTCCCTGGTCATCTTCTGAGTGTCTTCCAACCCAGGGGGGCCATTTTCTTGCATTGTATCTGACAGTGTTCTGTTGCTGTTCATAAGGTCTTCCTTGGCTAATTCTTTTTTTTGAAGTAGATTGCTGGCTCCTTCTTTCTAGTCTTAGTCTGGAAACTCAGCTGAAACATGTCTACTATGGGTGACCTGGCTGGTCCCTAAATACTAATTGTATAGCTTCCAGCATCACAAGCAACTGGAGAAGACTGGGCTTCTTGCCTTAAGTACATACATAAAACTAACTGGGTAGCTCCTGTCCAGAAGCAAGATGAGAACGTAGAGAGGGTTAGGAGCTGGTTGAATGGACACAGAAAATGCAGGGTGGAAAGGAGTGTGCTGTCACAGGGTGGGGAGAGTACCTAGTATTGTACAGTGCTGTGTGTGCATGTTTTTGTATGACAAATTGACTTGTGTAAACTTTCACTTAAAGCACAATAAAAAATTTTAAAAAAAGAGATGTGGAATAATGTGATACTGAAGGTCCCTGGGTGGCACAAATTGTTTGTGCTCAACTAATTCCCCAATGGTTGGTGGTTTGAACCCACCTAGTGGTGCTGAGGAAAAAAGGCCTGGCAATCTGCTTCTGTAAAGGTTACAGCCAAGACAACCTCATGGAGCAGTTCTACTCTATAATCACACGGGGTTACCTTGGCCTGAATACAGGTGAAGGCAATGAGTACGTGGTGCTGACTTTGTGAAAAGTGGGCTAGGAGGTCAGGATGGCTTCCTAGAGGAGCTGAGCACAGGCTGGGCATAGGATGATGGTGAGGTGATTTGGGCTGGTTCAGTGGAACTGAAAGCCACTGACCAGGGTTATGTGTTAGGGCTGTGCAGCCTCTGGTAAGGTGTGGGGTTCCCTCTCGTATTTCCTCACTTGCAGAGATTGAGCAGAGGCCAAGAAGACCACTTCTGCCTGAGGGTATGGCTGGGAATGGTGCTCCTGTGATTCCTGGGAGAGTCACAGAATCCACGCCTCTCTGCCATCCACTCCCCACCCCCATCCAGCACACCTGTGCCTTGCCGTTGTTGCTTCTGGTTACTTTCATTGTGTTCTCATCTCTCACCAAATTCTCTGGTTTCCCAGGGGCAATTTGGCCAGTCTGACCAATGCAAAGTTCCTTCAGGAGTCATTGACTACAGGTTCTTTTGTCTACCATTGGCACCTTAAAGTTGAATGTAACCTGAATGTAACCACTTCCATAGATCTAAGGCTTTTAAAGTGGAAGACCAGGAATTATAGGCCATGGGACTGTAAGGACACTTTCTACCATGATCCCTAAAAAAACCAAGTCCAGTCCTCCATGGCCAGCCAGAACTGCTCTACGTGGGTGTCTGTGCTGGTTCAGGAGCTCTTATCTCTTGTCCCACCTGCCAAAATGCAGTACTCTCCAGAGCTCTCCTGTTGATTCCCATCATCCATACCACTTTGGCTTTAGGTTCAGGTGTTGGACCTGTTTTACTCTTTGATTCAAACATAGACAGATCTCCTTCCTTGATCCTCTATAAACCTGGAAGGTTCAAGGCATGCTCTCAAAGTCCAGGAAGTTAGTCAGAACTGATAGAGTACTTGGCCTATAGATATGACTATTTTCAATGGTAAATATGCCTTAGCATCCGTTACCCAGGACACATGTCTAGACTACTTGATTCCTCAAAGTCTACATTCAGGAGAATGAGGCCCTAGATTTGGAGAAAAATGTATGGCCTCTCTAGCTGGTCACATGCCTGCCTCCTTTGTTCTGGTTCTTTGAGGTTCTACCGCTTTCCTGAAAAATGAATACTGGAAATAGTCAACCACACCTGGAAATATCTTGCTTGTCATTTTGAGCTTGTAAGCTATTACCTAATCCAGTTACCGGATGTTTAGTTTCTATCACATACTTGGCTCTGTGCTAAATGCTGAACATACAATGATGAGCAAGACGGATGCAATCTCAGTTCTCTTTGAGTTTATGCTGTAGTAGGGGAAGCTTATATTAAACAGTTGATACTACAAATAAATGTATGATTAGAAATAGAACAAATTCAATATTAAAAACCTGAGTTCTATGGGAAACAATAGCAGTGGTGATTAGGTAGGCACTGAAGACGTCATGGAGGAAGTGATGTTTGAGCTGACGCCTGAAGAGTGAGTAGGAGTAACTCAAAAGGCAAAAGAGGAAGAAGACTGTTGAAGGATGCGTGGAAACTCTGAAGGCTAGGAGAGCTTAAACCAGTCAAAGAAGTGGAACCTGGCTACTGAAACTCTGTGAATCAATACAGAGTGGATTCTGATGAAGCTGATGAGTAAGCAAGGACTGGATCATAAATTGCATTGTGGCTTTGGTAATGAGTTTGGACTTTACTAGAAACAGGAAGCCATCAAAAGTTTTAAAACCAGATTTAAACCCCAAATTTTAAGCTCAAACACACAATCAGATTTGTTTGTTAAGAAGGTCATTTGCACTGGTATGTGGTGGGTAGTTTGAAGAGAACAAGAGAAAAGAAAGAGTGAGAGCAAATAAGAGGCTATTTTAAAAGTCTACTCCATTGATAGTGGTGGCTTATAATAAGACGGTGGAGGTAGATGCGGGAGAAAGAGACATGTGCTAATACAGGTCAAAAATCAATATTATTAGCAGAAGTGCCCATTCTTAGATAGTAGCAGGAGTTTCGTTGCCTCCCACACAGTGGTGTGTGGGAGCTGGCTCTTACTGCTCATGAGAGCCCTTTGTTAGCATCTCTCCCTTCACTAATGGCTAAGGTGATTTATATTTACACCATGGCAGTGGGCAAATGCTGCGAACCAGAGCTTTCTTTTGCTCTAAGACTCACTTGTCAGTACACCACTGCTTATATATAATCTCCATTTTATTAGCAAGGGTTTAAGAACTCACCCACAAGAGCATAACTTACTGTGGCCAGGAATTTGCTGGCCAGACTATCTCTACTGGCACTAAATCAACCCTACTATTAGCCTGAGATGCATCTAGACAAGCAGTGCATACACATTTTGAATACACTGTTAGTCAAACTAAATAAGCACTAGTAAGCTGACACTGTCTTCCAGGTCCTGTGGTTGGCATAGGGGATCACAGATAACGTTGCCCCCAATTTTCTCCCTATCTCGGAGGGGTGACCCTGTGTACAAGTAACTGGAGCAGCGGCTCCCATGGTGAATCCAGAAGGGAATGCTTGGAGACATTTCGCTCTGTCTGGCCAGTATTCTGATGCCTTTAGTGACCTTGGCACACATACCACTCTCAGATACACCTTGGTAGCCTCAGCCAACACCCACCAGCACCAAACTCAGTGTGTGCATCTTTAGACTTTAGGGGGAAATTACCTGTGGGTCACAATTCTCAGAAAGAGGTGCTGTGCCAGCCTGTTGGGGTCTTCTATCACAATGAAGGCATACAATGACTTACGCAGTGACAGAATGCCCATTCCTCATTATCCAAGGAGGCTTGGGGACTCAGCAGTAATGACACTGAAGCAGGAGGAAGAAGAGCACAGTCTCATCTGTTACATGTAAGCACTGTGCACTTGAGTTGATTATCTTACCTCACAAAGCCTAATTTTATCATCTGTAATACAATACCATTTATCATCTGTAAATAGTGGCATAGTGGTTAAGTGCTATATCTGCTAACCAAAAGGTTGGCAGTTCAAATCTGCCAGCTACTTCTTGTAAACTCTACGGGAACAGTTCTACTCTAATCTATGGGGTCACTATGAGTTGGAATTGACTCAGTGGTGGTGGCTCTGACTTTTTTGGCATAATAAGGGGGTAAGTGTCATGACATTTATGAAGGAGGCTTAAAGTTTAGAGTTAGGCCAACAATTCCAAGTGTATGACTAGATCAAGTGGCCTAAAACCAAAGCCCAAACCAAAACCATTGCTGTCAAGTTGCTTCTGACTCACAGAGACACTACAGGACAGAATAGAACTACACCATAAGGTTTCCAAGGCTGTTAACCTTTATGGAAACATGTTGTTCATCTTTCTGCCACAGAGTGAGGGGTGGGTTTAAACTGTTATCCTTTCAGTTAGCAGGGAAGCGTTTTAACCACTGTGCCATCAGGACTCAACTCAGGTGCTTACCATCCTTAAATTCCAGTTTCCTCAAGCATTGGTAGTACCTGATTTCTTATAAAGTTGGTAGAAGGATCAAATATGACGTCTGTTAAGTGCTGGGCACACAGCCACAATCAGTGGTGGCTGCCACTACAGTGTTACTTTTGTTTAAGTGTGTCATGGATTGAATTGTATCCCCCTAAAATTTGAGTAGCCATTTGGCTAGGCTAAGATTCCTGTTACTGTGTGATATTCCTATATGCTGTAAACCTTGTCTCTGTGATGTTAGTGGGGGAAGATGAGTGGCAGTTGTGTTGATGGGACAGGACTCAGTGTGTAAGACTGTATTTTGCCTTGAAACAGCCTTTTGGGATAAAGGAAAAGGAAGCAAGCAGAGATATGGGAATCTTATACCACCAAGTAAACAGCACTGGGAGCACATCAGAAGCTCCCAGTCTAGAAGAGACCGATAGGAAGGACCTTCCTCCAGAGCCAACAGAGAAATCTTCTAGAGCAGATACTTTGAGTTTGGATGCGTAGCCTACTGGACTATGACAGAATAAAATTTCTCCTTTTAAAGCCATCTACTTTTGCTACTTTTGTGATGGCAACACTAGATGACTAGTGGCCTGTCTTGGAGTAGGTCTCAGGAAATTGCAGCTGTCACCAAGTTTGGGCTTTTCAGGACAGCTTAATTCTAGCTTCATCTTTCTCATTGGCTGGACCAGTCATTGTTCTCCTCTGGGTTCCGAGTACCTCATCTTAAAATGAAGTTGAATTAGATGATTTCTGAGGACTCTTCTGATGTCTGCAAGAATCACCAGGGCCCAGATCCTTTACTTGGCTCAAATACCACTGTTTGCTACTCACCCAATCAGACAGAGGCAGAAGATGAAAGGAGAGGCAGGGTTGATGATCATGTTTTTCTTGGTAGCTTAGTTTCTCTGAGGCATCTCAGAGGTTCAAGAAGAGCTTTGATGTCTATGCTGGTTCATCTGGTGTTGAATGGGACTCTGGGGATGTTTGAATTCCGCATGAAATGGAACATGGCGCTTGGCATAGAGAATGATGCTCAGTTAGCATGTCCCAAGAGAGTGAATAATATCGAACATGCTGGAAGAGTTGGCCACAGCTGTCGTGTTCCTTCCAAGAGTAAGGAAACCTTAGTTCAGGTGTAGCACTACCTCTTCAAGGGAACCCCTGACTCAAGGGAGGTTCTCCTTTAGAAAAGGCTAGTGTAGGGAGCAATCTTACCTTGAGAGGCTTCCCTACACATGTGTAGGCACAAGGCACAAAACCCAGGCTCCTTCCTTCAGCACCAACCTGTGTTTCACTCAGAGCAGCTGGGGTTCTAGGCAGGTACAGCTCTTGCCCTCAGTGACCGAGTGCCATTGCTCCCTTTGTCCTTCTAGTTCTTACTGTCCTCACTGAGTTACAGCCTTTAAGGGCTCCTTTCTCTCACATTTGGAGTCCCTGTGTGGTATGAACAGTTATATGTTTGGCTGCTAACTCAGAAGTTGGAGATTTGAGTTCTCCCAGAGCTAACCTCAGAGAAAAGGCCTGGAGATTTACTTCCAAAAAGTCACAGACACTGGTAACCATATAAAGCACAGTTATACTCTAACATACATGCAGTTGCCATGAGTTTAAAATGACTTAATGGCAGCTTGTGTGTGTACACATATATATGTGTGTCTGTGTGTGTGTGTATATAGACATATATGTGTATAGTCAAACCAAATCTACTGCCATTGATTTGACTCTGACTTGTAGCTACCATACAGGACAGAACAGAACTGCCCCGTAAGGTTTCCATGGTGTGGCTGGTGGGTTTGAACTGCTGACATTCTGGTTAGCAGCTGAGCTCTTAGCCACTGTGCCATGAAGGCTCCATACATACTGCCTTAGTCATCTGGTACTGCTCTAGCAGAAATATCGTGAGTGGATGCTTTTAGAAAGAGAAATTTTATTTGTCACAGTCTAGTAAGATAAAAAATCCAAATTTAGGTTGTCAGTTCCAGGAGAGGGCTTTCTTTGTTGGCTCTGGAGGAAGGTCCTTATCGACTCAACAGCAATAGATTGTACATTACATTCTGTTGTGCATTACATTACATTAATGTACATTGTACATTACAATCTGTTGCTGTTGAGTCGATGCTAACTCATAACAACTCTATAGGACAGAGTAGAACTACTCTTAGAGTTTCCAAGAAGCACCTGCTGGATTTGAACTGCAGACCTTTTGGTTAGCAGCCACGGCACTTAACCACTGTGCCACCAGGGTTCCCTGGCTCTATCTATCTATGTGTTTGTCTGTCTGTCTGTCTACCTGCCTGTCTGTCTGTCTGTCTATCTATCTACCTACCTATGCATATATACATAGCCATGTGTGCGCACACACACATTCCCCACACTAATGTACACAGGGTTCTTCTCAATAGCCTTGGCCCCTTTGGTAGAAGTTGCCCTGTGCTTTGCCTTATCACTAGTACCTTGACCAACCCAGTTGCCCTAAAGTTGGTTCCAATTTTTAGCAACCTTAGACAATGGAGTATCAGTGCCACATAGTGTTTCCAAGACTGTAATCTTTATGGAAACAGACTGCCACGTGTTTCTTCTATAGAACTGTTGGTAGGTTTGAACCACCAACCTTTGGGCTTAACCGCTGAACCACCAGGTTGCTTCCTATACTGTGTGGGACCCTGAATGCCACTTTACTTCAGTTATTCCTAGTTGTCCTCTCTCTTCCTGGTCCCTTCATATTGATGACACACTGGGTTGGTCCACCCAAGTTCTGATGACCAAACCACGCTGAAGTTTCAGAAATCTCAAAATGCTTCACCAGCTGAAGGCAACTGGGATGTCTGTCTGGTGGAAAAGCATACAGATGAGAGGATGGAGGTATGGAGTCCACCCCTTCTGCTTCTACTCCCTGTTAGTCTGACAGGTCTTGTGGGGACAGTACTTCTTCTCAAAGTGGGTTTGAGAGGATACTGGCACCATGGACTGTGACCAGTCCTGCCCAAAGCAGTCATCAAAGTGTGCTTGGAGAGAGGCTGGCCCAGCCTAGCCACAGTCTGCTCTGGGATGTACAAGTTAGCCACACTGCCCTCAAAGAAACAGTGAAGCTTCTAGGTCCTCTTGTTGGAGCTACTTTGCTATGTTTGGTTCCTGCTTGCTGAGACCCGGGCTTGTCTTTTTCACTCTGGACTCTTACAGATCTAGCTTCTGCCCAGCTCTCATCTTCTGCCAGACCCCAACCCATGCTCGGCCCCAGTGCTCCTGCCATACTGGGTAAGATTAAAGGTGCCTTCTACCTGTTCTAGCTGATCATTCTTGTTCTACTTTGCTTGGTTAAATTTTACCTGTCTTTTGATCTTCAGCTACAAGATCACCTCTATTAGGAGTCTGCTGACTGCCTTCTCTGCTGTCTACCCCAAGCCGGCACAGATGCCTGCTTTGACAGCTTCCCAGCATGTGAATTACTCATACAGAGACATTAATGTTGCTGTGCTGTACTTACTGTTACATGCACTACTTCCAAGGATACTCAGGCCCCATGCATGTGTTTGTTGCATGAATGCAAGTACTCAGCCCTGTGCCCCTGAACTTCAGAGTTCCTCTTTTCTCCTTTCCCTGTTGGCCTTTCTATTATGCTCCTGGAGCCCTGGGGCTATGCATGAACACATCAGGCTGATTGGACTGGAACTCAATAGGAAGAAAGCAGAGATGGTGCATCAAGTCTGACTTCTGGCCTTGTGTTGGCTAAAGTCCAAGCCAGGCATGTAGATGGTGTTCTAATCTTACTTTAAATGAGGGTAAAGACATCTCATTCCCTCCACTGCAATAATCATCATTGAAATAAATTCAGGCTGTTGTTTCTCATACTTTAACATATCCAATGATTCCTTTTACTTTAACTTCAAACTCCTTAGCGAAGCTGACACAATGTTCTCAGTCTGGTCTCCATCTACGTTTCTAACTCCTCCTTTCATCTGCTGTGTGCTCCAACCACAGTTCATTTCTTAAGCATGATGTGGCTCTTCTACACCTCCTGGGCTTTTCACATGCTGTTCCTTCCAGAAGGAATATTTTTTTCCTCTTCCCCGGCAGATACATTTTCCAAGACCTAGTTTACTTTTTGCTTCATGTAGTTCCCACGGTTCCAGGATTCTTGTAGCACTTTGAGCTATATTTTTATTACTTTTGTGACACCATTTACCAAACTGTACTTTAGTTGTCTGTCTCCATTTCACTCTCACTAGGGATTGAAAGCTACATCACTGGCTACCCAGGGTGTGTAAGATTCAGTGGAGCTTCCAGACTAAGACAGACTAGGGAGAAAGGCCTGGTGATCTATTTTCAAATGTTAGCTAATATAAACCTTATGGATCATGGCAGAGGATTATCCAATATAGTGCTGGAAGATGAAGCCCCTAGGTTGGAAAGTACTCAAAATATACAGTGGCAGTAATAGCAGATTTGAGCATACCAACAATCCTGAAGACAGTGCAGAACTAGGCAATGTTTTGTTCTGTTGTACTTGGAGTCACCATGAGTTGGAGACAATATGACTGCAGCTAACAATGTCAATAGAGGTTATGATGGTGTCTTACTTTTCTAGCCCTTAAGAAGCACTGATGGATCTTAGTTCTTATCTCCATTATAGCACTCAGGAGGCATCGTAGCAACATGGATCAGCAGCAACAACATCACCTACTGATTAGAATTTGCATTTTAACAAGATTACTTAGGAATTTATACATACATTAAAATTTGAGATGAACTGGACTCATATGCAGAGTTCCTTATGTCTAACCAATATCTTTTCTGCTTTGACCTGGCTACGGGGACAAAACACCACTGCCCCGGGCTCTTATGTCTGTTCCAATGGCTTGAAAATGTTTCTTTGCACCTTAGTGTGTCCTCAACCAGAATAAATGAGAGCAGTATTTTTGACATACCAACCAGCAGGTTCTTCTCTTCTAATCAAGTCCATATGTTTTTTTTTTTTGTTTTTTTTTTGTGGCTCCCTTTCTGGAATGTAAAAATAGCCCTGTTACCAACTCACCCTCCTACTAGCCTTTTCTCTGTAGCTCAGTTAATTCCAAATAGAACATCTGGAAAGTCTATTTTGTTGCCTAATTTAAACCAGACAAAACCGAATTGGCATAAAAGTTTATGAACTTTCTGGGGCTTCACACCTTATATTTCCCCACTCACAGAAGTTTGCGGCTTGAAGACCAGGAATGGAAGGATTTAGCAATCTCTTCCTCTAGCACTAGGGAGAGTATTTGTGGCTTTGTGCACTGTGGAGGAGAGATGACTGGTGGTGCAGCATGTAGGGAAGAGGGAAAAAGGAAATGAGGGAAACAGAGTTTCATCTTCCAGTTCAAAAACAAATCTACATGTAGATTTAAAAATCTTTTAGATTTAAGATGAGGACATTGGGGACTCAGTGGTAGACTTTTTGCCTTCCACGAGGGAGACTTGCATTCCTTTTCTGGCCAGTACACCTCCTATACAGCAACCACCCATCTACAATTGCAGACTTTTGTGTTATTAAAATGTTGAATAGGTTTCAGCAGAAATTCTAGACTAAGGTGTACTCAGAAGAAAGGCCTGGCAATTTGCTTCTGAAGAAAACTCAGAGAAAACCCTGTGGATCACAACAGTATAATCCCCACCTCATCATGGGGATGCTACAAGACCAGGAAGCATTCTTTTCTGTTGCACATGGGTCATCATGAGTCGGGGGCTATTTGATGGCAGCTAGGAACAACAGCAGAAACACTAGTGGCATAGTTGGTTAAGTGCTCTGTCTGCTAACCAAAAGGTCAGCAGTTCAAATTCACCAGACACTCCATGGAAACTCCACGGTGCATTTCTACCCTGTCCTATAGGGTTTCTGTGAGTCAGACATGACTCTATGGCAAGTTTTTTTTTTTTTTTTTTTTTAAATAAAAACAGTAGATTTAAAGTGAGTTGGTAGGTGGCAGAGGGGTGTGTGTCAGGTTAGGGAAGGAAGACGACGTGTCAGGCAATAGAAGAGAGAAATGAGCAGTACAATGCTAGCAATAAACTGGGAGGTGTATTTCAGCAGCTGCTCACTGGACCCCGTGACTCAGGACTTGAGAAGTCTCTAACAGACTGCCTTTATTATCCACTTCACTAGGGATACAGTGGGCAGTCTCTAAGTGAGGAGTAAGGAGAACCCTTTGTCAAGCTGGGCAAAAATCAGGACATGAAAACGAATGTAAATTCAGACAAAAAGACAAGCACTGGAGAGTTTCACTTACATGAAAATCTAGAATAGACAAATTCATGGAGGCAAAAGTTATTAGTGGTTACCAGGGGCTCAGGGAAGGAGGAACAGGGGGTTGTTGATAAGGAACACTGAGTTTCTGTTAAAGGTGATGAAAAATTTAGGAACAGTTGTAGTGATGGTGCAATGTGGTGAACATAATTAACACCACGGAATAGTACTCATAGAAATGGTTAAATTGGCTAATATTTTGTTATATTTACTTCCCCACAATAAAAATTTAAAAATGAACAACAACAACAACAACAAAAAACTCCACAGTACATATTTAATACAAGGTTGAGCATGATCCCAGTAAAAATCTAGCAGAGTTTTTGGTAAAAATCAACAAGCTGATTTTGAAATTTATGTGGAAAAACAAAGGACCTACGTTAGCCAAACAATTTTGAAAAAGAACGGTTAAACGCCTCACACAGCTTGATTTCCAAATTTACTATATACAGCTACAGTCACTGAGACTTGGTAGTACTGGTGAAAGGAGAAATCTTTCGGTGAGTAAGAAGAAATTTAAGAGAGGGAATAAACGCTTACAGGAGGGTTGGAAGGTCTGAAGGAGTGGGGTTTAAGCTGGGCCTCCACGAATGAGTTTGAGAACAGTGCACTGCGTAAGCAGCCCACCAAGGGTGCTGCTCCCTCTGTCATTCAGCTTCTGGGATCCAGTTATCTATCAGGAAGCTGTCTCCACCTCTGTGCCTGTCTCTTGATGTCCAAAACAAAACCCCTTGCCATCAAGTGGATTCCTACTCATACTGACACTATAGTACAGAGTAGAACTGCCCCATAGAGTTTCCAAAGAGTGTCTGGTGGATTTGAGCTGCAAACCTTCTGGTTCATTGCCATAGCATTTAACCACTATGGCACCAGGGTTTCTGGGAAGCTGAAAAAGGGGCTCTGGAACACCGCTGCAGAAACACTTGGTTGTTGTTAGGCACCATAGAGTCAATTTGGCTCATAGACCCTCAATGTGACAGAGTAGAACTGCCCACATAGGGTTTTCTAGGCTGTGATCTTTATGGAAGCAGATCACCAGGTCTTTCTTCCACAGAGCTGTGGGAAAAGTTTGAACCACCAACGTTTTGGTTAGCAGTTCATTGTTTAACTGGTGCCCACCCAGGACTCTTTAGTCCCCATGATTTTCCTTGGCAGCAGGGGCAAAAGGGAAAGACAGAGGGAGGAGGGACGATACCCCAAAGGAACCTCAGTTCTACTTCTCTGTCTTTCAAATCTTATTGACAGAACCTAAATCATATCTAACTGATGATATTAGTTGATGATAGTTAGTTGATGATAGTTGATGATAGATTAGTTGATGATATTAGTCACCATCAATGCAGAGTTCTCTTGGAAAAGCAGTTTTGCTTTAAACTGAGCTTTAGGTAAAAGTTTATAGCTCAAGTTGATTTCTTATTCAAAAATTTATGTACATATTGTTTCATGGCACTGGTTGCAATCTCCACGTGACATGATGTCATGTTCCCACTTTCTACCTCATGTACCCTGTGTCCATTCATCTAGTTCCTGTCCTTTCCTGTTTTCTCATCTTGTTTTGGACAGAAGCTGCCCATTTTAGCTTCTTACTCTTCATGGTACGGAAGACATCTGAGAACAGGAAGCAAAGGATACTGGGCAAACTGAACCACGGCATCCCTGCTTGTAATGGTTCTGGGGCAGATGCCCCTTAGAGCTTCAGTGTCATCTACTTTTGTGTACATTCATTCTGCAAACATACATCAGTGCCCAGGACAAGCCAAGCTCAGGGCTAAGTGGTGAAGGTGCAAAAGAAAAGTGTATACACTGTTGATGATATTAGTCACCATCAGTTTGACTCTGAATCATAGTGACCTCTTGAGCAAAATCTTGCCCAGTCTTACATCATCCTTGAAGTCATCGGTATGTTGACACTTGCTAGTCCTGTATGTCGCCAAACATAATGTCTTCCTCCAGCAATCGATCCTTCCTGTTGACCTGTCAAAGCAAGCAAGCCCGACAACGTTCTGTTGTGATCCCTAAGATTTTTTACTGACTGATATTTGGAAGTAGATCATTAGGCTCTTATTCCTACTCTGTCTTAGTTTGGAAGCTAATACACTAATCATCATATATAATGATTATAATATCACATAATCATATAATTACATAACATTACATGTACACTCATTAAATGTCATATAATATCAATATATTAATCACCATTTATTAATTATTTACTCTTCACTGGGCACTATGCCAAAGTTTTGCATCAGTCCTCACTCCATTCTAAACAGAGAGATACTGTTATTTCCTCATATTATCTGTAGATTAGAATAAGTACATGACTTACAAGGTCACTGAACTAGTAAATGGCTAATAAGCAATTTGACCTTGGTCATCTGACTCTGAAATTCGCTCCTTTCTCTTCTACCAATCTGCTTACAAAATATGCATCTGAAAGACATTGCAGGTGATAGAAGAGAAAGGACAACACCCAGCTTCCGTGGATAAGACCTGTGACCAAAATGTCAAGGAATGCAGTGGGGAGACTACTGGAGCTGTTCATCTTGTCTTCTTCCTATTTGAAGGGTGTATTCTTTGCCCTCTACTTGGAAGTTCCTTAATCTGCTCTTAACCTACTTTTCAGGTCTGGTTCTGTATAGTTGTTTAAATGCAATGGATTCAATTAAGTTTTCAACATGAAGATGAAGTAGAGTTGTCTTTGATTGACAAAATCTTCTTCAAGGTCCAGTTGGTGTCTTCTAGGATTTATGGTTGGTTTGCTGGCCCCTCGACCTTCATCTTTAGAATTTGAAAATTCATCTTTCTGTCATGCTTTTTGTTTTTTCCTCTCTGCCTGGAGATTTTCCCCCTAAATTGTTCCTGTTAATCCCAGTCCTATGCTTTCCATGGACCATAATGAAGAGTGAAGTGAGGGATTTGCAGTCAGACAGGTTTGGGTTTCAATTCTAATTCCACTGTGGGACCTTGGGCAAGTTTGCTTAACTTTTTTGGGCTTCATGTTCCTTGCTTATAAAAAATGGGGTAGTGCCAACCATTACATTGTAGTGCGGATGGTGAGGTGGTATAGCTAACGTGGTGGTCAGCAAATAGTAGTTCTTTCCCCTTACCCCTCAACAGGAATTAAGACCTTTTCCCTGAAAGTTTTCTGTGGGGAACACGAGCCCCAGAGCCGTTTCCTTTTAAGGGATTGTAGCAGCCCCTTGAGACCTTGCCACTCAACCCTGCCTTTGAGTTTACACTTTTTGTGCCATTCCTTGATCTCTTCATATAAGTGAACCTCACTTACTGCCTCCTATCCTTGTGAGGGCTATGGTACCAGCCCCGTCTCCTCTTCCTCTTCCTTTCTGTGGCTTCTTCTCAGCATTTAGCACAGGGCAAGCCACAAAATAGGGGCCCCACAGTGAAGTGCTCACCTTGACTAGATGTCATGGAGCCTCTGCACAGTCATCCTTAGTATTGTGTTCTCATCATTCTGAATCCCCATTTTCTGTGAGGTTCAAAAACTCAACCTGGAAATAATCAAGTAGAATGGCTGCCCCTGGGAGAGACAACTGATAGAAATGGGAAATACAGCTCCTAAGTGGAGTAGAAGCTCATTAGTCCTTACTTCCTGCTTTTGCAAACACAATAATTCTTAAAGAAAAATAGAGAGAAGAAAACCTGTCACTTTTGCCCCATCTCTCAGTGGCTTCTGCGAAGCCTTACTGAAGGAAGTCTCATTACAAAGACTTTATTAAGCTTGCAAAACAGACTGGGAAGTGCAGCATGAAGCATACAGAGCTAAACTTGCCAAAATAAATGAACAAAGTATACTGCTGATGCCTGGTCCCCTTGGGAACAGAAGCTCAGCATCCCTTGGAGACTATTCGGAGGCAACTTTATTAACTTCTCTCAGGCAAGCAGCAGGTAGCCCCAGGTGGTGGCCCACACAGCTCCTGGCCAGAGCATAGGCTCTGAGTTCATGCCTTCCTTGGTCCTGGCCTCACTCGCTGATCAGTCATTGGCTGCCCCTCTTCAAAAAGGTTTATAAGTGTAGCCAATTGTTTCTTCACCCTGAAGCTTTAGAGTCAGAGGCTCTACTGAAAACCATCTTTTTTTTTTTTTTTTAAATTTTATTGTACTTTAAGTAAAAGTTTACAATCCAAGCCAACTTGTCTTATAAAAAATTACACACAGAGCTGTATAACTAACTGTAGCTCTCAACACCCTGTGACAGTACATTCCTCCTTTCAACTCTGTATCTCCCATGTTCATTCAACCAGTTCCTGTCCCCCTCTACCTTCTCATCTCACCTCTGAACAGGAGTTGCCCAGTTGGTCTGATATATCTACTTAAGCCAAGAAATACAACCTTCACCAGGATCACTTGATGTTTTACAGGTTCGGGACCATTTTTCACTTACCTGTGCATCTACAGCTGGGCAATCTTGGTTAAGAGAAAGAGATAGAAAAGGGAGGGAGAAGGAGGAAAGTCCCAGTAGGAATAAGTTAATTTGCCCTACTAACTGATTACTAACCAGCTGCTATAGGGTTAACTGACTCATGGTGACCTCATATGTGTCAGATAGAACTGTGTACCATAGGATTTTTGATGGCTAATTGTTTTGAAGTAGATCACCAAGGCTTTCTTTTCACATGCCTCTGGGTGAACCCAATCTGCAAAATGTTCGGTTTTGTAGCTGAGTGCATTAACCGTTAGTATCATCCAGACAGGTTGGATATATACATGTTATGCCAGATTACTTAACCACTACGACCCCTCTAAACTGTCCTCATCCCTGGAAATAGGACTGTCTTACTCAAGGATCTTTTGGTCCTCTGGGGAAGTCACTTTACCTCTGAGCCCCAGTCTTCTAATCTGTGAGACATGGCTGGCAGCCTCCACTTTGCAGTGTAGTCTTAACTTTCGGGACATTCATGAGATCCCGGCCTAGCACCTGTACAGTTTCCTGTACGTAGCTCTGCTCCTCTTTGTTTTCCATAAGGAGGACAGAGTGCTCTTCCATGAGCCGTGTTGATCAGGGGACCATGACACAGTGGGACCTTCAGGCTAGGCATGAGGCTACTGGCCCTTGACCTTTGTTTATAGCCAAGCCAGTGTGAGCTTTCCAAACTTATTTAAAGCATGCTTTAGTTCAAGCCCATGCTTCTTGTTGTGGCTT
This sequence comes from Heterohyrax brucei, assembly GCA_028571685.1. NCBI lineage: Eukaryota > Metazoa > Chordata > Mammalia > Hyracoidea > Procaviidae > Heterohyrax > Heterohyrax brucei. Next base: position 23,202,237 of record CM053146.1, read on the forward strand.
TGTGTTCCTATGAATTTTTTTATTATTGACCCTGAAATCTGCTTGCTCATGCTTGTTGTGACCCCTCTCCTCTGTAAAGAGAGAACAAGGCAGAAATGGGACCTGAAAAACTGCTTTCTATTAGGTGGTTTGAACTGAACAAGGGAATACTGAGTGGTTTAAAGCCAAGAAAGATGTGCGCCAGTGTCTTAGTTATCTAGTGCTACTGTGACAGAAATGTCACAAATAGATGGCTTTAACAAAGAGAAGTTTATTTTTCTCATAGAAAAGCAAGTCAAAAGTCCAAATTCAGGGCATGACGTCCAAGGGAAGTCAAGATCCTTATCATCAATCTTCCCCTGGATTAAGACCTACTGAGGTGCAGAGACGTTGGATCCAAAGTGTACGCCCTGCTCCTGGCGTTGCTTCTTTCTTGATGGTATGAGGACCCTGACATTTTGCTGGCTTCCCTGTCCTTTATATCTGGAGATATTTTTTCAAATTACAGTACAATCTTGAGTCCTGGCTCATCATCGCAACTGCTGCCTATTCTCCCTCATTAACATCACAGAGGCAAGATTTACAACATACAGGGACGTCAACAATACCAGGAATCACTGCCTAGCCAAATTGCTGCACACATTTTTCACAGGACACAATTCAATCCATGACAGTCAGAGTTGTGTTCTTTCACCATACTTAGTCAATCTGCGTGCTAAGTGAAATAATCTGAGAAGAATGGGGCATCACAATTGGAAGAAGACTCATTAACAAGTTGTATTATGCATGTGAAACAACCTTGCTTGCTGAAAGTGTTAAAAAGCAAAAAGTGTCACTCACTTTAAGGAATAAGGTATGCCTTACCCAATCATCTCATATGCGTGTGAAAGCTAGGCAATTAAGGAGGAAGACTGGAGAAGAATGCCTTTGAATTATGATTTTGGCAAAGGATTTTGAATATACCATAGACTGTCAGAAGAATGAACAAATCTGCCTTAGAAGAAGTACAGCCAGGATGTTCATTAGAAGCAAAGATGGCGAGATTTGGTCTCGTATACTTCGCACATGTTAGCTCAAGAAGGACATTATGCTTGGTTAAGTAGAAGGACAGCGAAAAAGAGGAAGATGCTCAGGGAGAGGAACTGACACAGGGGCTTCAACCATAGACAGAGGTTTCAGGATAAGGATAATTTGGGGGCTACAATCCAGGACTCGCACTTCAAGGACTATTTTCTCTTTATAACATATCAGCTATCTTCAGTCACATTATGTGGCTTTGTCACTCAGGATTTTATGCGGGTGAAAAAAAGCAACTTTAACTCATATCTGGCTCTTTGATGGAGGTACCATCTCACACTGGCAAGGTTGTCATGAGTGAGGTGTGTGCTGGCCAATGGGGACAAGAGGGATAATCTGGACAGGAGGACCTAGAGGGAATTCCAGAACAAGCAATTTGGAGATGCAGGACAGTTCAAGTTAAAGGAACATTCAGGTGTATGAGATGACAAAGGGATTTTGCTTGATTCTCTTTGTGTTCTGATGAACTCTATAAAGGCTTCGTATAAACGTATACTTGCCTACAATGCAATGAGGCCATAATAGCAATGATTATGAGGATGGTGCTGGGCCTGGCTGTGTTCTGTTCTGTTGTATGTAGGGCTGCTATGAGTCAGAACCAATTTGATGGCATCTAACAACAGCATCAATAAGAGATGGAACTGATTTAATGGCAATGGATTTTGTTTTTGGTGTCTTTCTGGGTGGAGTCCCTTCAGTGGTGAAAATGGTTAATGTACTTGTATGCTAACTGAAAAGTTGTAGATTCAGATCTACCTTGAGGCACCTTGTAAGAAGGACCTGATGAGCTGCTTCCAAAAAAATCAATCATCGAAAACCCTATGGAGCACACTTCTACTCCAACACACGTGACACCATCATGAGTTGGAATTGACTTGGTGGAAACTGCTAACTCTCTGAGGCCCTTGAAAGATAGCAGCTTGCACTGAGAAGGACCTAGGCTGATCCTTACCAGGGCTTGCTGAGTAAGGAGGAGGTGTGGCTTGTGGTAGGACTGAGGCCAGAAGACAAGGGTATAGGCATGTCAAGTGTGTTCCCTACAACCATCTGTCCAGGTGGGTGCAAGTAGGTACTTCAGCAGAAGCAGCCTAGCACAGTGGTCAAGAGGGGCTCTGGCCTCCACTTGCCAGGGCTCAACTCCCAGTTTCAACCTTTATTTGCTGGAACATCTGGGAAAGTTGCTTAATCTCTCTGAGCCTCAGTTGTTCCACTGGTAAAATGGGAATAATGATGTGAGAATGAACTAAAATGTAAGGGTCATATCACACTCACTAAATGTTGCTGTACTTCCTTTAGCAGGGACAATGGTGGTCAGTGGTAGCATTAACCTTCCATGTGGGAGAACCGAGTTTGATTTATGGCCAGTGACCTCATATGCAGCCCCACTTGCTTGTCAGTGGAAGCTTAGGTGTTGCTATGATGCTGAACAAATGCAATTAGCTCCCTGTGGATCTGCCTACTTCAGAGGAACGGAGAGTCACAGTGCCCTCTTTCAGCTTCGTGGGTGCCCTCTTTCAGCTTCATGGACACACACATTTTTGACAAAATGTCAATTTAAAGATCCTGCTTGAGTTTGCAATTGCCTGATCACTTTTCAAAGAAAGTAGTTTCTGAGTAACACCTGGATGGAAAGAATGATAAGGAGAAGCATTAGTAGCTTAATTTTTCAGTGAGTCAGAAGGATCATTTCTTTGTGAGGGTATGTCATTGTGTTGGAGACCTTGTGATTGTTGGTTATTATTACTGTTGCTGTCATTATTATTTCTGAGTTTCAGATCCACAGTCTGTTGAAATAATTCTATAAAATGCACTCCTCTCTCTCTAACAGAGAGAGTCTAAGGAGACTATTCAGCCTTCTTCTTCCCCAGACATGGTAGCAGAAAATCATGAGAATGGAAGTGAGCTAGCTCAGGTTGTACTTCGTGGACTCGCTTGAGGTCATTAGTCAGATAACTTGTCTGTTAAAGTTGAACAGGAAGCAGGATGGCAAGGCAAGGGGGTCCTGGCCAGAATTGAAGGATGAGCAATTATTGTACCTCTTTGAGATTCTTTTTTCAGAGTGATACAGATAGAACAAGATGGCCTGGTACACAAGTCAAAGGATTCTGAGACAGGAAAACTGGATTCTAGTCCTGCAACTGATACCATCTGATGAAGAGGTCTTGATGAGTCTTTCCTGGGCCTCAGTTTTTCCAGCTACAATTAAAAGAAAATGGGCTAGGTCAAGCTCCCTTGCCATGCCCAGAACGGTTGACTGCTTGGGGCACTACATGGATAGGGATTCTGCAGCTGTATGCCAGCTTTCTAGAGAGAATGCTGTTGTGATCTGTTAGTCATGCGTGCCACAGGTGTGAGGAGTAGTGGTGGAACATGACCCATGGATTCACCATCCTCAGTCTGAAGGGTATCACGGCCTTGCACTGTGGGCAGGTGTGTGAGTCTGTGGAGCCTTTACAGAGGTCATCAGAGCCTGAAGAGAACTAAAGAAGGACCCTCCCTCATCTCATATACCTGAATGTTTCTTCAGCTTTAACTGTCCTGCATCTCCAAATTGCTTGCTCTGAAATTCCCTCTTGATCTTGTACGGATTATCCCTCTTGGCCCCACTGGCCAGCACATACCTCACCCATCATGACCTTGTCTAGTAGTAGTTTCAGTCACTGACCCTGGTATGAGACGACACCTCCGTCAAAGAGGCAAATATGAGTTAAAGTATTTTTTTTTCCATAAATTTCTGAGTGAAAAAACCATAGAACGTGACTTAAGGTAGCTGATGTGTTATAAAGAGAAGATAGTCCTTGAAGTGTGAGTCCTGGACTGTAGCTCCCATAGTGTCCTTATCCAGAAACCTCTGTCGAGCTTAGCACCTACCTGTCTCTGATTGCCAGGTGATCCTGGGCAACTTCCTTCCTTTAACTCGACATCAGCTTCATCATCTGAAAAAACGAATGGATGAAGGATGATGTCAAGGAAGCCTCTGAAATGTTTTACATGTGTCCCTAACCCCGTAGATGGGCATTATGAAAAGCCATGCCCCCAACACTAGTCCCATCAGTTCTCTGGGTTGGCATCAGATCAGGATCCAAGGTCAAAGGCCCTAATGCACAATGACTTCAGACTTTCCCTTGTGTTCTCATTCCACATCCCTGCTCCCCTGAAGAACCCTAAGTTATCACTTTCTGCTGCTGTTGGATGGTCCCGTTGGCTGTCCCTTTCTTCTTACTTGTCTTTGCTCTGAGATTTGTTTGCAGGAACTGACTATCCCTTGCAACACAGAACCTCAGAGATGAAATGGAGCTCATTTACCTTACTCGTCAGATGAGGCAACCAAGGTCTTGAGGGAAGGAGTCTTCTCCTAAATCCCTGGGGCTGGAACCAGGTCTGCAGTGCCCAGGTGAGGCCAGCAGTCTCACTCCCCTGTGGCATCCCAGCCTACTGTCTCAGTCTGGGTAAGAGTTGTCATTCTCTGCCACACAGGAAGCCTTCCACAGTGAGCTGTAATGAAAGCAAACAATGCTGAAGTCAGCTCAGTCCGGGTTCTCTTTCAACCTTGTCACTAACACAGTTGTGATCTTCTTTGTCAAGCTATCTCTGACCTGTCAGCCACAAGTCAGAGTCACACACTCTCTCCTGTACTCTGTTCATGCTCTCATTGCTCTTGAATCACCCTGTGTATTTTAAAATGTGACTTATCTATTTCTCCACTACAGTTTGTCCTTTCTTGAAAACTTCTGATTCATGTATAACATCCCTCCACCCCCAAGCCAACTGGAGCAAGGTTACTTCCTTGGACCACAGGTTCTTCATCCTAATTGAAAATAAACACCAAAACTAAGCTAAACTAACTATGCTGTTGCTGTTACCTACCATCGAGTTGGCCCTGACTCCTCTTGACCCCATGTGCAAAGTAATGAAATGGTGGGTGGTTCAGCACCATCCCCACATTTGGTTGTGAGCTGGACCATTGTGATCCACATGGTTTTTATTGACTGATTTTCAGAAGTAGATCACCGGGCCTTTTTTCCTAGTCTGCCTTAGTCTGGGACCTCTGCTGAAGCAGGTCCACGATAGGTGCCTCTGCTGGTATTTGAAATACTATTGGCATAGCTTCCAGCGTCGCAGCAACATATAAGCCACCACAATATGACAAGCTAGCAGACAGATGGTAATAATGAGTTTAGCACATGCTTAATACACAGTTGACCTCAACAAATGTTCACTATTATCATTATCAACATTACCACACAGTCCACCCTGAAATGCATTTTATTTTAAATTATACTTCTGTCTTCGTTTAGATGGCATGGAGGGGAGGAGTAACCCTGGCCTTTCCTTTAGCCAGATCTTCACGCTGCTTTCAGTACCCATCAACTGGACCCAAATAATCACCTTATCTAGCTTCTAGAATGTGCCCTGGGGACATCCATTTCTTGTGGTACTGACACCAAACATTACTTCAAACCAAGCCAACCCATTGCCATGGAGTTAGCCCCTGACCTATGACCACCCCACATACTCTCCCTATGTGGGCAATAGAACTGTTTAGGAGAGTATTCCTGGCTGTAATTTTTATAAAATCAGATCAGCAGGTCTTCCACAGTACCTCCAGAGGAGTTCAAACTACCAACCTTTAAACTAATACCCACTGCTGTCAAGTTGATTGCCATTTGTAGTGACCCTGTAGACAGGATAAAACTGCCTCATAGGGTTTCCAAGGAGGGCCTGGTGGATTCAAACTGCTGAAGCTTCCATTAGTATTTAAGCTAGTAGTTAAGAACAAACAGTTGGTGCCACACAGGAACTTTCACGCTGTTGTAGAGCTTTGTGATTTCTCATTGTCATATCTGATCCTAGCTTACAACAGTCCTGATCTTCAGCCCATTTCACAGGTAGAAAAGCTATCTCAGAGGAGCTTTTGGTTTGTCTAATGCTCCACAATGGGTTAGGGGTCAGACAAAAGACTAGTATCTGAGTCTCTTGCCTGTTATCAAAAGGATGCAGTAAAGGACATAGAATCAAATGAGAATGAAAACACATCCTACCAGAACCTATGGGATACAGCAAAAGCAGTGCATATAGGTCAGTTTATCTCTATAAATGCACACATCTCAAATGAAGATAATACCCAAACCAAGAATTAACCCTACAACTTGAACAAGTAGAAAGAGAACAACAAAAGAACTCCTCAAGCACCAGAAGAAAACAGATTATAAAAATTAGAGCAGAACAAGAGTTAGACAATAAAAAAGCAATTGAAAGAAACAACAAAACCGAAAGTTGTTTTTTCTGAAAAGATCAAAAACATTGATAAACCTTTGGCTACACTCACAAAAGAATAACAGGAGAGGAAACAAATAATTCAAATAAGAAATAAAATGGGAGGTATCATAACAGACTGAATTGAAATTAAAGTATTTTAACAAAATTCTATGAAAAAATATACTCTAACTGATTTGAAAACCAGAGAGAATGGACAAATTTCTAGATTCATATCACCTACCAAAATTATCACAAAGAGAAGGGGAACAACTTAATAAACCCTTCACAAAAGAAGAAATTGAAAAAAATAATGAAAAGAACTACCAACCAAAAAAAGTCCTGACCCAGATGGCTTCACTGAAGAATTCTACCAAACTTTTAATTCTAATACTACTGAAGCTATTTCACAACACAGAAAAGGACAAAACATTTTCAAATTCATTCTATGGAGCCAGTATAACCGTGATACCAAAACCAGGGAAATATCCCACAAAAATATGTATAAAAGTACAGACCAATATCACTCATGCATCTAGATGTAAAAATCTTCAACAAAATCCTAGCTAGTAGAATTCAACAACATATAAATAATAATAATAATTCATCAGTAGGATTCATACCAGGGATTCAGGATTGGCTCACCATCAGAAAAACAATTAATCTGATCAATCACATAAATAATACAAAGGGTGAGAATTACCTGATTTTATCAATTGATGCAAAAAAGGCATTTGAGAACATCCAACACCCATTCATGTTAAAAACTTTCAGCCAAACAGGAATAGAGGTGAAGTGCTTCAATGTAATCGGGAGCATCTACATAAAGTCAAGTGCCACCGTCATCCTTAACGGAGAGAGATTGAAAGAACTCTCCCTGATAATGGGAACTAGACAAGGATGCTCATTGTCACCACTTCTATTCAACATTGTGCTAGAGGTTCTGGCCAGAGTAATCAGACAAGACAGAGAGATGAAAGGCATCCACACTGGTAAAGAAGAAGTCAAAGTATCCCTATTTGCAGATGATATTATCATATACATAGAAAACCCTAAAGAATCCATAAATAAAATATCAGAACTAACAGAAGAGTCAGCAAAGCATCAGGGTATAAGATAAACACAAGTAGATCAGTAGGATTCACTTATACCAACAAAGAGATCATCAAAGAAGAAAGCATCAAATCAATTCCATTTATAATAGCCCCCAAGAAGATAAAATACATAGTAAGAAACCTAACCAGAGATGTAAGAGACTTATACAGAGGCAATTACAAGATCCTACTGCAAGAAACCATGAGAGACTTACATAAGTGGAGAAAACTACCTTACTCATTGATAGAAAGATTTAACATTGTGAAAATATCTGTTCTACCAAAAGTGATCTACGTATACTACACAGTCTCAATACAAATTCCAATGTCATTTTTTAATGAGATGGAGAAACAAATCACTGACTTTGTTTGAAAAGTGAAGAAACACCAGATAAGTAAGACCCTACTAAAGATGAAGAACACATGGAAGACCTCGCACTACCCAGCCTTAGAACCTATTACACTGCTGTTGTAGTCAAAATGACCTGGTACTGGTACAAAACCGCTATATAGACCAATGGAACAGGACAGAGAACCCAGAAATACCACCATCCTCCTATGAACAGTTGATATTTGACAAAGGCCCCAAAGTTGTAAACTGGGGTAAAAATTGTCTCTTTAACAAATGGTGTTGGTAAAACTGGATATCCATTTGCAAAAAACTGAAACAAGACCCATATCTCGCACCTTACATGAAAACTAACTCAAAATGGGTCAAAGACGTAATCCTACTAACAATCCACAAACAGCAGAAGGGAAAATAAGTAAACGGGAGCTACTAAAAATCAAACACGTACATCATTCAAAGACTTTATCAGCAGAGTTAAAAGACTACCCACAGAATGGGAACAGATATTTTGCAGGTATCTACAAGGTACTGCAAAATATGAACAAGAAAAAGACAAATAACCCAACTGAACAATGGGAAAATGACATTGACAAACACTTCACCAAAGAAGACACTCAGGCAGCCAAAAGCCACAGGAGGAAATGCTCACAATCATTAGCTTTTAGAGAAATCCAAACCCAAACTACAATGAGATACCATCTCACCCTAACAAGGTTGGCAATAATCCAAAACCCATGAAACAACGAATGCTGGAGAGGCTATGGGGACAGTGGAACTCCACTACACTGCTGGTAGGAATGCAAAATAGTATGATTTCTTTGGAAAGCAATTCAGCACTTTATTAGAAAACTAGAAATAGCAATACCATGTGATCCAGCAACCCCACTGTCTGGAATATATCCTACAGAAATAAGGGCTGTCACATGAACAGATACATGCACATGAAAGTTTATTATAGCACTGTCCACAAGCAGAAAGATGGAATCAATCTAGGTGCCCATAAACAAATCATAGTATATTGACACAATGGAACACTATGCAATGATAAAGACCTATGATGATATTAGAAAGCATCTCATAAACTAGTATCAACTAGAAGACATTATGCTGAGTGAAATCAGTCAGCTTCTAAAGGACAAGTATTGCATCAGAACACTATTATGAGAACTTATGTAGAGAAGAAAAGACTCTTTCACAGCTACAAATGTGGGGGGGGGCAGGTGGGGAGGGAAAGTGTTGTTCATAGATTAGATATTCCACAGAAATTTGATTAGGTAAAGGGAGTGACAGCACTCAGTAGAAGACAGGTCAGTGTAACTGGACTACATCATAAATTAAAAAGTTTTTTTAAATGCAACCCAACATTTCAAAGGGTAGAATAGCAGGGACAGGGGTCTGGGGACCATGTTTTTAGGGGACATGGTGGTCAATTGGCATAACTAATCTTTTGCTAAGAAGTCTTCTGCATCTTATACTGGTGTGTGGTGACTGTGGTCCTAAAAGCCAAAAATCTGCCATCTGAGGAAGATCAATTGGTCCCAATCCACTTGGAACAGATGACTACTGAGAACATCAAAGACACTAGGAAAAATGAGACCAGAAGACAGTAAAGTCCACATGACTGGGAGACTACAATCAGTAAGAGACTAGAAGAACCAGATGGTACCCAGCCACCACCAAAGACAGCCTCGATAGCGGACACAATGTAGAGTCCCTGATGTGGTATGAGAAAAAGAGGTGTGCAGATCAAGAACCATAAAAGATCAGAACTGATCGTCTGACAACCTACAGGGTCCCCTGGGAACATGGCCCCTAGACTTGCTGCTGGCCCAGACCTGAAACCAATGTTGAGGTCAACACTTCAGACAAAGAATGGACTGGACTTGGGGACATTGAATGAGCATGTGGTATGTGTAGCTTATGGTTTTATACAAATATAGGAGCCTGTCCTACTGGTTTCTTTCTAGACAGGAGAGGATAGGAGGGGACAGGTGTTGGTTAAGACAATACTAGAAGTAAAAAGTGTAAAGGACAAGTGTGCTGTCACAGGGTGAGGAGAGTAGATAGGTAGATAGAGTTGCAGAGAGGCTGGCATGCAAAACAGACTTGGATTGTATACTTTCACTTAGTCATAGCTTAAAAAAAAAAAAAAAAATCTCAAAAGAGAGTTCTTAACATCTCCGCATCAACCATTTTAGAATTTAGCAGTCCTGATTTGTGGTGCCGTGGTTAAGTGCTGGACTACTAACTAAAAGCTTGGTAGTTCGAACCTCCCAGCTGCTCCACAGAGAAAGATGTGACATTCTGCTTCCGTACAGATTACAGCCTTGCAAACTGTATGCGGTGATTCTACTCTGTTCTGTAGGATCACTACGACACTCTGACATTTACTAAATCCTTCTTGTTCTCTGTCTCCTCCCTTTTGGAATCAGTGGTGCAAGACAACAGCTGCTCACCTTGCTCTTCTGTCCCCTGCTCTCCTCAGGTGAAAATGGATGTGACTCATCCTTTATCCTTTTCTACAGGCTCAGAACAAACAATTCACTCAAGAAGTTTACCTATTTTTATGAGTCCTGTTTGCAAATTTATTTTAAGTCCTTTTACATGTATCCTACCTTATTCTTGAATCCATGAGCAATCCTGATTAAGTGGGTCTGTTTTATCTGAGATCATGTACACTATCTACGACCTTCTCCAGCTCTCCTGTAACTCTCTCCTCTAAAAGCAATCACAAAAGTCTACAGTAGCCAAATACGTAAATGACTTCAATTATTCTTGTCGTCCACTATAGTCCTCTGCTCCCTGCCTCCCCGCCTAGTGTGTATACGTTCTCTATAATTTCTTTGAGCTCCCTGGGTGGTGCAAATGGTTTACACTTTACTGCTAACCTGAAAGATTGACAGTTTGAACCCACCCAGGGGCATCACAGATAAAAGACCTGGAGATTTGTTTTTTTAAAGATAACAGCCAAGAAAAACCCTATGGAGCAGTCCTGCTCTGTAACATATAGGGTCATCATAAGTTGGAATGAACTTGATGGTAAGGGGTTTATGATTCCTTTACCCTGAATCTGGGCCTTTTTAATTTTTATAAAGAATTTTGCTTAGCATGTTTTCTTGTTGAATCTAATCTTGAAGACTGCAGCAATACCGATAATATGGCCCACTGATCTTGGGTGCTACAGAGGATTCTCACACATTTTCTCTTTATATTTAGAGATTCTTGCAGGCATATATTCTTGCAGTTTCAAAACCAAAGATGGAAAATAACATTATGAGGTATGAAAATGAAGTTCACGAACTCATCCTAGAAAAAGTGCTACATACCTCATTGCTGAATATAATTACAGTCCCCTTGGGAAGCAATTTTGGAACTCTTTGCTACAAAGGCCATCAGAGCTGTTGTCGTATTACCCTTCATGTGTTGAACGTCATCAAAATGTCTTTCTTTCAACATTTCCTTTGTCTTTGAGTAAAGAAAAAAGTCATTAGGGGGCAGATCAGGTGTGTAGGGAGGGTGTTCCTATACAGTAATTTGTTTACTGGATAAAAACTGCCTCACAGACAGTGCCATGTGAGCTGGTACATTTTTGTGATGCAAGAGCTGTGAATTGTTGATGAGAAGTTCAGGTCCTTTTTGCATAACTTTCATACAGCCTCTTCAGCACTTCCAAATAGTAAATTCGGTTAACTGTTTGGTTGGTACAAATTCATGATGAACAACCCCCCTGGTATCAAAAACGGCAGCATTGCATTGACTCTTGATTTGGACTGATGGAAATTTTTTGGTCTTGGAGAATTGTGCACTTTTATGCTTTGTTTCAGGTTTGTATTAGTACACCCATGTTTCATCACAAGTAATAACATGGCCTGAAGTATTGTCTTACCTCTCCAAAGGGTCTTGGCAAACTTTGACTCTCCCTTGCTTTCGTTCATCGGTGAGCTCCTTAGAGAGCATTTTCGTACGCACCTTTCTTATGTCAAGATTTTTGAGTAAGATTTTCCTGTTTCTCTAGCGATGTTTACTTGGTCTGCTATGCTTCGCACACTCAGCCAACAATTATGACATACAGTTTGACAATTTCTTGCAATGCTTTTATCAGTTCTATTTGTTACTGGCCACCCTGAACTCTCTTCATCAGTGATGCTTTCTCTCCCCTCAGAAAAACGTTTAATCCATTTGTACACTGCCATTTTCCTCATGGTATTATCCTCATAAACTTAGACTAGTATGTCCCTGATTTCACTTCCAAGTTTAACACAAAATGTAATGTTCATTGCTCTAATGTAAGCTCTAGCAATCTTGCGATGGCACACAAAAACACACAACGATAATGAACACCACTCAGCAAGTCACCACCACAGGGTGACATGTGAACAGCTGTTGAGATGCTGGTATACCAAGGTTATGAAACCTTAAAGAGTTGTTTGTACAGTGCTTCTAATCTAAGCCCATGATGGCAAGTTTGCTAACCTAATTTTGAGACTTCATAAGCGTTTGGTTTATACTCAGGAAGTCGAGATCTTAGTTATTACTGTCAAAGAGTCTTTTGGTGATAAAATATATTTACAAATGAATTTTGAGAGCACCATTTAGGATGGAATACATTCAGTTTGGGCTGTGGTGGTAATAATGATAATACTGAGCATTTGTTAAAGCCAACTTTATATTAAGTATCACCTAAATACATTACGTAAATCATTTGAAACAGGTCACTCAAGGAAATAAAAATTCCAGAAAAGTATAAATAGTTGGGGATAGGGAAGGCAGAAGAGGTAGGACTTGAGTTAGGCTTAGATCTGGCCTCAATTTCTTGGTTCCTAGTTTGTTGTTTTTTTGACACACAGTGCTTGCAAGATCTGTGCGGCTCACATTTTCAGAACCAAGAAAAATAACAGACATCTTTAAGTGGAAAAGTCTTTTTCCTATCGTAAGACTAGATGACTTCTGTATTCTTAAGACACCATTAGCACAGATAAATTTTGGTCAAGGAGTGGTTTAACAAGGACAGAGTTTGTGAAATGCTTTGCCACTGACAGGAAGGTAACAGGCAAGTGGATATGGATAAAAGTCTATTCTTTCTCTGAAGACTAGCTCCATCTGCCTGGTTCCACACATCTCTACGCATGTACTGTCAGTCAAATGAAGAATGAGAGTGTCTATTTTTTTTTATCACAAATTAGAAAATCATACTTGAAGAAATCAAATGTCAAATCTCCAGATTCAGCCTCTGGCTCTTGGAATACAATTGGAGCAAAACCCCTCAAACTTATTCAGTGGGAAATGTGGACTTGTGCTGAGTTGGCAATGTTTCCCAGCTGACTCTCCTAAAAGAGAGACATCGAGATGGCCAGATACCTTTCCTTCTGCAGCTCACACATGCTTTCCCAGAGCACTTACTCTCAAGCAATTAGCTCACTCAAAACTCCACTTTTTTGGGTCATGTTTCTTTGCTAGGCACAAGAAAGGAATGGGTGGGGGACACCAATACAAAGACGCAGTGACTCTGTCTCCAATGAGGGAGTCAGGCATAAAAATAAGTAACAACATACATGGCAGAAGACATAAAACTAAGGGACTCCACCTCTGAGACTAGTCTCCACGCCACACCTCCCCAGTCAAGGACAACTTTGCATTCCTCTGAATAAAGCCTGATAATATTATGAACTCTACCTGGCATTATCATTTCTATTTGTAGTACATGTCTGATATTCTCTATTTGACTATAAACTCCTTGAGGGCAGGTTTATCTCCACAACCACTTGAGTGTTTTCCACAACGCCTTGCACAAGTCCACCATAATTGAAGGCATATGAAAATGAATGAATGGTAGTATTAAGATTATAGGTGTCATATAGAGAAAGTTTAACTATCAATTAATTTAGCAGACAATACTTGAGTACCTACTGCGTGCTCTCTTCCAAGTGCTGGTGATATAGCAGTGAACAAAATAGACCAAGAACTGGTCCTCAGGGAGCTCTCATTCATACTGGGAAAACTGTATCCTACTTGAAGTTTTCAACAGATTTTATGGGAGACCTGGCTGTGAACTTGGCCTTGGTGAATGGAAGGAATTTTGGTGTGTGAAAAAGAGTGGAAAAGCCATTCCAGACACAGGCTGTGAGCAAAACCGGAAGTAATCTTTGTATATTTATGTCACATGAAGATGCAAAGTGTGGTAACAGAAGAAATTTCTACCCTTGAATACATCTTACCATAAGAAGACGTTAGTGGGATCTACCTCATTTATTCCCCAAACTGAGGGGAGAAGTGGAAAAAGAAGATAACTAACATTTAGTGAACATCTAACATGTGCCAGACTACAGGCCAGGTGATTGATAAATATTGCTTCATTTAATCTGCACCGTCGCTCTCTGGTGGCTATTGTCACCTCTGTTTTGAGGAGAAGGAAGCTATTTCACAGCAACTATGTCTTAGGAAGATTTTAAGTCAACTCTGTCTGACTCTCAAAACCATGCTCTTGAAACTTTACCAAGAAACTGAAGATTTAAGTAAACCATCAAGAGAGTCAATGAATGAAAAATCAAACCAAACCAGTTGCTGTGGAGTTGATTCTGATTCATGGCAGCCCTACGTGTGTCAGAAGAAAACTACTCAATAGGATTTTCAGTGGCAGTAATCTTTCAGAAGTAGATCATCAGATCTTTTCCCAGGGAGCCTCTGGGTAGAGTAGAATACTTTGGTGAGTAGCTAAGTGCTTAACTCTTTGCATCACTCAGGTACTCCTAGTCAGCTAATAAACTGGGTCTTCTCTGATAGTCTCTTGGGTTTTGGTATCCATTTCGTGAAGGATTCTTTCACAATTTCAATATACGGTATGCTACGCTGACTTTACTGTCTCTTAAATTTTTCTGTGCCAGAGGCCGATTGCCAGAAGCATAATGATCCTGCCCAGGACACATGCCTTGGAGGGCAGCTGGTAGCAGTGAGTTCACCAGCTAATGGCCACAGGGGTTCTTCCAGGCCTATCTGAGGGTTCTTTGCCTCATGATGGCTTTAAGGGTAATAAAGTGTAATCCTGACTATAGTGAGGAAGGACAATCAGCCACAGCAAAGGCAAGAGGACAGTGTGGAAGAGTTGGGTACAAGTTTCTTGAAAATATTTTAATGAAATAATGGGGTCTTTCCATGAGTTTCCCAATGACTAAATCCTATGGGATGCTGTTTGTTCTTCTTATAACCATTGATTTTTTTTCTGGTTTCACATTCTCTTTTAGAAATCACCCCGATCCATCTGTGGGTCACTGAAACTTATAATACAAATTATGTGCTTCTGAAATGCAAGATACGACAGGGATAGGGTAAACATTCCTATTCCAAAAAAGAAAAATTAAAGGGGAAGAGTGGTTCTGGTACTGAAATAAAACAGTATAAATCTAACAAGATTGCAAGGTCTCAGGATAATCATCTTTGGTTAGATGCTGTGTCCTGTGTGTGCACTGGAATGACAGGCCTATCCCACTGGGCTCATCTGGGTGGCAGCTCTGTCCCCTGGAACAGAAGAGGTGAACATGTCCTCTAGAACTGAGAAGTCAGTGACTCAGCCATCAGGTCACTCCTCCCTGTTCTGCGAGGACTTCTGATACTTGTAGCTGAGCAGTCCGTTGGCTCGTTTCAGCTTGTAGAATTTCAGTAGTCTGACAATCTTACTTCATTTTGTGCCATCTGTGTCCCCGTCACTCTAAGCTGACAGCAGTTCTGCTGAGGTGGTTGATCGGATCCATAAATTGCTTGCCTAATCTCTTAGCACCTAACCACACCCTTGATGTTCTGTCCATAACATTCTTCCTCAGTATGTATAATATTGATAAGCTGGGATTTTTCCAAGTTTTGAAGTTCTGGTTCCTTTTTGTACAGCTCGTTCTTCAATTTACCTCTTTCTTCTCAAATTTTACGACCAACAGCAAGAAGAAACAAATCTGCAGTTCCCATATTTTGCTTAGAATTGTCTCAGCTAAATATTTAATTTCACTTGTAAGTTCTACTTTCCACAGAACCTTCAAACACAATTGAACCAAATTCTTTGCCATTTTGTAACAATGATCACCTTTCTACCAGCCTCCAATAAAATGCTTATCATTTCCTTTTAAGGCTTCTTCACCAGAAGCACATTTAAATCCCTCACTTAACAACATTCTGTTCTCTATAACCCTCCTCACTTCTTTCTGAGCCCTCACCAGAATTGCCTTTAATGTTCCTAATTTTATGAACAGTTTCTTCAAGGCAGTCAAGGCTTTTGCTATCAGTGCCTGATAATTATTCCGGTTTTTACCCATTTCCCAATTTCAAAACCACTTCCACTTTTTAAAAATGTTGTTACAGCAATACTCCACTTTCTAGTACCAAAATCTCAATTAGTGTCTTAGGGCTGCTATGACAAGTACTTGGAAACAGTTGGCTTTCAACAGCAGAAATCTATTGTATCATAGTTCTGGAGGCCAGTAGTTCAAATTCAGAGTATTGGCAGGGCCATGTTCACTCTGAGAACTCTAGGGGAAGATCCCCTGTCATCTCCGTTGGCTTCTGCTTCCAGGCACTTCCAGGCTTGCAGCTGCAGCATCGCTGTCATCATTTGACTGTCTCTCTATGCCTCTGTTTTTTATAGGACAACACTCAGGTTAGGTTAGGCTGTGCCTTTCTCTGCTATGACCTCATGCTGTCTTAGCTGATAACATCTTTGTAGATCCTAATTCCTAACATCTTAACAGGTACGTGGATTAGAAGTTGAACATAGCTTTTTGAAAAACACTGTTCAGTCTATAACACCCATCAGTGCCTCAGGAATTTCTTCCACTAGAGACAATCTTTCTTCCTTGGTACTGGAGCTAAACTCTCTCTGATGGAGTCCTCATAGTTTCCGTAAAGAAATCAGGGACTCACCTGACTCATTCTCCCCTCTACGCTGGATTTAGGGAGAAATCTTACAACTGAAGCCATCGGTTCTGACACAGCAGTAGTTAGTGTGTATGCATTTAGAGGGAAAATGGAGACAGAATTTTAAGATATAATGGGGAGTAGGTTTGGTGTGCAGAAATCCTACCACAAATCCTGCGTTACTTTTAGAGATGACCTTGAACTTTATGGTAGCCAAAGTAAAAAGTAACCAAAAGAAATGATTATAGAAAGTTGTTTTTTAAGAGAAGCCCATCTTTCCCGGTAAGGAGGCCTGAACCTTCTGTCTACTGTGGTCCTCAATGAGCCTTGCACACTAAATGCAGTCATGATTGCATAGCATATCTTTTAGAGCAGGATAATCCCATTTTTACTGATTTCCTTAACTTCATTACTTAAAATGATACTCATGAAAACACTCCTGGAATTGAAGGACCTTAGGCATGTACTTTGCACCCACAAAGACTGGGCCCGATTCTTCCCTTCCCTGCACCTGTTACATAGAGCAGCAAAAGCTTCCTGATTTAGCTGGAGTTGGGGAACCAAGTTTCTTTTAAGGAAGGCAAGCCTGTGATTGGGAAGTGAGGGAAAACAGTGAGGAACAAGGTTCTCCCTTCTTACTGCTGCACACTGGTTTGCCCAGGCTGGCTCCTCCAAACGACTTGTCACTTCAGATTTAGTCATTATCAGGTCAACATGCTGCCTAAAAAGTATTGCAAAGCTATCATTTTAGAAAATATGATCAAGACAAAATCTCTTCTTGTATTGCCTGTTATTGTTGATGTTAGTTGCCCTCAAGGTGATTCTAGTCATAGTGACCTCATATGAGCAGGGTAGAACTGAGCCATTGCAGTTTCAAGGGCTGCAACTTTTTGGAAGCAGATCACCAGATATTTCTCCTAGGTTCCTCTGGGTGAGTTAGAACCACCAATCTTTCAGCTAGTAGTCAAAAGTTTAACAGTTTATGCTACCCAGAAATTTCTGTGTTGTCTAAGTATTTACTAGTATTTCCATTTTGCAGATGAGTTAACTGAGGCCCGGAAAATAAGACCCTCAGCTCTTGATGGGGGAATAAGGATTCAGCTTAGCACTAATCATGTGCTTGTAATTGTCATAGACAATTTCTCTCTGTAATTATCACAGAAAGTCTGCACCCTTCTTGCCTTCACACATCTGCCTTGTTGCCCTGGAAACATTGCCACCTTCACATGGCCCCATCCCTGCTCTGTGCCTGGTCCCTGGAGTTTCCCATACTTGGCAAAGCTGCCTCATTTGGAGATGGGGTTTCACATTGACCTAGAACCAGAAAAATGGAAAAAAAATCCTCCTTCTCTGTTTATGTAAAAAAGTATCATCTAAAAAGACCCATCTTTGAAAGTGTACACAAAACAATAATAGATGTTGTTTGACAGGCTTGTATGACATTCCCATAATGTTATAAACATATCTTTCAGTGGTTACTTAAGATAAACAGATACAAGTCACATATTTTTTAGTACAAGAGACAACTTGCTGTTTAGAAGCCAAATAAATTCCCAACTGTGAGAAGCACCTGAAAAAGATTAGGAGATCGTATCAAGGATATTAAACTCTGGGCCAAATCTAACATGCTTTTCTTGGAGTTGTATCTGTCTCAGCAAAAAAAAAAAAAAAAAAAAAAGTTACATCTCTATGCAGCAGAGTTTTGAGCTGACAGGGGTTTGGGAAACATTTCTTCCCATTTGTACTGGTTTTATTTTCTCTGTGAGGAGTGGTTGAAATTGTGATGCCAAGCTGCGGTAACTGGAATGGCTTGCCCTGGTCACTTCTACCCTCACCTAACGTTTGCTGATCTGTTACTGTATATTGGAGCCTTGGTGGTACAGTAGTTAAGAGCTCAGCTGTTAACCAAGAAGTTGGTAGTTTGCATCCACCAGCCACTCTTTGGAAACCCCGTGTAGCAGTTCTACTGTGCAGTTGACATTGATTCAAATACAACAGGTTTGACTTGATTTTACTATGTGCTGGGTGTAGACCAGGTATCAGGCACACAAAGATAAAGAGGAGCGCACGGTTTCATGGAAGAAGCTGGCATACA
The DNA here is from genome assembly GCA_028571685.1 of Heterohyrax brucei. Classification (NCBI taxonomy): domain Eukaryota; kingdom Metazoa; phylum Chordata; class Mammalia; order Hyracoidea; family Procaviidae; genus Heterohyrax; species Heterohyrax brucei. The sequence goes on from CM053146.1 coordinate 23,220,982, forward strand.
GAGAGATGTTTGAATAAGATTCATTCATTTGCATAATCATTGTGTAGTAGTTAATTGTATTGGCTCTGAGAGCCAGACTGCCAGGATTCAAATCCCAACTCTGGCACTTATGTGCTCTATATCCTGGGGCAGGTAAACTTACCTCTGTGTAGCTCAACTTCATCATTTAGAAAATCTGGATAGTAGTACTGTCTACGTGTGTCAATTGTTATACATATACATATTTAAAGAATAACTTCCCATTATTTTTTTAAACAATAATTTCCCATTTCTGCACCTGGAAGCCACCAGTTTATTTTCTGTCTCTGTGCATTTGTTGATTCTAGATATTTGACACAAATAGTATCATAAAATAATATTTATTCTTTTGTATCTGCCTTATTTCACTCAGTATGATGTTTTCAAGGCTCATCCATGCTGTAACAGGTACCAGAACTTTGTTTTTCTTTATGACTAAATAATATTCAATTTATGGCTAGACCACATTTTGTTTACCCATTCATGTTTTGATGGACACTTGAGTTGTTTCCACCTTTTGACGGTTGTGAATAATGCTGCTGTGCATACAGTTATACAGGTATCTGCTTGAGTCTCTGTTACCCAACCTTCTGAGTATACACTTAGAGTTAAAATTGTGGAGTTCTATGGTAATTCTGTGTTTCACTTTTTCAGGAACCTCCAACCTGTTTTCCACAATGGCTGTACCTTTTTACACTCCCACCAGCAAAGCACAATGGTTCACAACCTGAGCGCCGCTTGTTTTATTTACTTTGTCTGTCTGCCTTATTTATCTATCTGTCATAATAGCCATCCTAGTGGATGTGAAGTGGCACCTCACTGTGATTTGGATTCTCTTTTCCCTAATAACCAATAGAAAACCCTGGGGGCTTAAGAGCTACAGCTGCTAACCAGAAGATAAGCAGTTCAAATCCTCCAGGTGCTCCTTGGAAACTTTATGCAGGAGTTCTGCTCTGTTCTATAGAGTCACTATGAGCTGGGATCAAATTTATGGCACTGGGTTTAATAACTAGTAATGCTGAATATCTTTTCACATGTTTATTGAGCATTTTGTATATCCTCTTTGGAGAAATGTCTATTCAAGTCTTTTCTTTTTTTAATTGTGTTGTCTGTCTTCCCCAAGACATGGTAGCTTAAAACAACAAGTATTTTTTATCTCACAGTTTCTGTCAGTCAGGAATATGTGTGTGGCTTACGTGGGGTCCTCTGTCTCTGAGTCTTTCAGGTGGAGGAGAAGTGTGAGCTGGGTCCTTGGTCCTAGGGTTTAGTAGGGAGAGGTTTTGCTACCACACTGTTGACAGGATCCAGGATCTCACTGCCTTTCTCCTGAGATGCCTCTAGGTGAGTTCACCCAGAAGTACCTGAGAAGAAAACCCTTGGTGGAGATACCAGTTCCTTACCAATAGGCCTTTCCACAGGGCTACTCAACTGTATGTGGATCAGAAATTTTTCTTTGGGGGCACAAATTCTCTCTGTCCATGCTGTGCTGGGTACCTGACTCAGACATGGTACCTGAAGTGGATGTCAGCTACTAACAAAGGAAACTGGAGACAGAAGCAAGCAGTTTCCCTAGGCTCAGATCTGTGGAACACTAACCATTCTGGGTATAGGAAGGTACCTTGTCTTCCACAGTTTGAGCAATTGGCAACCTGAGCCTACACTTACCTTCACTCTCTCACCAGCACTGCACACTTGGGGACCATCTGACTGGGTGCCCAGGATGAACACACACAGACAAAATAAACTAACAAGGGGTCCCCTTACCTAGCTATAGTACTAATCACCCAGTGATAGGGTTTCAAAACTTTTGTGGCTCCAATAAAAAAAAAAACAAAAAGCAGTGCATACAACTAGTGTACTTTAACACTTAAAAACTACACACACACACACACAGAGACACATACAATACATGAGCTGTACATACTTAGTTCAGAACACAGTACTTAAAATTAAAACAGTTTTGTGGTGGCTTGGAGGCAACAATCTATTTCAAATCATTTAAACAAACACACCACCATGGCTTCAGAAAAATCCCCAAGCAAAGAATTAAAGAACTTTTCAGGTGAATTCCTGCCATCATCAGATATAGAATACAGAAGAGCTATATTCCGAGCTCTCACAGACACTAGGAAGGGAATTAGTGTGCAACAGAGTGCACTGAAAAATTAAACGAGTTACAAGAAATGCTTGAACAACAAAAATTTGGAATTCAGCAGATTAACAATAAAATTGCCAGTTTAGACAGCTCAGTAGAAAGCCAGAGGAGTAAAATCGAGGCTATTAATAGAATCCAGAAGCAGTGAGACTGAAGATAAAGCAAATAACACTAGGATGTTCTAGAAGAAAACCAGACAAATGATTTACAAAAAATGAAGATTCACTGAGAGTCATATGGGACTCAATCAAGAGGAATAATTTACATCTGATTGGAGTTCCAGAAAAGACCAGGAAGCCAGAAAACACAGAGAGAATTGTTAAAGATGTACTCACAGAAAATTTCCATGATATTATGAGCCAAAGCCAAGTGCTGTCGAGTCGGATCCGACTCATGGATGATATTATGAAAGACAAGAAAATCTCTGTTTAAGGTGCTCATTGAACTCCGCATAAGTTTGACCCCAAAAGAAAGACATGAAGACATATTATCAAGAAATTTAATAGAATTAAGAAAAAGGACAATGTTTTAAATGCTTCAAGACATACACATAACATAATATACAAAATCAGTCTCTGAGAATTAGCTCTGATTATTCAGCTGAAATGAAGTTGGCACAGGGGAAATGGCATGACACATACAAAATTTTGAAGGAAAAAACCTTCCAACCAAGAATTATACATCTGGCAGGAATTTTTCTTGAATATGATGCTGAAATTAGGACATTCTCAGATAAACAGGAGTTTAGAGAATTTTCTAAAACCAAGCCAAAACTACAAGAAAAACTGAAAGAAGTTCTTTGACTGGGAAATCAGCAACATCCAACATATACTTATAAACACATGATAAAACAGAGCACCCACATATCAACACAAACAAGGTGTCTAAAAGTAAACCAATGCTTAAATACTAAAAATAGGAAAACAGACATCTTAGTGAGTAAATGATGACAACATTAAGTTATAAGAGGGATAAATTAATGTATTCATATCTCTTTCAGATGGAGAGAAAGTTAGGAAGATGCAATGATATAAAAGACTGGTTTAAACTTAGAACAGCAGTGGTAAACACAATGGTAACCACAAAGAGAACTATCAATCTTGTACATCAAAATAAAGAAGCCTCAGCAGTTATAAAACCAACAACAATCAATGTGATGAAAAGGAAACCCACAAAGAATAATGACTCATCACCTAAAATTAAGTAAAACAAAGAATGTCTCAACAACTCACCAAAAATCCATCAAAATGGCAGCACAAAATTAATGCATATCAATAATTACATTGAATGTAACGGACTAAATGCACCAATAAAGAGAGTAAGAATAACAAAGTGACTGAAAAAAATGAAAAAAAAAGAAAGACTGATTCAGATGTTGCTTACAGGTGACTTACCTTAGAACTAAAGATAAAGACAATTTGAAACTTAAGAGATGTAAAAATATATACCAAGCTAACTATATTTTAAAAAGAGCGGGTATGACAATATTAATTTCAGATAAAAATGAAGGAAAATCCACCACAGTGGACAAGGAAGTTCACTATATACTGTGTAAAGGGTCAATACATCAGGACACAAACATATTAAATATTTATGCACCCAATGACAGAGCTGCTAAATATGTCAAATGAACGCTAGCATCATTGAAAAGTGAGATAGTTCCACAATAATAGTAGGAGAATTAAATACACCACTGTCAGTGATGGACAGAACAGCTAGAAAGAAGCTTAATAAAGACATGGAAGACCTGAATGCTGCAATCAACTAGCTTGACCTCATAGACATAAACAATACACTCCACCTATCAACAGACAAATATTCTTTCTTTTCCAGTGCTCACAAAACATTTTCCAGAATAGACCATGTGTTAGACCATAAAGAAAGCCTTAACCAGGAGGCGAGGCCAAGATGGTGGACTAGTAACACATGTCCGTATAAGAACTTGATACCGTATAAGAACTTGATTCCGTATAAGAACTAAGGCCTACAAAAAACAATCGAATGGAGCTATTTTAATCAACTAGTGCTACCCTAACAGAAATATCACAGAGTGGATGGCTTTAGCAAAGGAAGGTTTATTCTTATACAGTCTGGTGGGCTTTAAGTCCAAATATAGAATGTCCCCTTGTGGGCTCTGGAGGAAAGTCTGGTATTGCATCAGTGTTTGTCCAGGGAGCATCTTGGTGCAGGAAACTCAGGCCTGAAAGACGGGCTGCTCTTCTGGTGCTGCTTTCTTGATGGTGTGACATTCTCAGTTCTTTGCTTGCTTCTCTTTCCTTTTATCTCTTGTAGGATGAAAGGACTAAGGATGGGGCAAGCCATACTCCAAGGAAACTCCCTTTACAGTGGAGCAGGGAGATGATCCTATGAAGGGATCTACAGACCTATCCTAATCCTTTTTATACAGCACAGGAAAATCACAAAATGGAGAACAATCACAATCACGGCTGGCTCAGCCACATGGCTGTACCTATTTTGGGGGGGACACAATTCAATACATGACAAGAACACAGTGGACATTTAGGAGCCTCAAGATAAACCAGAAAGCTGTGAGACTGGACTGGGTGACAGGAAGGGGAATAACTACCTTTGTCAGAAGCCAGATGGCAGCACCAAGGGTCCTGTTTCTGCTGGTGTGGTAGTGGAGTGGCTATACAGGTACGCATGCTGTCTTTGTTAGCCAGGAGGTGAAGACTTGGACTCTTGTGCCTAAGAGACCAACCGGGGCTGGCTGCCACACCAAACAGCAATGCCTGAGTGGAGAACGTGTCTTTCAACAGAGAAGCTGTTCTTAACACAGCTGCACTTGGAGAGCACAGCAGCTGCTGGGGGTTGAATTCAGTGGTGCCTTTCTCCCCTCCCTTCTCTGAGCCGTACCATAGCTACTTCTGGCATGGCAATGGAGAGGCTTCACAGGTAGGAAATCTCCCTTCTCAGATGGGAGGCTAAGACTGGAATTAACGTGCCTGAGAGCCAGCTGTGGCGGGCTGCCACACTGAACAGCAGTGCCTGAGTGGACAGCTTCTGTTGTAACAGAAAAGTTGTGCTTAAGAGAGCTGTACCCAGAGAGTACAGCAGTGGCTGGTGGCTAGGTGCAACAGTGTCTTTCCTTCCTCCCTTCTCTGAGCTATGCAGGTCTGGACCAGAAATGGGACGGCATGTATGTGTCCTGAGCTTTTTTCCAGGACTCAGGAGAGAGACAAAGGGAAGAGAAGAAGTAAACCTCCGCTGAGCCAGGTGATCACTGCATCTATCAAGATATGTGCTCCGGACATCTCAGGTTTAATCCTTTCCTACGTACTGACTTCCCTTCCTGTCTTCAATCTTTCCTACCTATCTTCTCTGCTTTATACCTCAGGATAAATTCTGGTGCACTACCTGGTAGGAAGCGGGCAATTTGACTTGTGTGCCCTGAGCTTTTCTCCCAGATTCTGAGAGGAAAACAAACAGAAATATAGACGACAAGTTCCACTGGCTCCTGAGAACTATAGATTTTGGGGGGTACTGCAGTATTACAAGCTAAGTGCACGTGAACTTCTGTAGTTCAAATCTTTTCTACATACTACTTCACTTCTACCCAGCCGTTCTCCCCTACCTTTTCTGCTCTATACCAGATCTAAATTTTAAAGCACTACCTGGGCTAGAAGTGGAGTATTTTATGTGTGTCTTGAGATTTTTCTTCCAGACCTGGGGACATCAACAAAAGGAGTGCTGGAAGAAGAGTTCTACTGGCTCCATTGAACCAGCAACTCCTGTTACATCTCTCAGTGCAGTTATCATTCCAATTATCATGTGACAGGGCATCAAAATTATTAAGGCTGCAATAACTTCTCTAGCCCAAACTAGACTACTTGGACAGTCAAAACCAAATCTCTCTCTCTCTCTCTGTCTGTCTCTATCTAAATGTATCTATATGTGTGCATGTGTGTTAAATGCTATGTCTAACCAAAAGGTTAGCAGTTCAAATCTGCCAGGCACTCCTTGGAAACTCTGTGGGAAAGTTCTACTCTGACCTATAGGGTTGCTATGAGTCTGATCTGACTCAATGACAGTGGGTTTTTTTCAGTGTATTATATATAAAAGTGAGATTCCAATAATCTAGTAATTAATTCACAACAGCTTTCTAGTGACTCTGAGACAGTAATCAATTTCTAACCATTTAAAGAAGCAGACCAACATGTCTCCAGGAAATTCCCAATATAAATATCATGGATTGAATTGTGTCCACCCCAAAATATGTGAAGCCATGTGGCTAGGCCATGATTCCCAGTATCTTGTGACTGTCCTTCATACTGTGGTTTTCCTAAACTGTATGTTAAAGGATTAGGGTGGGATTGTAAATCCCTCTATAAAGTCACCTGCCTGCTCCACTGTAAAGGGAGTTTCCCTGGGGTATGGCTTGCCCCACCCTTAATCCTTTCATCTTGCAAAAGATGAAAGGAAAGAGAAGCAAGCAGGGATTTGGGAACCTCACACCATCAAACAAGCAGCACCAGGAGAAGAATGTGTCTTTAAGACCTAAGGTTCCTGCACCAAGATGCTCCCTGGACAAAGACTGATGCTATACCGGACTTTCCTCCAGAGCTGACAGTGGGGAAAGCCTTCCCCTGGAGCGGACATCCTGAATTTGGACTTGTACCCTACCAGACTGTGTAAGAATAAACCTTCCTTTGTTAAAGCCACCCACTCTGCGGTATTTCTGCTAGAGCAGCCCTAGATGACTAAAACAACAAACCATCAAAAAATTACCCAGATGAAGAAGCCTTCTTGAAATTATCAGAGGTAGAAAAAAAAAGAATTATGTATACAGCCCTTCTGGATCTTAGGATAGAGATTAGACAACTGCAGCAGTACAAAATGAAAAGTTAAACAAGCTACATGAATTGCTAGAACAACAATAATCTGAAATTCAACAGATCAATAACACAATCACAGAGTTAGACAACTTGATTAAAAGCCAAAGAAGCAGGATTGAGGAAACGGAATGCAAAATATACCAAACCAACAATGTACAAAGAAGAGCAGGAGTGGCAATACTAATCTCAGATAGAATAGACTTTAAAGGAAAATCCATCACTGTGGACAAGGATGGTCACTACTTATTGTTTAAAGGTTCAATACATAATGAGGATATAACAATATTAAATATTTATGCACCTAGTATCAGGGCATCTAAACATATTGAACAAATGCTGACAACACTGAAAAGTGAGATAGATCACTCCACAATACTAGAAGGGGACTTCAAAACTCCACTTTCAGTAATGGACAGATCATTCAGAAAAAAGCTCAGTAAAGTTACAAAAGATCTTGTTGCCACAATCAACCAACTAGACCTCATAGACATACACAGAACTCTCCACCCAACAACATACAAGTACACCTTCTTTCCCAACACACGTATCCAGAATAGACCATGTATTAGGGCATAAAGCAAGTCTCAACAAAATCCAAACCACTGAAATAGTGCAAAGCATCTTCTTGAATCAGAGTTGAAATCAGTAAGAGTTGAAATCAATAGCAGAAAAAAACATGGGTAGAAATTTGAACTCATGGAATCCTTTCATCTTATGGGCAATAAAAAGAGAGGGAAGCAAGAAGAGAATTGGGAACCGCCCACCATTAAGAAAGCAGCACCAGAAGCAGAGCACATCCCTCTGACCTAAGGTTCCTGCATCAAGATGTTCCCTGACCAAAGTTTGATACAACACAATGACTCTCCTCCAGAGCCAAAAGAGGGAAAGCTTTCCCTTGGAAAGGGAAGGCTTCATAGTTTATGGGAGAAATCAAGGACGCAATAAAGAAATTCATGAAATGAGAATGAAAATGCACCCTACCAGAATCTATGGGGTGAAGCAAAAGCAATGCTTACAGGTCAGTTCATCTGAATAAATGCACACATCCAAAATGAAGAAAGGGCCCAAACAAAAGAATTAACTCTACAGCTTGAACAGGTAGAAAAAGTAACAAAAGAACACCTTGGGCTCCAGAAAAAACAGATAATAAATGTTACAGGAAAACTAAATGAGTTAGAGACTGGAAAAACAATTGAAAGAATTAACAAAACCAAAAGCTGTTTTTTTTTTTTTTGAAAAAGATAAAATCTATAAATTCTTGATTAAATTCACTAAAGGAAAACAAGAGAGGGAACAAATAACTCAAATAAGAAAGGAAATGGGAGATGTAGCAACAGACTCAAATGAAATGAAAAGAACCAGAATACTGTGAAAATTTGTTATGTAATAGATTTAAAAACTGTTTTAGTTGGTACTGCTCTAATAGCAACACCACAAAGGAAAGTTTATTCTTACACAGTCTGGTAGGCTGCAAGTCTGAATTCAGGGTGTCCTTTCCAAGGGAAGGCTTTCCCTCTTTTGGTTCTGGAGGAGAGTCATTGTGTTGTATTAAACTTTGGTCAGGGAACATCTTGATGCAGTAACCTTAGGTCAGAGGGATGTGCTCTGCTTCTGGTGCTGCTTTCTTAATGGTGGGCGGTTCCCAATTCTCTTCTTGCTTCCCTCTCTTTTTATTGCCCATAAGATGAAAGGATAAAAGGTGGTGCAAGCTACACTTCAGGGAAACTCCCTTAGCAAGGTGTTACAGTCTCACTCTAATCATCTTTTTACATAATCATCTCATCTATTAGCCATAAGCAGAGATTAGGATGCATAACATAGGAAAACCGCAAAATATTGGGAATGGTGGCCCAGTGAAATGGCTGCACACATGAGGGGGTAGGAGACAGCACTTCAATTCATGACAATAACCTAGAGGAAATGGACAAATTTCTAGAGTCACATTGCCTACAAAAATTATCACCAACAGTAGTAAAACAACTTAGTAAGCCCATCACAAAAGGAGAGATTAAAAAGTAATAAGCTACCAGCCAAGAAATGCCCTGGCTCAGACAGCTGGAGAATTCTACCAAACTTTTTGAGAGGATTTAATTCCAGTACCACTGAAGATATTTCACAACACAGAACAGGATGGAGCACTCCTGATCTCATTCTATGAAGCAAAAATAATCCTGGTAGCAAAGCTGGGTAAAGATAGCACACACAAAAAGAAAATTACACCCTGATATCTCTTGTGAGTCTAGATGCAAAAATCCTCAGCAAAATCTTAGCCAGTAAAAGTCAGCAACATATTAAAAAAAACAATCTACTATGTCCGAGTAGGATTTATACCAGTGATGCAGGGCTGGTTCAAGATCAGAGAAGCAACAAATAAAAGATAAAAATCAAGTGATGTGGGAAAGGCACTTGACAAAGTTCAACATCCCTTTATGTTAAAAACTCTCATCAAAATAGGAATAGAAGGGGAATTTCTCAAGGCAATAAGGGTTATCTACACAAAGTCAGTGGCCAACATCAACCTAAATGGAGAGAGACTGAAAGAATTCCCACTGACAACAGCAACCAGATAAGGATGCCCACTGTCACCCCTTTTATTCAACATTGTAGCAGAGGTTCTAGCCAGGCAATCAGACAAAATAAAGAAATAAAGAGTAACCACTTCAGTAAGAAGAAATAAAAGTATCCCTATTTGCAGATGATGCAATCTTACATACAGAAAATCCTAAAGAAGCCATGAAAAAACTACTGGTACTGATAAAAGAGTTCAGCAATGTATCAGGATAAAAGAGAAACATAAATAAATCAGTAGGATTTCTTTACACCAACAAAGAGACAGTCAAAGAGAAAATTAGCAAATCAATATCATTTATAATAGCCACCAGGAAAATAAAATACCTAGGAATCAATCTGACCAGAGATGTACGAGAACTATACAAAGAAAATTACAAGACCCTATTGCAAGAAACCAAAAGGGTCTTACGTAAGTGGAGAAACCTACATTGCCCGTGGATAGGAATACTTAACATTGGGAAAATGTCTATTCTACCCAAAGCAACACTGCAGACAAAGAATGGACTGCACTTGGTGATACAGAGTGGTGCATATGATATGTGTATTTCATGATTTAACATATATGTATGCATATAAATATAAATATATATTTTAGAGGGAAGAGAAGAGGGTAGGGAGGATTGGACAGTTTGGGCTGAGTGAATACTGGATGTAAAGAGTGAAAAAGAAGAGTGTGCTGTCACAGAGTGAGGAGAATATATAGAGTTGCAGAGATGTGGGTACTCAGGGTTTTATATGTAAAATTGACTTGGCTTGTAAGTTTTCATTCAACCACAATGAAAAAAATAATGCCTTAAGGAAATCCAAAATGTGAAAAGATTGCAAAGCTTTCTTCTTAGACCATAAGGCCATAAATGTTAAAATGAATAGTGGAAAAGGCAAGCACCCCAAATAATACCTTTTGGAAACTGAATAACACCATGCTTAGATACTTTGGGGCTGTAGAAGAAGTCAAAGATGGAATAAAGAAATTCATAGAGTGAATTGAGAATAGATACACATCCTATCAGACTGTATGTGATGCAGCGAAAGGAGTGCTCAGAGGTCAATTTATCTTGATATATGTATATGTCCAAGAGGAAATGGCCCAAGTCAAAGAATTAGTCTCACAACTTGAATGAGTAGAAAGAGAGCAACAAAAGAACCTCTCAAACACAAGAAGAAAGAGATAATAAAAAATAGAGAAGAGCTAAATGAATGAGACACTAAAAAAAATTGAAAGAGTTAGGAAGACCAAAAGCTGATATTTTATGAAGATCAACAAAATTGGAAAACCACTGGCCAAATGATGAAAGAGAAATAGGAGAACAAACAACTTGAATAAGAAATGAGATGAGTGATGTCTCAATTGACCCAACTGAAATTAAAAAACTGTATCAGAATACTATAAAAAATTATACTCTGATAAATTTGAAAACACAGAAGAAATGAACAAACTTCTAGAAACAAACTACCTACCAACACTAACACAATCAGAAGTAGAACAACTTAGTAAACCCATCACACAAAATGAGATTGAAAAGGTAATTAAAAACCTCCAAAATAAAAATGTCCTGGTCCATATGGTTTCGCTGCAGAATTCTATCAAACTTTTAGAGAGTAGTTGTCACCACTATTACTAAAGCAATCTCACAATAGAATAGGAGGGAATACTTCCGAATTAATTCTATGACGCTAGCATAAGCCTGGTACTAAAACTGAGTAAAGATTACACAAAAAGGAAAATTACAGACCCATATCTCTCATGACCCATGACCCAGTAGGATTCATAACAGGTATGCAGGGATGGTTCAATATTAGAAAAGCAATCAATGTAATCAACTACTTTAAATAAAACAGAAGAATCACCTGATTCTATCAAATGACACAGAAAAGGCATTTGACAAAGTTCAGCACCATTCATGTTAAAAACTCTCAAAAAAATAGGAGTAGAAGGCCGATTCCTCAACATAATACAGGGCACCTATGCAAAACCAACAGCCAACATTATCCCAAATGGAGAGAGGTTGAAAACATTTCCCTTGTGAACAGGCACCAGACAACAGTGCTTATTAGTACTTTTATTCAACATTGTGCTGGAAGTTCTAACGAGAGCAATTAGACAAGATAAAGAAGTAAAGGACATCCATATTGGTAAGGAAGATGTAAAAATATTTCTGTTTGCAGAAGGTGTGATCCTGTACACAGAAAGCCCTAAAGTATCTACAAAGACACTTCTGGATCTAATAGAAGAGTACAGTGAAGTGTCAGGATACAAGGTAAACATAAATAAATCAGCTGGATTCTTTTACACCAATAAAGAGATCACCAAAGAAGAAATCCAAATCAATACCATTCACAATTGCCTCAAAGAAGGTACAATACTTGGGGATAAATATAGCTAGAGATGTAAAAGATCAATACAAAGAAAATTACACGACTCTACCCTAGGAGACCAAAAGAGACTTACATAAGTGGAGAAATCTACCCTGCTCATAGATAGGAAGACTTGACATCCTGAAAATATCTGTTCTTCCCAAAGCTACTTGAAGATAAATGCAATTCCAATACAAATCCCAATGTCATTGTTTAATAAGATGGAGAAACAAATCACTAACTTCTTATGGAAAGGAAAGAAGCCCTGTATAACTAACAAATTTCTGAAGAAGAAAAACAAAGTGGAAGGTCTTGCACTACCTGACTTGAGAACCTATCGTAGTAGCAGTGTAGTCAAAACAGCCTAGTACTGGTACAAAAATAGATATGTAGATTAATGGAATAGGATAGAGATAACTCCATCCACCTATGAGCAGCTGATATTCGACAAAGCCTGAAAGTTGGTGAGCTGGGGGAAAATAATCTTTTCAGTGAATGGTGTTGGCCAAAAAAAAAAAAAAAAAAAGGAAAGAAAAGAAACAGGTTCCAAATCTCACACCATGAAAAAAAAGTAAATTGAAATGGATCATAAACCTAAATATTAAACCTGAAACAATAAAGATTTGGGGAGTCCCAATAAATGGCAGAAACAAATTACAAAATATACACACAGGCAACAGAAGAGAAATTAGATAAATGGGAACTTTGAAATATCAAACACTTACGCTCATCCAAAGAATTCATCAAGAGAGTAAAAGGTATGAGCCCAAGAGACAGAAGGGTCCATATGATTGGGATGCTACATCAGCATGAGACCAGAAGAACTAGATGGTACCTGGCTACCACCAAAGACCAGTCCTGTCAGGGAACACAGTGTAGAATCCCTGATGTAGCATAAGAAAAACAGATGTGCAGATCAAGAGCTCTATTAAAAGACCAGACGTGATTGTTTGACAACCTGGAGGGTCCTCTGAGGACATGGCCCCTGCAGTTTCTACTAGACTTGAGCTGAAACCAGACTGAAGCCAATACTTCGGAAAAAGACTGAACTTGACCAAAGGGACTCAGCATCATGGAGGTGGTATGTGTATTTTATGGTTTAATATAGAAATGAGGCTGTCCAACTGGTCTCTTTTTAGAGGGGAGAGGAGAGAAGGGAACAAGTGTAAATTTAGTGGATACTGGAAGTAAAAAGTAGAAAGAAGAGTATGCTGTCACAGGGTGAGGAGAATAGATAGAGTTGTATAGCAGTGGGTCCCTGGGCTTTTATATGACAAACTGACTTGGATTGTAAACTTTCACTTAATTACAACAAAAAAAATTAAAAAGAGAGAGAGTAAAAAGACCACCTACAGACTGGAAAAAAAAATTGCCAGCCAAGAATCTGATTGATGTCTAATCTCCATGATGTACAGAGTACTTCAAAACCTCAACAAGAAAAAAACAAATAACCCAATTAAAAAATGGGCAAAGTATATGAACAGGCACTTCACCAAAGAAGTTATCCAAGCAGCTAACAAGTACATGAGTAAGTGTTCATGATCACTAGTCATTAGAGAAATTTAAATCAAAACTACAATAAGATACCATCTCACCCCAATGAGGTTGGCATTAATACAAAAAATACAAAACTACAAATGTTGACGAGGCTATGGAAGGACTGTCTACACTGCTGGTGGGAATGCAAAAGGGTAAAATCACTCTCAAAAATGGTATGGTGATTTCTTAAAAAGCTAGGAATAGAAATACATACTATATAATCCATATTTTTCACTGTTTGGAATATATTCCAGAGAAATAAGTGCTGCCACATGAAGAGATACATGTACTACAATGTTCTCTGTGGGCAGTACTACAATGTTCATTGTAGTACTGTCTACAATAGTAAAAAAATATAATCAACCTAGGTACCCTTCAACAGAAGAATGGATTAATTTAAACTATGGCATATCTACAATGGAATACTATGCAATCATAAAGAACAATGGCAATCTTTTGAAACACCTGGCAATATGGAGTCATCTGGAAAACTATGCTGAGTGAAATCAGTCAAAAAAGGACAAATACTGTATGAGGCCATTATTATGAGGCTTCAGGAAATAGATTAAGCACAGAGGAAAATAATCTTTGTTGGTTGTAGGGGAGAGTAGGATGGATATTCAGAGATTAGATATTTGACAGGAACTGGGCTAAGTGAGAGAAGTGACAGCACAAGCTAGAAGGGAGATCAACATTGCTGGATTATACCAAGAGCTAAAAGATTTCCTATATACAACCCAACACTTCAAACGTAAGAGTTGCAGGGTCAGGAGGCTGGGGACCACACTTTCAGGGGACATCTAGGTCAATTTGCACAACTAAGCTTTCTCTTTTCATGAAAATGTTCTGCATCTCAACTCAGTGAATGATGTCTGGGTCCTTAAATTTGTCAAGCTTCCATGTAAAGAGTATCAGTTAGTCCCAAACCAACTCGAACAGAGGAGAACAAAGGACATCAAAGACAGGAGGAAAATGTGAGCCTGGGAGACAGAAGGGGCCAAATGGTTCAGAGTGTACACCAGCGTGGCACCAGAAGAGATAGATGGTACCTGGCCATGTCCAATATCTGCCTTGAGAGGCCGTACAACGTTAGACTCACTGACCTAGCAGGAGAAAATTAGGGGCACAGATCTAGAATTCTGTTAAAAAGAGCAGACTTGATGGTCCGACATCCTTCAGGGTTGCTTGACAGCACAGCCCTTGGTTTCGCTCCTATATTAGAGCTGAAACTAGCACTGAATAGAGCTCTTTAGACAAAAATTGGACTGGACTGTTGTTAGACACAAGGCTGTCTGAGTACCTCCCTTACAGTAGTGAGAGGGGCAGGTGGAGAGGAGGAGATAGGACTAGGTTGAATGAATATGGGAAATACAGAGCAGAAGGGACAAGAGTGCTGTCACAGGGCTGGGCTAGCAGATGGAGTCAGATAGAGGTCCCTGTATAGGGCTTGATGTGACAAATTGATTTTGTAAATTTTCACTTAACTATGCTAACACAGTATTTAAAGAAACTGCGTGGAGCACGGTTCTGACACATTTGAGGTTGCCATGGGTTGAAGTTAACTTGGTGGCAACTGTCTTTGTTAGAAGGTCCCTAGGTCCAGCCCACACCCAAGGAGGGGATTCCCCAGAGACTTAGCGCCAGCAGGAATAGATCACCGGGGGCTATTTTAGAGGCTGACTACACCTGATCTCGTAGTATATGTATGAGTATTAGATGAGGTGGTATGTGCAGGATACTTAGAACAACAAGGACTGAGTTTCCACAGCCTCACTTTAAAGTTCTTCCCGCTGCATGAGCTGCTCAGATCGTTTGGACACTTCCTCTGCCTGAAAACATACACCTGCGTGTGTACACATCTGTTTTCTGTCTGTGTCCCTACACTAGTTAGTAATAGTATGGACTATCGTCTTCTGTCCTACATCTAGAAATAGCATTTAGTACATAGTATTTTCTGTTAAAGTTTTCATTGAATTAAATGCATTGGGAAAGGCGTCTTGCAATGGAAACCCTGGTGACATAGTGGTTAAGAGCTATGACTGCTAACAAAAAAGCCACTGATTTGAATCTACCAGGCACTCCCTGGAGACTCTACAGTGCAGTTCTACTCTGTGCTATAGGAATGTTACAAGTCAGAATCAACTCAACAGCAGTGGCTTAATTTTTTTTTTTTAATCGTAATAATGGTTCCATGTGCTCATTTACATTTCTACCATATCTATACAACACACACTATCCTTTGTGTTAGACCATCTCCAGCATCTCTAAATCTCTCTGAGTTCTTTTCAGGGCTCTGGGGCTCATCTTTGGCCTTCTGCTGAAGGCACAGTTAAATCATATTCCTTGTCAGAACAGTCACTGCCCAGTCTAACTCAGCTCCTTTCTATTGCTGTGAGGCATAGAAATTTAGAAGGCTTGGGGACAAAAGTCTAACCTGATGTAGGAGACATAGTTGTATGCCTTTGCTTCTGGGACTCTGAACCTTTCAATTCCAGGGGCACTAGAGAACGACTTGCTGGTTGGTTGTTGGTTGCTTTCCAATCTACCTTAGCACCACAAAGAAGCTGAGCATTCTAGAAAGGATAGAGGAAGTGAACTTCATGGTGAGGACCAGGCCCTGTAGCCGAGCCTGGCTTGTGTTCACAATTCTTCAGCTAGGCTAGAGTTCCTCAAACTTTAATGTGGTATAATTCATCTGGGGGATTCAACGAGTCTGGGATGGGACTCAAGATTCTCATTTTCTAAGAACATACCCCACCCCCCAACTGCTATCAAGTTGATTTCAACTCTTAGCAACCCTGTAGGTCAGAGTAGAACTGCGCCATAATGTTTCCAAGAAGTACCTGGTGGATTTGAACTGCCAACCTCCCAGGTGATTTCAAAGTGACTGCTCCTTGGGCCACACTTTGAGGAGCAAGGAATCCTTTTTCAGATATTACTTTAGTACCTTTTCTTTGCAAAGAGCTAGAAAAGCCAGTGTTCTCACCCTCTTTTACACAGATTCCAGCTGAGCAGTTAAGCCATATGCAAGTGAAAATGAACCTACGATACAGGATCTGAAAAGGTTTGAATCTACCAGGCACTCCCTGGAGACTCTAGGATGCAGTTCTAAAATCAGTCAAAATAAAACCTACTTGCAGTTCATATCTGGCTTGAAAGCACCCAATTCTTGAACTCAGATGGAGGCAGAAGGGAACCAGGGAATGCTGGGGGCAGGAAGTTACCCCCTTGTGGGAAGTAGCCCCTGGACAAAGTCCAATGGGCCAAAAACCTTGGTTAGCAGGTGTGCTGCCAACTGTGCTCCCTTTTTACCTGCAATTATGAAGTCCTACAAAATACTCATAGATCTGGAAAAAGGTCTTCTAGGGACAGGGATGGTGTTTACCCTGGGTCCAGAAGGATGCTGAATACAATTGGCTGCTTTAAACAAAAAATTTCGTAATGCCCCTGAAACTTGGCACCCAAGTTCTGGGTCACCTTTGACATTGCCAGAGGATATTATGAGCTTTGAGGTAATGTAACAAAGTGAATTGAAAGGGATGCTTTTTTAATTAAATTTCATCCATGTCATTTCCTGGCTTACAGACCATTAAGAAGTTGATGTCTTTTTGCCTCACTTATTCTTATTTATAAACTGTTTTTGTTGTTGGGTGCAATTGAGTTGATTCCAATTTACATTGACCCCATGTACTAGAGTAGAATTGTTACATCAGGATTCCTAAGCTGTAATCATTATCAGAGCACATCACTAAATCTTTCTCCTGTGTAGACACTGGGTAGGTTCCAACCACACAAATTTTAGTCAGTGGCAGAGTAGTTAGCTATTGTGCCACCAAGTGGAGGCCAACAGGGCAGTAGCCTTGCTGTATTTTGAACTAGTTCATAACATCTGGGGTTTGATACAGAAGTGCTTACTTTGCCAGTTGGGAGGAGGGACCTGTACACCTGAAGGCCTGTCTGACTTGAGAAGTGGTCAGATACCATTTACCTTTCGTTTTAAGACAGCCTAGAGAAACAACTGTGGTCCATTCTCACAGCATCTCTCCCAGCCTTTAATGACTCACATGAAGCCCCCAAAGCAACAGATTTTGGAGAAATCCATAACCAGGAGATCACCCATGGCTACAGAAGGCCCCCAAATGAAACAACCAAAGAGCTTTCTGGACGAAGAAACTTTTCTGAAACTATTGGAAGGTGAATACAAAAGGATTATATAGAGAGCCCTCCTAGACCTTATACAAAATGCAGCAGAGCAAAATGAAAATTAAGCAAGCTGTTCAGTCTGATGGCACACCAGTACTCTGAAATCCAACAGATCAAGAACAAAATCAAAGACATAGAAACTTTAATTCAAGGCCCAAAAAACAGAATGCAACAAATGGAAGAGACTTTCTGACTTGGAAGACAGAGCTACTGACTACAGCATCTATAAGGAGAAATCAGAAAAAAGAAACAAGAAAAATGAAGAAGCTTTAAGAAGCTTGTGGGACTCTATTAAGAGGAACAACCTATGATTAATTGGAGTCCCTGAACAGGGCGAGACACTTGAGAACACAGGATATTGTTGATATCATTATAAAATAGTGATGGGCAACTGTACCAATCCCACAGAGTAGTTGAGAACCAAATGATATAATAAAGTGAAACGCTATAGTGCTTTTCACAGACAAATGCTAGATTTTTTCCCCTTTTTTCTTTCTCATCCTTCCCTTTCTTCTTCTCATCATCCAGTTTGTGATTATATAGTATTACCTCTGAAATGATCACTAGGGATTGTTAGGGACCATTCAGCCACCTCACATTACAGATTGGGAAACTGAGACTTAGAGAGGTTGAGTAACTGGCTCTAGTTCTCACACTAAGGTGGAGCAGTCAGCCAGCATCTCCTAACTCCCCATTCATGTTCCTGAAGGGTCACCTTTCCCATCTTCCCTTACAATAAGCTCAGGCCTGATGCGTAGTGTGTTCATGGATTGAATGAACAGACCAGCGATCATGTAGGAACCAGCTATTCCCTTAATTTTCATTTTATTTCTGAAGCATTGCATCCTTGATTCACTGAAAAATACATGGGGACAAAGGAAGTGATCCAAGGATTTTGAATTTAGAAATGGTGCGGAGTCTTCTTTGTGCTGGAGATCATTGCTATTGTCTTTCCAGCTAGCCTGACTCCCCCTTCCCACTCTTCCTTTCTTCCCTTTTTCCTTCTGTCAGTCTATTTTTCACTCTTTCATTCAACACATTTTTCTTGAGCGCCTACTATATGCCAGGTAGTTAAAATACTGGTAATCACTGTAGCTGTATGTTTGGACAAAACAGTCATCAGCTTCCCTCATGGAGGTTACAAACAAGTTAATCCCCAATAATCAGATGATCTCATCAACAGAAGTAAAGCTTTGAAGCCACCGTTTGTTTTGCTAAATGCCATTGGGTTGATTCTGACTGGTGACCTCATATACCTGCTTCATAGAATTTTCAGTCTTTAGGTAACAGATGGCCAAGCTGTCTTCCAAGGCCCCCTGGGTAGATCCGAACCACCAATCTTTCTGCTAGTAATTAACCTTTCAGCTGGTAGCTTGACCATTTGTACCACTCAGGGACCCTTTGAAGGCACCATAGAGAGTGCCGTAGGGCTCTGTATGGATGTGTGAAGTGGGGATCTCATATGGCCAGGGCCTTTCAAGGACTACCTCCCTGATTACAAACAGGAGCTCACCAGGTAAAGGCTGGGGGGGGGGGGGGAGGAGGAGGGGAGGAGAAGGATGTTCTAGGGAGAGGGAACAGGATATCCTGTGGAAATGAAGGAATGCCAGGGGTGTTGGGGTCCTGAGTTACGAGAAATGTGGCTGGGATGAGACCTGGCCTCTCTGCAGGGCCAGGAAGTCTTGGTAAATCTCTAGACCTTGGATACACTGGACAGTTTTGAAGCAGGTCTACTTCATAAAGAGATTTCTCTGGCTTTCCATGCAGAAAAGGATCCGATGGGGCCAGGGTAACACCAGAGAGAGCAGGGTGGCATAGGGGTGAGTAGTGGTGTTGGTGGCTTGGAAGTTGAGAGATGGGTATGGAGAGAAAGTTGGGAGGTAAAATTGTCAGGATCTGAGCAGTGGTTAAACGGTTGTAAATATTTGGAGAATTTTCTCTTCCAAATGAGAAATCCCCAGGCTCAGGGGCAGCTGCTCAGCTCCACTAAACAGAACAGGTCAAGCCTTTAGCATGGTCCTTGGGAAGCCACTTTTGACGTGCAAACTCTGAGTTTCTGCAAATCTACCCTTGCTGGGAATTTATGGAGGCCCACAGTGGGCCAAGTACCAGGCTAGAATAGTGCAAGTTTCTGCTTTTTTCATACTGATGGAGTTGGGATGAGTTCTAAGTGTTTCTTTCTACACAATTCCCTGGATCCTGCATCTAAAGCACCAGATATCTGGGGAGAAGCAGAGCAGCCTCTGTACTCTTCCAGATGTTTCCAAAGACCTATAGGTTGTAGTGGCCATAAAAATGGTCAAAATTCCTGTGGATCAAGGAGACTCTTTTGCTCTTCTGAAGTTTGTTTTTAGCATTTCAAATCAAGATCAGTGTGGAACGAAACCAGACTTTCGTCTGAATGATAGCAAAACAGCTGTATGCAAATGGTGAGAAATTCAGATATTTTCAAAGAGAGGAACTTTTCAAAGTATTGAGAAATCATGCAGCTTGTGATCTGAATTTTTTTAAGTTTTACCTAGATGGCTGGAGTCCAGAGAGCCTCAGATTTAGCCTTGTCTGCACAGGTTTTTCTGGAAGCAAGAAATAACAGATTCTTTTTAGACGGTCTATTAGGATTGCTGAAGTGATAAACTTATTTAACTGCAGGCCTGTTGGCCTATAGTAGCTAACTCAAGTTCTCTGCCCTTACCATGTCCTAGGAACCCAGCTCCTCATAAGCTGAGGGGACAAGCCAATTCTGCCACTTCTGGTTTTAGCCCTGCCCTGATGATCTCCCATTGCACTTTAGACATACCCGAAGGACCTGCTGAAGGAGGTAAAGAGAAGAATGCTTAGATCCCTAAGAATTTCAAGAAAAAGTGCTAGAAAGTTTGAGTGCTCCTTTTCTAATGACGGTGGGCAGATAAGAGAGGCAGAACTGACAGTAGTGTACTGTTGACTTTAAACAGCTATTTGAAAAAAGCACTCTGTCTCAAACTGCACCGTTGCATACCTCTTTATCCACTCTACCACAAAAAAAGAAAAAGAAAACAAAAGAACCCAGACCCACTGCTGTCAAGTCAGTTCAGGCTCATAATGACCCTATAAAACCCTATAGAGTAAAACTGCCCCATAGAGTGTCCAAGGAGTGCTTGGCAGATTTGAACTGCTGATCTTTGGTCAGGAGCTGCAGCACTTAACTCCTGGTACAGACCAGAGCAAACGCACAAAACTAATTACAATTGTCCCAGATAACTGGAGAGATGGTGTGTTGGTGATGACAATATAAATAAACACAGTGGGTTGTTTGGGAAAAGGGCAGGGACATGGATGGAGACATTTATGCACAGTTTCCTAAGTTCTTGTTCTTGTTAGGTGCCTTCAAGTTGGTTCTGACTCTTAGCTACCTATGTAAATTGGAACGAGACACTGCCTGGTCCTGTGTCATCTTTGCAATTGTTACTGTGCTTGAGTCCATTGTTGCAGCCATTATGTCAACAGATTGAATGAGGGTCTTTCTTTTTTTTCACTGACCTTCTACTTTACCAAGTATGATGCCTTCTCCAGGGACTGGTCCTTCCGGATAACATATCCAAATTACCTGAGATGAAGTCTTGCTGTCTTCACTTCTAAGAAGCATTCTAGCTATAATCCTTCCAAGACAAGTCTGTTCATTCTTCTGGCAGTCTATGATATATTCAGTACTCTTCACCAACACCATAATTCAAAGGCATCAATTGTTTGGTTTTACTTATTTCATCTTTTGCATTCATATGATGTGATTGATGTCTCATCTGCATATTACAGATTGTTGATGAAAGTTCCCCCCAATCCTGATGCTGAATTCTTCCTTATATAGTTGCATTCTTGGATTTTTTGTTCAGCATATAGATTGAATAAGTATGGTGAAAGGGTACAACTTTCACGTATGCTTCCCCTGATTTTAAACCATGAAGGATCCCTCCGTTCTTTTGAACAAATGCCTCCTGGTCTATGTATAAGTTCTTCAGGATCATAATTAAGTGTTCTAGCATTTCTATTCTTGGAAATGTTATCCATAATTTGTTATGATCACATAGTTGGAAGCCTTGCCATAGTCAATAAAGCACAGGTGAACAAGTCTTTCTTATTCTACGCCTTCAGCCGAGATCCATTTGACATCAGCAGTAATATATCTTATTCCATGTCCTCTTCTGAATCCATCTTAAATTTCCTGCAGTTTCCTGTTGATTTGTCTTAAAAAAAATTCTTAGAAATGTCACATTTAGAAGGTTTGTCTTAATTCAGAGCAATTTCCTTATATAAACAATAAGAAAATAATGCTTAATAAGGATTCTGTCACTCTTAGTATACCTTTTGATAGAAATATTTATTCCATAACTTGCACAAGAAACTTCTTTCTCAGTTAATAGTTGGTACATATTTTTACTGGCTAGAGGGGAAAATTTGATGCTCACTTGTTTGCTCTGGGGAAAAACTGGAAAAGGAACTGACTTCCTTCCGGTTAATTCTCTTGAGCTTGTAATTTTAAAATACCTTCTTTTAGTACCCCTTCTATATTGACTCTTTCAGGGTAAAAGTTGAGAAAAGGGGACTTTACTGCCTGACCCATCTGCCTCCCTCTGTGAAATCATAATAATGCATTTAGAGATAGCTGGGTAAAAAAATCCCAGCCTCAGATGCCATTGTGTAATTTCCTATGATAAATAGCTTAGACAAACGCTAATCAAAATTACTTTCTGGTTCTACCTTATTCAGCAAGACGAATGCATGACACGGCCCCGGAGGCTGGGATTTGTTAATTTGCAGATGTCTTTGCTCATGTCTGTCTGACCATGTTCGCAGCCTCCTACTCAGCATGCACATGGTGGGCTAGGACTCTCCACCCTGGTACCCTGGCTTGTTACCTACAGATCTTGTTCTGCAGACCCTGTACCCATGCCATGCCCACTCAGGGAATCAGCCTGTGTCTTTTACCTGCTGTAAAATTGCATTCCAGAAAGCCAAAGGGCTCTTAATGATTTGAAGACAGCGATGCTGATAGTGTACATCACCAGTCTCTCCTTTAGGACCCCCCCCCCAAAACACCCTTCTAGTGGCCTGGTGGACATATGTGGTCAAAAGAGCAGGAAGCAGTGGGAATGAATTTTGTCTTATATTTGGATGGAAAGTTACAAATCTCAAGGAACCAAGTTTGATGAACCACTACTTTCATGGGTTGAAGTATTTCAGAAACAGTCTCTGTAGGGTAACCAGATCCGCTAAGATAAGGTCTCTTCCGTTTTAGGACTTGGCTAACAACATCAGGGGAAAAGGAAAGGCTGATTTCAACCTTGGGAAATGGTGAGAATGTAAACTGGGAATCACAAGCTGAGACCACTGCAAGGACCCTTAGGTGTTCTGTTTGTGTTGCTTTGTGAGAAGTACCAATTAAAACCACCCAAAAGCCACATGTATGAATCTCCACCTGATTGGCCTAAGTTCCCATGGCGTGACCCCCTGATGGCCATTGTATATGGAGGGCTTCTGAGAAGAAAGTGGTGTCCTGGAATGAGAGAGATCCCACAGCGTGGAGTGCCATTTCCCCTCCCAGGTCTTAACCTTTCATAGTGAGACAGACAACCAGGAAAGTAGGAAATTGAAACAAGCTATGTTTAGCCAAATTTTATGTACTGTAATCTCTTTACCATGGTCAAGCAAGGCAGGAATGCTCTAGCGGATCAGATCTGGCACAAATCCATTCCAGAGGAAAGTGATTTACAACTTCCCAGCATTCTTGACTCTTCTCTGAGAGTGAAGTTCAGTGGCCCCCAAATAACATCACTCTGCATCGGCACTCATGAGAATGGTCTTCTAAGGGGTGGTCTTGGGTATAGCTTTTCACCCACAGAAACTCAAGCTCAGACACCACTCCGGAGTCTTGGTAAGGATTAAGCACAGTTCCGATTTTAAAAGGTCGACAATGTGGTGAAACAGGAGCTCAGATGGAGAAGGAAGTCAGGCCCAGGGGTATTTGGTCACCCTTGTCACCAATGAATCTTGAGTCAATTCGGGTTAGCAGTCTTTCCCACTACTCCCAACTCTGAGCCCTGGTGGTATTGGTGAGTCTAGTTTAAAGGCCCTTGCATTTCATACAAGGTCCCTGAGTGACATAAATGGCTTGTGCCCAACTGCTATTTAAAAGGTTGGTGGTTCAAATATATGCAGAAGTGCCATGGAAGAAAGGGCTGGAAATTTGCTTAAGATTACAGCCAAGAAAACCTTATGAAACAGTTCTACATGGCATTGCATGGAGTCTCCATGAGTTTAAACTGACTCAACAGCAGTGGGTTTGGATTTTCTTTTTCTTTTTTTGGTACCTCATGTTTAATATAAAAAGATGCCAATATTCCAAAAGGCCAATGGAATGGGTGGGCCTAAGTGAAGAAAGACACAGGGCAAAGGTTTGAAACTTCAATGGTTAAAATATCTTGATATAAAAATGAGCCATTTAAAATAGACTGAGAGGGCCAAATGCAGCTGACAGGTCTTATAAATAGAGGAGTGAGACACTGAAATTATTTTAAGACAGATGCCTTTTTAAACTGTACTCAGAACACCTATCGGGGCTTCTTGCAGCACAGTTCCTCAAGCAGGAGGCATTTTATCTTCACAACATCTGGAACTGTCAAAGAGGTGAGGCTGCAGACCCCAGCAGATGCAGGCACCTCTGCATAAAAGTGTACCCACAAATCATGACTGTAATCGCAGAACAACGCAAGGATTTTGCAGGCAGCAACAGAGAAAGTGCGACTGTGGCAGGAAGGAAAACATCCTCTAACCACCCCCCACCGCCCCTGTATCTACCATAGTATCAACTCCTTTAAGGAACTTCTATGCACATCTCTGGTGAACATCTATCCAACAACTGCAAGCAAGTTTCTCTCTCAGCTTGAAGGATGCAATTGAAGAGCAAATCTCCCCACCGCCCTTTGGAGTAAAATAATCTCTTTGTCACATAAATTCAAGGGCTTGACATAGTTGGATAAATTTGCAAGTTTCCTCAAAGTCATCTCCATGCTTACTGCTTTGGATTTTCTACTGGTCTTGTTGGGAGAGAAAAGGGAGTCAGAAAGGGGGTGGTCAGGGACAGCCACTTGCTACACAGAAGGGGGCCATTGCTTTCCTGGACGGGCAGAGCATTGTGGTGAAGTCAGGCCTGGTGGAGAATTCTGCATGGCTGAGACTGAATGTTCAGCTGGAGAAGGATCTCCCATTAAAAACTGAAGCAAAATTGGTGACATTTTAATTTTTCTTTTCAGATTCAAAGGCTCTTAAAAACCTATAATTTAGGTCATTTAAAATTTTTATGGGGCAGCGTACTGGAGAGCTGCAGGAGAAGTAAAAACAAGAGGAACCCAACAACAGAGTAAGAATTTCACAGAAATTTTCTAGAAACTATTGGGATAAAGTATTTTTCGTAATAATTATGGTAACAGTAGATAGTTTCAATAAGTTTTACTAAAGAATTTTGAGACCTTGGAGAGTAAATAAAAAATGGAACTGGCTGCTGGAAGCTTTGGAATTTATAAGGACCTCTTTGGGGAGCATCCTAAGGAAGACAGAGCCTTCCAAGGTGAGAGGAAAGCTGGCATTAAAATAAAATCTCCCTGGTCATCACTGTTTAGTTCTGCTTTCACGGCAAGCCACCCCCCGCCCCCCGATCTGTCTCCCAACATGTCCTTCACATTAATTTCTCTGCAAGCTGAGTCGGGTACCTTGGTGTAAGCAATGTGGGCTGCCTGGCCAAGTTACGGCTGTGGAAACGTGGTTATGGGGTGTGCGTGGGTGTGTGTGTGTGTGTGTGTGTACGTATGAAGACTTCAGAGGTCAAATGTATAAACATCTGGTGTCTCCATGAAACCAGCTTTGCCTGCTTGACTAGAAGCAGCAGGAAGCCGCTCACTGCCATGATCAATGATCGTGATCTGCATCCAGGCGCTCCTATGTTTTTGTCTCCCCTCAGCTTCTCAGGAAGAATGAGAAATGGAGCTGCACAACTTCCACCACCCTGTGGTAACTTTATGCCATGACATACACTCCTGTGACTCGGCCTTCTTGGCCGCTCACGTGAGAAATATCACCCAAGGCTCCTGGGAATCACTCTTTCTCTCTCGATTCGGAGGCGTCTATGGAGAAAACTGCAGAGGTGAACTCCAATGTGTATTTTCAGGTTTTGAAAGACCTCAGAACCCACGGTGGCTAGGATTCCTGTTTTCCTGAGAGGACTGTGGTGAGGAAGTTGAGTGGTACAGTAATGGCGGCAAGACAAGGCCCTCCCAGTCCTCACCTCAGCCACAGGGGAAACCTCAGGGCCGGCTCTCAGGAAGGGGCTGGGGCTTGGGAAGGAGCTGGAGACAGCGTCTGCACTGCCTGCCTTTCCTCCCAGCCTGCACATTCCTCAAATGTCCCTCTTCCCCAGCGTGGCCCCCGCCCCCAATTTTATACATAGCAGATGGCTTTCAAACAAATCAAGGAGCAGAAGCTGCAAAAGACTTGGGGGAAAAAAAAAGACAGTAAAACTCATATATTTCTTCAAACGATAAGATGGACTACAGATGTTTGCAGAGGGTACTGCTTACAACTTCAGATCTGACTTAAAAGAAGAGTCCACTTATGTTTAGCGTTGGTCAAGCCCGGTGGCTGTCAGGGTGTGATTGATGGAAGTTGTTTGTGAGATTTTATGTTAGGGGGACATGGCAATTAAAACGCCCTGCCATACCCTGGGAACCCAGGTGCGGGATGCATCATGAACACCCTGGTGCCACCTTTAGCCAGGTGAGCACGACACAGACCATCTAGGTCCCTCCATCAGCTTCGTCAGTCCTCACCCGGTCTACCTTCTTGCTCTTCCTCTTCACAGCGCTTGGTTCTGGCCACTACCCTATTCCTACCTGACACCTGCAGTCAGATTCATATCAAACTAAGCTTGACAAAGTTGCTAAAAGAGAAACAGTTGTCTGTGGCTGGACCTAGATTACGTATAGAAAACAGCTGCTTGTTAGGCCCGTTTTTAGCAACGAAGACAAGAAACAATGCAAAGGGTTTAAAAATGCACATTAAGGAGCTATTTGGAGGACCAGTAGAGGCCTGTAATTACTGTAGCAGTAAGTATTTGTTTTTATTAAAAGCTGCTTTTTCTCAGTCTCGTTGTAACTTGGTCATAAATATTTACAACAAATTGAAACTGGAGTACAAGGCATGAGTTCAGTGATGCTCCTCATCCTGTCTGTTTGCTTTCCAAGGTTGATGCTTAACAATTCAAAGAGTGAGAAGTATTTGGAGGTGCATGCCCCCTTGGAAACACAGCCAATGTACCCATCTGTGAGGATGCAGACATGAAGCCCCTCAGCACATATGCAACAGCTTTTCTTGGATGGCAGTGGCATGTGTTTGAGGTGAAGGTCACAGCATCGCAGGCAGGAGCAGAGTGAAGAGGTCCCAGCTGTCCTCTAGCCTCTGGAGCAGAAACCTAGGGAGTCTGAACTTCCCACAGCTCAGGTGGGAGCCCCTTAGAACAGTCCCAAGAAGAAGTCATTGAATGACTTTGTTTTTAAATAAAGGGACAATTCCTCAGGACTTGGGTGTTTCCACAGGAACCTCCAACCTTGGAGAACAGCCGTTCTCCATCTCTGTGAGGAAATGGGCTGCCTTTATGCAACATGAGAGATACAAGTTACACAAGAAGAAGTATGGCGAAACGTGTGGGTCTTGGATGGAAGACCAGGAAAGTGAAGGAATGGCTCTCAGAGAGGATGTGATTATTCTCAGAGGCTGGTGGTGGATGGATGATATGGCTTTCTGAGATCTTTCCTTTATCACTTTGGAAATAGCAAGCTCTGGCCTCTCTATGCAAACCCTGGTGGCATAGTGGTTAAGTGCTGTGGCTGCTAACCAAACGGTCAGCAGTTCAAATCCAACTTGTGCTCCTTAGAAATTATGGGTGCAGTTCTACTCTATCCTATAGGATCAGTATGAGTTGGAATTCGCTCAAAGGTAGTGGATTTTTTTTTTTTTTTTTTTTTTGATTCTTCACAACACCCTGCCACAAGGTATGCTGGTGAGTGTATTAATACAGATGCCTCTCAGAATTGGAGTTCCCATCTCGACTTCCCTCATCTCCCTCCTTTGATTGAGTTAGTTGTGGCCATTGTTCTCCTTTTTGACTCTCCCCCCACCCTGCCCATTATTTCTTCCCTGTGTGTAGGAATCTCCGGCGCTGTTAATCAGAGTGGGAGGCAGAGCCTTCTTCCCAGTATCAAGCTGAAGGTTAGGTCCTCCCTCCCTTCCTCCCCTTGCACACTGGGTCATTGAGTCCTTAGCTAAAGCTGATGCTCATCTTCTCAGCTTTATTCTGGTGCTGTGGCCATGGGAGGAGTGTTCCAGTTAAAGGACCTGTACCACGCAGTTTGAGTCCTCCAACTTGATTCTGCGGAGGTGGTAACAGACAGGCAAATAACCATTCAATGCTGGTATCATAGGTTAAATTGTGCTCCCCAAAAATGTATGTAGGCAATTTGGTAAGTGGACCACAATTCCCAGTATTGTGCAATTGTCCTCCGTTTTGTGATTTTCCTGTACTGTAAATCCTACTTTCTGTCTGTGGTTAATAGAGCAAGATTGGATTATGTTAAAGAGGAATAGCATGGAACTATTTTAATATCCTTGCTAAGATCACCTCCCTGATCCGAAGTAAAGGGATTTTCCCTGGGATGTGACTCTTTTCTATGAGATGCAAGGAAAGGGAAGCAAGCAGAGAATTGGAGACCTCTTGCTATCAAAAAAGCAATGCCAGAAACAGAGCATGTCCTTTGGACTTGAGATTCCTGTGTTGAGATGCTTCCAGACCAAAGGAAGACGGATACAGCACGAGGACCTTCCTCTAGAACCAATAGAGAGGGAAAGACTTCCCCTGAAGTTGATGCCGTGTAGCCCCTGGAGTGTAAGGGAGTGAATTTCTCCTTGTTAAAAGCATCCCCTTGTGGCATTTCTGTTATAGCAGCACTAGGTGACTAAGACAGCTGAGCTCAGGTTGAATAGCAGGTGCATGTAGGGCAGTAATCCCATTAGCCTACTCTGGGCACACTGACCACACCACAAAGGACCGGGCAGGCCTTCAAAGGGGGTGTGGCTCTCCTATTAAATCTGTGGGGCCTCATGACACGGAATCTCTGCCTTCTGACTGAGCTAAACCCATATCTTAGCTTAGTGATCTCAGGCCAGACTCAATCTTCTGTGTACTTCAGTTTCTTCATCTTCAGGATAGGAAATTATGAAAACATAACAGGATTGCTGTGAGGAATAGAAAAAGAGATTGCATCAGCACAGTGCTTAGCACATACTAGGTGCTCAATAAATTGTTAGTTTCTTGCTGTCTGGAGAGAAAGCCAGCAAAAGGGATAAACAAATGGCTGCAAGCTAGAACCATCGTGGACTACACGGAGGCAGCCGACATACTTATCAACAATAATACTAAAAATAGAAAATAGCTGTCATTTGTTGAGTCCCTACTATGTGACAAATTGTTAAGCTCTGCTAACTGAAAAGTTGCTACTATGTGACAAATTAAGCTCTGCTAACTGAAAAGTTGCTACTATGTGACAAATTGTTAAGCTCTGCTAACTGAAAAGTTGATGATTTGAACCAACCAAGAGCTCTGTGGCAGAAAAGACCTGGCAATTTGCTTTCATAAAGATTTACAGCCTAGGAAATGTAGAATAGGGCCGTTCTACTCTGTCCTATAGGATTGGTATGAGCTAGAAATGACATGATGGTGTGCCTTAGTGACAACAATAATGTGACAAGCATCCACAATAGCATAATAAGCATTACCGCTACCATTTTACAGATGATAAAATGAAAGCTGAGAATAGATAAATATCTTAGTCACCTAGTGCTGCTGTAACAGAAATGTCACAAGTGGGTGGCCTTAAAGAAGAGAAATTTATGTTATCACTGTTGTGGATGTTGAAAGTCCCAATCAGGGTCTCAGCTTTGCTAATACCTTCTGTGAGCCCTGTTTCTTAGTTTCTGATGTCTTCTGGCAATTACTAATGATCCTTTACATTCGTAACTATACCTTGGTGTGTGTCTCTGCTTTGGTCTTTTTATAACTCATAAGTGACTAGGTTTAGGACACACCTTGCACTGGTATGACCTCATTCGCATGAAAGACCATAGGTATAAAGGTCAGGAACTCAACCAACACTTACTTTGGGGGACGTGATTCAATCCGTGGAAACCCTGGTGGTGTAGTGGTTAAGTGCTGCATCTGCTAACCAACAAGTCAGCAGTTTGAATCCACCAGGTGCTCTTTGGAGACTCTATAGAGCAGTTCTATTCTGTTCTATAGAGTTGTTACAAGTTGGAATTGACTTGGTGGCACTGTGTTTTGTTCTTTGTTTGAATTCAATCCGTAGCGATAAGTACCTTGTCCAAACTCACATTACATGATAGAGTTGAGATTCATATGGCCTGCTTGCTATCAAAGTTAGGGTGACTAGCTCTCCCTGTTTACCTAGGATGGAGAAGTCTCCTAGAATATGGACTGTCTGTTCTGATTTTGCATTAAAGCGGAGAGTTAGTAAAACTGGAAGTTCATATTTTTCCCTGTGGTGGATAAAGAATAATCATTTTCTTACCTCCAAAGCCCACTAGAATAGAAAGACAGCCAGGAAATACATGAGGAACAAATAGTAGAACCAGAGGAACCAACTCAGTTGTTCTGTTGCGACAGCTGATCAGTGATGCAGTCAGTCCAGGCAACAAAGATGCCTTTGGAATGTGTCATTGCTTCTGCCTTTAACCCTTGCAAATCTTTTTTTGGCTTCAACTAATAATAAATAGTGAGCACTTTCTTAAGTATAGGTATATTGTGGGCAGAGGGAGCTGGAAGGAACAAGGTGGTGTCTGGACTCTGTGGGCAGAAAAGGAGCCTGTTGTGTTAGGAAAACGAGCTTCCTTTATCTATTACAGGGACAACTGTTAACCTCAGTTTCACTAACTCTCCACTGCCACTCAATAATCACACAGTTGATGTGGGGTCTGTTCTGACTCACGGTGATCCCACATGTGTCAGAGTAGAACTGTGCTCCATAGGGTTTTCAGTGGTTGAGTTTTCAAAAGTAGGTTGCCAGGTCTTTCTTCAGAGGTATTCTGGGTGGACTTGAACCTCCAGAGTTTGATTAACGGTCACCAGCCAGAAACTCTACCACCCAATGTGATGTTGTAGGTAGGTGCCTCTGAGTCAGTTCCACCTCATAGTGACACTATGTGCAACAGAACAAAACACCGCCCAGTCTTGCTCCACGTCCACGGCTGTTTTTATGCTCAAGCTCATTGCTGTAGCCGCTGTGTCAGTCCGTCTCACAGAGAGGCGTCCTCCACTTTTGTTAACCCTTCACTCTACTAAGCATGATGCCCTTCATCAGGGACTGATCCTTCATGACAGCATGTCCAAGTGTGTAAGATGCCATCTTGCTATCTTTGCTTCCAAGGAGCACTCTGGCTGTACTTCTTCCAGAATAAACCTGTTTGTTATTTTTGGTGGTCCATGGTACATTCAGTGTTCTTCAACACCACAATTCAAAGACACCCATTCTTCTTCTGTTCATTTTCCAGCTTTTGCATGCATATGATGTGATTGAAAATACCATGCTGGGGTCAGATACACTTTAGTCTTCAAGGTGATATTTTTACTTTTCATATCACCCAATAGATCCTGCCATTAATTCAAAATCAGCAACAAGTATGCAGTAATGGTGTTGTCTGTGAGGATCCAAGGTCATTTCAGGTTAACAACAGCAAAGAAGCTACTAGTATTTATGGAACCTCTGTTTCCTTTGCTACAAACTTTTTATAGTCATTAATTTGAATGCTTAGAACAAGCCTTCAAAGTTGGTATTAATAATCTCATTTTGAAATGTGGAAACCGAGACAGAGGGAAGTCAAGCAGGTTTTCCAGGGTCTCTTATGTGAAACTGACAAATCTGAGCTTCAAAACAGTTTCTCTGTGTCAGAGCCTGGGCCAGACAACAGAAAGACAGGCATCCAAGGGCCACAGCTCTGGTGATGAACTAATTGTATTCTGTCAACATTCATGCAGTTCTGGTACATTCCAACCTTGGAGGGGGTGGTCACTGAAATTGTCCTTAAAGAGTTCAGGTGAATTTTTGCATTCCCCACCAGCCTCTTGGCATTGGGAAAATCGGCTGCAAAGGACCTCTTTAAAGTACTGAAAGGTAAAGATGTCACCTTGAAGACTAAGGTGTGCCTGACCCAAGCCACAGTATTTTCAATTGCGTCATATGCATCTGAAAGCTGCACAATGAGAAAGGAAGGCTGAAGAAGAACTAACACCTCTGAACCGTGGTGCTGGAGAAGAACACTGAATGTACCATGGACTGCCAAAAGAACAAACAGATTTGTTCTGGAAGAAGCACAAGAAGAGTTTTCTTTGGAAGCAATGATGGCAAGACTGTGTCTTACATACTTTGAGCATGTAAGGAGGGATCAGCCCCTGGAGAAGGACATCATGCTTAGCAGAGTGGAGGGTTGGTGAAAAAGAAGACCTTTGACAAGAAAGATTGACACAATGGCAGCAAAGATGAGCTTAAGCATAAAAACAATAGTGGATATGGTGCAAAACTGGGCAGTGTTTTGTTCTGTTGTGCATAGGGTTGCTATGAGTTGGAACTGACTCAACAACACGTAACAACATCACAACAGTTCCATGGTAACTGCCTTGTATTCTTCTTACTTCTGTGCATTTGCAGATACTGTGCTCTGCTGGGAAGTTCTTTCTTCCTTTGACTGTATGGATATTGGACCCATTAGTTAAGACTCACCGCCTACATGGAAAAGGCTTTCCCACCCCACTCCTAATCTGGTTGAGGTTCCCTTCTCTGGACTCTTTCTGCTCCATATGGGCTCTGACCCCAGCACTGATTATTTTATAATATGCTGGTGACTTTTCTGTGGCTCCTTCCTATCTCCATCTCCAGATTAGCCCTTGGAGGATAGTTGACATGGTTTGCTGAATGAATAAGTGACAGAGGCCAGAGTGTTGCCAGAGCTCTGGCTAGTTGCATGACTCTCCATCCCCACTGATGGGGTCTAATGGGTCCTCCTCAGCATTTTCATGTTTGCACTGGACTGAATTTCCTGTATTCCCTGTAAATCATCCCTTATGGTCTTCAGAGGGAGGCTCTATTTGGTGCAGTTTTGTTTTCACCAGTTAATGTCAAGACTATATGTTGTCCTTGGTGTGTTCTGAATTAATGGTGGTGATTGTTGGAGAAGGGAGAGGCAAAGGAACCACCATAGCTTATAGAAGGTGGCTGCCATCTAGTTTTATCAGTCTCTTGGGTTTTCATTAAGGACATCAAAGGCCAAGGAGAGGGCAATGGTTCATTGGTAGAAATCTTGCCTTCCGTATAGGAGACCTGGTTCAGTTCCCAGCCAAAACATCTCATGTGCAGCCTCTACCCATCTGTTAGTCAAAGCTTGTATGTTACTGTGATGCTCAACAAGTTTCAGTGGAGCTTCCAGACTAAGATTAGGAAGAAGGGTCTTGTGATCACTTCCAGAAAATCAGCCAGTGAAAACCCTACAGATCGCAATGGTCTAAACCTGATGTGCGTGGGGCTGGCATGAGTTGGGGCTGGCATGAGTTGGGGCTGGCATGAGTTGGGGTTGTTGTAAGTTAGGGTTGACTAGAGAGTAGATAACAATAACAAGGCCAAAGATAGCTTAGGTTCGCATTTAGCTAGAAAAAAAATATTTTTCACAATATAGATGCGAAGATAGAGTCAGGTTCTATAAATCTGTGTTGTGATTCAGGAGGAGCCTGATCTAAAGTGAGCAATGCATTCAGCATCATTTCTGTTTGACGTTTCATTTGCCGGCCTGAGGGGCACCTCTGGTTCAGGGTTGGAGGAGTTCGAAGCCTGGCCTCTTGGCACATTCAGCTGACAGGTGCTGTTGAGAGCGTAATCCTTTGGCCTGGACACCTGTAGGATGGCTGTGATGATAAGTCCTTCCTGCTTGGCTTGCCTTGTAGAGTGGGTATGTGTCTTGAACAAGGCTCAGGCACACTCTTCAAATATAAAAGAACATATTCTCATTGTAACAGTTAAACGTGAGGCTGAAAAGCCTCAGAAACTTCAAACTAAGACCAGCAGAAGGGCAGTTCACAAAGTTGGTCATTGTTCTTTCTGGGTTGCAGGCTGCCCTAGTGCTGAGTCTGTACTTTTGACATGTGTCTCCAGGAAGGACTAAGCCCATAGCCAGGGCTGGTGTGAACCACTGGAAAATGATGTAATTAATCCTATAGTTTCTGTTTCAATTGCAAGAGCTAAATGTTGGGTGTTTGTTAGACTTTGAATCTATATCAGGAATATTCCCTTGTGAAAGCGCTGCTTGAATTTGGCTTGCTGATGTAGGCAATGTAAATATGATTTAATTGATTAGCCAAGTGCCGTCTAGGCATTAATGACTGATAATCAAGGCATAATCTGATAGCTGGAAAAATCTCACCAAACAAGCAGGTTGCATTTAGCTTATACATGGATAGAAGGCCTTGCTTCGGCTGATCATTTCCTGTTGTCTGTGGGCAGTAGCCTGACTGCAGCAAAGGTTGCTGTAATTCCCTTTTGCAATGTGAGTTAAATGTAAATTGAAATACATAGTGTTATAGTACTTAGAATCCATTATTATTGCCCTTTTATCTACTGAAAAGCCTGAGCTTTATCAATATGAAAGCAGTTTTAATCTCTGTCCTGAAGGTCATCAGTGGAGGAGCCCTCTTCTCTGGACAGTGGAGGTAGTCTACTTGAACAAGTTTTACTGGCTTTAAAAATCCCAGTCTTCCATTGCACAAACCTTTCTTTGAATATCAAAAACTTCCCTCTGCTGCTAACACTTGGGAACAATGTAATAAGTAACTTCCAATTAGAGTTTTCCAAATGTGGCAAAAATTGTAATGAATGAACAAGTAAAGACCACATAA
The DNA here is from genome assembly GCA_028571685.1 of Heterohyrax brucei. NCBI lineage: Eukaryota > Metazoa > Chordata > Mammalia > Hyracoidea > Procaviidae > Heterohyrax > Heterohyrax brucei. The sequence continues at coordinate 23,255,708 of CM053146.1, forward strand.
TGGAAGCCTATTAGCCAAGTGAATATGCTCTTTTAAGTCAAATTTCTATACCACTTTTGTATTATCTCCCATCAGAAGAAAACGTGCAATTACCAATTTTATCTTATCTTGGGCTTATTATTAAACAGTAGTAAAGGAAACTTCATTCCAGAAGCCATAATGTGATTTTTGATTAATAGGGGGTTCTTATGTGACAAGAATATTTCTTCTAGGCAAAGCATGTGCTAGGATTTCTGCCTGCATCTGCTTAAAACTGGTAGGTACATCTCAGGCAGAACAACCACTCAATAAAAGGACACATGTTTCTACACGGGGTCAGATTCTTAAGCCACTCCAAAGCCGGGGTAGGGGAGAAGTTGATGTGAACTTTGCAGACACCAACTCTAGTTAGTTAGGCCCGAGTCAGGCCCAGTTATAATATTGGGTCCCTGGTGGCACAGTGGTCAAGTGCCGCTAAGAAAAAGGCTGGCAGTTTGAATCCTCCAGCTGGTCCTCAGAAACTATAGAGCAGTTCTCTGTCCTTCCTCTAGGGTTGCTGTGAGTTGGAATCAACTTGATAACAGGGGGTTTGTTCTTTTTAATTATAACATTAAACATGACATTAATTCATCTGCAAGAGGTGAGATGAGCCAACTCTAAGCTCAAGGTCTCTTGTCATTTCTTCCAGCCTCCCTTGGAAGCCTTAGCACTGAAGCAGTCCTGTTTTTATCTCCCGAGGAACCTTGTGCTAATCCAGATACCTTACAATGGGTATCTGTGAATTCAGCGACCCAAATGCCAACACTCTTTCCAACCATTCACCACGTGTGGGCACGATTGGAATTGAATTGCAGTCCTTCACCCCAGCTTTTCCTGGAGTGGTGTTCTCAGGAAGATTACTTGGGGGAACATACCCCTTAGCTGTGAACAGCCCGTGTTTATGCCTGCAATCTAGGGAAGGATTAGGCAAGGACAAGGACAGGGCTGTCCCAGTTGGGGGCTGATGCACAGAGCCCAGTTTTGAGGACTTGCCTGTATGGTACCATCTGGATCTGATTCTGCTCTTGTCAGCGCATGATACTGAGCAAGCATCCCAACTGTCTCAAACTCAGTTTTCTCTTCAGAAAGCAAGGACACTGACTGCTTAGTTGCTTACTGTATGGGCGGAGAGACAACGTTCTTAACACAGAAGCAAAAATATAATGATTGGTGCAGGGGACCCTGATTGCATCCTTCCAGTCCTCAGTATATGTGTGAGCTCCACAGGGGACCTGGGTGTAGAGAAATCATGCCATTGACTGGGTGAGTTAATTCTCTAGAGATCACCATTTAAAATTGATTTTTTTATTTTTTGCAATTTGGCAGAATGACTCAAATACCTAAAACTGCAAATATCTTTGGCAATAGGTTTTCCTTCTAGAAATTTATCATAAGAGGATGTAATTGAGCAAATGTGAAAGTTATATGTGTAAGACTCTTCAGTGAAGCATTGTTTACAAGAACAAAAAATTGGAATGAAATCCTTTGTCTAATCGTAGTTAGGGTAAGAGCTGCTGGTCAAGTATATTGCAGTGTATCTGTACTGGGGTATACTGTAAGCCATTGAAAAATAATACTATATAGGTATCTCTAATGTTATATAAAAAGGGTTATAATAAAGTAAGTGGAAAAGAAGATTATAAAACAATATGTAGCTTATGATTCTGTTTTTTAAAAAAAGATGAGATAATATGCCAAAAAATAACCAGTTACCGTGGAATTGATTCTGATTCATGACAGCTCCTCCATGTGTGTCAGTGCAGAACTGTGCTCCACCAAGTTTTCAAGAGCTGATGTTTTGGAAGTAGATCACCAGGGCTTTCTTCCGAGGTGCCTCTGGGTTCTTGCAAACCTCTAATCATGCAGTTAGTAGCTGTGTGTGTTAACCTTTTGTACCACCCAGGGATACCACCAAAGTGAAAAACATCAGTTATTTTACAGTAGGAGAATATGAATTATTTTATACTCTTTCTCTACTTGTTCTATATTCTGATTTTAATAACCAATGTGCACATGTGTAATTTAAAAAACATTTTAAAATGTTGTCTTGTATTGTCCTTCTTTTAAATAAACTCTTTAGAACACTAATGCCCCCAGCTGTTACCCAGCCTTGCCTTCAGCTAAGCAGGAATCTGTGTGGCAGGACTTCAGGGACCTGAAATCCTTTCTGATTGTGAGGATGGCCCAGGACTGTTCTGATCTGTTATATACAGGGTTGCTATGAGTCAGAATCAGCAGCATGACAATGACAACAACAAAGAGATTTTTTTTTTGATCACCTGTTCCTTCCCCCGATGTCCCATTGCAGCACACATTCCAGGCTGACACGCAATGCCCTTGGGTCAAGAGGGACACTTCTCATTGCTGTTTTAAGTCCCCAACTTGTTAGTTGGACTGAGGGCCTAGGGATGGTCTGGCTACCCAAAGTCACCTTGTGGTCAGGGGTTATTTGTGTCTGGGACAAGATATGATGAGGACAGACAGTGGGAGATGAGAGGCCTGGGAAGAGGAGGAGGAGGAAGAAGAAGAAGAAGCCAAAGGCAGCCTCAGAGCCTGAGGGTGGGGCTCCATGACACCATGGTTTCTATCTAGCTTCGCCATTGCAATCTCTGAGAAACGGAAGATGCCTCAGCCCAAGGAGGGTGAGGAGGTCCTAGGTTGTATACCAAAGACCAGTTCCCTCCATGAACCCCTTAGTGGCATTGTCTACCCTCCATCTATGCACAGTGCTTGGAAGGAGAAGGGATAAATACAGTTAAGGTCTCCCAGGGGCCAGGAGTAATTGACTTCTTCCTCTGCAGTGTTTCCTTTTTAGGGCAGAATGCTATAACTGGAAGGCCACAAACGCTAGCCTGTGAAGAAAAGGGCACCAAAGAATGGACACTTTTGGTCTCTGGGTGTTGAGCCTTGTCATTAACTCATTGGTCTGTGGTTTGGCTGAATCTGGCTCCTATAAGTCCTGCTGAATACAGCACAAGACACTGCCCTGCTCAAGGACTCTCTGTAGCTCCTCATTGCCTGTCAGACAGAGTCTCAGTACTGAAGTCCAAATACTTTCCCTGGTAACCTGACTGCTGTAGCATTGCCTATCCCTTCATCAGAAACCCTGGTGACATGGGGGTTAAGTGCTGCAGCTGCTAACCAAAAACTCAGCGGTCTGAATTCACCAGGCACTTTTTACAAAATCTATTGGGTAGCTCTACTCTGTCTACAGAGTCCCTGTGAGTCTGAATTGATTTGACCTCAGTGGGCTTTTTTTTTGTTGTTGTACCCCTTCATTACTCATGCTTACCCTCAAAAACCAAAAAACTCAAACTAGTTTCTGTCAAGTGGATTCCAACTCACAGCAACTCCGTGTGTGTCATAGCAGAAATGTGGTCTGCAGGGTTAAGGAGCGTCTGGATGGACTTGAATATCCAACCTTTGGGTTAGCAGTAAGTTTCTTAGCCATTTGTGCTAACTAGGGACCCCATGCTTCCACTCAGCTTACCCGGAGATTGAGCACATGCTGTTCCCTTTGCATGGAAGTCCTTCCTTTTTCTCCACGAGCTGAGTGCTTATTCATCTCTCAAGAACCAATTGAAATTTTCTGTCAAGCTTTCCCTGGCTAATTATATCTCATCAAAATCATTCCTATGTGTTTTACAAGCAACTGAGTTAATTAGTTACAATGAGGAAGAGACAAAGAAATGAATGGATTGAGGTATTTCTCGTTTGAGTTTCCAGGCTGGGCACAACCTCAACATATAAACCCAATCCTCCTAATTGTTCTTTAACTTTTTTCTTCTCTTTTTTAATGATGCTTTTATTTTATTTGAAATTGGGTAATACAGTCACAAGGTTCAAAATATAGTGTAAATGTAAACTAATCAAATACAGTCAGTGGGAAGTTGATCTTCCACTTTACTCTGTAGAGCTACCCTCTAGTTCTCCTACCCACTGATAACCAATGTTACCAGTGTCTTGGAAACCATGGTGGCATAGTGGTTAAGTACTACAGCCTCTAACCAAAAGTTTGGGAGTTCGAATCCACCGGGTGCTCCTTGGAAACTATGGGGAAGTTCTACTCTGTCTTATAGGGTTCCTGTGAGCCAGAATTGACTTGACAGCAACAAGTTTACCTGTGTCTTGTAAATCCATCTCTTCATGTCAAAGCAAATGCACAAAGCACACAGAGACTGTCTTTAACAAATGGGGCCATATCGTATGGCCTTCATTGCATTTTGCTTTTTTCACATAAAAAATATTCTACAAATTGGTTGATGGAATCAGTTCACAAAGAAGTTATTATTATTATTATTGTTTCCCTCTATTGTTTCTAGGATTCTTTTGAATCTGTGTATCCTATCCTTTCTAAGCCATTTTGTACTGATGGACATTTAGGTGGTTTCCAGCCTTTTGCTCTTACAAACCATGTTGCAATAAATAACCTTCTGTGTTGTCATTTCCCAGAACTACATGAATGTGAGTATATTTGTAGGACAAATTCCTAGAAGTGGGATTGCTGGGTTAAAAGTATGTGAGTTTTTAATTTAGGTATATATCCCTATATTGCTCCTCATGAGAACTGTAATACTTTATACTCCTCTCAGCAAGTTCAATGTGATTTGTTAATATTCACCTTTGAACACAGTGTGTGAGCCACAGAGAATGTGTCTGCAAACCAGATTTTCTTTAAAGGGAGCCAGTTTGTAAACTCTATTCTGATGTGTCCTGAAGCTTGTAGTGGACAAGTGGGTCTGCCATGCACAACATCCCGAAATAGTTGCCATTGAGTCAAGCCCATTTCGTGGAGGCCTCATGTGTGTCTGAACAGAACCACCCTTGTTAGAGTTTTCAACGGTTCATTTTTCAGAAGTAGATTGCCAGGCCTTTCTCCTGAGGTGCTTCTGGGTGGGCTTGAACTTCCAATCTTTTGGTTAGCAGATGAGCATATTAACCACATGCACCATTCAGGGACTCCTTATCTTCAGGAAAGCTCTGGAGTCCATTTCTTGCTGATAACTCTCCTTCCCTCTAGAGACAGGCACCTGGCCAGTCTTGACCACAGAGGCAACTACTTCAGAGCTGGCTGTGTAAGCAAGCTGCATCAACTAGAGGCCCACCTAAGATTTCAACTGGAACTGTCACTAGATGAATCCCTCTTGCTCTACAGGGACCACAGCTGTGAGCATACCAAAAACCAAAATCCAAAGCATGGCCAGCCAGTTGAGTCCAACCCATAGCAACCCTATAGAACAGAGTAGAACTGCTCTACAGGGTTTCCAAGGAATACCTAGTGTATTTGAACTGCTGACCTTTTGTCTAGTGGATGTAACACTTACCCACTATACCACTAGAGTTTCCAACAATGAGCATGGGGCTAAATAATTTACTAGTTATTTCATACAATGAATTAACTAAAAACCACAATTAACCAAAGCCCACAATGTGGGCTCAGGGCCACCAGTGGCCAGTAGGGGATTACATGCAGCAAGTCTTTCTGGAAAGAACAGCCAGCAGAACTCGCAGAGCAGACTAGTGGAGGAAAGGCAGACTCCCAGTAATATCCTTCAGGGCCTCCGTTCAGTACTGCCTGAAGTTAATCTACTCTGAACCTCCAGGTTATGTGACCTAATAAATTTCCTTTAGGGCTTAATTTCTGTCATCTGCAATGGAAAGAATCCCGATGATTGGAGTGCTTTACATGCATGATTTCATTTAATTCTGATAACAAACCTTATACAATAGGAATTTTTGTTTTCCGTTTTGGAGATGAGAGAACTGATGCTCAACAAGTCTAAGAATTTTTCCAAAGCTCATAAAACCAATAAATAACAGAATTGGACTTAAATTCATGTTGTCTTATTCCAATGTCTCAAATTTTTTTTCTGCACTGCCTCCAACAGTTCCAGCTTTGTTGCCTTAATGCATTCCTTTTACTCCTTTCACATTCTGGCTTCCGTTTATGGCCATCTACCCAAGCCATATATTTAACACTATCAAAGGGCAAGTTAAAGCAGCCCAGTTAGCAGGGGGACAGGAAGGTTGGGGGAAACAAATTCATATCTTTTTATGTAAGGTCACCTGTCAAGATGTGGGTAGGAATGGATATCACGTAGCTTCCCCCTTGAATTGGGGGCAGATGGAGAAACAACTGGAGAGAATGCGGTGAGCATGGGGCTATGGAGGAGCTTGCTCTCTTAGCTGTCAATTCTGGGCCCAAGTCCTGCTTCTGTTGCTGTAGGAGAGTTGCTCTGAGACTTACAGCACCCAGTTCAGTGGTGCCCACTTTCTGTCAGCAGGCACCGTAACAGTCACCACTGAAACACAGAGAAACAAATTCGTGCCCTCGCCACGTGACTGGGGGTAAGGCTGTTGTGGCTGGGGGTTTGTCATATTGTGGCGGCTTTTGTGTTGCTATGATGCTAGAAACTATTTCACCAGTATTTTAAATACCAGCAGGGTCACCCAAGATGGACAGGTTTTAGTAAAGCTTCCAGGCTAAGACAAACTACCCGGCAATGTATTTCTGAAAAGGAACCAATTAAACCCTATGGATCACCACAGAATATAGTCTCCTATAGTTATGGAAGATGAGCCCTCTAGGCTGTAAGGTGCTCAAAATACACTGCATCTGAAACAATGGACTTGAGCATACTAGTGATGACGAAGGTGGCATAGGACCGGGCAACATTTTGCTCTTTTGCACATGAGGTCACCAGGAGTTGGAGGCAACTTGACAGTCACTAATGACAATAAAAGATGAAGGTTTAATAAACCAATCAACAGTGTTGACCACAGTATATGCAGTTTTGATCTAACAGATTTACTTCCACAAGTAAATAATTAGTTGTGTATACAAGGATTTTTATCAGCATGATATGTATAAGAAAAAAAAAATCAGTGATGAGCATACCCAAAACCCAAACCCAAACCCAAACCACTGCCAGCCAGTTGAGTCCAACCCATAATAACTCTATAGAACAGAGCAGAACTGCTCTACAGAGTTTCCAAGGAATACATGGTGGATTTGAACTGCTGACCTTTTGTTTAGCTGATGTAGCACTTACCCATTATGCCACCAGAGTTTCCAACAATGAGCATGGGGCTAAATAATTTACTAGTTATTTCATACAATGAATTAACCAAAATCCACTGATGCTGACTTCACTCCAACTTGAAGTGACCCTATGAAACAGAGTAAAACTGCCTTACTGAGTTTCCAAGGAGTGCCTGTGGATTTGCTTACCCTTTGGGTGGTGGACGTAACTTTTAACTACTGTACCACCAAGCTGTCCCACAATGAATTACAACACAGTAATTGACAGCATTGATGTAGAAGTGTTTTTACTCATATAAAAACGTGGTGAAGATATGTCCAGCGAAAAACAAGAATTCTAATCAATAAACACAATATAATTCTATTTTTTAAGGAGCCCTGTTGGCACAGTGATTATATACCTGGCTGCTGACTGTAAGGTCAGAGATTTGAACCTACCAGCTGCTCCACAGAGAAAGACCCAGTAGCCTGCTTCCATAAAGATTTACAGCCTTGCAAACCTTATGGGCAGTTCTACTCTGTCATATAGAGTTGCTATGGGTCAGGATCAACTGGACAGCAAAGGGGTTTAACCCTATTTTTGAAAAAAAGAAAAGTGTGTATGTCTCTTAGTGTTTGAATATGTTTATCACATCAGATCATTTCTTTGAAAAAATATCGAGAAGAAATGTGTCAAATTTTAAACAATGACTGTCTCTGGGTAATAGGATTATCCATGATAACAAAGTATTGCCTTTTTTCCCTCTTACCAGTACTTTCTATTTTATAATACTAAAAAAATTAAAATTAAAATTAAAAAAAATTCAAACTCATTGCCGTCAAATTGATTCCTACTCATTGCAACCCTGTAGGACAGAGTAGCACTGTGCCATAGGGTTTCCAAGAAGCACCTGGTGGATTCCAACTTCCGACTTTTATATCTCTTGACCTCTTGACCACTGCACTGCCACTGTTATATAGTGTTTTTTAAAATTACCTGTATAATGGATAATACATGTTTAATAATAATAATAAACATATAGTCATTCTATTTGCTTGAGATGGTGTAGGAAATGCTCCAGTATTGAGTTGGGGTTTGGACGAGAATTTGGCTTTTTCTTTTGACGGTCTGGTGAGCCCCAGAATGACTCTGCAGCACCTGAGTGATTTCTAGGGTTGGAACATGGCCAATTTTCATGCCACTCTGATGCACGTCAGCTTTACTTACATCTGTTTGCACAGACTCCCTCTTATGAAAATACGGGGGAGAAATAGCATCTATGGTGAACACAGCTCCTTCCTGTTTGTTCCTAAACAACATGGATTCTGCTCATGCTCCCTCAGGGTAATTTCTCTTCAACCCTTCTGTTGTGTTCCAGCCAAGGCTGGATATTCATTTGATGTTTGTGAATGGAAAAGGACGACAAATCCAATGCAAACTTTGCAGTTTTTTAGATTTAAAGTAAAAGTGAGTGATGAGTCTGCCAGTGCTGATATCAAATTCATAGAAACGCATTCCAGAGTATTTTCATTAGGGCAAACCGTGTGAACTTGCCAGTATTTTAGCACTTTTAAATTGGCAGTTTACATAAGCCAGGTGAAGCCTTTTGGAACTAAATGAGGGAGTTAGAGAACATCTTATGGGACTAAGTTTTGTTTGCTTCCTTATTTCAAAAAGGTTTTAAGGCTCAAAAAAAGCAAAAGCAAAAACAAAAACAACTGCCCTGAAAGCTACTGAAATAGACTACCTGTAAGTTTAAAACATCGTTCTGTCCTTCCCACTGTCCTCTGACTCAGCTCCCTGATAGCCCGCTCACTTACCATTCATATTAGTTCAGAAGGAGATCCTCAAACCCTAAGGAAATTTCCTGGGAATGGCTGATAGTCCTTCCCACCTGCCTGCCCTTGATGCTCAACTGCCAGTTCTCTAATCTCAGCTTTCACTCTTGCCTCAGACTTCCCAAATAAATTGTTTGATTATGGTCTCTGAGGTATCTGGACCAAACCCTCTATTTTAATCATCTGTGGATTAAGGTGCTCCTCTGTCTCACAGCACATCATATGATACGCTAGTGAAGACTGTGCCAATATGGCCCCGTGGAACACCAATCCCATTTGAGTTATGTCATTGATTTGTGACTGCTTGCAGGGATGCAGGGGGAGATCCAGACAGATTTGTGGTTCTGGGGCTCTGCAGATCAGCTGGAGATCAGCTAGGACTAAATGTAACTGTATGAATGAGCTTTTTATGGATTGGTACTTAGAGAGAGTTCTGAATAAGAGGAGAATTTAGCAATCATCATCTTCTCAGAGTGGCCTCACTATGGTTGGTGTCACTCAGTGTGGTAGCTCGTGGTGTCACTTCACCACACCCTGACATGGACCTCCTCCTGTACTAGACCGTATAGAATACTTAGTAATTTTTTTTGTACTGTTACTCACAAACTGTAATTTCCTTATATCACTTCTTTTTCATTAATTACTACTTCATTCTCAAACGTTATTCATATATGTTCACACGTACTGATTACCACAAGATTATAACTAAAACACCAGAAAATTTGATGAAAGCTGTAACTATAAATACACTGGTAGCAACAAAAATGACATGCTTTCATGTAACACATGCACCAAAACCATGCAATTTGAAGTGTCATTGTAACTGGTTAATAATGACAGCTCTAACTGTAGCATATTAGAAGTTTCAAAAACTAAATTAGCATAGAACTTCTAGCATTGTAGGTGTATTGATACATGTAAATTGGGCTTATGAAAATGTCTTTGTTGTTATTACTAACTACAGGAATATTTTCACGAGGAATAATAAATTTCTTCCGAAATACTGCACACAAATGTTTTGAGTTATTTCGGCGTCATCCCTTTGACAGTGTCACCTGGTGCTGTCGAAACCCCCTGAATTCCCCTTAGTGATGCCACTGTATCTTCTTATTCACCATTATTGATACGCATAGCTTCTGGGAAGAGGGAGATTTGGGGCTGTATGATTGTGTCTTGCAGGTGGTAGCTGACAGAGCTTGGGTGTGAGTAAGGTATGAGGAGCATTGGAGGAGACCCCCCTAGATGGAAACCCTTGGGTAACTCAAAGAAGTGGTCCTCAACCAAGAAGCTGTTGGCTTGTGTCATGGATTGAATTGTGTTCCCACCAAAATATGTGTAGCCACGTGCCTGGGTCATGATTCTCTGTATTCCATGATTGTCCTCCGTTCTGCGATTTTCCTATGCTGTATGTTAAAGGAGGAGGGTGAGATTGTAAATCTCTTTGTAAGACCACCTCCCTACTCCACTATAAAGGGAGTTTCCCTGGAGTATGGCTTGTCCCACTTTTACTCCTTTTGTCTTACAAGAGTTTATAAAAGGAAAGGTAAGCAAGCAAAGAACTGGGAACCTCACACCATCAGGCAAGCAGCACCGGGAGAAGAGCACATCCTTCAGACCTGAAGTTCCTGCTCCAAGATGCTCCCTGGACACAGACTGATGCAATACTGGTCTTTCCCCCAGAGCCAGCAAAGGGGAAAGCCTTGCCCTGGAATGGACATCCTGTATTTGGACTTGTAGCCTGCCGGACTGTGTAAGAAATAAACTTGCCTTTGTTAAGGCCATTCACTCTGGGGTATTTCTGTTAGAGCAGCATTAGCTGACTGAAACAGCTTGTAAAGGAGCCTTTGTAGTAACCAACTACACAGTCTGCAGAAACTGAGTCAGCCACCTGTCTCAACATCTACAACATACTGGAAAATGAAGATACTGAGGGAAACACAGAGGCTGCCATCGTCGTGATGGGGTCCTAGTGTTAGAGGAGGGAGGCTAGGACAGAGAAGTGGAGAGAGAGATGAAGAAAGAGAGTATAAGTCTTAAAGAGAATGCTGATTGCTGGGAAGAGACAAGTGAAGGTAACAGAGGGATACTGGGTAAGAAGGAAGGAAACAGCACTGGGTGAGCGGGCGGTACATGCTGTGGAGACGCCTGCAGAGGCTAGTGACTCCCCTCCCTCCTTCTAGTCTTCACAGGGTCCGCCCTGATAGATCTGCCTCCTCCTGGAAGACTCAGTGGGAAATGCTGTGCCGTGATTAAGATCTTTTAATTAAGGAAGCCGTTTGCACAGGATGCAACGAGAGGCTGATAGAGTTTGCTCAAATTGGATTTTTTTTTTTTTTGAGGGGGGATTAACTAGAAAAATAAGAAGAAGAACTCATTTCAAAAGGTGCCTGGTGAATGGCATGTGAATTAAATAACCTGGTCTTTTATTCATTTACTACCAGTACATATTTAGTATCACCATTACCACAAGGAAACTTTGGCAGTGTAGTGGTTAAGTGCTATGTCTGCTAACCGAAAAGTCAGCAGTTTGAATCCTCTAGGTGCTCCTTGGAAACTCTATGGAGCAATTCTACTCTGTTCTATAGGGTCACTGTCAGTTGGAATTGCCTTGAAGGCAGTGGGTTTTGGTAGTACTGCAAGGAAACTCTAGCGGTTAAGAGCTAACCAAAAAGTTGGCGGTTCAAATCCACCAGTCTCTCCTTGGAAACTCTACAGGCTGTTCTAGTCTAACCTATAGCATCACTATGAGTTGAAATTCATGGCAATGAGTTTGGCTTACTTTTATTTATTTGTCTATTTTTTGTCCCATAAACTGAAAAAGCTAACCGGTTGCTCTCAAGTTGATTCCAACCCATAGCAATCCTATAGGACAGGGTCCTGCAAGATTTCCGAAGCTGTAGTCTTTCCAAAAGCTGGCTGCCACTTTCTTTTGCAGAGCAGCTTCAGGGTTCAAATTGGGGACCCTTTGGTTAGCAGCTGAGTGCTTGACCACTGTACTACCATTAGCTCCTCACTACTACTATAACTACTGAAAAATATTTATTGAATGTTTTCTATGTGCTAGGCTTTGTGTTAATTGAGCAAATTAACTTGCATTTACCTCTGGTTGCATCAGTTAGCAGTTATGCTCCCTGCAAAACTCCCATAAGTTTGTCCTTCCCGTTCTATAACTGAGAAGACTGAGGGCCTGTTTACATGGAAAGTTAATTATGAGAGAGAATGCAAAGGATTAGTTTTGAATCCTAATTTCCAGCCTTTTTTCACTCTTTCTCTTTCTTCATCTTCTCTTCTACATGTTCCTTCTGTCTGTGCACATCTGCCTCAAGTTCTCTGTTCTGCCTTGGCTATCCCCAAAGACACATTGCAGAAAGTACTGACCATTGGACGAATCCTTCCCACTTCCTTCTCCTGAACCAAGGCAGGCAAGATGGTCTTCGCATTTGATTATCCTTTCTGTTTCTTCCTTTAGGTCAGTTCAGTAAAACCCAAAGCTGGAGACAGTCCTAGGTGCTGGAGTAGCTGCTGAGGGGAAGCTCTTTGTTCTCTCTGCAGAGCCCCTCGTGCTGGCTTTGTCCCCAGGACTGAATTTTGATTCTGACTGATACTGTGGCTTTGTTGTCTGTCTTGAATCACTTAATCCCCAGAGCTGGCTGAAAGATAGCTTCTTAGCTGCATTCTCTTTAGCTGAGGATCACCCCCTGCTGCCCCCCATTTCCTGACCTCCATCTTTCTCTGGTCTAGGGCTAGAAGACAGATTCTGTGCGTGGTCCAGCATCCTTTTCTTTGAATGACCGTTTTCCTACCATTCTACGGTATTCCTGCACAGTCAGTTTTGGATGGGACAGACTCTGACCAACACTTTGCTCCAGGAGTAGGCAGGTCACCCAAGCTGACTGGTACTCCACCTTCTTGGCTTCAGGAATTGGTTGGGGGAAGGACATGTTTCGTGGATTGAATTGTGTCCACTCCCAAAAATATGTATAGTAATTTGGCTGGGCCAAGATTCCTTGTATTCTGTGACTGCCCTCCATTTGGTGATTTTCTGATGCTGTAAATTCTGATGTCTGCCTGTGGTTAACAGAGTGGATTATGTTAGAGAGAATAAGGGTGGGAATGTAAACCCCTTCCTAAGGTCACCTCCCTGCTCCAGTGTAAAGGGAGTTGCCCTGCAGTGTGGCTTGCACCACCTTTTATCCTACAAAGTATAGAAGGAGAAGGAAGCAAGCAGAGAACTGGGAACTTCACATCATCAATAAAGCAGCATGAGAAGAAGAGCATGTCCTTCAGACCTGGGGTTCCTGCACCAAGATGCTCCCTGATCAAAGGCTGATATCACACAAGGACCGACAATGAGGGAGAAAGGATCCACTGAAGCAGACACCCTGAATTTGGACTTGTAGCCTACTAGGCAGAGTAAGAGTAAGCTTTCCTTTGTCAAAGCCATCTACCCTATGGTGTTTCTGTTAGCGTAGCACTAGCTAACTAAAACAGAATGTAACTTAAGTGTGACGGTTAATTTTATGTGTCAACTTGGCTAGGCTATAACTCCCAGTGGTTTGGCCAAACACTGGATTAGCTGCTGCTCCATTTGTAATTAAGATAGCATAATTACTTTCCATAATTTTGCCTAATCAGTCAATCGGTTGAAAGGAAAGTTTCTTTAGAGTGTAGTCTTTTTCCGGACCATAAATAGATATTTTGGCAGAACTCTGTCTGTCTGTCTCTCTCTTGACTCTGTCTCTTCCTATTACATGACCTATGGATCTTGGAACAAAAGCCTGAAGAAGTCTCCAGTTTTTACCTGGCTTATGTGTTTTGTTTTCAGCCCCCACAGTTATGTGAGCCACTCCTTCAAGTAAATCTCTCTGTGCATATATACAAATATACATGTGCCTTGATGCATCTGTTTCTCTAGAGAACCCTGACTAAGACACCCAGCTTGGCTAATCCTAGTCCTAGAGTTTCTGATGTTCTCACAGGAATGATATTTGTGATCTTCCTCTACAGGATCATGAGTGCCTGGAGCAACACAGAAAACCATTCTGAAAGTGAGGTTCAGGACAGCCAAATAGCTTGGAGAGAGACTGTGTCTTGGGGATACTATTTTGGACTGTAGGTCCAACCATACCTGGAGAAGGATGTTCCATGGATATTTCAGTTCTGTGGACCAAAAGATTTTATTTTGTTTTGATTAATTGATTCTGAATTTAATTTTTGAAACCGTCAACAAAAATAGTCCTTTGTGTTACATTGGTTTCATGGGTGGCACTTCTTACTTCTAATACCTAGGCCTATGATTTGGCTGAAAACACACAAGAGTAGGTATTAAGTATGTATCTTTAATTTTTTTCTAGTATCTAGACATAGCTTTTGTTTGTTTGTCTTCCGCTTGAAATTTTGAAAGCTTGCTTGTACACCTGAAGGTTAGTTTAGCTGTGTGTAAAATTTGGAAAAAACAAACAGATAAGCCAAAAAACTGAATTTTCTTAAGAAAAAAATTAAACATAAACAAAAATGTAATAAAATAATAAGCTATCTTTCCATGGACATTTTAAAGTTTACTATTAGCATAGAGAAGTCTCTGAGTAGAGCAAATAGTTTTTACACTGCTCTAACTGAAAAGTTGGCTGTTTGACCTTACCCAGTGATGCCAAGGAAGAAATGTGTGGAGATCTGCTTCTGAAACTTCAGCCACTGAAAATCCTTTCAAGCACAGTTCTACTCTGGCACACAGTGCATCGCCATGGATTGAAAATGACTTGACAGCAACTGGTTTGGCTTTTGGTTTAGCATAAATTTTTAAAATTCATTCCAGATATATTCTTCGAGCTCTCATCCCGCGGAAAGCACTGTTCTAGGTGATGGAGATGGAGAAGTCACAAGAGAGTACCTTCTCTGCTGAAATCTGTATTTTGATTGGGAAGATGTATACGAGCCAGTTTACTAATGCACAGACAGAATGATTTCAAAGAACAATAAGTGATGTGAAGAAAGTAAGTCAGGGCACTGAACAAATGACGAGGGAAAGCATCTGAGCAGAGAATGACGAGAGGGATTTCCCACCATGAAGGTCCCTGGCAGACTGAGCTGGGTACAAAGTCCTTGGTAAGAAGAACACATGTGGCTGAAGTAGAGAGTAAGTCACGGGCTCAGGTAAAACATGCACACCGTGGAGAACAGATGCTGACCATTTCATCATACCAGTGTCCTGGACCAACTGGAGGTCCTGAGTCAACGCTGCCATGTGTAGTGGTATAGGTTGTGCACTACACAACTGTGTAGAGCCATTCCTGTAGACCAGAGGGTGGCAAACTTTTACTATAAAGGGCCTTTCACATCCCTTGACCTTTATCACAACTATTCGTCTCTCCTATCACAGCATGAAAGTAGCCACAGACTACATGTAAATGAATGGGGAAGAATGTGTTCCAGTAAAATTTTGTTCATAGACTTTGAATTTGAATTTCATATAATTTTCACATGTCATAAAATATTTTTCTTCTCTTGATTTTTTCCTAAACATTTAAAAATCTAAAACATTATCTTTAGATAGTAGGCTGTACACTAAGCAGCTGGTCAGACTTGACCCATGGGCTGTAGTTTACCAACTCCTGACATACAGTTTGTAGTGGCCTGGCTCCATGAACGTCCTCATGCCCCGTCTTCACTGCCTCTGCTTACACTGGTAGGCCTGCCTTTAGTGACTGCCCTCCTCCGCGCTCTCATTCACGGGGCGTCCAATACAAACCGGACACGGGAGCTATAAAGATGTGTAGGACTACAGCTTGTGAGAAGCAAGCTCCCAAGGGATTCGGTGCTCTAGGCAAGCTCAAGCCCCTCTCACAGCTTGGCACGCCAGATCCCTCTGCACAGCAGTGCTTTTTACCCTCCACCCTCAGACTCTTGGAGTCCTTCTTGTTTCATATTTGGTATTGTTAGCTGAAGCTGAGTCAGTTCTAACTTACAGTGACCCCGTGTACAACTGAACAAAATGCTGTCCAGTCTTTTGTCAGCCTTACGATCACTGCCATGTTCAAATCTATTGTGGCTATTGTGTCAGTCACGAGACATGACATTCTCCTCCAGCCACTGATCCTTCCTGATATGTCCAAAGCAAATGAGATAGAGGATGCTGTTTTGTGATTCATGAGGTTCGTTGGCTTGTTTCTGGCAGTAGCTCACCAGACCTTTCTTCCTAGTCTGTCTTAGTCTGGAAGCTCCAGTGAAACTTACCCACCATGGGTGAACCTGCTGGTATTTGAAATATTGGGGATGTAGCTTCCAGCATCACAGCAATGCACCAGCCACCACAGTACCACAAACTGACAGATGGTGAGCTCACATGTATTCTGACAAGATGTCATTGTTTCAGCTGCTTAGCCCGTCATGAGTGTACACCTCATTTCTCACCTGAAGGCAACAACTTCCGAGCAGGAGCCTCACTTCTGATCCCCCGGCAGTGCCTCACTGAATGTTCTGCTCTGATGTGCTAGTTGAACTGGCTTTTGGAAAAGACAGATCTTGTTAGGAAAGGGACACCTCTTGGGACAGATGGGATTCAGGGAGTAAGAAACACTTATCTTTTAGCCAGTGGCCTGGGAGAGTTGGGAGAGGGGTGTGTCCAGGTATCCAGCTTAGATTTATCTGGGATTAATTACTGTAGATACCACCATCTCATTTGTCTGCATTGGGTTATCCTATAAAATGGCTCTTCATAATGTTTTAATGATAAGACTCTGAGGTCACCCCTCAGAGATTTCTGCAGGCGTAATCCCTTGGTAAATCTCTTGCTTGTGGCTTTCCCATTCTTTGTTTAATAGTGTTCAATCTGGAAAAATTGATAAGAAGCCACCATGTCATGGATTGAATTGTGTCCCCCCTTCCCTGCCCCAAATGTGTGTAGCAATTTGGCTCAGCTGAGAATCCCAGTGTTCTGTGATATTCCTAGATGTTATAAACCCAGCCTCTATGACATTAGTAAGGAAAGATGGGCTGGAATTGGGTTGGCGGTGTAGGACTCAGTGTGTAAGATTGTGTTGTGTTTTGAGGGAATCTCTTGAGATATAGAAGAAAGAAGCTAACAGAGAGGTTTGGGGACATCATATGACCAAGCAGCAGCACCAGGAAAGGAAAGGACTTTTGGAAAGGACTTGGGGTCCCTGTACTCCAGAAGCTCCCAATCCAGGGGCATATTGATAAGGACCTTCCTCCAGAGCCAAAAGAGAAAGACTTCCCCTGGAGCTGATGCTCTGAATTTGGACTTAGAGTCTCCTGGACACTGACCAGAATGAAATTTCTCTTTTTAAAGCCATCCTCTTGTTATATCTCTGTTATAGCGGCTCTAGATGACTACAATACACACCATAGTTTCTTGCCTTATAGCTGTCCTTTCTGCTTTTTGTCTTTCTTTCTCAAAACATGCTGTCAACTCGAGAGTCAGTGTGATGTGTGACACTGTTAATAAACATAAAGCAGCTCAGCTACCCGCTCATGTTTCCAATGGCTTCCCATCCCTGCTGGAATAAAATTCCATGTCCTTGTTGTGATTCAAAAAGCCCTGTATGAGGGATTCTTCATCTGGTTTTGGGCTTTGGAGCCTCCTGGAAAGTAAGATGAAGTCAATGGATTTCTTCTCAAGACGTTTTAAAAGCATAAAATAGAATTCACATAATTTCATAGGAAACCAATTGTATTGGAACATAGTTTCCAAGTTATTAAAAAAATTTGAATATAGCAATACATACATTTCCTTATTGATGCATTATATAAGAATAAACCACTTCAAAATATAGGCAAGTTAAGTTTATTTTTAAAAGGCATGTTAGACTGAAGGCTATTAGTGGAAAGCTCGAATAAGAGTTTTCAACTTTGGGGTGGTCTTTGACAAGTTAATAAGTATGTCATGTTGGATACGAAAATACAGCCATGAGTCTTTTCCCAACTTAGATTATGAACTCCCTAAAAACTCTTCATGGATTTTATTTGGTGTGATTGACATTGTTACCTACTCACCTTTCTCACTCACCCTCCTCCAGCCAAATGCTCTTGTTGCTGTTTCTCCAACATTCTAGGTATGTTTCTGCCCCAGAGCCTTTGCACCTGCTGTTCCTGCCACCTGGACTGCCTTTTTCACCAACATGTGAATGGCTCACTTCCTCACTTCTTTCAGATCTGTGCTCAAATTCCACAGACATTCTAGAAAGATCCACATCAACGCTCTGCTCCCTGCTATATTTTCTTTAGCTTGCCAACTATCGCCCCATATTTTCCTTAGCTCTTATCTCTATCCTGTGTCCCTTACTAGAGCAAGCAGGTGATGGTTTATCCCTAGCATGGTAACACATTGCTGGCACATAGTAGGCACTTAATAAATGACTGTGGATTTAATGCACAAACTTCTATTAATATAGGTTTGAACAAAACATAATCAAGGTGATACGCTGGTTGTTTAACTTCCTACCATATTTGAATCCCGTTTTCTCATTAGCCTGTGCTACTACATTGGAAATGTTCTCTAAGAGCTAATAAAACCTCCTCTAAGAATCCAGTAGATAGGAGAATTGATGTACTTGAATTGTGGTATTGACAAAGAGTATCAAGTATACCTCAGACTTCCAAAATAAAGAACAAATCAATCTCAGGACAGATAGAATGAGAATATTTCTTAGAAAAGAGGACAGTGAGACTTCAACTTTTACTTTGGACATAACATCAGGAAAGCGCAATCACTAGGAAAAGACATCATCATTGGTAAAGTAGAGCGACAACAAAAATGAAGCAGATCTCCAATGTGATGGATTGACACAATGGCCCCAACAATATGTCCAAACATAACAACAATCATGAAGATGTCATGAGACCTACTAACATTTTGTTATATGGAGCTGACTCATGGCAACAAACAACAAGAAGAATATAGTGATTTTGAGAAAAATAGCATTTGCTTTTTGAGACAATAGATGGAAGCAAGTGTGGCAAAGTGTGCCAACTTGTGGTCACTATCTAGCTGTGTAATCTTGTAATCTCAGAATGCCACTTCCTCATCTGTAAGAAGAAAACAATTGTACTGCTCCCAAATGGTTGTCCTGAGCCTTAAATGAGATAATTCATGAACAGTGCAAAATTAGGCTCAAGAAATAAATGATAGCTGTTGGCAGCCTTGGTCTCAATCATAGGAGAAGAAAGCAAAGGGCTCCAAAAAGTTTTCTTCTCTGCAGGAGACCTCAAAGGTCCTGAGAGAAAAGCCACCGTCTTGCTGATGAGAGCATACTGTGCTCATCACCCCCCTTCTCTCCCCAGCTGCCTCTCTAGTCTTTTCCACCAGGAGCACTTGGTTCTCAGAGGCTGCTGCTGGCTTTGGTTGCCCATAGAAGCCTCTGGCTTTCAGAAGAGAACCTGTAAATCAGAGCTGAAGGGAGGGATGGAGAAACTCAGGCCAGGCCATGATTCAAAAGACAGCAGGAAATGAATACATTTGTTGAAACACATGGCGAAAGGGGATTTGAGAGGTCTGAAGAGTGCACTATGTGCGTAAGCAGTTCCTGGCTCACAGACCACGACAGGGACTATTGGGAGACCCATTTATGAATAATGTGGTATACATTCCAGCCAACAGAAATTATTTTTAGATTAGCCTCTGTTTCAAATTATCCATTTCCCACTTCCTGTTTGTTAATGTAGATGATTGGAAGTTGACTGACTATAAGTATGTTGCATGTTATTTTATTCATCCATTCACCAGGTTTATTAATCACTAGTTGTGACCACATATGGAGAGCAGAACTTCATTCTATGGGATTTTTAAGGCTGTGACCTTTTGGAAGTAGGTTACCACACCTTTCTTCCAAGGAAACTCTGAGTGAGCTTGAACTGCCAGTCTTTTGGGATCATAGTCAAATACTTAACCATTTGAGCCACTTATCAACTCTATATGCAACATAAAGATGGTGGCGGTTTGGTGGAGGAATTCTCACCTTTTACACAAGAAACTGGCGTTCATTTCCTGGTCAATCTACCTCATGCACAGCTACTTGTCTGTCAGTAGAGGCTTGAAGGTAGGAATGATGCTGAACAGGTTTCATGGAGCTTTCAGATTAATACATACTAGGAAGAAAGGCCTGAGGATTTACTTATGAAAAAACAGCCAGTGAAAACACTATGACTCCCGTGGTACATGGATCACCATGAGTTGAGGGCCAACTTGACAGCAACTAACAATAGCAATACGAACACATTGAATTAGACAGCATAGGATATGAAGATGAATCGACTCGACGGCACTTGGCTGGCTTGGCATTCCTGGAAAATAATATAGAATTTTAAAATTCACATAAGTCATTTCACATTATATTCAGAACAATCCCATGAGGTAAGTAGAAACAAAGTTGTTTAATTGTTGATTTGTTGATTGATTCTTTCAGTACTTACTGAGCACCTTCATATACCAGGGAATGTGCTTGGGAGTTGATAATAAAGAGAGACTGTACTATCATTGAACTTACATTCTATGGAAGAAACAGAGCACGAACAAGTACTAATAAATATATAGTATAATGTCAGGTCCTTGGGTGGCACACCCACTTTGCCTTTGACTGATAACCTAGACATTACTGTCCTAAACACCCAGTGGTACTGGAGAAGAAAGGTCAGGTAATCTGCTTCCATAAAGAGTACAGTCAAGAAAACTCTACAGAACAGTTCTGCTTGGTCACTTGGGGTCAACATGAGTCGGAATCAACTCGAGTGCAGTTTTTTCTTTTTCTTTTTTTAAATAATGTCAGGAAGCAATAGGTACTTTGAAGAACAATGAAACTGGGCTGGTCATGAGAAGCAGGGAAGTGTCACTAGAAGAAGGTAGCTTTGAGCAGAGAGGCTTGAAGGGAGAGAACGCTGTGTGCAGGTGTAGGAAGAATAGTGATGCTGGGTTTATCCCTGGAAACTGAACCACAGAAAAATGATCTTACAGTCACCATGGTCTTACAGTCACCTGGTTGCTGAGCTGGAGCACAATACTGGCCTCAAGATTATAACTTGCGTGGTCTAGCTTTTAAAACACTGTGCCTACCTTCAAGGAGCTCTATGACCCAGCGGTCAAATACAGTCTTGCTAGTTGCCGTCAAGCCAGCTCTGATTCATGACTGTTGGTGATGTCACGTGAGACATAACAAGATGTTCCCTGAACGCCTGCCATCTTCACTCTGTTGGTAGATTTGAATGCGTTGTTGCTGCCATTTGTCAATCTATCTCATTGAGGGTTTTCTCTCATCTTCACCTCTACTTTACCAAACATGCTGTCCTTTTCTAGTAACTGCTCTTTCCTGATTAGGCATCCAAATAGGTGTTGTTGACCTATAGTCTAACAGAGGCTGGAAAAGTCCCAAGAATAAGGACCCTAGACACCATTTTAACTCAGTCCTGAAGGGTCTCCTAAAGTTCACCCTTCTGCCAAAGATTATACCTTTGTATACCCACTGCCACTGAATCCATTCTGACTCATAGTGACCCCACAGACAGATTAGAATTGCCCCACAGGGTTTCCAAGGAGTACCTGGTAGATTTGAACTGTTGACCTTCTGGTTAGCAGCTATAGCACTTAACCACTATGCCACTTGACAAGCCTAAATAGCAGACAATAACACATACAGTTCAACCATGTATATGAGACCAAACAGGCACAGCAGTTGAAAAGCAAAGACAAGAAAAGTAGGAAGGAACAGGTAAACTGGGTGAATGAAAATGGGGAACCCAACATAAAGAAGGGGAGAGGGTTGACATATCACAGCATTGGTAACCAATATCACAAAACAATATGTGTATTAATTGTTTAATGAGTACTAATTTGTTCCGTAAACTTTTGCCTAAAGTACACAAAAAAGTTAACCGCTGTTTTCAAATGGTATGTTAAATAAACTTTGACCAGCTTCTAAAAATACAAGCCTTTGTTGTTAGGTGCTACTGACTGCCTGGTCCTTTCTTCAGAGGGACTCCTGGGTGAATCTGAACTTTCAACTGTCTTATTAGCAGCTAGCTTTTTATAATATGCACTACACAAGGTCTCCTTGAGTAAGCTTTCTAAAGGTAATTAATCCATCTCTGCTTTTTATTTTCAGAAATTACTGTATGAGAGTGTTTGCTGAATTTTGTACATTGAAAGTTTAGAGAAAGAAAATGTTTGTCATCCACAAATTATATAAAAGCAGTAGCAGCTTTCAGTCACAATTATCTTCAGAAAAAGACCTGTAAACATTTGTCTGTAGCGAAAACCTGCTAGGTTCTGTTAGAAAGAAGAGGTTGAATAACACAGGGCAGGTAGAAATACCAACATTTACACATCAGAAGAATCAGGAAGTGTCTGGCAGCCACTGAAAATAAAAGTGCCGACATTTGCCCACCAAAGAGAAAAAAGGGACCACCATTTGCCCACCAAAGGCTCCCAGAACTACCCAACGGCCAGATCATGCAATGATTTAAACCACCAGAAGGGCCAGGGAGCAAAAAGAACAAAAATTCCAGAGGGAGGTGAAAGCTAAGGTATAAAATCACAGGAGAAGGATGGGAATGGGCTTTCAGGCCTTTTCCAAGTAGCCCACTTGGCACTGCTTTGCCAAGTATACTATTCTCTATTAAAATTCTGTTGCATGCTAGGCTCTTTGTGTGGATGTCTCTTTAGTTAAATTCTTTCTTACACTGAAGACAAGAATCAAGGGACCATTTTCCAGTAACTGTTATATCCTGATAGGCCCACTAGCTGGAAATGTGTATTTGAGGACCGTAACCTTTTTAGAATGTTCAAGATGTTTAGAAGCCCCTCAGTTCTTGCATGGATAATCCTTTCAAGATCCAATCATGTTGTCCTTTGAAGTTTTTGGATGATACTATGTATTTTTACCAATGAAGGCATGCTGATTAAAGAATTCAGAATTTTTGTTCTGAGTTATAGATTTTGATACTCATTGACTGGGATCATGTTTGTCCCAGTGGACCTCTAAAAAAGAAAAAAAAAAACCAAAAAACATTGCTGTCAAGTAGATTCCGACTCATAGTAACCCTATAGTACAGAGTAGAATTGCCTCTGTAGAGTTTCCAAGGAAGATATAGTGGATTCAAATTGCCAGTCTTCCGGTTAGCAGCTGTAGCTCTCAACCTCTATGCCACAGGGTTTTCTGGATGATGTAAGTCTTGCCGATACAAGTCGATGATAAAGATCATTTTTGTTTAAAATTGTCTTTTACTTTATTTCTTGAAATTTTGTAAGACATAGTGTAAAACATGAAAGCACCTGGCAATGACTTCATATACATTTTATTCTAGACTGCTTCTTCTATTCCTTTGAATTTTTTTCCCATGAAATTTTTCAAAACATAGTACAATACATTATTCCTTACTGCAGAAGCATTACAGCCCAAATAAACAAAACTGAAGAATTTTTTCATCTTAGGAAAATTACCTCTGGAATAATTCTTCATTACTGCAAAAGCAGTAGTTAGAGGCAAAATAAATAAAACTAAAGGAATTTGACCTTCAGGAAAATTATCACTGCTGTATAGTCTTTGGAAACCCTGGTGGTTAAGTCTTATGTCTGCTAAATAAAAGGTTGGCAGTTTGAATTTGCCAGATGCTCCTTGGAAACTCTATGGAGTAGTTCTACTCTGCCCTGTAATGTCTCTATGAGTTGGAATCAACTTGATGGCAGCGGGTTTAGTTTTTTTGGAGGTACTCTTCATTATACCAAAAGCAATACTAACAGCTAAGAAGCAGGAACAGCTGCCCTGAAATACTGCATAATGGTTCACAGCAGTACATTGTGGAAGCAATGATCAGGCCCCATGAATGAACACAGGGTAAGAATAATTTATAGGCATTCTAATCTCTTGAAAAATATTACTGTAGTTGATTGTCACCTATTGCAAAGGTACTGTTTCTATTCATAAGCTAGAAAAGCAGGGATACAGTACCACCTGGAAACAGTGAGTGGTTTCGAGGACAGCATGGTAACTATGGCTGGATGAGGACTAGCAATAGCTTATTCTCATGATAAGAACATTCTCATGAAAACATGGTAACTGTGAAGAAAGCAAGAAGGCTTGTCTCACGTACATAAATGCAAAGCTGTCAGAAGTTTAGGAAATTCATACATCCAGGAGGCATCACCTAAGACAATATTCAATACATACAAAATGAAGCTCCAGTTCAGGACTCTTGAGTTTCATGTATTTTGAAGGCTCCCACTTAGAGGCTAAACATGTTAAAACTGGGCTACTTCTTTTACGAAGATTTCCATAAGCATAAAAATTGGGGGAGATACCATGTGGGGTGGGGTACCAGAAGTCTCAAAGGCCTGGGAAGGTAAAGGAACTCGAGTGTGGTTTCTAAGAAGAGGCAGTGAGAGCACTGGGATAGGGGAGCACATTTTGCTTTCTTTTCTTGCTAAGGTTTATTCGATGCTTGAAAGCCTAAGTATCCAGCATGGTTTCTTTTTATTTGTTTCTCTTAAATAACTTGATTTTTCTTCAAAATTTAAAAGTAATGTGTACTTATTATAAACCAAACCCATTACTGTCAAGTCAATTTTAACTCATAGTGATGCTAGGAGAGAGAACTGCCCCTTTGGGTTTCCGATCAGCCACTTGGGGGTTCAAATTGCCCATCTTTTCATTAGTAGCCAAGTTCTCAGGAAATTAGAAAATAAGGGAAGTAGAAAAACTAAAAATTTCACCTATTAAATTTCACTTCTGGGAGACAAAAAAACAAGATTTTTACTTCTTTTTTAATTGTTTACTTTTATTGTACTGGGCACATTTCATTGCTGACATCTGATTTTACTTATAAAAAGATCTTTTTTAAATTAGTGATACCATATATTAGTAATTTTATTGGTAAGGCTATATATAAGTACTATATATACCAGAAAACAAACCTACTGCCGTAGAGTCATGTCCGACTCACAGCGACCCTATAGGTCAGGGTACAACTGCCCTATAGAGTTTCCGAGGAGTGCCTGGTGGATTTGAACTGCCTACCTTTTGGTTAGCAGGCATAGTACTTAACCCCCTATGCCAGTAGGGTTTCCTGTACTGTTATATGTTAGTAATACTATATATGAATTTCTTAATATCATTAAAACTCCTCTTAAGCAACATATACAATTTTAAGTTTCTTTCCCTCTATTTTGAAAATACTGGATGTTTAGAGTTGAAAACTTGGAATACACATACACATACATGCATACACACACATAAAATTTAAAGGCTATAAAAATTGCTTCTATTTCTATTAAGAAATAATACCTTTTAACATTTTGGTACATTCCCTTCTAATTCTATCTATATCCATATGTCCATCTAGCCAGCTATTTATATATAGATGTACATGGAAGTATTTTAATGCTGTGTATATGAACTGATGTTAAATCTAGGATTTTATGTTCATCAGGAACCTCATTTTAGTCACGTCACTAACGAACTGTGAATGTTTAAACTAGTTCCATTTCATTCCATCGTATGGTCTTACCATAAATGTTTCACGTTGTTAAATGAGATAAAAATGGAGTTGTGTGGTTGACCAAATGGTGTAGGTGGTTTAGTGGCCATCACACCTTGTCTTTGACTTGTGTTTATGTAAACTTCAGCTTAGCTTTCCTCCAAGTCAGGGCACCCTCGATGACCAGTGAGAGTCTGACAACGGTTTTACCCTCCTTGACCAAAGAAGTCCTGGCAGCACTTCAATGGTAAATTACATAAGCCAACTGTTGACTTCTGTATTTTGTCAATGAAAAGGCTAGTCACTGCTGATGCTCAGTGGAGTGCCTTTCCACTTTTAGTTTATTGCTACCTGAATCCAAATCTTCTGCCTGAGTAAATCTTATCTATTAGTTTAATTTTATCGAGTCACTTTTTAAAAAATTTTTTATTTTTGACAACCTATATTGTATTGTTGGAAATCCTAGTGTGCAGTGCTTAAGAGACTGGCTGCTAACGAAAAGGTCAGCAGTTTGAACCTACCAGGTGCTCTTTGGAAATCCTGTGGGGCAGTTCTACTCTGTCCTATAAGATTGCTTTAAATTGGAATCCACTCCATGGCAATGGTTTTTAAAAAAATATTACATTAGACATCGCTGTTGTTTCTAATTTTTCACCTTTATAAATAATTCTACAATGATCATCTTTGTTTATAAGACTTTTCATCCATGCACTTCAGATTAACTCCCCATCATGGAATCACTGAGACACAGGGTATGAATATTTTTATAGTCCTTAAATCAAATTATCAAGATGTATCCTTTTTTCCTCTCCCCTTCTGTTTCCCCCTCCTTCTTTTCTCTCTTACCAGCTTAAGCAAAGAGTATATGGAGCCCCAGGACTCTGGTGGTACAGATGGTTAAACACCCAGCTACTAGTCAAGAGGTTGGCAGTTTAAACTCAGCCAGTGGTTCCTCAGGTGAAAGACCTGGTGATCTGCTTCTGTAAAGACTACAGTCAAGAAAACCCTATAAAGCAGTTCTTTTCTGTCATACATGATCAGAGGATACCTGAAACAACAATTAGATATGAGGATCATAGAATTGGAAAGGGAGTGGCAGGTGCCTTGAGAGGAGCCCAGTCTCAGGGACCCTATCCCTGTGTTTCTCTCCTTGATAGTGTCTCAGCGCTACTTCAGGACATGTAGCTGCCTTGCGACTCCTCTTACCAAGAGGAAATAGCAGGTTGCCCCAACAGAGAGCATTACTTTATGTTATATCTATGGACACGCTGCTCCACTCTTCTTATTACCATTATTATTAATTTTCTTCTCCCTTTTGGTGTCTGTAGCAGGCAGGATTCCAGAAAGGGCCTAATGATTCCCATGTGTGAGTGTACACACACCTTTTCTAGTTTTTCAGTCAAACACTAATCTCACTATTGCTGTGAAGAAATTTTGCAGATGTAATTCAAGTCCCCAAACAGTAGGCCTTCAAGTAAGGAGGTAATCTGAAAAGGCCTCAACAAACCATAAACCGAAAATCAAACCTGCTCCCGTCTAGTTGATTCCAACTCATAGCGACCGTATAGACAGGGTAGAAGTGCACCGTAGAGTTTCCAAGGAGACCTGGCAGATTTGAACTGCTGACTTAGCTGGTTAGCAGCCATAGGACTTAACCACTGCACTACCAGGGTTTCCAAGAGGAAGGTAGAAAGGTGGAGCCAACACATCAGAAACAGTGAGTTTCTGTTTATATGCACACACACACTCATTGCCACTGAGTCAATTCTGACTCAAAACAACTCTATAAGACCGAGTAGAACTGCCCCACAGGGTTTCCAAGGAGCTCCTGGTATATTCAAACTGTTGACCATTTGGTCATAGAGATAGCTCTTAACCCCTATGTTACAAAGGTTTCCTGACCCATACGAACATTTAAATCTGGGTCTTGAAATCAGATACAAGGAAACTCAAAAATTTGAAGCTAAGGATGATTTGGCTCAGGAGAAGTACTCTGTTGCTGGCTTAAAAACGGAGAGCGTCCCATAGTAGGTGTCCCAATGTAGGTGACTTCTAGTGGCTGAGAGCAGTCCCCAGCTGATATCCAGCAAGGAAATGAGGACCTCAGTCCTACAATCATAGTGTACTAAGTTCTGCAAGCAAGAATGAGTTTGGAAGTGTGTTTTATCCCAGAGCCTCCAACTGACAGCTTGATGCCAGCCTCGAGATGTCGAGTAGGGAAGCCAGCCTCACTGTGCTGAACTTCGGACTTCCGTAACTGTGAGCTAATAGAGAGAGGCTGTTTCAAACCACTAAGTCTGTGCTAACTGGTTAGACACAATAGATAACTAACTTTGCTTGTAGTGTGTGTGGCTGTGTGTCTGTGTGTGTGTTTGCGTCTGATGGACAGGTAGTTTTTCGCAGCTTAGATTTCCCATGAGCTATTTTGATTTTACGGGTCAGCCAACCTCATTTCTTTGCCAAGTTGTTTTTTATTTTCTTTTACCAAGACACTTTACATATATTTGCCTGTTAAACTCCATCTGTTAGGTATGTTATTAGCCCTATTTTGTAGACAAGGAAACTGAAGTGCACAGAGGCTAAATGATTTTCCCACGTTAACACAGCAAGGTAGTGTCAGAGCTAGTCACAGAATCAAGACCTGTGCACACTCAAATTCTTTCCTTTCTTCTGATCCACGCAGCCTCTAATGATTCTGAATAACTTTGCTGCTAGATGACCATTCATGTAAAGGGTTTTAGTTATAAACCCAATAAGGCTACAAGCCAAAGCCAAGTCACTGCTGCTGAGTTGACTCCGACTCAGTGACTCCGTAAGTCGGAGTTGAACTATCCCATGGAGTTTCCAAGGAGTGCTTGGCAGACTTGAACTGCTGTCCTTTTAGTTAGCAAATGTGGCACCAACCACTACACCACTAGAGTTTCTGAGGCTACAAGAGAAGGCTGCAAATTAAGATAGGGAGGAAAAGATGAGGAATCCCAATACTAGTCCTTTTAACTTATTCTGCCTCCTTTGGGGAACATCAGCCCTGTCTGATCTCGGCTTCTTATAACTTCCTGGTTTATTTCTTTGCTTAGGGTCTTTCCCACCTGGCTTGAGATTAGCTGCCTTGTTCTGAGGGCAACCTCTTTCAGCAGAACCTAGCATGGCGTTATTATAGTGATGGATGGCCAGTGAGATTTTGTGGAAGGAAACACAAGGGCCATGGTCTCTTGTAGAACTTAAGAACTGGCATTGTCCCCTTTGTGAGGAAGCCTACCTTCTGAATAAAAACAAATCTTACCAACTTCAAAGTGAGGACCTTACTCTAACTGGAAGCTCCACCTTTGTTTGGGGATCTGCCAGTAGTTCAGTTTCCTAAGTCTTTGAAAATAAACAACAACAACAACAACAACAACAACAAAAACTGCTGCTGCTGAGATGACTCCAACTCGGTGACCCTATAGGACAGAGTAGAACTACCTCATTGCATTGCCAAGGAGCTCCTGATGAATTGGAACTGCCCACCGTTTTGATGAGCAGCTATAGAACTTAACACTATGCCACTAGGGTCTCTAATGTCTTTGAAGACCTCCTCAAGAAACAAAAACTAAACATGCTGCCATCAGGTAAGTTCTGATAATAGCAACCCTATAGGACAGAGTAGAACTGCTCCATAGAGTTTCCAAAGAATAGCTGGTAGATGATCATTTAGGGGAACATTATTACCTTATTAGCATTCTGGTCAAGGGAAGAATGAACAATCCAGCAGCCTTCCCTAAACCTCCTGTAGCTCGACAAGTTTGGACATTCAAGCAAGCCTACTCCGAGTAATGGAAGACAGCATGCAGAAAGTCACCGTAGATGAGACTGTGTACCTAGTTACTCTAGTTCAATGACCCTCTGCTGTAGCTTGTGATCAGCTCTAGACGTTTCTACCCACCATCCAGGACAAGACCCTGTGACCCTGTCTTGGTGTTCAGGCCCATTTCTGCTCAACTTTGACCTGTTCTGACTGGACCTCTGGTGGTGCAGTGGTTAAGAGCTTGACAGCTAACCAAAAGGCTGGAAGCTTGAGTTGATTAGCAGCTCCCTGGAAACCTTATGGGGCAATTCAACTCTGTCCCATAGGATTGCTATGAGTTGGAATTGGCTTGACAGCAATGGGCTTGGGTTTGATTCCTGACTGTCTGACTTTCTGTCTGAGGGTCACTGCCTTTCTCTGTGACCCAAGGAGCACTTACCTTTGCCTCCTAGCCAAGTAGATTCCACCTTCTACACATGGATATGAGGCTGTGTTTCCAGGCTTCATTAGATGACTGTGTCCTAATATGATGCAACAATGCCAATTATAGTCAGTAAATCAGTAACTAGTTGTTATCAAGTTGATTTTAACTCATGGTGACCCCATGTGTGTCACCGTGGAACTGTGCTCTGTAGTTTTCAGTAGCTGATATTTCAGAAGTAGACCACCAGAGCTTTCTTCTGAGGTGCCTCTGGGGTGGTCTCGAACTTCCAACTTTTGTTAGCATCTGAGAATGTTAACCATTTGCACAAGCCAAGGACCCAGCCAGTAGAAAGGGAGGGGTGTATCCTTGCAGTTGGCCTCAAGCTCAGTGATGAGTTTGTCTTGCAGAGTGATGAAATTAGAGCAAAGAGGTACAGGCAGTGTGAAGGGCAGGTGACTGGGGAGGTTTCAATGTTTCCTTCAACTGGAGTGATGTTGGGGTAGGAAGCTCCTGAGATACAGGAGCTGAGGGTAGAGAGGAGGACTGGTTCCATGAGATCCAGCTGAGCTGGAATGTTGGTAGTGTCATTGGAGAGCAAACGGAGGAGAAACCATGAGGAGGATGTGAGAAAACTATTGCCTCAGCATTTCTGAGGGAAGGAGGGGAAAGAAAGGACAATTTGGCAACAGGCAAAAAGCAGAATGGGCCAGTGGGACTTACTCATTGGAGCCAACTTGGAACCCTCCTTTGGTTTACACACTGAGTCCTGGAAATACACAAGCTAGCAGGGAACCCTGATATGTTTGGGGAGGGGGCAAGGGGTGGTCTAACATCTTGATCTACTTTCCTAAGATTTTTGGAGGGAACACACTCCTCAGCCCCTGTTGCCAAGCCATTTTCCCCTTCTATTTGTTAAACCCATCTGCAGTTCAAGGGGAATCAGATTCATGTGTTTTCAATTCATTTACACTTAACTTATTAAAATATTGCTTTGTGAGAGCCATTTGATGTCCAGGAAGCCATTTGTGTCTCCTAAATAAATCTTTAAAGTCCCTTTTTCTTAGAAACAGGAAATTGCCTTTTGCCAAATGCAAATTAACTTGCACCTCGTAAAGTTCAAGTTGAGCTCAAAACATACACTGTGTGAGGGTCGTGTGGGTTTCCATCTTGGCAAGCTACCTCAAGGTTTAATCCAAACCAACAGGAGACAATTGGAGGCTCCAAGGACATTCCCAAAGATGGTATGATTGAAATAAGCCAGTGGAAAGTTAAATTCATGTTCCACTTGGCTCTCAGTTATCCACAGGATTGATTCTCAGTACTTCCTCACCCACCTTCCTCAGTCCTCTTTGTCCCAGGCCAGGTCCAGAAGACAAAACTATCTTCCATCTTTGTCAAAACAACTGGAGAAAGTTAGAGTAGGGTCTAAAGGATTGAACGTTTGGCTTCAGATTTTATCTGATGTGCTTCACCCTCTTGGAACACTAGAACAAGGAGACATTGACTGTGAAGTGCCTGGTTCTGGAAGCAGACACATTTTGTTCTCTCTTTCCACAGGAGGAGTGCAGGAGCACAGTCCACATGCACGCAGACTCACTCCCCTGAAACCGTTTAGGCCCGTTACCCAGTCTCTCTTTACTATCCAACCATTAATTTCATATTACACAAGGAGAAAGGGAAGGTCATGGAGAGGCGAGGTGATTGGCCCAAGGTCGCTAGTGGAGCCAGGCTGTCTCCCTGGGAGACTTTTAGAGAAAAGAAGTCCTGGGCACGTTACCTGTCACAGATGTAGGAAGTACCTCCGAGAAGGGCTGGCCCAGGCAAATATAATGCCAGGGAATTAAATGTTGGTTGCACTAATGCCCTGTCAGGGGTTCTGAGTTTCATACATAGGTCTTGGGCGTTCGCTCTATGCTCAGTCTTGTGTCTAGTGACACAGACATGTGGTCCCTGTCTCTTCTGCTCACAGCTTGGTGTTGATACAGGTGCATGAACCATAAAATCAAGAGCAAATGATGGTGTTCGGAAGGAGGCATACAAAGATGATTCTAGAGGACAACAGAAGAGACTTTTAGCCCAATCTGGGGGATCTGGAAAGGCTTTCTGGGAGAAGAGACAGCTCTTCTAGCCTTTAAGGATGAATAAGAGATAGCCAGGTGAAGAAACAAGGAGAGGGCATTTCAGACAGAAGGAAGAGTGAAGCAAACGCACGGAGGCTTAGAAGCAGTGTGGGAAAAACCAGTTGCCATTAAGTCAATTCTTACTGTGGTGGCCCCATATGTGTCAGAGTGGAACTGCTCCATGGGGTAGTTTTTCAGAGGTGGACCACCAGGGCTTTCTCCTGAGGTGCATCTTGGTGGGCGTGAACCTCCAGCCTTCACTTACAGGCGAGTGCATTAACCATTTGTACCACACAGGGACTCTAGCAGCGTGGCGGAAACGGGCAATTATAAATAGTCTGGAATTAATTCGAGTAAAAAGTAAAAAGAGGAATGTGCTGAGCAGGCAGCAGCCAGAACTTACGGGCTGTTCCTTGCCTGCCATGCTCTAGATCTTGGACTCAACCCAAAAGCTGGGGGTTCTCAACATTTTCTTCAAGGGCACTTTAGAAATCTGATGAAATTTATGGACTCTTGCCTAAGAAAATTGCACGTATTCTCACGTACACAGAATTGTGGCTGCAGTTTGATGGGACTGGTCTATCCTCTGGGGACCTAATGACAGCTACGACTTAGGCAGTGGGGGACAGCTGACAAATGCTAAGCATTGGAGTAACAGGATTAAACGTGTGTTTCAGAGAGCCACAGTGTGTACACTGTGGGGAACAGACCGAAGGAAAGTAGGATTGGAGGTAGGGTGACAGATTCGGAGGCTGATGCAGTAACTGAGGAGAGAGGCCGTGAAGGCCTGAGAAAGCACAGATGCCTTTCTGGAAAGAAGCCATCACAATGGACGTGTGCTTGCCTGCAGAGCAGATCCCTTTCACATAGAGGCTTTGATTCTGAAGACAGGCCTGGAAGAGTATCTAATTTACCTGCAGGATGAGTGAGAGCAGAAGGTTGTCTCACATCTCCCAGGCTCGTGGGAGAAAAGGCAAAGGAGATGAAGAGAGGATCAAGTTAATTTAAGATTCAAGTCCCTATTTTTTTTTTTCAGTGTAATGCAGTATGCTTGGTTTACTCACAGCTCCAGATTCTGGGGAGAAGTGTTTGTTTTATCCATTATTGTGTCAATGAGATGACATCTGTAGAACTTTTGAATGTAGTATTTTCATTCCTGACAAAGTAGATTTTTGAGATGGGATTTCAAAATAAATTTCATAATGTTAAAATAAACATTTAAACTTCTGGTAATTTGGGGAAAGATGATGAGTTCTTTAACGGTGTTTTGTGAAGGCTGTGAAAATGTGCCACCTAGATCCCCTGCTGGGGAGAGCATCACTGACTACAAGCCCCAAATGCTGTCCTTCCCAGTCTTTCATCAAGTTAAAGTTGAGGCCATGCTTTTGGTAGGCTGCTCCTCACCAATAGCTACGTGCAGAGATTAAGATAGGCCCATTACCCTGAGGCAATCATCCAAATGAGGAAATAGACATTGTTACACTGTTGTCCTTAGTTCTCTTTGAGCTGTCCCCCAACTCTCAGCGACCTGGAATGAAATCCCCATGGTCTGTTGGTAGATCAGACTACTGTGATCCGCAGAGTTTTCATTGGCTGATTTTTGGAAGTAGATTGCCAGGCCTTTCTTCCTAGTCATTGTCATGGGCTGAATTATGTTCCCACAAAATATGTGTAGTAATTTCGCTAGACCATGTTCCTTGTATTCTGTGATTGCTCTCCATTTCTGCCTACTGCTAATAGACAGGATGATTATGCTAAAAGAGGAGACGGGGAAGGCAGCAACACCCTTGCTAAAGAAGTTTCCTTGGAATGTGGCTTGCACTACCTTTTATCTTTTATCTTATGAGAGATAAAAAGAAAGGAAAGCAAGCAGTCAATCGAGGACCTTCTACCATCAAGCAAGCAGCACTGGGAGAAGAGAGTGTCCTTCAGACCTAAGGTTCCTGAGCCAAGATGCCAGATGCAACACAAAAACCTTTCTCCAGAGCTGACAAAAGGAGGAAGCCTTCCCCTGGAGCAAACACCCTGAATTTGGACTTGCAGCCTACCGGACTGTGTAGGAATAAACTTTTCTTTGTTAGAGCCATTCACATGTAGTGTTTTTGTGTTAGATAAGTACCAGATAACTAAGACATTCGTCTTAGTCCAGAAGCTCTGATGAAATCTTTTCAGCATCATAGCCATAAGCAGCCTCCACTGACAGATGAGTGGTGGCTGTACAGCAGGTGCATTTGGTTGGAATTGAACCCGGGTCTTCTGTATGGAAGGCAAGAATTTCATCACTGAACCACGATTGCTCCCACACGATTACATTCTAATCCATTGCTGTCAAGTCAATTTTAGCTCATAGCGACCCTAAAGGACAGAACAGAACTATCCTATAGTGTTTCCAAAGCTGTAAAATTTATGGAAGCAGACTACCACATCTTTTTTCCCATGTCGTGATTGCTAGGTTTGAACTGTTGGCCTTTCGCTTAGTAGCTGAGCTCTAATCCTTTCAAGATCTGATTATTTTCTACTTGGAATTTTTTTGTTAATATCATGTGTTTCCTTTAAAGGATCTTGCTGAACCCCTGAGTGTTGCTGAAATTTTGGTAGGTAGTATAGTTGTTTTTTTTTTTTTTCCTTGCCCACACCCTCAAGCCTATCCTTAAAGTCCAGAGAGACATACCTTGTCACCACTTGACTCCACTGTGTCATATGTGTTCCCAAAACATTTTTCAAAATATCTATTTTTTCCTATCAAAAATGCACATTATCTTAGATAACCCTGTAGAAACAGTAATTTTCAGCACGTGCCTGTTTTTCCCTTTTCAGTCATATGAGGTCTGACAATTAAGTCTGCAAACGTAATTGTTCTAAATACTACATATCTCATTTTTGAATATCATTCAAAGTACTCCCCTTGGGAAGCTATGCACTGATGCTAGTACTTAGTTCATCCTTAAAGCAATTTTGAACTCTTTCTGGAATGGTCATTGCATGTGGTAGCATGGTGGTTAAGTTCATGAACTTAATTATGTAGTTGTCTGTGGGGGACTGTCTAGCCAGTACACAAATAACTGTATTGGAACACCCTCCCTACTCACCTGATTTGGCCCTCAGTGACTTTTTTCTTTAGCCAGAGATAAAGGAAATGTTGAGAGGAAGACATTTTGATGGCATTCAGGACATTAAAGGTAACACAGTGACAGCTCTGATGGCCATTCCAGTAAGAGTTCCAAAATTGCTTTGAAGGGTGGACTAGGTGCTGGTGTTGGTGCATAGCTTCCCAAGGGGACTACTTTGAAGGTGACTGTAGTGACATTCAGCCATGAGTATGCAGCACTTTTTCCTAGAATGAGTTCACGAACTTCATCATCGGTCTTTGTAAAGGCTCCTGCCTCTTAGCAGCATGCACTATCGGTAGGAAAACAGCTTCCCAATGAACTCGAGAGGTAGAGAATGCTGTGGACCACACCAGTGATGAAAAGGCTAAGCACTGCACCACAAGAGCCTCTTCTTATTCAGGTTTTTTCAATTGTCCCAATAATGTCTTTTGGATTTAATCAGAATCGGAGCTGCGTTTGGTAGTCACGTCATTTTAACCTCCTTTGGGGTGGTGGTTAGGGACTATGTCTGTTAACTAAAAGTGGACAGTTCAGATCCACCAGGTACTCGGTAGAAGCTCTGTAGAGCAGTTCTACGCTGACCTCTCGGGTTGCTATGAGTTGGAACTGACTGGCTGGCCGTGGCCTGGTTTTAGCTTAGACCATTTCCTCGGTCTTTCCTTACTTTCATGATCTTAATACTTCCAAACAGTACCTTTAAAAAAAGTCATTTGTTTTGTAGAATGACCTGTAATTTGAGTTTGCTGTATGTTTCGTCAGTTACACAGCTTTGGCAGGAACGCTACAAAGTGGGGCTGTGTAATTTTCCCTTCATCCTGTTACCGACAGTAGTGTGCACTTTCCATTTTTTTCTCTCACAGGTGATACTAACTTTGATTACTCGATTGAGACGGTCTGCCAGACTTTACATTTTTCCCTTTGTTAGTCAACAGTATTTTGCTGAAAGATGCATTGGAAGTACGTTAATATTTCATTCTTATCAAAATTTCTATGTACTTCCTAATTTGCTTATGAAGTACAAGCTGTTTTATTCTATGGGTTACTATTTTTCTTAGAGATCAAATTATTCTAAATTTGGCCATTGGGAACACACCAAACTGGCTCTGTATCCCCTAGATAAGACTCCATTATATCTTACTTTTCAGCATAAATAGATGTTCCAGGTTGTCATGGGTTGAACTGTGTCCCCCCAAAAATGTGTGTGGCAGTTTGACTGGGCCATGATTCTTAATCATTTGTGATTGCCCTCCATTTTGTGATTTTCCTGTGCTATAAATCCTAATTTCTGCCTGTGGTTAATAGAGTAGTTATATTAGAGAGAATCAGGGTGGGACTGTCACACGCTTCGTAAGGTCACATCCCAGCTCCAATGTAAAGAGAGTTTCCCTGGAATATGGCTTGCACCACATTTTATCCTTTCATCTTGCAAGAGATAAAAGGAAAGAAAGGCAAGCAGAGAGTTGCAGATGTCATATTATCAAGAAAGTAGCACCAGAAGTAGTTTGTCTGCACTATTGACTCCTTTGTATGGATGCTGTCCTTAGCCCTTCTAGTCTCTGACACCCTGCACCAGACTACTGATGCTACCTCCCCTTCTGATCACATTGTTGAAGGCCCCTCCTTTGTGACACTGTATTAGTTTCCTGTTGCTGTTATACCAAATTATCATAGACTTACTGACTTAAAACAGCATGATTTTATTCTTTGGCAGTTTGGTAGGTAAGAAGTCTAAACACAGGGCTGTGATTCTTTCAGAGGTTCTAGGGAAGAATTAGTTTCCTTTCCCTTTCTAGCTTCCTGCATTCCTTGGCTTATGGACTTTTCTCCACCTTCAAAGGCAGCAGCATAGCTAGCACCTTCTCTCCTCTCTGATCTCTGCTTCTCTCCTTGCATCTTCTCTTTATATATCAGAGCCTTCAGTCTCCCTCTTATAAATACCCTTGTGATTACAGTGGCTCCATCTGGATAATCCTGGATAATGTCTCCATTTCAAGATCTTTAAATAATCACATCTGCAAAGCAGGACTGAGACAAGAACACCTTAGGAGGTCTTTCATTCAGAGGTTCAAGCCCACTGGGTACTCCTTGGAAACCCACGGGTGCACTCTGTGAGTCAAACTCGACTTGATGGCAAGTGTTTTTTGTTTTGCTATATTTTGTTTTTTTAAGTCCCCCATAATAATTTTTGGAGTGAATTATTCAGGAAGACAAGAGAAGTGATGAGAAAAGGAAGAGAAAAAGGAAGTGTGAACTCTCTCCATCATATTTTATAGATACACTGAAAGATTTCATAACTTACCCAAGCACTCATAGTTTGTAAGTATCAGGACAAAGACCTAAAGCTAGACAATCTGATTCCTAAGACACATGAATTTAGTTTTGAGCTTACTGTGTTCAATTTCCAGATTATATTCCTTTCACATGATACCTCAGACCACCTGAGGGCAGGTTTCTCCTTGCCAGTATTCTCTGCCAAGACTGGAGCCTTTCTGTATTTTCCCAGAAAGAGTTAAGGAAGACAAGAATAGTGGCACCCCATAACATGAATTGATCAGTTGTTTCACTGTATTAACCAACAACATAATTTTCTTCTTGGTTTCTGGAAAAAAAGAGAGAGAGAAAAAAAAAAACTTTAGTTAGTACTAATCTTTCTTCTCCTGATGAATTTATCCACAGTTCTACAGAAGATGTAAGTGGTGGACATCATTCTCTTAGTAATCAAGCTATGATTTCTTTTTCTTCTTTGTGGGGCAGCAGAGGTTTGTGAGTACAAAGAAATATAGTGGGTACAGGTTAAATGGTTGTTCCCTTGCAGAAGTATTGTTGTTAAGGAGCCTTTGAGTCTTTCGACTCACAGTGACCCTATGTACAACAGAATGGAACAGGAGCAAAATCAGCAGGGCTTTATGTATCAGCAGAGGTAAACAAAACAATAGCTTACACAGTGCTTCCACAGCATTAGTGTGAATCTAGCCACTGGCCACAGCAAGGAAATCGATATTATCGAACCATTGTCAGTCCTCGGTCCCTGAGGATATTTACCACGATTGGTAGGCCTGAATTCCAGGATAGTTCCAGAATAGGGGATATCTGTGGCCTGAAAAGGAGTTTTTGCCACTTGGTTTCACCAAGAAGGAGTTAAATGGCTAAGGTAAGAAAAGTTCTATAGAGTCCAAAATCTTTTCTAGGAACAGTCTAGAAAAAATAAAAATATGCTCGTCTCTCAATGAACATTAAAATTCTTATTTAGCTATTTCCCCTAATAAAAATGCATTCAGCGTTACATGAGATTGTAGTGTATTCACATTTTCTTCACTGATCTACTCACTCACTGATTCATTTGATTAAGATTGTGGTTGATTAACTGAGCCAGGTACCTGTTGTGGTGTTGAGGTCATAGAGATAAATTCCCCGTGAGCACTGAACCTCCACAAGGAGCTCAGAGGACATGATCATGTTCAATAAATTGAGATGATTTGAATAAAGATGTCATTGAACATTTTGGGCTGAATTTGGAATTTATGAAATGCCAGATCCTGGCACATGGTAGTGTTCCTAAACGTTGAATGAAAAGGCACAGTTCCTCTATATCCTTGGCGATATAGAGGAATAAACGGTCAAGAAAGATCTGTAATCGAGAGAATGAAGACCTCTCATAAGAATCTCAAAGGTAATTTCAATTTTTTTTAAGCTCCCCTAGCCCATTTTAAAAACAATACTTTCTCATTGAAAAAACTTGGGTAACACAGACAAATATGAAGAAGAAAAAAAATAACTGTAATTGAAGACCTAGGCAAGGTCAAGGATGGAGTTATAAAACCCCAAACTTATGTATTATCTTGGGAAGATTATTTATTTCATTAAGTGTTCATCAAACACTAGGTCGATTTGCGTCTAGCCACTGGAGCCATTAGAGCCTCTTGTGATGGTGAGTGGGAAGTGAAGACCGGGGGCTTCTGCGTGGACTCACTTTTGTTTTTGGAGACTGGCCTGAGACTAGCCTGGGAAGGTGTGGGGAGGACATAGCGGCCAGAATGCCCCACCCCTAAGCCTGAACTCTCCTTCCTGAAGCCTGGTACATCTTTATGCCCTGGCCCACAGTTTTGTCTCTGGGATCTCATATAATCTAACATACTGGGGGCATTGTCTGTGTCTTGGTTTTCAAAAGAGATTTTGATCTGCAGAAGAACTTGTGACTTCCTGAAGCCAAAAGATGGCTTCTGTGGACTGGTTTCCTGTTTACATCATAGTAACTGCAGGGAAAGAGAAGGGAAACAGTACTAATATTTACTGAACACTCTGCTAAGCAATTATTTATACAGTACTCTCAATGGTTCTGTGGTATTGCTATTGTCATCTTCATTTTCATGAATCGAGGCATTTTGACTTGCTTAAGGTAAAGTTCTGTCACTTTGTCTTATTGCTATGGCTTGTGTATGGCTCTGATGTTGAAAGCTGTGCCAGCTGGGTCAGTTATGGTAGACAAGTTTCAGCAGAGCTTCTAGACTAAGACAGACTAGGAAGAAATAAATGGCTATCTACTTCCAAAAATCAGTAAAAAAAAAATAACACAACGGAGTATTGTCTAGTGTAGTTCTAGAAGATGAACCCCCAGGCTGAAAAGTGCTCAAGATACCCAGTGGCCACAACAATGGATTCAGGCATACTAATGATTATGAAGATGGGGCAGGACTGGGCAACGTTTTGTTGGGTTGTGTATGGGATTGCCGTGAGTGGGAGCTGATTTTATGGCAACTAACAACAAGACGGTAACATTGCCAGGGCCCAAATCCCCTGATTCCTATCTTGTTTCACAGTTAGTATGTCCAGGCTGAACCACTGTTAGTGTGTCCAGGCATACATAAAGGGAGCCCAGGCCAAGAGCACTGAGTTGGTTGCTGATGGTGTAACCTTCAAAGCACTAAACCAGTTGCTGTCATGTTAATTCTGATTCATATTGACCACATGTAGTGCAGAGTTTTCAACGCTATGACTGATCTCACTAGGCTTTTCTTCTAAGGCAACCCTGGATGGCTTCCAATTGCAAACATTTTTGTTAGTAGTCAAATGCTTAAACATTCATGTCACCCAGGGACTCTAAAGCAAACCCATTGCTATTGAGTTGATTGCAACTCATGGTGACTTCATGTGTTACGGAGCAGAAATACTTCACACAGTTATCTTAACTCATCCTTACAGAGGCAGATTACCAAGTCTTTCTTCCGTGGTTCTCTGTGTGCGTTTGAACTGCCAATCTTTACATTAGTAGATGAGCACAAACCTTTGTATCTTTGTCTGTGCTCGCTCTATTCTGAGCCCTTCAAAAGTTATGTAGGTTTCTGCTTAATTTTTTAGCTTTTTGCTGTCAGGTTGGCACATGCTTGTGACACTTGGTAAAGCTAGCTCTCCTTTTCCACTTCCACACCAGGAAGTTGCTCAGCTCCCCTGCCCTTTCTCAGCTGGGCTCCTTGAGCCAGAATGGACTCACTTGTCTCTGTGGGCCATCACTGCAGGGAGGAAGTTTCCAGATGTATTTTAGCCATGCAGCCCTTTGTCAAAGGAAAGTGCACAGGCAGCCTGGTTTGTGAAACAGAGAGGCATGAAGGTGGTACCCTCGTTGAAATGAGGTAAGGACCTGAAGCAGACTCCAGCCCTGCTCTCTTCTTACTCTTCTCTCTTCCAAACACCAAGTCTTAGAGGGGATCTTGGGGCCTCTAGAGCTCAACACAGTGGATTAGAGATGCTGCCTTCTTTCAGGGAGGGTCCAAACTTCAGCATCCCCCTAGGCAATCCCAAGAGGGTGTGAGCAGGAGGAGGATCAGAGAATTCCCAGGCTGTGTATGGCTGAAGGTCCTTTCACAGGTCTGTAATGGAAATACATGCCACTGGCTCAGTACCTGGCACTTCCCCACTAAAGCCTCCCCAGTATTATCCCTTTAAGGTCCTCGGAACCCCAATATGTCCCATTCTGGGGGCCAATACAGCCAAACACAAACACTATCCTGCTTCCTTCTGTTTTCGTCTTCATGAACCCACTTCCATTTGAGGTCAACTATACTCAGCTCCTGTGATGCAGTGGTTAAGTGCTGCATCTGTTAACCAAAGATCAGTAGTTAGAATCTGCCAGGTGCTCCCTGGAAACTCTATGGGGCAGTTCTGCTCTGTTTTATAGGGTCACTATGAGTTGGAATCGGCTTGATAGCACTGGGTTTGTTTTTTGGGTTTTATACTCGCTCCTGGCCTTCTGACATTGACCAAAGAATTTATTCCCTGTGGCTTGATTGCGGAGAATTGGCTCTTCCTCACCTCCTGATTTCCTCTCAAACTGGCCACCTCAAATATGACAACTGTCTCCATCTCTGGCCACTTGTCCTCAGATTCCACACAGACTCACCTTGCTAAGTGTGGACAGAAATACATTGCTTCTTAGCTCAGCTCTGGGGAAGGATAGAATTGTACAAAAGAAGCCTTCCTAAGATGCTGTAGCCAAACAAAAGGCAAACAAAGAAAGAAATCACAGCAGCACCAAATTTGACTTTTGTAAACTCAAATTCGTTCTCCTCATGTTTCCCACAGAGTGGCTGGACTGGCACAGACTCCAGGAAGGCTTCCCTGGACGCCTTTCCTCCCTCAATCACAAGGTGGCTTGGGCTTGGCACTGTTGAGAAGCTAGACATTCTCTTCCCTGGAAGCAGTTTCTTCATCTTCCTTCTGCTGTGGTCCTGTGGTCCATTCAGGGCTGGGCTTTTCAGCTGGGCAGCTGACCCGGTGCTTGTGAGACCCTGGAAATCGTCTCCCTTCCTGTCCCCAAGCAACCCTCCCTGGATGTTCCTGCCTTGCAGTTGTCTCCTCCACCCCCTGGTAGTCAGTGGTCTCCCTCACTCCTTGGGGTTCTTTTACTTGTCTTTTGTGTC
This sequence comes from Heterohyrax brucei, assembly GCA_028571685.1. Classification (NCBI taxonomy): domain Eukaryota; kingdom Metazoa; phylum Chordata; class Mammalia; order Hyracoidea; family Procaviidae; genus Heterohyrax; species Heterohyrax brucei. The sequence goes on from CM053146.1 coordinate 23,297,417, forward strand.
TCTTCTCCATTTCACTGTAAAAGTTTGAAGAACATTCACTTGTAAGCTTGATGGACTGCTTTTGTCTTTCAGGTTTCTCTTTTTGTAATACATATTTCTGCTTTATTTCCTTTTAATTAAATTTTTAATAAAATATTATGGAATTAAGTCACACAAAACAAAGCTGAAAAAATTTACCATACAATGTCCATTTGGGCAAAGATGTCCAACTGCATTTCCTTCTGGTGTGGTCCAATAAGGTCACCACAGAGTTTAAAAATCCTGATTGGAGAATGAGATGTAGTGGATTTAGGCATGTCACAATCAACAATCACCATGATCCTCAAAAACAAAGAAAAGGTCTCCAAGTTGTTAAGGGATCAGCTCTACTGAAATGTGAAAGGTACTTAAATTTGGAAAAATTGCTAATGACTTGGACTCAGGACTAAACACAAAAGGGAATTCTTCTCAGCTGGTTGGTGATTATAGCTCAGGCACAAAGCTTCCTCTAAATGCTTGAAGAAAAAGAAGGACCAGACTGTGATATTGAGTAGTGCTAGCTCTCGGTGGTTCAAACACTTTCAACAATGTTTTGCTCTGTACAGTAGGAGAGTGGTGAGTCTACGTGTGCTGATGAAAAAGCAGGAGTAAAATTTGTTGAAACTTTAGGTAAACTAATTGTTTCAGACTAAGCAACAAAAACAAACCCACTGTCATCGACTCAATTCCTACTCAATAGCTACCCTGTAAGACAGAATAGAACTGTCTCGTAGAGTGTCCAAAGAGTGCTTGGTAGATTCACACTGTCAGCCTTCTGGTTAGCAGCTGAAGCACTTAACCACTATGTAACCAGTGTTTGTTTTTGTTAGGTGCCATCAAGTCTGTTTATACTCATAGCGACTTCACGTACAACAGGAGGAAACGCTCCTGGTCCTGTGCCATGTCCACTTTCGTTGTTATTGTAGAGGGATGTTATTTGCCCCAAGAAATTAATATGGATGAAGCCTCCTTATTCTGGAAGCAAATGCCTGAAAGTATTTTCATCCATAATATAGTCTTCATGCAACACCCAAATCATACACTGTGTTATTTCACAGAAAGTGTCATGGACATCAAGCAATGTATGACCAAATAGTACGTACATGTACATATATATATATATACCAGCTGGTATACATCACTTCGTATTTTTATGCTAATACACATACACACACAGTAATTCGGCCTTTTTCCTTTTTCTGTAAATCTCAGCTTATGCTCTATCATCAAGTATTACTCTGCAATTTGGTTTTATCATTTAATTTTTCTTGTTGAATATACTTTATTTTTCATGGACTGTAGCTCCTTCACTCTGCTCTAAGCTACAAGTTGTCAATTACAATTTTGCAGAACTTTGAGTTTCTCCTGATTGAACCAATGAGATGAATTATTAGAATTCAGTAGTAACCATCTTTGACTAAATTTGCAGAAAATTAAGTTAATGTTTAACTTTCACCATTTTGACTTTGTCATGTCCTTTTTTTTGAATAGATACTGAGGTTACTTATTTACAAGCAAATACAACATGAGAATTCATTCCTTGGTTTAGAGGTTTTATGTTATGCTTTCAGTTATTTGGCCTGATACTGTGTTTAGTGTTTCTGTTCTATCTGCTACTTCATTGCATAGTGCCTGAAGTCTTAAAAACTTGCAAATGGCCATCCAAGTTATGACAAAAGATCTCTATTCAAGTGGAGCAACAAATGAAGAAGTATAAATAGAAGCAGAAAATGGAATGTGTGGCTGATTGCCTTCATAAATAACTGCCTTTTTCGCCATGAGACTAGAAGAACTGAATGATGCCTGACTACTATTGCTGAACATTTTTATCAAAGATTCTTTAGCAGAATCTTGATAAAAGAGGTAAAATTACAGAATAAAATTGTAAATTCTTATGAAAGCCAAATTTTCTGAAACATGGTAGCTGAATGAATCCCTGAAACTATTGTCCTGAGATAATCTTTAAAACTTCAAGTAAAAACAGCCACTGGATTCTTCTTATCATCAAACAATAATTTACCCTAGCTAGTAAACAGTATCTGCCTTGAGCATTGTTCTCTTTTAAGATTTACTTACACGTGATCAAATTGACAAGAGCAACTTGAAACGTTAGATAGGAAACTTAGCAGACAGTGAGTTTACGCCAATGGAGAAGGAACAACTCAGGAAAAAAGGTGAGAATGGTTGCACAGTTAGAAGAATGCATTCAATGTCTCTGAAATATGTGGTAGAAACTGTACAATTTGTGTATGGTGTGCTGCATGTATTCTCAAAAGCAACAAAATTAAATTATTTAAAACATTTGGCTGTATTGCCACTTATGTGTAATAGGCTCTAGCCCCAAATGATATCTCCATGTCTACACACTTAGACTTAATTATTTTCAACTTAACATGCCACTGTTTTACAAGGTTATGCCAAGAGTCCCCTGGCCTCCAGGGACCTTGCTACCTTCTCACATTTGGTAAGTACTTTTGGTATAGAACGCAGCTTTCACGTGAACCCACAGCTTTAACTCAATCAGCCATCAGGTAGTGTATAACCATCCAGAGGGGGATAGACTGACATGTAAAAGTTTCAAGCACTAGAAGCTCAAACAACACTGTTGAAGAACCTCTTCAGAAAAGTGGAACATGAAGATGGGGTGGCATTTCTTGACCAGCAAGACAGAGATACTCCCAGGAGTCCACACCAGCAGAGAAGTCTGGAGTAGTGGCAGTTCCTAAGCAGACCAGCTAAGGAAGCCTCTGTAGGGCAGCAGCGGGCAGGGTCCAAGGGAAATGTTGAAGTTGGCTCCTGCACAGGACCAGCGATCAAGGTCCAGGCAGGGTGACTGAGTCCAGGAGGAACACAAGAACACTTCAGATCCCTTCTGGAGCCTCCTAGAAAGATACTAAGCTGGGGGATCCTTGAAAATGATGTTGAGGTTCTGCTATGGTGCAATCTACCATGTGGTGATGCATTTGTACCTATCTGCTTATGAATGGGAATCCCTGGTAGTATAGCAGTTAAGGGCTAAGGCTGCTAACCAAAAGTTTGGCTGTTCAAATCTATCAGCCACTCCTTGGAAGCTCTATGGTGCAGTTCTACTCTGTTCTATGTGAGTCAGAATTGACTTCATGGCAATGGTTCTTTTGGGGGGAGACTTCACAGTGCTATTGGATATTTTCAATCAGAAGATTATATGGTCTACTATGCCAAGAATGCCAACTTAAAAAGAAAAGGCACTGTATTTTTTGTCAAAACTAACATTTCTAGATCTATCCTGAAGTACAACAGTATGAGTGATAGGATAATATCCACATATCAGGAATATAAACCACTTAATAAAACTATTATTCAAATTTGTGTACCAACTGCTAAGGCAAAAGATGAAGAAATTGGAGATTATTACCAACTTCTGCAGTCTAAAATTGATTGACCATGCAATCAGGATGCACTGATAATTACTAGTGATTGGAATGCAAAAGTTGGAAACAAAAAAGGATTGGTAACTGGAAAATATTTTCTTGGTGATAGAAATGATGCTAGAGATAGAATTTTGCAAAATCAATGACTTCTTCATTGAAAATGCCTCTTTTCACCAATGTAAACAGCAGCTATATATATTGACCTAGCCATGTGGAATACACAGGAATCAAATCAACTGTATCAGTGGAACAAAAAATGGAAAAGCTTGATGTCATTGGTCAGGTGCCAGTTGCGGCGTAAACTATTAAATGCTCATATGTAAGTCCAAATTAAAACTGAAGAAAATTGAAACAAGTCTACGAGAGTCAATCTATGACCTTGAGTATATCCCACCTGAGTTCAGAGATCATCTCAAGAACAGATTTTACACTTTGAGCACTAGCAACTGAAGACCTGATGAACTGAGGAATGACATCAAGGGTATCACCCATGAATAAAGCAAGTGGTCATTAAAAACACAGGAAAGAAATAAAAGACCAAAACAACATGGGAGAAGAGATTTTGAAACTTTCTTTTGAACATTATATAGCTAAAGCAAAGGGAAGAAATGATGATGTAATGGAACTGAAAAGAAGATTTCAAAGGACAGCTCAGAAGACAAATACTATAATGACATGTACAAAGAGCTAGAGACAGAAAACCAAAAGGAAAGAACACACTCTGCATTTTTCAACCTGAAAGAATTGAAGAAAATATTCAAACCTTGAGTTGCCGTAGTGAAGGATTCTACAGGGAAAATATTAAGTGACTCAGGAAGCATCAAAAGAAGACGGAAGGAGCACACAGTCATTATACTAGAAAGAATTGGTTTCATGTTCAGTCGTTTCAAGAAGTAGCACATGATCAAGAACCAATGGTACTGAAGAAAGAAGTCCAAGTTGCACTGAAGGCATTGGCAAAAAACAAAGCTCTAGATAGCAATTGACAGAATATCAATTGCAATGTTTCAACTGGTGGATACAGCACTGGAAGTGCTACCTCATCTATGTCAAGGAATTTGGAAGACAACTTCCTGATCAGCCAACTGGAAGAGATCCATATTTATGACTATTCCTAAAAAAGGTGATATAACCAAATGCAAAAATCATTGAATAGTGTCATTAATCTCACAAGTAAGTAAAATTTTGCTAAAGATGATTCAAAAGTGACTGCAGCAGTATAGTGACAGGTAACTTCCAGAAATTCAGATGGAATTCAGAAGAGGTTGTGGAACCAGGGGTATCATTGCTGATGTCCAGTGGCTCTAGGTTGAAAGCAGAGAATATCAGAAAGAGACTTACCTGTGTTCTATTGACTATGTGCAGACATTCAACTGTGTGGATCTTAACAAATTGTGAATAACATTGTGGAAAATGGGAATTCCAAAACACTTAGCTGTGCTGATGAGGAATCTGTACAGGGATCAAGAGGCAGTCATTTGAACAGAACAGGGGGACATTGTATCGCTTAATGTCAGGAAAGGTGTGTGTCAGGATTACATGCTTTCGCCATACCTATATGATCTCTATGACGAGCAAATAATCTGAGAAGCCAGATTCTGTGAAAAAGAGTGGGACATCAGGACTGGAGGAAGACTCTTTAACAACCTACATTATGAAGACAACACAGCCTTTCTTGATGAAAGTGAAGAAGACTTGAAACACGGATGACCAAAAACCTTAGTCTTCAGTATGAATTGCTCTTCATCATCAAGAAAACAAAACTCCTTTCCACTGAACCAATAAGCAACATCATGTTTAGAAGGGAAAACACTGAGGATTTCATTGTATTGAATCTACATTCAGCACTCATGGAAACAACCGTCAAGAAATCAACTGGACAAACCGACTACAAAGACCTCTTTAAAGTTTTCAAAAGCAAAGATGTCACTTGGAAGACTAAGGAAAGTGAGACCCAAGCCACGATATTTTCATTTGCATCATATGGATGAGAAAGCTGGACAATGAATAAGGAAGACAGAGGGGGAACTGACATCTTGGAATTGTGGTGCTGGAGAAAAATATTGACAATACTATGTACTGTCAAAAGAAAAACAGATCTGTCTTGAGATAAGTACAACTAGAGCACTTCTTAGAAGCAAGGATGACAAGACTATGTCTTACATATTTTGGACAAGTTGCCAGGAGGGATCAGTCCCTAAAGAAGGATATCACTCTTATACCTTAGAGGGCCAGTGAAAAAGTGGAAGTCCCTGAACAAGATGGACTGACACAGTGGCTGTAACAATGGGCTCAAGTACAACGACTACAGGTGTGCTGCAGTACTAGACAGTGTTTGGTTCTGTTGTACTTAAGGCTGCTGAGGCAGAAACAACTCAGTGACGTCTAACAACAATGTGAGTGTATTCAGGAACAGAAGATCTAACTTAGAACGACTTAAGCTAAAGGAGAATTTATTGACTCATGTCCCTGAAAAGCAGAGAACAGACATGTTGCTGCATATATGAGCTCCAATCTGACTTCCTCACTTCGATCTCTCAGTTCTCCACTAGTCCAAAGAGGCACCATTGCCACTGCTCCCTCAGCTGACTTTCCCTCAGCTTCCCCTGGTCCTCAGAGATGGCTGCGGCTGCTGAAATTTAACATCCTCCCAGCCCCCTGTACTTCTAGTTGCCCCATCACCAACATCAGTGAGTCAAGGGCCATAACTGGAGAGGGCAATACACTGCATGTGTACCTGCATTAGAAATGGGGGTGGGGCTAACGCGTCCCAGACTGCCGGAATGGGGATGGGTGATTCTCTGAGAAACTGAGGTGACCAAAGTCATCAATGATGTAAAATATATGTAAATATTTATTATGATTGAATGAAAATGTACATTCCCATATACATTTGCATGCCTACCTATATGCAACTCCCATTGCTCTCCCTGCCTGGTGACAGCACACTCTTCCTCTCTGCTTCATACATGTCTTATCCTCACAATCTCCTATACCCTCCTCTTCACCCACTCCCCTCCCTCCAGTAAGAGGTCAGCAGGAAGACAACTTATAGATGCATAGAACCACAAAGTGTGTCACCAAGTCCAACCCGTTCCTGTTTGAAGAGTTGACATCCATTATGATTTATGGACAGGGGCAGCATAACAGCCAGGGTCCATGCTCCCAGGGGAACCCTAAGGCCCTGGACCATCAGTTGTGGTCTTTTAGTGGAGATCTCAAGGTGCACCCCTTTTTTTTTCTTGTGTTGTCAGTGAGACTCAACTTTGTGAGCTCCATCATGGCTATCACTGGTGGTGGCCGGGTAGCACCCTGTTCTTCCGGTCACAAGTCAGTGTAGTCACCCACTCAGGTGGGTCTCTCTGTCATCTGGGTTCTCTTTCCATGTGTCATTTTGGTCCTCGGTGATCATTCCTGTTGAGTTGGGACCATTTGCTGTACCCTCAGATGGCAGCTTGGCACATTTTAAGACCCCAGATGCCACTTACCAATGTGGGGTACAGAAATCTGTCTTAGCAAAATGCTAGTTGTGCCATTGGTCTGGATTTCACCTGAGAGCATGGCTCTCGGTCCCCGGCTCCAGGTACTCTGTCCTTGCAATATTGGGTTAAGACTGGAGTAGAATTATTGGGTTAAATAGTATATCTAGATCCAGCTTTCTAAGGAAGTGGCAGATTGTTTTCCAAAGAAGTTGCACCATTTTGCAGTCCCACCAAGAAGTATAGGAGAGTTCCAATTTCTCCACAGCCTCTCCAGCATTTGCTGCTTTGTGTTTTTTGGATCATGGCCAACCTTGTTGGTGTGAGATGGTATCTCACTGCAGTTTTGATTTGAATTTCTTTAATAACTAATAATTGTGGGCATGCCCACATTTGTTTTTTGGCTGCCTGGATCTTCTCTTTAGAGAAGTTTCTGTCCATCTCCTTTGCCCATCACTTAAGAGGATGATTTATCTTTTTCTTATTGATATTTTGTAGATTATGGATATTTTATAAATTTTGGAGATCAGGAATCAGTCTTACATATAGTTGCCAAATATTTTTTTCCATTCTGTGGGTGGTTTTTTAATTGTATTAATAAACTGTTTGGATGAGCAAAAGTGATTGATTCTTAGTAGTTCCCATTTATCTATTTTTCTCTTCCATTGTTTGTGGTTTGTTTCACAGATTTTGATGTTTGTCTGTGTTGTGTATTAAAACCTCCATTGTTGTTCCTACTTTTTCTTGGATGAGCTTTATCATTTTAGATTTGATATTTATGTCTTTCATCCATTTTTAGTTGGTTTTTGCATAAGGTGTAAGATATGGGTCTTGTTTCAATTTTTTTTCAGATGAGTATCCAGTTTTCCCAACATCATTTATTGAAGAAATTGTTTTTAACCCAGTTTAATGTCTTAGGGCCTTTTTCAAATATCAACTGTTCATAGGTAGTGTCATCTCTGGGGTCTCAATTCTGTTCCATCAATCTATCTGTCTCTTTTTGTACCACCATCAGGCTGTTTTGACTACTGTGGCAGTGTAATGGGTTCTAAAGCCAGGTAGTGAGAGGCCTTCCAGTGTGTTCTTCTTCTTCAGTAGTGCTTTACTTATCTGGGGCTTCTTCCCTTTTCAAACAAAGTTGGTAATTTGTTTCTCCATCTCATTAAAAGAATGTCACTGGACTTTGAATTGAGATTGCAATATGTAAGTAGATTGCTTTGGGCAAAATAGACATTTTCACAATGTTAAGTCTTCCTATCAATGAGCAGGATAGGTTTCTCCATTTATGTAAATCTCTCTTCGTTTCTTGTAGTAAGGACTTGTAGTTCTCTTTATAAAGGTCTGTTATTTCTCTGATTAGATTTATTCTAGGTACTTTATCTTCTTAAGGGTTGTAGTAAATGGTATTGAGTTGATGATTTCCTCAAAGCCTACTGATTTACTTATGTCTATCTTGTATCCTGAGACTTTGCTGAACTCTTCTATCAGTTTGAGTAGTTTATTTATGGATTCTCTATGCATACAATCATATCATCTGCTAATAGGGAGATTTTTACTTTTTCTTTGCTGATGTAGATGCCCTTTATTTGTAGGTCTTGTCTAATTGTTCTGGCTAGAACTTCTAGTATAATGTTGAAAAAGAGAAGTGAGAGTGGGCATTCTTGTCTAGTTCTTGTTCTCAGGGGAAACTGTTTCAGTCTCTCTCCATTCAGGATGACATAGGCAGTTGGCTTTGTATAAATGGCCCTTATTGCATTGAGGAATTGGCAATCTATTCCTATTTTGCTGAGAGTTTTTAGCACGAATGGGTGTTGGGTTTTATCAAATGCCTTTTCTGCATCAGTGGACAAAGTCAGGTGATTCTTGTCTTTTGTGATATTTTTGTGGTTGATCACATTAATTGTTTTTCTGATGTTGAACCAGCCTTGTAAACCTAGTATGAATCCAACTTGATCATGATGGATTATTTTTTGGATGTATTGTATTCTATTGGCAAGAATTTTGTTGAAGATTTTTGTGTCTAGATTCATGAGTGTTATTGGTCCATAGTTCTCCTTTTTGGTTGGATCTTTCCCTGGCTTTGGTACCAGGGTTATACTGGCCTCATAGAATGAATTTGGGTGTATTCCATCCCTTTCTTACTGTGAAATAGTCTCAGTAGTATTGGAGATAACTCTTCTCTAAAAGCTTGGTACGATTCTGCAGTGATGCCATCTGGGCCTAGGCTTTTTTTTATTGGTACTTTTTGGATGACTTTTTCAATCTCTTCTTTTGTGATGGGTTTGTTAAGCTGTTCTGCTTCACCTTGTGATAAGTTTGGTAGGTGATATGAATCAAGGAATTTGTCCATTTCCTCTAGGTTTCCAAATTTGTTAGAGTACAGTCTTTCTATTTTTGATTTCTCTTGGATATGCTATGACAACTCCTCTCTCATTTCTTACTTGGGTTATTTGTTTCCTTTCCTGTTTTTCTTTGGTAAGTTTAGCCAATGGTTTGTCAATTTGGCTGATCTTTTCAAAAAACCAGCTTTTGGTCTTTTCAATTTTTTCAATTGTTCTTCTATTCTCTAAATTTTTAGTTCTGCTCAACTCTTTAGGATCTGTTTTCTTCTGGTGCCTGAAGCGTTCCTCTGCTGTTCTTTCTCTATTTGTTCTAGCTATAGGGTTAGTTCTTTGATATGGTTTCTTTATCCTTCCAGATATGTGCATTTATGGAGATAAACTGACCCTGAGCACTGCTTTGTCTGTATCCCATGGGTTTTGATAGGAAGTGTTTTCATTCTCATTGGAATCCATAAATTTCTTGATTTCATCCTTGATTTCTTCTATGATCTATGGTTTTCTGAGCAAGGTGTTGTTCAGTTTCCATGAGTTCCACTTTCTGCATTGTTTCTGCTATTGATTTAGACTTTTATGGTTTTGTGATTTCAGAAGATGCTTTGTATTAATTCAATGGTATGGATTTTGTTGAAAATTGCTTTATGTCCTAACACATGGTCTATTCTGGAGGATGTTCCTAGTGCACTTGGAGAAGAAGGTGTACTTGTCAGCTGATGGATAGAAAGTTCTGTATATGTTGATGAGGTCTAGTTGGTTAATTGTGGCAATAAGGTCTTCTGTGTCCTTACTGAGCTTTTTTCTAGATGATCTGTCCAATATTAAGAGTGGAGTGTTGAAGTTTCCCACTATTATTGTGGAGTGATGTATCTCATTTTTTTTATTATGACTGAGTGAAAATGTACATTCCCATATAAATTTATATGTCCACCTATATTTATAAGAGTAGTCCGTGTTTCTTTGATGTATTTAGGTACTCTAATATTAGACTTGGAGGCACTTGGCTTGGCTAATATTAGGTGCACAAATATTTAATATTACTAAGTCCTGTTTGTATATTGAACCTTTCAGCAATAGTGTCCACGTTTGTCCATGATGGTAGATTTTGCTTTAAAATAGTTTCATCTGAGATTAGAATTGCCACACTTGCTCTTCTTTGTGTATTGTTAGCTTGATATATGTTCTTCCATCCTTTAATTTTCAGTTTGTTCCTATCTTAAGTCTCAAGTGAGTTTCTTGTTGACAACATATGGATGAGTCACGTCTTTTGATCCAAGATGTCACTCGATATCTCTTTACTGGTGTGTTCAGTCCATTTACATTCAATGTGATTATTGATAAGTATGTGTTCAGTGCTGCCATTGTGGTATGATTATTTTGTGTTGATGTTTTCTCTGTTGTTCTTGTTAATCTGTTCTGGGACACTGTTCTTTGTGAGTTGATTTTTCACCTTTTTCAGGGTTGGTTTCGTGGTTGTTGAGATTCCTTTATTACATTTCTTGATTTGATATGTTGCATCTTTATTATGCTTTATGGCTGTCCCTATAATCCCCCTTAATAAACTATTATAAACCCAATTTCAATTACTACCATTTTTATCAACTTCCTCTCTACTTGGAAGGAGTATGACTGTAGTACATCTCTCTTTTTAATATGATGACATTGTCGTTTTCACGACATGATGATTGGATTATTTCTTTCACTATTATGGCTGTGATTGAGTTTAGAGCTTTCCCTAACTGAGTAGGATTCTGAGTGAAGTGTCCTGTATTTGCTTCTAAAATTTAGAGTTAGTGGCTTTATTCTTCTAAGCCAAGAGATCCTTCCAGTATTTCTTTTAGCTTTGGTTTGGTTTTTACAAAGCCTCTGAGTTTCTGTTTATCTGCGCATGTCTTCATTTCGTTTTCATATTTGAAAGATAGTTTTGCAGGATATATTATTCTTGGTTGGAAGTTCTTCTCCTTCAAGGCTTTAAATGTGTCATGCCATTGTCTTCATGCCAGCATGGTTTCTGCCAAGAAATCCGATGAAAGTCTACAGGGTTTTCCTCTGAATGTTAGCTTTGCTTTGAGTCTTGCTGCCTTTAAGAGTTTCTGCTTGTGTTTCATTTTGTTATGCTTGATTATAACATGTCTTAGAGTCTTTCCTTTGAGATCTGTATTGAGTGGCATTCAGTACATATCTTGGTTATTTATATTATCTTCTTTCATCATTTCTGGAAAGTTTTCTGTCAGCAGCTCAGCAACAACGCTCTCTGTGTTCTCAGGTTTCTTGCCCTGTTCAGGAACTCTGATTAATTGTAGATTGTTTCTCTTCATTGAGTCCCACATGCTTCTTAAGGCTGCTTCATTTTTTTCTGATTTGTCTTCATAACTTCTGGAGTCAGTAGCTCTGTCTTCCAAGTCAGAAAATCTATTTTCCATTTGTTCAGACCTGTTTTCTTGGCTTTGAACTGAATTTTCTATGTCTTTGATTTTGTTCTTGATCTGTTCCATTGGATAAAACAGCTTGCCTAATTTTTCATTTTGCTCTGCTGCATTTTGTAAAAGGTCTAGGGGGCTCTCCATATAATTCTCTTGTGTTCACCTTTCAATAGTTTCAGAAAATCTTCCTCGGCTGGAAAGTTCTGTGGTGCTTTCTTGTGGGGGCCTTCTGAAGCTGTGGGTGATTTCTTGGTTACTCTTTTTCCAGAGTTTGTTGCTTTTTGGGCATCATGGCAAAGTAAGCACCTCTATATCGAGCCCCAGAATTTATAAACTAGCTCAAAATACAGAAAGGCTACTGGCCTGCTGGCCTCTGCTGTCGGGCCCTGGCTGTAGGCAACACTGCATAGAATACTGCTTTTCTTCTGGAAAAGCACTCTCTTTTGGGCAGGCACTGCCTCCTGGCTCAGGAATTAGGTCCAGCTGAGGCCTCCGTATGGGTATATATGCCTCCCAGTGGAACAAGATGTTGTCCCGCACAAGCTCGCCACCTGCCTTAGCACAGGCTACTGTATGGTGGAGGCAGAAAGAGAGGCTAAAAGTGCCAAGATGCACAGAGTTCACAGCCTCTTTTGCCTGGCCCCAGCTGTGGACAACACTGTGTCAAATACTGCTTTTCTACTGGAAAAGCACTCTCCCCTGGGTAAGCACTGCCTTCCGCCTATGAACTAATTCCAGCAGGGCCTCCATATGTGTGTCTGTGCTTCCAAATGGATCAAGACAGCATCCCGCACAAGCTCGTCGTCTGTCTCAGTAGTGGCTACTCTATGGCGGAGATGGAAGGAGATGCCAAAGGTGCTGAGATGCATAGAGTCCAAAGCTGTGCTCTCAAAATATGGCAATTTGACCTGCCTATCCCACCAGCAGTGCATCTGAGATTAGCAGCTTGTGAAGTCCCAACACTGCCCACTGGATAAGACAGAGAACAAAAAGTGTGAGTTGCCTTCAGTCCTTGCAAAGCAGAGCTTGCCAAGAGAGGAGTCAGTGAAAGAGAGGAGGATTTCCATTCAGTGGTAAAAAGTTTAAATTAACAGTCCTATGCTACATCCTAGGGCTCACTAAGTGTCCAGAAGGTTCCATTTAATTATCATTTTGGGTCTTGGTTTCCCGAGGGATTTAGGGAGACATGTGTTTAGTCTGCCATCTTGACTCTATCCCCCCAGAAAATTTTTCATAGTGCGTAATAAAGGTTCTCCCACTGGAGACTAAATAAGGGTAAATGGGTTCCATGTGTGGCATGGAGCTGAACCAAGCAGCCAACTAGTTGCTGTTGAGTTGATTGTGACTCATAGCAACCATGTAGGTCAGAGTAGAACTGCCCTATAGGGTTTCCAAGGAGTGTCTGGTAGATTGAACTGTTGACATTTTGATTAGCAGATGTAGCTCTTAAAAAATTGCGGCACTGGAGTTTCCAGCACAGAACCATAGGAAGTTTTCATATGACAGAAAAGAAAAGTGGGTAAGCCTCCTGGTGTGTGTGTGTGTGTGTGTGTGTGTGTGTGTGTGTGTGATGTGCCCTGGAGGAAAAGCCAGAAGACTAGACCAGTTGCTGTCAAGTGGATTCTGACTCATGGCAATTCCATGTGCGTCAGAGTAGAACTGTTCTCTATGAGGTTGTCAGTGGCTGATTTTTCACAAATAGATCGTCATGTTTTTAGTTCAATTCACTTTTGCATTGACTTGAACCTTCACTCTGTCAGCTAGCAACTGAGTACATTAACTGTTTGCATCACTCAGGGTCTCCAAGGTTAGGAGGAAGGGTGGCATTAAAGTTGCCACAGCATACCTGAAGTTACATTCACAACCCTGATCTTAAATTAAGAGTTGGCATTTGAATGAATGTTGCATTTGTCTGGAGGTTCTCACACAGAAGAGCTTCATCAGGACAAACTGGCATAAGGTACTTGTGGATAAAAACAGCTGGGGGAGGAAGGGAGACACTAGTCATTCTTCTGGTCTGGCAGTCCAATAGGTCCCCTCCTACTTCTGCAGGGTTTGTCTGTGAGGCTGTGGAAGATGTCAGACACAGCTTCACTCCTGAGTGGGAAATGAGACACTTGGTATTCATCTTGTCTCCTAGTGGGTAACCCTTCCCGTCAGCCCAGGGATCCCTCCTTCTCTTATACACATACTCCTCAAATCCCCTATATTAAATTACTGTTGAAATGTTTGGAACTCTGAGCACCAGGATCATATGACAGAATGCATGGGGTTTGTTGTTTAATCTTACTCAAGAGAAAGAAATGAAAATGACTTACAGGATTTTGACACAATGATCTACCAATAATAAAAAAAAAATCTCCACCCCTTGAATGAATGGGAACTGGTCAAATGCATTATCAAATTATCTTTCTTTCTTTTTTTTTTTTTGTGGTGGGCCTAAAAGGAATAAAAAGTTATAACTACTTTCTGAGTTACATTTGCATTATTGACAACTCATGTCTGAAGATTTGTCTGTCCTGAAGATGGGTGGAGTTTGAGCTGCTTTATCTCCTGGAGCCTGATGTCTTGATTCCTCACTGAGTAGTAAAGTACCACAGCAACCTCTGACCCAACCACTTCCTTCGAACCATTCACTGGGTCTGAATGTTCAGATGGGACTAGCTGTGATGGTAAACCATCAAGATTCAGAAAGGCTAGGGGTTTGGGAAAGCATGAATTCATTTTCCATTCCTCATTTTCATTTGCTTGGGGGAAAAGAAAAGTCTGTCTTGATAAAGACGTTTTGGCTGTACTGAGCGATGTTCAGGAATTATTTTTCTATTGTTCTTCCATTAAATAAATAAATTGTTGCTGTCTTTGATTTTTTATCACAGGGCTTTGACAGGTCTTGAATGGATGACTTCAACCTGAAAGGCTTATTTGGTAAGTTTGGTTTTGTATAATTTTCACATGAAAATCAAATTAAGTAAAAATTCTCCATTCTTTACCCTGGGATGAAGAAGGTACTTAGGAGCTTCAAATATCCCCTTCCCCCTTCCTACTCCCTCAGCCATTTCACTGGCTCTTTTCTAATGAAGACAAATGCCAGGCAACTCTGGTTTATCCAGCTACTCAAAGGTGTAAACTGACTTCCCAATTTATTAACAATGGTGATTCATTACCATGACAATTGGGAAAAAAACTGATTACCTTTGAATTTCTGATGAGGTAATCCTGCCTCTTTCAAGCCCTGGTAATGAATCACCATTTTGCCTCCCTCCTCTGACCTAATTTTCCAAATCATGTACCTGCATAAAATATTGTGCAGAGGCATGCATCTATTTATCTTACAGCAGTTCTCTCCTTCCAAATTCAACAGAGAAGACAACCTCTCCAACTGGGAGGGAAGATTCATGAATGTTCTGGGTATGGAATTCACCAAAGTCCAGTCTCCCAGGTAATCAATTTGCACTGTCACAATGTCAGGAATGGCCACTGCCGTCTTCCTACATGAGGCTCTAGAATTCACATCTGACAGAAATGGAGAAATCTATATGGAAAGTAGGATTCTACTGTCTTCCACAGAAAGGGACTAGGGTGTACCCAAACCCTAGTCTAGGCTAGAATACATGTCTTGTAATGGTCTTTGAACTCTATAATGGTTCAACCAAAAGGATTTGACAGTTAAATAAAGGGCCCCATTCACTACCATTTGGTCTTAGACTCGATGGTCAGTTACTGAAGCTGATTATCTGCAACTTGGTGCTCATTTAATTACAGTATTTAGGTTCCCAGACAGAGGAATCTGCTCAGTGATGGTAAGAGTGTCTTCGATTAACTATATTAATTTGCCAGGGGAATGCAACCAGAAAACAAAATAAAAAATACTACCACACCTTTCCCTTGACTTTCTCTTGTTTATTAGCTAAAACTTTTTAAAACAAAACAGAACAACAACAACAACAACAAAAATTAACCTATAGCTGTGACAATATCCTTAACTCTCAATCTCTGCTTTTATATCCCTGGTTAAAAATACTTTTAACATTTTTCCTGCCAGCAGGGAGACCTACCTCTCAGCTAAAGTACAGCTATACAGGCTAGAGAGCACATCTCTGTTTACATCTGGATTTGTGGTAGTTATCTTTCCAGAACATGTTTGAGAATAAAGTCAGTGTACTGAGAGCAGAGTATTAGGAGATGTACAAATATCTTTTTAACTATCTAAAATATCACTTTTTCAAGATCTTTCTCAGACCCTTCATTTCTACCTCAAGCTGGTAGAGACAGCCTTTCTCAGTTACCTGTTAACTCCAACAAAGGCCCAAACCCATTGACATCAAGTTGATTCCTACTCATAGTGACCTTGTAAGACAGAGTAGAACTGCCCCACAAGATTTCAAAGCTGTGAATCTTTACAGAAGAGGACTGTCCCAACTTTGTTTTACAGGTGGCTAGTGCATCCAAATCACAGACCTTTTGGTTAACAGCCAAGTGTTTAAGCACTGAGCCACCATGGCTCCTAGTTATCTAATAATATTCTGTTAATAAGTCTAATTATAGTTTAATAATTACTATACTATAATAACTACTATATTATACTATAATTATCAGAGTGCCAAGAACAATCTGGCATATGGATGTTAACACTCGTTTGCTGAGTGGATGAGAGTCTGTATTTTCACCTTTCTGGTTTCCCTTCATTGGATTGTGGGAAAAACACAGTTTCTGGAAGTTGCTGGCCTTTGTTATCCTTACTCTTGCTGGCTATACTTCATATTCCTCATGTGGCCAAGAACCATGGTGGAGTCCAGGGATAAGTCAAGTGCCATTGAGTCAGATCCGACTCTTGGCTACCAGGGATGGTTGAATTGAATCATCAAATGGAAGCTTTTCTGAATTGCTCATTGTAGAATTACTTCATCCAATAAGATTTTCTAAAGACATAGATTGAAGGCAGCAGGGTGGTTGGGTAGGACATGCAATGTCTTCTGGCAACTGGCAGTCATTAACTGTTGAGAGTAAAAGGCACATAACTCTTCTGGTTAGGAAAGATTTTAACTTATGCAAGGATTATGTCTCAAGCACAGAGATCTCACAGAGCACTAAGAGAGGCCAAGGGCCCTTTTCACCAAAGTGGTGCCTCAAGCCAAGAAGGAAGCTCCTACTCCTCCACAAAAGGCGTTGAAGGCCAAGAACACAGGGCTGAGAGGTGTCCATACCCACAAAAAAGAAAATTAAAAAAAATCTACATGCTGCTCACCTTCCAGTGACCCAGATCCAATACCCCCCAAAGAATATCCCCAAGAGAAACAAGCTTGACCACTATGTCATTATTAAGAACCCCTGATCACTGAGCCAGTCATGAAGAAGATCAAAGCTAATAACATACTTGTGTTCATCGTGGATGTCAAGGCCAAATGAGCTCCAGATCAAACAAGCTATAAAGAAGCTCTAGGATATAGATAGGGCCAAGATCAACACTTTAATCAGGCCTGATGGAGAAAAGAAGATGTATGTTCCATTGTCTCCTGACTGTGATGCTTTGGATGTTGCCAACAAAACGAATTAGCGCAAATGAGTCCAACTGGCTAATTCTCTCTCTCTCCCTCTCTATTTTACCACAGTTAAAAAAACAATAAGAGGGAGAGGCCAAGAGTAGAAGGAATTTCAGACTGTTGTTTGAGTACCTACTAGTACTTATAAGGCAGCATCGGTGGTTTCGTGGCAGAGTTTTTACTTTCCATGCAGGAGACCCAGATTCAGTTCCAAGCCAATGCACATCATGGGCAGCTACCACTCATTTTCAATGGAGGCTGCATGGTGCTGTGATGGTGAACCAGTTACAATGGAGCTTCCAACTAAGATGTGCTAGAAAGAAAGGCTTGATGATCTACTTCCAAAAATCAGCCAGTGAAAACTCCATGTATCTCAACAGTCTGACCCTCAGTTGATCTTGGGAATGACACAAGACTGGGTGGCATATCATTGTGTTGTGTATGATGTTGTCATGAATTGAAAGCAATGGCAGCCAACCACAATAACAACTAGTGTTGCAATATGGTTAGGTGATGTGGAGAGTTCAAAAAAATATTGGAACATAATTTTGTAGAAAGTAAAAAACATAGCACTGAATAGCATGGTCTTGTTTCCAATGGTGTCACTTTACTCACTTATCTTTGTCCAATACTGCATTCACCTGAATTATCTGCTTGATAATTCAGTTTTTTTCTGATGTGCTATATAGAATTCTAACAAAACAATGCCTGTGAAAGTGTCCTGAGAAGCATGTCTGGTTTGAATGTAAGAGTGATTACTGAGGGGATCTCCAACTCACAGCACTTATTATCTTCAAAAGCACTACGATATGTGTCAACAAATGCATGAGATGTCATCTGGCCCCTTTGAATGGGATCTGGTCTTTAAATCCTGTAAGGAGGAGACAGATTCCTTCATGTGCTCAACAGCTGTTTGTTGAACATGTACTATTTCCCACAATAATACCCAAGAGAAGGTGAAATAGCCATGAACAAAATAGACAAAATTCTTATTCTCAAGGAGCTTATGTTTTTAAGGGAGTGAAGAAGAATGGATGCAGAGAGTGATGAACATAAGCTGATGACTGAAGTCCGTAACCCATGTTTTACCTGGAAACATAGTCATTGTGAGATAGACAGCTTTACAGTTCTGATCAAGACAGGAAGGTAAAATCATTACCAATTTCTTTCTTCTTATTAATAAGTGATGGCCCATGTTTTAAAAGATCTAATCACATTGGGAAAATAAGATACATCAAATGGTTGCTCCTTTAGGGCCCCCAGATGACACAGATTTCTTTTAGGTCTCCTAAGTAACAATGAGGATTCCTGGTGGCACAGCAGCTACTAACCTGAAGGTCAGAAGTTCAAATTCACCAGCTGTTCTTTGGAAACCTTCTGACGGCAGTTTTACTCTTTCTTGCAGGGTCACTAGGAGTCAAAATCACCTCCATAGTAATAAGCTGTGTTTTTGGAAATATCAGTAAAAGACTTGTTTCCCCTGCAGTGGGTTTATTTTCTTCCATGCAATGTAGATTTGGTGACTAATATTTTTTTAAGTACAGTAAAACCTGCAAAAGCCAGACCTTGCATAAGACAGAAGAGTGTCAGAGAAGAAAAACTCAAATATTTTCCTCTAAGATGAGTGATAGATAAGTGGTAAGACTGTACCTTGTCAAAGGTGGAAAACTTGTGAGACCGAAAAAAACAAGGGAGTCTGTCAAACTCTGGCTGTCATGTTTTACTGTATAAAGTCATAACACAAACAAACAAAAAAACATTGCTGTCGAGTTGATTCTGACTCACAGTGACACTGTAGGACTGAATAGAACCACCCCATATGGTTTCCAAGGAGCTTCTGGTGGATTCAGACTGCCAGCCTTTTATAATTAGCATCCATAGCAATTAACCATCATGACATCAGGGTTTCTACTTCATTGTATAAAAACCCAGTGCTGTCAAGTCAATTCTGACACATAGTGACCCTACAGGACAGACTAGAACTGCCCCATAGAGTTTCCAAAGAGTGCCTGGCAGATCTTAACTGTTGATTTTTCGATTAGCAGATGTAGCACCTAAACACTATGCCACCAGGTATGTGTGCTGTCAAAGCAACATGTATGACTAATTTCATTTCCCAGTTTTCTTTGGCTGCTTGGAAAATCAGGACTGAAGCTTTAGATCAAAATACACCAGTGTTATTGTTGTTGCTCTTAGGTGTCATCGAGTTGGTTCCAACTCAGGGACTCTATGAACAACAGAACAAAACACTGTCCTGTCTTATGCCACTCCCACAGTTTGTATTCTTAAGCCTATTGTTTTGGTCTCTGTGTCAACCCATGTTGTTGAGGGTCTTGCTCTTTATTGCTGATCCTCTACTTTACCAAGCATGATGTCCTTTTACAGAGACTGATCCCTCCTGACAACATGTCCAAAATATGTAAGATGCAGTCTTGCCATCTTTGCTTTCAGGGAGCACTCTGGTTGCACTTCTTCCAGAATAGATATTTATTCTTTTTGGCAGTCCATGGTAATTCAATGTTCTTCTCCAACACCATGAGTCAAATTCATGAATTCTGATTCTGTCTACATGAATCATTGTCCAGCTTTCACATGCATATGATGTGATTGAAAATATAGTGGTTTGGGTCAGGCATGCTTTAGTATTCAAAGAAACATCTTTACTTTTCAACAATTTAAAGGGTCCTTTGCAGTAGATTTTCCAAATGCAATGGATCTTTTAATGTCTTGACTGCTACTTTCATGGGCATTGATTGTGGAAGGAAGTAAAATGAAATCTTTGACCACCTCAGTTCTTTCTCCATTTTCCGTGATACTGCTTACTGGTCCAGTTGTGAGGATTTTTGTTTTCTTCATGTTGAGGTACAAACTGTGCTGAAGACTATGATCTTGGATGTTCATCAGCAAATGTTTCAAATCCTTTTCACTTTCAGCAAGCAGGATTGTGTCATCTGTGTAATGTAGGTTGTTAGTGAGTCTTCCTCCAATTCTGATGCCTTGTTCTTATACAGTTAGTCCAGTTTATCAGATATTTGCTTGGCACACAGATTGAAAAAGTATGGTGAAAGAATACAACCCTGACACACATCTTTCCTGACTTTAAACTGTGCAGTGTTCCCTTGTTCCGTTCACATGATTACCTTTTGATTTATGTACAGCTTCCTCATGAGCACAATTAAGAATTCTTGAATTCCCATTCTCCACAATGTTATCCAGAATTTGTTATGATCCACACAGTTGAATGTTTTTGCACAGTCAATGAAACACAGCTATATATCTTTCTGGTACTTTCTGCTGTCAGCCAAGGTCTATCTGACATCAGCAATGATATCCTTCGTTCTACATCCTCTTCTGAATCCAGCTTGAATTTCTGCAAGCACCCTGCAGTTGCTACTGAATGATCTTCAGCAAAATTTTACTTGCATGTGATATTAATGATGTGTTCAGCAATTTCCACGTTTGGTCAAATCACCTTTCTTGGGAATAAGCACAAATGTGAATCTCTTCCAGTTGGTTGGCCAGGTAGCTGTCCTCTAAATTTCTTGGCATAGATGAGTGACCACTTCCAGCCCTGCATCTGTTTGTTGAAACATCTCAATTGATATTCCATCAATTCCTGGGGTCTTGTTTTTTGGCAATGCCTTCAATGCAGCTTTGACTTCTTCCTTTGTTACTATCTGTCCCTGAGTGCAGGCTACCTCTTGAAACAGTTGAACATCCACCAGTTTTTTTGGTATAATGATTGTATGTATCCCTCCCATCTACTTTGATGCTTCTTGAGCTGCTTAATATTTTCCCTGTAGAATCCTTTACAATTGCAACTCAAGGCTTGATTTCTTTCTTTAGTTCTTTCAGCTTGAGAGATTCAGAGTGTTTTTTTTCCTTTTCATTTTCTACCTCCAGTTCTTTGCACATGTCATTATAATACTTTGTCCTTTCGAGTTGCCCTTTGTTCAGTTCTTTTACTTCGTCATTCCTTCCTTTTGATTTAGCTACTTGATATTCAAGAGCAATTTTCAGAGTCTCTTCTGACAACCAATTTGGTGCTTTCTTTCTTTCCTGTCTTTTTGCTCTGTTCACGGATGATGTCTTTGATGTCATTCCAGAACTAGTCTGGTCTTTGGTTGTTACTTGAGATGGTCTCTAAACTCAGGTGGGATATATTCAAGGTTGTACTTCAGCTCATGTGGACTTGTTCTAATTTTCTTTAGTTTCAGTTTGAATTTCATATGAGCACTTGATGGTCTGTGCCACAATCAACATCAGCCTCATTCTGACTGCTGATATTAAGCTTTTCCATCATCCCTTTCCACAGATCTAGTCAATTTGATTCTTGCATATTCCATCTGGCAAAGTCCGTGTGTATAGTCACCAATTATGTTGGTGATAAGAGGTATTTGCAGTGAAAAAGTCATTGGTCTTGCAAAATTCTGTCATGCAATCTCCTGTATCATTTCTATTACCAAGACCGCATTTTCCAGCTAATGATACTTCTTAATTGTTTTCAACTTTGCATTCCAGTCACCAGCAATTCTCAGCACATACTGATTGCATGATCAGTCAAGCTGGTAAAAATGTTCAGTTTCTTCATCTTTGGCCTAGTGGTTGGTGTGTGAAATTGAATAATGGTTGTATTGACTGGCCTTCCTTGTAGGCTTATGGATATTATCCTATCACTGACTGCATTGTATCTCAGGACACTTCTTGAAATGTTGTTTTTGACAATGAATGCAACACCATTCTTCTTCAAGTTTTCTTTCCTGGCATAGTAGACTGTATTAGTCCAATTGATAATGGCCAATATCAGTCCATTTCAGCTAGCCAGTACCTAGGTTATTGATGTTTATATGTTCCATTGAATTTTTGAGGATTTCCAATTTCCCTAGATTTACTTAACATGTTCCATGTTCAGATTATTAACGGATCTTTGCAGCTGTTTCTTCTCATTTTGAATCGTGTCCCATCAACAAATGAGGTCCCAAAGGCTTTATTGCATCCATGTCAGTGAGATCAACTCTGCTTTGAGGAGGCAGCTCTTCCTCTGTCATCTTTTGAGTGACTTCCAAACTGGAGGACTCATTTTCTGGCACTATATCTGGCAATGTTCTGCTGCTATTCGTAAGGTTTTCACTGGCTAATTCTTTTCAGAAGTAGACTACCAGGTCCTTCTTCATAGTCTGTCCTAGTCTGAAATCTCAGTTGAAACCTGTCCACTATGGGTGACCCTACGGGTAAGTGAATACCAGTGGCTTCGCTTCCATTATCGCAGCTACACGCAAGCTCCCATAGTATAACAATCTGACAGACAAGGGAGGGACATCGCTAGAGGTGTGTTTGTAAACATGCATATTTATATTCTGCCTGTCCACTGGACACAGTTTCCTATCCTGTTCATATTTTCCCTAACCATCATTTGACATTTTTCTGTTTATTGTTTTGTATGCACTTGCTTATATGCTGCCTCAAATCCTGTGTGGAATAAATGAGAGTATAGATAGCATCTCTAAGCCTTGAAGTAGTCATCAAGAAGCATGTCACCCTTCATACTTCCTGGGAGCTAGGACACTGGAATGAGTCTTTCTTGGTGAGAGTGGGGTAAGTAGAGAGGCTGTGGAAACATGCGGAGGGGTCGATGCTGAGTAATGCTGGGGTGCCTTATGGAAGTTCTGAAAGTCAGGTTGCACTCTGCTACCTGCTTATTTCCTTTCAGTACTTAACAAAATTTATGTGTGCTAAACTTATTGCCTTGTTTGTTGTCCTTCTGTCTTTTCTATTAGAATATACACTTCGAGGGGACAGGGCTGTTTTCTTTTCTCTTCACTAGTGTATACCCAGGTAGTGAAGTCACCAAAGGATACACATAAAATACAGCAACAGCATGTGACCATTTATACCTATCACTAAGTCGAAATGGAGACCCGGGAAGCGCCCGGTGTCTGCCCACAGCTCACCTTTATGCTCAGTTGCATGTAGTACTCATTCATTAGTCATTTCCATTTTTCCTATTCAACAAATTGAAAGCCTAGTGTGTGTTCAACACTACATTAAAAGAAAAAAGAAACCCAAACCCTTTGTGATCAAGTTTATTAGTATTTCTAGCAGCCTTATAGGACAGAATTAGAACTGCCCCATAGGGACTCCAAGGAGCATTTGGTGGGTTAAAACTGCCCACCTTCTGGTTAGCAGTCAAGCTCTTAACTATTGCACCATCAGGGCTACAGACACAACAGTTTTTTTGTTTTTTTTTTTTTTAAAGCAACTCATTGCCATCCAGTTGATTCCAACTCATAGTGACAACATATAAAAAAACCTAAACCAAATCCACTGCTGTTGACCCGATTCAGACTCATAGCAACACTAGAGAAGTGTAGAACTACCCTACGGAGTTTCCAAGGTGTGCTTGGCAAACTTGAACTGCTGACCCTTTGGTTTTGTAGCCACAGCACTTAACCACTATGCCACTAGGGTTTCTGACACTGTATTAGGAAGTGAAAAAGACAGAAACAGTGCTCAATTTTGTATGGGAGGCAAAACATTAAATAAATAATCACCTAGAAAAAAGTATGGGAGTGTAGCTCTGTTTTGGTGAACAGAGGGTGGCATTGCAGGTGGAACAGGACAAGGCAGGGCTTCCCTTAGGAGGGAAGCTAAGGGGCTGGGCTGAGATCTACAGGGCGAGTAACACTTGGGAAAGGAGGGGAGTGAGGGGCTTGGGAGAGAGATGACACAGCACACAAAGGCAGAGAGGCTGGGGTACACAACTGAGGGGAGAATTGTGCTAGATGAGGCAGACCCAGGGCAGCAGGCCTCTCTAAAGGGGTTGGTTTTTCCCTAAGATCCGTGGACAATCTTGGTCAAGTCTGTAATTTGGAGTCGCAAACACACTGGAAGAAGCAAATGTGAGTATGGGGAGGCCTGTCAGGAGGGTTCTGTGGGGTTCCAGGAGAGAGGCAGTAGAAGCTTCAGCTAGGCATAGAGACACTGGGGTAGACAGCGGGCCGTGTATGTAGGGGAACCAAGAGGACTTGCTGATAGTTGGCTGGGGGAGAGGAGGACAGGAGGATAAGAGAGACAGGAAGGCTGGCTAGATAAAAGACTTATGGCAAGCCTATCCCTTGTATGGAGGGCAGGTTGGCTGGGCTTAGGGTTGAGGCCAAGCTCTACGGAGATGGATTTCTCTTGGAGGCACTCTCTCTCTCTCTGTCTCTGGATTTTCCTTGCTGTTTTGAAACATAGTTCAGGGGATGGGATTTGATACATATTTCTAAATTGGAAGATTTGGTTTCAGTAGAGGTAGCCACAGTCCACTTTAACCACCCTCTGGGCAAATCAAGCGGAACCAGATGTGTAACAAGTTCTTGGCACCAAAAGGTTCATTTAAAACTGGATCAAGTGCTAGAGTTATTTAGATAAGGGACTGTGTTTTGAAGAGCTGGCCATATAAGATGATGTTTAGAAAGCTTCTTTTCAACTGCTGATGAGCTGCTTGAGAAAAAGGCCTCCCTCCATCCTTAGCTTTGTTATGACTACAGAAGCAGAGAGGCTGGCAGGGACCTCACAGGCTGCACTTACGGAAATATATGGATAGTGGGACTCAATCCTACCATGAGCAGGGCTGGACAGAGACAGGCCAGGGATCCAATTTTTAATTTTTCAGTTTTCATGAAGACAGTAATCCTAGGAAAGCTTATGAAAAGTGATGCCACTGAGGATAGACTTGAGGGTACCATTTTTAAAAGGGTGGCAAGTCATACTTCACTAAGGAAGCTGGAGAAGGGATTGTTAGACTGCTTCCAAGAGAGCTGTGAAGACTGTTCCTGCCTTGGGCTATAGAAGCTAGACCAGAGTCCACTACCCACAGGCATGTGGGAAACAAAGGGTTCATAACAAGTAATAATGGCCCCTCTCCCCTGAGCCCCACATCCACTTACAGGTATTACACGTGGGCTGAGTGATGCCACTTACTGTCTCTGTCAGATAAAACTGATAATAGTTATGGTGTTTTTCATCACAGCTCCCAATTTTTTGAGACTCTTCCCATTGAAATGTGGGATCATTCTCCCTTTTTCTTAAATGTGAGCTGACTTGTGACAGCTTTGACCGATAATGTCTGTCCAAAGTGATGCTACTTGCTTTCTAGGGATGGTAAGAAAAAGACTTGTACATTTCTTGAGATAGTTGCTCTGAGGGAAGCCAGGTGCCGTGTGGGAAGTTTGCTTCACCTGTGCCCACCATACTGGAAAGTCCATGTGGAGCCTGAGCTCTTTTTGAATTCCTGAATCAAAATCACAAGGAAAATAAAACAATTATTGATTTAGACTACCGACATTCAGAGTAACTTTTGATGTAGCGATAGTAATTGAAACAATACTTATACAATCCCCCCCAAACCCAATTTGCTGTTGGGTTGGTTTTAACCGATAATGACCCTATAGGACAGAGTATAACTGTCCCATAGATTTTCCAGGGGGCTCTTTGTGGATTTGGACTTTGAACCTTTTGGTTAACAGCCCAATACTCATCAACTTGCACCACCAGGTTTCCAATTATTTTGCACTTACCATGTGCCATTCACTGTGCTGAAGACTTTATATGAACAATTTCAGTAGTACCATAAGGTAGGAATTGTGTTCCTCATTTTACATATGAATAAACTGAAAGGCTCAGAGAGGTTAAGCAGTTTAACTAGTCACATAGCTAATCCATGGCAGGTCTTGGATCCTAGTCCAGAGCTATCTGGATCTCAAAATCAGTTTTGGGAAATAGTGTAGAGAAACCCAGTCACTTCTCTTTAAAGCAGTCTTCTATGGATACCACTACAGAAATGTAGCTTTGTCTCCAAGGACTATTTAGGAAGTTCTGACTATCCTCTCTGCATCATTTCTTTTTCATTTAAATGTGTTGATCTTTTCAATTGGTATCTTACAGGCACTGTTTCAGTTCTTGAGTTTTAGGTTCTAGGCATGATGTTAGGTTCTGGTCATTTCAATACCAGTTTAAATGAAACTTGCGTCCTTCCCAAAGCGCATCTCATAAATTCCTGGATGGCTGAGATGCCTTTGGATCACTCTTTGCTTTACTTCTAAGATGAGATCCTTGACAGACAGCCCTGCTGACACTTTCTAATGGGAGACAAGGGACCTACACAATGACATTAAGGGTGGGATAGCATCTGGCACTGTAACGGATGCACAGTAAGCATTCACGAGTTAAAGAATCAATGAATGAAAGTGGTTTTACATTCTAGTGGCATATCCTAGATATTGTCTTAAATTAATGGTATAATTTGAATACTGCAATTTTCTAACACAGAAAGCTTTTCTTGGGACTCATTTTGGGGTGGAAAAACTCTCCCACACCATTTAAATCACACTGACTACCTTGGGCCCTCCATTCGGGAGAGGCCTTGTGGCAGCTGATCCCTTCCCGAACCTAACTCCAAGTCAGGAGCAAAATCAAATGATTTGTTGTGTTAGACTACTGATTTTTCAGATAATTTCTAGAGGAGAAATTCACTGCTATGAGAGTCACACTGCCCAGCATCTCTCCCGATGGAGCTGGCCCCCTTCACCTTTGTCCCTTCCCCATGGTCTGCTTTGCCAGCTATGTAAAGCCCGGGGTCATTTACATAGGCTCTTGTGCACCATTTCCTCTGGGAAAGGATTGCATAGGTTCCTACTCTTCTGGCCTGGGAGGGAAGCAGGGACAGATGGAGCAGGCTGGGGGAACAAAGGGCACCTGTGTGTCCAGGGCAGGGGATGGTCATGTATGGTGCTGGACTTCTCAAGGGAAGGGATGGTGTTAGAGCATCTCATGCAGTGGGTTCCTGGAGGGGTGGGCCTGAAAGCCTGTGTCTTAGGCTGGGTTTTCTAGGGAAGCAAAACCAGTAACACGTGTAGGTACAAGGGAAGATTTATAATAGATAGATAGATAGATAGAGATACAGGAAACAGCTCATGTAATCACAGAAGCTGAATGTCCCAAGTTCTGGCACAAGCCTCAAGTGGCCACAGAAGCTGAGGAACCCAAAGTCAGCAGGTCAGAGACAAGAGTTCCAGATCACCGGTTGTGTAGGTCAGTGGATCCCAAGCTGGTGGCGAGACGAAGTGACAGAGGCTGGCAAACCCAGGATCAGCAGGTCAGGGAGCAAGAGCAGCAGAGGCTGTCGAACCCAGGATCGGCAGGTCAGGAAGCAGGACTCTCAAGAGCTGACTGTAAGGACTGATGAATCCAACAGCTGCTAGTTCAAGTCCTGGAACCAGACACTGGAAGAAGAGAGCAGGAGCTCCTGGCTACGTGAGCGACCAGCAGCTGTAGTGGAAGGTCGGGAAATGAGAGCCGAGGGGCGGGAGCCACCACAAACCCCGCCCTGCCACTTAATACAGCAGCCAAATATGGATTAGCCAAGTTGACATAATCCTGACCACCATAGCCTGCATCTCAGTTCACTGATATCTCTCCAGTAACTGGGAGTGTAAGGTCATCACTTTTAAGGCCCGGTTGAGCAACTACACAGGTATCACTGATGTTAACAATAACTTTCACATATTATGTTTATGTATGTTAGGTGTCAAACATACCATTCCATTTGTACCTAATTTTCATGACTTTCCTGCAAAGTAACTCTGATTATCTTCATTTTAGAGCTAAGAAATGAGGTTCAGAGAGCTTAAGTTGCTTGGTAAAAGTCACACTGTTAAGTGATAGAACTGGTGTTCAGCACTACCATGAATGAGCCAGCCTGTAATCCATTCAACAAATGTTTATGAAGTGTTTAATGTGTATGTCCAGGTACTACTCTAGGTACTGGGGATAGTGCAGTGCACAGGGTAGGAGAAGTCACTGCCCTTATATTCTAGTGGGAGAGAAAGACTCATGGCCATTGAGTCAATTCCAACTCAGAGTGGCTCTATAGGACATAGTAGAACTGCCCCATAGAGCTTCTAAGGAGAAGCTGCTGGATTTTACTGCCCAAAATCATGTAAAAAATTGACAGTGTACTTTCTGGTGTGGACATATTTGTGGAGGAGATAAATGGGAGTGGGGTGATGGAGAGATTCAGTGCTAGGGAGAGAGGTAGACAAGAGAAGAGCCCAGCATAATTTCTGTGTCCAGTCTTCTCTGGGGTCTTTAGCACTAGCAGGGGAATAACTAGGGCACTCTGAAGTCGGGAGAACTCTAAGGTCTGTGAAAGTGGAGGATGTTCTCCTGGAGAGCAGGAGCAGATAGTTTCAGAAAACAGGCACTGGACTGAATCAAGAGACCTGGATTCTGGTCTTAATCCTGTTAATTGTGCAATCTTTAGCAAAGTGCTCAGCGTCTCTGGACTTCCTGTCTTTAATGGTGACATGTCAACTACTGATGAGGAGGGTATTAAAAGGGCAAACCTCAGACCCTGTCTTTGCAGCAGGCTGGGAGAAAAAGGACACAGAGAGTGAATAATGTCAGCTTTTCCCTGGGTTGCTCCTGAGTCTCACTCCTCCTGACCTGATTGCACAGGGAGCACCCTCCCTACTACCACTGACAGCAGCTTGGTACTAAGCTGCCCCTTTGTTGCATCTAGATTTAATGTACTTTCTGTACTTGGCACTTGGTAGCATGGGAGTCCCCTGCTGCCTCTTTCCCTACCAGAAGGCACCACTTCTCCTCTCTCTGTCACTCTAGTTCCTTCCCAACAGCTCTGAGTTATCCCTTTGAAGCACATGTGCTCCTTCGGATCTGTTTTCTAACTGGCAACTTTTACTTTGTCAGGAACAGTTTTTTCAAGACGCAGCACCCTGTTTCCATTGCCTCCCCATCTCCCCCACCTCTCTAAGCTGGGTGCTGAAACAATCCCTCATGTGGAGTTTTTATTTTCTGCTGTTGGCTCTGTTCCCTGGTGGCTGTGTGCCAACAGTCCTGTCCTGCTTGACCCTCTCTCACTTCTGGTCACTTCTCCTTTGTTGTGAACTCCAGGCAGACAGCAGGGTTTCTCATGTTGTGATTCTCGGATTTCTGTACTGTGAATTCACAGCACTCAGAATATGTGTGTGTGTGTGTGTGCGTGCGTGCGTGCGTGCGTGCGTGTGTGTGAATGTGTGACAGAGTGTGTGAGAGAGGGTATGAGGGTGGATGACTATAGGAAAGAGAGAGCTAATGTATAAATGCATGAATACACACACACACACACACACACAGTCACACACACATACACATGTAGTCACTATCCCAGAGTTTTATAGAAAGTGGGGAACTTTTTCTGTCACTGTCTCCTCTAACTACCATACATAGAAGCAATCATCACCATACTTTAAAAAATACACATCTCTGCGTTCACACAGCTATTATGCCGTGGAGTTCTCAGTTGGGCATAGATCTTGCATTTGTTTAATAATCATTTATCAAACACATACTAGAACATTGGAGCTTTGCTCTTGTGGGAGCCCTTTTTGGGGGGGTCAGTATACATGTTTTTGTTTTCATGTATGAACAGGTGGAGGAGGGAGCAAGACCTCAGGGTTTTGTAGGAGAAGAGGCTTGTCCTGCTCTCATCCCTGCCCTCCACACGTAGACTCGTTCACTTCACTTCCATCTTTGCCGCTGTACACCTGCTGCTTGTGTCTCTGATTACGGCTTCTGCGCATCTGGAGCTCCATGATATAGAAGTTAAGAACTGTGGCTGCTAGCCAAAAGGTTGGCAGTTTGAGTCCACCAGCCACTCGTTCAAAACCGTATGAAGCCGTTCCAATCTGCCCTATAGGTTTCCTATGAGTTGGAATTGACTCAATGGCAATGATTCGGGGTTTCTTTTTTGTTTCACATCTGTCTCCTCAACTAAAACATCAACTCCCTGATAACCAGGTTCTTTACATTCTAGCATCTAGCTCTGCTCCCGACCCACAACAAGACCTTAATAATTGTTTGAAGACTGGAAACTGATAATAGAGAGATTGGAATTCTTCATCTATGGGCTGAGGATTATTCTCTGAATTTCACAGGAAGAAAAATATTCTTGGTGATTTTATTGGCCAATTTATATGAACCATAACCCTAAACATAGGGGATTGAAGATGTACTTCAGACACTTACAGGTAAATTTGAACACATACACATTTAAATATTTTCCCTTCTAAAACTCTAGAAAAGGACAGTAAGGAAGCAAAAAGTAAGAATTCCTAAGGTTAAAGAGAATGCAAGAGGAGATGATAGCAGTTGAGAGATGCGAGCAAACATTTTGAGATGGAGAGTGGATGTCCAAACAGCATCAACCAAAGAGCTGAGGGAGCCCTGCAGAGGCAAACTGGAAATCTTCTGGAGGTGGCCAACCTCACAGCCAAGATTTATGGTTACAGCAGAATTCACATCTCCTCTTTCTTTGGGGCTGTTCTGCGTGGTGTGAACTTTGTCCCACTCCCCTTCTTACTGAACAGTGGACTTAGACAGGCCCTGACTCTTACAATTGCTGCAGGGATATTCTATAACTTCTCTCTGTCTTGATTCCTTGATAGCAAATGGGTGATGTTGAACGAGATTTCTAAGGCTTTTTCCAGTCCCAGGTCTTGATCTGACCTGGTAGTTTGTGATGAATAAGACACAGACATTCTCCTCAAGGAACTCTTAGGCTTGAAGATGAGTCAATCAAACAGAAACTTTCAACTGTTGTGGTATAAATGGCCAAAAGGGGGACCCACTGGGAGCATGCAAAATCTGACAGTTAAGTCCACAAATATAATTGTTCTAAGTGCTACAAACCTCACTGCTGAATGTCACTACAGTCACCTTCAAAATACTCCCTTTGGGAAGCTATGCACTGATGCTAGTGCCTAGTGCACTCTTCAAAGCAGTTTTGGAACTCTTTCCACAGTGGCCATCAGAGCTGTCGTGTTACTGTTGATGTCTTGAGTGTCGTCAAAATGCATTCTTTTCAACATTTCCTTTATCTTTTAGGTACAGAAAAAAAAAGTCATTGGGGGACAGATCAAGTGAGTAGAGAGGATGTTCCAATACAGTTATTTGTTTACTGGCTAAAAACTCCCTCACAGACAACTACATAATTAACTTTGTGTGCTTGCCATCTTGCTACCGCGTGTAATGGCCATTCCAGAAAGAATTCCAAAATTGCTTTGAAAGGTGGACTAGGTGCTGGCGTTGGTGCATATTTTCCCAAGGGGAGTACTTTGAAGGTGATCTTAGTGATATTCAGCAATGAGGTAGGCAACACTTTTTCTAGGATGAGCTCGCAAACTTCATTAGCTGTCCTCATAGGCCTTCAAAAGGAGTGGCGCTTGCCTAATCTGAGGGAGAAAGGGGAAAGCAGGCCTGCCAGAACAAGGGTCACTGGTACTAATCTCAAAGAACCACAGTGATATGGTGATAAGATATTACCGGGGCAGGGGCTCTATATCTGTTGGAATCTTTGCTGAAAATTTTCATTTCTAACAAGTTTCCAGGTGATGCTAATGCTGCTGGTTAGGGACCAATTCTGAGAACTGCTAGTAGACCAGTGATTCTCAAGTTTTAGTATATAGTAAGAATCACTTATGGATTTCCTTAAAATGTAACTTCTGATTCACCATACTCGGGGTGGAAATGCAAATTTCCTGGATGTTGACTTCGTGTTTACAGATGTGCAGTCCTCACAGGATGCTGCCTGTCAGTAGGAATCTCTTGGCTACATCAAAGACTTTTGTTCTCTTGAGACAGTAAAACTTGGATTTCCGTCATCTTCTCTGGGCCTTTGCACATTCTGTTCCTGCTATCCGGAGTGCCCTTCATTTTTCTCTTCCTCTGATGAGTTCCTAATTATTCTTTACACTCAGCTCAGGCAAAGTGTTCTTTGGGGAAGTTTCCTCCAGCTCCTTTCACACATCCTGGAAGTATGTTTTCAGTGAATGAAGGAATGAATCAGTCTGCTACAGATGGACCTTTGGGGCTTGATATTTTTAGGCAATTATGCTGCTGAACACATATTCACTGCACCATCTTACCCTGTTGGTTAAGGCTTTATGAAGTTATCCATCCCTGGTCCCGACCCCCAGTGTCAGGCCTCAGAAATTTAAAAAGATTGACTTGCTAGGTCCTTCCTTTCAGGTTTGCAACCATGGAACCCAAGAGAGCTGCACTAGCTGTAAGGTGACTTGCTAAATCAACAACTGTAAGGGAACAGAAACATTTCCTGGCACCCCCATGCCACTAAAAATTCTCAGTTTTCAACCCGAATGCTGACATTTGCAGCTGAGCCCAAGGTTTGAGATCTGAGGCTGGATATTGGAAAAATGCCATTTTAAGAGCATTCCTGTCAAAACTGTCAATGTCAGCTGCATAACCTGGCCCCAGGGCAGGTGAGCAGCCAGGCAGGTGACATGGATGTCAGTGGTAGAAACCAGGTCCAGCACAATGGGGCAGATACGTTATTCTGCTTTCTGAATGATATGCAAGGCTATCTCCTGACACCATGTATCTTTGTCAAAATGTATACTCAGACAAGGTGTGTAAAAAGAAGAGGTTTTAAGGATATCACTGGAACTGTAGTCATACCTGATTTGTGCACAGTTAGGGAAAAATGTTAACATGTAAAGATAAGATTCTGTGAATCAAAGCAAATTTCAGTGAAACAAATCTGTCAAAGGATTAATAACCTTCATATATAAACAGAACTTACCAATCAATAAGAAAGCACAACTACCACAAGAAGAAATGAAACTAAAGAAAAATTTCTGTGTTATTATAATTTAATAACATGCATAAATGTGTTCAGCTTTACTAGCAATACACCCCTGAATAAGAAGACCTTAACTGTCACCTATCAAACTGGAAAAATTGTTTTAAAAATTAATCCTCAACTTTGGTGAATTGAATATGGTGATTATATATCTCTTGGGAGTTCAAACTGGCATTACCTTTCTGGAGGACAATTTTGTAGTGTGTATCCAGAAACATAAAAGTGTTCCTAAAGCTTGACTCATAATTTTTCTTGTAGGATTCCTGCCAACGAAACAAGAACTGAGACAAAGATTTATGTACAAAGATGTTTACTGGAGAGCTACTTGGAAACAATTCAA
Organism: Heterohyrax brucei; assembly: GCA_028571685.1. Taxonomy (NCBI): domain Eukaryota; kingdom Metazoa; phylum Chordata; class Mammalia; order Hyracoidea; family Procaviidae; genus Heterohyrax; species Heterohyrax brucei. Next base: position 23,330,663 of record CM053146.1, read on the forward strand.
ATGTCCAACTATACTGGGATAGTTAAATAAACCATAATATAACTACATAGTGAAGTATCATGCAGTCATTAAAACAATGCTTTTGAAAAATTTTAAGTGATGTGAGAACAACTAATGATGTTTTATTTTAAGTGAAAGAAGCTGGGTATAAAACTACACATATATCTTAAATTCAATTATGCAAATATTGGCCATTGCTTTCCCCTTGAAATGTATCTGTTACCAGAAAAGCATTGGAGGAAAAACACAAAAATACTGTAGCTACCTCTGAGCCATGAGATTATTGGTAATTTAAATTTCCTTCTCCACATTTGCAGAATTGTTCAGACTTTCTCCAATGAACACATTCGTAATTTATCCACTTAACCATCCAGCCAGCAAGTTTATTGAATGGTTATTCTGGTATTAGCATTGTTCCAGTCACCAATTAAGTATACAAACATTCTTTACATGGCTGCAGGTGCTAGAAGCAGACCATTGGAGTTTAGTCCTGGTTTGGAAACTCATGCTCCTGTTCTCTTGTACCTCATTTTCTTCATGAATAAAATAAAGAATGATGTTAATATCTCTATTTTTGCATGCTTGTAAAGATAAGGCCCAACACGTGCTAAGTGTATCTCAACTTCCAGGAGAGCCACACAGAGAATTCCACCCAAACTGTATGAAAGCATAGAGTAAAAAGGGAGTTCCTCCTTTCCATCAGTGCCCCTTCCTACCACACTAACTTTCCTACTCCTGTTTCCAGAGGTCGCCACAGAGAACAGTTTCGTTTATCCTTCCAAACAGTTGTCTGCCTTCATGTACAGATATAGCTATCACCAGTTAGCAGTTGCTGGAGAGTTGGCCTCCACTCACAGTGACTCCGTGTGCATCAGTATGGATCTGTGTTCCACAGGGTTTTCAATGGCTGAGGTTTTGGAAGTAGATCACCAAGACTTTTTTCCAAGGCACCTCTGGGTAGGCTCAAAGCACCAACTTTTTGGTTAGCAGTCTAGTACATTAACTACAATGCTATGGACTGCTATAACCCTGAAAGACATGATGGCATCCTTTTGTCACGCAAGGAAGCAGAGGCTCAAGGAGAGTGAGTAGAGTGTCTACACTCAGACAGAGGGTTAGCAGTGTCTAGCACCTGAGAACATACTCTTCCTCTCTGAAACCAGCTTTATGCCAGGGAAAACCAGGACTTAGGCACTCAGAACTCAATGATATAAACATCAAAGCCCTCTTATTTTGTTCCATCTTATCTTACTGCCACCCGAATCTTGCTCAGTGGGACTAATCTTCCACTTTGCTTCGATAGCCCCGTGAGTTTTGCACTCTAGCTGATCAAGTCCTAAGTTCACTGTGGAACACAAGCACAAGTAGCTGAGGCATTTGGTCTCAGCTTTCCAGCTGACCAGATGCAGGCACAGCCTGTGAACAGAAGAGTGGTACACTTACTTCCTTCATACCTCCTTGCATACTTGTTAGCCGCTGATGCTACTGATTCTGGATGTAGGAGGAAGAGATGTGAGGAAGAAGACTAAGAAATTTCTTACTTGCCTGAAGCACAAACTTTCAGATGGCCAGTCCTGATAATGCCATGCTCAATAATTGCTTACTGGTGGGTACTGCTTATCATGCCAGGTTACTCTCACGGAAAATTCATTTCAACACTACCCCAACATTCACTAGTAACCTAACATATGGCCCCCAAGAGTCACTGATATGGATTGAGTTATGGCCTCCTGAACTGTGTGTCAACTTGGCTAGGCTATGATTCCCAGTATTGCTTGACTGTCTACAACTTTATCACCTAACATGATTTGGCTAAGTGTTGTAAGCTCTACCTCTATGATATCAATGGAGGAGGATTAGTGGCAGCTAAGCCAATGAGGCAGGACTCAATCTACAAGATTAGGCTGTGTCTTAAGTGAATCTATTTTGAGATATAAAAGAGAGAAGAGAGCAGGGAGACATGGAGACTTCATACCACCAAGAAATCCGAGTGAAGAGAACAGTGCATCTTTTGGACCTGGGATCACTGCCCTGAGGAGCTCCAAGATCAGGGAAAGATTGATGACAAAGACCTTCCTCCAGAGCTGATAGAGAGAGAAAGGCCTGCCCTCAAGCTGACGTCCTGAATTTGGATTTCTAGCTTACTAGACTGTGAGAGAAGAAACTTCTGTTTACTGATGCCATCCATTTCTGGTATTTCTGTTATAGCAGCACTAGATAACCAAGAAACTCTTGGAATCTTTAGTTATTAAAGAAATTCAAATCAAGATGACAATGAGATACCATCTCACCCCAACAAGATTGGCCATGATCCAGAAAACACAAAACAACAAATGCTAGAGAGGCTGTGGAGAAAGTGGAACCCTCCTACACTGTTGGTGGGGTTGCAAAATGGTCCAGCCTCTTTGGAAAGCATTCTGGCACTTCCTTAAAAAAATGGATATCCATATACCATTTTACCCAGTAATTCCACTACTTGGAATATATCCTACAGAATCAAGGCCTTTCACACCAACGGACACATGGACAAGAATGTTTATCGCAGCACAGTCCACGATAGCAAAAAGATGGAATCAACCCAGATGCCCAACAACAGAAGAATGGATAGGAAAACTATGGAACATGTATTCAATGGAGCACTATGCAATGATAAAGAATAACAATGATCCCAGGAAACATCTCCTAACCTGGTTTCAACTGGAAGACATTATGTTGAGTGAAAGTAGTCAGAGACAAAGGGACAAATACTGTATGAAACCTCTACGATAAGATCTCCAAAACAGATTTGTTACAGAAGAAAAGACTCTTCGACAGCTGCAAGGGAGGGGAGGGAGTGGGGAGGGGGGAGGGTTTAGTTTAGATAGTTGCTAGAAATCTGGACGGGAGAAAGTGGTGATAGTACACATTAGAAACAAGAACAACACTAAGTGGACTTCAGCATAACTTGAGTACTCCTTCCATCTTAACCCAATATTGCAAGGATAGAGTAGCTGGGGCAAGGGGCAGAGTACCATGCTCTTAGGCGAAATCGAGGCCAATTGACACAACTAGTGTTTTGCTAAGAGAGTTCTCTGCACCCCACATTGGTGAGTGGCATCTGGGGTCTTAAAAGCGGCCAAGCTACCATCCGAGGACACAGCAAATGGTCCCAACTCAGCGGGAACGGATGCTCACTGAGGACCAAAATGACATGTGGTAAAGACAACCTAGAAGACAGAGAGACCCGCAAGAGTGGGTGCCTCCATTGACTTGGGACTGAAAGAACCGGATGGTGCCCGGCCACCACCAGTGAAAGCCACAATGGAGCTCACTAGGTTGAGTCTCACTGGCAACACATAAGTAAAAAGGGGTGCATCCTGAGATCTCCACTAAAAGACCTCAATTGATGGTCCAGTGGTTTCGGGGTTCCCCTGAGAGCATGGCCCCCGGCCCTGATGCTGCCCTTACCCATAAATTATAATGAAGGTCCACTCTTTGAACAGGAATGGATTGGACTTGGCAATGCAGAGTGACCACATATTGGTTGCATTTTACGGTTCTATACATCTATAGGATATCATCTTGCTGACCTCTGGCTGGAGGAAGGGGAGTGGACGGAGACGAGGGGAAAGGAGGCTGTTGGGAGGATGAGACATGTATGGAGCAGAGAGGAATAGTCTGCAGTCACCGGACAGGGAGAGCAGTGGAAGCTGCATATAGGTGGGCATGTAAATTTATACGGGAGTGTACATTTTCACTCAGTCATGTTAAATAAAAAAGAAAAAAAAAAGAAGAAACTCTTGGGTTTTTTTGTTTGTTTGTTTTTGTTTGGCCAAAGCAGGACGGAACAGCGCATGTTTCAACTAGTGCCTAACAAAGAGAATGAAGTCATCATAATTATGTATATACCTTTGACTTAGAGATGAGGAAGTTGAAACTTAGAGAGTCCTGTATAAGATCTTGTCACTATCTGGTGGTCAAGACAAAGCTCAAACCCACCTCTTCTAACTCATAGCCAGATCTCTCTCTCTACTCTCTTGTATGTGAAATGAAGGAATTAGATTAGAACCTCTCAAAGGCCTTCTCAAGAGACATTCGGGGACAAACTGTAGCGCTCCATCATACTGCGTGGTAACCTAAATCAAACCAAACCAGTTGTCATTAGCTTGCTTCCAACAATGCAGTAGAGCTAGGCTTTCTTGGCTATAATTTTCTTAGCTTGCTGGAAATTGAAGAGGACTTGACACATTTATTGATGATGATCAAAGGCTACAGCATTCAGTAAGGACCGTACTTAAATATAAAGAAAACAAAAATTCTTATAATTGCACCAATAAGCAATGCCATGACCAAAAAAAAAAAAAAAAAAAAAAAACAGAGAAAGTGTTGAAGTTGTCAAGGTTTTCATTTTACCAGTCAATTCTCATGAAAGCAGAAGTCAATAAACCAAATGACTTATTGCATTGGGCAGACATTCCATAAAAGATCTCTTTAAAGTGTTTAAAAGCAAAGATGTGACTATGACAACTAAGGTGTGTTTGCCCCAAGCTGCGACTTTTTCAACTGCCTCATGCATGTGTGAAAGCTGGACAATAAGGAAGATAGAGGACTAATTGATACCTCTGAATTATACCCTTGACAAAGAATACTGACTATACCATAGACTACCAGAAGAATGAACAAATCTGTCTTGGAAGAAATACATCCAGAATAGATCTTAGGAGCAAGGATGACAAGACTTCATTGTACTTACTTTGGTCATATTAAAGGAAGGACTAGTCCCTGGAGAAGGCCATCATGCTTGGTAAAGTAGAGGCCAGTAAAAAAAAGAAAGGCCTTAAATAATGGACTGACACAGTGACTGTAACAATGGCTCATACATAGCAAAGACTGTGGGGATTGTGCAAGACCAAGCAGTTTCATTCTGTTGGACATACCATCCTTATGAGTCAGAACTGACTCAGTGGCCCCTAACAACAGCAACGATAATTTTTACAGAAGCAGATTGCCAATCTTTCTTTCATGATACCTCTGGATTGGTTTGAACTGCCACCTTCTTGTTTAGTAGCTGAGTGCAGACTACTTGCATCACCTAAGGCCAATGAATGGAAAGAACTTCAGATCCTCTACCATCTGAACCACTCACTATTCTGGCTCATGAATGGCCTGAGTAGAGAATCACCTGGAATCTCAGAACCAGACAGGTATCAGGCAGATGCCAAGCACTGAACTAAGTACACTGGGTACATTCTCTTAGCAACAATAGAAGAGAAATTAGGAGGATGGGCTGAGAAACATGGGAGAATATTTTGAACCTTATTATCTTCCAAAGAGAAATCAAACAAATGACTCAAGTAAATATCTTTAAAAAAGCTATAGCTATACACAAATATTTTCATTATTCGTAGTTACCCAAAATGTGAAAACAACCCAGTGTCCATCAACCGGTGAACAGACAAACAAAATGTGGTATATCCACATAGTGGAGCATTACTTGGCAATAAAAAGGAAAAGTACTAAGACGTACTAAGACATGAATGAAGCTTGAAAACATTTTGCTAAACAAAATAATTCGGTCATAAAGAATGATATATTGTATGGTTCCGTTTATACAAAATAGGTAAATTCATAGACATAGAAAGTAGTGTTTGCCAAGGGCTATGGAAGAATGCAATGAGCAGGGAGGGATTTCTCTTTGGGGTCATGGAAATGTTTTAACATCTGATTGTGGTGATGGTTGTACCATTCTGTGAATATACCAAGGAAACATTGAATCGTAAACCACAAATTGGTGAATTTTATGGTGTGTGAATTGTAGTCCAATGTATGGGGTATCAAAACTAAACAAATAGAACATAAAGTCAAAATAAAACTAAAATGGCAAAACCATGATGGTTTTACCAGCCCTATAAGCTGGGGGACCTAGAAATCAATGGGAAGAATAAATCAACCCATTCCCTTTCAATGCTCATAGTTTCAGAAACCCATTCCCTTTTTGGTCTCTGTATTAGGATGGGGCCCATTAGCCTCATATTGGGAGTCTAATCTCCTGCTGAAGATGTGAGAATAAGTAATTTATTTTCAGTCAATCAAATGTGCCAAGAAGGAACTCTCAAGGTAGCCTAAGGGAGGAGGGGTTGTTTGGTTTTTCTAATGTTATTGGAGGCCCTGTGGAGCAACTGGCAGCCTTTCCCCAGCTGGGTGAGGCCTCCCAGCAGGAGGTCAGTGGACTGGAATTCTCAGCAAATCATCCGGGCAGCTGGAACCATGAAATCCAGCCAGACCTCCAAAAGGTGACCCAGGCAGTCTCAGTGCCCTTGGACGCCCCTGAGTAGAATGGCTTCCATTTCAGCTCCAGCGTGGCCACTGAGGAATGCTAAACATGCCTGGGCCTGGAAGCCACAAGGACACCAGGTGTTCACAGGCCAGGGTGAGGATTCAGGGCTGTGAGGTGTTTCTGCTCTTTCTCCCCCAGCCTTCCCACTTTACACTCCCTTTCTGCTTTGCTGCTGGCTCCAGCGCGTGGACAGAGCCAAGCTCTACCTCTGGGTTTGGGGAGACCTATGGAGGCCCATCTCTTTGGGAGTATCATTTCTTGGGGAAATGGCCAGGCTAATTGGAGTCAGGTGTCCCCAGGTGCTATCATGCCAACTCCCACTGGAAAAGTGGGTGCAAAGTGAAAACATATGGGCTACTTACAAATAAGTGAGGTGTGAGCTGGCTTCTCCTTCCTTCTCCCCCGCCCCACTGCAGGCAGTCTTAAGGGGAGAAAAGCCCCCAACTCACACATTGACTGGGATGGTTGTGGTTTCCGCACAGGGCTTTGTTAGGTGAGGAAGAGTGAAGGACAAAAGGTTACTCTGTGCTTGTTCCCGGCCCGAGTTTTGAAAGTGGGGCAATGTAGGCGCTGTTCCTTCCACACAGCAGCAAGGATGGAAATCCTGAGCTAGTGCCACAGAGACAGTCTGGGCAGGGCTTGCGGGTAAAGAGCAGAAATGGGTGCTTGGAGAAGAGGCCCCGAAAACTGTTTGTTTCCAGAAGCCTGGAGACCCCTTGCATACCTAATTTGAGCAGTGACCATATGATCAGTGAGTTCAGACCTTTGGGGAAAAATGCGTCCTAATATCCTCAAACTGTGAAGGCTTCTGTTAGTATTCACTTCTGTTTCCCATTTTACAGACAGGAAAATCAAGGCCCAGGGATTACCCAGATAACCTGGGCAGAGCCAAGCTGAGAATGAATGTCTCTGGACCTCTGAAGTCAGAGCTCATGTTTTGGCGGCAAATTCAGTGAATCTGTGTGAATCAGGCAGGCAGGATACATGGGCATGGGGGAATTAGAGCCCATTTTGGCAGTTCCCCTGCCTCCTGTCTTCTCTTTGGCTGAATCCTTGCTTCAGCTCTGGGAGAAAGTCATGGTGAAAAAGCAAAGGAGCAGTTGGGGGCAGGGGGACTTAACTGGTCCTGAAGTCATATCTCTCACACTTAAGATATATCTTATTGTCTGATCCCCATTGTAGCAATGATTTCAATACCAGGTGGACTGAATAATCTGAGAGGTCTTAAATCTAGAAATGGGGCCATTACATTAACAAATTCAAATACAGGTGGTCATGGGATGCAGGCGTTGGGATTCAGTGGGCGGAGGATGGAACTGAAAGTCAGAAACCTAAGTACTAGCTCTGATTTCTGCCACTGGCTATTGTATGAACTCGGCTAAGGCACGTAACTTGACTTGTTTTTAGCTCCTTTCTCAGAAGAAAGACCTAGACATTGTTGGTTGCCTACGTAACAGACATCTCAACCTGCCTTTGCCTTTCCTGTCTCCTGCAAGAGGCTGCAAAGCCAGCTCCTCCTTTTGCCAGACTTCACTGCAGCCAGGGATAGCTGTATGCCGAGGTTCTGGCCAGTGAGATGCAAGGGGCAAGTGTGGAGCAGCTGGAAAAGCTGTTCCTTCTCGGTAAGAAGAAAAGTTTCAGAGGCGAGACTGTTCTTCCACTTGCCCTCTTTGTTGTTGCTTGGGACATGGCCTTGTGAGGATGTGATTTTTGGAGCTGTAGCAGCCATCCTGTGGTCATGAGGTGAGTCACGATTGGCGTAAGGGGAGATAAGAGTCTGCGGCTGCACAGCAGACAGATGGTGTTGCTGGATCCTTAGCCACATTACTGAACCTCTGTTCCAACTCCTGTACCATAACTTCAAGACTTCGTGTTCTGGAGATTATTAAATGCCCTAAAGGCTTTTATTGCTTAAGCTATTCTTAGGCAGAGTCTCTTGCAGTCAACCATACCCTGACACGTTAGCATCCTAGAAAGTTGTAATATGTATGATCCCTTTATAGATTATAACTTAAGTCCTTGGGGGAATATATGTATATATATATTTTTTTTTTACCTGAAATTGCCTTAAATGCTTGTTGTGGGAATATTAGCTCCTTCTTCTTCCTTATGCTATTTAAGCTCCAGCCAAACTCAGCTCCTGGAGAAATTTTGAGTCCACCGAGCTGAAATCATCACTGGCTCCCCGAGATCTGAGTTCCTCCCCTTTGTGAATGGCCCTCAGGTCAGCCACGTGCTAGCCCAAGTGAGGACGCTAGGATGTCCTGACCTTTCTGTCCTTCACCACACTTCCAGTCTCTCCACAGCCTGGCGCTTCTGTCCCTCCATTCCTCCGTAGCTGGTCTCTTCCTGTCAAGTCTCCCTGCCCTGAGCCTGGCTTGGCTCATCACTTCTCTGGCATGCAGTCAGCCCGGGACTCACAGGTGGTCTCCCTGATTCTTGTACTCACTCCTACCCGTATGCACCCTCCACACTGCAGCCAGAGGTGTCTTTTGATACACAGTTATGATCATGCCACTTCCCTGCTCAGAAATCTCCATGGCTTTCCATTGCTAGCAGAGGTAGAATGAAGCCCACACACCTGCACAGGACTTACAAGGCCCCCGAGCCTGGACCTCCCCATGTCCCAGCCTTGCTTCTCCTGCTTCCCTGCTTGTATTCTGATCACAGCTATTCTGCGTTCCCTGACCGTGCTCTATGGGATCTCACTTCCTGTTCCTCACAAGCTCCTTTTCTTCTCACAGCAGTGCTCTTTGCCTTGCAGTCTCATCACCTGGCTGCCTCCGAGTCATTTTTCAGCCCTTCCTCTCGAGGCCTTGGCCCCTGCCCTGTGCACTAGCTGGGAGATCTTTGCTCCGACCTCCTGTCATTACCCTGTTCTCATTGCAGTTACCTATGGACCTGTATTTCTCCCTCACTGGACTTCGAGGTCCTGAAGGATGGTCAGGTGGGGCCTGATTTTCTTTATACACACATACACACACACACGCTGACACTCGCATGTACTGACTACTGACACATACAGACACGCACACACACTCTTACACACATAAACTTTCATACACTCCTGTGCACACTCATATACACACTCACACGTCCTCTGTCATCCACACACTCGCTCATGCTTACACACGCTGTCACACACACTCATACCCCTCTTTAGGCATCTCAAACCACTAATCAGACCTTGTATGTTGCAAGCAATAGAAAGTCATCTCAAGTTAGTTTGGGAAACAGGCAGAGGGCTTATTGAGGGACATGGGCATTACACATAATTAGATGAAGTACTAAAAAGTCTAACCAGTGGAGGGGAGAATTTGAATGAAGAACTTGATTGCCACCAATATTCCCTGTTTGCCTCTGTCCGTCTCTCTCCCTGTCATTGTTGCTTCTCTCTCTCTGTTACTTCATTAGGCTCCCTTGCTCCCTCCACAGGGTGCAAGACCTGCCGCTCACACATTTTGAGCTTCTTATCACAGAGCCTTTGCCTTTCTAGACGGACCCATTCTTCAGTGCCCGCTGGAAAGATCCCAGGGGAGGTTTCACACCTCCAGGGGAGCTGGCCATGTAAGAACATCTCAGCCCTTGCTGGCAGTAGCTGTCTGGGGGAAAGGCAAGAGAGATTATCCCCCAAAGGACAGCATGTTCCCAGGTGGGTGGGCAGAGGTCCCAGCACACGAACAGAAGGTATTCACTGCATCTGCGAGGTCCCTCTGAGAAGAGACCCAGCAGAGGGCACCAGTGCAGCCATGCTCAACAGAGCCTTGTGGATGAGGAGCGCCTCTTCCCAGAAGGGAGGGGATGATGTGGGAAACCAAAGTAAGGGCTTCATTTTCCCTCCCCTTGCTGGGTTTCTCCCACTCACTCCTGCTGTCTTCTGCCCAGCCACCTCCTGGAGCTTTGCGGCAGACCCTTCAGAGCATGGAAGGAACCAGGTCCTGTGAAGCCCTGAACTCAGGTGCATTCCTTTGAGGAAGAGCAGGGGAAAGTGGAAAGGAAGTGTAGAAGCAATGGGGAAAGGAGGTGAAAGGGGTGGAGTCAGAAGAGAGGGGAGTGACCAGGGAGGAAGGGGTGAGGAACGGCAGACAAAGCTGGAGGACTCAGAGGAAAGCAGGAAACAAAAGTGGAGAAGGAGAGAATAAAGGAAGGCAATGCCTTTCTTTTCCTTGAGGATGTCTATGTGCCAGACGATTTACTTTTTTTTTTTCCATTCTCCTAATAGCACCCCGTCACCCACCTGTCTGTTCCACTGTGGTAGCTTAGATGTGGTTATGATGCTGAAAGCTCTCCTACCAGCATTTGAAACACTAGATGGGTTTCCCATGGTAGACAAATTTCAGTGGAGCTTCCAGGCTAAGATAGAGAAGAAAAGCCTGGCAATCTACTTCAGAAAATTAGCCTTTGAAAATCATGTGATCACAACAGTGTATTGTCCAGCATAGTGCTGGAAGATGAATCCCCTAGATTAGAAGTCTCTCAAAACACACAGTGACACAAACAAAAGGTTCAAGCAGACCAGTGATGGTAAAGATGGAGCAGGACCAGGCAACATTTTGTTATATTGTATACGGGGTCACATGAGTAGGAGATGAGGCCGCTTTAGCCCTGCTGACCTTTCCCTGCTCCCTACAGCCAGTGAGCTTCTGTTCACCCCCAGGCCTTTGCCCAAGCCATCCCTACCACCTTGGACCAGTCTTCTTTGCTTCTTCCCCAGCTAGACTTTTGCTCATCCTTCAGGCCCCACTTCCTTCAGGAAGTTTTCCTGGTCACTTGTAGATTGCATGAGCTACTCCTCTGGATAACCATACAACACGTGGAGTCCCTATCCTGGCCTGTTCACCTGTCTACCTACCCCACTTTGTCATAAGATCCCTGAGACCAGAGCCTGGCACATAACAGCCACCAATAAGTACTTGTCAAAAGAATGAGTGGGTGAAAATGGGAATGCTTTGATTGAAATTTGGGTTCATAGCTGCATCTTTTGCTGAGAATGTACTACACACTCACTGCTTGCTTTCATTTTATTCTACTTTTCTTAACAGTATGGGAAAACTTCTACAATGACCCCAGTTCTCTGCAGGGGAAAATGAGGCTTGGAAGTGACTTTCCCAAGTCTTTTGGGTAGGGGGTAACAATGTCAGAATTTGAACTTGATCTTCTGGGCTGCACTGCTCCTTCCATCAGACTACATACACCATGAAGGCTGAGGACAAGACATAGAGAAAGGAAGAGGAGATGAAGAAGGCAAAGACAGGAACAATTTAAATTGAGGAAAGGAGGGCTGCTGGGACCTGAAGGGAAAAAGATGGAGAGAGAGGCCCACAGGGGAAGGTGGGAGGTCACAGGGGATTTCCATATGCCTGTCCCCTTGGCTGTCCCTCCACCTACAAGCCATCCCTCTCCTCCCAGTCTGAGTTGTTGGTCTCCTTCTTCATGACTGCAGCAGAGACAGGGACAGGTAATTGCTTGTTAGGCCCAAGCTGGTGGGCTCTGTAGGGTCCTCTGGGAGAGACGAGGGCCAGTGGGGGGGCTGTCAGCAGTCTCTGAAAAGTGCCCCCTCTATGGTGCCTGGGTGAGCATGATCGTTTGGAGGTTGACTAACATGTTTCCTTGGTCAGCAGGACTTCTGCCTAAGTGACAGCTAAGAGAGGTTTCTGGAGTGTCCCAACTTTTCTCAGAAAATCAAGCTCATCTTGTTAACCTCATAGTACAATTAATGTAAAGAATAAAACAGAAGCAATCCCAAAGTCCTTACTGACATCTTGAGTCATGCATACCATTGACTTTCCCTCCATATGTTTTATGTTGGGATGCCCTCTCAGGGAGCATGAGGAGAAACTCGCCATGTATGGACTGGGAAGGTCCTGGGAAAGGCTCTGCGATGGGCAGGAATCTCTTTCTCAGGTCCAGTGGGAGTGCTGGGAATTGGATCCAAATACAGAGCTGTTTCTTTGGTTTAAAACACTGCTGCCTCAATAAGATATTTGTTAGCTTGCATATCCATTCTTTCGTTTACTAGATATTTATTGAAGGCATGCTATCTGCCAGTCTTATTCTAGTCACAGTGACTCTATTGTCAAGTCAGAAAAGGTCCTTGCCTCTAAGAAGCTTACTTTAATGGTGGCGGCGCTCAAGGAAATATGAAGAATCTTGTACATCCCCAATGCTAACAGTAGTTGAATGATAGAAAGGTCAGGTACAAGTAAGTTCCACATTCATCTCTTCAGGGTGGAAGAGAATAAAGTCTGAGTGTTTATCAGAGCCAGTAACTTTATATATATTTCTAATTTAATTCTTTGGGTAATTATTTTCCCTACTTTACAGATGAGGAGACCTGCTCAGGCAGAGTGGTGGTTTTCCTGAGCTACCCTAGGTGGTGCTGTTCCACTCATGACCTTTCTGGGCCTTGGCTCCTGAGGCTGCAGGCACTATGTTGGCATGACCCAGACAGTGATTCCTGAGCATAAGCTGCATGGGAGGTTGTTAGTCTTTGCAGACAGACAATCCTAACTGGTGGTCATATATGTATACAGAATAGCGTTGCTCCATAGGGTTTCAGGGTTGTGATCCTTTGTAAGCAAATCACCAGGCCTTACTTCTGAGGTCCCTCCAATCCCAAACCAAACCCATTGCTGTCGACTCGATTCTGACTTATAGTGACCCTATAGATAGAGTAGAACTGCCACATAGAGTTTCCAAAGAGTGGCTTGCAGATCTGAACCAGAGTTTCCAAGGTCCTTCCAGGTGGGTTTAAACCACCAACCTTGAACTTAGCAGTTCAGTGTTTAATCATTGGTGCCACTGAGGGACTCCATGTGAACTTACGAACAACCGACCTACAAAGAAAACATTCCTCAGACAGGTAAGGGTTGGACAGTCCAGGGTTTGAAAAAAAAAACCTACAGAGGTTTCTTTATTGTAAGATATCTCCAAGCCTTTCATATGTATATTAGTTAGGTTTCAATATAACAGATACCCTATGGAGTTAGCTTGATTGAAAAGACAGGAATTTATTTTAAAGACATGGATAGCTTATAAACGGAGTCCAGCATAGTATGAGGAACTGCCATGCTTGGTTCCTAACTGAAAAGGTGGAGGTCAGAGTCTGCACAGAGGTGCCTCGGAAGAAAGACTGGGTGACCTCCTTCTGAAGAATAAGGCATTGAAAATCCCGTGGAGCACAATTCTAGTTGCACACATATGTTAGAAATGACTCTACTGGCCACTGGTTTGGTTAGCTTAGGGGTGGAGGAGTAGAATGGGGATGGGGAGACAGAATCTGATCAGTCCACCTCAGGTCAGAAGCCTTCTCAGGGTCCAATCACCTAGGATCAATTAGCACTACAGACAGGACTGCAGGCCTCACTGCTGTATCCTGTAGGCTAGAAAGAAGGCTTCTTAGCAGGAAGTGTTACATAAGATAGGCAGCACTTTTTCCGAGTGCTAAAACACTGGTGGCATAATGGTTCAGTGCTACAGCTGATAACCAAAATGTCACAGTTTAGATCCACTAGGTGCTCATTGGAAACTCTATGGGGCAGTTCTACTCTGTCCTGTTGGGTCTTTATGATTCAGATTGAATCTCTGAGAGAGTTATGTTAGCTTACATCTCCAAAAAATGTTTAGCCATAGAGGCTTCTATTTTTTGTGCTCCATCGGACACATTGAGGGCTGGCCAGAAGAGGGAGAAGCCCACAGCACAGCTGTTTGACGCAGGGTGGTAAGTGTGGCCTGGGGTAACCCAGGGCTTTGGCAGTTGGGATGGGTTTTAAAACAGAGAGATGGGGTAGGTGCAAGGTTTGAGGATCTTTTGATGGCCAACTCTGTACTCCAGCCAAAAAGGTAGTCACAGGAAGCGCCTCCCATTCACACCTTCACCAGTAACAACTAACACGTACTAAAAGCCCACTCTGCAGCAAGCATTGTGTTGTGGGTTTTATATACATGATTTTATTGAGTATTCATTACAAGAGAAAATAGAGGCTTTTATACCTCTTTTATAGAGACTGGGAACCTGAGGCTCAGACTAAAAGCTAGTAACAGATGACGAAGGAACTTGCTCTGGAGCCTGAGTGTTGAGGTTTGCTCTCCACTCTTTCAGAAGTAGAACTGGGAAATCTGGGCCAAAAAGGAGCCAGTAAGCTCTTGTAAGTAAGAATCCTAATGTCCCAACATGCCTGCACCAGATGGGAGCTTAGACACAGTCTGTTTCAGCCCTGCTGAGTCTCTGTATATCTTCTTCCAACTCAGCTTTCACTCAGCCTACACATTATGCATTCCTACCCCTGCATACTGTTAGGAGGCGTGGGGTTTAAATATGAGCTGTTATTAGTTTAGGTGCGTATAGTTTGGAGATTTGGTGACCCACATGGTTGCACACGTTATGAATGAGGACAGGGTTGCTTAAATGAAGCTTATACTGGGGATGGGACCAGAGCTCGGACAAGGGCAGGTTTCTGGGCTCCATACCCAGAATGACAGTATCAGAATCTCTGTGCTGGGTCCAAGAAATCTGCATTATTATGAAGATTACCAGCTGACTTTCACTTACTCCACTGTTCAAGACTTGCTGAGTGGGGCTTGTTAGTAGCCTTCAGTTGGAGTGAAGTATTGCAGCTAAGGCTTGCTCTTCAGACTCTGGTCCATGGATTCTCACTCCAGGCTGCATGCCAGGTCACTAGACAGGGTTTTTAAAAATACGGATTTCCTGGTCCTAGTCTTTTAGTGACTGGAAGCCCCCTGAGGTAATCCTGCCTGGTACTAATCTGTAGATCTAGGCCCCGTCTGCACTAGAAGAAGGTCCCTAACTCTGAAGTCATGTTAGATTCATTTGTCATCGACCAGAATTCTTGTTGATTTACACTTGACCTTAATCTGTACAGGCGACCCCCACCCCCTGCATTCCTAGAGAGAATAAATATGTAAGTCTTGCCATAAATCAGGATTTTCATGTAAATAGAATTATCATTTTAAAATTGGGTTTGGCACACAAACTGGGAATGCTCACTGGCTTGGCAGAAGGGAAACACTGGTTTATGAATCACCTTTACCTTCCTGTTCTCATTTAACATACAGCAATCCTGAAGGTTTCCCAGAGAAGCCTGTTGTCACCACCCTACCTATGCTCCTTAGGAGCCCTGTTGGATCAGTAATTAAGAGCTATGGCTGCTAACCAAAAGGTTGGCGGTTCAAATCTACCAGCTGCCCCTTGGAGACACTATGGGACAGTTCTACCTGGTACTACAGTTTCAGTGAGTGGGAATCACCTGGATGGTAATTTTTTTTTTTTTTTTGGTTTACTATGCTCCTTAAAAGTGAGGATGGCAGGACTTCAGCTCGTTTACTTACAAAAGGTCATCAGGAAAGACCAATTGCTAGAAAAGGACATCATGTCTGATAAAGAAGAGGGTCAGAGAAAATGAGAGAAACCTTCAATGCAGACTCGACCCAGGAGCCACAACAATGCACCCAGCATACCAATGATCGTGAACATGCCTCAGGACCAGGTAACTGGGCCATGGCTCCTAATTCATAGTGACCCGCTACCCATGCGCAAGGGCATGAGGTGCTGCCTATCCTCAATGTCCCCCTGATCAGTTGCAGACTAGACCATTGTGATCTAAAGGGTTTTCACTGGATGATTGCTGTGAGTAGATAACTAGGCCTTTCTTCCTATACTGTGTTACTCTGGAAGCTCTGCTAAATAGGTAGGATCCTGGATTGGAGTCTCTGTGTAAGGGCCTGGAGAGAGGTAAGAATTGGCGCACAGGGGGATCCCAAAGAATTATTTGTAATCAAGGTGGTAAGGTGGTTGGTTTGGTTATGTGATTTCAGCAGCAGAAAGTGAGCAGCAGTCCTAACAGGACATGAGTACACTGAGACATTTTCATTTCCGGCTCTGAGCTTTTGTCCAGCAGAAAATATGGAGAGAAAGTAGGTGGAAGTGCTCTCAAGTACCCTCCCTGAAGGTTTGTGCAAGAACCTCTCAAGATGGCTGCAGAATAGGGCTGGTCTGTCACAGCTAAATGCAGCCGTGGAGTGTCAGAGTTTGGGAATGTACGACAACTTCGCATTTCCGTAACAGCCATGCTGGGGCAGTAACCAGGTCTTGTTGAACAGGGTACAGTCTAGGTTTTGTCTAATTAGTGTGTTAAGTCACTGACCTGCATGTAGAATGAGTCATGTGCTTGTCACCCACAGGAGGCACACCGGTCCTTCTCCTCAGGTGCTTGAGAGGTCTTAGGGTCTTATAAGGTCATCAGGGGCTGGGTGGAGTGTGTTTGCTCCAGAGCACTGCTGGCTGAGCAACAAAAGGATGTGACAGGAAATCTTTTTATTTGTCAGACTGAGGGGTAGTAGACTCTGGTTAAGTCACGGATTGTTATTTGGAGACCCATAGACCCTTGGATCTTTTTTTACTTGGACTTGGCTTGGCTGCATATGTTGGTTTCTGCAGTGTTTTGAGAAAGCCAGTTGGATTTTGGCCACCTTGAAAAATCAGTGTATCCAGCAGGCCTCGGCCACAGCCTTGTTCACAATTGGCTGAGGCTACACACTATCCTCTCAACTCGCCTTTTCCTACTACTCCCTATTAAGTCGTTTCACTAATTTATATTGCTAATCTGGCCTCCACCCCATTTGCCTCTGTTTATTATACTGTGGAGTCTTTCGTGTTGCTGTGATAGTAGAAGCTATGCCACTGGTCCTCAGACACCAGTAGGGTCTCCCCTGGTGGACAAGTTTCAGCTGAGCTTCCAGACTAAGACAGACTAGGAATAAGGATGCAGTGGTCTACTTCTGAAAAGAATTAGCCAGTGGAAACCTTATGAATAGCAGAAAGTTGTTAGATGTAGTGCCAGAAGATGAGCCTCCCAGGTTGGAAGGCATTCAAAAGACGACTGGGAAAGAGCTGCCTCCTCAATGTAGAGTTGACCTTTATGATGTGAACTGGAGTCAAGTTTACACAACCTCCATTTGCTGATGTGGTGCAACTCAAAATGAGAAGAAACAACTGTGAACATCCATTAATAATTAGAATGTGGAATGTACGAAGTATGAACCTAGGAAAATTGGAAATCATTAAAAATGAAAGGGAATGCAGAAATATTGATTTCCTAGGCATTGGTGAGCTGAAATAGACTAGTATTAGCCATTCTGAGCTGGACAATCATATGGCCTACTATGCTGAAAATGAAAACTTGAAGACTAGTGTTGCATTCACTGTCAAAAAGAACATTTCAAGATTTATACTGAAGTACAATGCTGTCAGTGATAGAATAATATCCATACATGGGATATTATAGCCATACACAATATCTGAGCATAGTTAACATAACTATTATTCAAATTTATGTACCAACCACTAAAGCTAAAGATGAAGAAATTGAAGACTTTTATCAGCTTCTGCAGTCTGAAATTTGTGAAACATGTAATTAGGATGTATTGATTATTACAGGTGACTGGAATATAAAAGTTGGAAACAAAGAAGAAAGACTGGTAGTTGGAAAATATGTCCATAGTTATAGAAATGATGTCAGAAATTCAATGGTTGAATTTTGTAAGACCAGTGACTTTTTTGTTGTGAATACTTTTTTATCAACATAAATGGTGACTAGGTGACTGTACACATGAGTCTTACCAGATGGAATACACTGGAATCAAACTGACTATATATGGGGAAGGATGTCCACAGTTGTTTCTTCTCATTTTGAGTTGCACCACATCAGCAAATGGAGGCTGTGTAAACTTGACTCCAGTTCACATCATAAAGGTCAACTCTACATTGAGGAGGCAGCTCTTTCCCAGTCGTCTTTTGAATGCCTTCCAACCTGGGAGGCTCATCTTCTGGCACTACATCTGACAATGTTCTGCTATCCATAAGGTTTCCACTGGCTAATTCTTTTCAGACGTAGACTACTGCGCCCTTATTCCTAGTCTGTCTTAGTCTGGAAGCTCAGCTGAAACTTGTCCACCAGGGGTGACCCTACTGTAGGGAGCATCAAAACAACATGAGAGGAATACACACTTATTATACTAGAAAGAATTCAGCCATTTAAACAGGTAGCATGTGATCAGAAACTGGTGGCACTGAAGGAAGAGGTCAAAACTGCATTGAAGGCATTGGCAAAGAACAAGGATCCAAGAATTGATGAACTGCTGGAGCATCAACTGAGAAGTTTCAACAAACAGATGCAGTGCTGGAAGTGTTCACTCACCTATGCCAGAAAACCTGGAAGACAAGTATCAGGGCAACTGCTTAGAAGAGATCCATATGTATGCCTATTTCCAAGAAAAGTGATCCAAACTAATGCAGAAACTATTGAACAATATCATTAATGTCATATAGAAGTAAACTTTCACTAAAGATCACTCAAAAACAAATGAAACAGTATATTGACAGGGAACCACCATAAATTCAAGCTGGATTCAGAGGAGGATGTGAAACCTGGAGTACCATTGCTGATGTCAGATGGATCTGGTCTGCGAGCAGAGTATATCAGAAAGATACTGTTTCACAGACTATGCAAAGACATTTGACTGTGTAGATCATAACAAATTATGGACAACACTGTGGAGAATGGGAATTCCAGAACAATTTAATTGTGCTCAAGAGGAATCTGTATGTGGATCAAGAGACAGTCATTCAAACAGGACAAGAGGACACTACATGGTTTAAGTCAGGAAAGATGTGTGTCAGAGTTGTATTCTTTTATTATACCTTTTCAATGTGTATGCAAAGCAAATAAACTAAGAAGCTATACTACATGAAAAACAGTGAGGCATCAAGAAGACTCATTAACAACCTGCGTTATGCAGATGACACAATCTTGCTAGAAGTGAAGAGATTTGAAACACTTACTGATGAAGATCAAAGACTACAGCCTTTAGTACGGATTGCACCTCAGCATCAAGAAAACAAAGTCCTCACAACTGGACCAGTAAGCAACATCATAGTAAATGGAGACAGGATTGATTTTATCAAAGATTTCATTTTATTTGGTTCCACAATCAATGCACATGGAAGCAGCAGTCAAGAAATCACTGGAAAAATATGCTGCAAAAGATCTCTTTAAAGTGTTGAAAGGTAAAGATGTCACTTTGTAGACTATCGTGTGCCTGAACCATGCCATGGTATTTTCAATCACATCATATACATGCAAAAACTGGACAATAAATAAGGAAGACAAAAGAAGAAATGATGCCTTTGAATTGCAGGGTTGGAGAAGAACACTGAATGCACCATGAACTGCTGAAAGAACAAACAGATCTGTTCTGGAAGAAGTACAACCAGAACGCTCTTTGAAGAAAGGATGGCAAGACTGTGTCTTATATACTTTGGACATGTTGTCAGTAAGGATCAATCCCTGGAGAGGGACATCATTTGGTAAACTAGAGGGTCAGCAAAGAAGAGTAACACCCTCAAAAAAAATAGATTAACACAGTGACTGAAATGATGGGCTTAAGCATAAATACAATTGTGGGCATGATGCAGGACCAGGCTGTGTTTTGTTCTGCTGTGCCTTGGGTTGTTACGAGTCAGATCCAACTCGATGGCACCTAACAACAACAACAATCTGGCTTCTACGCACTTTTAGATTGCCTGACTTAGATCAGTTTGATTTAATTCGTTACAAAAAAAATCAGGTGTCAATTACATACCTAGTACTGAGCTATTATTAGTTTAAGACCAGATACGTATTACATGTTATGGAGGATACAAAAAACAAAAAGGATATGACATAGTTTCTCTATAAAGTGAACAGCCTCCTCATCAAGAGGCAAGTTGTAGACATGGGCTACAGTGAGAGCCTCCATACAGAAAGTATATAGGTAAGCGGTTTTTGATCAGCAGATAATTCAGAGAAAGGAGCAACTAACAACATTAATTCTTTGTACTTGTGCCGCACTGTTGTTGTTAGCGGCCAGCTAATCACCCCCAACTTGTGGCAACCATACCATGATGGATCAAAATGCCAAGTGGTACCTGGTCCTGTGCCATCCCCAAGATCATTTGCAGATCAGACTGTTGTGATTCAGTGTTTTCATTAGTTGATCTCTGAAAGTAGATTGTCAGAGTCTGTCTTTGCTTGGAAGCTCTGCCAAAACATGTTCAATATCATGGCAACATGCCAAACTCCAGTGACAGGCAGGTGGGAGCTGTACATAAAGTGTGTTGGCCGGGGACTGAACACAGGTCTCCTGCACGAGAAGCAAGAATTGTGCTAGTGAACCACTAATGCCTCATCCTGTTTGAAATTATATGTTTTAAAGTTTTTATGCACAAAAGTTGCTTTGATTTGCTGGTGAGAAAGGCAGGGTAAGAATCAACCTCTGGAGAAGGGCATCTTACTTAGTAAAGCACAGGGTCGCTGAAAAAGAGAAAGACCCTCATTGAGACGCGCTGATGCAGTGGCTGCAGCAATGGGCTCAAGCATAACAGTGACTGTGGGCGTGGTGTAGGACCAGGCAATACTTTGTTCTGTTGTATACATGGTCACTATGAGTCGCAACCAACTTGATGGCACCTGACAATAACAACAGTTTTACAAAGGGAGGTACTACGGCCAACCAGGGACTTGCACAGATCACTATCTGGGGATGGAGTCCAAGCCAGGCCTCTAAATTCAAACCCAGTGGTCTTTCAAGAAGTAGACTGAAGTGTCTGGGGACATATCCGCTGCAGGCACAGGTGGCTCATGCAGTCTGGAATCCGTAGCTGATGGATGACTTCAACATGAAAGCAGCTTCCTGCCAGGAGTAAATAATCAAAGAGTGAAGCATTTCAGATATGGATGCACTCAGTTTTGCCTCACCCAGAGAATCTAGTTCTTATTTTCCAGTCAGATCATGCCTCTGTTGGGAAGCACGGAATAAGCCGTTTGGTTTGGCCAGTTTCCTGTGATGTGCAGTTGTAGGTATCCTCAGTGATCTGGGCTGGATTCTTTGTGGAGGCCTCCCAGCTTCCTAAACCTCAGAGAAGTTCATGGAGTGAATACAGTCCATGCAGAGCCCCTAATAAGATGCTGAAGGGCTCTGCAAGCAAGGTCTCACAGGCAAATCTTTTCAACCCTCTTCTTTCTTTAGCCTCAGTGTTATGACTCAATTCCTGAGCCGCTCACTTTGCCTCATTGAGTGTAGCCTGGAAAATTGCCACTAGCCTGCTACTTACCTTTAGAGATTGGAGGAGGGATAATGAAAGTAGGTTCTGGAGAAATTTCTCCCAGTTTAGAGGCAGAGAATCCTAATCCTTAATAACTAATTACTCAAAATGGAAGGCCATGGAGGATGATGAACTTGGCAAAAGATGTCAGATCTTAAGTGATTGCTACACAGTGGACACATACTGTCACCTATCTGTGCACCTGACTATCTGCCGGTCTATCTGTTTCTTTCCTTCTACGTGTATCTCTGCCACCTGTCAGTTTGCTTTGCTGTGGTGGCTTATGTGTTGCCATGATGCTGGGAGTTAGGCCACGGATATTTCAGATCCCAACGGGGTCTCCTTTGGCAGGCAGGTTTCAGCAGAGCTTCCAGATTCAGACAGAGCAGGGAGAAAGGCCTGTCATTTACTTTTGAAAGTTAGCCACAGCCAACTTCATGGATCCCAACAAAACATAGCCCAATTTGCATGCACAGTCATCAGGAGGGGTCAATCATTAGAGGTGGGCATTGTGTCTGGTGAAGAAGACGGTCAACAAGGACGACTGAGACCCTCGGTGAGACGGACTGGCACGACAGCCTCAATAGTAGACTTGAATATGCTGCTGACTGTGTGGATGGCATAGGACCTGGCAACATTCCACTGTGTTGTAAATAAGGCTGTCACCACTCAGAATCAACTTGATAGTCGCTAAAAACTATATTGGTGTTTGTATACGTGTACATACAATTAAATTAAAAATATATATACAATTAATATAGGTATTTATTTAATTTCAAATACATTCATTGATGATGCTGTTAATAGCTAATATCCTGATTCTGCCATTGAGAAAATGGAGCTACAGCAATATTAAATATCTTGCACCTTAGGAGAGACACCTGGATTAGAATCCAGGGTTGTTTGGCTCCTTAGCCAACGTTTGCCTTCCATTATCCTCTTAATGTGACTGATGATGTAGGTTTAAGAACATAAGTCTCTTGACCATGTCTCTCTTCCACTCAGGGAACACTTGGCTGGGAAGGTGGGGAATAAGGCATTGGCCGATAAACAGATGTACACTGCATGTGGCAAATTATAATTAGATTGTAACATCGACCCACTTCTGCATCTGTAGCCCTTGCATTTGTGTTGGCAATGGCCTGCAGGATGGAAGGTGAGCCTTAAAGGAAGTCATTACAAGCGATCTGAATAAAACATGAAACTAAAATTATTTCTAAAACTATAACTATCCAAACAGGATGCCATTTGCTTTGTAAGTTCACGACTTCCTTTTTTTAAAGCTTGTTGAGAAGACAGCAAAGTAATTACAGTACTCCTCTGATTAAATAAACAGGGCACATATGCTAATCAGTAATTTATGTCCTTTGTTTCTGGTGTGTCTGGCTAGCAGTAATTTGGAGGTAACAGATATAATCACTGCAGAGTTCATAATCTGAACTTTTCTATGCTAAGAAGTTTTTCTTTCTGCAACCAAGAGTTCACGTTCCTGTCTCTGTGCTTCAGCGTTCTTACAGAACTGAATCGATGTAGCAGCCATTAGAACCTTATCTTCTCCTTGTGTACATAAGAAAACACGTGTTACCACAACTTGTTCAGCAGAAAGAAAACACCTGATAAGATGTAAAGGAATCCTGCAGTTAGTGGGTTGTCAGGTGGAGCATTTTTCACTCTGAAAAAAAAAAGAAAAAGTTAGACAGGACTTAGGGGGGAAAAACACATAAAATTTGGAACACTAATAAAATATACCACTTCTCAAGTTATAAGGAAAGACCATTCAATTTAAAGCAGCAATTTGAAATACAGGTCACAACTATATCCATCGAAATTAGCCTGTATTTTGAGAAGATTACTAATGTAGCAATCAGTTGTTTTTAAAAATCTGTGAAGGTATATAACAATAGTCCACATGTATCATGCTTCACTGTTACAAATGTAATTCCAAGCATTTTTCGTGAATTTAATTAGATTAATGTTTGTAAGAACCCTGTGAGCGAGACACCACCATGAACCTCTTTTTCCACCCGTGGGAAGAGAGGCACGAAGAAATCAAGAAACTTCCCCAAGGTCTGACACTTTCAAAATTCAAAATAACCAGTTATCTTCAGAGCATGCTGCTGGAATAGTCTATGGAAGGAAATAATCAAATAGACTTGCAACAGCAGCTTGAGAACTCTCCCTCACACTAGAGCAGAAAGCTCTATGGGCCTTTAATTCCTGGCTGGCTGTGGTAACCCCAGAAGCGCAGAGAACCCCAGCCATGTAGCAACAGGCCCGCAGGTGGTCCCCTTGGGCTCTTAGTGTAGCTCTGGTCCTGGGATCTTCTTTGGCTTAGTTGTTTCTCTGTCCCCTCCCTATCTTAACAAAGTTTTCAGATTCTGTGCTGGGCCTGCCTACTTGAACCCACGGAACTTGTTCACGCATTACTGTCATATTTGGAGAGATAGTGTAGCTCAGGGTATCAAAACTACCCTGAAGAAGACACACTGAGGTTTGAATCCTACCTCTGCCACTTGTTTGTCTCCGGGTGACTATGAATACATTGTTTTAGTACCGTGGGACTCCGTTTGAGATACCCTGAAATGGAGATTTCAGGGCGTTTGTGAAGATCACATGATAGAACATACGCCAATCAAAGGCTTGTGCTCCCCTTCCCCCCTCCCTTTGCCTCTTTTCTTTTCCTCTGTACCTGAGAGATTCACTGAAGAACAAAAAAACAAACTCATTACTGTTGGGTCAGTTCCGACTCTTAGGAACCCTATAAGACAAAGCAGGACTTCCACACAGTTTCCAAGCAGCACCCGGTACATTCAGATTGTCGAGGTTTTAGTTAGCAGCCCTAGCTCTTAACCACCATGCTACCAGGGTCTCCCACTGAAGAACAGAGGGAGCAAACTGTTGATTATCCTTGTTTTTAAATTTTGTGGTTCAAAACTGTAATCACTGACTAATGAAGAAATGAAGCTAACTGGAGGCTGGTTTGGATTTCAAAGACACAAAGACCCAGTTGTAGTCAGAGTGACGTCTCTTCGCTGATAATGCACCCAAACCCACTGCCATCGAATTGAGTGATAGTTGAATCATTAATTAATTTAACACACTTATAACGAATGTGTCCAAAGATAAGAAAGACAAACTTATTTTGCACTTATGGAGCATACCATCCAGTCAAGAACAAAGACAGACAGCGAGTTTAGCTTTACCTCGTAACCTCTTAGAATAGAGGCCTGACGCACAGGCATACAGTAGGGAGCAGTCAGGGAGTTCACCCAAGTCCCTTGGGTGCTCCGCGTGTGCTGTGTGCCCTAGGCCCACGTACCTGATGGCTGATGAGCAGTGTGGGCTCCTTGGTCTGTTGCCCCAAACCTTGGTGTCCTGGCCTCCAGAGCGGCACAGATGGTCACTGCAGACTCCAAGACAGAAGAAACTCCAGCGAGTCTAGAAGAATTTCCTTGAAGAATGTAAAGAAATAGCTGAGCACAAAAGACAATTATTAGGAAATTAAGTTCTCAGAATTGATGGTGCTGAATGACACTCCTGTCTAGAGATGTCAGAGGAAGAACAGCTTGCTCACAGATTCTAGCTCGAAGGGTAAGGCCATGCCCTCATTCCCCTTCCATCCCCAGCAAGTCAGGCCAGTTGGCTTCTTGAGGTCAGCTCAGCATGTGGGGTGCAGCTGGACTCTCTGGAAAGGCACTCTCTACACCCCTTTCTTTGCTTCCCTTTTCATTTCCTCTGTGCCTGAGTCTTTGGACTTTGTGCAATACTCAGGGCTGCCTAAGAACTAAGTGGCTTCCTGGCCCTTGCTTTCCACCTTTTTAAGCTACTACTATTTACAATTGCTAACAAATCAGGCTGACATAATAATAGCAATAGCCACCACCTATGCTTTGCCTACTTAATATCAGCTCAGCACACGGTATCAGGGAAGATAAGGAATTTGTCTAAGGATTACATAGTTGAGAGATGGGAAGTAAATACACAAAGTCTATCAATTAAGTTAGTGAACTCATCCTAGAGAAAGTGCTACATACCTCATTGGTGAATATCACTATGGTCACCTTCTAAGTACTCTCCTTGGGAAGCTATGCACTGACACCAGTGCCTAGTCCACCCTTCAAAGAAATTTTAGAATTCTTTATCTGGACTTGGCTGCTGGTTATCTGGAATGGCCATCAGAGCCGTCATCATATTTCCCTTGATGCCCTGAATGTCATCAAAATGTCTTCCTTTCAGTATTTCCATTATCTTCAGGTAAAGAAAAAAATCACTGGGGGCCAGATCGGGTGAGTAGGTAGGGTGTTCCAATACAGTTATTTGTTTACTGGCTAAAAACTCCGTCACAGACAACTATACAATTAAGTTTGTGAACTTGCCACTGTGCACAGCGGCCATTCCAAAAAGAATTCCAGAATTGCTTTAAAGGGTAGACTATGCACTCGTGTAGAATAGCTTCCCAAGGAAGAACTCAAAGGAGACCGAGTTGTACTCAGCAATGAGATATGTAGCGCTTGGAGCAATTAAGTTTGCAGACCTAATTGTTGGACCTCATATATAAAGCATAATATATAACCTACATGTATTATGCATTGCATGAAAAAAAAACTACATTGCCTCTGAGTTGATTCTGACTCATAGTGACCCTATAGGACAGGGTAGAACTTCCCTATAGAATTCCCAAAGAGCACTTGGTAGATCTGAACTGTGAAACTTTTGGTTTGCAGCTGTAGCATTTAACCACTGTGCCATCAGGGTTTTCACATTATATAAAACATACAGTAATTTTATGTTTATAAAATATACCTATAGCTGAAGTTCTACATTCATATACTCAAAAGATATGAAGTAAGGGTGACTGTGCCACCCCAGGTCCTGGATAGAGAGGCCAGAAGATGAAGAAGATACTTCTGTTCTGGTGGTCAAAGGCTCACAGAGAAGATCACACAATAGGGACAAGCTCAGGTTTCAGCAGTTGCTGCACAGAGACAAGAAGACTGAGAAGACTGCCTGGAGGAGGTGCCATGGGAGTTTAGCTGTGGAGAGTGGTAGGAGTTTTCCAGATTAGTGTCTGGGGTAGTGAAGAACTTTATGGATGAAAGGAAAGGAGACTGGCAGGGACTACCTGAACCCATGGACGACAAAGTTAGACGCAGTGCAGGACTGGACAGAGGGATGGTGGGTGAGGCCCAATATGAGCAAGCTTGGGTGAGGACACACAGGAGCTAGAAGAGAAACAAACCACTTAGGAACTTTCAGTATCTCCCTTGTGTCTTCCTTCCTCATCTATTTCTATGTAACTAACCATACCTAGACTTACAGAAGAAGCAAGGCCACTATTTCATGTAGATTTCTTGACTCCATGGGGCAGGAATTCAGAATGGACAGAGTAGGGAGGGCCCTGCTCTGCTCTGGATGGTGCACATCTGAAGTGGCTGTTCCACTCTCATCTAGCCATGGTGGCAGAAGATCAGGCTTACCCAGGATGACGAATCAAAGTGCTTGCCTGTGGCCTCTCCAGCATGGGAGTATTGGGGACATTGGACACCTAGATGTCACCTTGAAAAAGGGTGTTTCTACTGAACAAAGAAGAATATGCAAGGTCTTTTCTGATCTGGTCTTGAAAATCACCTGGGTCACTTCCACCAAAAGGCATTGGTCAAGTCAATCTCAGCCCTGGACAGATTCAAGGAGAGGGGAACCTAGACCTACCTCTTGAGCGGAGAGGAGTCAAAGAATTTGTGACTATGTCTTCAAACCACAATAGCTAGTAAAACACACAGGTCTTAAGATACAGTCTCTCAGCTCTGATGTAGACTCATAAACTTAACAATTCAAGACCTTAAGGATGGTTTGTAAATCAGTGATTTTCCAAATTCTTTTTTCAGTAGTGACACAGATTAAAAAGAGCCAGTGCTACGGTTGGAGAGGAACACCTGCTCACCAGGATGCCATGTCTTAGCTTCTTTTTCCCTCCAGGCAGCTCTGGGTCCTCTTCTCAGCATGCCAGAGACCTAAGGGGCCAGATTCCCCATTGTGTGCATAATGTGTCATTTGTCTTGAATATGAACTCCTTTGGGGGAAAAAAATCTCAAGTGTTCAGACTTGACTGGATGGTAGTGGTTTTTTTGTTTTGTTTTGGTGTAGATTGTACCCAAGTGGTACAAATGGTTAATGCTCTCAGTGGCTCACAAAAGATTGGAAGTCCTAATCCACTCAGTGGTACCTGGAAGAAAAGCTTGGTAATCTGTTTCTGAAAAATCGGTCATCAAAGATCCTGTTCTACCCTGATACCCATGGAATTGTCGTGAGTCAGAATTGATTCAGGAAGGTTGAGATTCTAGAGAGAAAGTTTCACTAAAGAGAAGGAGTTTTTCCGGAACATTCCCACAATTCATGTCGCTCAGGTAAGGGCATGTTCTGCCCACTGGTAGGGCCAGCTCTGTGTACAGCTGTCTGCTCTTAAACCGCTTTTTGGAGTTCTGATTTCTGTCTTCAGTTTCTCCCCCAAATGTTGCCAGCTTTTCTTATTCTCATTCTGGTCTCTCTTTCTGCATGACTCCGCCAGTGCAATCATGCGACTATGTGGAACTAAAATTCTTCTGGAAGACAGACCTCAGGGCTTCAATGACGGTCCTGAAAACAGAGCTGTGGTTGCCTAGTCTGTTGCCAACAAGGCATAGTGGCTGGGAGACTTGAGAGGCCCATCTTTGGTGCCATCTTCCTTCCCTTCCCAAGCCTGTTTCTTTTGGAGAGCAACTTCCGGCCTGCCTTTCTCTTCCCCTCTCCCAGCTTTGTAGGGGCTGTTCCTGGTGGTGCTTTCTGTGGAAGACCTTGGGTAGCGGCCTAGGCATCCACATGCTATGATATGAGTGGCACTGACAGCACTTTTGGTCCCAGATCTCTGCTACAAGCCTGACAGGCAATGAGGAAATCTCAGTGCTCCACTGTCAGGGTCATGGCAGGGAGCAACAGGTGCTCAAACTGGGATAATGTGTGGAGAGTTTAATGAAGGGACTACTTGAAGGGCATGGGCAGAAGGTAGAGGAGCCAGGAGAGGAGGGAACCTTCACCAGGCCTTAGGGCCCCAGAAGATTGTGCTGAAAGTAACACCTGACAAGAGCTTTGCCCTCCTCTGAGGGGCACAATCTACCAGGACCACGGGTTGGCCACCTGGAAGAATCAGCATCTTAGTTGAAGGCTCTTCTGGATCTCCCATCCCTGGCCAATCCAATTGGAAGCCAGAGGGCAGGGGAAGCCCCTTTTCAGGGTCAGTCTCTCAAAGCACAGAAACGTACTGTGGGGGGGGGGGGCAGGAGTGACAATCTGGGCAGTAAAAGGAAGCTATTGAGCATACTCTGTGTATGGAGCACTATTTTAGTTACCTAGTGCTGCTGAAACAGAAATGCCATTAGTATTTAATAACAGAAATTTATTTTCTTATAATTCTGGAGGGATACCCACATTTAGGGCACCAGTTCTAGGGCGATGTTCTCTCTTTGTTTATCTAGGGGAAACTCGTGTATCACGGCCTCTAGCCTTAGAATTTCTCTGTTCCTTTGCGATCTCCACGTGACATCTATTGCTGCTCGGTTGGTGTTTGCTTGTCTCTACCTAATTTGCTGTTTTTGTGTCACAAAAGCGACTGGGTTTAAGGCACACCCTGCATTGATGTGAGCTCAGTAACATAACAAAGAAACCCTATTTCCAAATGGCATTACATCCATAGGCATAAGAGTTAGATTCTAACCCATACGCATTTTTGGGGGGAGGGGCACCATTCAATTCCATAACAAGTTCCTATTCTGCACCAAGGGCTTTCCCATTTGCCACCTTCTAAGTCCTCTAGGATTTAAAGACTGGCTTCCATTTAATAGCTGGGAGCCTCAACCTCCAATTGGGCCAGTACACAACTGGTCATCATGGAGGTGAGTGACAACCTGAGACTCCCAGCCAGACCTAGTGGCCTGGGCCCAGAAGGTGCCCAACAACTGCCCACAGCTGCCTCCCCAAGACATTTCCGGCACACATCAGTCATAATAAGCTTCCTGTACCAACCTGCTTTCCCAAAAGCACAATTCCATATTGCCAAGTGTAATTAACATGATACATTGACTTAGGGCAGAGCTAACCAGCACATATTAATTTTGAAAAGTCAAGCTATCTCACTGGAAATGAGTTGTTGATGAATACCTACTAAAGGAGTTTAACAATACAGGAAAGAGGGTGGGTAATTATGGGCTGGCACGGCCTGTAGATCTGTGATTCTGCCTCCTGGAAACTCCCTGACAGTGAGGGATTGCTCCTTGCTTCTGTGAAGGGGGCAGAGGGTCACCCTAGATCAACCCCCCTGATGCCTCGTCTTCCCTCTACCCTAGGGAACGTCTTCGTTCAACATCTCTCTCAGTGTGGTAGTATCTGTCACCAGACCCTCTACTTTGAGCTTTTCTTTGCCTGATTGCCTCCCTTGACTTGGATATTTGCATACAGACACAGACACAGACAAACACACATACACCTCTTAGATAGAAACCATCCTTCTAGGAAGGGAGGTCACTGGGTAGCCCTGAAAAAATGATGGGAAACCAAAAATGATCAGATCTCTGTCTGTCTTTCATTCTGGGGCTCCCTGACAGTTGGAATTTCCTTTAGAATTCTGGTTTCATGAGCCAGATGTTTGAGCAAATTCCCTTTCTGGTCTGTGCTCCCAATGGGGAGAGGAAACTTCTCCACACACCTTTGTGTTAGGGTCAGGTACTGAGAAGAGAACTTTCTTCTGTTCTGCTTTCTTCATGTGGGGATGTTATTTTGTCATTGTGATTCTGTTCTGGCCTCATGAAGTCCTTTCCCATGCGATTTGCCTCTTTTCTTACCCTAGAAAGTCCACAGGAGTTTCAGAAGTGGGTTTAAATAAGAGTGTGGGATCTGAGGGAAGGAGAACACGTTTCAGACTCCTTTCTGGCCTTTTTGTATATGTGAAGCTAGACAAGACACCCCATCTGTGTGCACACCAAGTCCTTCATGGACAGCATGGGGCTGGTGATAGCTACCTTGCAAGCTGTGACCCATGTGCCTCCAAGTATTCCAGGAGCTGTCGAAGTGGCAATGAAGTTTCTATTTCTTGGGAGATATGAGGAAACAATCACATATCTCTGTTTAAATGCTTATTTGCCTTTTCTCTGGTCACTTCTGGAAACCTGATGGCCTAGTGGTTAAGTAGTATGGCTGCTACCCAAAGGGTGGTAGATGGAATCCACCAGGTGTTCCTTGGAAACTCTGTGGGCCAGTTCTGCTGTTCTGTAGGATCACTGTGAGTTGGAATTGACTCAGTGGCAATGAGTTTGATTTGGTTTGGTTTGATCGTTTATAAGACCCTGACTTTTTTTACCTCTTCATTCTCAATCCATTCCCCCATTTTTTTTCCATCTCTCCTGTCATGGATTGAAGTGTGCCCCCTTCTGCCACCCCAAAGCTGTGTCAACTTGACTAGGTCATGATTCCCAGTATTGTGTGATAGTCCAATATTTTGTCATCTGATGTGATTTTCCTATATATTGTAAATCCTATCTCCATGATATTAATGATGCAGGGGTTAGAGGCAGCTATAGTAATCAGACAGGACTCACTGAGGTTGTGTTCTAAGCCAATCTCTTTTGAGATATAAAAGAGAGAAGAGAGCAGAGAGATTCAGGGACCTCATGCCACCAAGACAGAAATACTGCGAGAATAGCACGTCCTTTGGATCTGGGGTCTCTGTGCTGAGAAACACTTTAACCAACATCATGTATTGAATTGTGTCCCTAATAAATTGTTTGCAACAATCTGGCTGGACCATGATTCCCAGTAATGTGTAATTGTCCTCCATTTTGTGATTTTTCCTATGCCATAAATCCTATTTTCTGCCTGTGGTTAATAGACTGGATTATGTTAGAGGATTAAGATGGGCCTGTCTGCAGTTTGAGAGGATCCTGTTGACAGAGGTCTTGTGACTGAATTCTTGTTGTTTTTTTCTTCCAGTGGAATAAAAGAAGACTCTAGCTTTATGCTTCAGTATGCATTACACCTCAACATAAAGAAAAAAAAATACAACTGAACCAATAGCCAACATCATGATAAATTAAGACTGAGATTATGAAGAATGTTATTTTACTTAGATTCATGGTCAATGCTTGTGGAAGCAGCAGCCAAGAAATCAAAAGACACATTGCACTGGGCAAGGCTGCTGCAAAAGGCCTCTTTAAAGTGTTGAAAAGCAAAGATGTCACCTTAAAGTCTAAAGTGTGCCTGACCTAACTCATGGTGTTTTCAGTTGCTTCACACGTATCTAAAAACTAGACAATGAACAAGGAACCTCAAAGAAGAACTGATGCCTTTGAACTATAGCACTGGTGAATAATATTGAATACACAGTGGACTGCCAAAAGAATGAACAAATCTGTATTGGAGGAAGTGCAGCCAGAATACTCCCTAGAGGCAAGGATGTCAAGACTACTTCTCACATACTTTGGATGTGTACAAGGATGAATCAACTCCTGGAGAAGTGCATTATGCTTTGTAAAGTAGGCAGTCAGCGAATAAGGCAGGAAGACCCTCAAAAAGATGGATTAACAGAGTGGCTGCAACAATGGGCTCAGCATAACAGTGCTCATAAGGATGGTGCACAAATACTTCATTTTGTTGTGCGTAGGGTCACCATGAATCAGAACCAACTGGTGACACCTAGCATCAACAACAAGCTTTAGTAAGAAAGCCTTGGTCTACCAGTGAAACTCTCCTCCACTCTCACTCCCCACCACCTCTCTCTTTTCTTTTTCTCTCAGTTGAAATTATTATTTACCCTTCTCTATGCTATTACAGGGCTTTGTCTTTTTTTGTTTTTTCAGTTATAATTGAGTGAAAATGTACATTCCTGTGTAAATTTGCATGCCCACCTAGGTGCAGTTTCTACTGCTCTCTCTGCCCGGTCACAGCACACTCTTCCTCTCTGTTCTATATATGTCATATCCTCCTAACAATCTCCTTTTCCTTCCTCTCCACCCTCCACCTCCCCCACCTCCTGTAAGAGGTCAGCAGGATGACATCCTATAGATGCATAGAACCATAAAGTGCACACACGATAGTCACTCTGTGTCACCAAGTCCAATCCGTTCCTGTCCGAAGAGTTGACCTCTATTATGATTTATGGACAGGGGCAGCATCAGAGCCAGGGGCTATGCTCCCAGGGGAACCCTGAGGCCTCTGGACCATCAATTGCAGTCTTTTAGTGGAGATCTCAAGGTGCACCCCTTTTTATTCTTGTGTGCCCATGAGACTCAACCTTGTAAGCCTCATCACAGCTATCACTGGTGGTGGTCAGGCACCATCTGGTTCTTCTGGTCACATGTTGATATAGTCACCCACTCGCATGGGTTTCTCCGTCCTCTGGGTTCTTTTTCCCACTGTTGTTTTGGTCCTTGGTGATCATCCATTCCTGCTGAGTTGGGAACATTTGCTGCACCCTCAGATGGCAACTTCATAGTTTTTAAGACCCCAGATGCCACTCACCAATGTGGGGTGCAGAGGACTTTCTTAGGAAAATGCTAGTTGTGCTAATTGGCCTCAATTTCCCCTGAGAGCATGTTCGCTGTCCTTGCAATATTGGGTTAAGATGGGAGGAGTAACCTTGTTACGTTGAAGTCCAGTTAAAATTGATCTTCTTTCGAGTGTGTGCTGTCACTGATTTCACCCAACCAAATTTCTATCAACTATCTAAACTATATCTCACCTTCTCTTTCCCTCCCTCCCAGCCCTTGCTGTCATAAGAGTCTTTTCTTCTATGTATGAGTTTATTTTTAGGTTCTTATTGTAGGGGTCTCATACAACATTTATAATTTTGTTGCTGCCTGCTTTCACTCAACATAACGTCCTCCAATTGAAACCAGGTTATGAGATGTTTCCTAAAATCGTCATTGTTCTTTATCATTGCATAATGTTCCATTGAGTATATACACCATAGCTTATCTATCTATTCCTCTGTTGTTGAGCATCTGGGTTGGTTCTATGTTTTTGTTATTGTGGACTGTGCTGCAGCAAACATTTGTATACATATATCGGTTGGTGTGAATGTCTTTGATTCTGTAGGATATATTCCAAGCAGTGGAATTACTGGGTCAAACGGTGTATCTAGATCCAGCTTTTCAAGGAAGAGACAGATTGCTTTCCCAAGAGGTTGCAGCATTTTGCAATCCTACTAACAGTGTAGGAGAGTTCCAGTTTCTTCACAGCCTCTCTAACATTTATTGTTTTGCATTTTTTGGATCATGGCCAACCTTGTTGGGGTGCTCACCACTTCTCTTAAAAGCGCTTTGCTATTTTTGCCTGAATGGGCCAAATTTGATTGGCTAAGCCTTGACCATTTCCAGCAAGATTTCTTAGTCCATGTTTTAGGCTGGAATTTCTTTTTTACTCCCAAAGTTAACTCATAACCAACTTTCTTTGGCTTTTTGTTACTTAGCCTGATCTCTCTTTTACACACTGCTGTGTTGACAACCTTTTTTCATTCGGATCTGACTTGACGGCACTTGGCTTGGCTGGCCTCCTAATGTAGTTAGGTAAGTGCTTAACCTTATCTTCCAGGGACTTTAAGGACTGGCTCCTCTATCAGGCTGTCAGTTAGTGTCTCTCTGCCTTGGTGACTCTCAATTAAATCCAGGTTCCAGGTCAAAGCATGATTCTCATGCAGAAGCTTGAACAAAATTTCTCCAAAATTAGTGTCCTGGTGTTATCGACAACCTCATTCTAGGTAAAGCCCAGGAGTAAGTCCCCTTCTAGCAGCCCCTGTGCAGGAGAGAGGAATGTTGAGACTTTTCAAACTCCTGGGTTCTGGGCTGTGTCACTGAGATTACAGTGCACAGATGCTAATGTCAATTTCATTTTCTATTCTTGCGTTTGTACTGAGAACACATGGAATTAGAATATGACCAATAATTCTTTTAACTCCCTTGCCTTAATAGCTATCAGATGGAAATTCTGGTTCCTTTATTAATTCAGCCTGGAAGTGACCCAGAGAACTACTGTGTGATGGAAACTTCTATCCTGGATTCACCTATTTTGATTGACTCCTGGTTCCCATTCCTGGCTCAGTTTTAATTGGGGCATTTTCAGGAAAAGCAGACCCTCCAAGCTTGCTCCCAAGTCCTCTAGCTACTCATTTTAATACTGGAAGCATCTGAGTCTGAAGTCAAAAGCAGAGAAAGGTTTTGATAAAGACTTTATGAGGCTATAATTTTCAAACTAAATTTAATTATTTTTTGGAAATAACCTGGCAGTGGGCTGAACTCAGTGGCTTGACTTTCCCACCAGCTTCTTTGCAACTTATGTGGCCATGGCTTCTGTGCTCCTGTACACTTGAGTGCTGAACACATGAGTCTGTCTCTCTTCTTCTCTTTGAATAAATTGTCTGCCCACTTCCTAGCTAAGGGTGATGACAGCAGCATGGTCACTCCAGGAAGTATCATCAGTAGGCTGGTGGCAGCCTAAGGTAAAAATTTTCCTTCTTAGGTGCTTTTGGAGGGGGGAAAGAGAGTGTGAACTCCCTGTTAAAAAGTATGTTCTGTGTGCCAGTCAGGGTGTTGGGTATTCTATAACTACTCTCTCATTTGTTCTCTGTAGCAGCTTTGTAGAAAAATCATTGCTACTTGGATTTCACAAAGAATCTGCTGAGTTTCTATGAAGCGTTGTGAGTTAGGTTATCCAGAAGCAGATGCTGGAATTTGAGGTGGACATATTTATTGCTGTTCTGTGCCATCAAACTGATTCCAATTCATAGTGAACTAACTCATAGGGCAGAGGAGGACTATGCCACAGGATTTCCTAGGCTGTAATCTTCACAGGAGCAGATCACCAGGTCTTTTCTGGGCCAGAACAGCTGGTGGTTTTGAACTGCAGTTAGTTTTATTAGCAGCCAAAAACCTTAATTACTGCACAAGTAGGGCTCGTAGCACATATTTATTAGAGATCAAGAATCATAAAAGGAAGGGGAAGATGTAGAGTTGAGCAGCAGGAAAAGTTGAATTGAAATGTAAGGCCAGCAAAGCCTGTGATAACCTGGCAGAGTTCTCGAGAGAGTTTATGCATCAGAGCTGTCTCATATATGGCTGAAAAGGCCAGGTCTTTTACCCACAACTGGAACAGTTACCAGATATAGTTGTTCCAGGACGGACATGGCTCCCCAAGTCTTCGTGTGAAGTGGATCTGGATGGTGCACCTCTGTGAAGGCAGCTTGACCAAGCTGTTAAATGCTGGGCCTAGAATTTGTCCCAAGGTTTCATGTACTGACAAAAGGCATGCTCTTTCCACTACACTATGACAATGAGTGTTCCTAGAGAGCTGTTCCTGGTAGCTGCTATCAAGTCAGCTCCAACACATGGCGATTCTATGTACAACAGAACAGCAACATGGCCTGGTTCTGTGCTATCTTCATAATCATTGGTATATTCAAGTCTGTTGTTGAAGCCGCTGTATACGCTGACTGTATTCCAACCTAGGGAGCTCATCTTCCAGCACTCTATTAGTCAATATACTTTTGTGATCTATGGAATTTTCACTGGCTAATTTTTGAATGTAGAACATCAGGCCTTTTTTCTTAGCCTTAGTCTGGAAGTTCTGCTGAAATATGTCTACCATGGGTAACCCTGCTGGTGTCTGAAACACATATGGCATAGCTTTCAGTATCACAGCAACATGGGAGTCACTACGACATGACACACTGACAGAGGGATGGAGGTCCCTGAGGGTAAAGAGTGAATTTCCCTTTGTGCCAGAAGTTATTTGGCAGAACAAATTGTAGCTTTTTCTTCTTTAGTCCTGACTAGTGGAGGAGATTGCCACCTTTTAAGGATGTCCTGACAGGGTGATCAGTGAAGAACTTGAAAGACAGCCAACACTACTGGTTAACTGTGATCATTTCTAGTTTACAAATGTGGTGCTCGACTCTTTGTTTGATGTGGGTTTCTAGGCTACTCCATAGGTCACTCTACAGCCTATCAGAAATCGTGGTGACATAGCGGTTAAATGTTGTGGCTGCTAATCAATAAGTCAGCAGTTTGAATTCAGCAGGTGCTTCTTGCAAACTCTGTGGGTGCAGTTACCATCTGTACTACAGGATTGCTGTGACTCACAATCGATTCAATGGCAATGGGTTATATAGCCAAGAGCACTCACTACCCTATTGCCAAAGGACATGCTGTGAAATGCCCCATGACCATCCTAATTTTCTTCCACTCTCATTTCACACCTCCACGTTGTCTTCTCTATTTTTGTGTTCTCAACTCTCTTCAGCACAGATGAAACTTTTTATCTCTAAAGGCCAGCCCTTTGTGGTCCAGAGGCCAGGGGATGAATTATCAGAGTAACTCTGTGTTTGTCTATCCATCGAATGCCAATGTTTTGGGGTGGGGACCAGAGTGAGTTTGGGGGAGAGCTGGAGGTGCAGTTCTACAGATGTTCTAGCTCTGTTATACCTACGTGACAACATAGGGTTAATTCTCATTCCATTGAAAGGAAAATAGCAAATAAATAAATAAATCCTTCCTCTCACATGAGCATTAATTTCCCAGTATCACAGAATACTATGTCTAGGCCAGAGAACAAGATAATTGGCTGTCCTGTATCAGCCCCATGGGTCAGCTATATCCGTACTCAAGGATTGCTTACCATTAACTTGCTTTATGACTTATGGCAAGTCAGTTCTCATCTCTAGTTGTATATTTTTGCATTGCAAAGTGGAGAAGAATGACTAAGATATGTGATGTCTTCAAAAGAACACACAACTCTCACACTGGATTTCTGTCTGTGATTGCAGCACACCAGAGAGCTTTGGGGAGAAGGTAAAATCCTTCCTCATAATGGTAGCCCTGGGAGTTAAGCATCTGTTCCAGTTGCTCACAAGAATCCACCATCCCAGAACCTGTTTAAATCCTCCTGAAGTATTTATGCCTTCACGGAAACATTCTTCGGGGATCACATATTTGCCTTGTTTCTACTCCTGTTAACAATCTCATCAAATCCATGGATCATAGAGGGGGTGAGACAATAGCAAAAGTTGGCCTTGTGGTTTCCAATAATTTTGATCTGGGGAACTTTTCTTCTTTACATAATTATTCACAGGCATTTAATCGGTAAGGCAAATCAAACTAGAGCTTTTCTTATCAAAGTGAAGGAACTTTGGAGGCTGAGGGATAAGCTAGAGAAATTCTACTCATGCAATTCTTGGGAATTAAAATTATGATGTTGATTAGGGTGAAACTGGGTGTTTGTTTTGGATGGAGGCATTGGTGATATTATTTGCACTATTTGTTTTGAGCTTCAGCACCTACTGAGTGGTCAGGAGATTTATGTGATATCAAAGCAATGGCAATCAGAGATAGCATTTAAAAAAATGTAATTGTAAAGGTAAAGAATAAGGCAAGACAGAAATGATCTTTACAGTAACTTAATTGAGTTCACGACTTAGTATGCTTTGACTTACTTTCTATCACTGAGCCATCTAATCAACAATTTGGCACTCAACATTCTTTATTCCACCAACATTTACTTAATATATACTGGATATATAGTGTGATTGATGAACACGTAGGGAAGACTAGACTGTGTTTCTGAACTTTTGTCTCTGGAAGATATATTTTATATCTCTTTGTGATATATTGATAGACTGGGAGGTAAAACTAAAGGCAACGAATTACTTCTCCAGATGGACCAAACACCTCTTATATGCCACTTCACATGCCTTTTGTTTCAGCTCTGGGAGAGCTCCACCCAATGATGCCTCACCTGTAACGGGTGGTTCACACTTCTTGACTGCAGTCCTGGAGCTCTCCTGTTGATGCTCATCTTGGCTTGGCTGCTTGTAGCAGATCTCCTCACGGAGGCGACTGTACTGTATCTCAGCTTGGTGCCCAGACCACATGTGCACAACCCAGAGTACAGAGAGGCTGATGCCTGTGATGCAAACCTTTGACCAAAGGAAGATGGGATTCAGGGGATATTATATTTTTTCTCTCATCTCCTACCAGATGTGGTCCAGAGAACAGTTTCTACAGCTTCCAGAGATTGCAATCCCATGGATGGAGCAAAGTCAGAATTGGCCCTTTTCCTTGGTAACGTGCAGTCATTTGGTATCATAGTTAAGGTTGTGTGTTGAGTTGGCTGGACCATGATTCTCAGTTGTTATATAGTTTGGTAGCTGTGTAAAGATGTAATCACTTCCATAATGAAGAACCAAACCAAATCTACTACTGTCCAGTTGATTCTGACTCATAGCAATTCTATAGACAGAGTAGATTTGCCAGATAGATTTTCAAAGGAATGCCTAGTGGATTTGAACTGCTGACATTTTGGTTAGCAGCTGTAGCACATAACCACTATGCTACCAGGGTTTCCAAGTGTCTGCTTCGGCCTCCTCGTAAGGAAATCAAACCCTGGTCTCCTGCATGACAACTGGAGATACTCACTACTATACTAATGAGGACAGTGGTCTCCATAATGAGACCTGATATAATACAATCACCTCCATGATGAGTTCTGCTATGAACAGCCAATCAATTGAAAGGGAATTTCCTTAGGTGTATGGCCTACATCCAATATATGTGGACTTCCTGGCAAAGCTTTTGTTTTTTTTTCTTGCTCAGAATCTTGCATCTGGCTCTTGTTCATCTGACCTCCAGTTCTTGAGAGCTGAGCTAGCAGTTCACAGGCTGATCTTGAGATCTGTCAGTCCCTGCAGTTATGTGAGTCCGTAGCAGCTTCCAGTCCAACCCACCAACCTGAGACTTTTCAGCTTCTGTAAATGCATGAGCCGTTTCCTTGTTATAAATCTCGATCTATACGTACATATATATTTGTCTATTTGTGTGTTTGTGTGTTTGTGTGTGTGTGCGCACACACACACACATATATATCTTCTAGTTTTGCTTTTCTAGAGAACCCAGTTTAAGACACTTGGGTTGTACCGCTTCCTTGTTTGATTACCAGACCCCTCTTCTGGTCCTGAACGTAATAGCATGGGCTCAACTTCTTGGGGAACCCAGATTAAGACCTAAGGTGACCAGTGACAGGGAAGAGATCTGCCCCATGTGGTAGCTCTAGGTGAGTGTGAATGCTTTAAACCTCATCCCAGTGCTCTTGCTGTGTGGGGCTTTGTTTGCATTTTCCTGGGTAGGGTGGCAACAGGAGAATTTTTAGACCAGCTCACTTGTCAAGTGGTGTTAGTAATTTGTGGGCTTTCTTTGGTATGGCTGAAAAGAAAGATTGCTACAAAAGCAGGAGATGAAGTGTCCTGTGGTGGAATGAAGACTGAGCCCTGACTCTGGAGCCCTGGCTTCTAGGCTTAGCTCTGTCAGTGATGAGTTATGAGACCTTGGCTAAGTCACTTTGCCTCCCTGGGAGTCAGCTTTCTGATCTGACTGATGAAGGCGTAGACTCCATTATTTCCACAATCACTTCCAATGCTGAACTCTTATGATAAAGTGTATTCCTGCCATTTTGGCAACAGTTGCCAAAGTAGATGTCTTAATTTCTATTCAAAAGTTCAAACTGAGGACCTGATGAGATTTTCTAACAGGAAAATTACAACCAAAAACTTTTTTTATTGATTTTTCTTTTTTTTCTGTATTTATTTGTTATGCTTTGGCTGAAAGTCTACAAATCAAGTTAATTTCTCTTGCAAAAAAATGTGTTGTTTGACCCTAGATGCATTTCCTGTAATTTGACAGCACACTCCTGTTTTCATGGGTTTCCCATGTCTGTTCAAGCAGTTCTGTCTCTTTCTGCCTTTTCATCCCACCTTCTGACACAAATTGCCCATTTAGTTTTCTTATCGACTAGAATTAAGGAGTACACTCCTCACTGGTATTACATTATGTTTTATAGTCCAGTCTGAGCTTTGCCTAAAGAGTTGGCTTTAGGAATAGTTTTTAGTTCCACGTTAACAGACTCCTGCAGCCACGTCTTTGGGTATTACTTTAGTTTCAGTCAGACCATTAAGTGTGGTCTTTTTACTTGAATTTGAGTTCTGCTCCCTATTTTTCTCCTGCTATATCAGAGACGCTATTGTGTTTCCTGTTAGGACAGTCATTGGTGGTACCATCTAATTCTTCTAGTCTCAGGATGATTGAGTCTCTAGTCTATGTGATCCTTTTGTCTCTTGGGCAAATATTTTCCTTGTGTCTTTGGTATTCTTCATTCTCCTTTGCTCCAAGTGGGCTGGGATCAATTAATGCATCCTGGATAGTTTGTGGCATTTAGATTTTCCATGTCTTCATTGAGCTTCTTTCTGGTGTTCTGTTCTACACTGAAAGCATTTTGTAGTGTCTTCACCTCTTTTGGGTATCACGGTTGTGCTACTTTGTAGAATGATTTTGGGTGTATTCTATCCTTTTCTATGCTCTGAAATACCTTTATTAAAGGTATCGTGGAGCTGTCTATTTCTCTTGTCAATGCTGTTATAGTTTGATTTATGTATTTTGGAGACCTATCGTTGGGTACATAAATATTTATTATGTTTGTATCCTTCTGGGGTATTGGCCCTTTAATCATTATATAGTGTCTCTCTTCATCGTTTCTGGTGGATTTAGCTTTAAGGTCAATTTTGTCAGAGACTAATACTGCCACTTCTGCTCTTTTTTGATTGTTGTTTTCTCAGTATATATATACATTTTTTTTCTTGTTTGAATTTCCATTTGCTTGTGTCTCAATCTAAAGGGCATCTCCTTTAGGCAGCATATAGACAGATCTATAGTATTATTTTTTAATCTACGCTGCTACTCTATCTCTTTATTGATGCATTTTGTCTGTTTGCATTTGGTGAAATTATTGATAGGTATAAGTGCTATCATTTCTGGGTTTTTTTGGATGTGTGTATTGTTGACAGTTTCTTTGTTCCATTTAATTTTCTGTGCTGAGTTGTTTTCCTTTATGTATTTTCTTTTCATCCTTATCCCTGCTTTCTATTTTATATTTTCTGAGTCTTTATTTTTCCTTTATTTTTTTTTTATTTTGATGTGTATTATTTTGGTTTCCTTTTTGTTTACCTTAAAATATACTTCTACTTTTCTAAGTTTAAACCAATCTTTTATTTCTTGATACTACTTTAACTTCCTCTCTATATGAAAGTTCTATGACTATATTATTTAGTCCCTCTTTTTTGGTTTTAATGTTATCATCTTTTACATATTGATGTCTCTGTTTCTCTACTTTCAGTGTTTTAGCTTTGATTTATTTTTGTGATTTCTCTATCTCGTTTGAAATCTGATATTATTGGTTTTCTAACTGGAGGACTCCCTTTAATATTTCTTGTAATTTTAGTATCTTTTTCTTTTCTAAAAACAAAAACAAATTCTCTTAACTTCTGTTTATCTGGAAATGTCTTGCTTTCATCACAAATTTGAGAGACAATTTTGCTGGGTGTGTAATTCCCGGTGGACAATTGTTTTCCTTCAAGGCTTTATACACGTCATCTCATTGCCTTCTTGCCTACATGGTTTCTGCTGAGTAATGTGGGTTTACTCTTATTGACTCTCCTTTGTAGATGACTTTTCATTTGTCTTTAGCTACTCTAATAACTTTTCTGTTTACTCTCAGTTTTGGCAAGTTTGATTATAATATTTTTGTGATTGTCTTTTGATATCTACCCTGTGTGGGGTTAAATAAGCTCTTCAGACAGATATCTTCTCATTTGTCATGATATCAGGAAAGTTTTCTGCCAACAAACCTTCAACAATTCTCTCTGTATTTTCTGTTATCCTCCCCTGCTTGGTAGTCAAACCATTAACATATTATTCCTCTTGAAAAACTCCCCCCAAATTCTTAGATTTTCTTCATTAAAAAAAATTATTTTACCTGATTTTTCCTCAAATAAACTTGTGTCAAGTGCTTTATCTTCAGTCTCAGAATTTCTGACTTTCATTGCCTCAATTCTGCTTGTATGATTTCCCATTAAGTTCATTCTGAAATTTTATTGTTAATCTTCTGGATTTCTATTTGATGTCTTGTATGGATTTTTGCAGCCTGTTAGCTTTGTAATCATGCTGTTGTATAACTTTGTTAAATTTGGCTATCACTTTGTCTGTATGTTCCTTGGTGTGTCTGCACTATGGCTTATCTCCTTCCTGATCTCTTGAAGAACTCTGTATGTTCATCTTTTGAATTCTATCTCCAGTAATTCTAAGAATGATTTCTCTGAGAGATTTACTTGTTCTTTGTTTGGGTCACTTGCTGAAACCATCATGGACTTCTTTTTTATGTGATCTGACTTTTACTGTTGTCTCTGAGCCATCAATAAGATATTGTGCTTTTTTCATTAGCTTACGGGGTCTTACTTTGTTTTTCTCTTTTAGTTTAACATGTCCAAATAGGCTTGTAATGTTAGCCGCTTTGAATATTGTTGTCTCTGAAGATCTTGTATCCTGCCATCAAGTGGTGAGAGGTGCTACTAGGCATGTGAGCCCCGTAGTCTGTTTACATTTCTTGTGTGGATTCAGCTTGGGTCACCATGTCATTGGTCGTGAAGTATGTAATGCAAGTTCTTAACTAAAGTCATAGATGAGGAGGTCTACATAGGGGTGATTGGAACACGCACAAGTATCTGGCTGCATGAGGGTGTTACGAACTGACTAAGGCAGAGCCTTGATGGATGCCCCTGAGTACCTGAGTAGAAGGCATTTCCCTGTTCCATAGAGTGTGTAGGTATAAGGGCTTTGCAGCCAGACTTTGAGCATGAAGTACTATTGGTTTTAAAGACTGGGAGGAATCA
Source organism: Heterohyrax brucei (assembly GCA_028571685.1). Lineage (NCBI taxonomy): Eukaryota > Metazoa > Chordata > Mammalia > Hyracoidea > Procaviidae > Heterohyrax > Heterohyrax brucei. Next base: position 23,373,923 of record CM053146.1, read on the forward strand.
CTTATTCTTGGACCCCATCGTGGGTGCCTGGGTAGAGTTGATGGAGTTGCCAGTCCTCAGGCCCTTGCTAAGCAAAGGTGAAGACCCTGCTTAATGGGTAGGATAGTGTCAGATGTCATGAGTCTGCCACTCATCCTTAGCTGTTGCTATTGAAAATAGGCTTCATGTATGTACACTGCTGTATGATGCTAATGAGGGCCCACATTTTTGAAATGGGTCCATGCAGGTCTAGGCAAGGGTAAAAGGCTTTTATGCCCATGCCTGGGCAAAGTGGCTCTGCTTGCCCTGAGGTACTGGTTTAGGGGAGCTTGTAGATTATTTTTTTCCTGTTTGTAATTTTTAATGTTGTTTCATCTCCAAAGCTAGGAGACTGGCTTGGGCTGGACAATGGGTCCCACTCCCAGCCCAGGGTGCATGATGATTGCTGAAGCTGGACCGGAACTGGAGCAGAGAAAGCAAATGGGAGGAGCTACTTCCCAGAGAAGCAAGGATTTTTTTTGATCCCACACAGTAAGTAAGACATTTAAACTCAAATTATATAGATCTAGCGTCACTTCTTCCTAATTGTAGAGGCCTTTGTAGACTCTTTACCACTTGGTTTCTCCTGGTGTAGAAAACGTATTCCTAGTGCTACTGTTTGTCTCAGCCACTGTGCTCTGTCCAATCCATCATGCAAGGTGCTGGCCAGGTCAAATCTGGCAAAGCTTCACTGATTCTGAACTGTCTCTGCCCCCTGTCTCTCATTTTGACTTTTCAACTTTGTCTTTGATGTTCAGAGCTCCTGGATTGTCAGATAGAAACACTTCACTTGTTTGGGGGGGGGTCTTTATTGTAAGACAGATCACAGGAAGCATCTTCTACCTTGGCCCAATCCCCTGATGTTATTTTTCTTTCCTGATATTTGGTAGGAGCTACTTTCATCTCCTTCATCACAAGGGGAAAATACAGATCCTGAGCTAACAACCCAAGACTTTCAACTCCGGTGATGGCTTTTATCTCTTTCATTTTAGTAAATCATTGCTGAGGCTCGTTTGGAGAAGAAAGCTTAGAAATAGCCCAGATGGAGGAGGGCCCACCCTTCCAGCTCCCTCGTACAGTATACATCTTTCAGGATTTTGGACCTTCTTCTCTCCCTTGTGTAGGATGAGAAAGGACTAGGTGTCTAAAGTCAAGGCCATGACCACACCTACCAAACCAACCTTGGGGTTCTCGTCCTTCCCGGGAGCTCTCAAAGGCTGGTTGCTTTTGTTTGGTCATTGCCTAAACTGGAAAGAACATTTTTTCCCTAGGTCATTTTTAAGAATTTTATATGATCTTCTCTCTTACTTACAGACATCCACTTCCAAAAAGAAAAGCTCATCTCTGAGTATTGGGTCATAAATTATATGAGGTACATTTCATTATAAAGTGCATTGCTTTAGTCCTTCACAAATGCTTTCCATTTACCCCAGCGGGGTTGTAGTATGCTTTGACATCTTACTTTTCTTCCAGCATGCATTCTCTCATATTGTTTAGTACATAGGACCTAGCTAGGCAAGCAAATTCTATGCTGGAAAAGGCAGACAACTGACTCTTATATAAAAGGGAATACAATCAGGTTATCTATGCTATGGCTCCTGGGAGGTCACATACAATCTTTAGAAAAGCCGAGTAAGTAAATACAAGTGAAAAAACATCTGGTGGGGAAGAGGGTTGAATAAATAGTACAAACACCTAATTGCTACAGCCCAGACAAGTTGGAAGCCAAGTGATTCGAAAGCCAAAAGATGGGAATAGTAAGTCAGTCTTTGCTATGTTTGATTTTCAGTTTTTGTACTTTGCCATTTAGCTGAGTCCATTCCCCTCCCGGACCCCATATAATTCTTCCTTCTAAAGATGCTTTGTTTTTCCTACAAAAGGTAAAAAGTTGAGCAAACTAGAGACCATATTGGGGAACTCTCTGTTTTCTTCAGTTAAGCAAGATGTCAGCAGCAGCAGCAGTAAGAGCAGGCTATGTGAACACTCGAGTCTATAAATTCTTCAGTTTCACCTTGCAGGAGATCAGAAACCACAGCTCATAAACTTGAACTCAGATGAAGAATGCTCCTGTCTTTGGAGGGCTGCTAAACAATCTGCAAATTATTTAAATTAAACCAATGCAGCCTTCAACATCTGCACACAAAATGCTTACATTCCAAGTGCAACTTTACTGGCATAAGAAAATAATAAGGGGAGTTCAATTTGTGTCAGCATGGCTCAGGAAAATAAGATATCATGTCTTGCTGTCTGCTTGATGTCAACTTCTCAGATGCGAGCCCTAATGCCTCATCCTAGACTGTCCTCACTGGAGCCTGCCAAACAGGGAAGTTCAGCCAAAGTTCACCAAGCTACTACCAAATTGCTTTCCCCCCTCCTTTTTCAATCATTAGAAACCTTCTGTTTTATATTGTGCACACGTGATTGTATCTACCTCTTTAAACGTGTATAACTCTATTAGCTTTTCCTAGTCTTTGGGAATACGGTAAAATTCTTTTCCATGTTTCTTATATATGTTATGTAGTTTCTTATAGGCTTTACAGTTATTCAGCCTTTTAACCCTTCCATGCTCACCTTGGGCTAGGGACCAAGGGCTTTTTCTACCTCTGACAGTTTATTGGGAAGTTGCCGTAGCACTGACAGTGCGTGCAGTTATAAGGCAGGGACTTTAAGATTGTTTGAATTTGGGGTAGGAAAAATTGAAAACTTGAAATTGTGAAAGTGTTTGTTACACATATGTAACAAGAGATTCCAGTGGAGGCACTGAGATGTGATTAGTGGTTTCTCACATGTGTTGCTGGACACTTAGGCTGGCTAGCAAGACAGGGCAAAGAAAAAGCAAAACACAACACTACCTACCAAAAATTAAGTCACATTTGATGATTCCTCATTCTTCCATTCATGAAAGCACATAGCATAAACATAAAATTCAAAGAAAAATAAATGGTTCATGAAAGGGTTAACTTTTACTATTGACACCAAGTTCTGCCTGAAATGTTTGTTCAGGATATCCAGATAAAGTTTCTAGATGTACAAGATGATTTGAAAATCATTCCTTTTTTTTTTTTAAACAATGAGTGGCAAAATGAACAAGGTGGCATCAGAATTGCTTTTTCAAGCCTCTTGCCCGTCTACCACCCAAGTCAGAGGGTCTCTTGGGGTGTGCCAAAATCTGCCTGAAGGATAGCATCCAGCCCTCTGAAAACTCACTGGCTCAGACCTCGGTCCTGACTGCCCCTTCAGCTAGGATACTGAGAGGACCAGCCAGGCGATTATGCAGGCCATTTTTTTCTTATTTTCATTGTTTAGTTTTGATTTACTTCAAATGACTACAGCTCTCATTCCTCCCAGTGAAATGGTGCACCCACACTTTTAATCACACAGAACCAGCATCTGAGTGCTGCTGGATGATGTATCAATTTCCAGGCTGGGGACCACCAAGAGGCTAGAATTTCACTCATCAGCAGAAACGCAGGTTTAGTGGGTGTGCGAAGACAGAAATAAGGGCAATGAAGCCTTTGATCTGCTGCTTGTTCTTTAAAAACACCTTTCTTACACTGTAACATGTCACATTTAATCTATGTTTCACCTCTAGCATCTCTCTTCCAACCATCCCTTGGTCCTTTTAAAAGATCCAAACTCTTAGGCTCAAAGCAGGGTTGTGGAAGAGAAGTCTTCATTTGTTTCCATTTGGTGGTGACCGGAGTGGAACGGTAGTGGCAAGACCTGTCCAGACAGGAAGAAGAGCCTCACTGGTCTTATGACCTTCAAACTCATTGCTTAACTGTTTTCTTTTACTACGGAAACTGGGTGGCACAAACTACTAACTGAAATGTTGATTTATACTCACCCAGAGGCACCTTGGAAGAAAGGCCTGGTGATCTGCTTCTGAGAAGTCACAGCCTTGAAAACCCCACGGAGCACAGTTCTACTCTGCACATGTAGGGTCACCATGAATTAGAATCAACTTGGTGGCAAATTGTTGTTGTTGTCTTACCGCCATCCCTCTCTCAAAGACAATTAAAATATTGCTGCAATTCACATTTGGGGAAATCTTAGCTGATTATAATTATTATGAAAAAGTTTCTCTTACATTTAATGTTGATTCAGATCACTTTATAACTCACACTAAATATTTGGCCTCCAATATTTGAGTATAGTTTAATTAAGCAATTTGATAAACAATTATGAATAAACCAGGTCTGAACATAAATATTCTAATAAAATAAATGCTAAAATATAGTATTATTAAAAACAGTAACCTGTCACATTCTGATCAGTTATTATCTTGATTCCTTTTATCTTTCATATGACAAAATAATACCGCTTAAATACTATGTTTAAAAGAACTTGTCTGCTGATTCTTATTTCACTTAATCTGGTATCAATTACTGGCCTCGATTTGGAAAACTCTATGTCTGTGTAGATGAAATGCTTTAATACCTTAGATAGCAGTTAGTTTCTGGATTCAGCCTGAAATGGCATGGTCAGAAAAGTTTAAAATATTTTCACTAGATTCAAAGACGAGTGAGATTAAAAATTCCCAAATGTGTATTCTGGAATCCCTCCAAAAACATTCCATCTTTATTCATTATTGGATATTGTCTTGATTAAAATTCCTGTTGGTTTGTTCTATGGTTAAGTAGTAATCTCATATCTCAGCATTTGGAACGTATTGGTATCATGTGACGTGCACGGAGCCCAAACGAATATAGAGAGATCTCTTTCACAAGTCAACAAAGAGGATGCAGAGTGTTCAGATTTCAGCGAAACTGCTTAGGAGGGGTAGTTTATCTGTGCAGCACATTCTTTCCAAAAAATGAGTCAGACAGAGAGCTGTTCAAAGCAAAATGATTTTTCCTATATTAGTGTCCTGAAACAAGGCAGATTTCTCAAGAGGAAATAAAATTTTCTTCTTCTTCTTCCTTTATCTGTGTTTGTTCTTTCTAGTATTTGGTGTCCTTTATTGCTAGTCTCACTCAGTAACATGTGAAATATGCACTCAGCAATGCAAAGCAGATGACTTGGTCACCATCTTCTGGGTCACCATTCTGGTCTCTGCATTCCTGAAGATGCTTTTAAAAACCAGAGTGATTCTGTTAGCAGCCGCTGAGAAGGGAAATAAAAACAAAAAATGGTTACACTTATGCAGACACAGATACTTTTATGGCTTGTCCTCCACTGGCAATCTGCTAGATGCAAGATGTCCTCCAGGTTCCCAGGGCATGGCTTCAAACTTGGAGAAGATCAAGGAGACTGGGGGAAACCATGTGACTTGGGAAAACTTGGCAGGCCTTTTGTTTTCGATTGTAAAGGCCACTTAGAAATAACCTGGTGACAGAGAGGAAAGAGGAAGGCTGTTTGATGAAGGTCAGGGCCCCTTGAGGTGACATGAGCTGTCGCCAGGTCTCATGTGCTTGAAATGCATCTGTCAGTCAGAAAAAAGTCAGCAGGGCTAAGTCTGGACCAAGCATTTAGGATAAACCCAACTTTGGGGCAAGCTGTCAGGGACGAGTCACCTCCAAGTCCTTCCTAGCATAGTCGGTGGAGGCATAGGGAAGGGGTAGGTAAGGATATGATAGCAGTGCCTGTGGTCTTCTGGGAGTGAAGGGTGAACTGGCTGCTTTAGCGGCTGCAACGGAGCACGTAGGAGGCGATCAATATTCTTCTGCACATCAGGAGAACACACCTTCTAAGAATCTGGTCTTTGCCTTAGAAGCAGTGAGTGGAGTAGGCAGTGTCTGGTGAGACCAAGAAAGAGGGTGAGCCTTCAGGGTTTTACCAGCAAACTAATCTCACCCTCCACTTTAAAACCACCAACCAAAGCTAAGAAGCTGTCCATTTTATTGACCACAAGCTCTAAGAAGATCAAGACTTTGCTTGTTTTGTTTACTGTTCTATGACCAGAGCCCGAATGTAAATATTTGTGAATAAATGGATGGAATAGTACAAAGAATGGGAATAAAAAGTTAACCTGTGCAACAGGGACAGGGCTTTTGAGCATAGTGAACTTAGAAGTTTACTTATTATTTCAGCAAATTAAATCTTTAGGACCCCGGAGCAAGAAAAGAGGTCCCTGAGAGGTGCAAGCAATTTGTGCTTAACTGACAGTTTGACTGTTCAAACCCATCCAGTGCTGCCTCATAAGAAAGTCCTGGCAATCTGCTTCTGTAAAGATTACAGCTGAGACAACTCCACGGAGCTCAGTTCTACTCTGTAACACATAGGGTTGCAGTGAGTTGGAATTAACTCAATTTTTAACTCAGGAACCCTGATGTCATGGTGGTTAAGTGCTATGTCTGCTAGCCGAAAGGTTGACAGTTCAAATCTGCCAGGTGCTCCTTGGAAACTATGAAGCAATTCTACCCTGCCCTATAGCGTCACTATGAGTCAAAATTGACTTGATGGGACTAGGTTTTAATAGTTTTTTTTTTCCCCCTCCAGTTTTGGTGCGAGAAAGGGGTGGTACTAACAATTGCTAATCATTTATGTACCAGGAATTTTCATGTGTTCTTAGTGAGTAGGTATTATCCCGTTTTCCAGATTAGGACATCGAGGTTTGAAATGGTTAAATTATCTGCCTAAGGTCACAAGTTAATGGGTGGTAGAAACATTGCTCAGACTCAGGACACCTATGTTGAAGTGGTTTTAATGATCTAATTACTGTCAGGTTTCATTATTACAGACTAACTATGTCAGCATTTTGGTATCTGTTAGGCTGCTTACATATGATGCTGGAATAAAGAGTTGCAATTAAATTCTTTTCATGGCAAGCTTGTAGAATTTTGAAAGTCAAGCCAGATTAAGTAGGTGAATACTTTTTATTTATTTTTTAAATTTTATTGTGCTTTAGGTGAAAATATGCAGTGCAAATTAATTTCTCATTCAAAAATGTTCACACAAATTATTCCGTGACATTGGTCACAATCCACAATGTTTCAGCACTCTCCCCTTCCCCTTTACACAGTGGTTTCTCCATGTCCTGTCATCTACTTTTCCCATCTTCTCAGCTTTGCTTTTGGGCAGATGTTGTCCATTCAGTCTCGTGTACCTGACTGAATTAAAAAGCACATTCTTCACTCATTACTGTTTTTGTTTGTTGATTTTTTTAACGGGCCTGTCTAATCTTTGGTGACTGAAAGCTGGACTGCAGGAGTAGCCTCAGTTTTGAGTTAGCAGGGTGTCCGAGGGGTCATAGTCTCAGGAATACCTCCAGTCTCTGTCATACCAGTAAGTCTGGTCTTTTATTGTGAATTTAAAATTTGTTGTATGTTTTTCTCTCATTCTTTCTGGAATCCTCTGTTGTAGGCCCTCTCAGAGCAGTCGGTGGTGGTCGCTGGGCACCATCTAGTTCTGGGCTCAGGTTTGTAGAGGCTGTAATTCATGTGGTCCATTAGTATTTAGGACTGGTAGTTTGCAAGTGCTTTTTAAAACTGCTTGGCAGTTGTTAAGCACTAAAAAATTTGCTCTCAATTCAAACCCTTTATAAATATACGAGGTTTTTCTACTGAGCACTTACAGAAGGAAGAAATAAAATCACCGTGCTTCAAACACCAGGGGACAACAGGATAGAGTAAGAGGGGTATTTGATCGGTTAGTTGTTAGAAGGCTCACGCTTCAGTTCCAACTTTGCTCTTGAGCAGTGGTGTGATCCTGAGGAAGTCACTTCACCTCTCAGGATGTTGATTTATTAGAGGTCAAATAAGAACTAATAATCTTTGCTTTGTTTGCTGCCCAGATATTATTGGAATAAATAATACTTTGCAAGTAAAGTAATGGAATTAAAATACTGTGCAAAATGTATGGCACCCAGTTGAGAAAACGTTTCTGTTTGTGATGAATTTGTTTTACATTCCGTCATGAGAGCTAAATTTTTCCCTTCTACTTCCTAATGTTGCTTATTTAATTTAAATCTTAGGTGACTACATATTCATCTTTTCCACATAGAGTATAAGTCATATTTTTTACTAAGGTGTATGAAATGTTTCCTTTTGTTCTACATTTGTAAATTTTTCCTAATTTTTTTTTCTTTTGTGTGTGTGTGTGTCTTCTTAATTTTAACTCAATCAAGATTTACTATTTTTCTCTAAGGCAACAAACAAGTACTCAAATTCACCTCAGAGGGCACAGAGAGTTAAGATGATGTTTCTGTCTATACATACTCTTTTATGGTTGCCCCCAGATAGGACACATAATTATGTGTCTCTTGCTTGGTGCTAGGCAAGTCTGAGGAGGCCTGGCGTGCATTCCTCAGACTCATGCTTAATTATGGTGTTGGTGGTGATCAGCTACTTTATAAAGTCTTGGCTGTTGAGATTCTGGTTTTTCTGTAATGTGCACATATCCCATGCATTTAATTATCACCTTTTTGGTACCTGACAAATATGTTTCCCTTGTAAACCTTGTATTTGTGTTTGGATCAGACTGGAGAGGGTGTGTGGGTCATACCCAAGACACTGCAGACATTGATAAAAACAGTCCCCCAAATCCAGATCAGACTTTTTTTTTTTTTTTTGGTTTAATCACGTTGGTATTCTTGTCTTTGTTGGAAAATGATTTCTAGAGTTTCGTTTCTTTCCACCCTCTTCTCCCTTCCTTGTTTGCTCTAAGTGCAGCTTTGTGATGCTGTACTTCCTTTTGAAAGATTAGGTAAGAGGGAACACGTGTGTGAAAAAGTAGCGGCCGACTTCCATGTGTGGAGGGCTGGTGAGATCAAGGCCAAAGGGCCGGGACCTTGGCACCTGACAAGTGTGTGAATCTCATTATGGCCACAGGGTCTGTAGAGCCGGGGTGGGGGTGGGGGACGGCAATCAGTGAAATGGCAGCGTGCATGGTCAACATTAGGTGAGAAAGCGGGTCTTAACGATGTCGTTTCTAATTCATGGCAGCGGTGTAACTGCTCAGCCCTGGGGGTGGAGGGGAGGCCCCCAGTAGAAATGTTATCATCTATTCTACATGTCTAGGGATCTGCACAATCTGGAGAAAGACAAAATTTGAGATTATCTGGTCTACCTTTTTTGTTTTATAAATGAGCTCAGAAATGAGAAAGAGTTACCCAAGTCTTCATAACCAGCTACAGGATCTCCTGACTCACTTCCCAGTGCTCCACATTTATACCCTTATCGTGGTTCATGTAGCTGCTTAACCAGCAAAGAGCTTTGGAGTAACTCCTCTGTGCTTGGGCATAAGCTACCTGACTTGGGGCTCCCAAAGGAGACTTTAAGAGTAATTTTGGTCCTTGAGGAACTTACCAGCAAACTACAGATTCAGGACTAATACAGTCATGACAACCTGATTGTAATAAACAGCAGCTTCTAGTTCAGGGGCAATGTCATAGGAGAAGTACACCCATCCTGTGTAAAGTCAGAGTTTGCAGACGTTGGGGGAAGCTGGGGTATTGAGAAGAGACAACAAGGAAGAGGCTGAACTGAAAGATGGTTTTAAAGGTTTGGAGGTAGGGCATTCCAGGTCCAGAGTAAGTCTTGAGAAGTCTCATAAGCCTTGAGGAACAACAGGGCTGTTGAACTCATCGAGGGTTTAGAGCCAGCTTCACAGTTCACGTGAGGAAGCTGTCAGAGTAAAGTCAGTGTGCCGGCACAGGGGTATAACGCAGATGGCCTTGGTGCCAGGCTAAAGTACCCACTTCCTTGTGTAGGAGGATCTAGGGAGAGCTTTACATAGGGCTAAAGTAGACATGAAAATCTGTCAAGTGGAATCAATTCCAACTTATGGCAATTCCATGCATTACAGAATAAAGCTGCTGTGTAGGGTCTTCTCAGTTGTAACCTTTAATGAAGCAGATCACCATGTCTTTCTTTAATTGCACTGCTTGGTGGGTTGGACTGTGAATCCTTCAGTTAGCAGCTGAGTTCAAATTGTTTGTGCCATCCAGGGATCTTTTTAAATAGACCAGTTAGGAAAAAACAAAGATAACTTTGGTTGGAAAAAGAACAGGAGGGAAGATCGGAAACAGGAGTGTCAGTTAGGATATGTTGTAAACCATCCAGCATGAGGTGATGAACCCCTGAATGAGGAGTTAGGGATTGTAAAGCAGCAGGTGCCCAGGGAGTCCCTTAAGCCCACAGGGTCCCTGGGGTGGGAGTGAGGTCTACAGTGCCAACAACTTGGATGACTAATGCCTTTGTCTCCCAAGATCTTGAAGGAGAGCTTTGCCCTGCTCATCCATCTGTCTTTTCCAGGAGAGATAGTGAAGCAAGTGATTCTTTATGATTTAGAGGGCAATGCTGGAGATGGGTAAAGAGAGACAGTGGCTGTACAAGACTCAGTCATCTCAGGCCAATGCTGCAGCGACCACAGGCTGAGTAGGGTAATGAGTCTTCAACCTTGACCTTGACTTGTAAACTGGTCAAGTCACTAACCAACTTTAATTTTCTTGTCCGTACTTCATTGAGCTGTTAACTCCTGGCTACTTCCCAGAGTTGTTATAAAACCCAATAAGCAAGTCTATGTGAACAGTAAATGAGTTATATTCATTTTATATTCATTATCATGGCACAGGGGCTTATATGGTGTAGCATTGCAATGATGCAGAGAGAAACTACAGAAGAGGAAGATGAAGCAGCCTTATTTCACCTTCCTACTTGGTATGTTCTTTGAAATTGTCTTTTCACCTTTTTTCCTCCTTTAATTCCAAACCAAATCCCTGCTGTTGTGTTGACCCCAACTCATAGAATCCCTACAGGACAGAGTAGAACTGCCCGAGAGTTTCCGAGGAGCACCCAATGGATTTGACTGGTGGACCTTTTGGTAAGCAGCCATAGCATTTTAAGAGGGCCTAGAAATGGAAAAGTTCAAGCTGAGTGAAAATGGAAATTCTGCTCAAACTGATTGTCATGAGCCATCCTGAAGAGAACTGATCAAGCTCTGCATGTAAATTCATATGAGAATGTGCATTTTCACTCAGTCATAATTAAACAAAAAAAAGGGAGGAAAAAAACAAAAACTCCTTTGGACCAGTGTTTGGAACTCCAGGTACCCTGCCCACAGCTGAGCAGTCAGGGTGAGGGTAGGATAAGCGGTTTAAACGCCCATCCCTGAACAAAGAGGGAATGGTTTTCAAACTTTTTTTTTAATGCATTGTTTTAGGCAGCTAGTGCTGCTCTAACAGAAATACCACAAGGTGGATGGCTTTAAGAAAGGAAAGTTTATACTTACACAGTCTGGTAGCCCACAAGTCCAAATTCAGGACGTCCATCCAGGGGAAGGCTTTTCCCCTTGTCAACTCTAGAGAAAAGTCTGGTATTGCATCAGTCTTTGTTCAGGGGGCATTTTGGAGCAGGAAGCTCAGGTCTGAAGGATGTATTCTTCTCTCAGTGCTGCTTTCTTGATGGTGTCAGGTTCCCAGTTCTCTGCTTGCTTCCCTTTCCTTTTATCTCTTGTAGGCTGAAAGGATTAAGGGTGGAACAAGCCATACTCCAGGGAAACTCCCTGTGCAGTGGAGCAGGGAGGTGATCTTATAAAGGGATTTACAGTTCTACCCTAATCCTTTAACATACAGTATAGGAAAATCCCAAAATGGAGGACAATCATAAAATACTGGGAATCATGGCCCAGCCATGGCTACACATATTTTGGGGGGGACACAATTCAATCTATGACATGCATGTTCTAAATTTTAACAACTGTAACCTAAACTGTAGCAGTTTCTAAGACTCTGAACAGGGTTTGTCTTGGAAATTGGCTAGATTATGGGTTTAGGTTCTAACTCTTTTCTAAATGTAAAGAATCCATTCATCTAGAACTTGACAGAACCTACCTTTCCAAAAGAAAAGGCCTGTGCTGGAGAGAGAGAGAACAGAGACCCTGTGGTCACAGAGCTCCAGGCAATGGAAGCAATGAAAAGCATGAATGATTTGTTTATCGAGCGCCAGCCACGCTAGAAGGTTAGAGGCATGAACATGTGTGTAGCAGAGAAGGGTGGGATGGGCATTTTTTGAAGCTTATTATGTACCAGAACTTGTTTTGAATTCCTTTTTTTTTTTCCCCCAACAGTGTCAGATATTAAGCAACTCTGGATTTTTTCTAGAAAGCAATGGGAATTCAGCAAAACTTTTCTCTTGCAGAATTGCATAGGTACAACCTCAGAAATGTCATCTAGGTTGTAAGACAGAGGATGATTGGGAAGAGGAGAGACTAGGGACAGAAGACCTGTGAGACAAGAGCAGAAGCCCCTTAAGCTAGTGCAGGAAGAATCTAATTTGGGAAATAATTCAGTGGTGAAAGTGAATGGCACCTAAAGTCTTTGATCTTTGTGTCCCCAGCAGCCAGTACTTGAAATACTCAAGCTTACTACCCAGGAATGCTTGTTGGTTAGTTGCTTGGTTCACTATATATCCCAAAGAAGATATTCAGCATTTATTCTGTTCAGAGATGGAGATGAAAGTTTAGCTATAATGATGTTTATCACAGTGTAATTTTTAATTGTTAAACAATAGTAAATAGCTACATTTCACAATAAGGAAGTCTCTTTTAATGTAGCTGGAATATTTGCAGTTATTAAATATCACAATTTCAATAAACATTTAATGACATTGAAAACTCTCCTAAAATCCTCTTAAGGGTAAAAATAATACCAACTCTATCTTAGTAATGTGCTTCTGACTTGGTTAAAAAATATGCAGAAGGGAAATTAAAAAGGAAGACTCTACATGAAAATGTTAATCATAGTTATTTTGACTTGTAAGAGGATGATTGCCGTTCATTTTCTTCCTTCTACTAAAACCTGACCAAATCCACTGCCGTGAAGTTGATTCCAATGCATAATGACCCTATAGGACAGAGTAGAAGTACCTCATAGTTTCCAAGGAGCACCTGGTTGATTTGAACTGCCAACCTTTATTAGCAGACATAGCACTTAACCACCAGTAGGCCACCAGGGTTTTCTCTTCCTTCTACATTTGTATATTTTTCTAATTTTATACTATGAATCCAAATAGATGGCACTTGGCTTGGCAGGTAGAAATTTTCAAATCAGAACAATAAAAATTATTGTGGAAGAAGAAAGGAAAAAAACACTTAGGAGTTAGACAATGGTGTTATCAGTGTTGCCTATGATGCAGGCGAGTCATTTAACATGTCTGGTTCAGTTCCCTCATCTGTAATGTGAGCGTAATAATATCTGTTTACTTACTATAAGGATATTGTAAATGTAAAACAAAATAAGGGATGTGAAAGTGCTTTGTTACTAGTAAGTTGCTTTAGGAATACATGAGATTCAGGCTGTTACTCCCAACTACCCATACCAGCTAAGTGTGAGTAGTCAACCACTTGATTCAGAGAAGGAGATGAGGAGCTTATCCTGGCTTACATCCACTTTACCTGAATAGAAATTATCAACCAAAGATACTTCGACCTATAGTTTCGCTGTGAGTTGGCAGTGGCTCAACGGCACCCAATAGCAACAACAAAGAAAAAGAGGAGTAGAGCCACTAGGAGAATGCTAGTTGAAGAGGAAGCCTTTGGGAATTTAACTTCTTGTTTACAGTCTGTCTTCAAGACTCCATTCTCTTTCCAGGATGGTGACTTGTTTCTGTGGTAACTGCAAACGAGCTCTTACTCCCTCTGGATCTTGGATTCTTGCTTGGCAAATGAGAGCTTACAAGGGCCGGTCTTTAATCTTGTGTCTTCCTTCTCCTGGCCCTGTTTCCACGTTCTGTGAGTCTCCTATGTAGTCATTCCCCTTATAAGTGCTATCATAAAGGGTCAACAGGAACTGCCCAAGGAAAGGGGTGCAGGATGAGACTGCAACAAACACTAAAAGGGGTGAGAGAGTGGGAAAGCAGGTAGTTGTATGTTGAAACCAACAAACATCTGACCAGTTTGTGCTAAGTGTAGGTCCTTGTGCTTTGTGCTGGGGCTTCAGAAACTCCCTGGCCCCTGTCCATGTGAGAGAGCACAAAGACATACAAAGAAAAGATTACTATGTCAAAAATTCCAGTTTCCAACAGGTTTCACAGGGAGTGAGCACCCAGGAGATCAGAGGAGACCGTAAAGACAGGATGGTCAGCGGAGGACTTAAGGCAGTGTTAACCAGGTAATGCCTTCCAAGGTGGAAGAGAGCAGAAAGCTGAGGCATGAGGACATGTTTTAGAAGCAGTAAGTAGATGCCTTCCCACTATTGCAAGGTTCTAGTTGAATGATTTTAGACAAATCACTTAATTCAAACGAGCCTCTGTTTCTAGGCTGTTGGGGTGTTTTCAACAAAGAAAAGAGAATAAAGCTCTAGGCACACCTAGTAAAGCCTGTGAATGTCAGAACCTGTGTAAGGCAAAAACTTGTTAGGGAAGGCAAGCTCAAGCATTTTCCACGAAAATGAACAACAGAAAAGTGGTAAGCCTGCACTTCATCAAAGGCAAAAATGCACGAGACCTGGTGAAACAAGGCAGTGCTGTTGAGTTACAGCTCTCACAGGCTTCATTGCAGTAAGTATTCAGCGTGTATCAATTCACTTTTTTCTTCTTGGGCAATTGTGTATAGCTCTGGGCCAATGATTACAAACTAGTGGTCAATGATCCAGGCCTGGTCTATGAACATATTTTGTTTAGGTCACAGAATTCTAGCTGCTGCAATGGTTTTAAAAACATTTTAACTAGTTGGTGATATTCAAAAATCAGGAGATTCCACGTGAGTATTCAGATTTCTAGCTCCCCTTAAAAAATCCAGCCTGGCCACAGGGGGCTCACACTACTGTTTGGCACTGGTGGGTGTGGCATCTGTCCCCACACAGCTTCCTCTTGGGTACAACAGTGAAGTGAACGCCAGCTGCAGTTTATTCTTGTGTTTGCACTGTTTCTAATTCTTAAATGAAAAGTTGCGCAAAATTTCTTTGACTAGGAAAAGCAGAAAAATGAAAGTTTGGCCGAGAACACAAATTTCAAAAATAAATAAATAAATAAAAATAATAGAAAGAGAACTTATTTCTTTGGAAAAGTGAAGAAAATGCTTATGTGTTTAGCAAGCAGACAAAGCATGACTATGCTGAAAGAATAAACTGAGCTTACTTCCTTTGTTTATGTTGGCCTACCCAGCCCTTGTAGACATTGATTGGAGTTAGTTACTCTCGGCCTGAGCCATTTTTTCTTAACTCTAAGCAGATGACGTAGTAGCTAGGACTAAAGAGAAAATTGTTTAGAAAGGTACTTTGCAGTAAAAGTGTATGGTGAACTACAAATGTGGGCCACATATGCAATTTTAAGTTTTCTAGTAATTACATTAAACCCCTTGCCATTGATTTGATTCTAACTCTTGGAGACCCCACGTGTTACAGAATTGAACTCCTCCATAGTTTTCTTGGCTATAACATTTACAGAAGCACATTGTCAGGTCTCTCTTCTGTGGTATTACTGAGTGGATTCAAACGACCAAATTTTCACTTAGTAGTCAAGCTGGAACCATTTGTTCCATGTTAAAGACACTTAAAAGAAACAGATAAAAATGAATTTTAATAACATATTTTGTTTAACCCCACATACATCTCAAATATGGAAACCCTTGTGGAGTAGTAGTTAAGAGCTATGACTGCTAACCAAAAGTTTGGCAGTTCAAATCCACCAGATTCTCCTTGGGAACCTTATGGGACAGTTCTACTCTGTCCTATAGGGTCACTGTGAGTTGGAATTGTCTTGATGGAAATGTTTCTTTTTTTGTTTGTATTCCAATATTAATATTCCAAAATTTTAACATGTAATCTATATAAAAACTAATGTAATGAGATATTTTCACATTCTTTCATCCCATTAAGTTGTTGAGATTTGGTGTTTATTTTGCATTTACAGCACATTTCGTTTGAGACTCTCCAGACTTCAAATACTCCACAGCCTCTTGTGCCTAGTGGCAATGTAGTAGACAAGACAGGCTTAAAATACAGATAGAGGGCATCAGCAATACAGAGCATTACTGGCTTCTTGGCTGGGCTCATAAGTGGCCTTGACCCACCACGCTTTTCTCTCTCCCATTCTGCAGATGCATATCATGGATCATTTGCTTATGAGCTGTCTTACGTCGTCCTTTGTGTCTACATGAGGTATCGTGTGTCTATTTTCTTTCTTCTCAGCTTCAGTAGTAAGCAAATAATTGCAAGGCATCTCCCACACATTTGGCTTTCCTTATAAAGCCTTCTCAATGCAGGATGGTAAAGAACATCATAGCAGGTACTCGCTAGATTTCTATGAACTGAACTTACTCTTTTTTTTTTTTTAAGGCAGTTTTAGTTCTTACATGATGGGAAATCCATAGAGCTTGAGGTTTCCTGTTCTGAAAAAGGATATTGACTTTGGCTGCTTCTGTTAAACCTCTAAGGTCAAAGATCCAATTGAATCTGATTTTCAGTGTTGACAGACATTCGTTCATTATTTCACTGATTCATCAATGCACATTCTAGGTATATTGCTAGATAAATAGATTAAAAAAAAAAAAAAAGCCCAATGCCATTGTGTCGAGTCCAACTCCTAGCAACCCTAGAGGTCAGAATAGAACTGCCCTGTAGAGTTTCCAAGGAGCACCTGGCAGATTCAAATTGCCTGCCTTTTGGTAGGCAGATATAGCACTTAACCCACTACACCACCAGGGTTTCCGTATAAATAGATAACTACCATCAAATCAGTTCTGATTGATAATGACCTTGTACAATACAGAAAACGTTGTCTAGTCCTGTCTTATTCTCATGATCACTGGTAGGTTCAAGTCCATCTTTGCAGCTATTTTGCCAAACTTTCTCACCAAGAGTATCCCTTGCTCTCATTGATCCTCTGCTTCATCAAATGCAATGTACCTCTTCAGCTATTGTCCCCTTCTGATGACATATGGAAAGCAAGTAAGTCATAAAATGTTCTATTGTGATCCATAAGATTTCCATTGGCTAATTTTTGGAAGTAGAATGCCAGGGCTTTTACCTGGTCTGTCTTAGAGTGGAAGTTCTACTATTAGACTGTCTACCCTAGGTTAACTTGCTGGTATTCTAAATACCTGTGACATAGCTTCCAGCATCATATGAACACACAAGCCATCACAGTATGACAAACTGAGGTACAGGTAGTGGCATATATTGCTAGGTACCAGGAATTTCAAAGATCAAAAGAGATAATTCTAACTCATACGAAAACAAACAAATGCTATTTTGCACAACAGATACAGTGATAGACATTCAATGAGAGAAAGAAAGAGAAAGATCATAATACAGGAGTGGCCCATTTCTTTGGAGATACTAGGAAAGGCTTAGCAGAGGAGGTGATGTTTGAGCTGAGTCTCGAGGAATAAGTAGAAATTCACAGGTGGCAAGAAGGACATGAGCTTATGCTTGTGTGGTCAGCACACGTAGCACTCTGGAAGAGGAGCCCCAAATAGGGGCTGATGGCCAGAGCAGATGGGCCAGCCGTGTCCTCCTATTGTGGGTTCATAGGTGAGGCTGCAGTTCCTGATGTGAGACAACTGGTCTGATGTCCTCCTGGCTCACTGTTTTGTTGTGACTTTATCAAGATGCTTTCAGGTGTGAAATTCCTAGCTCTATGCCCAACTTCATAAGACTTCCACATCCCTGGACACCTTCCAGAAATTCAGATAACTCAACTTGTTTTATACACAAAGACCTTTTGAGCCCCACCTAAGAGCTATTTCTATAGGATTATCTTAAACTGATTTCAGAATAACCCTGAAAATTAAGTTCCGTTAAACCATAACCAAAATGTACATGTGGATTTGAGATGTGTCAACATGTGTTTTGCATCTTTCACTTGTGAAATTTATGTATCTTGCATGGCCTTTGGACAGATCCCATGTGTTTCACATATGGTTGGTACATTTCTTATTAGGAATGGTATAAAAAAGGTCAGGAGAACCAGACTACTGTATTGATAAACATAAGGTTTGAGGTTTAGTGATAAAAAATGGCTTATGAGATACCCACTTTAACAGAAAGAACGTTTATCTTGGGAATAGAGAATCCTATGGCTTGAAGAGATCTTAGAGAAAATCTGCTTGCACTCATTCATTTTACACATAAGGAAGGGAGACCTGGAAAGGTTAATTGACTCATACAAAGTCTTCAGATATTAGTGGCAGGGCAAGGCCAAGAACCTTAGCCATCTGATTTCCAGCCCAATGTTTTTTCTATTTTCCACATTGTTTTTCTCATGATTCTCATTAAAACAGCATTATCATTTTTTGTTTTTTGATTTAAAATGACTTCTGGATAGTAGTTTTAGAAGGTTTTCCACATTCCATCTGGAAATTTATGAAAAGGACCTTGTATCTGTGACTTAGTGTGGTAATCCCTGGGGCCTAACATGGTACCTGCTCCTAGCAGTGTCTCCCTTAGGTCTGGTACAGTAGCACCACTCCTCCCCCAACCAAGACGGCAGCCAGTGGGTTACCAGAATGTGTGGGAGTGCTCACAAAGATTACAGAGCCACAAAGATAATAAAACTATGATGAGAACCATAGTTAGGAATGAACACATACTTTGTCAACTAAAACAAAACAAACTTGATCCGTAAAATATGTCGCCACTCAGAGGTGATAATCAAAGTATTTAGTACAATGACCGCATAGGCCATTAAAGTGAAGGCTGCCGTGAGCAATCGGAAAAGGAGCAAGTCAGTTAAATGTCCATTCCACCCCTACTTTTTCTTTACTGTGTTTTCAGGTGCTCCAATTGTGGTTTCTTTACCCTCTCATCCAATAATTCTCCTTTCTGTGTTTCCCGAGAAAATGAAAGGCCAATAAAACTGCAGAGAAGGGAATGATGGATGTGGATATTATCACACAGATGATGTAGTCTCAGTGAGTAAAGTTCTGCAGGTAGTGGCATTGCATGCTGGGGTTTCGTTTGAAGAGCTTCATTACTTTAGAGTATCTGTGAGCCAGGGAATTTAAGAAATATATTTCAGCAGTAGGGCTACACTAGGTGAGCATCTGCTAGATCCTGGATCTCTGGACTCCTGAGAACATCCTCTTGTTCTCTCATTGTGTGCTTCGGAAAGGGTTTCATCAAAACCAAAGGGTCAGCAAATGGGGCAAAGGGATCTGTATGCACCACATCTGCTAGTGAATGTCAAGCCTGGTTGCGTTTATTCCAATGCTAAGATTACTAGGAAAGCAAAGCCCAACAGGGACATTATAAAAAAGACTGCATAACTGACATGAAATAAAACATTGAGATACTTCTCAAAACCTCTGAATAAAACAGTTGCCATCAAGTTGATTCTGATTCACGGCAACCATACGTGTGTCAGAGTATAACTGTGACCCATAGGGTTTTCAATGATTAATTTTGGGCAAGTAGGATATCAGACCTTTCTTTTGAGGTAACTCTGGGTGTACTTGAACCTCTAACGTTTAGGTTACCAACCAAGAATTTTAATTGTCTGTGCTACCCAGTGACTCTGAAATGCTCTGAAAGGTGCATTTAATGTTAGCTTCCATGAAATAGGAAGAAAACACTCTGACAAAGGAATGCCTGAATGGTGGTAGTGAGAAGTGCGAAGAATCTAAACATAGATTGAAAAACAAACAAACCAATCCATTGTTGTTGATTCAATTTCCACTCGTGGCAACCCTACAGGACAAAGTAGAACTGCCTCATAGAATTTACAAGGAGCGCCTGGTGGATTTGAACTGCTCACCTTTTGGTTAGCAGTAGTGGCACTTAACCACTGTGTCACCAGGACTATGAATTGGAATCAACTCAATGGCAGTGGCTTTGGAAACATGTAATAGCAGAATTATATCCTCACTGAAGATAAGAAACTGAAAATTGATGATATAGAAAACGGAGACAATTATATAGAAGACAAAATAAGTTTTTTTACAAAATGGAGAGAAAAAAATAGACAAGATGGTGAATGGAGAGGCAACATAGAGTTCAGAGTATGGACTCTGAAGCATACTTCCTGGTGCAAAGCTTGGCATGATCCTCACTAGCCGTGTGACATTGAGCAAATTACATAATTTCTCTGAGAATCGTGCTCTAGCCTGTAAAATGGGACTAATAATAGCACCTGCCTCAAAGGAATTTGTGATACTTAAATCAAATAAATTGTTATTAGCAAAAGGTTTAAACTGTGGCTTGGCACATAGTAAACACTATACAATATTTATTAAATAAAGGAAAATAATAACAAGAAAGTTAGGAAACAAGATGAGGATTAATCTTAATATAACCATCAATAAGGCAGAAGCTTAGATAATTTCTTAGATCATGATTGAAACTTGTTGCTGTCAAGTCCATTCTGATGTATAACAACCCAATAGGACAGATTAGAACTGCCTCATAGGGTTTTCAAGAAATGCCTGGTGAATTTGAATTGTGGATCTTTTGGTTAGCAGCCAAGTTCTTAAACACTACACCACTAGACATCCTCCAGATGGAAGCATCCTTACTGGGGAGGAGAGAGGGATAGCCCTAATAGTAACAATTAGAAAATTATAATTAAAAACAAAAATTAGAAAAATGTGGGTAAAATACCACCCAGAAAGAAGTTAAAAGTAACCACTGGCAAAAGTAAAACAAGTATGCATATTATCTAAGTCAAGAAAAAGATTAAAGCAAATACAAAGCAAACCCAGTAACAAAAGAAAGGAAAGACTAAGAGAGATTTAGAAAGTGAAATCAAAACTTAGGCTGTCAGAAAACCACGTATACCATTTCTGACTATAGTAAGAAGTAACTTACTTCTTATTAAAAACAAAATACCTTCAAATAGGGTTAAAAGATCCATGACAATAAAAAATGAGAAAAGATTTATCAAAGAAATGTAATCCAAAGGAAATCAGGGGAGGCAATATAGATTTCACACAAAGTAGATTGCAAGGCCAAAAAAAAAAGCAAAGGATCACATGATATATAAGATCCTTTTATAAGAATAAGGAGCCCTGGTGATACAGTGGTTAAAGTGACCAACTGCCAATCAAAAGGCTGGTGAGTTAAAACTACTTGCTGCACTGCAGGAGAAAGATTTGACATTGACTTCCATAGACATTTACAGGTTGGAAACCTGATGGAGATGCTATGAAGCAGAATTGAATCAATGACAGCAGGTTTGATTTTAGTTTGAATTGTAATGGTGAAAATTGAAGTCTACAAATGAAAGTATAAAATTAATATATACCAGTATGTACCACATGACTGTCATGAAATAGGACAAGTGGAGAAAAAGCAAGAGACTCTTGCTATGAGAGATCCCCTCTTTAGTATTTGCCACTTATTGGCCAAGGCATATAAATACATAGAGAATCTGAATAATTTAATTTACAAGATGGAATTAATTGATATAATAAGCATTTTATTCTACTAAGGAAATTTTGCATCTTCTTTACAATAAGCCCTTTGGAAGCAAACAGAAATGAATGCCTTCTCAAAGGCAGACTTACCACCTATAGTATAGAAAAACTAAAACCAGGGGAAAACTCACAAGAAAGACATACACGAACCAAGAGTCCTAAATTAGTTAAACACACACACACACTTCTAAATACTTATTGGGTTAAAAAGTGAAATCAAAACTATGATTATAGACAATTTAGAAAAAATAATTAGAATATTACACATCAAAATGGATATACCATGACAAGTTTTCCTCATAGGTGTATTTGTGGCTTAAAATAATGTTATAATTTAATAGCATAATACAACTAAAACTAAACTGAACTAGTCAGTATTCAGTGTCACAAGTCATTGAAAAATATAGCTCAAGTAAAGCAGAGGAAAGGAAGAAATAAAGATCCAAGGAATAATAATAAATGTATGTAGCTGTAACAATCTACATGTACATATTTTTGTGTGCACTCTTGGCTGGCATATATATTCATAAAATACACAGTTACTGAAACTTCTCAGATATAACCAAACACTTTGAAACAGTGGTTTTCTGGATTTGAAAGCTGAGGACCTTAGTCACCATGAGTCTGATCCAACTCAACGGCTCTTAGCTTAGTCACTTGGCATCATGAAGTTCATGTTCTGCATCCTAGTGAGGTGGTTAGCTTTTAGGGTCTTAAAAACTTGTAAGCAGCCATCTAAGATACTCTATTGGTCCACACATTTAGGATCAAAACACAAAGAAGGAAACCAAAGTCTCAGAGGGAAAACTAGTCTTCAGAGTTAACAGCCTACAAAAGCCATGACTTCATCTACCATGAGACCAGAAGAACTAAATGGTGCTGGGTATCACTGAAGGTCGTTCTCATGAGGGCCACAGTAGATGGACCCTGATTAGAATGAGACAAAACTGCGGATCAGAACTCTAACTTTTAAAAATTCCAGACTGACTGGACCAGTTAAGGCTGGAAACTCCCTGAGCCTATCACCCTGAGATAGCCTTTAAATTTTGAACTGAAACCATTTCTTGAAATTACTAGTTAGTGAAATAACAGATTAGCACACAAAATAAATGATATTATCTGTGAGTATGATGTTCCAGTAAAAGAAAAAAAATCTATATGAGATCAAAAGGTCAACAATAAAACAAAATGAGAAGATAAGGAGGCAGGGAAAGCAGAGTACTGGAAAGGGAGTAACCAGAACGCATTTAAAGAGAATGTTGATACACTGTGAAAATTATAACTAATGTCACTGAACAATCTGTGTAGAAATTGTCAAGTGAGAATCTAATTTGCTATGTAAACTTTTTGCCAAAAACACAAAATATTATTTTTAAAAATGGATTAATAATGAGTAAGAAAATATGAAGAATAAGTGCAACAACTTGTTCTTTGAGATCTAATTAAGATCTAAATAAGAGAAAGGAACACAAAATTAAGAATAAAAAGGGAAAAGTCAAAGGATACAGATTGTCTTTTTAAAATACTAACAGTCCTTTGCCATGAGACTAGAAGAACTGGAAGATTCTTGTTCTTCGCTACCATTATTGAACATACTGATCAAAGATCAGTATTTTAAACTTAAATATATATTTGATATGACCAAAAAGGGGGAAATGCAGAATATAATTTCGAATTCCCATGAACTTCAAAGTTTCTGGAGCCATGGAGGGCAAACGAATCCCTAAAGTTATTACCCTGAAATAATCTTTAAGCCTTAAACCAAAAATATCCCCAGAAATCTTTGTAAAACTAAACAAAAGTTTAGCTTAACTAGTTTAAAAAAAAAAAAAAAAAAAAAAAAGCCTGTCTTGAGAATTATGCTTTTTAAGATCTATATGGGGTCAAATTGAAAAGAGCAGTTTGAAAGATTAGATAGGAACCTTAGCGGAGAGGGAGTTTATGTTAATGAGGGAGGAAAGACGGATGAGAATGGTTAAACAATTAGAAGGGTGTTATCAATGTCACTAAACAGTACATGTAGAAAATATTGGGGAGGGTGTATTTTTCTGCATATATTCTCAACAACAAAAACAAGTTTAAAAAAAGAAAAACTATGCTATGGAGCACAGTTTTACCCTGACATGAGTCAGAGCCAGTTTGCCAAATACGTGTGTGTGTATACACACGTATGTATATACACATACACACATATATATACATATATATGACTGTGTACATTTCTTGATCAATAAGATTATCTCAAAGGAAATGACAATTTTTGAGAAAAATATGAAGAATCAGTTTAACTCAAGAAAAAAGAAGAATCAGAAGAATTCAATCACCATGAAAATAAAAATATTATTAAAATACTACTTTTTAAAGAAATCTCTGAAATAATAAACTTCTACCAATATGCAATTTTTCAAAGTTGATCATTCTCACACTATATAAACATTCCTGAGAGGGGAAAAATAGAATGCTCTCTAATTCATTTTATAAAACTAGAAATACTCTAATATGGGAAACCTGATAAGTATAGTAGATAAAAAAAGTCCATAAAGTAATACCATATATGCATTTAAGTTTTAAAATTCCAAATTAAATGTGAGGAAACCAAACTTAACAGTACAATAAAAGCACGTTTCTCCATGAAGTAGGAGGCCTGCTCTTAATGGTTTAATATTAGAAGGATATCCATCTCAATTCTAAGACCTAATATTGCCAAGGCTTTAGCATCTCTGAAATTACAATGTTTTATAATTATAGATTATTGTAATTTAGAGTTAATGTGTCTAAGATCCAATGAAAGAAGGTAGTATAACTCATGTTAATCTCATTAGACTCTAAAAGGGAATTAAGCCAATTGCCTTCGAGCCGATTTCAACACATGGTGACCCCATATGTGTCAGGGTAGAACTGTGACCTGTAGGATTTTTAGTGGTTGATTTTTTGGAAGTAGATTGCCAGGTTTTTCTTCTGAGTGCTTTGCATAGCCTTGAACCTCTAACTTTTGGTTAGCAGCTAAGCACATTAAATTTTTATATAACCCAGGCACAAAAGGACGTTAGACAGAATTAAACATTCCTGCTTTTAAAATATTTAAGAAACCAGAAATAATAGGATACCACTTCTTAATATTGAAGCCTTGGTGATTCAAGGGCAACCCCAGTGGTGTAGCAGTTAAGTGCTATGGCTGCTAACCAGAAGGCTAGTGGTTTGAATCCAGCAGGCGCCCCCCTGGAAACTCTATGTGGTAGTTCTACTCTATAGCATCACTATGAGTTGAAATTGACTGGTCAGCAGTGGGGTTTTGGCTTTGGTGACTCAAATCGGTAACATATTTGTCCGTTAACCAATAGATTTGAAGTTGGAGCTCACCCACAGACACTTTAAGCAAAGTCCTGATAATCTACTTTCGAAAACTCTACCACTGAAAACCCTACAGAGCACAGTTCTACTGTGATACCCATGGGATCCCCATGAAGAGAATTGAGTAGACAGCAACTGGTACTGGTAATCTAGATATTATTAAGGAATATCTAGCTGATGCCAATATCATGCATCATTTAAAAAGCAAAATACTGCTATCAAGTTGATTTTGACTCATAGAGACGCTATAGGACAGAGTAGAACTGCCCAATGGAGTTTCCAAGGTAGATTCGAACTGCTGACCTTTTGGTTAGCAGCTGCAGCACTTAACCACTACACTACCAGGGCTTCCTCATACATTAGAGTTAAGAGAAAAACCACATGAATTATTTCTGCAAAACATCAAGAAGACAAAGATGCCAGTTATACCATGACAACAATAAAATATACAACATAAGTAATGGGAAGACCAATGGCAAGGAGGAATCACAGTCTTCATTATCTGAAAATGTGGTGATTAGCATCTTTTTGTCATGTCTAGAAAATCCAAGATGGTTGACAAATAATCTTTTAGACTTGATCAAAACACAGAAAAATTGGTTGATAGAAGATACACAGACAACAATTCTAGGTGTCTTAAACACCAACAATATGCAATGAAAAGATAATAGGTTTTAAAAAAATCCAGTTAGCCAGGGAAAACAGAGTTTTCAAGCATCAGTAGTAATAAGAAACACTTGTGACCAACAGGGAAAAAAAGCATAATTTCACTCAGAGTACTAAAGTTCTGAATAAATGTCGCACTTTTGGATGGAAAATTGTGTATTATAAAGACAGTTAATTACTTTCAAAATAGCTCACAGTTTTAAAATAAATCCCTTCAGACAGGCATAACAATTCTAAAGTTTATTTGGAATGATTTGGCAATAATAGACAAGAGAGAAAGAACTTACTCCACCGAGTATTAATATATACTAAATCCACAATTCAAACATACAGATAAAATTTTCAAAGTAGATAGCTACAGAAAGTCTTGGCCAACTGACCAAGTATGCATCAGCAAGCAGAAGTACTGGATACTTGGGGGTGTGGGGCGGGAATCACCTTTACATTTACAATAAACCAAATGCAAATCAGGTAGAAGTCTAAGACACAGAAATAGAAGACCATAAAATCTCTAAAAAATTAACACACTTAATGTTAATTGATTTGAGGATCTGAATTTTTTTTTAAGTAGGAAAAAATGGAAGAAATACAAAAAAATGAATTGGCTTACAATAAAATGTAAAAGGGAAGTGACAATTTGAGGAAAAATAAGACGAAAGAAAAGAATGCTGAGTGTGATGGTCGCTGAACTATACATGTAAACACGTTGAAGTGGCAAATATTTATTTCATATATATGTGTGTGTGTGTATAATAACAAATACACAACAAACACCACAAGAAAAAGAAACAAAACTCTTAAAATTAATATTAAAACATACCGAATAAAAAAAAACAAAGAATATGACTACATAATCAGTGAAAGAAATTGAAGTGACCAAATGCACCTTAAAAAAAAAAAGTGCATTCTTGCTAGTAGTCAAACAAATGGATATTAGCACAGAAGCTAATAGCTTAGCACAGTTTATTCAGACTGATACCTGATGACCATAACCTATAAGGTACTACAAAATATCAATAAGAAAAAGACAGACCATCCAATTAAGCGGTGGGCAAAGGAGATGGACAGACACTTCTCTAAAGAGGAGATCCAGACAGCCAAAAGACACATGTGGACATGCTCACGATCATTAATTATCAAACAAATTCAAATCAAAATGACAATGAGATACTATCTCACCCCAACAAGATTGGCCATGATCCAAAAAACACAAAACACTAAATGTTGGAGAGACTGTGGAGAGATTGGAACTCTCCTACACTGTTAGTGGCATTGCAGAATGGTGCAACCTCTTTGGAAAGCAATTTGGCATTACCTTAGAATAACAGATATACCATTTGACCCAGTAATTCCTCTGTTTGGAATATATCCTACAGAATCAAGGCCATTCACACCAACTGATACATGCACATGAATGTTCATTGCAGCATGGTCCACGATAGTGAAAAGATGGAATCAACCTAGATGCCCAACAACAGAAGAATGGATGGGTAAACTTTGGTATATGTATTCAATGGAGTACTATGCATTCATAGAGAACAACGATGATAGTAGGAAACACCTCTCAGTTTAGTCTCAACTGGAAGACATTATGTTGAGTGAAACTTGTCAGCGACAGAAGGACAATTATTATACGAGACCCCTATGATAAAAACTTAAAAGCATACTCATACATAACAGAAAAGACTCTTTGATGGCTACAAGGGTGGGGTGGAGGGGGGAGGGCAAGGGATGAGGGTTTAGATAGTTAGAAATTTAGTTAGGTGAAATTGGTGACAATACACATTCATAAGAAGATCAACATTAATGGGACTTCAACACAACTTGTGTACTCCTCCCATCTTGACCCAATATTGTAAGCACAGAGTATGTACACTTCCATTTTTTATTTAATAAAAAAAAAGAAATAAGGCAATAATGAAACAGGTACTCCTGTACCTTGCTAGTTGGAATAGAATTTAGTACAGCTTTTCTCAAGTATTATTTCTCAGTGTGTACCCATGGCCTCAAAACTTTTTACATGATCAACTAATTTTATTGTTTTTGGAATATTCCTTCATAAAATAGTCAGAGGTACAAAAGCTTATACTCAAATACTTATGGTAGAGACACAGAGGTTTACACCCAAGTAAAAGAGGGAAAGGTACATCAGATGACCATTATACAGTCAATACAATCAAGTTTTCTGAGTAGAACAAAATTGGTGCACAAAATTGTAAATAAAGAATAGTCTCATCTTTTAAAATAACACACGTGTGTGATATAATTCAGAAAAGATATGTAGTAAAATACGAACTGTCACCTTTGAGAGACAGTGGGTATTGCAATCAGTTGTCATTTCTATTTTTCTGTGTTTTCCTAACTTCTTAGAACAAAAGCAGAATGGTCATAGGTTGCCCATGAAACACAGACAATGCAAACCCTCAGATAATCTCCAGCTCTGCTTCTGAGTGTCTCCTTCCTTTACCTACGTGAAAGCAAACTGCATTTGCTAAGAAGAAACAAGGCACAATGTCTTATTTTCTACTCTAAATATCGTTTTAACTCTCCAGAGGTCATCATGCAGAAAAATGCCAGTGGAAGCTTGTGTATTACAACGATGCTGAATGGACTAAAATGAACTAGGAAGAAAGACTTGGTAATATGCTTTGAACATCAGCCAATGAAAACCATCATAGATCACAATGATCTGACTTTACAACTGCTTATGGGGATGGCACAGGACCAGGCAGCATCTAATCCCCTGAGTTGGGGACAACTTGGCAGCAGCTAACAACAATAACAACAGAGTTGAAAGAAAACTCCAAGTTGAACTCCTTGGCTGAGGACCAATCTCTTTCCTGAGACATTGACAATGGAAGTGATACTCTTCCATCTCGACCCAGGAAAAAATTCTTCTTCCTATCACTGCATTGTGACTGTACCCAATGTCAGTGGTTTTCTACTTTGGCTGCGTGTTGGAATCATCTAGAAAGCACTGAAAAATTCCAAATTCCAAAACCCCAGAGCAATTATATCAGAGTTTCTGAGGATGTGACCTAAGCATCAGTAGTTTTTCAAGCTCCTTTGGCAATTCTAACATAAGCTAACTTTCAGCAGCACTGCCCTGTACTGTTAAGTGGACAAGCATCTCCCAGTCAAATAGTGGCCCTGGGGTTTTTCATTAGCAGAGATTTTCACACTATAGTAGAAGAGAATACAACTGCCACAGGTCTATTTATGAGGCAGTAGGGGTTCGATGATAGAATTGTGGCTTTCAATGTGGGAAGCGGGATTGATTCCTGCTCAGTGCTCCTCATGTGCAGCTGCTACCCATCTGTTGCTGGAGGCTTGTGTGTTGCTGTGATGCTAAATAGGTTTCAGCAGAACTTCCAGACCAAGTTTGACTAAGAAGACAGGCATGGCAGTCTACTTATGAAAATCAGTGAAAACTATGGATCACAATGGTATGATCTGAAGCCAATCATAAAGATGGCTCAGGTCCACGTAGTATTTTGTTCCATTGAACTTGGGGTCATCATGAGTCAAGGGTGACTAAAAAAATTTTTTTGCACCAAAGCTAGGGAAAGATCCCACAAAAAAGGAAAATTACAGACCAATGTCACTCATGAACCTAGATGCAAAAATCTTCCACAAAATCCTTGCCAACAGAATTCAACAAAATATCAAAAAAGCAATTCATCATGACCAAGTTGGATTCATACCAGTGATGCAAGGCTGTTCCAAAATCAGAAAAACAATTAATGTCATCAGCCACATTAATAACACAAAAGATAGGAATCATCTGATTTTGTCAAATGATGCAGAAAAGGTATTTGACAAAATGAGTCGCCATGAGTCGGATCCGACTCAATGGCACTTGGCTTGGCTACTCATGTTAAAAACTCTCAGCAAAATAGAAATAGAAGGCAAATTCCTCAGCACAATAAGGGGCATCTACACAAAGCCAACTGCCTACATCATCCTGAATGAAGAGACATTGAAAGAATTCCCCTCAAGAATGGGAACTACATAAGGACACCCACTTTCACTACTTTTATTCAACATTGTACTAGAAGCTCTGGCCAGAGCAATTAGACAAGACAAAAAGATAAAGGGCAACCACATCAGCAAAGAATAAGTAAAATTTTCACTATTTGCAGATGATATGATTGTATACGTAGAGAATTCTAAATAATTCATAAGGAAAATACTCAAACTAATAGAAGAGTTCAGCAAAGCATTAGGATATAAGATAAACATAAGCAAATCAATAGGATTCCTTTATACCAACAAAAGGATCATCAAAGCAGGAACCCCAAATCAATACCATTTACTATAGTTGCCAAGAAGATAAAATACCTTGGAATAAACTTAACTAGAGAAATAAGAGACCTATACAAAGAGAACTACAAGACCTTACTGTAAGAAACCAAGAGAGACTTACATAAATGGCGAAACCTACCTGCTCATGGATAGGATGACTTAACATTATGAAAATGTCTATTTTACCCAATCTACATATACAATGCCATCTACATATACAATGCAATCCCAAGACAAATTCCCATGACACTTTTTAAGGAGATGGAGAAACAAATCACCAACTTTGTTTGGAAAAGGAAGAAACCCTGGATAAGCAAAGCACTACTGAAAAAGAAGAGCACAGTGGGAGGCCTCTCACTACCCAACTTTGAATCTAAACATGTACTGATACTGGTACCAAAAGAAACATATAGACCAATGGAGCTGAGTTGATACCCTAGAGATTCCACCATCCTCTTATGAAAAGCTGATGTTTGACAAAAGGCCCTAAGATTGGAAAGTGGGGTAAAAACAGCCTCCTTAACAAATGGTACTGGCAAAACTGGACATCCATCTGCAAAAAACTGGAATAAGATCCGTATCTCACACTTTACACAAAGACTAACTCAAATTGGATAAAAGTCCTAAATATCAAAGCTAAAATGATACAGATGATGCAAGAAAAAAAATAGAGTCAACAATGGGAATTCTAGTACACAGCTTAGACAGACTTCAAAAGCTGACAAACAAAGCATGACCAACAGAAAACAGACAAATGGGAGCTACTAAGAATCGAACACTTTTGTTCTTCCAAAGTCTTTGTGTAAAAAATTAAAAGACCACCTACAGAACGGGAAAAAATATTTGGCAACTGCACATTGGACCAACGTCTGATCGACATAATCTACAAGGTACTGCAAAACATCAACAAGAAAAAGGTAAATAACCCAATTAAGTGATGGACAAATGAGATGAACAGACACTTTACCAAAGAGGACATCCAGACAGCCAAAAGACAAATGAAGAAATGCTTATGATCATTAGCTATTAAAGACATCCAAATTAAAACTGCAGTGAGGTACCATCTCACTCCAACAGGGTTGTCCATAAGCCAAAAAACATAAAATAACAAATACTGAAGAGGTTGTGGTGAGACTGGAACGCTCCTACACTGCTGGTGTGATTGAAAGATGGTACAACCTCTTTGGAAAGCATCTGGCAGTTCCTTAAAATGCTGGAAATAGTCATACCATTTGACCCAGTAATCCCACTGCTTGGAATACATCCTAAGCAGCAAGGGCAGTCTCACAAACAGATACATGCACATGAATTTTTATTGTAGCACAGTCTACAATAGCTAAAAGATGGAATCAACCCAGATGCCAAACAACAGATTAATGGATAACCAAACAATGGTACACATACTCAGTGGAACGCTATGCAGTGAGAAAGAACAATGATGATTTTAGGAAGCATCTCATAATCTGGTTTCAGCTGGAAGATATTATGCTGAGTGAAATCAGTCAGTGGCACAAGGACAAATATTGTATGAGACCTCTACTGCCAAGCTACTATAAGAACTTAAAAATAGGCTCACATACAGAAGGAAAGACTCTTTGATGGCCACAAGGGAGGGGAGGGATGGAGAGGGCCAGTCATAGATAGCCAATTTGGTTGGGTGAAAGCTGTGATAGCAGACAGTAGAAAGAAGATCAACTTAACTGGACTTCAACACTAACTCTTCCAATCTTAACCCAACATTGCAAGGATGGAGTAGCAGAAGCAGGGGTCTAGCGACCATGCTCTCAAGGGACATTGAGGCCAATTGGCATAACTACCCTATTGCTAAGAGTCTTCTACACCCCATATTGGTGAGTGGCTTCTGGGGTCTTATAAGCTAGCAAGCTGCCATCTTAGTTACACCAAATGGTCCCAACTCATGTGGAACAGATGATCACCAAAAGCAACAAAGACAGAAGGAAAAAAGAGCCCAGAAACAGAAGGACCCATCTTAATGTGTGACTCTATCAACATGTGACCAGAAGAACCAGATGGTGCCTGGCTATCACGAAAGACAGCCATGATGGGGCACACAATATTGAGTCCCAGGGCAACACGAGGGAGAGATGCAGTTCAAGAGCTCCTCTAAAAGACCAAAATTGATGATCTGGTGTCCTGGGTGTTCCTCTGGGAGCATGGCCCCTATACATGCTGCTGCTGCTGACCACAAAGCATTACTGAGGTCAATTCTTCAGACAAATGGACTGAACTCGGGGACACAATGTGACCATATGGCCTATGTACTTCATGGTTCTATGCATGTGTAGGATTTTGTCCTACCGACATCTTAACTAGAAGGCAGAGGTGAGGGTGGAGAGGAGGGGACAGAAAATTGTTAAGAGCATATGACATATGTAGAATGAAAAGGAGGAGTGTGCTGTCATCGGGCAAGAAGGGCAGTAGGAGCTGCAGATAGTTGGGCATGCAAATTGAATTTGGATTGTACACTTGCACTTAATCACAATAAAAATTTTTTTTCATTTGTGTTTTAAGTGAAAGTTTATAGTTCAATTTCTCATACAAATATTTGTACATACCTAGGTTCTCTTCCCACCCTGCAACAGCACATTCCTCTCCTCCATCCTGTATTTCCCATGTCCTTTCAACGAACTCCTGTCCCCTTCTGTTTTCTCATCTAGACCCTGGACAGGAGCCAACCAGTTAGTCTCCCATATGTTCTTAAGCCAAGAAGCACACCCTTCATTTTATGTTTTATAAATAACCACAAAACCCAGTGCTGTCAAGTCAATTCAGACTCATGGAGACCCTGTAGGGCAGAGTAGAACTTCCTCATAGAGTTTCCAAGGAGCACCTGGCAGACTTGCACGGCCAGCCTTTTGGTTAGCAGAGGTGGCACTTAACCACTATGCCACCGAGATTTCCTTATGTCTTATATAAGGAAACTGTTTAATTTGGGGGCTAACAGAAATTCCAGAAGACCGTGTCTTCTGGGGAACCTTCAGTCTGTCGCATCATCAAGTTTGTTTGTTTTTTTACTAGAGTCTGAGTTCTACACCCTACATTTCTCCTGCTCCATCTGGGACTCTTCTTAGGGCTTCCTGTAAAGGCAGTTGTTGGTGGTAGCTAGACTCCATCTAGTTCTTCCAATTTCATGTTGGGGTAGTCTCTGGTTTATGTGGCCCTTTTGGGTCAAGCCTGACTTGATAACCCCTTGCAATAGTAATAACAACAACAAAACGTCTGTGTGAGGCTTAGTATACATGATACATGTGCCAGGAGGCTTTACACTCTGTCATGTTACTGCAGCACAAAAAGTTCCAGGATACAGTGGCTTAGAGAGTATTCAGCTTTCAAGGATGACACTTTCTGATAATAATAAAATCTGAACCAATACTGTTCTTAGTCCATTGTATATCTTAATTCAAGTCTCGTAACATTCTATTGACGAGAAAATTTAAACCCAGAGAGATTATGTGATTTGACCAAGTTAAACAGACAGTTAGAGGTGGAGCTGTGGCCAGAATATAGGCAGCTGGCTCCAGAGCCATCACTCTTAGTATGCTGTGTAGAGTCTCCCTGTACCATTTGTTGCAAACTCAGTATGCAGCGGAACTCCTCTGGACTGGAAGGGTGAATAAGTAGGGAGATGAGGGCTTAAATGCAGAATCCTGAGCCCACAATAGGTGTGTTGATTCAGTGGGTTAGAAGAAGGTCAAAAATTTGCATTTTTTTAAAAGCTCTTTGTCAGGGATTGAATTGTTACTGCAAAAGATATGTTGAAATTCTACCCTCTGCATGGATAAATGTGATCTTATTGTGGGAAAACCATTCTTTGCAGATGTAATCAATTAAGTCAAGGCAGTCATATGTCACTGTTCTTTAGCTTTCCACATTGTGGTATTTTGTTACAGCAGCCTTAGGAGACTAAGCCACTCCCTATGTGATTCTGATGCAGGAGGTCATCAGATCACACTTTTAAACCTCTGGCCTGAAGTCATTGAAATGAAAGTTGTCAAAGCTAGGAGTGAAGTTAAGGTTCTGCTAAAATTATTCACTTTTTGTAGTGCTCATTTAACCAGTTGATTACATTCTGCTTCGTATTGTTTCTTAGGGTGAATGCTGCTGGTGTTCTGCTTCATGACACAATGGCCAAGTCTTGGTCTTCTATTTCCTTTGTATCACCTACAGCTCCCAGTAAAATGCTGTGCTGCAGTGGCTGTCTCCCGCTGAGTGACTAAAATGAGAGCAAACTAAATAGCCTCTATGAATATACTCTGAAAGTTACCAAAAACATTAATAACCAACCAAGAAGGCACACAAACATTGTTGTTGTTAGTTACCTTCAAGTCAGCCCCGATTTGTGGCAACCTCATGCACAACAGAATGAAATACTGCCTTGTCTGTGCTGTCCCATAATGGCTGCAGATGGACCGCTGTGATTCACGGGGTTTTCACTGGCTGATTTTCAGAAGTGGGTCACCAGGCCTTTCTTCCTGGTCCATCTTAGTCTGAAAGCTTTGCTGAAACCAGTTCAACATTGTAACAACATACAATCCTCCATGACAGATAGGTGGGCTGTGAATGAAGTGCATTGGCTAGGCATAGAACTTGGGTCTCCTGCATAGAAGGTGAGAATTATACTGAGCCACCAATGTCCCTTCGACAAATGCAGTGAAGAGAAAAATAAGTCTACCGAAAACCCACAACTGGCTGCAGTTGTTTCCACCTTCTAGGGATGTAATCTTATTCACTGTTTTTCAGACATCTATGTGTACATGGGAAACCCTGGTGGCTTAGTGGTTAAGTGCTACATCTGCTAACCACAAGGTCAGTAGTTCAAATCCACCATGCATGCCTTGGAAACTCTACGGGGCAGTTCTACTCTGATCTATAGGGTCACTATGAGGTGGAATCAACTTGACAGCAGTGGGTTTGGTTTTGGTTTATGTGTGTGTGAACCATTTGGAAATCTTAAAATGTAGATTCTGATTAGATACGTTCAGAGCCTCCTCAGCTCCCAGACGACATGAAGTTGTTGGTTCAGTACTATACCAAGTAGCAAGAGTCTACCTTTCCAGGGTGGGTGATCCCATGTGAAGGGCTACTCTTAGTATAAGAGATGAAGCTCTCAGGGCATAGTCAGTATGATTGAAGGGGACACACGGAGGGCAGAAGCACTCTGCATAAGAATTGGGAGTATTCGTAGTTTAGAGATGCAGCTAAGAGGCAGAGTTTAAATGAGAAGGAAGATGATAACAATGGCCAGTGCTGTTGTAGGAGCTTTTGTGATTTGAACAAGCCGAGCTATTACACCTCCATGAAGTGTGTACTAATTAATACAACATCATGGCGCATTGGTGGCATAATTGTTTTTCTAGTTATCGCTGGTCTAAGGCATCACAGGAGGAAGGTTTGCTCATAGGTAGTAATTGTAGCAGATGCGCTCTTAGCTACCACATTGTATTACAGAGACAGCCTGAGACCAAGTGGGCCTAGAAAGGTACCACGTGTCCTAAGGTTAAGGAAGTCCAGCAGAAAATTTCCAGTGACAGCAATGGCTCTGAAATTTCTAGGAATTTGAATTCTCATTCAAGTTTTGGTTGTTTACTGGTCTGGGATGCAGTGCAAATCTTTTCTGTGCCTTGATGCTCAAATCCTCAATAAAACTTGGCTACACATATACAGTTGTATTTCAGCTGCTTTGCAGAATCAAAGGAAAAGAGATTGTGCTCCAAACTGGGTCTATGTACCATGGAACAGGAGGGGAAGTATGAATGGTGTGAGCATGGAAACTGAGCAGGATGTTACCAACACAGAGAGATATTTCCCAGATGTTAAGAAGACCAGAAATATTGCCAGCAGGAAAAGCTGACTTTCCCATCCTATACAGAATGGGAATATTTTGCCATCTTTATTTTAATATTGAAGTAAAGATGGTCCTTGAGTTTGAAGAATTTAGAAATTCCTGAGACAGCAACCACTTAACAGGTCATACAAGTTACAGGCAACCTGAATGTCCACTTTTAAAAGAGGGATGTAAAGTGCTTTGGGAGAGTTTTGTGTTGTTCTCAGGTAGAGAGTCCTAGGGTTTCGGGACCTGAGTAGTAGAAGGAAGCTGTTACAGAAAGCTATCATTAAAGGCCGTAGCTTTAAGCAAGTTCCCTGTGGGATTGAACCAGAGCAGAACATTGTCAGGAAACCACAATACAAATTCCCATGCATATTCTCTGCTTTCAAAGAGAAGCCAGCATTCCTTTGCCCTGCCCTATAGAGAACACTATCTCTGCTCCCAGGAGCCTCTCAGCCGGTGAGTCCTCATAGAATCTTAAGTCCTAGTGTGGCATTTGTCCAGAGCCCAGGTAATTTATGGTATCAGGAACACTTGAGTTTTCTGGGCAGATGAACAGAACTCTGCCAGATTCACTTAGGCTGAGGTGAGTGCCTCTTTGTCTATGTCCCTTCTTTTGTAGGAACGCCTGGGCGAGCGGTTGCAGCCCTTCTCACCTTTGGACAGTGGATTACAGCTTTCAAAAGCTTTTCACCTGTAGCAATTTATTTTATTCTCACAGCAGACACGAAACACAGGTTGAACAGGTACTCTTATTTACGTTTCACAGATGGAGAGATCAGGCTCAAAGAGGTTAAGGAATTTGCCAAAGGTACACAGCCACAGAATTCTTAAGCTAGCAGATAGGTTGTTATGCTGAAAGTTCTTATTTCCAACCTATGTCTTATTTGTTGAGTAACTGTCGAGCTCTTGCCAAGAAACTTTGAACTTTTCTAGAGCACAAACCACCTTCTTTTTCATTAGAACCATCCATCAAATCTTCCAGGTCTATACACGGAAGGTGCCCAATGAGTGCCCAAAGAGGTAGACATTAATTGAATGTCTACCTTCCCAGAGTTCAGTTTCCCAGTGCCATTTGCTCACTGTAACATGTCCAAACTGTGCAATGTGCTGGGTGCCTTCTCTAAGCTCTATCAGTGATGTGTCCTGATCATCACTTGAGCCTTCCTTTTAAGGGAGGCAAAGGAGTGAGGTGGGCAAGTATCGCTTGGCAATTACAACATTTGTTTCTCTCAAAGTACTTGTTTAGTGGATGCTACAGGCCATGCTCCGTACTCAGCTTTGAGAATAGGAACAAACTACATAGAAAGAACTCTCACGCTTATGGAGCTCACAGTCTGCAGGGAGTGAAGGAGACAATACACAATAATTTTATATCACTCTGGTGGCATGATGATTTTTTGTTTTTTAAAAAAAGGATAATGCAGTGAGAAAAAGCAACATGGATATGTGAGTTCCTTTAGGGGTCAGAAGTCTGCTCTGAGGAGGTAGTTTTAAACCGCAATTGGGAAAAATGAGTTTGCTGGAGTGGGGAGGAAGAGTATTAGGTAGAAGGAACAGCTTATACAACACACTGAGGTAGGAAAGATCTTGGTTAAATTAAAAAAAACTACATGTTTGCAGGAAGGTAATTGTGTGAGTGTGTGTGTGTGTGTGTGTGTGTGTGTGTGTGTGTGTGTGTGTGTGTGTGTGTGTGTACAAGGCAGTTAAAAGACGGGACTGAAGAAGTTGACAGGGGCCAGATAGCGCAGGGTCTTCAGGATAAAACCCACTGAAGGACTTTAAATGGAGAAAAGCTTTCTCTTCACTATCTGCCTGCCAGTTTGTAGTACTATGGTAGCTTTTGTGTCGCTGCAGTGCTGAAAGCTATACCACCAGTATTTTAAAGGACAGCAGAATCATCCATGGTGGACAGGTGTCAGTGAATTTCTCCACTAAAACAAACTTCCTAGTTTGTCCTGCAGATCAGTTTCCAAAAATTAGCCAATAGAAACTCTACGGATCACAACAAAATATTGCTTGATACAGTACTGGAAGATCAGCCCACTAGGTTGAAAAGTCTTCAAACCACCCAATTACCACTGCAAAGGACTCAAACATACCAACAGTTGTGAAGATGTTACAGGGCTAGCAATGTTTTCTGTTGTATACGGGTTTGCCATGAGTTTGTGCCAGCTGAACAGTAATTGACAATAAACATACTCACTGTTCATTTTAAAAAGATGTTTTGTGATTTGTGGTAATAA
The DNA here is from genome assembly GCA_028571685.1 of Heterohyrax brucei. Taxonomy (NCBI): domain Eukaryota; kingdom Metazoa; phylum Chordata; class Mammalia; order Hyracoidea; family Procaviidae; genus Heterohyrax; species Heterohyrax brucei. Next base: position 23,411,648 of record CM053146.1, read on the forward strand.
ACTATGCAGGCAAGGGTAGAAGCAGTAAGACCAATAAGTAGGCAGTTGTCTAGGTGAGAGATGGTGGGGCTGAAGCTGAGGGTAGGGTTGTTGGCCATGGATTTGGAGCAATGTAGGCTGATTTGAGAGATATTTAGAAGCTAGATGGGACATGACTTGGAGTGGGAGATGTTGGTATCAAGGATGGTACCCAAGGTTCTGGATTATACACCAGGGAAGATTTTGGTGTCATTTCTGAAATGGAAAGAATGGAGACAGAGTGGTTTATGTCCGTGCTTAGGTTGGTTCATACGGAGTTTGAGATTCTCATGAGACATCAAGTGTACAGGTTCATTGGACAGTAGGATGTTTGAGTCTTGACTTCTGGCCATTGGGAATACTGACTGAACAGCAGCAGGTTAGTACACAGGGAGGAAGGGGGGATTAAAAGAGAAGAGGGGTGTCCTGTCACCTATTGCTTCTGTAACAGAAATACCACAAATGGATGGCTTTAACAAAGAGAAATATATACTCTCATGGTAGAGTAGACGATGAGTCCAAAATCAAGGCATCAGTTCCAGGGCAAAGCTGCCTGTCTCTGTTGGCACTGGTGGAAGGTTCTTCTGATGTATCAGTCTTTCCTTGATCTGGGAGCATCTCAATGCAGGAACCTCAGGTCTAGTGGATGTGCCATGTCCCCATCACTGTTTTCTTGGTGATATGAAGTCCCCGTCTCTCTCTGCTCATTTCTCTCTTTTAGACTGAATTGCCTTAAGACAGCGTCCAATCTTGTAGGCATCATAAATATACTGCGAATCCATCTTATTAAGTCATAGTGATAGAATTTATAACACACAGGAAAATCTCATCAAAATGGTAGACAATCACGCAACACTGGGAACCACGGCTCAGCAAAAGTGATACATTTTGGGGGTGGGACACAGTTCAATCGATGACAAGCAGCAAGGACCAAGTCTTGAGAGGCCCCCATCTAAAGATGGCTGAGATGAAACTGCTATGAGGAGAACCAGAATGCTGAACCATGAGGACCAGAGAAGGGCAAGCTTGAAGGGAAACATGTCAAATGCTTCCTAGACAAGAGGTCTACGTGGGTTGCAAATTGTTGCTAATAACCTGTGGATTATTGCTGAGAATCTTTGGGGTACCATGTGGCTTTGCCAGAGAACAGGAGATGAGGAAATGGAGTTAGTGCATGCAGTCAGGTTAAAGTTTTACTCTGTGATCTTCAAAAGGTAATTTCTCCTTTTTGGGCCCCAAGTTCTCACCTGAAAAAATGAGAAGGGTTGATCTGTCAGTTCTGAAAGATATTCTTTAATCCCAGCACAGTAGGATTATTCCCATTAGCAGTATGTAAATGTGAGAGCTTTTTAATGACATGTGCTTCCACTGGCTCCTTGGGGCTGTCAAGCCTGGTGTAACAGGCCAACTGGGAAATTTCCTGTTCAGCTTCACATTTCCTCTGCTACATTTCAGGTCATTGCCCCTAGCGACATTCCTCTCTACACTGTCTCTCAAATATTTTGATTTCTGCACCTCAGGAACTCTTATACACTGGCATAATGTTTTCCATTTCTGAGTCTTTTGCCCTATCTCTTGCCTCCCATGACCTTGCCAAGTACATATACATAAAAGCCAGTTGCTGAGCATTTATTGAACAACAGTTGTGTTCTATGTACCAGTCCATGTGTGTCTGCATGTGTGCGTGTGTTTTGTGTGTTGTGATGGGGCAATGGGCTTCATTGCAAACCTGGAGGATTCATAGGATCTGATGAACTGCTGAGGATAAGTTTTAGGTTGACAGCTTATAGAAAATTTGTAAAGAAGAAAGTATGTGATGGTTTTATGATTAAAAATCCACTTTAGATGATGACGTCCTGCTAGTTTAGTCTAGTAACAAGTATTTTCTGGCCTCAAGACATCTAGAGGTAGAAGAGATATCAAAGATCAGGGATTTTTTATGTTTTATTTTATTTTATTGTAGTTTAGATAACTGTTTACAGAACAAACTAGTTTCTCATTAACCAATTAGTATACATCTTGTTTTATGACATTGGTTAACAACCCCACAACATGTCACTACCCTCCCTTCTCAACACTGTGTTTCTTATCATCATATTTCCTGTCCCCTCCTGTCTTTAGTCCTTGCCCCTGAGCTGGTGTGTCACTTTGGTCTTGTTTCAGTCTTTTTGTTTTCATCTGTCAATCTTGTATCGTGAAGTGGGATACACTGATCCTAGACAGTTCAGCAAGTTACTCAGCGAATTGTTAGCACTATAAATAAGTTCTGTACACAGGACTCTTACATCTTCTGTCAGCACAACACTGGGCTGGGTACCACTGGGATGTGGACAACTTTGACCTTTGCTCAATCAGTTGGGGAGCCAAAATGAAACACTTGAAGAACAATCTATAGATAAATTAATACACATAACATATAAGTGCAAAAGCACTTCAGAGAAGACAGAGATATGGCCTTCAGCTGGAATTTTGAAACAGGCATAGAGGGCAAATGAGAATTAGGGAGATCCTAGCATTATAAAGAGATGTGGGGAACCCTGAATGTCCAGGAAAACCTCACTGGAAAGGAGAAGAAGTGTGTGGAGAAACCAGGAGAGGCAGATGAACAGAAAGTACAGGATCAGGTTAGAGAGTGGTCATAATTGGAAGGCAAACCAAGAGATACCATAGACGTATAGTACAGTTACCAATTTTTTTATACAAATATATGAATGAAATAGTAACCCAAAGAGGTTAAGCTTCCTATTTCCCTTGCTTACAATGGAATGTTTGGGCATGATCCACTCTGCTGTGCTCTCCTTACTGGGAGAAGAATTAGACTCAAAGAAGATGCACTGTCCCCATCACCTGGGTGTGGTGGAAGAGCTGAAACCTAATGTGGTTAAGAGAGTACGAGAGAGATAGCCCTGCCTTTAAGTGCTTCTGGGGAAAGAGTGAGCAGTTCTGGTTGTTGGGGCTGTGTAATGGCATCCCTTTAAAGAGTTAGAAGAGACAAGTGAAAGTGAAATTTTAGTTTGGATAGTATATTTGAAGCAACACCCCTAATCTGGAATCGTAGTTGTTTTTAAATGCTAGCAAGTCAGTCTCAACTCATAGCAAACCTACAGAACAGACTAAAACTGCCCCATGGAGTTTCCAAAGAGTGGCTGATGGATTCAAACTGCCTATCATCTGGTGAGCAGCCAAGCTCTTAACCACAGTACTATCAGCACTCCTGGAATTAGTTATACCTAATAGAGCAAAAGGAAAACCTGTTGGTATAGTGGTTAAGTGCTACATCTGCTAACCAAAGGTCAGCAGTTCAAATTCACCAGGCAATCCTTGGAAACTCTATGGGGCAGTTCTACTCTGTCCTGTAGGGTTGCTGTGAGTCAGAATCAACTCAGTGGCACTGAGTTTGCTTTGATTTGGCATACAACAAAGTACACCCATCTGTAGTGAAATGAGTAACTTTACGTAATCTTTTATCTTGGTCCTTTGGAAAAACAGCTTGAAAGACTTTCCCCTAAGCCCTGAGTAGTTACCTTTGACTTAGTTTTCTACTGTAAAGGGTTTGTCACTTTTGTCCAAGTTGGCTAACATGTCGTGGGTAAGGTATAAACAACATGTGGTTTGATACTTTTTATCTGGTCCTGGGCTGTAGCCTGCCCTCTGACTGATGTGCACCTTGCAGATATTGATCAATACATTTATGCAAATGAAGTGACTATAGCCTACTATGCAAATAAAGAGTCTGTGGCTTACTGAAGGTCATTGGTTAGTTTGTGGTCCTGGTGGGATGGCCATCCCTTGAAACTGGTGAGGAATTTGTGTATATGCAGGTGACTTCACAGAGGCTTTTCAGACAGGAAACAGGAAGAAGAATAAAGAGAAATGGAAAGAGAGAAGAGACAAGAAGAGACAGTGGAAGCAAGTAACTTTCCAAAACAGCTGTCAAGGGCTGTAACAATGAAGACACTGAGAGGCCTAGAAGGAGCCCTGTGGTAGAGTCAGTGGTGATGGCAGCAAGGGCAAAGGCAGAGAGGCTTCTCCTAAGAAGCTGGGAGAAGCCTACACTGATGGGCTTGAGTACAGGCCTGCATGGCTGGGGATAGGGGAATGGCATGTACAGTAGAGAGAAAGAACTGCTTTTTTGCATGGCTAACAGTCGCTGAGAGAGCTGCTCTGTACTGAAGAAAGGAAAGATGTGTTTTCCTCTTCTGGAAAGCCTTTCATACTGCCTACATGCTTCCTGATTGTGATTTCAAGTTGTAGCCTGCTGATACTGATCTAGAGTTGTATTCTATCGCTTCTTTAGTTAACCACTTAAGTGTAAGTATGGTCTGTGAGTTCTGTGGGACCCAGCAGTAGAGAGTGCCATGGAAGGAACAGCTGATGTTAGAATTGATAAAAAGGTTGGAGAATGAAGGTATATCTGACCGTCACCTCATAGGAATCACCATCAGTCCAAATCTCCTGAAGTTAGAAGACTTTAAGTACCACCAATTTACTCGCTTAATATCTTTTTTTTGTTCTCCAACACCCACTCTATAAGAGAAAAACTGTTGAATGGAAGCAATATTTCTATTATTCTAGTGGAAAACTTCATGGTAAAAAGTCATCCAAACAATTTTCAAAAATGAAAAACTTGAGGGGTGGAGCCAAGATGGCAGACAAGACACATGGTTACTCAATTCACTCTGAGAACTAATGCCTGAATTAATAAGTGAGCGGAGTACTCTGGACACCTAGGAAGCCCTAGGATACGGCACAGTGTTGTCAGATTGGACTACATGCCACTAAACAGGAAACTACCTCTCTCTGATGAGATAGTGTGCACCCAGCCCCACTGCTGCCGACTCACCACTTGGTGGAACTGCAGGTATTGGTGCCGTATTTGTTATGCAAGAGGCAGGGGATGGGCAAGAGCCAGCAACTATGCTGAACTGAAGTACAAAAGTAAACAGTGTATGGTGCAGCAGAGAAATAGTACATGAGGTAGCCACATTTTGAGAGCCTGGTTGCTGACTGAGGGCACCACTGCCCATCCACCCTCTCTTTTCTGAGTTGCTCCATAGATTCTGTAGTTTTGTGGTAAGAAGGGAAGCTTGGCTGGAACACCATCTTGGTCAGCTAGGAGGCAGAGTCCTGAGCAGAGGACTCAACAGAGGTTCAGCTGAAGCAGTGCCAGTCTGGAAAGTGCTTTTCCAGCAGAAAGACTGGTGAAGGACAATGTTAGCTACCCAACTGAACTACATCATTCCATTTGGGACTGGCTGAAGAGGTGATTCCATTGTCAGGCATAAGGTGGGACATCCCAAAGCTGATGGCCTGACTGATTTCAGCCTTTGTTGGTCAGCTCCCAGCTTCTTAAAATAAGACTGCCTGGAGAATTAACTGCTGAATGGCCCAGCAGTGTCTCTTCCAGCCTTTACTGACCCACACCATAGAGTTGGTTAACAGCTCCCAGTGAATTCATAAGTAGGGAGCCATATTTGACAGCAAGGAAGCAGAGTCTGCCACCCCAGGGAGCCTACTGAGACCAGTCACTGGAGTACACAGAGATGGCTGATGACCAATACCTTTCTCAGAACTATGCCTTAACTACTGTTGAGGTGACAGCAGAGAAATTAAACATCCTGTAGATGGCCTGAAGGCAACAAACCATTGTTAACCATTTAAAAAAACAGTCTACCATGGCTCTGGAAAACTGCCAATATAAAGAACCAAAAAACTTTCCAGATGAAGAAGCCTTTCTGAAACTATTGGAGGTTGAGTACAAAAGAATTATATAGAGAGCCCTCCTAGATATTAAACAAAACACAGGAGAGCAAAAAGAAAAATCAAGAACGCTGAGAAAAAAAAAAAAAACTAGGGATGGAGTCAAGTTGGCAGACTAAACACACATCTTCTTAAATTTTTCTGGGAACCAAGACCTGAATTGGTAACTAATGGAGGCTTCTGGACACATAGTAAGTCCTAGGACACAGCATAGGGCTGTTAATTTGGACTTCATACCACCGAATGGAAAACTTCCTGTCTTTCACTGACCCCCGCCCTTGGTGAGCGCTGGCTTTCATGGAACAAAGGTAACTCACCACTTTTTTTTTTCTGTCTTAGCTGGTGAGCAGAGCTGGCACTTGACTAGTGGCTACCCTAAGATTCACTATTGGTGGGATTGGCAGGCAGAGTTGCTATGTTTTGAGAGCTTGGCTTTGGACTCTGTGCATCTCAGCATCATTGGCCTCTCTTTCCACCTCCACTATTGAGTAGCTTCTAGAGAGGTGTGTGGGGAGATTGTGTGGGACAACATCTTGTTCCACTGGATGGGGGATATACCTATACAGTGGCCTCACCTGGACCTAATTCCTAGGTTGGGAGGTAGCACATGCTTGGAGGAGAGAACTTTTCTGACAGAAAAGCAGTATTCTAGACAACGTCATCTATGGCTGGGTCCTGGCAACAGAGGCCAGCAGGGGAGCAGCCTTTCTTTATTCTGAACTAGTTTATACATCTGGGGTTGAATATAGAGATGCTTACTTTACCAACTGGGAAAAGGGACCCGTACACCTGAAAACATGACTGACTTGGGACGTGGTCAGGTACCTTTTACCTTTCATTTTAAGACAGCCTAGAGAAACAACTGTGGTCCATCCTCACAGCATCTCTCCCAGCCTTTATTGCCTCACATGATGCTCCAAAAGCAACAAACTCTGGAGAAAAGTGTAACACTCATGGCTTCAGAAGGCCCCCAAAAGAGAGCACCACAGAAATTCCCAGACAAAGAAAGCTTTCTGAAACTATCAGAAGGTGAATACAAAATAATTATATACAGAGCCCTTCTAGACCTTATACAAAGTGCAGCACAACAAAATGAAAAATTGAACAGGCTGTTCAACTGATGGAATACCAGTACTCTGATATCCAACAGATCAAGAACAAAATCAAAGAGATAGAAACTTCAATTCAAAGCCAAGAAAGCAGAATGGAACAAATAGAAAATAAACTTTCTGACTTGGAAGACAGAGCTACTGACACCAGCATCTATGAGGAGAAATCAGAAAAAAGAATCAGGAAAAAGGAAGAAGCATTAAGAAACATGTGGAACTCTATTAAGAGGAACAGTATAGGATTAATCGGAGTTCCTGAAAAGGACAAGACACCTGAGAATACAGAGAGTACTGTTGCTGAGCTGCTGACAGAAAACTTCCCAGAAATAATGAAAGAAGAGAATGTAGATATCCAAGATGCATATTGAATGCCACTCAATAGAGATCTCAAAAGAAAGACTCCAAGACACATTATAATCAAACTTAACATAACAAAACATAAGCAGAAACTCTTAAAGGCGGCAAGACTCAAAGCAAAGCTAACATTCAGAGGGAAACCCTATAGGCTTTCATTGGATTTCTCAGCAGAAACAAGGCTGGCATGGAGACAGTGGCATGACACATTCAAAGCCTTGAAGGAGAAGAACTTCCATCCAAGAATTATATATCCTGCAAGACTATTTTTCAAATATGAAAATGAAGACATTCACAGATAAACAGAAAATCAGAGACTTTGTAAAAGCTAAACCAAAGCTATAAGAAATACTCAATGAATCTCTTGTCTTAGAAGAAAAAAACTGCTAACTTTATATTTTAGAAGCAAATACAGGACACATCACCCAGAATCCTATTCAGTTAGGGAGTCTCCAAACTCAAAGCTATAATAGTGAAATAAATAATCCAGTGATCCAAACTCAATGAAAGCTATAACAGTGAAAGAAATGATCCAGTCATCCTATCATGAAAACTAGGATGTCATCATATTAAAAAGATGGATATACTACAGTTGTTATAGTCCTTCCAGATGGAAAGGAAGTTAATAAAACTGGTAGTTATTAAAATTGGGTTTGTACATAGCTTATTAAGGGGGATCATAGAAGAAGCCTTAAAGCACAGTAAAGATGCAATATATCAAATCAAGAAATGTAACACAGGAGTCTCAATAATCACAAAACCAACCCTGAAAACGGTGAAAAATCAACTCACAAGGAAGAACGTCCCAGAACAGATTAAAAGGAACAGCAGAGAAAACATCAACACAAAAATAAATATATCACAATGGCAGCACTAAACACATACCTTTCAATAATTACATTGAATGTGAATGGACTGAATGCTCCAGTAAAGAGACATCGAGTGACTTCTTGGATCAAAAGACACAACCCATCCATATGTTGCCTACAAAAATTATGCAAGTTATATGAACTGATGGAACATCAGCATTATGAATTCCAGCAGATACTCCAGTCCAAGACCAAAAGAGCAGAATTGAGGAGATCAAAGTCAGACTTAGTGACCTTCGGAATACAGTAAATGGCACCAGAATTTATAGGGAGAAATCTGAGAAAAGAAATAAGAAAACTGAAGAAGAATTAAGAAACATGTGGGACTCCATTAAGAGGAGTAATCTATGCTTAATTGGAGTTCCTGAACAGGAAGGGATAGCTGAAAACACAGAGAGTATTTTTGTTGAGTTACTGACAGAAAACTTCCCTGATATTGTGAAAGACGAGAACACAGATATCTAAGACAGATATCAAATGCCACAAAAACAATACATGAAAAGAAAGACACCAAGACTTGTTATAATCAAGCTTAACAAAATGAAACATAAACAGATGCTGTTAAAGATAGCAAGGCTCAAAGCATAGCTAACATTTAGAGGGAAGCGTTGTAGGCTTTTGTCTGACTTCTCAGCAGAAGCAGTGTTGGTAAGGAGGCAGTGGCAGACACATTCAAAGCCTTGAAGGAGGAAAGCTTCCAACCAAGAATTATGTATCCTACAAAACTGTTTCTCAAATATGAAAATGAAATTAAGACATTTGCAAATAGAAGAGACATGTATGGAGCAGAGAGGAATAGTGTGCAGTCACCGGACAGGGAGAGCAGTGGAGGCTGCATATAGGTGGGCATGTAAATTTATACGTGAATGTGCATTTTCACTCAGTTATGTTAAATAAAAATAAAACAAACAAACAAGAATTTAACAGATTAAAAAAAAGAACATTTGCAAATTAACAGAAGCTTATAGAATTTGTAAAAACAAACCAAAACTACAAGAAATACTGAAAGAAGTTCTTTGTTTGAAAATCAAAATCATTAAAAGGTATATTTGAGGAGACAATGCAGGACACAGCATCCAGAATCCTACTCAGTAAGGGAATTCACAAAACTCAATCAAAGCTGCAATATTAAAAGAAGAGAACCAGTGATCATATTATGAAAACTCTGACACCATCGCACTAAAAAGAGGGATATACTACCATAGTTATAGTGCTTTCATATGCAGAGGAAATTAAAAAGGTATGCAGAAGTTAAAAGTGGATTTAAACTTAGAATATTAAGGCAGATCATTGGGGTATTTGTAAGCACGATAACAATGCAATATACCAAAACAAGAAATAATACAGGAGTATTACAGGAGTAATACAGGAGTCTCAAAAAACACAAAATCTACACTGAAAAAGATGAAAAGTCAACACATAAAGAAGATTGGCCCAGCACAGAATATTAAAAGGAACATAGGAAACACCAATACAAAAATAAATATATCAAAATGACAGCACTAAACACATATATATCAATAATTACACTGAATGTAGATGGACCAAATGCTTCTAAAAAGTAGCAACAAATGACATCCTGGATTAAAAGACAGACATGACCCCTCTATATGTTGCTAACAAGAAACACAACTTAGCTCTAAGATATGAATAAACCAAAAATTAAAGGATGGAATAATAAATACCAAGCTAACAATATACAAGGAAGAGCAGTTGTGGCAATGCTAATCTCAGATAAAATAAATTTTAATGTAAAATCCACCATCATGGACAAGGATGGTCACAGTTTATTTCTGAAAGATTCAATACACAAGCAGGACTTAACAATATTAAATATTTATGCACTCAATGATAAAACATCTAAATATGTAGAAAAAACACTGACTATATTGAAAAATGAGATAGATCACTCCACAATAATAGTTGGAGACTTCAACACTCCACTTTCAGTAACAGACAGATCATCCAGAAAAATGCTCAGTAGAGACAGAGATCTTATTGCCACAATTAAACAACTAGACCTCATAGACATATATAGAACTTTTTATCCATCAACGTAAATATACCTTCTTCTCCAATACTCATGGAACATTCTCCAGAATGGACCATGTGTTAGGACATAAAGCAAGTCTTAACAAAATCAAAAGCATTGAATTATTGCACAGCATCTTCTCAGGCCATAAAGCCATGAAAGTCAAAATTAAAAGCAGAAAAAACACAACTAGATATAAACTCATGGAAACTGAATGATACCTTGCTCAAAAAGCCATGGACTATAGAAGAAAACAAGGATGAAATAAAGAAATTTATGGAATCAAATAAGAATAAAAACACATCCTACCAGAATCTATGGGATACAACCAAAGCAGTGCTCAGGCGTCATTTTGGCTCTATAAATACACATATCTGGAAGGAAGAAAGGACTCAAACCCAAGAATTAATCCTTTACTTTGGACAAGTAGAAAGAGAACAAAGGAAGAACACCTTAGGCACCAGATTTGAAAACGTGGAGGAAATAAATAAATTTGTAGATTCATATCACCTACCAAAATTGTCACAAGGAGAAGTAGAACAACTTAATAAACACATCACAAAGGAAGGAACTGAAAAAGTCAAAAATACTACCAACCAAAAAAGTACCGGCCCAGATGGCTTCACTGAAAAATTCTACCAAACTTTTAGAGAAGAATTTACTTCAATATTACTGAGAAAATTTCACAGCATAGAAAGGGATGGAATACTCCAAAATTCATTCTATGAAGCCAGCATAACCCTGATACCAAAGTCAGAAAGATCCCACAAGAAAAGAAAATTACAGACCAATACCACTAATGAATCTAAATGCAAATATCTTCAACAAAATCCTTGCCAATAGAATTCAACAACACATCAGAAAAATAATTCATCATGATCAAGTTGGATACATACCAGTGATGCAAGGCTGGTTCAACATCAGAAAAACAATTAATGTGATCAACCACACAAATAACACAAAAGATAAGAATCACTTGATTTTGTCAGATGATGCAGAAAAGGCATTTGACGAAGTCCAACACCCATTCACGCTAAAAATTCTTATAAAAATAGGCATAGAAGGGAAAATCCTCAATGCAATAAGGATGCAAAGCCAAACACTAGCATCATCCTGAATGGAAAGAGACTGAAAGAATTCCCCTTGAGAATGAGAAAGACAAGGATGTCCACACTCATCACTTCTATTTGACACTGTACTAGAAGTTCTAGCCGGAGCAATTAGACAAGACAAAGAAATAAAGGGCATCCACATCAGTGAATAAGAAATAAAAATCTCCCTACTCACAGATGATATGATTGGATACTCAGAGAATCCTAAAGAATACATAAGCAAATTACTACTAGAGTTCACTGAAGTATCAGGATATAAGATATACACAAGTGAAACAGTAAGATTCCTTTATACCAACAAAGAGATCACCAAAGAAGAAATCACCTAATCGATACCATTTACTATAGCCCCAAGAAGATAAAATATCTAGGAACAAATCTAACTGGAGAAATAAGAAACCTATACAAAATAGAACTACAAGACCTTGCTGTAAGAAACTAAGAGAGCCTTACATAAACGGAGAAACCTACCATGCTCATGAATAGGAAGACTTAACATTGTGAAAATGTCTATTTTACCCAAAGCCATCTACATATACAATGCAATCCTAAGACAAATTCCAGTAACATTTTTTCATGAGATGGAGAAGCAAATCACCAACTTTGGAAAGGAAGAAACCTGGATAAGCAAAGCACCACTGAAGAATGGAAACACAGTGGGAGGCCTTACACTACCCAACCTTAGAACCTACTACAATGTCACAGTAGTCAAAACAGCCTGGTACTGGTACAAATAGAGGCATATAGACCAACAGAACTGAGTTGACACCCAGCGATGTCACCATCCTCTTACAAACAGTTGATAGACGACAAGGGCCCTAAGATTGTAAACTGGGGTAAAAGCAGTCTTGTTAACAAACGGTACCAGCAAAATTGAATATCCATCTGCAAAAAATTGAAACAAGACTCATATCTGACACTTTACATAAAAAATAACTCAGATTGGATGCCAGCCAAGTGCCAGACCTAAATATCAAAGCTAAAATGATAAAGATCATGCAAGAAAAAATAGGGTCAACAATGGAAGTTCTAGTACACAGCTTAGAGACTTCAAAATCTGAAGAATCAAGCACAATCAATGGAAGAGAAAATAGATAAATGGAAGCTACTAAGAATCAAACATTTTTGCTCACCCAAAGACTGCTTTCAAAAGAATTAAAAGACTGCCTGCAGAATGGGAAAAAATATTTGGCAACTAGATGTTGGACTGATGTTTTGTCTCTATAATCTACAAGGTACTGAAAAATACCAGCAAGAAAAAGTTAAGCAACCCAATTAAATGATGGGCAAAGGAGATGGATAGACACTGGTGAAGAAGACATTCAGGAAGCCAAAAGACACACAAGGAAATGTTCACAATCGTTAGCTATTAGAGAAATCCAAATCAAAACTACAATGAAATACTGTCTCATCTTGAGAAGGTTGGCAACAAACCAAAAAACACAAAACGACAAATGCTGGAGAGGCTGTGAAGAGATGAGAAGTGTCCAACACTGCTGGTGGGATTTCAAAATGGTACAACCTCTTTGGAAAGCAACCTGGCTCTTCTGCAAGAAGTTGGAAATAGATATATCATTTGATCCAGTAATCCCACTGCTCAGAATATATCCTACAGAATCAAGGGCAGTCATACAAACAGAGGTATGCACACGACTGTTTATTGCAGCACACCCACGATAGCAAAAAGATAGAACCAACCCAGATGCCTAACAACAGACAAATGGATAAACTGTGGTACACGTACTCAGTGGAACACTACATAATAATAAAGAACAATAATGATTTTTGTTAGCATCTCATAACCTGGTTTTGATTGGAAGACATTATGCAGAGTAAAATCAGTCAGCAGCAGAAGGAAAATATTATATGAGACTCATACTATAAGGACTTAAAAACAGACTCATGTACAGAAGAAAAGAGTCTTTGATGGCTACAAGGTTAGGGAGGGAGAGAGAGGATTGATCATACATTAGATAGTTGATAGAAATTTGGTTAAGTGAATGCAGTGACAGCACACAGTAGAAAGAAGATCAACTCATCTGGACTTCAATATAAACCGTAAACTCTTCTAATTCTAACCCAATATTGAAGGATAGAGTAGTGTGGGCAGGGGTCTGGGGACCATGTTCTCAAGGGACACTGAGGCATAACTAATCTATTGCTAAGAGAGTCTTTTGCACCCCATATTGGTGAGTGATGTTTGGGATCTTAAAATCTAGCAGGCTGCCATTTGAGGTAAGCCAAATGGTCCCAGCGCATGTGGAACAGATGATCACCAAGAACAACAAAGGCACTAGGGAAAAAGAGCCCGGGAGACAAAAGGACCTATGTGAATGGCTGACTGTATCAATATGTGACCAGAAGAACCAGATGGTGCCCAGCCACCACCAATGACAGCCATGATGGAGCACACAATGTTGAGTCCCAATGGCAACTCTAGAAAATGAGGAGTGTACCTCAAGACCTCCACTAAAAGACTTCAAGTAATGATCAGGAGGACTGGGTATTCCCATGGGAACATGGCTGCTAGACCCGCTGCTGCTCCTGACCAGAAAACATTATTGAGGTCAACTGGTCAGACAGAATGGGCAGGATGCAGGGACACATATGATCATAAGGTACATGTACTTTACGGTTATATGTATTTATAGGATGCTGTCATATTGACCTCTCACTAGAAGGTAGAAGAAAGGGCAGAGAGAAGGGGACAGGAGATTTTAGGATATAACACATATAAAATGAAAAAGAGGAATGTGTTGTCACTGGACAAGGAGAACAGAAGGAGCTGCAGATAGGTGGGTATGCAAATTTAATTTGGATTATATACTTCCACTGAATCACAATAGAACATTTTCAAAAAACTAGCAATGAATATAAGTTTATAAGTGATAATGTAAATAAGATTGTAAATAGGTACAGTTTGTTCATAAAACAGAGTGAAGAACTACTGTGCTCCCTAAAGGAAGAAAGAAGGGTTTGACAGGAGTTGGCAGCTGGCAGACATCAGCACATCTTTCTTTATAAGACACAATTTATGTATTCTGTCTTTTCTTTAACTATTTTATAACTTTTGTGGAACTGGTGATTATGTTGCATTAAAGCTGTACTTAAAAAATAAAGGAATTTAACAGAAAAATACAGTTAGGGAAAATAAAAGCTAATTATAAAGAGAAAATCTAATTTGAAACTTGAAATAACATATCCGTGTAACAGACTGAAAATTTGTGGAGGATACTGCCCCTTCATCTCTCTTGTATGTTGTATATAAACAAAGCAAACTTCTTCGGATTCATGCAAACATGGATTCAAATTTATCGTATTCTTTGTGATGTCAAATAAATTGGTAAGTTTTTGCCTGAAACCATAATGCTTCAACTTCACTTCTTACAGTGTGTTTACTCAATGTTGTGGGATGAACAACTTGTTATACCAAATTTTAAAAAGGTGTAATCTGCAAAACAGTATAGCTTTTTAAGATCCCTTACGATGAAAAGACATTAACAGGTAAGGAAGTGAGTATGGGAAGCCCCTGTGTGGTGCACTTTATAAGCAGTATTTGAGGAGAGAAAAGGTGAAAACATACATGACAAAGAAAATATATTTGACACAGACAGCAAGAACGGGAGGAAACTTAATGATACAAATGTCGAAGAAGCTGTCGCACTATTTGATTATATTCTTCTTTATTGTGTCTGCCAAAATTTACAAACCTTTTTTTGTGATTGAGTCAAAATATATAGTTCAAGTTAAATTTGCATACCTACCTATCTGCAGCTCCTTATGTTCTCCTTTCCATTCCATACATGTCATATCCTCTTAACAACCTTGGGCCACCTCCTCTCCACCCTCTTAACTCCCTTCTAGTAAGAGGCCAGTAGGACGATGTCCTATAGATGCGTAGAACCATAAAGTGCACTCATGATACGGTCACTCTGTGTCCCTGAGTCCAGTCCATTCCTGTCCGAAGAGTTGACCTCAGTAATGGTTTATGGTCAAGTGCAGCATCAGGTCTAAGAGCCATGCTCCCAGGGAAACTCTCAGGCCTTCAGACCATCAGTTGTAGTCTTTTAGCGGAGTTCTCAGGGTGCACCCCTCTTTTTCTCATGTTTCCACTGGGAGTTCACATTGTGAGCCCCATCACGGCTGTCACTGGTGGTGGCTGGGCACCATCTGGTTTTTCTGATCACATGTTGACGTAGTCACCCATTCACATGGGTCCTTCTGGGCTTCTGGGCTCTTTTCCCCTCATATCATTTACAAACTTTTTTGTAGAATTGTTTTAGTCAGCTACTGCTGCCCTAACAGAAACACCACAGAGTGGGATGGCATTAACAAAGGAAGGTTTATTCTTACACAGTCCGGTAGGCTACAACCCCATATTCAGGGTGTCTGCTCCAGGTGAAGGCTTTCCCCTTGTCTGCTCTGGAGGAAAGTCCCGTATTACATCAGTCTTTGTCTAGGGAGCGTCTTTGCACAGGAACCTCAGGTCTGAAGGGCACGTTCTTCTTCTGGTTCTGCTTTCTTGATGGTGTGAGGTTCCCAGTTCTCTGCCTGCTTCTCTTTCCTTTCATCTCTTGCAGGATGAAAGGATTAAGGGTGGGGCAAGCCATACTCCAGGGAAGCTACCTTTATAGTGGAGCAGGGAGGTGATCTTATAAAGGGATTTACAGTCCCACCCTAATCCTTTAACATACAGCATAGGAAAACCACGAAATGGAGGACAGACACAAGACGCTGGGGATCATGGCCCAGCCACATGGCTACACATATTTCTGGGGGGACACAATTCAATCCATGACAAGAATATTTTAAACTGAGGTACTTTCGTAGAAATTAAAAAACCTCAGAAATAAGTCCTTTCTCTTTTGATGTCCTTTTTCTTGCTTAAAGCCCTCTGAGTTATTGTAAAAATATAGAAAACACATTTGTCAATTCAGCATTTTTTGAATTTGTAGTTTGGTGAGATCAACTACATCAATCAGATTATGCTGCCTGTCTTGGATTAAATTGTGTCCCCCCAAAAATGTATGTGTTGATTTGACTTGGCTAGGAGTCCCAGTGTAGTGCCATTCCTCCCACGTGTTGTGAATACTGCTTCGGTGACAATCAATGATGTACAACAGTTGTGTTAATAATGCAAGATTCAAGCTACCAGCTTTGGGATGAAAGAGAGAGAAGTGAGCCGGGAAAGTTGGGAAACTCATACCACCAAAAGAGCAGCTTGACTGAGAGCAGGCATGTCCTTTGCACCTGAGGTTCCTGTGCCAAGATGCTCTCCGTGAATCTGAACTCTTGGCCTACTGGACTGTGATAACTTGTTGTATAGAATGGGCTTGTAACTTATGAATGGATTTATGGCTTACCAGACTGTGACAATAAAACTTCTCTTCATAAAGCCCTCCACTTACGGTATTTTCTGTTAGAGCAGTACCAGGAGACTAAGACACTGTCATAATCAATATTGTTTACCAAATTTTGCGTCCCCAGAACTCAGTGCTTCATAAACAATAATTCCCTCCATTTTCTCTTTTTCCCACTTCTGGTGTTACTTCCTGTTTTGGTCAGCTGGTGCTGCTCTAACAAAATTACCACAATTTGAATGGCTTTAATGAAAGGAAAGTTTACTCTTACACAGTCCAGTAGGCTACAAGTCCAAATTCAGGGTGTCTGCTCCAGGGGAAGGCTTTCCCCCTGATCGGCTCTGGAGGAAAGCCCTGTGTTGCATCATGTTTTTAATCAGGGAGCATCTTGGCACAGAAACCTCGGGTCTGAAGCATATGCTCTTCTCCCGTGCTGCCTGCTTGCTGGATGGGGTGAAGTTCCCAGTTCTCTGCTTGCTTCCCTTTCCTTTTATCTCTTGTAGGATGAAAGGATAAAGAGAGGTACTAGGCATGTTCCAGGGAAACTCCCTTTACAGTGGAGCAGGGAGGTGATCCTATGAAGGGATTTACAGTCCTACCCTAATCCTCTAACATACAGCATAGGAAAATCACCAAATGGAGAACAATCATAAAATACTGGAAATCATGGCCCAGCCACATAGCTACATGTGTTCTGAGGGGGGAGGGGGACATGATTCAATCCACAATATCCCACTTTTTGACACCCCAAGATTACATGTTTGAAACACGTAACGTTCACCCCATCATAGGAAAACTATGTCCATCCCACAGGATAGAAGTCTTAGATCATTTCCAAGTCCAAAATTCAAAAATTCCTTTACATCTATGAAACCTAGAATACAAGCATTCTGCTTCCAAAGGTACAATGACAGAACAGGCGCAAGTTAGATGTTCCATTACAAATGGGAGAAATATCAGGGAAGGAACGTATCAATAGGCCACAAGCAAGCCACAGGAACACATTACATTAGCCCTCAAACTTTGAAAAGAATCTTTCATTTTCTGAGACATTTTGCACAATGGACCTGCCCTCTAGACTCTAGGTGTTGGCCACAGTCTCTAGATTCTGAGTGGAGAGCCCCAGCTTTGTGCTACAACTCTGCCTCCTAGACCCACTTGGACAGAAGCTCTGCCCTGTCGGCTTTAGGTACACCCTAATCCCAAATAAGTGCCAGTTCCCTCTTACAAATGCAGAAAGCCATGGCTCCACACTTTCAATCCCCCCAAGATCATGGCCACACCTTTTGAGACCAAGGCAGCTCAGCTTCTCAATGCTCTTTATCTCGTCAGCGTATGGCCTCATAGCTCAGGCCTCAGGCTCACATCTGCCCTGCTGAGACAAGTATTCCAAAGCTCTGTAGCTCCACTGATTCAAGTGCTCCAAGGCACCCCACTCTGCTAGGAAGCCTACTGCACACAGGCTCTCAGCTCTCTCACTCCATGGGTCAGCAAGGCTAGCTCCACCGATTCAAGTGCATGGAGGTACCCTACTCTGCCAGAAAGCCTCTGTGCACAGGCACTTAGTTCTCTTGCTCCATGGGTCAGCTCCATCACTGCCTCTCATTCTGGTGCTGCCCCTGCTGCTGGTCCTCTGCTGTTGTCATTCACCATCTATGCCTTCCTTAGTGCTAATAGTTCTCCTCAGTGCCTTCTGAATCTTCTATCTATTCACAGTTTGAAAATGGCTTCCTCATTTTAGATGTTTGTTAGAGCAGCACTCCATTCTCTTAGTATTGAAGTGTGTTTTAGTCACCTGGTATTGCTCCAACAGGAAATACCATGAGTGGAAGGCTTTATGAAGAGAAATTTTATTGTCACAATCTGGTAAGCCACAAATCCATTTATGAGTTACAACTCCACTCAGTAAGAGAAATTATCACAGTCTGGAAGGTTGAGTCCAAACCAAATGAGAGCATCTTGTCACAGGAACCTCAGGTCCAAAGGACGTGCTCTGCTTTTGGTGCTGCTTCTTGGTGGTGCCAAGTTCCCAACTTAGTATGCACACTTCTCTCTCATCTCCTGCATCACCAGCACAACTGCTGCCCATTCTCTATCATCAGTATCACAGAGGCAGGATTCACAACATATGGGAGGAATTGCACCATGTTGGAACTCATAGCCAAGTCAAATCAATACTACATTTTTGAGGTGACACAATGAAATCCATGACATTTATCATCAAGTCAGTTCCAACTCATAGCAACCCTATGCACCATTCTCACATTAATTTTTATGTTTAAGCCCATTGTAGCAGTCACTGTATTAATCCATCTCATTGGGGTCTTCTTTTTTGCTGACCCTCTACCTTACGAAGTATAGTTGTCCTTCTCCAGGAATTAGTCTCTCCTGATAATATGTCCAAAGTATATGAGATGAAGTCTAACCATCCTTGCTTCTAAGGAGCATTCTGGCTACGATTTTTGCAAGGCACATTTATCTGTTCATTCTTTTGGCAGTCCATTGTATAGTCAATAGTATTCACCAGCACCATAACTGGAAAGTTACAGTTCTTTTTCGGTCTTTCTTATTCACAGAAACTCCATCAGGCAGTTTTACTCTGACCTCTAGGGTTGCTATGAGTTACACACGATTCGATTACAATGGGTTTGGTTTTGGTTTTATACATTGCCCAGCTTCTTCATGCTTATAGGGCGATTGAAAACTCCATGGCTTGAGTCAGGTTCACCTTAGTCTTCAAGGGGCCATCTTTGTTTTTTAATACTTTAGAGAAGTCTTTTGCAGCAGATTTGCCCAGTGCAGTGAGTTGTTCGATTCCTTGACTACTGTTTCTGTGGGCACTGATTGAGGATCAGGATTCTGTCCTTTCACCATACTTAGACAATTTCTATGCTGAGAAGCTGGGTTACAAGCAAAATATGAGCACTTCTGATAACCAATATTAAACTCTGGTCTCTATATATTTACCTGTTGTAGGTACCTTATACTACTGAGATCATACAACATTTGCCCTTTGTGTGACTATTTCACTTAGCTTGATGTTTTTAAGATTTACTCACGTTGAGGAATGTATCTGAACTTGATTTCTCTTTATGGCAGAATCAATTTTCATTGCACAGCTGTGCCATGTTATTTTATTATTATTATCCATCCAACTGTTAAGGGATACTTGAGCTGTTTCCACCTTTTGGTCATTATGAATAGCACCACAATAAACTCTTGTATACATGTGCATATTGGCATCACTGCTTTCACGCCTCTTGGGTACATATCCAGTAGTGTAACTACTGGTTCATGTAGTAGTTCTATGTTTAACTTTTTTCTTTATTTTTATATATTTTTTTAACTGTGATTGAGTGAAAGTATGCAATCCAATTTAAATTTGCATGCCCACCTATCTGCATCTCCTTCTGCTCTCCTTGCCCAGTGACAGCACTTTCTTCTTTTCATTCTAAATATGTCATATCCTCTTAACAATTTCCTGTCATCTCCCCCTCATCCTCTTCTCTCCCTCCCAGTAAGAGGCCAGTAAAACAACATCCTATAGATGCATAGAATCATAAAGTACACACACCAAGTGGTCACATTGTATCCCTGAGTCCAGTCCATTCCTGTCTGAAAAGCTGACCTTTTTCTGGTTGGGGACAGAAGCAGGGCTAGGGGCCATGCTTCCAGGGGAACCCCCAGGCATCCAGACCATCAGCTGTGGTCTTCTTAGTGCATTTCTTAAGGTGCACTCCTGTTAATCTCATATTTGCCACTGGGACTCGATATTGTGTGCCCCATCACAGCTGACACAGATGAGTGAATAAGCAAACTATGGTACATATACTCAGTGGAACACTACGCAACGATAAAGAACAACGATGATTTTAGGAATCATCTCATAACCTGGTTTCAACTAGAAGACATTATGCTGAGTGAAATCAGTCAGTGACACAAGGCCAAATATTATATGAAACGTCTACTATAAGGACTTAATAAATGACTTATGTACAGAAGACAAGACTCTTTGATGGCTGCTTGGGAGAGGAAGGAGAGAGAGAGCTGGTCATAGATTAGATTGCTGATAGAAATTTGTTTAGGTGAAAGCAGTAACAGCACATGATAGAAAGATCAATTTAACTGGACTTCAATTAAACTGAAAACTCTTCTAATTTTAACCCAATATTGCAAGGGTAGAATAGCCTGGGGACCATACTCTCAAGGGACATTGAGAGCAATTGGCATCACTAGTCTATTGCTAAGAGAGTCTTCTGTACTCCATATTAGTGAGTGGCGTCTGGGGTCTTAAAAAGTTAGCAAACTGCCATTTGAGGTGTACCAAGTGGTCCCAATTCATGTGGAACAGATGATCACCAAGAGCAACTGAGACATGAGGAAAAAGCAGCCCAGGAGACAGAATGACTCATGTGAAGGGGTGACTGTATCAACATGTGACCAGCAAAAACAGATGGTGACACCATTGGTGTGTTGTTGGGCATCTGAGTTGATAACATCTTTTTGCTACGGTGGAGTGTGCTGCAATAAACATTTGTGTGCATGTATCTGTTCCTGTGAATGACCATCATTCTGCAGGATATATTCCAAGCAGTGTGGTGACAGGATCAAATATTGTATTTATTTCCAGCTTTTTAAAGAAGTGCTAGGTTGCTTTCCAAAGGGGTTGTACCATTTTGCCATCCCACTAACAGTGCAGGAGTCCCAATTTCTCCACAGCCACTTCAGCATATGTTGTTTTGTATTTTTTGGATTACAGCCAACTTTGTTGGGATGAGATTGTAGTTTTGATTTGGATTTCTCTAATAGCTTGTGATTGTGAGCAATTCCTCATGTGTCTTTTGGCTGCCTGAATGTCTTCTTTGGTGAAGTGTCTATCCATCTCCTTTGCTCATTGCTTAATTGGGTTATTTACCTTTTCTTTTGATAATTTTCCTGTCTTGTAGATTATGGAGATGAGACATCAGTCCAACATGTAGTTGCCAAATATTTTTTCACATTCTGTAGGTGGTCTTTTAATTGTTTTGATAACAGTCTTTTGGTGAGTGAAAGTGTTTGATTCTTAGTCATTCCTATGTATCTATTTTCTCTTCTGTTGGCTGTGCTTTGTCAGATTTTGAAGTCTGTGTAAGCTGTGTATGAGAACTTCCATTGTTGACCCTATTTTTTCTTGCATGATCTTTATTGTCTTAGATTTGATATTTAAGTCTGATCCAATTTGAGTTAGTTTTTATGTAAGGTGTGAGATATGGATCTTGTTTCAGATTTTTGCAGATGGATATCCAATTTTGCCAGTACTATTTGTTAAAGAGACTATTTTTACCCCAGTTTGCAATCTGAGGGCCTGTGAAGTATATCAAGTGTTCGTAAGAGAATATCAGCATCTCGGGAGTTGTAACTCTGTTCCATTGGTCTATATGCCTCTTTTTGTACCAGTACCAGGCTGTTTTGATTACTGCTTCATTGTAGTAGGTTCTAAGGTTGAGTAGTGTGAGGTTTCTCACTGTGTTCCTATTCTTCAGTAATGCTTTGCTTATCCAGGGCTTCTTCCCATTCCAAGCAAAGTTACTGATTTGTTTCTCCATCTCCTTAAAAAATGTCACTGGAATTTGCATTGGGATTGCCTTGTGCATGTAGATAGCTTTGGGTAAAATAGACATTTTCATAATGTTAAGTCTTCCTATCCATGAACAGGATAGGTTTTTCCACTTACGCAAGTCTCTTGCTTTCTTGCAGTAAGGTCTGTTACTCTCTTTGCATAGGTTTTTTGTTTCTCCAGTTAGATTTATTCCTAGATATTTTGTCTTCTTAGGGGCTATAGTGAATGGTATAGATTTGGTGATTTCTTCTTTGATGACGTCTTTGTTGGTATAAAGGAATCCTACTGTTTTATTTATATTTATCTGACATCCTGATACTTAGCTGAACTCTTTTCTATTAGTTCAAGTAGTTTACATATGGATTCTGTAGGATTCTCTGAGTATCCAGTCATATCATCTGTGAATAGGGAGATTTTTACTTCTTTGCTGATGCAGATTCCCATTATTTCTTTGTCTTGTCTAATTGCTCTGGCTATAACTTCTAGTACAATGTTGAGTAGAAGTGATGAGAGTGGCCATGCTTGTCTTGTTCCCAATCTCAGGGGGAATTCTTTCAGTCTCTCTCTATTCAGGATGATGTAGGAGGTTGGCTTTGCATAGATGCACCCTACTGCATTGAGAAATTTGCCTTCTATTCTTATTTTTCTGAGAGTTTTTAGTATGAATGAGTGTCGGACTTTGTCAAACATCTTTTCTGCACCATTTGACAAAATCAGGAGATTGCTATCTTTTGTGTTATTTATGTGGTTGATCACATTGATTGTTTTGCTGATGTTAAACCAGCCTTGCATCCCTGATATGAATCCAACTTGGTCATGATGAATTCTTTTTTTGATAAGCTGTTGAATTCTATTGACAAGGATTTTGTGGAAGATTTTTCATCTAGGTTCATGAGTGATATTCGTCTATAACTTTCCTTTTTGGTAGGATCTTTCTTTGACTTTGGTATCAGGGTTATGCTAGATTCACTGAATGAATTTGGGTGTATTCCATCTCTTTTTATGATGTGAAATAATTTCAGTAGTATTGGAGTTAACTCCTCTCTAAAAAATTGGTGGAATTCTGTGGTGAAGCCTTCTGGGCCAGGACTTGTTTGGTTGGTAGTTTTTTGAGGACTTTTTTGTTCTCTTCCTTTGTGATGTATTCATTAGGTTGTTCTAGTTCTCCTTGTGATAATTTTGGTAGGTGATATGAATCTAGAAATTTGTCCATTTCCTCTACGTTTTCAAATCTGTCAGAGTACAGTCTTTTGTAGTATTCTCTTACGATACTTTCGATTTCAGTTGGGTGTGTTGTGATGACTCCCACCTCATTTCTTATTGAGGTTATTGGTTTACTTTCCTGTTTTGTTTTGCCAATAGCTTATCAATTTTGTTGATCTTTTCAAAAAACGTGGTTTTGGTTTTGTTACCTTTTCAATCATTCTTCTATTCTCTAACTCATTTAATTCTGCTCTAATCTTCATTATCTGTTTTCTTTTGGTGCTTTTTGTAATTGTTTGGTTTAAGTCCTTTTTTCCTTCCAGATGTGTGGATTTATAGAGATAAATTGACCTCTGAAGATATTATACCCAGTGAAATCAGTCAATGTCAAAGGGACAAATATAGTATGAGACCCATGTTATAAGGACTTAAAAATAGACTTGTCTACAGAAGAAAAAAACTTTGTTGATTACAAATGTGGGTGTGGCGGTGAGGGTTTGTCATGGATGAGATAACTGATAGATGTTAGAAATTTTATTCATTTACTGTAATAAATAAATAAATATTTTAAAAAGTTAGTTATTCTTATATATATGGATGGATGGATTTCTAAACTCTCTATCCTATTTACATGATATTAAAGTGTTCCATTACAACATTGCATGATTTCTGTAGGTGTATCAGAAATCCAAAATTAGGTAGTGTAAGTCTTCCAAATTTGGTATACTTTTTCAAAGTTGTTTGGCTATAATGGGTTCATTATATTTTCATAAAAATTTTAGAATCACATGGTCAATTTATACAAAAAATATAAAATGATGAATAAGCACATGAACAAATAAGCACATAAAAACCAAATTTTTGTAATAATATAGAGCAATTAGAAATTTTTCTTTTTTTTACTGTGATTAAGTGAAAGTATACAGTCCAAATTAATTTTGCAAGCCCACCTGCCTGCAGCTCCTTCTGTTCGCCTTGCCTTGTGACAATACACTCCTCTTTTTAATTCTATATTTGTCATATCATCTTAACAATATTCTATCCCCTCCTCTCTCCCATCTAGAAAGAGACCTGTAGGGCAGCATCCTATAAATTCATAGAACCACAAAGTACACATACCATATGGTCACATTGTGTCCCCGAGTCCAGCACATTTTTGTTCAAAGAATTCACCTCAATAGTGTTCTCTGGACAGGGGCAGCAACAGGTCTACGGGCCATGCTTCCAGGGGATCACCCAGGCCGTCAGACCATCAATTGTGGTCTTTTTGTAGCTTTCTTGAGCTGCACCCCTCATTTTCTCATATTGCCACAGGGACTCAACATTGTGTGCCCCATCATGGCTATCTTTGTTGGTGGCCAGGCACCATCTAGTTCTTCTGGTCACATGTTGAGACAGTTTCCCATTCACGTCTGTCTCCTGAGCTCACGTCTGTCTCCTGAGCTCTTTTTTGCTCATGTAGTTGGTGTTCTCAGTTCTGGATGAGTTGGGACCATTTGGAGTACCTCAGATGTCAGCTTGTTAGCTTTTAAGACCCCAGATGTCAGTCACAAATATGAGGTGCAGAAGACTCTCTTAGCAATAGGTTAGTTATGACAATTGGCCATGAGGTTCCCCTAGAACATGGTCCCTGGACCCCCACCCCTGCTACTCTGTCTTTGCAGTATTGGATTGAGATTAGAAGAGTTTTCTTTCTATGGTGAAGACCAGTTACATTGATCTACTTTCCATTGTGTGCTGCCACTGCTTTCACCCAACCAAATTTCTATCAACTATCTAATCTATGAACAGCCTTCTACCTCCCTCTCCATCCTTGTAGCCATCAGAGTCTTTTCTTTTGTACATGAGTCTATTTTTAAGTCCTTATAGTAGGGGTTTCATACAATATTTGTCCTTTTGCTGCTCATTGATTTCACTCAGCATAATGTCTTCCAATTGAAATCAAGTTATGAGATGCTTCCTAATATCATCATTATTCTATATCATTGCATAGTGTTCCATTGAGGATATGTACCATAGTTTGGTTATCCATTCATCTCTTCATGGGCATCTGGATTGAGTCCATCATTTTGCTATTGTAGACTGTGCTGCCATAAACATTGGTGTGCATGTATCTATTCATGTGACAGCCTTTGTTTCAGTAGGATAAATCCCAAGCAGTGGAATTACTGGATCAGATGGTACATCTATTACCAATTTTTTAAGGAAGTGCCAAATTACTTCACAAAGAGGTTGTACCATTTTGAGATCCCAACAGCAGTGTATGAGAGTTTCTATCTCTCCACAGTCTCTCCAGCATTTGTTGTTTTGTGTTTTTTGGATCATGGTCAACCTTGTTGGGATGAAATGGTATCTCATTGTAATTTTGATTTGGATTTCTCTAACTACTAATGACTGTGAGCATTTTCTCTGTGTCTTCTGGCTGCCTAGATGTCTTCTTTGGTGAAGTGTCTGTCCATTTCTTTTGCCCATCTCTTAACTGGCTTATTTACCTTTTTGTTTTTGACATTTTGTGGTATATTGTAGATTATGGAGATCAGATGTTGATCCGACATGTAGTTGCCAAATATTTTTTCCTGTTCTGTAAGTCTTTTAACTCTTTTCATAGTCTTTGGATGAGCAAAAGTGTTTGACTCTCAGTAGTTTCCATTTATCTATTTTCTGTTGGTCATGCTTTGTCAGATTTTGAAGTCTGTCTAAGCTGTGTATCAGAATTCCCATTGTTGACTAAATTTTTTCTTGAATCATCTTTATTGTTTTATATTTGATATTTACATCTTTGATCCATTTTGATTTAGACGTTGTGTAAGGTGTGATTGAGTGAAAGTGTACAATTCAGTTTAAATTCGCATGCCTCCCTATGTGCAGCTGTTACTGTTCTCCTTGCCCGGTGACAGCACACTCCTCCTTTCTCTTTTATTTATTTATTTATTTTATTATGACTGAGTGAAAATGTATATTCCCGTATAAATTTACATGCCCACCTATATGCAGCTTCCACTGCTCTCCCTGTCCAGTGACAGCACACTATTCCTCTCTGCTCCATACATGTCTCATCCTCCCAACAGTCTCTTTTCCTCTCCTCTACACCCATTCCCCTTACTCCAGTCAGAGGTCAGCAGGATGATATCCTATAGATGTATAGAGCCATAAAGTACATCCAATATATGGTCACTCTGCATTGCCAAGTCCAATCCATTCATGTCCAGAAAGTGGACCTTTGTTATGATTTATGGGCAAGGGCAGCATCAGGGCCAGGGGCCATGCTCCCGGGGGTAACTCGAAACCACTGGACCATCAACTGAGGTCTTTTAGTGGAGATCTCAGGATGCACCCCTTTTTATTCTTGTGTTGCCAATGAGATTCAACTTAGTGAGCTCCATCACGGCTATCACTGGTGGTGGACGGGCACCATCTGGTTCTTCTGGTCCCAAGTCTATGTAGGCACCCACTCATGTGGGTCTCTCTATCTTTTGGGTTGTCTTTACCCCATGTCATTTTGGTCCTCGGTGAGCATCCGTTCCTGCTGAGTTGGGACCATTTGCTGTGCCCTCGGCTGACAGCTTGGCAGCTTTTAAGACTCCAGATGCCACTCACCAATGTGGGGTGCAGAAATCCCCCTTAGCAAAGTGCTAGTTGTGCCAACTGGCCACGATTTCATCTAAGAGCATGGTCCCCTGCCCTCTGCCCCAACTACTCTGTCTTTGCAATATTGGGTTAAGACTAGATTAGATAGTTGCTAGAAATCTGGTTGGTTGAAATCGGTGATAGTACACATTAGAAACAAAAACAATATTAAGTGGACTTCAGCATAACTTGAATACTCCTTCCATCTTAACCCTCCTTTCTGTTCTATACATGTCATATCCTCTTAACAGTCTCATATTCCCACTTCTCCACCCTCTCCACTCCCTTCTAGTAAGAGGCCAGTAGGATGACATCCTATAAATGCATAGAACAATAAAATGCACACTTGATATGGTCAATTTGTGTCACTGAGTCCAGTCCATTCCTGTCCAAAGAGTTGACCTCAGTAATGATTTATGAATAGGGACAGCATCAGGTTTTGGGGGCCATGCTCCCAGGAGAACTCCCAGTCCTTCAGACCATCATTTGTGGCTTTTTTTAGTGGAGTTCTCAGGGTACACCTCTTTTTATTCTCATATTGCCACTGAGACTCAACTTTGTGAGCCCCATGACGGATGTCACTTGTGGTTGCCAGGCATCATCTGATTCTTCTGGTCACATGTTGATTTAGTCACCCTTTCTTGTGAGTCTGTCTACTGGGTTCTCCTTCTCCCATGTTGCTTTAGTCCCTGCTTAGTTGGGACCATTTTGTGTTCCTCCTAGCTTTTAAGACTCATCAGTGTGTGGTGGACAAGACTCTCAGCAATAGGCTAGTTATATCAACTGAGAAGACGGTCTTAGCAATAGGCTAGTTATGACAACTGGCCTTGCTGTCACCTGAAAGCATGGTCCACAAATCCACCCCTGGCACTCTATGCTTGCAATATTGGGTTAAGACTGGAACAGTTTTCAGGTTATGTTGAAGTCCTGTTAAATTGATCTTCTTTCTAACGTGTGCTGTCGCTGATTTCATCCAACTAAATTTCTATCAACTGTCCGATCTATAACCAGCCCTCTCCTTTCCATCTATTGCAGCCATCAAAGAGTCTTTTGTTCTGTTTTTAAGTCCTTATAGAAGGGGTCTTATACAATATTTGTCCTTGTGCTGCTGACTAATTTCACTCAACATAATGTCTTCCAATTGAAACTTCCAAGTTATAAGATGCTTCCTAAAATTGTCATTGTATTCCATTGAGTATATATACCATAGTTTATTTATCCATTCATCAGTTGTTGTGCATATGGATTAATTCCATCTTTTAGCTATTGTGGACTATGCTGTGATAAACATTCGTGTGCACGTATCTATACATGAGATCGCCATTACGTCTGTAGGATATGTTCCAAGCAGTGGGGTTACTGGGTCAAATGGTATATTTATTTCCAGCTTTTAAAAGAAGCTCCAGATTGCTTTCCAAAGAGGTTGTACTACTTTACAATCCCACCAGCAGTGTAGGAGAGCTCCAGTTTCTCTATAGCCTCCCCAGCATTTGTTGTTTTGTGTTTTTAAGATCATAGCCAACCTTGTTGAGGTGATTGTTTCAAATTTTTGCAAATGGATATCAAATTTTGCTAGCATCATTTCTTAAAGAGACTGTTTTTTACCACAGTTTACAGTCCTAGGGCTCTTGTTGAATACTGACTGTTCCTAAGAACATGCTGGCATTTCTGAGGTCTCTGTTCCATTGGTCTATGTGTCTCTTTTTCTACTAGTGCCAGGTTGTTTTGAGTACTGTGGTAGTGTAATAGCTTCTAAGGTCAGGTAGTGTGAGGCCTCCCACTGTATTCCTGTTCTTCAATAGTGCTTTTCTTATCTGCTTTTTCTTCCCTTTCTAAACAAAGTTGGTGATTTGTTTCTCCATCTCATTAAAATATGACACTGGAATTTGTATTGGGATTGCATTGCATATGTACATTGCTTTGGGTAAAATAACAATGTTCACAGTGTTCAGTCTTCCTATTCATGAACAGGGTAGGTTTCTCCATTTCAGTAAATCTTTTGGTGTCTTGCAGTGAAGTCTTGTAGTTCTGTCTGCATAGGTCTCTTATTTCTGTGGTTACATTTATTCCTAGGCATTTTATCTTCTTGGGGGCTAGTAAATGATATTGATTTGGTGATTTCTTCTTTGATGATGTCTTTGTCGGTATAAAGGAATCCTATTGATTTATTTATGTTTATCTTATATTCTGACACTCTGCTGAACTCTTTTATTAGTTCCAGTAGTTTAATTTTGTGTTCTCTAAGATTCTCTGCATATACAATCATATCGTCTGAAAATAGGGAGACTTTGACTTCTTCTTTGCCAGTGAGGATGTTCTCCGGTTCTCTGTCTTGTCTAATTCCTTGTTCTAGAACCTCTAGTACAATGTTGAATGTAAGTGATGAGAGTGGGTATCCTTGTCTAGTTTCCTTTCTCAAGCGGACTTCTTTCAGACTCTCGCCATTCAGGATTATGCAGGTGGTAGGCTTTGTGTGGACTCCCCATAATGCATTGAGAAATTTGCTTTCTTATTTTGCTGAGAGTTTTTAGCATGAATGGGTATTGCACTTTCTCAAATGCCTTTTCTACATCAGTTGAAAAAATCAGTGATTCATATCTTTGTGTTATTTATGTGGTTGATCACTTTAATTGATTTCTGATTCTCAACCAGGCTTGTGTCCTGGGTATGAATCCAACTTGATAATGATGAATTACTATTTCTTTTTAACATGTTATTGATTTCTATTGGCATGGATTTTGTGAAAGATTTTTACATTTAGGTTCTTGAGCTACAGTGGTCTGCAATTTTCTTTTCTTGTGGGATCTTTTTCTGACTTTGGTATCGGGGTTATGCTGGCTTCATAGAATGAATTTGGGAGTATTTCTATGACGTGAAATAGTCTCAGTAGTACTGGAGTTAACCCTTCTTTAAAAGTCTGGTAGAATTTTCCAGTGAAGCCTTCTGGGTCAGGACTTTTTGGTTGGTAGTTTTCTGAGGACTTTGTAATCTCTTCCTTTGTTATTGGTTTATTAAGTTGTTCTACTTCTCCTTGCCATATTTTTTGTAGGTGATATGAATCTAGAAATTTGTCCATTTCCTGTAAGTTTTCAAATCTGTTAGAGTACAGTCATTTGTAGTATTCTGTCATGAAACTTTTGATTTCAGCTGGTACTGCTGCAACATCTCCCATCTCATTTCTTATTTGGGTTATTTGTTTCATCTCCTGATTTCTTTTGTAAGGTTAGCCAGTAGTTTTTGATCAGTTTTGTTGATCTTTTCAGAAAACCAGCTTTTGGTTTCATTAATTTTTTCAATTGTTCTTCTATTCTCTAGTTCTGCTCTAGTCTTTATGATCTATTTTCTTCTCTTACCTGAAGGGTTCCTCTGTTGCTCTCTTTCTACTTGTTCAAGCTGTAAGGTTAATTCTTTAATTTGGGTGTTTTTTCCTTCTGTATGTATGAATTTACAGGGATAAATTGACCTCTGAGCACTGCTTTCACTATATCCCACAGGCTGTGGTAGGATGTGTTTCTGTTCTCATTTGATTTTATAAGTTTCTTTATTTTGTCTTTGATTTCTTCTGCAACTCATGGATTTTTGAGCAATATGTTGTTCAGTTTCCATGAGTTCAGGTTTCTATCTATGTTTTTTTCTGCTATTGATTTCCACTTTTATGTCTTTATGGTCTGACAAGATGCTTTAAAATAATTCAATGGTTTGGATTTTGTTGGGACTTGCTTTGTGTTCTAACACATGGTATACTCTGGAAAATTTTCCTTGTGTGTTGGAGAAGGAGGTGTACTTATCTGTTGATGGCTAAGAAGTTCTGCATATGTTGATGAGGTCTAATTAGTTAATTGTCACAATAAGCTTTCTGTGTCTTTACCTAGCTTTTCTCTGGATGATCTGTCCATTAGTGGAAGTGGTATGTTGAAGTCTTCAACTATTATTGTGGAGTAGTCTATCTCATTTTTCAGTGTTGTCATTGTTTGATGTATTTAGGTGCTCTGGTACTGGATGCATAAATATTTAACATTGTTATATCCCGGTTATGTGTTGAACCTTTCAGTAATAAATAGTGACCATCCTTGTCCATGATGGTGGACTTTATATTAAAGTCTATTTTATCTGAGATTAGTATTGACACTCCTGCTCTTCTTTGTATGTTGTTTGTTTGGTATATATTTTTCCAATGTTAATTTTCAGTTTGTTCACATCTTTGAGACTAAGGTGTATTTCCTGTAGGCAACACATAGATGGATCATTCCTTTAGATAGAGAATGCCACTTGCTCTCTCTTTATTGGAGTTTTCAGTCTGTTTACATTCAGTGTATTTATTGATAGGTATGTGTTTAATGCAGTCATTTTGATTTCTTTATTTTTGTGTTGTTGATGTTTTCTATGTTGCTCTTAATATTCTCTTTTGAGTCATCCTTTATAGATTGACTTTTCATCTTTTTCAGATTTTTTTTGTTGGTGTTTCTGTTTTATGTTTCGTGTTTTGGTATGTTGCATTGTTATTTTGCTTTGTGGTTGCCCTTATGATCACCCTTACTAGTCTAAGTTGAAACCAGACTTTAACTTCTGCGTATCTTTTTAACTTCCTCCCCACGTGAAAGGGCTGTAACTTTTGTAATGTTTCCTTCTTGGTAGTGTGATGATGTCATAGTTTTCATAATATGATCACTGGTTCCCTTCTTTTAGTACTGTAAATTTGATTGAGCTTTTAGACTTCCCTAACTGAGCAGGATTCTGGATACTGTGTCCTGCATTGCCTACTTAAGCATATACATAATGTTTGTTTGTTTCCCTAAGCAAAGAGCTTCTTTCAGCATTTCTGGTAGTTTTGGTTTTTGTTTTTTTTACAAATTCTGCAAGCTTCTGTTTATCTGAGAATGTCTGAATTTCATCTTCATATTTGAAAGACAATTTTGCAAGATATATAATTCTTGGTTGTTTTTCTCTTTCATGGCTTTGAATGTTTCATCCCTTATTGCCAGCCTTGTTTCTGCTGAGAATTCAGACAAAAGCCTATAGGACTTCCCTTTGAATGTTAGCTTTGTTTTAAGCCTCATTGCCTTTAAGAGCTTCTGTTTATGTTTCATTTTATTAAGCTTGATTATAATATGTCTTGGTGTCTTTCTTTGGGGGTCTCATTTTTGTAATATTTGATATGCATCTTGGAAATCTGTGTCCTCTCACAATTTCAGAGAAGTTTTCTGTCAGCAATTCTGCAACAACACTCTCTGTATTTTCAATTATCCCTCCCTGTTCAGGAACTCCAATTATTTGTAGATTATTCATTTTAATAGAGTCCCACATGTTTGTTAATGCAGATTAATTTTTCTTATTTCTTTTCTCTGATTTCACCTCATAAACAATGGTGTTAGTTGCTCTGTCCTCAAGCTCCTAAGTCTGTCTTCCAACTCCTCACTTCTGATCTTTGAGCTTTAGATTAAGTTGTCTAATTCTGTAATTTTATTATTGGTCTACTGGATTTCAGGTCATTGATGTTCCATTGGTTCAAATAGCTTACTTAGTTTTTAATTTTGTTCTCCTCCATTTTGGTTGATCTCTAGGAGGACTCTATGCATAATTCTTTTGTACTTGACCTCTGATAGTTTCAGAAAGGCTTCTTCATCTGGGAAGTTTTTGATTCTTTATCTTGGGAGTTTTCTAGAGCCATGGTGAATTGTTTCTTTAAATGGTTAGCTATTGATTCTTGCCTTCATGCCATCTAGAAGCTGTTCACTTTCTCTGGTGTTACCTCCACAGGAGCTGAGGCATAGTTCTAAGAGGATAGTTGGTCACCAGCCACCTCTATATTCTCTAATGACTGGCTCCAGGTGGATTCACTGGAATGGTAGGCTCTGCCTTCTGTCTGGCAAAGATGGCACCCTACTTATGGAGTCACTGTGGGGATGTTAGCCAATGCTGTAACATGGATCAGTTAAGGGTGGAGAACATATTGCTGGGCCACTCATCTGACAGTTTTCCAGGAGTTCTTATTTTAAAAAGGTACTTTACTGGTAAGTGAGGAACTGTCCTGCAGCTGCTGAAATCAGTGAAGCCCTCAGGTGTGGAAAGGCCTGGCCCTCTGGCTGACAATGAAAGCACCTCATCATAGGCTGTCTCCAGATGCTATGATGTGGTTCAAGGTAGGGACATGTTTTGGTCTTGCTGCCATCCTCTGTCAGGTCCTACCCATAGATCTAGGCACCGCTATCCTTAACATAGATTTTCTTCTGGAGAAGCACTTTATTGACAGGGACTTCTGCTCCTCATGAAAATTAGCTCCAGATAACATATCTGTTTGAGTGACTGTGCCTCCTAGCTGACCAAGTTGCCTTGCCTGCTGTGAAACAGTAGAATCTATGGTGCAGCTCAGATAAGAGATAGTGGAGGAACAGTGGTGCCTGCAGTTGTTGGCTGGCTTTCAGTATGTGGCTATTGAAAGTATAGTCTCTTTGCTGCATCATATGCTATTTACTTAAGCACTGCAGTTCAGCATCTTTGCCAGCGTATGCCCTGTCCTTGCCTCCTGGATAACAAAGAAGGCATTAGTATCTGAAGTCCTTCCAAATGTTGAGTCCACATAAGCAAGACTCAGCATGCCGCTGGCTTGTCTTTGAGAGAGGTAGTTACCCTGTTAGTTGCGGCTAGTCTAATCTGTTCACTCTATGCCAGATCCTAGGGCTCCATAGATGTCCATGCCACTTCATTCAATTATCATTCCAGGCTTTAGTTTCCTGAGGGAATTGAGGAGACATGTGTCTAGTCCACTATCTTTCCCCACCCCCAATTATACATAACAACTAGACTTCTTATGCTTTTCTAGTGGGAGTGTGAAATAGTAGAACCACTTTGAAAAACAGTAGTTTTTGGTTTCTTATAACGTTAAGCATGCATTTACTGTTCAACTGAACAATTCCATCCTTAGGTATTTACTAAAGAGAAATGAAAGCATATGTTGACACAGAGAGTTACATGCAAAGGCTCACAGCAGCTTTGACATAATAACCCCAAACTGGAAGCAACTCAAATGTCCATCAGCAATTGAACCAATAAGAAAATTATAGTACATCTGTATAATGGATAAAAAAAGGAACAAACTCCTAACATACACAGCAACATGGTGAATCTCAAAAATGTTACGCTGTACCAAAGAAGCCAGGTGGGAAAGAGCACATACTGCCTTGTTCTATTTATGTATAAGGTTCTAGGACAGGAAAAACTAATCTACAGTGCTAGAAATCAAATCAATGTTTGGCTGGTGTTGGGAGGAGGGGTTGACCAGGTAGAATATGAGAGAGCTTTTTGAGACAATGGAAATATTTTATCCCTTTTCTGGAGTGATGGTCACAAAGATATTCACGTTTCCAAAAACTCATCAAGCTGTACACTCAAAATGGGTCCATTTATTTTATAGCATGCAGATTATACCTCAAAAAGCTGTTAAAAAGTAAGAACTGTGTTCCCACATATCAAATGAAGATAGATTCCTGCTGCATTTTCAGCAGTCTGTCAGAGTCTGTATATACCTGGCATGGGCCCACCACACAAACTCAGAGTTCAGGCAATAAATGGCTGTGCTGTGCTGGAAGGATGACCAGTAGTATCTCTGACTCACATGAATCCACAGCTAAAAGTTATAAGGCATGTGCAGTTTTCACAACCTCCACTCTATTTGAAAACAGATGTTATCTTATTGTACCACAGGATGAGTCCTCACCCTGATAGGGATAGCAGGATGGTGAACTGACAGGAGTCCTGGTCCCTGAGGATGCTATGCTTATCCCTGGGTTTCCATGTAAGGAAAAGTAAGAAATAAACCACCTCATTTAAGTTGCTATTATTCAGAGTCTCTTTTATAGCTTAACTTAAACTGCAAGTTCTACTTTTGTTTTGAACCTTGTATGTGTTAGATATGATGTTTCCATAAATTTTTTTCTATTGACTAATGTGCAGTCGAAGAAGTCTGTGGAACTCTTGGACCACTAATACAACTCCTCTGCAAGATCACCCCCTTGTAGCGTTAAGATCAGAGACTAACTTGGTTACAGTTAAGAAACTAACTGTAGAGATTTGATTAGATTAGATCACCAAAGTAGGACACCTCAATCTATTCTTGAAGTGAAGAAAGCACTGGGTTCAAAGTGAACGTATTTTCCAGAGTTTGGAAGTCTTAATTGCCTAAATAATAGTAAGCAAATTAAGAAGAACTTGGGAAAAATGTGTCAGAGATGTTGTTGTGTATTGTGTGTTGAGAGCTCAAGTATGACAGAAAAGACTTATAAAGTCCATTAGGACTTTTATTGGTTTTTGTAGTGGCTTGGGAGCCCTGGAGGCACAGCTATTAAGAACTCAATTGCTAACCAAAAGTCAGCTGTTTCAATATATCTGCAACTCCTTAAAAACCCTCTGAGTCTATTCTAATCTGTCCAGTAGGGTTGCTATGAATTGGAATCGAGTCAATAGCAATGGGCTTGGTTGGCAATGGGTTGAGTAGTGTCTTCCCATAATTCATATGTCTTTGAACCTTTGGAAATAAGGTCTTTGCAGGTATAATTAGCTAAGATGGGGTAAAACTGGGGTATAGTGGGTCCTAAATTCAGTGAGTAACATCCTTATAAGATGACGTACAGAGACATAGAGAATAAGATTATGTGACCACAGATACAGAGATTGGAGTGATACAGCTACAAGACGAGGAATGCCCAGGATTGCCAGCAAACATCAGAGGCTTGGAAGAACCAAGAAATCATCTTCCCCTAGAGACTTCAGAGGGAACATGATCCTGTCAATACCTTGGTTTCAAACTTCTAGTCTTGAGAACTGTGAAAGAATGTATTTTTGTTGTTTTAAGCCACCTAGTTTGTGGAAACTATCAGTTTCCAACATTTCAAATCACCTTTTCTTTGTTTCTGTGGCATTTTTTATCCAGTTTTGCCTCTACTTGGATTTTTCTTTGCTTACGCACACCATATCCACTGCCACTGAGTTGAATCCAACTCATAGCGACCCTACAGGACACATAGAACTGCTCAATAGAGTTTTCAAGGAGTGTGTGGTGGACCTTAACTGCTTTTGGTTAGCAGATGTGGCATTTAACCAAGATGCCACCAGGGTTTCCTTGGTTTCTTCACATCCAATCCTTAACTCAGGCATTTTTACAAACCTATTTTTTTCTTAAGTCTCCATTTCACTCTGATGCATAAAAATGACTATCTCTATCTTTTGCTAAGCAAATGACTAGCCTGGATTTTCTTGTTTTAAGGCTTGTCCCCTCCTTTGGTTAAGCAAACAAAGTTGGAAGACCTTTCCCTTTGTCAGTATGATTCTGGAGGGGCAACATCTTGTGTGCAGCTAATGTTCAAGGTGATGCTGGGGCCTCTTGTTACTTTGTTTGGCATCTGGTTCTGTTGAAATGACACTTCCCAGTCCAACCAATCTGTTATGCTTCATGCAACTCTATCTGACAACATTGCAACAGAGATTTGCAGACATTTCTTCAAAATCCTTCAAATTTAATGTGATGCAAATCCCTTTAGCTTAGTAAAGCTATGTTAGAAATAAAGACATTCACATGGATCCTAAAGAAGACCTCAAAACTTCCTAGGACAATGTCAAGATCCTTCAGAATGCTAATGGTAGTAACGGGAACATCAAGGTCTCCTGTTTTCAACTAAGCAGAGTAAGCTGAAGGTGTCTTTTTTTTTCATATTCAGCTGGCAGCCCCTTAGGTTGCTGACTCTGAAAAGCAAAGGAAAATTCTAGGCCCCTAAGTACTTGAATAAGGTAAACCCCAGCTGTGAATCAGCAGAAATCCCTACATGGACTGTAGGAGAAAACTGCCGTATTCTACAGGAGTGTTCCCAGATGTTAAAATAATTGACAATATTCTAAAAACCAACACTAGTGGCTACATTTTATTTCAACATTTATGTTTTATTGTCTGCAGTGGTCGACTTTCTTCATCAAATGATTTCCATTTCTCCATGATCCATTCTGCTTACATTTAAAGGTGATCTTCTAACAGTTAATTCTCTGGATAAGGTTCTTTTTAACAAGCCAAAATAGACATAACTAGGGCACTGTTTTAGCTGATACGACAAAGGAGGAACTGAAGAATATTGAAAACTATTCAAAAATTGGTTTAGTAAAAGACAATGCAGTAGAAGGAAACTAAATGTACGGATTGGAATTTTAAAAGAAATCCTGGTGTGAAGATAAAAGCACATGAAAGGTAATAAATGTTGAAATGATACACCACCTAATGGTAGCCTGTCAAGGAAGAAAGATAATATGATAACTTACAGAGCATCTCTGAGCCTCTATAGGTACTTGACCTATAGTTTGCAGGGAAACAATCTTTTTGTTTCATCTGGCTCATATTAAAAATAGGAAAAACAAAACCTGCCTTTACACTCTCACACAGATGGTGGAAAAATCCATGCGATTTTTAACTGTCTGAAATTCTTTAAAGCAGTATAAGACAGAAAGAATTATTAAATCACTTTTCCATTTCATATAGTGAAAAACTACACTACCACAGTGAGCTGGGGCCATCAATTCTGGAGAGAGTAGGAGCACCTATTGGTCCTGGAAGCAATCAATCACGTGGAAGTCCCGGGTCCCCTATCTACAAAACCTTCTTGCTGTAGGAGAAAAAAATTTAAGAAACAAGAAAAATAAAGTCAAACTGTTCATAATTCCACTGTGGAGATTTATTTAGTATATACTGTAGTTTACATGCATGGCAGACATGTGGGTGTTGGGATCTATATACATTCATCTACTTGTTTTTTCTTTCATTTTTTAATTTGTCAGTGAATTGATTGAGTCATTCATTCATTCATTCAAAAAACATTAGAAGTGATTACTCTGGTATTTTTCATCCAAAGATGTATAAGATTGGGACTTTCTCTTTGAGCTTAAGGTTCACTGCAATAGACAGCTGGATAAGCAAATAATTATAATGTAGGCTGATAAATTCTACAATCAATGTTATGTATCTTGTTGACAGTACTATGCATATTCAGACATTTCTGGATACCCTAGAGCCTAATTCAAAGACCTTAGAAGAACAGCTGGAACTTGTTTCACTTCTGTTTATTTAAAATTTGAAGGACTAAAAAGCCCTTTTATTTATTTTTTACTTCCATGTTTGGGCTTGCCTCCAATACAAAAGATATTTGATGAGGGCTCATGGAAATATTATAAGTCAGAACTTTCTCAATAGCAACCAGTTTTGGGTGGGGGGTGCAGGCAGAGAGGGGCTTATAGGAATACAGGAGGTAGTGGTGACTGAGTGGTAGACTTCTCACCTTCCATGTGGGATACTAAAGTTTGACTCCCTACAAGAAGACCCTCTACCCACTGTGAACCCACTACCCTTCCGTCAGGGGAAGCTTGAGTGTTGCTGTGATGATAAACAAGTTTAAACACAGTTTCTAGACTGAGATGAACTAGAAGAAAGTCTTGCTGATCTACTTGCACAACTCAGCCAACAAAAAAAAAAAAAGTGTGGATTACAACAGTTCAGTCCCAAAGAGATCGTATGGACAGTATTGGACTGGGAACCATTTCCATTCTTTTCTGCAGGAGGTCACCTTAAGTTGGGGTTGACTCTATGGTTAATAACATAACAACCATAGAAATACACATCATGCCAAACTTGCAGTACTTGAGTGAATCTGGTTAAGAGAAGTTATTCATTCTTTTGGAGAGAACTTAGGTTAAAAAGACCTACTGAAATTGGCAAGTCTTTGCTGTTGGTTCTGACTCAGAATCCTATGCACAACAAAATGGAATATTGCCTGGTCCTGTGTCATCTTCATAATTGTTGCTGTATTTGAGCCAATCTTTGCAGCCACTATGTCAATCCATCTCAGTGAGGGTCTTCCACTTTTAACTGACCCTCTAGTTTACCAAGCATGAAGTCATCTCTAAGCACTGATCTCTCCAGATAAGATGTCTAAAGTATGTGAGACACAGTATTATCATACCTGTGTCTAAGAAGGATCTTTCCAGATATATTTATTCCCTTGACACCAGTCTCTAGGGAGAGAAATCACTGTCTACTACCAAGGCCACACTCCACTTGGAGCTCATGTGTGCTTGGGGAGAGTGGACAGGTACATAAAATTAGCCAAACATATACAAACAATCACTTCTGTGGTATGTCAGTCTCCCCACTTGGAAAATAGGGTTAGTGATGCTCATGACATAGTGAGCAACTAGCTGGAAACAGAGAATAGTGTCCAGAATGTTTGCAAGGGTATGAAAGTATTAGCTGTTACTTTTGATGTTGCTACTGATGACTGAATTGTAAGAGCTGTAGATATTAATCAATAGGCACCCAGGGAAGTGAAATCTAGACTTTTAATGGGTTTCCTTTTATTGCCCTAAGTGTCTTCCAGCAGAATTGTAGTCCCTCAGTATAGCAAGGAGGAACTGAGACAAGTTCTTGTCTCAGTCTGAGCTCCCTGAAGGTGGAATCTGTGTTTGTATCACAAGACTAGTTCTTCTGAAATCTTTTAATTAAGAAATAGTAATTAGAAGGAGATTTTCTGACTGGTTATTCTTCCTGTGGGACAAAGAAAGTAGGTTTGAGTACAGTATGAGAAGTTTTCATTAGCAAGCAGTGATCGGAGGAGGTTAATGGAAGTTTAGAGAAAAAGTTCAGAATGGTAGTCTGTGACTTGGTGTGATATGTCACCTCGATGTGATACGGTTATGGAGACAGGAGGCTCCATGATATGACTCCTCACGGTTTCATTTTCAAGTTGTGTGACTGAGATTTTTCTCCAAATTGTGGCAGA
The DNA here is from genome assembly GCA_028571685.1 of Heterohyrax brucei. NCBI lineage: Eukaryota > Metazoa > Chordata > Mammalia > Hyracoidea > Procaviidae > Heterohyrax > Heterohyrax brucei. The sequence continues at coordinate 23,451,497 of CM053146.1, forward strand.
TAGTACTACGAATGTTTTTCCCAGGGTTTGAGGAGGCTTCTCCTTTTCCACGTCTTGTGATAGAAGTCCACTAGTGTAAGTTGTATCAATAAAACAAAAACTAATGTTGACTATTTAAAGAATTAAAAGCCATTCCTGTATTCTACAGTAGAGAGAGATACAGCAGTATGTTGTAGAGGGTCATCTTTGGGTAAAAAAAAAAGCCTCCTATTTTGTTTGGGAAAACATTTCCTAGAGCTTTTAGATGGCAGTAGTGTTACTGCTTGAGCTTCTAAAACAGTGAGCATTAAGGAGACAGAGAAAAATTGTTCTGCATGCTAAAAATTTTTTATTTTTATTTTTTTATTATAACTGAATGAAAATGTACATTCCCATACAAATTCACATGCTCACCTATATGCAGCTCCTACTGCTCTCCCTGCCAGGTGACACCACACCCTTTCTCTCTGCTCCATATACGTCCTATCCTCCCAACAGTCTCTTGTTCCCTCCTTTCCACCCACGCCCCTTCCTCTGGTAAGAAGTCAGCAGGAAGACATCCTACAGATGGTTAGAACCGTAAAGTTCCCACAAGATACAGTCAGTCTGGGTCGCCAAGTCCAATCCATTGTTGTCCAAAAAGTTGACCTTCAATACGATTTATGGACAGGGACAGCATGGGGGCCAGGGGCCATGCTCCCAGGGGAAACCCAAAGCCCCTGGACCATCGATTGCAGTCTTTTAGTGGAGATCTCAGGGTGCAAACCTAGTTATTCTTGTGTTGTCTGTGAGACTCAATTTGTGAGCTCCATCATGGCTATCACTGGTGTTGGCCAGGCACCATTTGGTTCTTCTGGTCATGAGTGGGTGTAGAGACCCACTCCCGTGGGTCTCTCGATCTTCTGGGTTTTCTTTCCCCCGTGTCATTCCTGTCCTCAGTTTTCATCGATTCCTGGTCAGTTGGGACCATTTGCTGCACCCTCGGATGGCAACTTGGCAGCTTTTAAGACCCCAGACACCACTCACCAATGAGGGGTGTAGAGAGTCCTCATTCGCAAAATGCTAGGTGTGTCAATTGGCCTCAGTTTCACTTGACAGCATGGTCCCTGGTGCCCCGAGACCAGCTAATCTGTCCTTGCAATATTGGGTTAAGATGGGAGGAGTACTCAAATTGTGTTGAAGTCCAGTGATTATTGATAGTCTTTCTAATGTGTGCTGTCACTGATTTCACCCAACCAAATTTCTATTAACTGTCAACTCTAAACCCTCCTCTTCCCCTCCCTCTCTCCCCACCCTTGCAGCCATCAAAGAGTCTTTTCTTCTATGCATGAGTCTGTTTTTAATTTCTTATAGTAGGAGTCTCATTCAATATTTGCCCTTCTGTTGCCGACTACTTTCACTCAACATAATGTCTTCCAGCTGAAACCAGGTTATGAGATGTTGCTTGGAATCATCATTGTTCTTTATCATTGCATAGTGCTCCATTGAGCACATATACCATAGTTTACCTATCCATTCCTCTGTTGTTGGGCATCTGGGTTGATTCCATCTTTTTGTTATCGTGGACTGTGCTGCAGTAAACATTTTTGTGCATGCATCCTTTGGAGTGAATGGCCTTGATTCTGTAGGATATATTCCAAGTAGTGGAATTACTGGGTCAAATGGCATATCTATAATCCATTTTTTTAAGGAAGCACCAGATTGCTTTCCAAAGAGGCTGGACCATTTTGCAACCCCACCAACAGTGTAGGAGAGTTCCACTTTCTCAATAGCCTCTCCAGCATTTGTTGTTTTGTGTTTTTTGGATCATGGCCAACCTTGTTGGGGTGAGATGGTATCGCATTGTCATTTTGATTTGAATTTCTTTAATAACTAAGGATCGTGAACATGTCCTCATGTGTTTTTTGGCTGCCTGGATCTCCTCTTTAGAGAAGTGTCTGTCCATCTCCTTTGTCCGTCACTTAATTGGATGATTTATCTTCCTCTTAATGATATTTTGTAGTATATTATAGATTATGGAGATCAGGCATCGATCTGACATAGAGTTGCCAAATAGTTTTTCCCATTCTGTAGGTAGCCTTTCAGCTCTTGTGATAAAGTCTTTGGATGAGCAGAAGTGTTTGATTCTTAGTAGTTCCCATTTCTCTATTTTCTCTTCTGTTGATTGTGGTTTGTTTGACAGATTTTGAAGTCTGTCTGCACTGTGTATTAAAACTTCCATTGTTGTTCCTACTTTTTCTTGCATGAGTTTTATCGTTTTAGATTTGATATTTAGGTCTTTTATCCAATTTGAGTTGGTTTTTGTGTAAGGTGCAAGATATGGATCTTGTTTCAATTTATTGCAGATGGGTATCCAAATTTGCCAGCACTATTTGTTGAAGAGATTGTTTTTACCCCAGTTTAATGTCTTTAGGGCCTTTGTCGAATATCAAATGTTCATAGCCAGATAGTGTCATCTCTCGGGTCTCAATTCTGTTCCATTGATTCCTCTGTCTGTTCTTGTAGTAGTACCAGACTGTTTTGACCACTGTGACAGTGTAATGGGTTCTGAAATCGGGTAATGAGAGGCCCCTCAGTGTGTTCTTCTTCTTTAGTAGTACTTTACTTATCCAGGGTTTCTTCCCTTTTGAAACAAAATTGGTGATTTGTTTCTCCATCTCATGAAAAAATGACACTGGAACTTGTGTTGGGATTGCATTATCTAAGTAGATTGCGTTGGGTAAAATAAACATTTTCACAATGTTAAGTCTTCCTATCCATGAGCAGGGTAAGTTTCTCCATTTATCTAAGTCTCTCTTAGTTTCTTATAGTAAGGTCTTGTAGTTCTTTTTGTAAAGGTCTGTTATTTCTCTGATTAGATTAATTCCTAGGTACTTTATATTCTTGGGGGCTATAGTAAATAGTGATTCTTGTCTTTTGTGCAATTTATGTGGTTAATCACATGAATTGTTTTTCTGATGTTGAACCAGCCTTACATCCCTGGTATGAATCCAACGTGGTCATGATTGATTTTATGATTTCTTCATTAGCAGTCTCACTGTTGGTATGAAGAAATCCTGGTAATTTACTTATGTTTATCTTATATTCTGAGACTTTGCTGAACTCTTCTATCAGTTTGAGTAGTTTATTTATAGATTCTTTGGGATTCTCTGCATATATAATCATACCATCAGCAAACAGGGAGATTTTGACTTCTTTGCCAATGAAGATGCCCTTAATTTCTTGGTCGTGTCTAATTGCTCTGGCTAGAACTTCTAGTACTATGTTGAATAGAGGAGGTGAGAGTGGGTATCCTTGTCTAGTTCCTGTTCTCAAGGGAAACTCCTTGAGTCTTTCTTCATTCAGGATGACGTCAGCAGTTGGTTTTGTATAAATGGCCCTTATTGCATTGAGGAATTTGCCTTCTATGGCTATTTTACTAAGAGTTTTTAGCATGAATGTGATTTGGACTTTATCAAATGTCTTTTCTACATCAATGGACAAAATCAGGTGATTCTTGTCTTTTGTGTAATTTATGTGGTTAATCACATGAATTGTTTTTCTGACGTTGAACCAGCCTTGCATCCCTGGTATGAATCCAATTTGGTCATGATGAATTATTTTTGGGATATGTTGTTGTGTTCTATTGGCAAGAATTTTGTTGAAGATTTTTGCATCTAGATTCATGAGTGTTATCAGTCTGTAGTTTTCCTTTTTGGTTGAATCTTTCTCTAGTTTTGTTGTCAGGGTTATGCTGGCTTCATAGAATGAGTTTGGGAGAACTCCATCCCTTTCTATACTGTGAAATAGTCTAAGCAGTATTAGAGATAACTCTTCTCTAAAAACTTGGTAGAATTCTGAGGTGGAGTCATCTGGGCCTGGGCTTTTTTTGGTTGGCAGTTTTTGGATGACTTTTTCAATCTCTTCCTTTGTGATGGGTTTATTAAGTTGTTCTGCTTCATGTTGTGATAATTTGGGTAGGTGATACAAATCAAGGAATTTGTCCATTTCCTCTAAGTTTTCAAATTTGTTAGAGTACAGTCTTTCATAGTATTCTGTTATAATATTTTTAATTTCTGTTGGATCTGTTGCGACCACACCCCTCTTGCTTCTAATTTGGGTCATTTGTTTCCTTTCCTGTTTTTCTTTAATAAGTTTAGCCAGTGGTTTGTCAATTTCATTGATCTTTTCAAAAAACAAGCTTTTGGTCTTTTCAATATTTTCAATTGTTTTTCTATTCTCTAATTCATTTAGTTCTTCTCTAATCTTTATGATCTGTTTTCTTCTGTTGCTTGAGGGGTTCCTCTGTTGTTCTCTCTCTACTTGTTCAAGCTGTAGTATCAATTCTTTGATTTGGTTTCTTTCTTCCTTCCAGATGTGTGCACTTATGGAGATAAACAGACCTCTGAGCACTGCTTTGGCTGTATCCCATAGATTCTGGTAAGAAATGTTTTCATTCTCATTGGAATTCATGAATTCCTTTATTTCATCCTTGATTTCTTCTATAACCCATGGTTTTTTGAGCAAGATGTTCAGTTTCCAAAAATTCCATTTTCTATCTATGTTTTTTCTGCTATTGATTTTGACTTTTATGGCTTTATGATCTGAGAAGATACTCTACACTAATTCAATGGTATGGATTTTGTTGAAAATTGCATTATGTCCTAACACGTGGTCAATTCTGGAGAATGTTCCATGTACACTGGAACATTCTTAGGCATAGTTGTCTGCTGATGGGTAGAAAGTTCTGTATATATCGATGAGGGTTAGTTGGTTAATTGTGGCAATCAGGTCTGCATCTTTACTGAGCTTTTTTTCTAGATCATCTGTCCAATATTGAGAATGGAGTGTTCAAGTTTCCCACTATTATTGTGGAGTGATCTAACTCTTTTTTAAGTGTAGTCAGTGTTTCTTCAATGTATTTAGGTGCTCTGATATTGCCAAGCCAAGTGCCGTCGAGTTGGATACGACTCATGGAGACCTATATAGTTAAGCCTTCCTTGTGTACTGAACCTTTCAGCAATAAATACTGTCCATCTTTGTCCACGATGGTGGATTTTACATTAAAATTGATTTCATCTGAGATTAGAATTCCCATACTTGCTCTTCTTTGTTCATTGTTAGCTTAGTGTATATTCTTCCATACTTTAATTTTCAGTTTGTTCTCATCTTTAAGTCTCAAGTGAGATTCTTGTAGACAACATATGGATGGGTCATGTGTTTAGATCTAAGATGTCACTTGATCTCTCTTTACTGGAGCATTCAGTCCATTCATGTTCAATGTAATTATTGATAGGCATGTGTTCACTGCTGCCATTATGATGTTTATTTTTGTGTTGATGCTTTCTCTGTTGTTCTTATTAGTCTGTTCTGGGACATTCTTTTTTGTGAGTTGATTTTTGACCTTTTTCAGAGCTGATTTTGTAGTTGCTGAGACTCTGTGTTAGAGTTTTTGATATGGTATGTTGCATCTTTGTTGTGCTTCATGGCTGCCCTTAAGAGCCCCCATAATAAACTATATATAAACCCCATTTTAATTATTTCCAGTCTTGTCAACTTCCTCTCCATCTGGAAGGACTATAATGACTGTAGTACATCACTCTTTTTAATATGCATCCATTTTTTTAATATGATGGCACCAGAGTTTTCATGATAATCACTGGATTGTTTCTTTCAGTATTAAAGCTGTGATTGCGTTTGGAGCCTTTGCTAAATGAGTAGAATTCTGGATGGTGTGTCGTTCTAAAATATAGTTTGTGCTTTTGTTATTCTAAGTCAAAGCCAAGAACTTCTTTCAGTATTGTTTGTAGTTTTGGTTTGGTTTTTACAAAGTCTTTGAGTTTCTGTTTATCTGCAAATGTCTTACTTTCATTTTCATATTTGAAAGATACTTTTGCAGGATATATAATTCTTGGTTGGAAGTTCTTCTCTTTCAAGGCTTTGAATGTGTCATGCCTCTGTCTCCATGCCAGCATGGTTTTTGCTGAGAAATCTGACCAAAGCCTACAGGGTTTCACTCTGAATGTTAGCTTTGCTTTGAGTCTTTCCATCTTTAAGAGTTTCTGCTTATGTTTCATTTTGTTAAGCTTGATTATAATATGTCTTGGAGTCTTTCTTTTGAGATTTATATTGGGTGGCATATGATATGCATCTGGGGTATCTATATTCTCTTGCCTCATGATTTCTGGAAAGTTTTCTGTCAGCAGCTCAGGAACGATACTCTGTGTTTTCAGGTGTTTCATCCTGTTCAGGGACTCCAATTAATTGAAGGTTGTTCCTCTTAACAGAGTCCCATATGCTTCTTAATGCTTCTTTATTTTTCTTTTCTTTTTTCTGGTTTGTCCTCACAGACGCTGGCATCAGTAGCTCTGTCTTCCAAGTCAGAAATTCTTTTTTCCATTTGCTCCATTCTGTTTCCTTGGCTTTGAATGGAAGTTTCTATGTCTTTGATTCTGTTCTTGATCTGTTGGATTTCAGAGTCCTGGTGTTCCATCAGATCAAACAGCTTGCTTAATTTTTCATTTTGTGGTTCTGCATTTTGTATAGGGTCTAGAAGGTCTCTGTATATAATCCTTTTGTATTCATCTTCCAGTGATTTCAGAAAAGTTTCTTCATCTGGAAAACTCCTTGGTTGTTTTGTTTGGGAGTCTTCTGAAGCCATGGGTGATTTCTTGTTTACCACAAATGTCTGTTGCTTTCTGGGTGCCATGTGAGTAAGTAGAGGCTGGTAGAGATACTACAAGGATGGACTGCAGATGTTTCTCTAGGCTGTCTTAAAATGTAAAACAAAAGATATCTGACCACTTCCCAAGTCAGTCAGGTTTTCAGGTGTAGAGGTCCCTGTTCCCAACTGGCAAAGTAAACACCTCTATATCCAACCCCAGATGATACAAACTACTTCAAAATACTGCAGTGTTACTGTCCTGTTGGCCTCTGCTGACAGGTCCCAGCCTTAGGTGACACTGTGTAAACTATTGCTTTTCTGGTAGAAAAGCACTCTCTTATGGGCAAGCTCTGGCTCCCAAGCTCAGAATTAGGCCCAGCTGTGTCTACAGTATCCAAGATGGTGCCCTCCATACGGTCGGCAGATAGAGGTGCTAAAGGTGCCGAGAGGTAGTGAGTCCTCAACCTCTGTTGCCAGGCCCCCATCATAGGCAACACTGTGTAAGCTATTGCTTTTCTGTAGGAGAAGCACTGTCCTGTCTGCAGGCATCGGCTCCCAGACTAAGAATTAGGTCCCACTAAAATCTCCGTATCCAAAATGGCATCCTGCCCACAGGCCCTGTGGTTCCATACAAATCACGCTATGGTAGACATAAAAAGATAGGCCCAAAGCAGCTAGATTAACAGAGTCCTAAGCCTGGCTCTCAAAATATGACAATTTCACCTACCTATCCCACCAGCAGTGCATCTGAGTCTAGCTACTAGGCAAGACCCAGCTGCACCCACTAGCCAAGACAGAGAAAAAAAGTCAAAATGGTGTGTTAACCTTCAGTCTATGACAGCCAGGGCTAGCCAGGAAAGGGAGTTGGCAAAAGAGAGGAAGTTTTTCATTCAGTGGTATGAAGTCCAAAGTAACAGCTCTGTGCCATGTCCTGGGGCTCACTACGTGACCAGAAGGTTCTGTTTGATTATGAATTCAGGTCTTGGTTTCCAGAGTGCTATAAGGAGACGTGTGCTTAGTCCACCATCTTGACTCCACTCTCTATATCCCTTTTTTTCAAGGGATCACCAGATTGCTTTCCAAAGAGGTTGCACCATTTTGCAGTCCCACCAACAATGTAGGAGAGTTCCAATCGCCCCACTGCCTCTCCAGCATTTTTTGGTTTGCGTCTTTTGGATCATGGCCAATCTTGTTGGGGTGAGATGGTATCGCATTGTCATTTTGATTTGAATTACTTTAGTAGCTAATGATCATGAACACGTCCACATGTGTTTTTTGGCTGCCTGGATCTCCTCTTTAGACAAGTGTCTGTACATCTCCTTTGTCCATCATTTAATTGGATGATTTATCTTCCTCTTATTAATATTTTGTAGTACCTTATAGATTATGGAGATCAGGCATCGATCTGACATAGAGTTGCCAAATAGTTTTTCTCATTCTGTAGGTGGCCTTTTAATTCTTGTGATAAAGTCTTTGGATGAGCAAAAGTGTTTGATTCTTAGTAGTTCCCATTTCTCTATTTTCTCTTCTGATGATTGTGGTTTGTTTGACAGATTTTGAAGTCTGTCTACATTGTATTAAAACTTCCATTGTTGTTCCTACTTTTTCTTGGATGAGCTTTATCATTTTAGATTTGATATTTAGGTCTGTATCCAGTTTGAGTTGATTTTTTTATAAGGTGTAAGATATTGGTCTTGTTTTAATTTATTGCAGATGGGCATCTAATTTTGCCAGCACTGTTTGTTGAAGAGATTGTTTTTACCCCAGTTTGATGTCTTAGGGCCTTTGTCAAATATCAACCGTTCATAGGCAGATGATGTCATCTCTGGGGTCTCGATTCCATTCCAATGATCTACCTGTCTGTTTTTGTACCAGTACCAGGTGGTTTTGACTACTGTGGCAGTGTAATAGGTTCTAAAGTCAGTTAATGAGAAGCCTCTCATTGTGTTCTTCATCTTTAATAATGCTTTACTTATCCGGGGCTTCTTCCCTTTCCAGACAAAGTTGGTAATTTGATTCTCCATCTCATTAAAAAATGTCACTGAAACTTGTATTGGGATTGTATTATATAAGTAGATTGCTTTGAGTAAAATAGACATTTTCACAATGTTAAGTCTTCCTATCCATCATCAGAGTAGGTTTCTCCATTTATGTAAGTCTCTTTTAGTTTCTTGTAGTAAAGATTTGTAGTTCTCTTTGCAAAGGTCTGTTATTTCTCTGGTTAAATATATTCCTGGATACAGCCACTTTATCTTTTTAGGAGTTATACTAAATGGTATTGACTTGGTGATTTCCTGTAAGCTAAAATTGAAAAAAGCATTCTGTTTGAGCACACTGATAGCTGTCTTCATTTGAAGGAATTCTGAATTTTTTCTCTTACAAGCCAAGACACTAAATTTTTTTATCCTAGAATTGTCAATAGATGTTTGGTTGTTGGAACCAATGCAACAACACCTAACAACAACAAGAGGATTGTCAACAGAAAAAGAGAAGAGAAAAATGTGCTTTTAAGAGCAGACCCCACAACATGGAGGCATGAATAGGCCAAGGAAAGATAGACAACCAGTAAGAGACATCTTGTGGAGACATATAAATGTTACGAACAAGGGACACTCAAGCTTTCAGGAAAGTGATATTAACCTAGATAATTAAACAGACTCTTAAGGGTGAAACAGTATGGGAACCAAGCTACATCAAGTGAGGACTTAAAGAAGGGCATTTTCAGAAGACTGGCAACATGATAGACACTTGAGTATATGTTGCTTACTGTTGTTGTTTTTAGCTATTGTCAGATGGCTTCCCAACTAATGACGATCCCATACACAGCAAGATTGGACCTTTATGATCCACAGGGTTTTTACTGTCTGATTTTTCTAAGTAGATTCTTTGATGTGGAAGACAATAATTCTACCTTTGGACCACCATTGCTCCCTCTGTGTGTCTCAGCTACCTTTGAAACAGTCTCAGTCATCCAATTTTTGGGGGATGGAGGGTAGAGAGGAAGGAGAGTGCCAAGGAAGCAGGATAGCAGATGCTGACCAAGTAGGAAGCCCTGTGCCCGTGACAAAGGCATGAGAGCTCACTGTGGCCAGGCTGTAAGGTTAACTGACAATTAACAGTTAATTGACAATTGACAGCCCCCAAAGTCCTGTCATTCCCATGTACCATTGTATTAACATAGTGTCCTGATTTGGGGATTGTGGTAGAATGTGTGTGTGTCAGAACCAACACTTTTCCTGAAGGGATTCAAAGGTAATATCTTACTGAACCCTTTTCTTGGAAACTTCTTGTTAGGTACCATCCTGTCAGTTCTGACTCTTAGTGATCCTGTGCAAAATAGAATGATACACTGCCAGGTCCTGATCCATACTCATAGTTGTCATTTTCTTGAACTCATTGTTTCAGCGACTGTGTCAGTCAATCTTGTTGAGGGTCTTACTCTTCTATACTTATCCTCACTCTACCAAGCACAATATTCTTGTCTAGGGACTGATCGCTCTTGATAAGTTGTCCAAGATATGCTAGATGAAGTCTCATGATCTTTGATTTTAAGGTGCATTCTGATTATATTTCTTCCAAGACAGATTTGTCCATTCTTTTGGTAGTCCATAGTATATTCTGTATTCTTTGCCAACACCATAATCTGAAGACATCAAATCTTTTTCAGTCTGCCTTATATATTGCTTAGTTTTCAAACGCATATGTGGTGATTGAAAGTATCACTGCTTGCATTAGATGCACCTTAGTCTTCAAGGTAACATCTTTGCTTCTCAGCATTTTAAAGAGACCTTTTGCAGCTGATTTGCTCAATGTAATGTGCCTTGATTTCTTGACTGCTGCTTCCATGGACACTGATTGTGGATTCAAGTAAAATGAAATCTTTAACAGCCTCAATCCTTTCTCTACTTATCATGATTTTGCTTTTTGTTTCAATTTGAGAGTTTTTGTTTTTGTTTATATTAAGGTGTAATCCATGCTGAAAGCTGTGGTCTTTGATCTTCATCAGTAAGTACTTCATGGTCTCTTCACTGTTGTGTCTTCTGCACAACACAGCCTGTTAATAAGTCTTCCTCTAATTCTAATGCATCATTCTTTTTCATATTATTTTTTCATGTTATTTACTCAGTATACAGTTTGAGTATGTATGGTGAAAGGATGCATTCCTGACACACACTATTCCTGACTTTGAACATGAAGTATGCCCTTTTTCTTTTCTAACAACTGCCTCTTGATCCTTGCACATATTCATCATATGCACAAATGAGTGTTCTGGAATTCCTATTCTTCACAATGTTGTCCATAATTTGATGTGATCCACCCAGTCAAATGCCTTTGGATAGTCAGTAAAACACTGGTAAACATGTTTCTGGTATTCTGTCCTTTCAGGTAAGATCCATCTTACATCAGCAATGATATTCCTGGTTCCATATCCTCTTAAATCCAGCTTGAATTTCTGGAATTTACCTGTTAATATACTGCTTTCGAATGATCTTCGGTAAAATGCTGCTTGCCTTTGATATTAGTGATATTGTTTGATAATTTCTGCACTACATTGGATCACCTTTCTTGGGAATAAGCATAAATATGGATCTCTTCCAATTGATAGCTGTCTTCCAAATTTCTTGACATAGACCAGTGAGCACCTCCAGTGCTACATCTGTTTGTTGAAATATCTCAATTGATAGCCCATCAATTCCTGGCACCTCGTTTTTCACCAGTGCCTCAGTGCAGCTTTGACTTCTTCCTTCAGTACAATCAGTTCCTGATCATATGTTACCTCCTACTTGTGTTACGGACTCCTTGGCCCTGAGGAACAATCACGGGCAGCTGGGACAGGCTGCAGATAGGTGTGGATCTCACACACTTAATCGTGGATTAGTGTTCACTCTGCACACCAGGAAATGGGTACAGAGAGAAGGCCTCAGGTTGCCATGAGTGGCAGCTGACTAGGTTTTATAATATTCCACTTTGGGCCATTGCTCTGCTTTCCTTTTAGCCTTATCTCTTTCCCTCTTTTCCCCATTTGTTTGATCAGTTGGATATTGCTGGATCTCATTTCCAGGTACCCTATTTTTGTTTCTGAGACTGGCTATACCTTATTTTAATGCTGTTTTTCTCTGTGGTCCCTGATGCTGGAATCTGCCCTTACCATTCCTCTAACTTAGCTCCTCATTTTGTCTTAGTTGAGCTCTCCATGCTCCAGTCCTGCACCCCCAAAACAAGAGTCATTGCCTAGCTGGGACCAAGCTTGAAACTCCTGTGAATAAAGGGATTTGACTCGCCATACATTTATTCCAATGCTGTGTACCCAAGGCTAACATTAAGCTGCCCTGCACACTAATATGCTGGAGATCTTTCATTTCCCATTACCATGTAACCAACCAAGGGAAAAACACATTTGTTTTCACTGTGAAAGATGAGGATGTAGTATGAAGTCACTTAAAGTGTACAGGCTAATTTTAAAGAAATGGACAATGCCGTATGTCCATGAAGCCTGATGTTCTTACTGTATACAGCAGATATGATATAAGTGCTTGGGTGCAGCCTTTGTGGTGAGCAATCGAGACTAAGCTTCTCACAAATTTGGTTCCTGTTCAGGAAGTTTCAGGAATTAGTGAGTGGTTAGGGGAAATGCCAGGTGACTCAAGTGAACACAGCAGAAGTACCACCTAGAAGAGGACAGTGGCAAGCAGAGGTAGGTTCTCAGGGCTCACCAAAAGGAATTGAAGGAGAGACATAGAAACTTGGCTGGCCTTAAGGGTGTGGACAGCGTAGGGCCAGGCAATGTAAGGCCCAAGAAGAATGTCCCAAAGTCAAGCTTGAGGGACAATTACTGAAGATGGTGAGGTGATAGTGAGGACAGTGGCTATAAGAATCCTTAACAAAAATGGAGTTTAGTGTGAGGATGGGTAAGAAATGAGCAGTTATAACTATGACCTCAACTGTGTGAACTTGTTGAAGCTTTATGTGATGACCAGTGTGAGGCTTAGGTCAAGGGTACCCACAGACTGACATGGGCCAGTGGTAGATATGGTGGAAAATATGTGAAACATCTCTACAGGTTAGTAAGTAAACACAGGCAAGCTTGTATTTACTTTGTTTACTGGGTAATCAGCCCCTATCAGAGACTGTAAATTTGAAATGAGATTTTAATTCTGTAGGAAGGTGCTGTGGGGCTGGGAGAGAGATAGATATACCAGCTGTACCTAGAAGCAGAATCTTTGATGTGATAAAACAATGTAAAATTGTTCATCACAGATGATCTGAAGAACCCAATATTGGGAGGTGTGCAGCTGGCTTTCTCAGTGATTATTACAGGCATATGGGTGTGTAGTGAGGAAATAAACCCCCATTGTTCTTAAGTGAGGTGAAATACAAATTGGTTATTGAAGTAGTCTCTATCACCTGTTTCTATCATTTAGGAAAATAAAAGGGAAAACAGCTAAGATTTATGGAGCAGTTTATTTCCTGGTAGATATGTTTGTTCACTAAATGATGCAGATTGAAACACTGTATTCACATCTTAAATTGTTCTAGGCATTTGTACAACAGAAGGGAGGAACCATGAGTCTGTGGCATTTGAAGGGTCACTCCAGCTCCACACTTGCTATGGAAATCACTTTGCACTTAGATCACTCAGAAACACATTTTTGGCAAAACATGCGGTGGGGTGAAGCTCATTCCAGAAGATATGGTTCAGAGTGAAGACCTTTTAGGATATCTGCTTAAATGAGTCCAATTCAATATTTACAGCAAAGAATAGAGCTGTGTCAACATATTTTCATGGTCTTTATTTTAGTTCATCCTAAAAATAATCATGAAAGCATATGAGTAAAATTCTGTTCTAACAACAATAATAATCCCATGCAAATTTCTTAAAATATAGGATTCTCATTTTTTCTCAGGTGAAATAGGGATAACAGTCTTAATAAGAACATGTTCATAAGCTTTAAAGGTCCTAGACTCTACTCACCAAAGTAGGACACAGAGCATTTATTTTATAAACCATGTTATGCCACTTGAAGTAGATGTCCCCCAAGGCTATGATCCTTGCCTTTGAGCCTAGGAATGACATCTCATGAGGTGTTTATGTCTAAGAAATTTCCATGGCTGTGCCCCTCGTGTGCTGTGTTGTCTATATTAACATACATGGAGTACCTACAATTATGTATGTACAAATATCCACAACCAAACCTGTATTTGCAGATATATAGACTCTTTTCCACCCTTCCCCACTTCTTTAGCATACCTGTGAGGAGCCCTTATGTGCAGTGGTTATGCGTTTGGTTGGTAAGCAAAAGGTCAGCAGTTAAAAACCATCAGCTATTCCTTGAAACCCTGTGGGGCAGTTCTATTCTATCCTACAGGGTTGCAATGAGTCAAAATTGAATCAGTTGCAGTAAGTTTGATTTTATTGGTTTATCTACTTATGCATCCATTCATAGATTGTTAATACTACTGTTGCTGGATTGTCTATGTTATAATTACCTTAGTTATCCTTGGTGTCCTATCAGAGTCTTTCTTTGCAACAGTCATGTTGTGCTGACTTTCCCCATATTGTAGATTACCTTTCCTTTCACCAGTATTAATACTTGTCTTCTACCTAGTGAGTAACTTTCCCTCCTTTCCCTTCCCATCTCTGGTAACCATTAAATATTTTTTCGTGTGTATCTAAAACTCTTATTTGTTTTTTGATAATAGTGATCTCATACAATATTTGTCTTTTTGCGATTGACTTATGTCTTAGTCATCTATTGTTACTAGAACAGAAACACACAAGTGGGTGACTTTAACAAAGAGAAATTTACTTTCTCACCAAACAGTAGGCTAAAAGTTTAAATTCTGAACATCAGCTCCAAAAGAAGGCTTTTTCTTTTGGCTCTGGGGGAAGAGTCTTGTTGTCAGTCCACTCCTGGACTGGGAGCTTCTGAGGCTCAGAGACTGCAAGTCCAACGGACATGATCTGCTCTTGTTGACTCTTTGATTGGTAGCATGAAGTCCTCCATCTCTCCGTTCACATCTTTCTTTTATATACCAAAACACTGCCTCAAGACACAATCCAGGTTTGTAGATGGAATCCTGCCTCATTAACATAACTGCAAACCATTCTCCCACATTAGCATCATAGAGGCAGGATTTTCAACATACAGGAAATTCATGTAATATTGGGAATCAGAGCCCAGCGAAGCTGAAAAACATTTTGGGGTGGGGTACAATTCATTTTGTGGCAACTTATTTTACTCAGCAAACTGTCCTCTAGATTCATCTATATCATGAGATGTTTCATGGAATCCTGATTATTTTTTTATTATTGCATATTATTCTCTTGTGTATATGTATCATAGTTTATGTATCCATTCATCTGTTGATGAACACATAGTTTTTTTTCCTCTTTCTACTATTGTGAATAATGCTTCAAAGAACATGGGTATGCATATGTCTATGTTTGGCATAGCCTGTATTTCTTTAGAGTGTATCTCTAGGAAAGAGAGATTGCTGAATCATACAGTATTTCTATTTCTAGCTTTTTAAGGAAGTGTCATACCATTTTCCATAGTGGTTGTATCATTTTACATACTCCCCACCAGTTCATATGAGTTCTAATCTCCCCACAACCTCACCAACATTTTTTTTTTTTTTTTGGATTAGTGCCATTATTATTGAGATGAGATGGTATTGCCTTGTAGCTCTGATTTTCATCTCTCTAATGGCAGGAAAGCCTGTAGTTTAGTGACTAAGTGCTATGGCTGCTAATCAAAAGAGGCCAGCACTTTAAATCTACCAGGGACTTCTTGGAAAGTCTATGGGTCAGTTCTACTCTGACCTGTAGGGTCAATATGAGTCAGAATCAACTTGATGACAGTGGGTATGTGTGTAACGGCTAAAAGTCCTACATGCCTATCAGTTTGTTGTACTGTGGGATCTTGTGTATTGCCGTAATGCTGGAAGCTATGCCAAAGGTACTCAACTACTAGCAGGATCACTCATGGCAGACAGGTTTAATCTGCGCTTTTGGAATAAGATTTAACCAGTGCAAACCTTAGGTAGTAGCAGAACATTGTCTGATGTAGTGCTGGAAGATGAGCCACTCTAGCATCTTTTAGGACTTCAATTTGTTGATGTAGCATGACTCAAAATTTGAAGAAACAGCTACAAACATCCATTAATAATTGGAACATGAAATTTCTGAAGTAAAAAAAATGACTAGGAAAATTGGAAGTTGTCAAAAGTGAAATGGAAATCATAAACATTGATATCCTAGGCATTAGTGAGCTGAAATACACTGGCACTGGCCATTTTTAATCCAACAATCGTACGGTCTACTATGCTGCAGCCAACAATTTGAAGAGGAACAGCAATGCATTAATCATCAAAAAGAAATTTCAAGATCTATTCTGAAGTGCAACACTGTCAGTGATAGGATAATGTCCACACTCCCACAAGGGAAACCAGTTAATATGACTATTATTCAAATTTATGCACCAACCACTAAGGCTAAAAATGAAGAAATTAAAGATTTTTAACTATTCTTCAGTCTGAAATTGATTGAACATGCTATCAGAATGCATTAATGGAGATTGGGATGTAAAAGTTGGAAATGAAGAAGGATCAGTAGTTGAGAAATATGGCTTTAATGATTAAAAAAAAAAAAAAAAGCCAGAGACTGTAGTATAGAATTTTGCAACACCAATGGCTTTTTCCTTTTTTTAAACTTTTTTTATTTAACATGACTGAGTGAAAATGTACATTCCCATATACATTTACATGCCCACCTATATGCAGCTTCCACTGCTCTCCTTGCCTGGTGACAGCACACTATTCCTCTCTGCTCCATACATGTCTCATCCTCCCAACAGTCTCCTTTCCCCTCCTCTCCACCCACTCTCCTTCCTCCAGCCAGAGGCTTTTTCATTGCAAACATCTTTTTATCACCCACATAAACAGAGACTCTACAAGTGGACCTGTCAGATAGAATACATATGAATGAAACCGACAATATCTATGGAAAGAGATGATGGAAAAACTCAATACCGTCAGTCACAGCAAGCCAGGGTCCAAGTGTGGAACAGGCCATCAACTGATCATATGCAAGTTCAAGCTGAAACCAAAGAAAACTAGAACAAGTCAATGAGAGCGAAATAAGGTCTTTTATTTTTCTCATCTGAACTTATAGACCATTGCAAGAATAGATTTGATGCACTGTACACTGATGACCAAAGACCAGACAAATTGTGTAATGCCATTAAGGACATCATACATAAAAAAAACAAGAGGTCATAAAAAGATAGGAAAGAAAGAAAAGACCAAAACAGATATCAGAAGAGACTCTAAAACTTGCTCTCAAATGTCAAGTAACTAAAGCAAAAGGAAAAAACGATGAAGAGTTGAATGGAAGATTTCAAAGGGTAGACAACACAAAGTGAAGTACTATAATGACATGTGAGATCTGGAGATACAAAATCAAAAGTGAAGAACACTGAATTTCTCAAGCTGAAAGAACTGAAGAGAAAACTCAAACCTTGAGTTGCAATAGTGAAGGATTCTGTGGGGAAAATATTAAATCATTCATGAAACATCAAAATCAGATGGGAGGAGCACACAGAGTCAGGTATAAGAAAAGAACTGGCTGACGTTCAGTTATTTCAGGGGTACCACATGATCAGGAACCAGTGGTACTAAAGGCAGACATTCAAGCTGCCTGAAAGCACTGGTATGAAACAAAGCTCCAGAAATGGGCAGAATACCAACTGAGATATTTCAAAAAATGGATGTCATGCTGAACGGACTCATTAGTCTATGCCAAGAAATTTGGAAGACAGCTCCTTGGACAACCAACTGGAAGAGGTCTACATTTGTGTGTATTCTGAAGAAAGATGAGCCCAAAGAATGACAAAATTCTACAACAATATCATTATTATTACACACAAGTAAAGTTTTGCTGAAGATCATTCAAAAGTGTCTACAGCAGTATATTAACAGGGATCTGCCATAAATTCAGGTTGAATTCAGACAAGGACACAAAACCAGGGATATCATTGCTGACGTCTCATGGATCCTGGCAGGAAACAGAGAATGCCAGAAAGATATTTACCTGTGTCCTGTTGACTATATGAAGGAATTTGTATGACACGTAACAGACTATGGATAACATAGTGAAGCATAGGAGTTCCAAACACCTAATTGTGCTTGTGAGGAATCTGTACATAGATAAACAGAATAAGGGGATACTGTGTGGTTTAAAGTCAAGAGAGGTATGAGTAAGGGTTGCATCCTTTCCCTGTACCAATTCAATCTGTATGCTGAGCAAATAATTCAAGAAGCTGAACAATATGAAGGAGAGTGGGATGTTAGGAAGAGAGGAAAATTCATTACCAACTCGTGTTGTGAAGATAACACAACCTTCTTTTTGGAAGTGAAGAGGACTTGAAGCACTTACTGATGAAAATAAAAGATCACAGCCTTCAGTATGGATTACACCTCAACATGAAACAAAAATCCTCACAACTGGAGCAATAAGTAACATGATAAAGGAAAAAAAGATTGTCAAGAATTTCATTTTACATAGATCTACAATCAACACCCAAGGAAATAGCAATCAAGAAGTTAAAAGATATTCTACTGGCTAGATCTACTGGAAAAGACTTCAAAGTGTTGAAAAGCAAGGATGTCACCTTGAAAACTAAGATGTGCCTGACCCATGTCATGGTGTTCTCAGTCATCTTGTATGCATATGAAAGCTGGACGATGAACAAAGATCAAAAAAAGAATTGATGTCTTTGAATTGTGGTGTTGATGAAAAATATTGAACATACCACTGACTGCCAATAGAGTGCACATATCTGTTTCAGAAGAAGTACAAATAAAATGCTCCTTAGAAGCAAGGCTGCTGAGACTACATCTCACATACCTTGGACATGTTATCAGGAGGGATCATTTGTTGGAGAAGGATATCATGCTTGGTAGACGGTCAGTGAAAAAGAGGAAGATCCTCAATAAAATGGATTGACACAACTATCGCAACAGTGGACTTTAGCATAACAATGATTGTGAGGCCAGTACCAGGCCAGGTATGTTTCCTTCTGTTGTACATAGGGTCACTGTGAGTTGGAACTGACTCAATAGCACCTAACAATAACAATAATAGTTAATGATCACAAGCTTTTTTCTTGTGTTTGTTAGCTACCCAAATGTCTTCTAGGGTGAAGTATTTGCTTGTATACTTCACCCATTTTTTAATTGGGTTATTTGTCTTTTTGTTGCTACACTGTTAAGTTTTCTACAAATTTTATGGATTAGACCCTTGCTGGACCTGTCATAGCCAATATTTTCCCCAACTTGCGGCTTCTAATTTTACTCTTTTGGAGAAATTCTGTTTCAAAAAGATATTTATTTTAATTAATTTATTTATTCCATCCCTATCCGTCCCCTACCTGGTAACCATCAAAGATCATTTCCCTTTATGTGTAAACCTTTCATGAATTTCCTAGTAGTGGTCTCACACAACACCTGTCTCTCTGTGATTGACTCATTTCATTCAGCATAATACCTTCCAGTTCACCCAATGTTATGAGCTGATGTCAAATTTTGCCAACACTGTCTGCTAAAAAGACTACCCTTTTGCCACTTGATGGCCTTTGGGCTATTTATCAAAGATCAGGTGACTAGAGAAGGATGGAATTACATCTAGTTTCTCAATTCCATTCCATTAGTCAATGAGTCTGCCTTTGTATCGGTACTAGGCATCTTTGTTTCTAAGATGTGTCTCTTGTAAATAGTTTATTATTGTTGCGATTTTCTAGTGCTTTGAGGGGGGCAGTGATAACATTTTCTTTGTTTCCTTTACTGTCTGGTTCTGTATTCCTTTGGTCTGTGGACTTCTACTACATTTGTAGATTTTGTTTTCCTTCTTTGTTTTGATTAGCAGATTTATTAATTTTCTTTGTAGTTACCTTGAAATTTACCCTTGTCCTCCTATGTTTGAACCAGTTTATTATTAGTTAGTAGCGTCTTGTTTTCACTCCATTAGAAATTCTGTATCTACACTATTTATTCTCTTTTTTGTTGTTGTGATGTTGTTCTCTTTAACAAATCAACCTCTTTGGTTGCCCACTGTAATTCTTTGGTTTTGGATAGTCCTTCAGAGCTCACTTCTTAGGTTGGTATCTAGCTGGTACAACGTTGGGACCTAGATTTGGGTTGGGGTCTGATATTTGTTTTCACACCAAAGGACTCTTTTTAATAATTGTTGCAAGTTTGGTTTGGTTTTTAAATATTCCCTTAATTTCTATTTATTTGGAAATGTCCTAATTTCATCATCATATTTCAACAAAAGTTTTGCAGAATACAAGATTCTTGATTGGCAATTCTTTTTTCCTTCAAGGTTTTGTATATATTACCCCGTTGCCTTCCTGCCTGCATGGTTTTGGCCAAATAGTCAGGGCTTAGTCTTGTTATTTCTCCTCCGTATGTGTCTCTTTGTTTTTCTCAAGCTGCCTTCATAAATTTTCTCTGCCTTTGGTTTTAGCGAGTGTACTTATGATACACCTTGGTGATTTTCTTTTAGGTTCTATACTATGTGGGGTTCCCTGAGCTTCCTTTCATGATATTAGTGAAGTTTTCTGTCAATAATTCTTCAGTTATCCTCTTTGTATTTTCAGTTTTCTCCCCCTGTTCTGGAACTACAATCACTTACAGACTTTTGCTTTTGATTATGTCCCACACAATTCTTAGGGTTTCCTCATTTTTTTCTTCATTCTTTTTTTTCTGATCTTTCCTCAAATAGAGACGTAGTCAAATGTCTATGTTCAGTTTTGCTGTTCCTATGTTGTATCATTTAAAACTTGCTTCTCAGTCTTCTTATGATGCTGTTCATTTCTGAAATCTTAGTTTGGATTTCTAATTGTTGCTTTTGTGTGATTTCTATTTATGAATTTATGTTTGATATTTTGTTCCTGTATTATTTTCATAAATTGTTGCATTAATTTTTTTGCCTTTTCTATAAATTTACCCTCCTCCTCATGTTGTCTGCTTTTTACTTCAACTCTTGAATAGCTCTGAATATTAGAGTCAAATTCCCTATGAGATAATTCTACAGCCTTTTCTTCTACTAGAGGGTCATCTGGTGTTTTATTTTGGACACTGAAACCTTCCAGTTCTGTTTATTCTTTTTTGTGGAATATGTTTGAAATTGTCTGTTGTCTTTGGGGTATTTAGTAGTTATTTTCTGTGTTTGTTGCAGATTTGTTTGTTTCACCCTGCTTTCTTGTTTTAATTGGTTATGTCAGATAGACTGCAGTCTTTATGTCTTTGTTGCTCATCTGTGGCCAGGCCATTTTTCACCTCCTTGTCCAATAGGCAGGGCCAGTCACTCAGCTATGGTGCAGCAGGGCAATTTCAGAGGATGATCTCTGCACTGCTGAGAGCTGCTGAAGATGCTTTGCATACTGTCTGCCTGCTGATTTCCAGTGTGGGTGTGGCAAATCCAGAGGCATAGATATTGCACTTCTCTGCCAGCTGAGCCACCACAGCAAGTCAGGAAGCATCAGAGGTACGGCAGTGGGAAGAAAATGGGAGTTGTCTCATTTGTGTCCAGATGCTTGGCTTCTGCTGAGATTTCTGTGAATTTGCTCTCCTGTACTTCCTTCCTGCCCCTCTGACAGGCATTCAAGATGGTGAATCTGTGCTGGGTTAGCTGACAGGGAGCTTTCTCTAGTATTTACTTACATTCTCTGTTTTCTGTTTCTTATTCCATTATGTTTTGAGCTGAGATCTTTGTCTCTTCATTTGATATTTCATGTTCCAGGATAGATTTTTGTGTCTGTTTTACTTAGCTTTTTGGGTCTTTCTATGGAAGGACAGCATGGTGCTTCTGTCTGTTATGCCATTTTGGCCAGAACTCCTGGAGAAATCTTTTGATGGGCATAAGTGTTTAATTTTTATGAAGTTTTGTGTATCTATTTCATTTTCTGCTGTTTGCACATTTTTAGTTTTGTTTGGCATTGTATTTATGCTACGTATTAGGGCCCCAACATTGCAACTATTTTTTTTTTAAATCATCTTTATAGTTTTAGGTTTTATATTTAGGTATTTGATACATTTTAATTTAGTTTTTTATGTATAGTGGGATGTGTCGGTCCTGTTTTATTTTTCTACAGATAGTCAGTTTTGCCACTGTTACTTGTCCAAGAGACCATCTCTTCCCCATTTAATGGACTTTGGTACTTTGGTGAAAATCAGCTGCCCATAAATGGTTAGATTTACTTCTTATTTATGTTCCATTGGTCTTTGTGTGTGTTTTACCAGTACCAGACTATTTTGACTACTGTGACTGTATAGTGGGTTCCAAAATTAGGTAGTATGAGCCACCCTACTTTGTTGTTCTTCTGCAATAATGATTCATTATCTGGGACTGATTTTCTTTCCACATAAATTGTAATTAGGTTTTCCCATCTTGAAAAACAATGCTGTTTGACTTTAGATTGGGCTTACATTTTATCTCTAAATCTCTTCGTGTAGATTTGACATTTTCACAGTGTTATTAAGTCTTACTATCCATGAATATGTGTGTTTTTCCATTTATGTGGATCTCTTTTGGTTTCCTGCAGTAGTGTTTTGTAATTTACTTTGTATATGTCTTTTACTTCCTTGGTTAGATTTAGTATTCATAAGTATTTTTGTTTTGAGGGGCTATTGGAAGAAATATAGTCAGAATGCTCCTTAGAAGCAAGGATAGTGAGACAACATTTTTGTATACATTTGATATGTTATTGTGGGAATCAGTCCCTGAAGAAGGACATCATGCTTGGTAAAATAGAGAGACAATAAACAAGAGGAAGTCCCTCGAAAAGACGGATTGACATAGTGGCTGCAACAATAAGCTCAAGTGTGACAACAATTGTGGGGATGGTATAGACCAGAAAGTGTTTTGTCCTGCCATACATGTAAGTGCTATGAGTTGGCACTGACTCAGTGGCACCTAACAACAACAATAGTTGTAAATTATACTTGTTTCCTAATTTCCTTTTCAAAGTACACTTTGTTGGTGTAGAGAAAGTCAACCGATTTTTGTATGTTGTTCATATATTTTGCTACTTTGTTGAATCCTTCCATTAGCTCCAGTAGCTTTCTTGTATAATGTTTGGGATATTCTATGTATAGGATATTGACTGCAAGTAGGAAAAATTTTATTTTTTCCTTATCAATTTGAATGTCCTTTATTTCCTTTTCTTGCATTTTTGCTTTAGCTAAGATTTACAGTACGATGTTGGATAACAATGGTGATAGAATTCACCTTATCTGATTCCTGGTATCAACAGACAAAGTTTCAGTTTCTTTCTGTTGAGAATAACATTGGCTGTTGTTTATTATGCTGAGCAATTTTCCTGAGCATTTTCATCCAGAATGAGTGTTGGACTTTACCAAATGCCTTTTCTGTGTTGATTGAGATGATTATGTGATTATTTTCTTTTGTTTAACTTATGTGGTAGATTACGTTGGTTGATTTTCTAATGTTGAACCATCCTTTTTTATCCCACTTGGTCATGATGTATTATTATTATTTGATATGCTGTTAAATTCTACAGATTCAAATTTTGTTGAGAATTTTTTGTGTCTATATTCATCTGTAATTTTTTTTTTTTTTAGTATCTTTGACTTCGGTAGTAGAGTTATGTTGGTTTCACAGAATGAATTTGGGAATGTTCCTTCCTTTTCTGTGATCTGAAACAGTTTGAGTAGCATTGGTGTGAACTCTCCTTTGAACTGAATATTTGGTAGAATTATCTAGTGAAACTTGGCCAGTGCTAGTCTCGTTTGAAGTTTGTTTTTATTGCCTCTTCGATCTCTTCTTTTGTTGTGGGTACTTCAGTTTTTTGTATCTTAGTAGTTTGTGTTAAGTTATAGATACCGTGTCTCTAGAAATTTGGATGTTCCCTCTACATTTTTGAAATTGTTGGAGCACAGATTTTCATAGTATTTTTTTTTACTGTGATTGAACGAAAGTATGCAATCCAAATTAAATTTGCATGCCCACCTATCTTCAGCTCCTTCTGCTTTCCTTGCCTGATGACAGTACATTCCTCCTTTCTGTTCTGTACACGTCATATCTTCTTAATAATCTCCTGTTCCCTCCTCTCCACCCTCTCCTCTTCCTTCTAGTAAAATGCCAGTATGACATCATTCCATAGATTCATGGAACGATAAGTGCACATACCATATGGTCACATTGTTTCCCCAAGTCCAGTATGTTCCAGTCCAAAGAGTGAACCTTGGCAATGTTTTCCGATCAAGGGCCAGCAGGTCTAGGGGCCATGCTTCCATGGGAACTGCAAGGCTTTTAGACCATCACTAGTGGTCATTTAGTGGAGTTCTGGAGGTGTGCCCTTCTTTTACTTGTTTTGCTGCTGGGACTCACCATTGTGTGCCCCATCACGGCTGTCTTTGGTGGTGGCTGGGCACCATCTGGTTCTCAGGTCACATTTTGATACAGTCACCATTCACATGGGTTCTTCTGTCTTCTGGGCTCTTTTACTCTCATGTCTTTGTTGTCCTTGGTGATCACCTGTTCTGGTTGAGTTGGGACTATTTGGTGTAACTCAGATGGCAGCTGGCTGGCTTTTAAAACTCCATATGCCACTCACCAATAACAGGTGCATAAGACCTTCTTAGCAATAGGCTAGTTATTCCAATTGACTTCAGTGTCCCCCAAATGCATGGTTCCAAGACCTGCACCCCTGCTACTCTATCCTTGCAATACTGGGTTAAGATTAGAAGAATTTTCAGTTTATGTTGATGTCCAGTTAACTTGTCCTTCCTTCTACTGTGTGCTGTCAATGCTTTCACCCAATGAAAATTCTATCAACTATCTAATCTATGACCAACCCTCTCCCTCTCTCCCCTCCCTTGCAGCTGTCAAAGAATCTTTTCTTCTGTACATGAGTCTGTTTTTAAGTCCTTAGAGTAGGGGTCTTTTATAGCATTTGTCCTTGTGCTGCTGACTGATTTCACTCAGCATAGTGGCTTCCAATTGAAACTAGGTTATGAGATGCTTCCTAAAATCATCATTGTTCTTTACCATTGCATAGTGTTTGATGGAGTATATATAAAGTAGTTTGTTTATCCATTCATCTGTTGTTGGGTATCTAGGTTGATTCCACCTTTTAGGTATTGTGGACTGTGCTGCAGTAAACATTCTTGTGCATGTATCTGTCCTTGTGATTGCTCTTTACTCTGTAGGGTGTATTACAAGCAGTGGAATTACAGGGTCAAATGGTAGATCTACTTCCAACATTTTAAGGAAGTGCCGGATTGCTTTCCAAAGAGGTTGTACCATTTTGCAATCCCACCAGCAGTGTAGGAGAGTTCCCATCTCTCCACAGCCTCTCCAGCATTTGTTGTTTTGTGTTTTTTGGTCATAGCCAATCTTATTGAGGTGAGATGGTATCTCATTGCAGTTTTTATCTAGATTTCTCTAATACCTAATGATTGTGAGCATTTCTTCATATGTCTTTTCGCTGCCTGGATGCCCTGTATAGTAAAGTGTCTGTCCATCTCCTTTGCCCATAGCTTAACTGGGTTATTTACCTTTTTCTTGATGATATTTTGCAGTACCTAGTAGATTATGCTGATCAGATGTCGGCCCAACAGGTAGTTGCCAAATAATTATTTCCCATTCTGTAGGTTGTCTTTTCATTCTTTTCATAAAGTCTTTGAATAAGCAAAAGTGTTGGATTCTTAGTAGTTCCCATTTATCTATTTTCTCTTGTGTTGATCATGCTTTGTTTGTCAGATTTTGAAGTCTTTCTAAGCTGGGTATAAAGCTTCTGTGTTGACCCTATTTTTTCTTGCATGATCTTTATAGTTTTAGGATTGATATTTAGGTCTTTTGTCCAACTGAGTTAGTTTTTGTGTGAGGTGTGAGATATAGGTCTTGTTTCATTTTTTGCAGATAGATATCCAATTTTACCAGCACCATTTGTGAAAGAGACTGTTTTCACCATAGTTTACAATCTTAGGGCCTTTGTCAAATATCAACTGTTTATAGGAAGGTGATGGAATCTCTGGGCTCTCAACCCTCTTCTGTTGGTCTATATGACTCTTCTTGTACCAGTACCAGGCTGTTTTGTCTACTGTCACAGTGCAATAGGTTCTAAGGTTGAGTAGCATGAGACTTTCCACTGCATTTTTCTTCTTGAATAGTGCTTTGCTTATTTATAATAGACATTTTTACAATGTTAGGTATTCCTATCCATGAACAGGATAGGTTTCCCAATTTATGTAAGTCTCTTTTTGTTTCTTGCAGTAAGTTCTTGTAGTTGTCTTTGTATAGGTCTTTTATTTCTCTAGTTAGATTTATTCCTAGGTATTTTGTCTTCTTGGGTGCTATATTAAAGGGTATTGATTTGGTGATTTCTTCTCGAGTGGTCTTTTTGTTGGTATAAAGGAGTCCTACTGATATACTTATCTGACATCCTGATACTTTGCTGAACTCATGTATTACATAGATTAGTTTACTTATGGATTCTTTTGGATTCTCTGTGTATGCAATCATATCATCTGTGAACAGGGAGAGTTTTACATCTTTGGCAATGTGAATGCCCTTTATTTCTTTGTCTTGTCTAATTGCTGTGGCAGAACTTCTAGTATAATGTTGAATAGAAGTGATGTGAGTGGGCATCTTTGTCTAGTTCCCGTTCTCAAGGGGAATTATTTCAGTCTCTCTCCAGGATGATTTATGCTGTTGGCTTTGCATAGATTCCCCATATTGTGTTGAGGCATTTCCTTTGTATTCCTATTTTGCTGAGAGTCTTTAGCATAAAGGAGTGTTGGGCTTTCTCAAATGCCTTTTCTTCATCAATTGACAAAATCAAGTGATTCTTGTCTTTAGTGTTATTTGTGTGATTGATCACGTTGATTGTTTTTCTGATGATGAAACAAACTTGCATCTTTGGTATGAATCACACTTGGTAATGCTGAATTATTTTTTTGATATGTTGTTGAACTCTATTGGCAAGGATTTTGTTGAAGATTTTTGCATCTAGGTAAATAACTGATATTAGTCTGTACATTTCCTTTTCGGTGGGCTCTTTTTTTGAGTTTGGTATCAGGGTTATGCTGGCAGAATGAATTGGTGAATATTCCATCCCTTTCTATGCTGTGAAATAATCTCAGTAGTATTGGAGTTAATTCTTCTCTGAAAGCTTGGTAGCATTCGGTGGTGAAGACAACTGGGCAAGGGCATTTTTGGTTGACATTTTATTATTATTATTATTATGACTGAATAAAAATGTACATTCCCATATAAGTTTGCATGCTGACCTATATGCAGCTTCAACTGCTCTCCCTGTATGGTGACAGTACACTCTTCCACTCTACTCCATACATGTCTTATCTTCCCAACAGTCTACTATCATCTCTGCTCCACCCATTCCCCTTCCTCCAGTATGAGGTCATCAACAGGACAACCTCCTATAGATGCCTAGAACCATAAAGTGCCCACACAATATGGTCACTCTGTGTCACCAAGTCTAATCCATTGTTGCCGAAAAGTTGACCTTCATTATGATTTATGGACAGGGGCAGCATCAGGGCCAGGGTCCATGCTCCCAGGGGAACCCCGAAGTCCCTGGACCATCACTTGTGGTCTTTTAGTGGACATCTCAGGGTGCACCCCTATTTATACTTGTGTTGCCGGTAACTCAACTTTGTGAGCTCTATTGTGGCTATCACTGGTGGTGGCTGGGCACCATCTGGTTCTTCCGGTCACGGGTCGATGTAGACATCCACTCACGTGGGTCTCTCTGTCTTTGATTCTCCTTCCCCCATGTCGTTATGGACCTCGGTGATCACCTGTCCCTGCTAAGTTGGGACCATTTGCTGTACCCTCAGATGGCAGCTTAGTAGCTTTTAAGATCCCAGACACCACTCACCAATGAGAGGTGCAGAAGATTCTCATTCGCAAAACGCTAATTGTACCAATTGGCCTCAATTTCCCTTGAGAGCGCAATCCCCGTCCCCCTGCCCAAACTACTCTGTCCTTGCAGTATTGGGTTAAGACGGTAAGACAGAAGGAGTACACAAGTTGTGTTGAAGTCCCGTTAATACTGATCTGCTTACTAATGTGTGCTGTCACCAATTACACCCAACCAAATTTCTAGCAATTGTCTAATCTAAACCCTCCTCCATCACCCTCCTGCCCTCCCCACCCCTGGAGCCATCAAAGAGTCTTTTCTTCTATGCATGAGTCTGCTTTTAAGTTCTTATCGTAGGGATCTCATACAATCTTGTCCTTCTGTTGCTGACTACTTTCACTCAACATAATCTCTTCCAGTTGAAACAGGGTTAAGAGATGTTTCTTGCTATCATGGTTGTTGTTTATCATTGCATTGTGTTCCACTGAGTATATATACCATAGTTTACCTGTCCTTTCTTCTGTTGTTGGGCATTTGGCTTGATTCCATCTTTTTGCTGTTGTGGACTGTGCTGCAATGAACACTCGTGTGCATGTATCAGTTGGTGTGAATGGCCTTGATTCTGTAGGACATATTTCAAGCAGTGGAATTACTGGGTCAAATGGTATGTCTATATGTTATTTTAAGGTAGCTGCAGATTGCTTTCCAAAGGGTTTGCACCATTTTGCAATCCCACCAAGAGTGTAGGAGAGTTCCAGTCTCTCCACAGCCTCTTCAGCATTTCTTGTTTTGTGCTTTTTGGATCATGGCCAAACTTGCTGGGGTGAGATGGTATCTCATTATTGTTTTGATTTGAATTTCTTTAATAGTTAATGACTGTGAGCGTGTCCACATGTGTTTTTTGGCTGCCTGGATCTCCTCTTTAGAGAATTGTCTGTTCATCTCCTTTGCCCATTGCTTAACTGGAAGATTTATCCTTTTCTTACTGATACTTTGTAGTACCTTATACATTATGGAGATCAGGCATCAGTTATCATAGAGTTGCCACATATTTTTTCCCATTCTGTAGGTGGCCTTTCAATTCTATTAATAAAGTCTTTAAGCCAAGCCAAGCGCCGTCGAGATGAGCAAAAATGATTGATTCTTAATAGTTCCCATTTATCTATTTTCTGTTGATTGTGGTTTGTTTGACAGATTTTGAACTCTGCCTATGTTGTGTATTAAAACTTGCATTGTTGTTCATACTTTATCTTGGATGAGCTTTATCGTTTTAGATTTGATATTTAGGTCTTTTATCCAGTTTGAGTTGCTTTTGTACACAGTGTAAGATATGCGTCTTGTTTTAATTTAGGGCAGATGGATATCCAGTTTTGCCAGCACCATTTGTTGAAGAGATTGTTTTTACCCCAGTTTAATGTCTTGGAGCCTTTGTTGAATATCAACTGTTCATGGGCAGATGATGTCATCTCTGGGGTCTCGATTCCATTCCAATGATCTACCTGTCTGTTTTTGAAGCAGAACCAGGCTATTTTGATTACTGTGGCAGTGTAATATGTTCTAAGGTCAGGTAATGAGAGGCTCCCAGTGTGTTCTTCTTCTTTTGTAATGCTTTACTTATCCAGGGATTCTTCCCTTTCCAGACAAAGTTGGTAATTTGTTTCTCCATCTCATTAAAAAATGTCACTGGAGCTTGTATTGGGGTTACATTGTATAAGTAGATTGCTTTGGGTAAAATACAAATTTTCACAATGTTTAGTCTTCCTATCCATGTGCAGGGTAGGTTTCTCCACTTACGTAACTCTTTCTTAGTATCTTGTAGTAAGGGTTTGTATTTCTCTTTGTAAATGTCTGTTATTTCTCTGATTAGATTTATTCCTAGATTTATTCCTCTGATTAGATTTATTCCTATCTTCTTAGGGGCTATAATAAATGGTATTGACTTGGTGATTTCTTCCTTAATAATCTCGTTGTTGGTATAAAGGAATCCTACTGATTTACTTATGTTTATCTTTTATCCTGAGAGTTTGCCAAACTCTTCTATCAGTTTGAGTAGTTTCACATGAATTCTTTGGGATTCTCTTCATACGCAATCATATCATCTGCAAATACGAAGATTTTTAGTTATTCTTTGCTGATGTAGATGCCATTTATTCCTTGGTCTTGTCTAATTGCTCTAGCTAGAACTTCTAGGACTATGTTGAATAGAAGAGGTGAGGGTGGGCATCCTTGTCTAGATCCTGTTCTCAAGAGAAACTGTTTCAGTCTGTCTCCATTTAGGATGATGTGGGCAACTGCCTTTATATAAATGACCCTTATTGCATTGAGGAATTGGACATCTATTCCTATTTTGCTGAGAGTTTTTAGCATGAATGGGTATTGGACTTTATCAAATGCCTTTTCTGCATCAATAGACAAGATCAGGTGATTCTTGTCTTTTGTGGTATTTATGGGGTTGATCACATTAAAATTTTCCGATGTTGAACCAGCCTTGCATCCCTGGTATGAATCCAACTTGGTCATGATGGATTATTTATTTATTTATTTTTTGATATGTTGTTGTATTCTATTGGCCAGAATTTTGTTGAAGATTTTTGCAACTAGATTCATGAGTGATATCAGTCTGTAGTTCTCCTTTTTTGTTGGGTCTTTCCCTGGCTTTGGTATCAGAGTCCTGCTGGCTTCATAGAATGAATCTGGAAATACTCCGTCCTTTTCTATTCTGTGAAATAATCTCAGTAGAATTGGGGAAAACTTTTCTCTAAAAGCTTGGTAGAATTCTGAGGTGAAGCCATCTGGGCCAGGGCTTTTTTTTGGTTGGCAGTTTTTGGATGACTTTTTCAATCTCTTCCTTTGTGATGTGTTTGTTAAGTTGTTCTACTTCACCTTGTGATCATTTGGGTAGGTGATTTGAATCAAGGAATTTGTCCATTTCCTCTAGGTTTTCTAATTTGTTAGAGTACAGTCTTTCATAGTATTCGGCTCTGATAGTTTTGATTTCTGCTGGATCTATTGTGACAACTCCCCTCTCATTTTTTATTTGGGTTATTTGTTTCCTTTCCTGTTTTTCTTTAGTAAGTTTAGCCAATGGTTTGTAAAATTTTGTTGATCTTTTCAAAAAACCAGCTTCTGGTCTTTTCAATTTTTTCAATTGTTCTTCTGTTCTGTAATTCATTTAGTTCTGCTCTGATCTTTATGATCTGTTTTCTTCTGGTGACTGAAGGGTTCCTCTGTTGTTCTCTCTCTACTTGTTCTAGCTGTAGGATCAATTCTTTGATTTGGTTTTTTTCTTCCAGATGTGTGCATTTATGGAGATAAACAGACCTCTGAGCACTGCTTTGGCTGTATCCCATAGGTTCTGGTAGGAAGTGTTTTTGTTCTTGTTGGAATGCATAAATGTCTTTATTTCATCCTTGATTTCTTCTATAACCCATGGTTTTTTTGAGCAAGGTTTGTTCAGTTTCCATGAATTCCACCTTCTATTTGTGTTTTTTCTGCTACTGATTTTGACTTTTATGGCTTTATGATTTGAGAAGAAGCTTTGCGTTAATTCAGTGGTATGGATTTTGTTGAGAATTGCTATATGTCCTAACATATGGTCTATTCTGGAGAATGTTCCATGTGCACTGGAGAAGAAGGTGTTGTTGTCTGCTGATGGACAGAAAGTTCTGTATATGTTGATGAAGTCTAGTTGGTTAATTGTGGCAATAAGGTCTTGTATATCTTTACTGAGCTTTTATTCTAGACAATCTGTCCAATATTGACAGTGGAATTTTGAAGTCTCCTACTGTTACTGTGGAGTGATCTGTCTCCTTTTGGAGTGTAGTCAGTGTTTCTTTGACATATTTAGGTGCTCTAATATTAGGTGCATAAATATTTAATATTGTTAAGTCCTGCTTGTGTATTGAACCTTTCAGCAAGAAATGGTGTCCATCCTTGTCCACGATGGTGGATTTTACATTAAAATGGATTTTATCTGAGATTAGAATTGCCATACCTGCTCGTCCTTGTTCATTGTTAGCTTGATATATATTCTTCCATCCTTTGATTTTCAGTTTGTTCCTATCTTTAAGTCTAAGGTGAGTTTCTTGTAGGCAACATATAGATGGGTCATGTCTTTTGATCCAAGATGTTCACTTCAGTACTGCAGCTTGGAGTATCTGCCAGCTTATACCCATCTCCCGCCTACCAGACTACAGAAATAAAAAAAATTAAAAGCACCAACACCTGCAGTCCATGCAAACAGTGAGTCAGTGGGAACAGGGCTTAGTGAGGGAGAGGAAGTTTCCTATTTACTGGCATGTAGTCCAATCTGAGAACCCTATACTGTGTCCTAGGGCTCACTGGGTGTCCAGAATGCTCTATTCAGTTATCAATCCAGGCCTTAGTTTTCAAGGATTTGAGGAGACATGTTTCTAGTCTACCATCTTGGCTCCACCCTCACAGTATTCTATTATAATCTTTTTTTTTTTTTAATTTCAGTTGGTCCTGTTTTAATGTCACCCATCTCATTTCTTTTTTGAGTTATTTGCTGTTAGATTGTTTTAAAACATAATTTGGAGCTCTGCCATTGAATCCAAACAAACCCCCTGCCTTTGAGTCGATTATAACTCACAACAACCATATAGGACAAAGTAGACCTACTCTATGCAGTTTCCAAGGGGTACCTGCTGGTTTCAAAGTGCTGATCTTTTGGTTGCAGCCATAGCACTTAACCACTATACCATCAGGGTTTCTTGTCACTGAATCCATCTGTATTTATTATTGTTATGTGTTCTTGATGGATTGATCCTTTAGTCAGTATATAAGTTCTTCCTTATCTTTTGTGGTGAATTTTGCCTTAAAGTCTATTTTATCGGGGATTAATGTTGCCACTCTTGTGTTTTGGCTCTTGTTTGCTTGAAATATTTTTTCCTGTCCTTTGAGTTTCAGTTCACTTATGTCTTTGTTTACTTTGTTTACTTATGTCTTTAGTTTACTTATGTCTAAAGTGTGCCTTATATAGACAGTGTATTCATTTAAAAAAAATACATTCTTTACTTTCTCTTTACTGGTGCATTTATGCCATTCATATTTAGTGTGATTGTTTATATGTATGCATTTACTGCTGTCATTTTCTTGTACTATTTTTTTCTGTTGTTGATACTTTCTTTGTTCCACTTAATTTCTTGTGCTGTTATTTTTGTTTTGGGGTTTTCTTTTAATTTATTTCATTGTTGCTGATTTTGTATTTTTTGAGTTTCTATGTTTTTTTTCTTTTTTCTTTTGATAGGTTTATTTACTTTCTTTCTGGTTAACTTGAAATTCACCATTATCTTCCTAAACTTAAAAAAGAACTTATTTCTTCATTCATCTTGACTTGCATTCCATATGGAGGTCCTATAATTACACTGCTTATTTCTCTTTTTTGTTTTGACATTGTCATCATCTACAGATTGATATCTCCAGTTCCCTCTTGTTAATATTTTAGCTTTACTTTTTGAGAGTTCTTTATCTGGGTTGGCATCTGGCTGATGCAGTCTTTTGTCCTAATCTTAAGCTTGTTGATTCTCTGTTCAAGGGACTCTCTTTAAAGAGTTTCTTGTAAGGTTGTCTAGTTTTGTTAGAAATTCCCTTAATTTCTGTTTATCTGGAAATGTCCTAATTTTGTCATCGTGTTTGAGAGACTGTTTTACTGGATATATAGTTCTATGTTGGCAATTTTATTCTCTCACGGTTTTATGCGGGATTTGATTTCTTGCCTGCACAGTTTGTGCCAGGTAACCAGAGTTTATTCTTACTGATTTCCTTTGTAGGTGACTCTTCATTTTTCTTGAACTACTGTCAGGATTTTTCTTTGTCTTTCCATATGGAAATGGGTGCAGGGAGCATTCTCACTGGTTGCTGGGTTGGGTATTGTATGTGCAGACTGCAGTGACTGGGGCAGGTGTGCCTGCATCATCAGTTATCAATTAAATGATATGGAAACTCTCATCAGCAGTCTTAGAATGGCAAGGCTACATGGTGGTTGGAGGGGGGCACAAGCCTCTGGCTGCAGGAGGAGAAGTGTGGCAGATGAGGCAGGGAGGATGCTTCTACTCCATGGATGCCCACTTGGAAGGTGTGCCCCTGTCTGATACAGTGCTACAATGGCAAGGGTGTGTTGCTGATCTTCAGACTCCCAACACAGGTGACTGGAGGGAATAACAGGTGCTGCTGGTCTGTAGGCCCCCGACATGTATTACTGGGCCCACTTCATGGGCTCCTAGTGCCAGCAGCTGTGTGAAACAGCAGCCACTACTGGCCCATGGATCCACAGACTAGGCTGCTGGTGGGTATCACTGATCTGCATATCCCCATTGTGGGTGGGTAGGC
This sequence comes from Heterohyrax brucei, assembly GCA_028571685.1. Taxonomy (NCBI): domain Eukaryota; kingdom Metazoa; phylum Chordata; class Mammalia; order Hyracoidea; family Procaviidae; genus Heterohyrax; species Heterohyrax brucei. The sequence goes on from CM053146.1 coordinate 23,485,379, forward strand.
AGAAGAAGGGGTGTCACCAGACCACTGGCTCCAGGTGCAGGTTGACAGGTTGCAAATTGTGCACTGTCCATCCATGGGCACCCAGTATGGGTAGCTGAGCAGAGAAGTGGACTTCACAAGGTTGTGGACCCCCAATGCAGAGGAGTGGGTAGAAGAGGAGAAGTTGCTAGTCCATAGGTCCCTGGCATAGGTGATATTTAAAGAAGTATACACGGCCATTCTATGGGTCACCAGTACCAGTGGCCTAGTGGAGAGGTTGGGTGCTGCCAGTCTACAGGTCATTGGCACAAGTAGCTGAATGAAGGGAGAGGTGACACTTGTCTGTGGTCTCCTGGCTCAAGGTATAAGGGTAGGGATATAATGCATTCCACTGAACCATGATTGTGTATGGGGTTAATATGAATGAGGGGGTGGAGGGGCATCTCAGGTCCAGTGTAGAGGGCTGGGGGAGCACACTGGGTGAGGTGAGTATGCCTAACTTTGACAGGGAAGGAAGTACTCTTGCCTGATTCTGGACATGGGCACAGAGTCTCTTCTGAAAGGATGCTTTGGCTGGGATTGCTGCTTGCTTTGTCTTAATATGGTCACGTTGTGCAAATCTGGCTGGCAGGGAGCTAGTGATCTGCTGTTTTTGTTGTCTCTCCTTCTACTTAGCACTTGGTCCAATTCCTTAGCTTTGCCTTTAATGCTCAGGATTCCAAAGTTAGCATCTATGTCCAATTCACTTGTTTTCTCAGGTCTTTTTTATAAGAAGGATGTTATGAGGTGTCTGACTATTCTGCCATTTTGGACCACCTCTTCTAAACATCTTAAATGCAGATCAAAATCCTCACAAATCATGAGATAACCTTCTATTATTATTCACGCTTTACACTGAAGAAATAGAAGCACATGGTGGTTTAAGTAACTTGCTCAATATTACTTACATCGAAAGTCATAGGATTCTGTCTGCAACTGTGATCTAAGATTTTGTGTCCAGCTCAGGCTCTTACCACAGAGCTTTGGAAACAGGAAAGATAGTGAGTTGCCTATACAAAGTGTTTAGCATCCAAGGAGGAGGGTAAAAGAGAGATATTACCCGCTTTCCGTCTTGGTTTATGAAGCATCTTCTTTACCTATCCAAGGTACATGAAAGCACATGGAAAGGACTGCAACCATAAACTCCACTCATACTTGGAATATCCAGTCTATGGATACACAGTTTCTCCTCTGTCGACCATTTCAGGGTATCTGCAGGGGCTGCAAGCCTTCCCTCTGTAACTACAATGCTGGGATTTGTAGAGCTAGTTTCTGTGTGTAGATATCTGTAATGACAATGTAGTCTGAACTGCTTTCCATTTTCACAGATTCCACAACTGAGTGTACTTTTAAAGAAGTTGTGACGTTGCTGGTATTTGTGGTCTGAGAGGTGTCAGTTGTGACCAACATGTGGTCAGCTACTCTCAGACTGCTTTGGGGGGCTTTCTGGATTGTATGTTACCGTCCCGTCCTTTTCTTGGTACAGAAACTTCCTGTAGCCCGTCAGAGAGGTTCTGTGATGGTTGACACCTTGGCTTTCCAGGCATGCTTTTGTGTTTACCTCCCATCCCCTTATGCCATACCAGAAGCACATGTATACCACGGGATCTATTTTTTCTCCTTATCTTCTACTTTTTGCTATCTTTTGGTCTGTGGCTCTCATCAACAAACATTTTCTTATTCTCTGTGAGTGGAAGGGAAGAAGAGGAGCTGCCTATCCTACCTTCGTCAACAGCGTTCCTTCCATCTTCTTCTTGCCTTCAGGAGACACTGCTTCCCTGACTCCAGTGGAGTTGTATGCCTGTGACAAATTGAAGTTAGGCTTAGAGGAGGTTGAGTGTCTGTGGCTAGAATCTAAATAATATCATTAGCTTAATCTTCTGTCTCACAAAGTACCATTGCAAGACAATCTTATTTTATATCAAATGTGGCTCCAATATACTCATTGTGGGAAAAGAAGGCAACTGAATTACTAGTCTATGATTTCAAAAATGTTCTCTTTAAAAAAAAATCTTGCATATTTTTCTAAGATGGAAGTGAAGTCACTGACTCCTATAAGCATGAATAGGAGTGGGAAGATGAGGATCATATGGAAAATATGTTTGCACTTAGCGAGCTAAAGAAGTGATGATCCTTTTTTTGCCATTGTTTATAGGAATGTCAGTATTGAGGAATTTTTAGTATTAAAAAAGGCTTAAGATGGTAAAGTTGCTAACAAAGTTTTCATGTGGTCACAATGTCACATGTAGAACTTGTACTGTAACCTCAAATCTAAGCTTTTCAGGGGAAATAGCTATAGCAATGTGCCTAAAGGAGGCTTCTAAAGCAAACATCTGTGGTGCTTGTCAGAACCAATTACAGACTATTGCTGCCAGCTTGGGAGTTTATGGAGTGAGGAAGCCCATTACTCTGAATAAAGTCCAAAATGCTGCTAATCTTAACAGTAGGAAGCTAATCTTTACATCTGCTGAAGGTTTTACGTCAGTTAAAATTACCAACATTACTGATGGAGATTACATGATTTATAGAACAATTACTGTTACAACAAAAGTTAGAAGAGTATCTCAGAATTTTGTAATCACATAGCTGGTATTCTTACCAAGATTTTCTTTTTTAAATTAAATTCAATTTTTTACTATGGTAAACATAACCAAAACCCACTTCCATTGAGTTGATTCCAATTCATAGCAACCCTATAGAAAGAGTAGAACTGCCCTAGAGAGTTTCCAAGGAACACCTGGCAGATTTGGCCTGCCGGCCTTCTGGTTGGCAGTGGTAGCATTTAAACACCATGCAACCGGGGTTTTCAATGGTAAACGTATAGGTAAGAAAAATTTGCTATTTTAACATTGTTTTACAGGTATGTGGTGTAGTGGGTTAAGTGCTACCACTGCTAACCAAAAGGTTGGCTGTTCAAATCCACCAGGTGCTCCTTGAATACTCTGTGGGGCAGTTCTACTCTAGCCTTTAGGGTCGCCATGAGTCGGATCTGACTCGATGGCACTGGGTTTTTTTACATGTACAAATCAGTGACGTTAATTATATTCATCATAATGTTCATTCATCAACATTATTCACTTCCAAATTTTTCTTAGCTGGCTTTGGTATCAGCCAGTGGCTTTCCTACTAGAGAGAAAATTGACTGACAATTACATCATTGACTCACATTCAGATTTTAATTACAGCTGGTAGCAATGGGTATATGTGAAAGTGTGTTTGCAAAGGGCCTTGCTTAAGTTGAGAGACATGCTTAATTCAGAATGTGTGAAGCAATGAGGTAAGTTTTAAAATGACTTTTATTGTGTTCAAAATTGTGAGCTAAAACATTCAAGTTAATTTAAAAACAATTTTATTGAGTTAATGGTGAGTATGAAGAATTAAATCAATAAAGAAACTTCACTTGCCATGAAGTTCAAAAACAATGAAAGCATTTTACTAACTGTTATTTTAAATTTAACAATGTATGTTCCCCTTGGCTACTTGTCTTCTTCCTTACATTTCTCCCTAAACTTAGGAAAGCCAGTTTGTCAAGTTTTTTTTTTTTTTTTCTCCTGAATGTGGACTTTAAAAATTGCAGACATATATAAGCATCCATGTACATAATATCTTAAAAGGCCACTAAGGAGCCTTGGGCAGACTGTTTAAATGCTCTGCTCAACGTCATTATCTGTGAACTAGGTTAGCAATACAGTGAAACCTGTGAGAGCTGGAACTTAGCAGGATGGCCTTGTTTTCTGAGTCTTGACAGTTTTCCACCTCTGACAGGATACAATCCTATCAGTTTTCTATCATTCTCTATTAAGAAAATAAGTTTTCCTTCTCTGACAGATTTCTGCCTTACATAGGTTATGGCTTTCTCAGGTTTTACTGTATCTGCTTCATGTGCTCTGTTTTTTCTAGTGATACAGCATGGTACCTTTTAGTGATGGGGGCCCTCAAAAAGTGGTGGCTTTCTCTGCCTTTTATAACTATATTTTAAGTAAATGAAGATAAACTCTCCATCTGGTACATATTAGGTCAAACCATATGTTTGTAGATTAAAAATGGTTGACTATCAACAATTTCATATGGTTCAACCAGATACAGCACTCTGGGGTTCATTCATTCATTCTATCAGTCACTCCACAAATGTTATTAAGTGACTACTATGCCACGTGCTGAGTGTACAGTGATAAACTAAGAAATGTCATGCTTATGATAGTGTGGGTCAGATATCAAACAAGCACACTTCCAGATAGGTATGTAATTCAAGATTATGACAAACACTATAAAAGTAAAAACTTGAGAGTCTGACAAAAGAATAAGGGAGGAAACCAAGGAAGGCTGCTTGGAAGCAGCACCATTTAGCCAAGACTGAGCAATCAGTTAGAGCCAAGTGAAGTACAGGGAACAGCATCACCACAGAGAGAAGATCACATGTGAAGGGCTTGTGTGGGGTGTAGGTAGCCATACATCTCAGTGATTTGGGAGGGCTCTGGGGAAGGTGTCAGGGTTCTGTATTTCTCCCCACTGCTTCAGCTCCCCTCTGAGGTGGTTAGTTCTGTTTCTAGGTTTTGTACCTGCTGCCCTCTCTGCCTAACCCGTGGGACTGATGCCCAAGTGGGATGGTCTGTCCAGCCCAGATAGCCACCTCTACTGTACAAGAGCTGCCCACGGTACCAGGACTACTGGCATTATACAAGTGATCTCTTAGTACTCTGATAAGTCTCCACTGGGAGTCTGAACTCAGAGGATCTGTTCTTGAAAATGAAGGGGTGCTAGATAGCTAGGAGAATCTAACCAGTGCAATCTTCATACTCAACCCAAGAAACTTTTTCCTAGTAGGGGATTATAAGAATGTAGTATCAAGAAAACATGTTTTGCCTGCTGGGGAATTATGTACTGGACATCAAGTTACGTGTTTTCTTTACACATGCATTATTCTTTGCAGCTCGGTGAGATTTGTGTTGATATTAACCTATTTTACAAATTTTCAAACTAAGGCTTAAGGAGGTTGGATGATTTGCCCATGGCCTCACAGTTGAGAGGTGGTAGGGCTAGGCAGTTTAACCCTAGAGCTTCTTCCTTGAATTTTTGACTATGTTGACTTCCTTACCTTACTCCACCCCATTACTGAACTGAATTACGTGGTATGTGATTTGTACTTTGATTTTCTTCAAGAGATGTATGCTCAAGCCATGCTTTTATGGATCAGAGGCCTGTTCTATAACTAGTGTTGAACTCATTCAACAAAGAGACACATTCTCAGACCATAACCCAGACAGTGAAAGCTACAGATTCCATCACATTGAAAGAGTAAGCCCTTGGCAGTGGTACCAAGAACCAAGGGCTCTGTATGCATCCTCTTGGGTAATGTGGCTATTACGACTTCCAGGAAAGACCGTGAGCTAAGGAGCCATCCATCCATTGAATTCAGGCCTTCTAGCTCCATGCATGTCCCTGGGATCCCAGTCAAGTCTCTGCAGGACATTAGGAGGAGTGCTGTTTGTTGACCTGGGCCAGACTGACAAGGAGGTAGGTCTTTACAACAGCGGCAGCGGGGACAGGCAGGAAAGGAGTCATGGGAAAGGTGAATCTTTACCTTCCCCATTGGGAGATTCTCCTCTCCACTGCCAACCAGCAGAATGATGTTTTAGAGGCAGCAATTTTCCTTGCTCCATTAGAAATTACTGAACATATTTCACAGTCCCATGGGCAGAGTTCACAGGCTATGTTATCTTTGCTTCCTGGGGGCTGCCAAGCAGGAAAAGATGTCTGTGAAACCACTGGCGCCAGAAGCAAAGAAGAATGCCCTACAACTACAATTGTCTCCCAAGTTGCTGGCGGCTGAGAGGCCTGCTGCAGGCAGAGAGAATAAGGCCCATCCTGCAGAGGCAGTTTTGGATGGGAGCCCTCCAGGGCTCTCCAGTGCATGTATCGATTTCAGGGCACTGTGTGGAATAGAGGCGGGGAAGGGAGGCCCGAAATACTGTGAAATGTGATAAAGCTGGTTTGGTTCAAGGCGCCCGTGCTTGGTGACACCTGCCTATCTATTACACGGATGCTGTTACACAACTGTCTGGGAATTCATCTGAGTTCTTGTGTGAGCAGTGGTGCCAATGTACCCCCAAGTGTGTGGGCACAGGGAGGGAGGGCTCAGACTGCCTTTCCTTTCTACTCTCTGAGTGTATAAAACATTCACCTCATGACTTGCTTGCTGAAATGATCAGTGCAAGCTCAGTTGTCAATTTCAGCAGAGTGGTTAGCTCAACTGCTCTAAACTTCAGGTCATGGGAGTATTCGGCCCTCTGTTACCCTCACAGAAACCTCAAGCAGATTTTGAAGCTCAGGAAAGGAAACATGTAAATTGCTCTAGACAGTTCTTCCAGTATTTAAAACATTTGGGAAAACTCAAATGCCTATTAGTGGGTATATATAGAAATAGTGGCATCCATGTGATGGAATACTAAAACAACAACAGTTGCTGTGGAGTTGAATCTAACTCATGGGGACTCCGTGTGTTCCAGAGTAGAAGTGTGCACCGTAGCATTTCCATGGCTGCTTTTTCAGAAGTAGATCACCATACCTTTCTTCCATGGTGCCCCTGGGTTGACTCAAACCTCCAACTTCTTTGTTTAGCAGCTGAGCCCGTTTTCTTCGCACTGCCCAGAGACTCCATACAATGGAAGACTACTTAGCAGTAATAATGATGGGATTCATGAGAGAGGAGAACACACTGAGGTAAAGAAGCTAAGGTGCATTTCATATCATCTCATTTATACGGTATTCTGGAAAAGGCAAAGACTACTGGGGAAAGTCACCGCTATGGCAGGTGGTTTTCGATACTTGGAGCATCTTAGGAACCTCCATAAGAGGTGAAGGAAAAACATTATTGGGAGGGATTCATTTCATCAGACAAGCTTCAGTATTATTTATTTTATACTGTTGATATTTGGTTGTTTTGAAAAATGTGTTCTATATGTTAAAAAAGGAATGTGCTAGATAAGATAAAACAACACATAGAGTTATACGAAGGAGCTGTAAGTCTTCTTCACTCCTTGCTCAGCCCAGCAAGCTTAGGAATTTGTTACTCTTCCTAGAGAAATGAATGTATGCTCGGAAACCCATTCACTATTTTGAATGGCATTTCAAAGGTGGTAGACTCCTCAAAGTCCATCCTTAGAACCCCCGAAAGCCTAGAGATCTTCATTTCAGTACCTCTGCTTCAGAGGGTAGGGGCCACATCTTCTCTGCCATAAACACAGTCTTGTATCACCCAGTCCAAGTATATCAGTTATCTGTGGTATATAGCAAATCACCCCCAACACTTAGTGGCTAAAAATAGCAGTTATCATTTCTCACAATTCTACGTGTTGGATGGATTCCTTTGGGTGGTTCTTCCGTTCCATGTGGTACTGGCTAGGGTCACTCATCTCACTGGGGTCATCCAGCTAGCAGCTCATCTGAGGGCTCTGTTGGGGCTGGAACATTCTAGATGATGTCGTATCCATTTTGGGGGCCTTGATATTGGTTGTCAACAGGGGCATGTTAGTTCTCCACAGAGACTCTCTATGTCTCTGTCTCTGTGGTCTCTTATCAGCCAGTAGTTTAGCCTAAAGTGGCTAGCCTCCAGGAGATAGAAACCAGAAGCTGCTAGGCCGCTTAATGGTTTGGCTTATAGCTGTTACAGTGTCATCGTCACTCTATCCACAGCACAGAGTCAGCTCAAATTCAAATGGTGGAGAACATACTCCACTTCATCATATGAGAGGCATCAAGCACAAACAGATGGCAAAATTGTTGATGACCACTGGAGGTGATCTATTATACTAGGTTCTTACAATGTCCAAGAGGGCGTATTAGCATACCAGCAGATCAGTGAGCTCCTGGGAGCATTTATTCTCTTTTTAAAAATGATCTGTTTTCTAATATGTCTCTTGTGATTCCATAAAAATAATCAACAGGTATGTGTTTACCTCTTCCTCACACATTCTTTTTCCTTCTCGTTCACATTATTCTGCCAGTTCCATGATGACGTATATCATCTGCAACGTTGACAACATACTTTGGACTTCCACATATAGTTCATTCACCATTTTTTTATCTCCCCAGAAGTAAAAGTCTATTTTCTCTAAACAAACTGGGAGCTTCCTGAGGATGGGAGACACAACTTCTATTTCCATTACAACACTGGCCACATGTTAAGTTCTAATAAAATGTAAATAAGAACAACCACTTCTGTTAACACGGTACAATAGCTGAGGTCGTGAGGAGGCACCCTCACTGATACTCGTCAGTGCCCCTGCTCTCCGCGGGGACAAGCAGAGAGGTAGACAGACTTTGCCTTCTATGCACTGTCAGGGTGGGATGGTCCAGACTCACTGAATTTCTTTCATCCTTCCTTGCTCTGTGATTTTATTAGAAAGCATTTCCCATCAATTGGGAGAGATAGGGCCCGACAGCAAATGTTTCTGAGAAGCAATGATTTCATAGTGCAGAATCTATAGTATTTACCCAAATACTTGATTTCCACTGGCAAGCTGCTGATGTTAGTTCCTGATGTTTCCTCTTGCTTAGAACATGCCCTCTTCTTTCTCTCCTTTGTCCAAACTTGACTCCTTCTTCGAAGACTACCTCATATAACCCACAGCGGTCTTGCTGTTGTTGGTTGTCATCAAATTGACTCGAACTAATGGTGATCCCTTGTATAACAGTGCAAAATAGTGCCTGCTCTTTCACAATCTTCACAATTGTTGGTATGCTCAAGTTCATTGTTACAGATAGCCTAATGGGCTTATTTTTCACCCATGTATAAGACAGTATTCTGTCTTATACCGCAGGGTTTTTGTTAGCTGAGTTTTGAAAACTGATTTCTAGCCCTGTCCTCCTAGTCAATCTTAGACTGGAAGTTCTGCTGAAGCCTTCTACCATGAAAGGTCCTGTTAGTATTTGAAATGCCAACAGTATGGCTTCCAGTATCGTAGCTACACAAAAGCTCACACAGTGAAACACAGAGTTGTCTTACCTTCCTCCAAATTCCACAGGTTTGCAGGATCATGGCATCAGATGTTCTGAGATCTGGGAAACATTTCAGAACTTCCATTTGAAATTTGAAACCCTGGCAAAATTTTGGGGTCCAAAGAGGGACCTCAGATGTGTGAGATGATAAGTAGACAACATAAGCCAAGCGCTGTTCCTACCACTTCAGATTGAAAGCCTTCCCCCCACTATCTGTTTTAATCTTGATCTGCCATGTGAAATACGATGTGGTAAAATGTAGACTTTATGCATAAAAAATTGAAACCATAGATCTAATTCAATTCCTTTTTATAAATAAAAATAACTAGCCTAGTGGCATAGAGTAAACTGCCCAATGTTTAGCTTATATGTTGCTAAGTTGTTGATGGTAGAGTCAAAAGGTGGGTCTCCACATCTTAGTTGACTACAGTTAACTCTTCCCATATCATTTTGGACCCACCCAGACCTAGGAGGGAGAGTAAAATTTTGATACTGCTTGGTTTTGTCTTAAGAAATCTTTTATACAACCAGAATACTGCCTCTGTTTTGCTTGAATTTTTTTTGTGCTGCAGAACAATGGTTACTGCAGGATTATCTTGCACTGCAACAATGTCTCTAAAGTCTGCTAGGAGATTGTTTTGCTAGCTCAGCTCTTTCTCAGCTTGGTCTTTCTGGGTGATGTCAGCTGTGATGTTGTTCCATTCAAGAATCCCCCACCTGTTGCTCACTGCCTTCCAGCCTTTTTTGGTCCAGCTTATGATGTCTTCATCTTTTCCCCTTTCTTCCTGTTCTTTCCACTTTTGATATTTTTGAGGCTGATGGTGTTTGTCAGGTCTGTCTTTAACTCTGGGGAGCCATTGTTGGATTTTGGAGACCATTCCCGCTTGTCGTTATTTTTCTGAGAACTTCCCTTAATAAGGCGAAGGCCCACTATTGCATTATTACAAATTGTTACCTGGGCTTTTCCATTATAGAGTCAGTTTTGTGGGACACTATAGCTTGACTCGATGGCTCTTGGCTTGGCAAAGCTTGATGGGTCTCAGAGAAACAGTAGTAGTTGATTTCCTCTTAGACGACTGAGTGAGGAAATTGGCTCTGTTAGGCTAATCACAGCACTGGGCTGCAGAGTTCCCCACAGCAAGGGTGAGACTGCTATCAGTTCTCATCCCAAACATCAGGGAGCTTGTGGGAACTGGGCAAAAAAGGAGAATGGACATTTTCTCCATGTGGATAGGGAGTCCTCGCCTCAAAATAATGGTAAAAGATAAGATCATCATAAATTTCTCTAAAGCCTTAGTAGTTAGGGCTAATTAATTGTAATTGAAAGGGCTAAATTAAATTAAATCCAGCCCAACAACTGGAAGACGATCTGATCTTATGACAGCACTAAGCAGGAAGTTGAAAGTCCAGGTTTTAATCTAAGCTTTGCCACTGACTGACCCCAGGTGAGATTCTTCCTCTTTTTATAAATAAGTGTCCTCACCTTAAAAAATGTATATTTTTTGCATAACTTATCTGTAAAGACCTTCCCACATTTATAGTCTATCATTTGGAATATAAATTACCTACCTACTCTGCACAGGGCATTGTTCTGGTCCTGAAGATTTCTCTTTTTCTTTCTTTTCTGAAGACCTGCCATTCCATGCAGTGAAAGCAGAACAGATGTGCATTAGGCTAACAAATCATTGCCAAGGGGAATTGTCTTTATCTGAATAGAATGTTAGTAATTGGGACATTGTTTAAATGTAAATCTTGCCTATAAGGTGCTTGAAAGGATGGCTGCTCCTAAATGAGTTCAGCAGTCCTCTTGCAATTCCATTTATCCTTTGAGGTTGTTTAACCAACGCTTTCCCCCACATTTTGTTGTTATTACCATTTGGAATTTATACTCTACCCCTCTAAAAAGCAAATACACATGAATCATGACAATTAGTTTTTTTTTAAAAAAAGGAATAAAGACAGCAGAAAGCAATTATAACAGAGGTAGATTGGCTTTGCAAACACCTATGATGAGTTTGTTTTTGTTAATTGTACTTCCTTTGCTCTCAAAATAACAGGTAACCAAAGAGAACAGGGTCTGGCATTATTCCATAAATTGGATCAGTATGTACATGTTTCTATGACAAGCCTGGATCCCTTGTGTCACGGATTTTATCCGCCCCCCAAAATATGTGTCAACTTGGTTAGCCTATGATTTCCAGGTTTGTGTGGCTTTCCTCCATTTCATGATTGTACTATTGTGTTAAAGAGCATTACGGTGGGATTTTAATACTCCTACTAAGGTCACAGCCCTGTTCCAATGTAAAAGGAGTTTCCCTGGGATGTAGCCTACATCACCTTTTATCTTACAAAAGGTAAAAGGAAGGGGAAGAAAGCGGAGACTGGGCATCTCATACCACCAAGAAAGAAGCATTGGGAGCAGAGCTTGTCCTTTGGACCCGGGGTTCCTGCGTGGAGAATCTCCTAGTCTAGGGGAAGACTGACAAATCAGATGTTCCTCCAGAGCTGACAAAGAGACAAAGCCTTTCCCAAGAATGGATGCCCTGAATCTGGACTTGTAGCTTAGTAGTCTGTGAGAAAATAAGTCTCTCTCTGTTAAAGCCATCTGCTTGTGGTATTTCTGTTACAGCAGCACTACGTGACTAAGACAACCTCCCTCAAAGACAAGTGGGAAGATAGACATGCAGAGAAATTCTTAGGACACAATGTAATTAGTGTACATTTTTCAGTGATCTCCAAATTGTTTTGAATGTATCTCTATCTGTAAAAATATTTTGAGCATGTACAGTACTATGTATACACTTATCTAAAAATGATATATACATATGACTTACTGGACTGAAATGTTTACATCATGAAGTATCCACAAAAATAAAATAAAAATGTTTGAGATAAAAACAAATCATCTAATCTTTTCTTCACATAAGATGTGACCCTAGCTGAATGAAATTGGTAAATAGCATGTAAGTGTTTAAATGTGAATAAACACAAAGTGCTTAAAAAGAGTATCTTCTAAGCAGAGAAAGCAATTCACTTGCAGTTGCATTTACCCCCACAAGGGGGCTTGTTGTTGTTGTTACTTGTGGATTCCAACTTAGGGGACCACAGGAGTACACAGTAGTACTGTTCCATAGGGTATTCAAAGCTGTCACTGTTTGGAACAGGCCTGCCAGGGCACCTCTGGGCGTGTTTTAAATGTCAATGTCTTGGCTAGTAGTTGAGTGCTTAACTGTTTGTCCTTTATAAGTTACTAAACAAATATTTGTAACCATTTTTTTAAGCTGTATTTCAGAAGAAGGTTTACAGAACAAACACGTTTCCCATTAAACAATTAGTACACATCCATATTGTTCTGTGACATTGGTTAATAAACCCACAGCAGGCCAACATTCCCCTTCTCCACCTTGGTTTCCTATCACCGTCTTTCCTGTCTCCCCTTGCCCTCTAGTCCTTGCCCTGCGCCGATGCGCACCTTTAGGCTCCTTCTGTGTTATGGACCTGTCCAGTCTTTGGCTGAAGCGTGACTTTACTGTTGAGCTGAAAGGGTGTCCAGGGAACATGCTATCAGGGTTTCTCCAATCTCTGTCAGGTCAACAAATCTAGTCTTTCTTGCTAAGTTAGAATTTTTTTCAGCATTTTTCTCCAGCCCTGTATGGGATCCTCTGTTGTTATCTCTGTCAGAATAGTCAGTGGTAGTAGCTGGGAACCAGCTAGCTGTAGTGGATTCAGTCTGCTAGAGGCTGCTGTTATAGATGTAGTTTATTGGTCCTTTGGACTCATCTTTCCCTTGTATCTTATTTTAACTCATTATTTCTGGATCCTGAAAGGGTAAGACTAGTAGAGTATCTTAGACAGCTGCTCACAGGCTTTGGAGACCCTAGACACTACCTATTGATGTAGAATATAGAACATTTTCTTTATAAACTTCATAAATTGAGCTAGATGCTCTCCAAGATCATGATACCCACTACTCTCAGCTAATACTTCATTCCTGCAGGGAGTTTTGATGTGTCTGTGAAGTTTCCATTACCTTGCCTTGTACAAATTGTGTTAGCTTCCCCAGAATTGTGTACTGTCTTACCCTTCACCAAAGTTACTGCTCATCTATTGTCTACTTAGTGTTTTTTCCACCCCCAATCCAGGCAACCCCCCACATTTTTTTAATAAAACATAAATAAATTTTTTTAAATAAACTTTTAATCTTGGAATAATTTATGATTTTCTGTGAAGTTACAAACTTGTTACAAATAGTTGCCTTATACCTTTCACCCAACTTCATCTAGCGAATGTCTGTTTTCACAAATTATTACCTTGAGTACACAACCCCTCTTTGTGGACCATTGACTTTTTTTTCTGTATTATGTATTACATATGAACATCTAGTTAAATTGTATTATGCATACGAGTTCAGAAAATTAAGTCTGTGAACTTAATTGTTCTGAGTGCTACATACTTCATTGCTGAATATCACTACCCTCACCTTCGAAGTTCTCCCCTTTGGAAGTTATACACCAATGCCAGCACCTAGGCCATTCTTCAAAGCAATTTTAGAACTCTTTCTGGAATGACCACTGTGCATGTTGGCAAGTTCAACAACATAATTGTATAATTGTCTGTGAGGGGTGTTTTTAGCCAGTAAACAAGTAACTATTGGAACACCTTCTTTACTCACCTGATCTAGCCCCCAATGATTTTTTTCTTTACCCTAAAATAAAGGAAATATTGAAAAGAAGACATTTTCATGACCTTTGGGACACCAAGGGTAATACAACAACAGCTCTGATGGCCATTGCAGAAAAAGAGTTCCAAAGTTGGTTTGAAGGGTGGACTAGGTGCTGGCATCAATGCATAGCTTCCCAAGGGGAATACTTCGGAGGTAACTATAATGATATTCAGCAATGAGGTATGTAGCACTTTTTCTAGGATGAGTTCACAAAATAATTAGCAATCGTTGTACAACCCTGAGCAAATAATCTAAGAAGCTAGACTATAGGAAGAAGAATGCAATATCAGGATTGGTGGAAGACTCATTAACAACCTGTGATACACAGATGACATGACTTTGCTTGTTGAAGTCAGAGGACTTGAAGCACTTACTGATGAAGATTCAAGACCACAGCCTTCTGTGTAGATCACATCTTAACATCTTGAAAACAAAAATGTCACAATTGGACCAATAAACATCATGATTGACAGAGAAAAGATTGAAGTTGTTGAGGATTTTATTTTGTTTGGATCTACAGTTAACTCCCATGGAAGTCATAGTCAAGAAATCAAATGATATATTGCATGGGACAAAAGACTTCTTTAAAGTATTAAAAAGCAAAGATGTTACTTTGAGGACTGTCATAGATTGAACTGTGTTGCCCCAAAATGTGTATCAACATAGCTAGACCATTGTGTCCATCGTTTCGTCATCTGATATGATTTTCCTATGTGTTATAAATCCTATCGCTATGATGTTGTCTTAGTCATCTACTGCTGCTATAACAGAAACATCGGAAGTAGATGGCTTGAACAAAGAGAAATTTACTCTCCCACAGTCTAGTAGGCTATAAATCTAAATTCAGGGTGCCAGCTTCAGGAGAAAGCTTTCTATTTCTGTCTGTTCTGGAGGAAGGGCTTTGTCATCAGTCTTCCCCTGGTCAAGGAACTTCTCAGCACAGGGACCATGGGTCCAGAGAAGGCACTGTTCTCCTGGCTTCTGTTCTTGGTGGCATGAGGCCACAAATTCTCTTCTTGCTTCTGTTTCCTTTTCTTTCTTGTAAGATAAAAGGCGATGCAGGCCATACCCCGCAGAGACTTCCTTTAAGTTGCATCAGGGATGTGACTTGAGTAAATGTGTTGCATCCACCCTATTGTTTTTAACATAATCTTATCTTGCATCACTAATCACAGGTAGAGATTATGATTTTACAACACATAGGAAAATTACATCAATCACAAAATAAAGGACAACAGCAATACTGTGAATCAACCCTAACCAAGCTGGCACGTATTTGGGGGGGGGGGCACAACTGAATCCATGACAGATGTTCATGAGTAAGGATTAGAGGTAATTATGTTAATGAGGCTGGACTCAATCTATAAGGCTATGTTTGATCTTAAACCAATCTCTTTTGAGATATAAGAAAGACTGGTGAGCAAAGAGACAGAGACAACTCATACCACCAAGAACAAGAGCCAGGAGAAAAGCAGGGTCCTTGTGGTGTGAAGCTCCGTGGCCAGGGAAGAGTGGTGACGAGGACCTTCCCCAGAGCCAAGAGAAAGACAAAACCTTCCCCTGGAACATATAACCCTGACGTGGACTTTTAGATTCCCAGACTGTGAGAGAATAAATCTTTTTGTTCAAGTTGTCCACTTGTGATCTTTCTGTTATAGCAGCACTGAACGACTAAGACAAGGCTTAAGGTATGCCTGACCTAAGCCATGATATTTTCAATTGCCTCATAGGCATGTGAAAGTTAGACAAAGAATAAGGAATGCTGAAGAAGAATTGAGGGCTTTGAATTACGGTATTGGAAAAGAACACTGAGTATATCATAGATTGCCAGAAAAGCAGACAAATCAGTCTTGGAAGAAATAGAGCCAGAGTACTACTTCGAAGTGAAAATGGTGAGACTTCATCTCACATACTTTGGGCATGTTATCAGGAGGGACTAGTCCCTGGAGAAGGACATCAAGCTTGATAATGTAGAGAGTCAGCCAGAAAGAAGAAAATTCAGTGAGATGGATTGACACAGTGACTGCAACAAGATTGTGAAGGACTAATCAGTGTTTCCTTCTTTTGCACATCATCTGGCTATGAGTCAGAACTGACTCAATAGCAGCTAACAACAATGCATAAAGCAAAGTACAAATAATTCCTAAGGGCCTCCACAGTAAAGATTAGGTCCCTGAGATGTATGCTTCCAGAAGCTGCCACCAAAGTCTTCAGTGCAGTTCTGATTCCTGAAGACTGTGGAAACTGGGAACCGTTGGCCATGAGATGAAGCTCTAGCTCTTTTGGTTACAGACGTAACTCTAGAACCTAGAAATTAGTCCAGTGCAGAAAATGCACTTAATAGATGTTTGTTAGCCAAATTGAGTGACTGAAATAAGAATTTTTTTCCAATTATTTTAGAAAGCTAAAGAAGAGTATCAATGACTTTTTGCCAGTCACATGTTCAAATGAAAGCTTGGAGGTTCAAATCCACCTAGAAGCATCTTAAAAGAAAATCAGCCACATACAGGTGGGCATGTAAATTTATATGGGAATGTACATTTTCACTCAGTCATAATAAAAAAAAAATGAAAATCAGCCATTGAAAACCTTGTGGAGTATACTACTCTAACACAGATAAAGTCACCATGAGTCAGAACTGACTCCATTAATATATATTTTTAATTAGCCACTGAAAGGGAGTTAAGACCAATGTCTGTTTTGCCCTTTATGCAAGTAATTGCAAGTTAGCTGGTACCATAGTTCCAATTTATTCCATTGGTGGTTCAGAGTTATAAAGGGATGCTCCAAGAGAGAGACTGCCTGGCTTGCTACTTAACCTGGCTTAGGCACCTGTGTGACTCAAGTGTGTTTTTCTCTCAGGGCCTGTCCCACATGGGAAAGATTTACCTCATCCACACTAGTCTCTTCATCTTCTGAACTTGCCACACAACTTTCCATGTGTACCAACTTTCCCATAATTATAATGTCTTCTTTCTCCTTCAGGATCTTGATTGTTGAGTGGACAAGGTTGTGCTAAATTAATTAACTTCACGTGTGCAATCCTTTCATCATCAACTAGATAATGAACTCCTTGAGTATAGGCCAGTGTCTTCTTGTATCTTATGTCTTTCAGATTTTATAGCCTGGCAATATCAAATTAAGATGCAACAGTTGAAGTGCTAAGCCACTGACAGCTTCAGTCAATTCTGCTGTGACTCGACAGCGGACTTCATCTCACACTTCAGCATCAGCACCAGCCTAATAGGTGAGTCAGTTAGACCAAATTTTCAAGCTAACATTTTGTAACTTTGTGGAAAATCTGTTACATGGTAGAGGAAACACATCTTTTGTTCCCTGACTAAGCCCAGCTCCCTCCCTCCACCTGTTGCTGCCATCAGTTGCCATAGTCAGCCTTCACTCATGGTGACCCCACGTAAAGTGGGGTGAAAGGCTGCTTGCTCTTGTGCCATCCCTGTGATTGTTTCTGATCAAACTGCTGTGATTCATAGAGTTTTATTGGCTATTTTTTGGAAGTAGATTTTCAGGCCTTTCTTCCTAGTCTGTCTTAGTCTGGAAGCTCCGTTGAAACCTGTTCATCATCATTGCAATAGACAAGGCTGACAGATGAGAGGTAGCTGCACGAGAACTACACTGGCCGGTAAAGGAACTCCAGTCTCCCACACGGAAGGTGAAAATTCTACCACTGAAGCATCACTGTCCCTTTCCCTCCTCATACTTCACTTTCTTTGCCCCCACTGTCAGTGCACACAGGCAAGGACACACATACACACAGACACTCCAGTTGTCTTTATTTTAGAGTCATGCTAAGAAGGTTTTGGGTTCAGCATGTGAGTGCAAGGTTATGCATTGGTAATTGCTTATGTGGACAGTATATAGTAATGCCAGTGGTACCCTCTGCCCTCCCTCAATACCCATAGTTTCAGGAGTCCTGAGGTCTGCAACCTAGAAGATTCCTATTGTGGCCTATCTTCAGAATCTTTTTCCTCTTTCCAGGATTGCCTGGATGTGAGCTGGAGAGATCTGAGGAAAGCAACCAACATTTTCCCTCCCACTGCATTCTGGGAGCCACCAAGCAACACCAGAGATTTTTCAGATGACACAAGCAGTTGTGCTTCACTCTATCCTCAGCCATGATTCCCTTTAATTTGGAACAATCCATTACTTTAAAATAAAATGGGACATGTGATTTTGATTCATTTATACTTAGGCTATGGCTGATAATTTATCAGTAGTTGGGTAAAGTTTGGCAAATAAGAGAACTTTCCTGTTTCTTCCATTATCCCTCAGACATGCTTCTAATGGGAAAGAAGAAATCTCTGCTGAGCCTCTTTGAAAAGGCATCTTGGGTACAAATGTCCTGCCTTCCTGGATTCTGCTCAGAAGCTTGCTTCAGAGGAAAAGTGAAAAATAACTGAAGACTGTAAGCAACTTCCTTACTTTTCCTGGAAATTCTGAGATACTTTAGTTTTCATGTATTGTGGTGTACTAACCAATCTTCCCTCTTCCAGGATAGCTGAATTGCTATTCACCGCTTTATGCAATTCTGTTAAACCAGGATTATACTGTCAACCCCAGTGAGAAACAGGCTACTCTGACCAAACTCAGCCTCTATGCTGGCCTAAGGCCTATATGCTGTAGTTGGTAGATGTCATCAAGCTGGTGTGGACTCATACTGACCCTATGTACAGTAGACTGAAATGCTACATGGTCCTGTGCCATCTTCATAATTGTTATACTTGAACTCATTGCTGCAGAAACTGTGTCAATCCATCTTATTGAGTGTCTTCCTCTTTTTGACAGACCTTCTGCTTTATTAAGCAAGGTATGTTTCTCCAGAACTGATCCCTCTTGACAACAGTCCCCAATTATGTGAGATGAAGTCCTGCCATCCTCACTTCTTATTTCTGACTGTTCATCTTCCACACAACTGTTTGCTCTTTTGGCAGCCCATGTGTGCCTTTAATATTGTTTGCCAATACCATAATTCAAAGACATCAGTTCTTCCGTTTTCTTTATTCATTACCAAGCTTTCCCAAGCATATGAGGTGATTGATAATACCATGGCTTGGGTCAGGCAGTTGCTGAGGATTCTTTTTCTTTTATGTTGAGGTATAATCCATACAGAGGCTATAGTCTTTGATCTTAATTAGCAAGTGTTTCAAGTCCTCTTTACTTTCACCAGGCAAGGCTGTGTCATCTGCATATCATAGGTTGTTAATGATTTTTTCTGCAATCGTAATGCTGGGCTCTTCTGTATATAGACCAGCATCTCAGATAATTTGTTCAGCATATAGATTGAGTACATTTAACAGTACTGAAGGAAGAAATCCAAACAGCACTGAAGGTATTGACAAAAAACAAACCTCCAGGAATTAACAGAATACCAACTGAAACGATTCAATGAATGAATGCATCACTGGATGTGCTCACTTGTCTGTGCCAAGAAATCTGGAAGACAGCTACCTGGCAAACTGACTGGAGGGCCTACCTAGCCACAAATATCTCCCCTTTGTCTTGTTATAGAGTTTGACAATTCAATGTTCTCTTTCATCTGACTCCCAATATTACTTTTCTATATTGACTGAAATTCTTTCTCAGTTCAGATTTTTAATTTCTTTTTCATGTGTAAGTGCTCTCTGCCATCTGGTACATGAACTAAAATACCAAAAAGAAATATGTACAGCTGAAATGAATATGTGACTGTGTTCAGAATACCTCTGACTCATTAGGTAAAGCACTTCGTGGGTAACACTTAATGGTGAGATCTTTAAAATGCTATTTGTTTTTATTCTCTGTAGTTTTAAAAAAGTATTTTATTGCTGTAAGCAAAGATTTACCATCTAAGTCAATTTGGCATACAAAACTCTGCACACTCAATGCTGTGCTACTCTAGGTGTGCTCTCCACTCTGTGACAGTGTACTCCTCCCTTTCACCCTGAAGTTCCTGTATCCATTCAATCAACTCCTGCCCCTACCTCTCTACCCTCTCATTCTGACTCCAGACAAGAATGCTCAGAGTCTTGTTTACATATGTGAGACAAGAAGCACAGTCTTTGCTACTGTCACTCTGTCTCATAGCCCTACCCAATCTTTGAAGAGTTGGCTTTAGTGCTGGTTTCACTTCCGGGCTAACAGAGAGTTGGGAGGCCATGTCCTCTGTGGACCCTCCAGTCTGTCAGAATATCAAGCCTGATCTTTTAATAGAGTTCTAGTTATGAACCCCCATTTTTGTCCCACTTTGTTGGGGACTCTTATGTTGTGATCCCTGTCAGGTCTGTCATTGGTGATGACTAGGCACCATCTACTTCTTTTGATTGTATTCTGGTGATAGTCTCTGGATCATACGGCCCTTTCTGTCTCCTGGGCTCGTACTTTCCTCGTGACTTTGATGTCCTTCATTGTCTTCTGCTCCACGTGTACTAGAACTAATTGATGCTACTTACATGGCAGCTTGTTAGATTTTAAGACCCCAGACACCACTCAACTAGGTGGGATGCAGAATATTTTCTTAAAAAAATAAAAACTGAGTTATACCAATTGACCTAGACAACCCCTAAAGCCATGGTCCACAGACCCCTGTCCCCGCTAGTCTGTCCTCCAAAAAAGCTTGGTTGTATTTAGCAAATCTCTGAGGTTTCGGTATAGTCCAGCTGTGTTAGTCTCCCTTTTACTGTGTGCTATCACTCCCTTCACCCAGTATAACTCCTGTTATCTAATCTGTGAATACCACTCTCCCTCCTCAACCTTGTAACCATCAAAAGATATTTTCTTCTGAGCTTAAACATTTTATTTATTTATTTTATTTTTATTATGATTGAATGAAAATGTACATTCCCATACAAATTTGCATGCTGACCTACATGCAGCTTCCACTGCTCTCTGTGCACGATGACAGCACACTCTTCCTCTCTGCTCCGTACATGGTCTTATCTTTCCAACAGTCTCCTATCTTCTCCTCTCCACCCATTCCCCTTCCTCCAGTATGAGGTCAACAGGACGATCGCCTATAGATGCCTAGAATCATAAAGTGCCCACACAATATGGTCACTCTGCGTCACCAAGTCCAGTCCATTGCTGTCTGAAGAGTTGACCTTCATTATGATTTACGGACAGGATCAGCATCAGGGCCAGTGTCCCTACTCCCAGGAGAACCCTGAGGCCCCTGGACCATCAGTTGTGGTCTTTTAGTGGACATCTCAGGGTGCACCCCTATTTATACTTGTGTTGCCAGGGGGACTCAACTTTGTGAGCTCCATAGCGGCTATCACTGATGGTGGCTGGGCACCATCCGGTTCTTCCAGTCACAGGTCAATGTAGACATCCACTCATGTGGGTCTCTCTGTCTTCTGGATTCTCTTTCCCCCATGTCGCTATGGACCTTGGTGATCATCCATTCCTGCTAAGTTGGAACCATTTGCTATACCCTCAGATGGCAGCTTGGCAGCTTCTAAGACCCCAGATGCCACTCACTAATGTGGGGTGAAGAGAGACCTCATTAGCAAAATGCTAGTTGTGCCAATTTGCCTCGATTTCCCCTGAGAGCTTGGTCCCCGGCCCCCGCCCCAGCTACTCTGTCCTTGAAAAATTGGGTTAAGATGGGAGGAGTACACAAGTTGTGTTGAAGTCCCGTTAATATTGATCTTCTTACTAATGTGTGCTGTCCAATTTCACCCAACCAAATTTCCAACAACTATGCAATCTAACCCTCCCCCCTTGCCCTCCTGCCCTCCCCATCCTTGCAGCTGTCAAAGAGTCTTTTCTGTTATGCATGAGTCTGCTTTTAAGTTCTTATCGTAGGGGTCTCATACAATATTTGTCCTTCTGTCACTGACTGCTTTCACTCAGCATAATCTCCTCCAGTGGAAACTAGGTTAAGAGATATTTCCTGCTATTGTCATTGTTCATTATCATTACATAGTGTTCCATTGAGTATATATACCATAGTTTACCTATCCATTCTTCTGTTGTTGGACATGTGGGTTGATTCCATCTTTTTGCTATTGTGGACTGTGCTGCGATGAATGTTCGTGTGCATGTATCAGTTGATATGAATGGCCTTGATTCTGTAGGATATATTCCAAGCAGTGGAATTACTGGGTCAAACAATATACCTATATTGATTATTTAAAAGTAGTGTGAGATTACTTTCCAAAGAGGTTGCACCGTTTTGCAGTCCTACGTATAGTGTAGGAGATTTCCAATCTCTCCACAGCCTCTCCAGCATTTACTGTTTTGTGTTTTTGGATCATGGCCAATCTTGTTGGGGTGAGATGATATCTCACTGTTGTTTTGATTTGAATTTCTTTAATAGCTAATGATCGTAAGCATGTCCACATGTGTTTTTTGGCTGCCTGGATCTCCTCTTTAGAGAAGTGTCTGTCCGTCTCCTTTGTCTACCGCTTAACTGGATGATTTATGTTTTTCTCATTGATATTTCATAGTACCTTATAGAGTATGGAGATCAGGTGTCGGTCTGACATATAGTTGACACATATTTTTTCCCATTCTGTAGGTGGACTTCCATTTCTATTAATAAAGTCTTCGGATGAGCAGAAGTGATTGATTCTTAGTAGTTCCCATTTATCTATTTTCTCTTCTGTTGTTTGTGGTTTGTTTGACAGATTTTAAAGTCTGTCTACATTGTGTATCAAAACTTCCATTGTTGTTCCTACTTCTTCTTGGATGAGCTTTATCATTTTAGATGTGTTACTTAGGTCTTTTATCCAGTTTGAGTTGGTTTTTGTATAGTGTAAGATATGGATATTGTTTCAATTTAGTGCAGATGGACATCCAATTTTGCCAGCACCATTTGTGGAAGAGATTGTTTTTATACCAGTTTAATGTCTTAGGGCCTTTGTCGAATATCAGCTCCTCATAGGCAGATGTCATCACTGGGGTCTCAATTTTGTTCCACTGATCTATGTGTCTGTTTTTGTACCGGTACCAGGCTGTTTTGACTACTGCGGCAGTGTAATAGGTTCTAAGGTTGGGTAAAGAGAGGCCTCCCAGTGTGTTCTTCTTCTTTAGTAATGCTTTACCTATCTGGAGCTTTTTCCTTTCCAGACAAAGATGGTAATTGTTCCTCCATCTCATTAAAAAATGTCACTGGAACTTGTACTGAGATTGCATTGTATAAGTAGATTGCTTTGGGTCTGAACTTAAACATTTGGTCTCATACAATTATTTGTCCTTTTGCAACTGACTAATTTCACTTAGCATAATATCTTCCAGGTGACTCCAAGCTATTGGGTGTTACCCAAGGCCATCATTGTTCTTTATTATTGCATAGTATTCAGTTGTGTAAATATACCATAGCTTGTTCATCCATTCATCTGTTTATGGGGAACTAAGTTGGTCCATCTCTTTGCTGTTGTAAACAGTGCTGCAATAAATGTTGACAAACCTGTATTTGCTTGTGTGACAGCCCTTATTTCTCTATAGTATAGATCAAGCAAGTGAGATTACTAAATCATATGATATTTCTAGTTTTTCAAGAAAGCACGAAATTGATTTCCAAAGTAGTTGGAAGTGTAGAAGAGTTCCAGGCTTTCCACAACCTATCCAACATTTATTATTTTTGTGTTTTTTTGACTAATGCCAGGCTTGTTGGGGTGAAATGGTATTTCATTGTGGTTTTGATTTGGATTTTTCTAATGGGTAATGATAGTGAGCATTTACTCGTGGATCTGTTAACTGCCTGGATGTCTGCTATGATCAAGTGCTTCTTCATATCCTTTGCTCATTTGTTAATTGGGTTGACTTTTTCTTGTTGAAGTTTTCTATTACCTTGTAGACTGTGTCAACTAGATGCCTATTGGATACATGGTTGCCAAATCTCTTTTCCCAGTCTATAGGTAGTCTTTCTACTCTTTTGGTGAAGTCTTTAAATAAGCATAAATGTTTGATTTTTAGGAGTTCCCAGTTGTCTGTTTTCTCTTCCGGTGTTCATGCAGTCTCAGTAATATTTTGTGGTCTGTTTACACCATGCATTAGAACTCCCATCATTGTCCGTTTTTTACTTGCATAATCTTTATTGTTTTAGGTTTAGGTCTTTGATTCATTTTGAGTTAGTTTTTGAACATGGTGTTAGATACGGATCTTGGTTCATTTTTTTTTTTTTTAAAGATGGATATCCAGTTTTGCCAACATCATTTGTTGAAGAGACTCTTTTCCCCAGTTTTCAGACTTTTGGTCTTTGTCAAAAGACCTGGGCATAGGTAGAGGATATTGTAGGTAGATTCTCAATTCTTTTCCATTGATATATGTATCTGTTTTTATACCAGCACCAGGCTGTTTTGATTATCATGGCAGTGTATTAGGTTCTAAAGTCAGCTAATATGAAGCCTCCCACTTTGTTCTTCAGTAATGCTTTATTTATCCAGGGCTTCTTCACTTTCCATATGAAGTTGGTGATTTGTTTGTCCTTCTCATTAAGAAATACCTTTAGAATTTGTATTGGAATTGCATTGTATGTACAGATGACTTTGGATAAAATATACGTTTTTACAATGTTAAGTCTTCCTATCCATAAGCAACATAGATTTCTCCTTTTATGTAGATCTCTTTTGTCTCTTGCAATAATCTCATGATTTTCTTTGTTTAAATATTTTACATCTCTCTTTAGATTTATTCCTAAGTATTTTATCTTCTTGGGGTTATTGTAAATGGTATTAATTTGGTGATTTCTTTTTTGATGGACTCTTTGTTAGTGAAAAGGAATCCAACTGATTTATGTATGTTTATTTTATATACTGATACTTTGCTGAACCCTTCTGTTAGTTCCAGTAGTATTTTCTGTGTGGATTGTTTAGGGCTTTCTGTGTGTAAAATTGTATCATCTGAGAACAGAGATACATTTATTTCTTCTTTACCAATTTATGCGTCCTTTATTTCTTTGTCTTGTCTGATTGCTCTGATTAGATCCGCCAACACAATGTTGAATACAAATGATGATAGTGGGCATCCTTGTCTGTTTCCCATTCTCAAGGAGAATGCTTTCAGAATCTCTCCATTTAAGATGATGTTGGGTGTTGGTTTTGCATAGATGCCTATTATCATGGATTGAATTATGTCCCCCACCAAAATATGTGTAGCTGTGTACCTGGGTCATGATTCCCAGTCTTTTGTCATTGTCCTCCATTTTGTGATTTTCCTATGCTGTATGTTAAAGGATTTGGGTGGGACAATAAATCCCTTTGTAAGATCACTTCCAGGCTCTACTGTAAAGGGAGTTTTCCGTGGAGTATGGCTTGCACCACCCTTAACCCTTTCATTCTACAAGGGACAAAAGGAAAGAAAAGCAAGCAGAGAATGAGAAACCTCACACCAGCAACCAAGCAGCACTCGGAGAAGAGCATGTCCTTCAGACTAAGGTTCCTATGCCAAGATGCTCCCTGGATAGACTGATGCAATACCAGAAATTCCTCCAGAGCTGACAAGGGGGAAAGCCTTACCCTGGAGCAGACATCCTGAATTTGGACTTGCAGCCTACCGGTCTGTGTAAGAATAATCTTTCCTTTGTTAAAGCCATCCATTCTGATATTTCTCTTAGAGCAGCACTATCTGGTTAAAACACCCGTCATGTATTGACCTGTGTTTCCCAAAGGAATCTGTGTAGCAATTTGGCTAGGCTATGGTTCCTAGCATTGCGTGATATTCCTTCATGTTGGAATGGCTCCCTCTATAGGGTCGCCATGAGTCGGATCCGACTCGACGGCACTTGGCTTGGCTTATAGTGTTAATGAGTGTGGATGGGTGATAGTTGTGTTGGTGGGACACGATTCAGAGTGAAAGATTATTTTGTGCTTTGAGGCAGGCTCTAGAGATATAAAGGAGAGAATCTAGCAGGAACATGAGAAATTCATACCATCAAGAAAGCAGCATCAAGAGAAGGGCACATCTTTCAGACCTGAAATTCCTGTGCTAATATACTCCATGATCAAGACTGATGCAACGCAAGGACCTTCTTCCAGAGTCAATAAAGAAGGAAAACATTCCTCTGGAATGGACATCCTGAATTTGGACTTGTAGCCTACAGCATTGTGTAAGAATAAACTTTTTTGCTAAGCCCATTCATCTCATGGTATTTCTATTAGAGCACCACCAGATGACTAAAACAATGCCACTTATTGTTTTGAAGAATTTCCCTTCTATTCTTATTTTGCTGAAGGTTTTTATCATGAGTGGGTTGAACTTTGTCAAATGCCTTTTCTGCATCAATTTATGTCATCAAGTGATTCTTATCTTTTGTTTTATTAATATGGTTGACTGTGTCAGTTGTTTTTCTAATACTGAACCATCTCTGCATGCCTGGTATGAATCTGACTTAATTGTGGTGAATTATATTTTTGATATGTAGTTGAATTTTGGAAATCCTGGTAGTAGCATAGTGGTTAAGTGCTATGACTGCTAACCAAAATGTCAGCAGTGCATATCGGCCAAGTGTTTCTTGAAAACTCTATGGAGCAGTTCTAGTCTGTCCTATAGGGTTGCTATGAGTTGGAATCAACTTGAAAGTAGGGGTGGGTAGCTGAATTCTAGTGGCTAGAGTTTTGTTGATGATTTTTGCATCTAAGTTCATAAGATATTAGTCTGTAATTTTTCTTTTCTGTGCTGTCTATACATGCTTTGGTATCAAGGTTATGCTGGCTTCATAGGTTGGATTTGAGAGTACTCCATCTTTTTCTGTGCTGTAAAATACCTTTAGCAATAGTGTTGTTAACTTTTCTCTAGAAGTTTGGCAGAATTCTGCAGTGAATCCAACTAGGCCAGGACATTTTTTTGGTTGGTAGTTTTTAAATTAGCTTTCCAATCTCTTATTCTGTAATCAGTTTATCAAGTGGTTCTTCTTCTGTTTGTGTTAGTTTTGATTAGTTAGTTTCAGTGCTTCGAGTTTTGTGTTAGTGTCTTTCTAGAAAATTGTCCACTTCCTCTAAATTTTGACATTTATTAAAGTACAATTTTTCATAATAATCTGTTGTGATTCTTTTAATTTCAGTTGAGTCTGTTGTGACATTGCCTATCTCATTTCTTATTCAAGTATTTATATCCTCTCCTGTTTTTCTTTTGTCAATTTGGTCAGTTGTT
Source organism: Heterohyrax brucei (assembly GCA_028571685.1). NCBI lineage: Eukaryota > Metazoa > Chordata > Mammalia > Hyracoidea > Procaviidae > Heterohyrax > Heterohyrax brucei. Next base: position 23,512,206 of record CM053146.1, read on the forward strand.
TATCAATTTTGTTGATCTTTTCAAAAAACCAGCTTTTTGTCTCTTTAAGTCTTTCATTTTTCTATTCTCTAATTCATTTAACTCTGCTCTAATTTTTATCATTTGCTTTCTTCTAGTTACTGAGGGGTCTTTTGCTGCTCTCTTTCTAATTGTTCAAGTTCTAAAGTTAATTCTTTGATTTGGATCCTTTCATCTTTTTTGGATATGTGCACTTATTGAAATAATTGACTTCTGCACACTGCTTTTGCTGGGTCCCATAGGTTCTGGCCAGATACATTTTTATTCTCATTTCATTTTGTGACTTTCTTTATTCTGTCTTTAATTTCATCTATAACCCAGCAATTTTTTTTGAGTGGGGTGTTGTTCAGCTTCCACATGTTTGATTTTTACCCTTGCTTTTTCTGCTATTGATTTCAACTGTTGTGGCTTTATGGTCTGAAAAGATGTTTTGCATTATATCAATGCTTTGGATTTGTTCAGGCTTGCTTTATGGCCTAATATGTGATCTATTCTGGAGAATATCCCATGTGCATTAGAAAAGAAGATACACTTCTCTGCTGTTGGGTGGAATGTTCTATATATGTCTATGAGGTCAAGTTGGTTGATTGTGGCATTTAAAACTTCTGTATTTTTATTGGGATTCTTTCTGGCTGTTCTGTCCATCACCAAAAGTTGTATGTTGTAGTCACCTACTGTTGTTGTAGAACTGTCTATTTACCTTTTCATTGCTGTTAGAGTTTGTTTAATGTACTTAGCAGTGCTGTCATTAGCTGCATAAATATTTAATATGGTTATGTCTTTGAGATGTACAGAACCTTCAATCAGTACACAGTGATCTTCTTTTTCTACTGTTATGGATTTTACTTTAAAGTCTATTTTATCTGAAATTAATATTGACATACCTGATCTTTTTTGTGTATTGTTTGCTTGGTATGTATTTTTCCATCATTTGAGTTTCAGTTTGTATCTTTAAGGTATGTCTCTCATAGGCAGCATATGGATGGATCATTTTTTTTTTTTTTTACCCAATCTACTACTGTCTGTCTTTTTACTGGTATGTTTAACCCATTTACATTCAATGTAATTATTGTTAAGTATGAGTTTAATGCTGTCATTTTGACACATTTTTTGTCTGTTGTTGACAGTTACTTTATTCCACTGAAGTTTCTGTGCTGAATTGTTCTTTATGAGTTTTCTTTTCTTCTTTTTCATTGTTGCTTGTTTTATATTAGCTGAGACTACATGAGTTTATTTTTTATTTGGATATGTAGTATTGTTAATTTCCTTTGTGATTACTTTAATACTTACCCCTAATGTTCTAAGTTTAAATAAGCCTTTAATTTGTTTGTATTGCCTTGACTTCCTCTCCGTATGAAAGATCTATGAATATATTATTTGGTCTGTCTTTTTTGATACAGTGTTTTTATCATTTGTATACTGAGATCTCTGCTTGCTTTTTTTTTTTTCCCAGCATTTCAGCCTTGATTTATTTTTGTTGTTTCCCAATCCATGTTGATTTCTGGCTGCTCTGTCCATCATTGTACCTCCTTCCATGTTTCCTGTAATTTTAGTTTTGTTTTTGTAAATTCTCTAAACTTCTGCTTACCTGAGAATATTCTAATTTTGATCTCATATTTGAGAGACAGTTTTGCAGGTTATGTAATTCATGGCTGGCAGTTTTTTTCCTTCAAAGCTTTACGTATGTCCTTGCATTAATTTCTTGTGATTATAGTTTCTGACGAGTAGTCTACATTTTTTTTTTCTTACTGACTCTCCTTTATAGATAATTTTTTGTTTAACTCTAGTTGCATTGAAAAGTGTCTCCTTATCTTCAGTTTTGGTTAGTTTGATTATAATATGTCTTGGTGTCTTTCTTTTGAGATCTATCTTGTATAGCATTCAATGAGTGTCTTGAATAGATATCTTCTTTCATGATACCACCGAAGTTTTTGATCAACTATCTTAAACAATCTTCTCTGTGTTTTCTATTATCTCTTCCTGTATTGTAACTCCAGTGACTCCTAAATTATTCCTCTTAATAGAGGCCCACAGAACTCCCAGTGATTCTTCATTTTTTAAAAAAATTTTTCCTTACTTTTTGGCAAATCTTCTGGTGTCAGTTGGTTTATTTTTAGTCTCACTAGTTCTGGATTTCATTGTCTCAATCCTGCTCCTTTGACTTTCTATTAAGTTGTCTAATTTTGTAATTTTATTTCTGATCTGCTGAATTTCAGGCCATTGTTTCTCAAGTATTTCTTGTGGTCTGTTTAATTCTTTAGTATGCACTGCTGTACTTTGCCTAATATCCTTTCTGATGTCATGCAGAGCTTTAAACATCACTCTTTGTACTCCAATTCCAATAACTGCAGGAGGTCTTCTTCCTCTGGAAAATGTTTTGATTTTGTTCTGTGAATTTTCTGAAATCATTGCAGTCTGCTTTTTTGAATGATTTGAAATAGACTGTTGCCTTTGAGCCATCAGAAAATTTTAATTTATTTAATTTTGTTATTGCTTTCCAATCTCTCTCTTTTTCAGTGTGTGTGTATGTGTGTATGTGTGTGTGTGTGAATATGGAAACTCTGGTGACATAGTGAGATAAGTGCTATGTCTGCTAACCAAAAGGTTAATAATTCAAATCTGCCAGGCACTCCTTGGAAACTCTATGGGACAGTTTTACTCTGAACTGTAGGATTGCTATGAGTCAAACCTGTCTTGACAGCAGTGGGTTATATATATAATTTAGTTTTTTAAGTGTCTAAGTAGACTGGTCACATAAGCTATTTTGTCTATTGGAGCCATAGAAATTCCAACTTGCCTTTGAGTGGTTAGAGCTGTTGCTAGGCACGTGGTTCCAAGCATCAGTTTACTTTTCTCATGTGTGTTTTGACTGAGTGTTCAGTCATTCATCCCCTAAGTGTATAGCGCTTGCTAGGGAATGTTGATTAGTGTGGGATCATATCGCTGGCTGCATGCACTGAGAAAAGTAGGGCAAAGCAGAGGGCTTGTACAGAGAAAGGTGTGGGGGCCCACACCCAAAAAGGTGAGGAGTCAATAACCCTGTGCCTAGGGAAACAGCTTGTTTCTGCCCCCAGTTTCCAACTTAGTGGTGCCAGCAGAATTTTTTTTTCCTTTTTTATTTTCTTCCCCTATGTTTGTTTAACTAGTCACACCCCATGTATGGGAGAACAGCTTAGGGTGCATGCAAAGGTTTGCTGATTCCCCGCCCAGGTGGAGCATCAGAGTATGGTACACAACACCACATAGAGAAAAAAGGGGGCATACCAGAGGCAGGGATAGAATTTTTGCCCAAAGGAAAAGCTTCGATCTACATGTGTGCGCAAGAACTTATCTTTTGATGTTCAAATGGGAGAAGGCTGCAGTTCTGTAAGTGTGTTTGTCTGAATGTTGGCTTCTCTACTGAGAACAAAGCCAAACATGGCTTTGTTCACTGTACTGAAACAGTACACCTGCAGGGTGAGGATTCCCATTGGCCCATTTTGAACTTGGGTAACTCTTTACATTCTCTCTCCTCTCTCGGCCAGTTCATTCTCCCACTTTTCCCCCTGATGTTCAGGGCTCCTAGAATGTTCTCTATAGCCCATTAAGTTGTTTTTCTGGGTCTCTGTTGTTACAAGGATCAGAGGATGGGTCTGGCTACTCCGCTATTTTAGCCTTGTCTCCTATCAAATTTTTTGTTTTCTTAAGATATGGTTCTTAACTAGTCAGGGGGCGTGGATACTTGGACCATCTGTTTCAAAAAATTGCTTACATGTAAAATTTTGCAATTTTATGGGGTATGAGTATTCCTTAGATCTCATTTAGAGACAATAAATTCTAGATTAAGAGCCCCTAATAATTTGCTGGAGCTTGGGTGGTACAATTACTAAGTACTGGGTTACTAACCAAAAAGGCAGTGATTTGAACCACTCCAAGGGAGTGGTAATCTTCTCCTGTAAAGATTACAGTCTAGAAAACCACATGGGGGTTTCTATAGATTGCTGTGAGACTGAATTGACTTGACAGCACACAGCAACAACAGTAATTTGCCACGGAGTCCCTGGGTGCTATAAATAAAGTGCTTGGCTGCTAACTGAAATGTTGGAGATTTGAATCTACCCAGGGACAGTTCTACTCTAATGAACATGAGGTCACTGTGAGTTGGAATTGACTCAGTGTGAGCTGGTAAGTCATTTGCCCTGTTGAACCACAGGACAAACAATACATCTGAGTTCCTACCTCTTGACAGCTGATGCTACTTAACTTATTTTACTATTGTTGTGTAATGAAATACCACAAACTGAATGACTTAAAACAGCACAGATTTATTACCTCATAGTTCTGGAGGTCAGAAGTTCTAAAACCAAGATGTCAATAAGACTATCTTCCTTTTAGAAGCTCTTTGGAAGATTCTGCTTTCTTGCCTTTCCCAGCTTCTAGAAGCTGTGCATATTCCTTGACTCATGGCTACTTCATTCATTTTCAAAGCCAGCAGCATAACATCTTCACAGCTCTGTGTCTGACTTCTACTTCCATCATTATGTCTCCTATTCTGACTCTGACTCTCCTGCCTCCCTCTTTCAAATGATTGCATTGGATATATCCAGGTGATCCAGGGCAATTTACCCATCTCAAGATCTCATCTTAACGGCATCTGCAAAGTCCCTTTTGCCATGTAAGGTAACATGCCCATAAGTTCTGGGGATTAAGATATGGAATTACTTGACAGGCCAGTGTTCTGACTACCACACTATCCTTAAATCTCATATCTAGACAATTCTCTTAAATCCACTAAATATCTAGAACCAGGAGGCTGAAGCAACCCTCTTCCATACTTGGGTCCCATTTCTTCCTTACGGAATTTCGAGACTCTTGCTCTGGTTAGTGATCTCCCCCTTTGGACACTTCTTCTTCCTATAGAAATAAAGATTCTTGCAAGCCTCTAGAAGATAATTGAACTGGTAAAAGCAATACCTGATCAGTAAGGAATCCACAAGTAACAAATAGTATGTGTTTCCTCTCACAGCCAAGAACTCCGCCACAGTGAAAAAAAGAGATTGGTAATCCTGTGTATCAGGCCTCTCATTCACAAGGACCATTTCTTGAGACTTCACCCAGGAAAAGCTTTTGGGGGAGGATGCTTGCATTACCATACAATTCATCCCTACATTACTGAGCTTCCCCCACCCTGCCCACATCTCTTCAGCTTTATTTTCCTTTTCTATCTCATGCAGTGGCCCAGGGACCAGGGTTGTAACTGTTGGTGCCACAAATAGGGATAATTACCACTCAAGAAACCATAACTATACATTTATACCATTATGTATGAATCTTAAGGGCCTGGTCAGGTGTATCGTGCCTTCACCCCATCTGGCAAAGTTGGGGTTGTCAGAAAGTGTAGCTGTATTGCCTAGTGATTGAGAGAAGCCTTTCTTTTTCTTTTTTTTTTTTTTGTAACAGTGCTATGGCTGCTATTCAAAATTGTTAACAAAGAGACGACTGCTAACCAAATCCACGAAGTACTCCTTGGAAACTCTACGGAGACAGTTCTACTCTGTCCTAAAGGGTTGTTATTGGTCAGAATTGGCTCAATGGCAATGTGTTTGTTTGAGTTTTGGATATGTAATCATACTGTAAAAGACTAGGAATGTACAGAAGAGGAATCATTTTCTATGTTAGTATTGCTGTTGGTAGCCTGGACAAACACTGTGGACAAATCTAATGTCCCTTCTATAGGTGGGACAGTTTGAAGAAAAATCAATAATAAATGGAAAGAAGTAAGAATAGCAGTTGAGATTAAGGGATGAATAAATGCACTTTACAACAAGGGAGAGGCCCAGAGCAAGAGATATTGTCTTTAAAGTCAATTAGGCCAGATACCTGAAAAGGTGAAGTCATTTGTTATCAAGACCATTCTTGATTTTTGTAATCTGATGAGGTCAAATAGAAGCCTGAAAACCTGAGTGGCATTTTTCTGTGAGACATTTTGGTCACATAGTGTGATAATTAAGTAGACCAATTACTAATGACTGAGTGGTACTCTAGTCATCATACAATCACAATTTGTCAGTATCTCTTTACTCCAGTTTTTCAGGTTTCTTATACTAGCATACTGCAATGTGGTATAATACTGGCAAACCTGAGTAGGTTCTACAATCTTGTGTTAGTATTTTGACTGAATTAAAGCCTTTTCTGCTGTTGGGTACCATTGAGTCGGTTCCAACTCATAGAGACTCTATTAACAACAGAAAGATACTCTGCCCAGCCTCTGCCATTGTCCACAGTTGTTTTCATGCTAAGGCTCGTAGTTGCAGCTACCTTATTGACCCATCTAATTGAGGGTTTTCCTCTTCTTTGCTGACCCTTCACTCTACCAAACATGATGTCCTTCTCTAGGAAATAATCACTCCTGACAATATGTACAAAGCATGTAAGATGGAATCTAGCAGTCTTTGAGTCTAAAGAGAACTTTGGTTGTACTTCTTCCAGAACAGATCTGTTTGTTCTTTGACAGTCCATGATACATTCAGCATTCTTCTTCAATAATACAATTCAAAGGCATCAATTCTTCATCTGTCTTCCTTATTCATTATTTGCATGCATATGATGTGACTGAAAATACCATGGCATGGGTCAGGCAGACCATAGTCTTTAAGGTGACATCTTGACTTTTCAATACTTCAAAGTGGTTCTTTAGACCAGGTTTTACCAATGCAATGTGTCTTTTGATTCCTTGACTGCTGCTTCCATGCCATGGGCATTGATTATGGATCCATGTAAAATGAAATCCTTCACTGTCTCAGTCCTTTCTCCATTTCTTGCCACGTTGGTTACTGGTTCAGTTGTGAGGACTTTTGTTTTCTTGATATTGGAGGGAAGTCCATACAGAAGGCTGTGGTCTTTGATCTTCATCAGTATTTCAAATCCTCTTCACTTCCATCAAGTAAGGTGGTGTCATCTTTGTAATGTGGATTGGTAATGAGTCTTCCTCCAATCCTGATGCCTCATTCTTCTTCATATAGTCCAGCTTCTCAGATTGAAAAAGTATAGCGAAAGGCTGAAACTCTGATGTACATCTTTCGTAACTAAACCATGTGCTGTCCCCTTGTTCTGTTTGTATGACTGCCTCTTGATCCATGAAGTTTCCTAAAGAGGAAAATTAAATGTTTTGGAATTTCAGCTGAGCTTCCAGACTAAGACAGACTAGGAAGAATGACCTGGCAGTTTATTTCTGAAAAGAAATATCCAGTAAAAACCATATGAATAGCAGAGGAAAATTGTTAGATGTAGTGCCAGAAAACGAGCCCCCCAGGTTGGAAGGCTCTCAAAGGCCGCTAGGTAAGAGCTGCTTCCTCAAAGTAGAGCTGACCTTAATGATGTAGACGAAATAAAGCTTCAGGATCTTCATTTGCTGATGTGGCATGACTCCAAATGAGAAGAAACAGCTACAAACATCCATTAACAGTCAGAACACGTAATGCACAAAGTACAAATCTAGGAAAATTGGAAATCATCAAAAATGAAATGGAATGCATAAACATTGATATCCTAGGTATTTGTGAGCTGAAATGTACCAGTATTGGCCATTTAGAATCAGATAATCATATAGTGTACTATGGTGGGAATGAAAACTTGAAGAGGAATGGTGTTGGTTCATCATCAAAAAGAACATTTTAAGAATGCTGTCAGTGATAAGATAATATCCCTATGCCTTCAAGGAAGGCCAGTTAATACAATTGTTACTCAGATTTATGCACCAATCGCTAAGGCCAAAGATGAAAAAATTGAGGATTTTTACCAGCTTCTGTAGTCCCAGATTGATCAAACATGCAATCAGGCTAGCCAAGCCACGGCGCTCCTTGAATATTCTTGGGGTCAGTTCTACCCTGGTTTCCAGGGTCACTGTGAGCCATGCAATTAGGATGCATTGGTAATTACTGGTGATTGGGACATAGAAGTTAGAAACAAAGAAGGATGGGTGTTTGGAAAATGCTGCTTTGGTGATAGAAATGATGCCCCAGATCTTCTGTAGGACTAATGATTTCTTCACTGCAAATACCTTTTTTAACCAACACAAATGTTGACTGTCCACATGGACCTTACCAGATAGAATACACAGAATTCAAATTGACTACATCTGTGGAAAAAGACAGTGGAAAAGTTCTGTATCCGCAGTCAGAACAAGACCGGGTGATGACTGTGGCACAGACCATCAATTACTCATATATAAGTTCAAACTCAGACTGAAGAAAATTTGAATAAGTCCATGAGAGCCAAACTATGACTTTGAGTGTATTCAATCTGAGTACAGAGACCACATTAAGAACAGATTTGAGGTGTTGAACACTAACGACCGAAGATCAGAAGAATTGTGTAATGACATCAAAGGCTTCATCCATGAAGACAGCAAGAGGTCATAGAAAAGATAGGAAAGAAGCAAAATACCAAACTGGATCTCAGAACAGACTCTGAAACTTGCTCTTGAATGTCAAGAAATGATGAAGAAAGAAATGATGAAGTAAAAGAGCTGAACAGAAGATTTTAAAGAGCAGCTTGACAAGACAAAGTAAAGTATTATAATGACATGTGCAAAGAGCTGGGAAACCCTAGTGGTATAGTGGGTTAAGTGTTACATCTGATAACCAAAAGGTTAGAAGTTCAGCTCCACCAGGGACTCCTTGGAAGCTCTATGGTGCCATTCTACTCTGACCTATTGGGTCACAACGAGTCAGACCTGACTTGACAGCAGTGGGTTTGGTTTTTGGCCTGGCAAAGAGCTGGAGATAGAAAACTAAAAGGAAAGAACACATTCTGTATTTCTTAAGCTGAAAGAACTGAAGAAAAAATTCAAGCCTTGAGTTGCAATACAGAGGAGTTCTATAGGGAAAATATTAAGTGGCCCAAGAAGCATCAAAAGAAGATGGAAAGAACATACAGAGTCATTTTACCAGAAAGAACTGGCTGATATTCAGCCATTTGAAGAAGTAGTGTATGATCAGGAACTGATAGTACTGAAGGAAGAAGTTGAAGCTGCACTGAAGGCACTGGTGAAAAACAAGATATCAGAAATGTATGGAATATTAATTGAGATATTTCAACAAATGGATGTGGTGCTGCAAGTGCTCACTTGTCTATGTCAAGAAATTTGGAAGACAGCTACCTGGCCAACTGACTGGAAGAGATCCATATCCATGCCCATTCCAGAGGAAGGTGGAAATTACCAAACAATATTATTAATATGAAATGTAAGAAAAATTTTGCTCAAGATCATTCAAAAGTGACTGCAACAGTATATTGACAAGGAGCTGCCAGAAATTCTATCCAGATGCAGAAGAAGACTTGGAATCAGTGATATCATTGCTGATGTCAGATGTATCCTGGCTGAAAGCAGAGAATATCAGAAAGATGTTTACTTGTCTTTCATTGACTGTGCAGACATTCAACTGTGTGAACTGTAACAAATTATGGCTAACATTGTGGAGAATGGGAATTCCAGGATAAAAAAAAAAAATGAAAAAGGAGTGTCTTGAGAAAGAACTGGATTTAACAAGCCATCATCTAATTTCTATGTACAAGTTTATTAGAAGGTATAAATAAGCAGTAGATCAATGACTAATCAAATTATTACAAAATATTTAAACATACATGGTAGCTTTACAGAATGGATTATTTGTTTCTTTATTTATCCTAACCCTACTCTGGCTACTCCAAATTTTAGACATATTCACGTTACTGATACTATTGCTGTGACTGTCACCTAAATGCTATAAAAAACCCACTGCCAATGAGTCAGGCCAGATTCATGGTGACCCTGTAGATCAGAGTAGAACTGCCCCAGAGAATTTCCAAAGAGTGTTTGGAGGATTTGAACTGCTGCCCTTTTGATTCCTAAATGCTATACGAAATGTAAATGTTCAGATGAATATGATCATTTTACTGTAATAGAGTCTTGGCCAAATGGTAAAAGGTAGTCTGTGTAGTAAAGAATTAACCTTACCCAAAGAGAAGTCTGATCTTTGCCCTTGTCTCTTGAGAGGTGATGTCTATGACCTTGGAGTGACTTGTCTTTGTTTACCTGGGGGAGCTTTATGCCATAATGTATAGCCTAACAATATAATTTATGGTGGGCACTTATGCCCACATGATATCAAGTCCACTTTTAGAGGAGCTGAACTTCAAAGGTCAGTCATGTGGCTGGTTGTTTTAGTTAGCTAGTGTTGCTGTAACAGAAATACCATGAGTGGATGGCTTTAACAAAGAAAAGTTTATTCTTACACAGTCTTGTAGGCTACAAGACCCAATTCAAGACATCCACTCCCAGGGAAGGTTTCTCCCATTGCTGGCTCCAGAGGAAAGTCCTTGTGTTGCATCAGCGTTTGATCACAGAGTATCCTGGTGGAGGAACATCAGGTCTGAAGGATGCATGCTTCTCCTGGTGCTGCTTTCTTGATGGTGTGAGGTTCCCAAATCTCTCTGCTAGATTTTTTCCTTTATATCTTAAGAGGCCACCTCAAGGCACAAAACAAACTTTCACATTTAATCTTGCTCTACCAACACAAGTACTGGTCATCTACCCCCATTAACATCATAGGGGCAGGAATTCCAACGTGCAGGAACATCACACAACCCCAGGAATTATGACACAGCCAAATTCTTACAAATGTTTTAGGGAACATGTTCAATCCATCACATCCCACCCTTTGTTCTCTAAAAAATCAAATCTTTGCAACACGTAAAACATATGCGTCCCACCACAGCAAAACCTTAAAGTCCAAGTCCAAAATCCAGAAATTCCTGTTTAACTGTGAAATCTGGAACACAAGTTATCTGCTTCCAAAATGCCATGGCAGGCACAAGCTAGACATTTCTGTTACAAATGGGAGAAATTGCAGGCAAAGAAGGCATTAACGGGAAACAAGCAAGTTAGCAGAACATTACATTAGCCCTCAAAGCTTTGAAAATAACCTTCAGTTCTCTGAGACATTTTACACAACAGGTTTGCCCTCCAGATTCTAGGTATTGGCCATACTCTCTGGATTCTGAGTGGAGATCTCTAGCCCTGTGCTATAACTCTGCTTCCTGGGCCTACTTGGATAGCAACTCTGTTCCATCAGCTTTAGGTGTACCTTAAGCACAAATTCCAGCCTTACAAACTCAGAAAGCCCTGGCCCCAGCCTGTCAAACCCCTGAGATCACTGTTATACCTTTTGAGACTGAGGCAGCTCAGCTTCTCTTACTCTTTATCTCTTCAGCTTCTGCTTCCCACAGCCTCATGGCCTCATCTTCCTTACTGGGGCAAGTGTTCCAAAGCTCTGTAGCTCCACTGATCCAAGTGCCTGGAGGCACCCCACCCTGCCAGGAATCCTCTCAGCACAGGTGCTCGGATCCCGAGTTCTGTGGGCTGGCTCCACTGCTGTCTCACGCTGGTCTGGTTCTTCCTTCAGTACCATCAGGTCTACTACTGGAGGAATGTAATTCTAAAGGTCAGTCATGTGGCTGGTCAACTATTTATAGATAATCAAACCCCAATAAAAACTCTGAACACAAGGTTCAAGTGAGCTTCTCTGGTTATCAATGCTCTGTGTGTACTGGCATACAGCACTGTAGGTAGAAGTTGGGGCTCTCCACCAAAACTCCCTTGGGAGAGGACAGTTGAAAGCTGCATGCATGGAACTTTCTTGGACTCAGCCCCATATTCCTCTTCCCTTGGCTCATTTTTTGAATGTTGTATGACTATCACCACTATTTATTTTTGAAGATTTTTCATTACACCAAAGAGAAATTCTTCTCTTTAAGCAATAAACCCAACCCCTTCTCTCTCCAGCCCTAGGTAGCTCCTGATCTACTTTCTTTCTCTATGAATTTTCCTGTCTATATATGTCATATAACTGGGGCCATGAAAAATTTGTACTTTTGTTTCTGACTAATTTCACTTAGCATAATTCTCAGAGTTCGTGTCTTGACTAATTTTAATCTGTATTTATTATTATTATTATTTTGCTGTAACAAACCATAACCAAGAGTATAACTGTTTTCATTGACTTTTATGGGTTCTTTTAGTCAGTTATTGAGCCTGAGGGTGGTCTTCGGGACCCCCCATGCTTACAATTGGTGTTAGAAGTGGGGTGGTCTTAGGACTCCTTAACTTGGCAGGTACACTCTAAACCTTTTCCATCTAAAACCCATCTATTTTGAAAGCCATCTCTCAGACTCTGGTTGAAGCTAGAGCTAAGCTGATAATCTAGTCAACGGATCAATGTTGATGGTTGACAGATTGTCCCCTGCTCTAGGCTAGCTACTAAAATTTCCCAAAGATATCAGTGAATTCAACCCAAAGGAGAAACTGAGGGTAGAGTTGTTTGGCCACGTGTTCAGTCATGGAAGAAGCAGTGTACTTGGGCTTTATATGATTACAAGTAGACAATTTCACATTTTACCCAAGGTGTGCTCTGCCTCTAGGAGAAAAACATCCAATTTCTTTGTTTCATCTTGTTAACTTTTAAAACACTTTTGCACATTGAACTGGACAAATTGACCAGCTCAGACGCTCAAGAACAATTGAAACACGTCTTGACTGTAAAAATGGTAGCAACATAGAAGTCTAAATGTATACTAAGGCACATAACAGGTTTTCTTCATTTAATCCATGCAACAATCCTGTGGATTTTTGTAACTCTTTACCTTTTTTCATAGAAGGGAAACAGAGGCACAGGGAACTCAAAGTAACTTGCCTAAAGTCCATCTCCAGATGTGGCATGCATAACCTCTCTGTCCCCTGTCTTCCCTACATTGTGCTACCTCATCTATTATGTTCCAATTGAAACAAATAAAGTTAACTACAGCAGATAGCCCTTTCATGTTTGTCAGTTTGTTGTACTGTGGAGGCTTTCATGTTCAAACAAAACAAGGGGATGCCATGTGGTTTAAAGTCAGGAAAGCTGAGCATCAGGGTTATATCTTTTTACCATATCTCTTTAGTCTGTACGCTGCAGAATTTAAGAAACTGGGCTATACAAAAAAAGAATGGGACACAAGGATTAGAGAAAGACTCATAAACAACCTGCATTATGCAGATAACACAACCTTGCTTGGTGAAAATGAAAACGACTTGAAACACTTACTGACAAAGATCAAAGACTATAGCCTTCAATGTGGATTATACTTCAAGACCAAGAAAACAAAAATCATCACAGCTGGACCAATAGGCAACATCATGACAAAAGACTGAAGTTGTCAAGACTTCATTTTACTTGAATCCACCATCAACACTCATGGAAGCAGCAGTCAAGAAATCAAACAATGTGTTACACTGGATAAGTCTGCTGCAAAAGACTAAGGTGTTAAAAAACAAAGATGTCACCTTGAAGACTAAAGTGTGTTGACTCAAGCCATGGTGTTTTTAAACACCTCATATACATGTGAAAGGTAGATGATGAACAAGAAAGACTGAATAACCTTTGAATTGTGATGTCGTTGAAAAATATCAAATACGTATACCATGGACTGCCAAAAGAAAGAGTAAATCTGTCTTGGAAAAGGAAACACAGAATTATCCGTAGAAGCAAAGATGTGAGACACTAAGTCTTACATACTTGGGATACCTTATCAGGAGGTACCTGGAGAAGGACATCAAGCTTGGTAAAATAGTGGGTCAGCAAAAAAGGGAAAGACTCTCAACAAGGTGAATTGGCACAGTGGTTACAGCAATGGACTCGAGCATAGCAATTTGTGAGGATGGCTAAGCACCAGACAGTGTTTCCTTCTTTTGTACATAGGGTTGCTGAGTCATAACATCAGTGGTATCTAACAATAACAATTGCAGAGGAGACATCAAGATGTCAGTAAATTACTCAATCCATTTGCACCAGAATACAAGCAGTAAATATCTTATTGATTGATTCCCATAAGTGAGGCACTGCTCCTGTCCTCCAAGGGAAGAAGGTCAAAGTGAAGTAGGGCAGGATGAAAGGAACTAGTCTCTCGAGAATTTACTCAGTACCATGCACTTGATACACACGATTTTGCCTAATCCTTATAATCCTTGAAAGAATTAGCAACTTTATTTTACCGATGAAGTACTGTTAACCTCAGATTACAAACACCTGCCCTTACAGGAGGTACAATGTGGATTTGGATGGCTAATTCCGAAGACCTGGCTATCTTTTCTCAGTACTATAGAAAAGATCAGCCAGTGATGTGGGAGGCAGCTAGACAAGAGTCAAATGAGTGATATGCCTGATGATTAAATGTTATGGGGGGAATAGTGGGTGGGGGTGAGCAATCCAGAAAAGAATTATCTCTGGACAAGATGAGGACTGAGCTTGGTAGGGAAATTCAGGAAAGATGTGGATGAGTGGATGAGATGGAATAGAACATTCCAGGCCACAGAGCAGCTGATTTTTCTGGATCCCACAGTCCCATCTGCTGTCTGAATGGACAATTGGCTGGCCAAGGATGTATGTGGACACTGCACCAAAGAATGTTGGCCTCAGATGTGCATGAGGGGATAGTCTATAAATCAAGAATCTCTTTTGTGGGCACCTTCTTCCCTCTCAAGGCCCAGAAGTTGACCGAGAACAAAGAAGTCAGCCTCTTTTCATATTTATTAAGAGGCAGAACATTTGAGAAAGGGCGGACAGGGAGACACTGGCAGAGAAAGAGCAGTTAATCCTAGAACTGGGCCTTGAAAATAGGTGACTGACAACAGACCAGCCACAGGGCTGGATGCAGAGCATGGGAATGAGGGAAGGGAGGGGTTCCCAGTCTGACACACAATGTATCAAATATAATAAGTCCCTGGAGGCTAATCAAATCCCCTGCCACCCCTGCCCCACATTGCCAAATAGTAAAAACAGATGTTCTGTAAACTGGTAACAACTCAGACGCCCTTTCTTTTGACTGGCAATAGAAGGGGGGAGACTGCTAAGAGGGCAGGGAAGAGCAGGCTTTTGGGATATATCCAAATATTAGTACACCAAACAGCTCACCCCGGGCTTCCGTAACAACAGTGAAAGAGGGATTAGAATTAGGTTCAGCAAGGAGAGAAGATCTATTGTAACATGACAGAAATTCAAACATGATAGGTACACAAGATGTCATTTCAGATTGCTGTGGCTCATCCTGTCCTGTCTGTCTGACTCATTTCTGTCTAATACCAAGCTGACAGGGCCGGTTGCAATACTTCACAGGTGGAGGGAGAAGTCCCCCCATTCTGCCTTTGGAAATTTAGTCTCTGCATGCGTGCTTCATCCTAAGCCTTTGGCCTTCCTCCCCACAGCAGGAGAAACTGTCCCTAAGCTCCAGCACATTCTTAGTGGAGGTAGTCACCAGCAGTGATGCAAGTGCTCCAAAGAAGCTATAGCATTGTCATCAGCCTACAGGCCCATATCCACTGCACTGGGTTACCTTGCAGGGAGACGCTGGCCCATGAGCACTGCTCCTGGGATAAGAGTCAGGAGACTTGGGTTTAGGCCTTAGACAATTCATGGACCTTCTCTACTTCATTTTTCTGACTTCTCAAATGGAAAAGTCTTGTTGTTGTTGTTACTGTCTTTCAAACAAATGAAAAACAATAGTCAAGGCATTTTCTTATGTTACCTAACCTAATCCTTAACCTTATGAGGTACGTGTTAGTATCTGATGTTATAGATGAGAGATAACATGAAGACTACCAATTAAGTTCACGAACTCATCCTAGAAAAAGTGCTACATACCACATTGCTGAATATAACTATGGTTTCTGTTGAAGTATTCCCTTTGGGAAGCTATAAACCGACACCAGTGCCTAGGCCACCTTTCAAAGCAATTTTGGAACTATCTTTTCGGAATGGCCATCAGAGGTGTCCTCATGTTAACCCTTGATATCCTGAATACCATCAAAATGTCTTCCTTTCAATATTTCCTCTATCTTTGGGTCAAGAAAAAGCCATTGGGGGCCAGTGCAGGCCAGTAGAGAGGGTGCTCCAACATAGTTATTTGTTTACTGGCTAAAAACTCCTTCACAGACTACCGTAGAGTTAAGTTTTTGAATTTGCCACCATGCCACTATGTACAACGGTCATTCCAGAAAGAGTTCTCAAATTGATTTGAAAGGTGGACCAGGCACTGTCATGGGTGCCTAGTTTCCCAGGGGGAGTACTTTGAGGGTAATGGTGGTGATATTCAGCAATGAGATACGCAGCACTTAGAACAATGAGTTCATGGACTTGATTGTCAGACTTTGTAATTTGTCCAGAATCATGTTTGGTGAAGTAAAAGTTAGCAAAAATGAGGGAAACTCTCATTGAAAAGGACTGATATAGTAGCTGCAATAGTAGCTTCAAACGTACCAACAATCATGAAGATAGCACAGGATCAGGCTATGCTTCATTTTGCTGGGCAGAAGATTGCCTTGAGTCAGAGTCAAGCCAACCCAACAGCAACTAACAGCAACAAACAGGTCGAGTTAGTATTTCAATTCCAAAACCCTACAGTATTTCTCTTAGTAAAATCATTTAGTTTGAGATGATGAGCCTAAGAAGAGAAAAGCAGTTTTATGTCTTATTATCTCTGATATGGTGATATCTATTTTGCCACAACTGAACCACTGTATTTGTTTCCATTAATTTCTGGCTTCCATGTTGTCAGATTTCAGAAAGTTACCTTAGTGTCTCACCTAGATAGATCACATGACAGGCAGAGTGCTATTGCCCAATTCAAGCATCTACTTAATTATAGTAATACCTCCTAATCTTAGAGTAGTTGAAGCAAGCCAGACAGAGTGAGTTCTTAAAAAATGATAGTGTGGGTAAAGAAAAGTGACAGACAGATCTCATTTGCTTTCTGTAGATTAGAATTATCAAACTGTTAGAAATTTATATAAATAGAGACTAATGTAGACAAAGTGTATCTGAATTTCAGCTAGCTATTGGCAAAATCTGTTAGAGTCACACCTGCATGTTTACATGCTTTCATGGTAAATGGAAGTTCTTACCCAAATATTACAGGTCTTTCCCTAATCCTTCTATTTAACTCCATCTTCCCTTTATGGCTAAAGTGTATTTTCAAATTTTTCAGTGGTAGTTTCTCTTCAACTTACTACGTTTGGATCTTTGCCATGTCACTTGGCTATAATTTCTTCAATAATCAATGGTCTGCAGCCAAAGAAAGGAAACTATTTCTCGACTTCATTCCTTTGACCATTCTGTAGGTCAGTATCTGATACTGGTGATGACCTCATAGTTTCCAAAACTCTTTCTGTGTCCAAAGACCTGATACTCTTGTGTCACTTGGTGGCTACAGCAGTACTAACTTCCCTGACTCCAATATGCACACATTTTAATATATTACATGTTTTGTATCTAAAAGAGTATATATTATTATATAATAAATACTTTATATTTTACATAATACTGTATCTGTTAAGTACCATATGTTCTATTTTTTGTATGTTAAGTATAAGTAGCCAGCAGGGTCATTACTATAGTATACACACTGTTTTACAGTTTAGTTAAATAGCACCTATCCCCAAAAACACAGTTCAAATTTTAGTTACTACACTATATTAACTGTGAACGAGTGCATAAAATACAAACTTCACTATTAGCTCTTTAGTCCAGAAATTATTCATAAATATATGTATGTCATGACACCGTTCACAACACCATAGACTTGTTTCAAAATCTACAGCCTCCAGTGATTGGACACCGCTCATCTGCTGTTCATTCATATACACACACAGCAAAGTACATTTTGTGCTATCTCTTGACTCCACAGCAATAAGCTTCTTGGAAATTTTATGAAAATAGACGATTGGCAAAAAGAACTGGCCAACAGAGACGAAAGTGCAGCAAAAAACAAAACAAAAATGTAATAATATAGAAAGCAAAATTTGAATTGAATGTAAACGTAATTATGAAAGAACTATCTGGTCATAGGAATCTTGACGCTGCTTTGAGTGTAAAAAACTCTAGTTGTGCAGCTAGAGAAACTCAGTGAAGGCAAAATCATGGACATAAATAAGGAAGGTAGTTGTGATAAAAAGAATGAAGACGTACCAGAGGAAATGATAATGGCAAAAACTTCACATGGAAAGAACTCTTAGACACACTTCACAACATTCAGAAATGCAAAAGATAAAGTAATGAAAGCTGATCCAGATTTAGAAGGGAGTAAGACAACTGGTGGAAACCAGAGCAACACGGTGGTAAAGCGATGCAGCTGCTAACCAACAGGCTGGCAGTTTGAATCCACCAGGTACTCCCAGGAAACCCTGTGGGCAGTTCTACTCTGTCCTGCGGGGTTTCTGTAACTCAGAATCAACTCAATGGCAGTGAATAGAGAAGATGCTACCTCTGTATTGAATTATTGTATGATTAGAAAAAGGCAAGCACTCTTGGTAAGTTTTTTTTTAACAATAAAATAAAATAAAATACTTTAATTATCAATGCGTCAGTTGTTTTACATTGTATTAAGTACTTGGATTCACAATTAACACTCATAGAAGTAGTAATCAAAAAATCAAATGATATACATTGCATTGAGCAAATCTGCCCCAAAACAGTTCTTCAAAATGTTGAAAAGTAAAGATGTCACCTAAGGTATGCCTGACCCAAGCCACGGTGTTTTCAATTGCCTCATATGCATGAAAAAGTTGGACGATGACTAAGGAAGACCAAAGAAGAATTGACGCCTTTGAATTATGGTATTGGTGAAGAATATTTAATATTCCACAGAATGGTGAAAGAATAAGTAAATCTGTCTTAGAAGAAGCACAACCAGAATGTTCCTTAGCAGCAAGGATAGTGAGACTTTGCTTCACATATTTTGGACGTTTTATTAGGAGGGACCATTCCTGGAGAAGGACTTCATGCTTGGTAAAAAAAAGGGTCAGGTAAAAAGAGGAAGACCCTCAATGAGATGGATTGACACAGGAACTGTAACAATGGACTCAAGCATAACAATGACTGTGAAGATGGTACAGGACTGAGCTGTATTTCCTTCCGCTGGTGCCTAACAACAGCAACTAGCAATTATTGAAGTCCCTGGGTACTGCAAGCTGTGAACACACTCAGCTGCTAACTGAAAGGCTGGTGATTCCAGTCTACTCAGAGGTATTGGTGGTCTACTTGTAAAAAATCACCTACTGAAAACATTATGGTGCACAGTTTTACTTTGACACACATGGTACCGTTATGAGCTGAAACCAAAGCAATGGCAAATGGCTGTTAAGTAAATATTAGCTTTACTATTTTTTTAAATTGCCTATACACTTACTAATGTTTTGAGAAAAAAAATTGAAAGACCATGGAACAAGTATAAATTTTCCCGTTGATTACTAAGATTGCTTTACATGATTTCAGCTTGCACAGTCCACATAAAGAGCCTTCAATTAAAATGACTGAAATATCACCCATTGTTTTAACTCCATCCTGTCGCCTTCTCTAGTGTTCTGGAATCCTAGGACACACCAGTTGCTGTGAAGTCCTCTACTCATGGCAAATTTATATGTGTCAGGTAAGAACTATGTTCCACAGGATTTTCAATGGCTTATGTTTTGGAAGACTTTCTGATCGCCAGGCTTTTCTTCCAAGGAGCTTCTCTGTGAACTCAAACCTCTTGATTAGTAGCTGAGTGCATTAAAGATCTGCACCCCTTTGAGGTTCTCAGATAGGTAGGTGGCCAGCAAGATGCCTTTCTTTTCCTGTCTACCACACTCTCTAAGCCAGCAATCAGGTAGTCATAACTGACTCCTCTGCTCCCTCACTCTACTTGTTAGCTCCAAGTCCTGCCTAGTCTGTCTCCTAAACTTCCCTTGATTCTGACCCTCATTTCTATTTCCACTGTTGGTCTTAGTTTTACTTCTCACTGTCTCTGCTACAACTAGTTCATAATTATTGCTTCACCCGTCAGTCTATTTTAATTAGAGTACACCCTTCATACAACTTCCAGAGTTACTGATTTAGAAAAGAAATAGACTGTTGCCCTTAGTGAGTGGAACTTCCCAACATTTCCCAAAGAAATCCTGTCCATTTAAGCATCCAGACCCTTCCTTGTTGTGTTTTTCTTTCTGGGCTGTCTTCTCCCTCTTCTTTTCTGGGCTAATTTACTCACAGTTTAAGATCCATTACAAATACTTCCCATCTAGGGGTCACCAAATGTAGTTATTACTTTTTTCTGTGCTCTCATATGCCTTACTTACACTTTCATACGTATCCTGGAATGTAACATATTTATTGGTCCATATTTCCTGGACAGTCCCTGATGGCTCAGTGTTCAGGAGTTCAGCCACTAACTCAAAGATCAGCAGTTCAAATCCACCAGCCGCTCCTTGGTAACTCTGTGGGGCTATTCTTCTTTGTCCTGCAGGGTCGTTATGAGTCAGAATTGATTCTTCAGCAATGCAACATTTTTTGTTAGCAGTCTCTACGTCTTCAAGGCAAGGAGTTTGTCTTATTTTTCCAGTGCAGGAACA
The DNA here is from genome assembly GCA_028571685.1 of Heterohyrax brucei. Classification (NCBI taxonomy): domain Eukaryota; kingdom Metazoa; phylum Chordata; class Mammalia; order Hyracoidea; family Procaviidae; genus Heterohyrax; species Heterohyrax brucei. Next base: position 23,532,655 of record CM053146.1, read on the forward strand.
ACAGCAACAATATCAACACCAGTAATATCAACACACTTATAAATAAATGTTTGCTACGAAACAAAAAGAAGTTGTAGCTGCATGTGACTTCGTGAGACATAATAATCTAACTGGAATGTGCTAGAAAACTTCCCACACACACATTTCTGCTAAATTACTAGTCAATGATAAGAATTTGTGCGATAAATTTAGCTAAAGTGTGTTTGCACATGAACGAAGTTATTTGAAGTTCAAAAACTGATATAACTTATTGTAGATACTTGAATGGTATAAACAGTTACCATGCTTGACTGCCAACTGAAAGGCTGGGTGTTCAAGTTCACCCAAAGATGCTTTGGAAGAAAGGCCTAATGATCTACTTATGAAAGATCAGGCACTGAAAACCTTACAGAGCACAGTTCTACTCTGACACATGTGGGGTCACCATGAGTCAGAATAGGCTTAGCAGCAACTGGAACTATACTGATAACTTCAGTAGATGCATTTAACTAATAGATGTTTATATGAAACATTTAAGTTTGTTGGTTAACAGGAGGCATGCTGGCATTCAAATATGCTTCTCTACAGTAGGACCCTTGGCAGGTAATCCCATTCTTGTGGAAATCTGACTGGGGGCATGGCCCACCATCTCCTGTTTGAGAAGTTTCCTCTCTGGAAGCCTCTGTGAACGAGGTCTGACCTGCTTTGCTGTCCAGGGAGTGTCCTGGGGACATGTTTATGTGGTACAGGCAAAGGAAAAGCAGAGGAACGAATTCCTGTCTGTGGCTCAGAATATAAATCTGTCACAGGTGCCTTCCAAAGACAGTTTGCCTAGGAGTAATGAAGTGAGGGAATCTGTAGGTGACCAGGGATGACACAGTAAACTCCAAATAACTCACTATGATTAGAGAATTAGCAAGGACTGAGGTTAGCTGGTGATACAGAATGCATAAATTTCCTCTGCGGTAAATGAGACTTGAATCTGAGGACCAGGGGAAGGAGATAGCTCTTCTCTGCAGCTAGATCAGGGCTTAAAGGTGAGACATCTCTGAACAAACTCAAAGGACTGCCCTTTGAAGATGATGGTCAAAGCTGACAGACAGATGACAGTCCCCAGAATCACAAAAGGCTGAGTCTGCAGACTGCTGGCAGAGACACAGGGTACTTTCCCAGATGGGGCCAAAGCCTCCTCGTGCCCCATGGGTGAAGGTGGGTCTCAGAAGAGCAGAAGCTAATGTTCGTTCAGTTCCCAGATTTTCATTTTAGCCCACCGTGGAGGAACCCGGAACTCTTCTCTATGGCCCACACCCAGAACTAACTCCTCACAAACTTGTTTGGTTATATTAGTAGTAATAATAACAATGTTTCAAAACCAATTTTCAGTTTGCAGAATGTGTTCATGCATATTTTCTCACTGAGTCTCATGATAAACTAGGAAAACAGACAGGAGGATAGCATCTGCAGTGACCCTAAACTTTCTCATAATTGAACTTTTATTTTTTTGGAAAATAATACATGTTCATTGAACAAACTTGAGAAAATGGAGGTGATAGTGAAGGCAAAATTCCAATCATCTATAATCCTGATGGTGTAGTGGATAAGTACAGCAGATGACCAAAAGGTCAGCAGTTCAAATCTACCAGGAGCTCCTCGGAAACTCTATGGGGCACTTCTACTGTGGTCTAGAGGGTCTCTGTGAGTCACAATCAATTCGATGTTTGGTTTGATTTTATTTTTGGTTTATTAATCTCATCATAGAGTTATATGGCCTTCCATTTTCTACGCCAGTTTGTATGCCATTTATATTGTTTTGATACTTACAACATACGAGGTCAACAATTAAGTTTGCAAACTCATCCTGTAAAAAGTGCTACATCCTTCATTGCTGAGTATCACTACAGTTACCTCGGAAGTACTCCCCTTGGAAAGCTGTGCACTGACACTAGTTTCTCGTGTACCCTTCAAAACTTTTTTTGGAATGATTATCAAAGGTGTAGTCATATTACCCTTGATGTCCTGCATGTCATCAAAATGTCTTCGTTTCATTGTTTTCTTTATATTCTGGTGAAGCAAAAAGTCTTTGGGGGCCAGATACGCTGAGTAAAGAGGGTGTTCCAATATTTGCTTATTGCCTAAAAACTGCCTCACAGACAACTATGCAATTAAGTTTGCAGACTTGTCACTGTGCTCAATGACCATTCCAGAAAGAATTCCAAAATTGCTTTGAAGGGTGGACTAAGCACTAGCATGGGTGCCTAGCTTCCCAAGGGGAGTACTTCAAAAGTGACCATAGTGATATTCAGCAGTGAGGTATGTAGCACTTAAGACAATTAAATTTTCAGATGTAATTGTCAGACCTCATAGTCTTTATTCTTCTTAATTAGAAAAGCATTTACGTATCAATAGATAAACAGTTACATTATCTTTTTAATGAGTATATATATACTATTCTACTGTATTGATGTACTTTTATTTAATCAATCCCCTGGCATTAAAACTAGTTATTAGAATTATTTTTACATATTAATAAATTAAACCAGTCATCCTTGTATGTTCCTTGAAGATTACAGAGATGAAAATTCTATGAACATTCTACTCTCTCACATGGGTTGCTATGAGTCAGAATCAACATGATGGCTCCTGATAAACACAACAGTCCTTGTGTTGTTATACATCAATATGCAACAATTATAAAATTAGTAAAAATAGTTTACACTAAATAAGCATTTTTAATGTTCAAAATATTAATATGGCTAACATCTTTGTGACTAAATCATCAGACACATTCATGGTTATTTCCTGGGACTTTTGAATCAAGTTGATTTATAAAGGCTTTAGAGAGACAGCAGTCAATGAAAATGAACATCAAATATATCTGTCCTTTTCTTGGAACTGAAAACTTTTTCTCTTTGCATCCTCCATTGTTTTTACATCTTACTAAATTTCAGGTGTCACCCAGCTTTAACATTTTCAACAAAAATTTCAAAAATAAGTGTTCTGCTTGTCATGTATACCAGGTATTATGTTATACACTCATGCATAAGGCTCAGTGCATAACAGCTGATCCCTGCCCTCAATACAGTTCAACTGAGAAAATAAACAAGTAAAGAATAATTACAAGATAATTTATAAGTGCTTGGGTGTAGAGATGACACAGGTGCTGTGTGACTCCAGAGAGAAACCCTTGAGCCAGAACGCAGAATTAAAGAAGCTTTTCAGACAGATGGTGGGCCATGTATGCTGCATTTGAGATAACTGTGCATCAGCCAAAACAAGACATCAGCTGGGGTGGAGAGAGGAGGAAATTCAGGCTGAGGAAATCATTTTTGCAATATTCCAAAGGAGATGTATGAATGAACCACTCGTTAGAGATACCTCTTATTAACTGTGACTGCTTGGGAAGTACAAATAAAGCTAGGAAAGGAAATGTGGGCACAAAATCTGTGATATGTTACAAGAAAAGAGCTTCTGTCTCTCTTAGGTGATTTTGGGTACCTAGGGCTAGATGAATTCTGTCCCAGGAGAAGAACCTGCAGATGGGATTTATCACACAGTGAGTAATACTTGAAAAAGTTCAAAAAGCCTTGAGATGAGCAAATTACATACTAATTTTTGTTAAATGTGTGACAAAAGATTTGAAGAAACTTCACTAGTAGGCTAGTGTTTACTCGGCTTGGCTTGGCTAGTGTTGGAATTTACTGTTAAATAAATGATTTGTTGGCATTTTGGAAATCATGTGATGACTTCCGGCTATAAAGAAACCCTGGTGGGATACTGGTTAAATGCCACAGCTGCTAACTAAGAGACTGACAGTTGATATCCTCCAGGAGCTCTTTGGAAACTCTATGGGTCAGTTCTACCCTCTATATAGTGTTGCTATGAGTTGAAATTGATTTGATGGCATTTTTTTTATAATGAGGGTTACTAGTAGGAATATCCCCAACAAGTTTTATCAGGGCTACTTGAAGAAAAGATTGCAACCTGCCCTCCCAGTTGTGGCTTAATCTGAGCCAAATGAACAGCTAGTAGGGCTGCATTTGTCCAATCTTGGGTATGTATAACATGTACTTATTGATTTATATAGAAACAGTACATTTCTCCTAACATGGCACCTTACATGAACAGAACACATTTCAATACAAATAAAAATGTTCTCCATCTCAGCACAATTGAACAAGGTATTACTGTTGCCAGACCAGTCTATTTCAGGCTCGGTATAATCAGTGAATATTCATGGTCCACCTGGTCATATTTTGTAAATTCTTCATGTTTAGAGTAACATCAAACTCAGTGTTAAAAGTATCATTCTCAGAGTGCAACAACTTAGCCTTGTTCCATTTATATTTTTAACACAGAAATTTCCTTTTAAAGTTGGAGCACTCCATGCAGGCAGTTACCATATTTTGAAAGTTGTTTTTCACATGAGTAGTGGACTTGGCCTTGTTCATTTACCAAAGGTTTCATATTCAGCTGGTCTATTAGGTGTCCTTGTTGTAGACAAATCATCTGGAATGATGTGGGGAGATGAATCTTCATCTTGGTTCAAATGTTGACAGAACAAACTGCTGTCTGACTGGTAGCTCTAGCAAAGGTGTGATCTGGGAAGAAAAAGAAATATTTACAGTTTCCCTCGTCCTATCTCCAGTGGAATTTGATGTAATGGTTATCTGCCTATAGCCACAAAGGCCGTCTGTCCCAGTTTTAAGGCAGTGACTTCTCTGGGAACTCAGCTCTTTTGTCAGGAACAGTTCTACGCAAAAGACATCTGTTTTATAAACTAGACAGTTTAATCAAACACATGATGTGAATGAGAAACGGCCTTGCAGTGAGCTGCTGTATTGACACACAGCTTGCCTGAAATGTGTGGTTCAGACTGAGGTTATCATGTTCTGTCCCATCAGCGGTTTAAGCCTGTCCATTGTAGGACTCAACTTCCACTGTGACTTGGTGGTGATACACAGTGTGAAGAGTTCATTCACAATCCAGTGGAAACCTCTGTACGAGAGTCCTTGATACAATTTACCTGTTGAGAATGTCCTGGCCTGTTGGCTCCAGACTCTGTCCCTGGATAGGTTCTAATCTTGGCCAGGATCTTGAAGGCAAGTCAGGTTTTCAATGCTGTCTGTCATTTTCTGATGACAGTGTTCATCCATGAATGCAGGTCTAAAGCATGACAAGTGACAGATGAAAGAGGTAGGCAACTCCTGTGTGGCAGCAACAAAGGATATAGGGGAGATTTACAAGTGAGTTGAGTCCTGGGCAGCTGCAGGACCAGAGCGTATCTCCACACCCTACTATGGCAGGGCAGAGGTTTTATAGTGGTTTGGGACAATAGTGGCTCCATGCTGGGGGCTTACATGTGAATGCAAACTATTGTGAACTAGTGAACCACATGGGGACACCCATGTTTGACCTTGCAAAGCCTGTTTCTCTATCAATACATATTGGAAAATTCTCAACGATTTATGTGTTTAAACATTGCTTCTACCCTTCCTTCTTCTGGAAGTCTTATTAACTGACTATTTTGCTATTCAGCCTATTCACTGTGTTTTTAATGATGTGGTTTCATAGTTCTAGAATTTCCATTTGACTCTAGCTTATTATTACTGTTATTGTTCATATTTTCAGTTTTCTGACGATTTTTCAGAAATCTTTGTGGTGTAGTGGGTAAGTGTTATGGCTGCTAACCAAAATGTCAGCAGTTTGAATCCACCAGGTGCTCTGTGGAAACTCTATGGGGCAATTCTACTCAGTCCCATATAGTCATTGTGAATTTAAATTGACTTGAAGGCAACAAGTATGGTTTGGGATGAAATTTTCAGTCTTATCTTATAGTTTCTTGAACATATAAATCACAGTTAAAGATCTGTTTATGATAATTCCAACAACTGGGTACCCTATGGATCTGATTTTATCATCTGTTGTTTTCGTTTGTTCTCAATCTTTCTGTCTTACAACTCAACTTTTCTTAATTGTGTATGCAACATTAAATTCAAAATTGTGGTAACAGAGGGTGGAGTCAAGATGGTAGACTAGATACATGTCTCCTTAATTCCTTCTGAAAATGAAGGCCTGGGTTGATAATTAAATGCAGCTTTCTTGACACCCACAGAACCCTAGGACATGGCCCCAGGCTTTCAGTTTGGACTACATGCCACTGAATGGGAAACTGCTTGTCTTTCCTGAACTCTACTCTGGCTGAATCAGCTGGCTACTGTGGACTGAAAGTAATTGGTGTTCTTAATGGTTTTTTCTTTTTGTTGGCTGGCAGGAGGCTGATAGACTTAACCAGCAGCTACACAGACCGGCAGTTCCAAAGTGATCAGCAGGTGGCATAGACACTTTTTGAGATCCTGGCTCCAGGCTCAGGGCATCACAGCCCTTCTGTTTTAGGACCTCTGCCACAGATTCCACTGTTTCACGGGGGTGGAAAGCTTGATGGGGATGCCATCTTTTTTGACTGGGAGGCAGAAATACCCAACTGGAGGCTTCAGGAGAGGCTAATTCCTAGGTTGGGAGGCAGTCCCAGACCAGGGAGCACTTTTCCAGCAGAAAAGTTGTTTTTAGCACAGTGTAGCTTACAGGAGGAGCCTGGAAGGGGATGACAGTAGACCAGTAGCCTGTCCTATTTTATACTATATCACGGCATCTGGGAACAGCTGATGAGGTCCCTCTCTTGTTAGCTGTAAGGAGGGGCTTACCACACCTGACAGCCTGACTGACTTTGGAAGTCACAAGATAACATTCACCTTTTAAAATAAGACTGCCTCCAGAAATAAATGCGGTGCAGCCTGATGGCATCTCTTCTAGTCTTTACTGTGGCTGACGCCATATCATAGGGTCAGCTGATCACCCCCCAGTGACTCTATAAGTAGTGTGGTGCTTTTGCTACCCAGGAGGTGGAGCCTGCTACCCCATAAATTCCACTGGGCTCAGTCACTGGAGTACATAGAAGTGGCTTGTGATCAATTTTCTTCTAAGAAGTGCACCTCAGCTTCTGTTAAGGCAACACCGGAGAAAAGAAACAGCTTCCAGATATTCCACAAGCAAAAAATCCTAATGAAACACTTAAAAAAATCCATCTATGACTCCAGAAAACTCCCCAAATAAAGAAGCAAAGAACTTCGCAGATGAAGAAGCTTTCTAAACCTATCAGAGGTTGAGTATAAAAGAATTATATAGACAGCCCTCCTTGGCATTATACAAAATGCAGCAGAGCAAAATGAAAAATTAAGCAAGCTGTTCTAACTGATGGGGCACCAGCATTCTGAAATCTGACAGATAGACAATGAAATTACAGAATTAGACAATTCAATTCAAAGCCAAAAGAGCAGGATTGGACAACTGGAAATTAGACTTACTGACCTTGAAAACAAAACTACTGACACCAGTATTTATGAGGAGAAAAAAGAGAAAATAAACAAGAAAAATGAAGCAGCATTACAAAACAAGTGGGATTCTATCAAGGGGAATAATCTATGATTAATTGAAGTCCCTGAACACAGAGAGATACCTGAAAATGCAGAGTATTGGTGTTGAGTTGTTGACAGAAAATTTTACGAAAGAAAAGAACATAGATACTCAAGTTGTGTATTGAACACCACAAAGTATAGACCCTGAAGGAAAGACACCAAGACATATTATAATCAGCTTAACAAAATGAGTCATAAGCAGGAGCTCTTAAAGGCAGCAAGACTAAAAGCAAAGCTAACATTTAGAGGGAAGCCCCTTAGGCTTTTGTCTGACTTCTCGGCAGAAACGATGCTAGCACAGAGGCAGTGGGATGACACATTCAAAGACTTGAAGGAGAAAAATTTTAATCCAAGAATTATATATCCTGCAAAATTGTGTTTCAGATATGAAGATGATATAAAGATGTTTGCAGATGAACAGAAACTTAGAGACTTTCTAAAAACAAAACCAAAGCTACAAGAAATAGTGAAACAAGCTCTTTGCTTAGAAAAACAAAACAATTAAGCGTATATTTAAGGAGGCAATACAAGACACAACATCCAGACAAGTATTCAGTTAGGGAAGGCACAAAGCTCAATCAAAGCTGTACTGTTAAAAGAAGGGATCTAGTGATCATATCATGAAAACTATGATACCATCACATTAAAAAGAGAGATATACTACAGTAGTTATAGTCCTTCCAGATGGAGAAGAAGTTAATAAGATATGTAGAAGTTAAAATTGGGTTTAAACTTAGATTATTAAAAGAGAGCATAGGGTAGCCAAAAGGCACAATGAAGATACACCATATGAAAACAAGAGATGTAACACAGGAGACTCAACAAACACAAAACCAACACTGAAAAGGATGAAAAATCAGCCCATAAAGAAGAATGACGCAGAACACAATATTAAGAGCAACAGAGAAAACACCAACACCAAAATAAATACATCAAAATAAAAGCACTAAACACATACCTATCAATGATTACACTGAATGTAAACGGACTGAACATTCCAATAAAGAGACGAGTGACATCTTGGCTCAAAAGACACCACCTGTCTGTATGCTGCTTTCAAGAAACGCACCTTAACCTTAGAGATATGAACAAACTAAAAGTCAAAGGATGGAATAGTATATACCAAGTTAAGAATATACAAAGAAAAACAGGTATGGCAATACTAATCTCAGATAAAATAGATTTTAATGTAATATCCACTATTGTGGACAAGGCTGGTCACTATTTACTGCTGAAAGATTCAATACACAAGCAGGACTTAATGATATTAAATATTTATGCATTCAATAGATGTGGTGAGATAGATCACTCTGCAATAATAATGGGAGACTTCAACACTCCACTTTCAATACTGGACAGATCTTCTAGACAAAAGCTCAGTAAAGATGCAAAAGATCTTATTGTGACAATTAACCAGTTACACTTCACTGACATATACAGAAATTTTTATCTATCAACAGATAACTGCACCTTCTTCTCCAATACACACGGAGCATTTTCCAGAATAGATCATAAAACAAATTAAGACATAAAACTACTACAGTAGTTATAGTCCTTCCAGATGGAGAAGAAGTTAATAAGATATGTAGAAATTAGGACATAAAACAAATCTCAATAAAATCCAAACCATTGAATTACTGCAAAGCATCTTTTCAGACCAAAAAGCCACAAAAGTCAAGATCAATAGCAGAAAAATCATAGATAGAAATTGAACTTATGGAAACTGAACAACACCTTTCTCAAAAAGCCATGAGTTATAGAAGAAATCCAGGATGAAATATAGAAATTTATGGATTCAAATGAGAATGAAAACACTTTCTACCAGAACCCAAGGGATACAGCCAAGCTGTGCTCAGGGGTCAATTTATCCCTATAAATGCATACATCCCAAAAGAAGAAAGCACACAAATCAAAGAATTAACCCTAAAGCTTGAATAAGTAGAAAGAGAGCAACAGAGGAATCCCTCAGGAACCAGAAGAAAACGGATCATAAAGATTAGAGCAGAACTAAAATAATTAGGAAATAGAAGAACTGAAAAAAGTTAACAAACTCAAAAGCTATTTTTTGAGAAGATCTAGAAAATTGACAAACCATTGGCTAAACTTACTAAGGAAAAACAGGAAAGGGAACAAATAACCCAAATAAGATAATGAGATGGGAGATGTCACAATGGATCTATCAGAAACAAAAATATCATAACAGAATACTACAAAGGACTGTACTCTAACAGACTTGAACATCCAGAGGAAATGGACAAGTACCTAAATTCATATCACCTACCAAAATCGTCACAAGGTGAAACAAAACAACTTAATAAACCCATCACAAAGGAAGGGATTGAAAAATTCATTAAAAAAATACCAACCAAAAAAAGCCCTAGCCCAGGTGTCTTCACTGCAGAGTTCTACCAAGCTTTTAGACAAGAATTAACTCCAATACTACTGAGACTATTTCACAGCACAGAAAAGGGTGGAATACTCCCAAATTGATTCTATGAAGCCAGCATAACCCTGATACCAAAGCCTGGGAAAGATCCAACAAAAAAGGAGAAACGCAGACTAATATCACTCATGAACCTACACTCAAAAATCTTCAACAAAATCCTTTCCAATAGAATTCAACAACATACCAAAAAAATAATTCATTACAAACAAGTGGGATTCACACCTGTGATGCAAGGCTGGTTCAGCATCAGGAAAACGATTAATGTGATGAATCACAAAAACACCACAAATGATAAGAACCACTTGATTTGCCAATTGATGCAGAAAAGGCATCTGACAAAGTCCAATACCTGTTCATGCTAAAAACTCTCAGCAAAATAGGAACAGAAGGTAAATTCCCCAGTGTAACAAGAGCCGTCTATGCAAAGCCAACCACCTACATCATTCTGAATAGAGACTGAAGCAATTCCCCTTGAGAACGGGAACTAGACAAGGATGCCTACTCTCATGTCTCCTATTCAACATTGTTCTAGAAGTTCTGGCCAGAACAATTAGACAAGACAAAGAAATAAAGGACATCTGCACTGGCAAAGAAGAAGTAAAACTCTCCCTGTTTGCAGATGATAGGATTGTATATGCAGAGGATCCTAAGGAATCCATAAGTAAACTACTCAAACTAATAGAAAAGTTCAACAAAGCATTAGGATATAAAATAAACATAAGTAAATCAGTAGGATTCCTTATACTGTAAAAAGCTGGAATCAACCCAGATGCCCAACAACAGATGAATGGATAAACAAACTACAGCGTGTATACTCAATGGAACAGTGTGCAATGATGAAGAACAATGATGATTTTAGGAAGCTTCTCATAACTTGGTTTCAACTGGAAGACATTGCATTGAGTGAAATCAGTCAGCAGCACAAGGAAAAATATTGTATGAGACACCTACTATAAGGGGACTTAAAAATAGACTCACTTACAGAAGAAAAGACTCTGACAGCTGAAAGGGAGGGGAGGAGAGAGAGAGGGTTGTTTGTAATTTAGATGCCAATAATTTAGATAGTTGATGGAAATTTGGGCGAAGCCAGTGACAACACACATTAGAAAGATCAATTTAATTGGATTTCTACATAACCTGAAAACTCCTCCAGTCTTAACCCCATATGGCAAGGATAGAGGGGGTTCAGAGACAGTGTTCTCAAGGGACGTCTAGGGCAATTGGCATAACTAGCCTATTGCTAAGAGAGTCTTCTGTACTTCATATGGTGACTGGCATCTGGGGTCTTAAAAGCTAGCAAGCTGCCATACGAGGTGCACAAAATGGTCCCAACTCAGCTGAAACAGATCACCAATGACATGAGGGAAAAAGAGCCCAGAAGACAGAAAGACCAACATGAATGGGTGACTATCAACATGTGACCAGAAGAACCCAACCACCACCAACCACCACCAATGACAGCTGTGATGGAGCTCCCAATGTTGAGGCCCAGTGGCAACATGAAAAAAAGGGGTCTACCCTAAGGACTCCACTAAGAGACCCCAAATGATGGTCCAAAGGCCTGGGATTTCACCTGGGAGTGTGGTCCTTGGACCTGATGCTGCCCTTGATCACAGATCATTAGTGAGATCAACTCTTGGGATAAGGATGGATTGGACTCGGGGACACAGAGTGACCATATAGTGTGTACACTTTAAGGTTCTGTGCATCTATAGGATGTAATTCTCTGGCCTCTTACTAGGGGGGTGTGGAAAGGGTGGAGAGGACGGTACAGGAGATAGTTTAGAAGATATGACACGTATGGAAGGGAAAGGAGGAGTGTGCTGTCACCGGGCAAGGGGAGCAGAGGGATCTGCAGATAGGCAGGCATGCAAATTTGAATTGTATTGTAATCTTTCACTCAATCACACACACACACAAAAAGTGTTAATATTGTTGAGACCAAAGATGATGTTCTGCAGAAAGATATTCTGTTACTTTGGCAAGGTGTCAGCTGAGTTGCAGTTGGGGACTACCCTAATCCAGTTTTATAGTTTGAGATTCTAAGAATCATTGAGATTACTTGAAGTTCTCCATGTAGGAAGTGCTTTATTTGTAATACATTTTTATTTATAGTGTATAGTCCTTCAGGGTCCAAATCTAAAATATCAGGACATTACTAGTCTACACACACACTGTAGTTCCCTGGCTGGCTCTGGAGTCCAACTTCTAGTCCGCAAGGCTAAAAAATTCTACTCATTCCCACCACCCCTTTTCCCAAATCAGCATCTGTTCCAAGAGGAAAACAGTCTTTACCAAAGTCATCTGTCTAGATTTCTATTTCCTCCTAGATCTTGGACTGGAATATCATCATCAACAAATTATTTTTTAAAAAACAGTGTGTTCAGCTATTCTACTTAATTTCAGTGGGATTGTGGTACTAATGACCAAGTACATGATTACTGGAAGTCATTAAATGTGCCAGTACATTTTCTTTTTTAATTGTCCAGTGGTCAGATGAAGTCTAATGGCTGCAATTTATAAGGAGGCAAATTCCTGCCAAATCAAAACATAACTTCCTAACAGTTATCCTAGGAACAATCGAAGTGTCTGTCCATGAAATTGGGAGCTCTTTTTATGTCTCAGTTAGGACACAGCACTTACCCAATGTTTCCTCTGGCAGAGGAAAGGAAACTGGTATCTTTTGGGATTATATAGGTGTAGCATGCGGCCATGAACCTAACGTGAAGACAGAAGAAGATTCAATGCATCTAAATTAGGCTGTTGACAAAGAACATTAAATATACTACGGGCTGCTAGAAGAATGAACAAATCAGTGTTAGAAGAAATACAACCAAAATGCTTGGCTAGACTTCAGTTCACTTACATTGGACTTTCTAGAGTGAAATTTCATGGTTAGTAAAGTACAGGGTGAATGAAAATGAGAGAAACCTTCAGTGAAGTGAATTGGCACAATGGTCACAGCCATGGGCTGAAACATGCCAACGATCATGAAAATGGTACAAGACTGGACAGCGTTTTCTTCTGTTACATGTAAAGTTGGCATGAGTTGGAGGTGACTTGATGGTAACTAACAACAACAAACCTAAGAGGGTATCTCAACCCGACTTAGTCCAAATAGGACTCTAATTTTTACCCAGTCTCCATAATAACACCACCAGCAACCACATATTCAGGTCAAAACTAGGAGCAGCCGTCATAATTCTCTTTCCGACATACTTCACATTTAATACATTAATAAAAGCTGTCAATTCTTCTCTAAAATATATCCTGGATCTGACAATCTTTTATTAAGATTGCAACCCCAGACTGAATCACCATATCCTGCTGAAACCACTGCAACAGTCTCGTTCCCTTTTCCTCAACCTGATTCCTCGTTGTCTTGCCATCTGTCTCACATACAGCAGCCACAGTGATTTTTCCCAAGTGCAAATTATATCACATCATTCCTGTGCTAAATATATTACAATAGCAGTTAGAATGAAATTCACAAATAGATCCACAAGGTTCTGTATGGTCAACTTTACCCATCTCTGCCCTTAGCTCTCTCCATTCTATCTAATACTCATTCTATTTCAGCTAGCCTGGCCCTCTATGGTCCTTTCCACCAGTTCAGCCTTGTTCTCTGAAGTTTTGCTATGTTTTCTCTTCTGCTTGGAAAGTTCTTTCAGTCGTCTATCACTGTCTTTATTTTTAACCATTTGAGCTTTAATCCATTTTTTACTCCTCAGTAAAGCTTTCTTCACATCTTAGCTAAATGAATAGCCTCCCCCCTCCCACAGGTATACCACTTTCTAGACCATAGTCCTTTATTTTATGCACATTACTTGTAAGAATCCAAAATTACAACACTTATCTGTTTACATAATTATTATCTGCCTTAACACCATAAAATGAAGCTTCTTGAGATCAGGAACTTTGCAGCCCTGACATGGTAAATATCATGACATATTTGTTCACTGACTGATTTCAAGAGTATAGAGACACAAAACCTCTCCCATTCTCCTTAAGATTTTGATAAAACTTGTTGATATGGGCCACTTTTCTTCCCATAAATTCACACACCCCTTGGCATGAGCTGAATATCCTTGAAGGCTAAACAAACCCTTATTTAAGAAGCATGGAGTAAAGAATTAGTCCAGGTCTGAAGGGGAAAATAAGTTTCTTCTTGGGTACCAATACTGATTATTTAGAAGTGACTTCCTAGACTACTGCTTGAGAAGGGTCTCCAGGTTCTACCTGGGCTCTTTTGGAAGTTTCATGATTGATTAGTGATGTCTACAAGTGGTGCTCTATGTGGGAGAGTGTAGGCTTATGTGCTGAATGCCTGCTGTCCACAGGCATGGTGTTGAAAACACACGCTAATGTATAAAGAATTTGTCTTACATTCAGTCTTTAGTTGTACTCTAGGTGGAATTAAAGACTGAAAAATTCTACAAGTATGTTATTGTTAGCTGCTGTCTTGTTTGCTCGCACCTCATGGTGAACCCATGCATAATGGAATAAAGCGCTACCTGGTCCTGCACCATTCCCATGATGCTTTGGAGACCAAACTGTTGTAATCCATAGGGTTTTCATTGGCTGATTTTCAGAAGTAGATTGCCAGACCTTTGCTTCTAGTTTGTCTTATTCTGGAAGCTCTGCTGAAACTTGCCTACTGTCATAGCAACAAATAGTCCTCCACTGACAAATGGTTGGTGGCTGCATAAGAAGTGCATTTTTGGAACTAAACCTAGGTTCCACAAGGAAGACAAGAATTCTACCACTGAAGCACCACTGCCCCAACTTACAAAGATTCATATGATTATGAGGTTCATTTAACCTCATGCTAATCAGAGACTAGAGCTTTGAGAGAACTTAATGAATTCAGCTTCATATCTATATGAAGGTGAATAAACTGAAGCATTCAGCATTAATGATTAGGCGTGTTAAAATAACTTAAAAAATGGGCTGTGCTGGTGAGCAGACGGTGGAGCTCCAGATGCTGCAGAGCTTAGAGACCGAGCTCTATTGCTCCTCAGCCTTTTGCTGCCCAGGCTAAATAGCACCATATCCTTTAACCTTCGGAATCATGTCAGCATATTTACCTCAAACAAGCCCCATAATGGATTTTAGCATTAAGGACACTTAACTACACCACTGGACCATACCCAATCTTAGAGAAATGGAAATAACCACAATCCAAAGAGTTCTGACCAAACTTACGTATTTTTGCCAAAAATAAAAATAAAAAATAAACCCAAAGACTGGTTGAATGCTCAAATCTCAAGGTAGCCCTTCAGGATTTTTGCCACTGAAGATTATGTTTGCAGACCAATCAGCAAAATGCACAATGAGATTATCCTGTTGGTGGTTTGGATAAGGAAAGACAAATTCTTTACTGTGGAGATGGAAACTGAGAAAACAATTGAGTGGGGTGTTTCCCATCTGGAATACTCTTGGTCCTGTAATTAAGGATACCTGGAAGTTTTGGAATTGTAGATAGCAGTTAATAAATGCAAACATTGTATGCAGTGGTAGGCAAAGCATCCCACATTTTTCCAATTATTTAGCAAAGTATGGCTCATGGCCTCTTTTTACAAGCAAAATAATCAAGGCTGTCACTCTACACCTTTTTATGTTTCTGGAGCAGTTGTGGAGGAGGAAACGCTATCTAGTGCCAAGACAGCGGCTAGCTTTTAGTACCCAGGGATGAAGATGGAGACAACATAACCTCAGCATTCTGATCAAAATGATCCAGGCTGTCATTTTTAAAACCAAGGGCTCTCTCAAAACATTCAAGCTGATTGCTGTGAATTTCTAGTTCTGTGAGTTTCTCCTAAAGGAAGACTGCAGAGCAAAATGTTTCACCTCTGGATTATGATCGTTGAATAGGTAGTTAAAAACAAAGAAAGAAAGAAATCAAATAAGTGCTTAAAACCATATATTTGAATTTATAAGCAAATGTATACTTACATGAGGTCTAACAAATTCACAAACTCACCCCAGAAGAAGTGCTGGATACCTCATTGCTCAATATCACTATGATCATCTTTGAAGTACTCCCCTTGGGGAGCTATGTACCAATGCCAGTGCCTAGTCCATACTTCAAAGTAGATTTGGAACTCTTTTTCTGGAATGGCTATCAGAGCCAAAATAAAATGAAAATGCCTTCTTTTTTAATATTTCCTTTATCTTTGGGTAAAGAAAGTCATTGGAGTCCATATCAGGTGAGTAGGGAGGGTATTCCAATACAGATATTTGTTTTCTGGCTAAATTCTCCCTCACAGATAGTGCTGTGTGAGCTGGTGAATTGTCATGATGGGAGAGCCATGAGTTGTTGGCAAAAGTTCAAGTCATTTTTTTTGTGTAACTTTTTTCATGTAACCTTTTCAGCACTTTCAAATAGTAAACTTAGTTAATTGTTTGTCCACTTGGTACAAATTCAAATGAAGAATCCCTCTGATAACAAAAGGTTAGCAACATTGTTTTGACTCTGGTCATAGAGAACTGGCTGACTTCCATTATGCACTTTGATGCTTTGTTTCAGGGTCATATCGATACACCCATGCTTCATCGCCCATGATAACATGGCCCAAAATATCGTCTTGCCTCTCCAAAAGGTCTTGGCAAACTTTGACTCTCCTTTACTTTTGTTCATCAGTGAGCTCCACTGAGACAATTTTTGTACCTTTTTCATGTCAAGATTTTCAATTAAGATTTTCCTAACAATGCCTCTGTAGATGTTTGCTTGGTCTGCTATGCTTCTCACAGTCAGCCAATGATTTTGATGCACAATTCAGTGGATTTTTGCAATGTTTCCATCAGTTCTCTTGTTACTGGCTTCCTTGGCCTCTCCTCATCAGTAATGCTTTCCTCTCAGAGAATGTTTAATCCATTTGTACAACTGTCATTTTCTTCATGGCATTATCCACATAAACTTGGGCTAACTGTCATGTCCCTGATTTCGCTTCCACTCTTGCCAAGTTTAATAATTCAGGCTCCAACATTCTTGTGACAGCACACAAAAACATGCTCCATGGAAAGTCTATGGGGCAGTTCTACTCCAGCCTCTAGGGTCGCCATGAGTCAGACTCTACTCAATTGCACTGAGTTTAACAATAATGAATGTTGCTCCACAAGACACTGTCCCTCATCCACCAAACATAGCTGTGAGATACTGATATTCCAATGTTTTGAAATCTCACTGAGTTCTCAGTACAGTGCTGCCAATGTAAGCACATGGTGACAAGTTTTCAAATGTAATTGTCAGACCTTATATAGTCATTATATTTGACCCATGTGCCCCATTTGCCCCACACATTCCTATGTGGATTATGTATGTGTATGTGCTTGCATTTATACTTATATGCATGTATTAATCTATATACCAGACACAAAGTGTGTTCTCATACAGAAGTAGAAGATAGCAAAGGAGATCTTAGCAAATCAGTCATTTTCAAGGATTGAGCCCTTTCATTGCCCTTAGCTTACTCTCTGTGGCCTGTCTCTAGTCATCTGATTACTTTGTACCTAAGTTAAATGCCTAAGAATCACTACAGGTCTATCAGGGTGACCAGAGTCTCTGGGTAGTGCAAACAATTAAGGTAGTTGCTGCTAACAAGAAGATTGGAGGTTTGAGTTCACACAGAGGTAACTCTTAAGAAAAGTCTGGTGTCTACTTTCAAAAAAATCAACCATTGAAAACCTTATGGAGCACAGCTCCACTCTGACACACATGGAGTTGTCATGAGTCAGAGTCAACTCAGTGGCAACTGCTTTGGTTTGGGCTTTCTAGGGTTCCCATAGGAACACCATTTTATCTTGTCTTCGCATTTGGTATCTACAGGTAAGAAAACTGAGATGAGCTGAGAATACCAGAGACCGTATTTTAGGTCAGGATTTGAGCCCAGGTATGTTTGTGTGTGTTGTTGTTGCTAGGTACTAGTGAATCTCTCCTGACACTATCATCCGATGTGCAACAGAATGCAATACTGCCCAGTGTTTCACTGCCCAACTTCACAGTCATTGTAATGATTGCCCATTGTTGCAGCTACTATGTTAATCCATCACATTGAGAGTCTTCTTCTCCACTGACCTCTTACTTTACCAAACATGACGTCCACTCCAGGACACACGGCTCCATGTCATCACATTGTGCTTTAATGACACTTCTGTATTTTCTAGCTTCTCAAACCAGGCAAATTCTATCTGGTTTCATGACTTTTGTACATTATCTTCTGTCAAGAATGTTTCTCTTCCTATGCTTTCCACGGGATTCCTTCTCACCTTTTGGTCCTAAATATCACAACACAGAGAGACTTCCAATAATGGTATTCAGACTGTCTTGTTTGTTTTCTTCAAAACTTACCACAGTTTATAAATATCTTCCATTTGTTTGGCCTATCTGTTCAATGTTTATGTCTGTCTCTCCTGGGAGAAGGTGAGTTCTGGGATGCTAGAGGTTGTGCCTGGCCTTCTGCTTTGTGGCTTCAGCACCTAGTGGTCCCATTGCAGTCCTGGCTGTCTGAGACACCTCACATGCCTGTGTCACCCAGGCCTGTGTAGTGTCTTGCTGCTACCCTGACAATTCTGTTTCCCTGCCCTCCACAGCGCTGCTCTATACTATGTTCCATTTATATGTTGTTAGCCAGTGAGAGATACTCTGGTAAAATTACTGCTAAAGTGTGGCTTCATTCATTCATTCATGCATATACTCACCTATTAAAAAACTACTGAAAGCCTCTTCTGAGTCAAGCGCAGAGGAGGGCATTAAAAATGCTAATATGAGTAGTTTATGGTCCCTGTCCTTGATAAACTCATGAGGGCAGAGGGAGGAGGCAGGAATGAAGAAAGAACAGACAAAGCATTCTGATAGAGGTAATTATAGAGTACTGTATAGGCACAGAGATACCCTTAACCCACTGGAGGAGGAGTGTCCAGGGAGAATCTTGAAAGACTTGTAGCAGTGAGCTAGGTCTGGAAGCAAAGGGACAATGCCGTATGACTTAGGTGAAGGAGCTCCACGTGCAAAGTCAGTGGATGTGTTCAGCTTATTGCATAAGTAACCACAGTGGGAGGAATGGAGAGAGTTAGAGACAAAAGCTGATCCCAGGCAGGTAGGGTACCACTGGATGAAGTAAGTGACTTGGAATCCACTGAATCACCATTGAAAACTTCTGAAGGAGTTTTAACAGGAGAATGACATGATCAGACTGGTTTTTGGAAAGATCCTTGGATCACAGGGCAGAGTGGGGATAGGAGTTAAGTCCAGTGCTCATTCATTCAGCAAGTCACTGATTAGTTCATCCAACAGCCTTCATTCAATACCTGACATTTGACAGGCACTGTGCTAGGCACTGGAGATCCACAACAAAACCAAACAGAAAACAAATCCACTGCCATCGAGTCAGATCCAACCAACTCATAGTGACTCTATAGGTCAGAGTAGAACTGTCTCATAGAGTTTCCAAGGAGTACCTGGTGGGTTTGCACTGCCAACCTTTGGTTAGTAGCTGTAGCACTTAACCCACTATGCCACCAGGGTTTCCAGGGATACACAATGGAGGACAAAATAAACTGTCCCTGACTCTTGAAACTTACAGTCTGTTGAGGAAGACAAATATTACACCAGACATCAACAGAATGTTCAAAATTGTGATATACGCTGTGAAGCACAAGGCACGGTAAGGGCATGTGATGGTGCCCAGGAGGCTGTGTGGAAGAAGTGATATTTTCATTGGCTTTATATAATGGTGAGGTGTTCACCAGATGCTTGGTGACCAGCTTTGAAGCAAGGGGGGTGGGGAAGGAAACAGGTTAGATAGATCTTTAGGAGGTAGAAACAGTAAGACTGGGAAACATTGGGGTTAGGGACAGGGGACATAGTTATGAGGGGGAAAGAGTGGAGCTAAGGGTTGTCCAGATGTTTTACTTGGGCCCACAAAAAGTGTGGTGTCATCACTGGGGCTCCAGACACAGAGAAGGTGATGAGTAAGCTTCTCATACCTTCAAAATACTTATCTTACCTCATTTAATTCCTACATCAACCTTATTTGATATTCCCATCCACTGACCACCTACTATTTGTCAGGTACTCTGTTAAGAGTTCTGTATGTGTTAATCTTTATAATAATCTTATGAAGCAAGGATTCTTAAACTACCAAGGTTCAGAGAGGCTAAGTAACTTGATCAGACACCAAACGGCTCATCATTTAAAGATGGTGGATTTGAACCCACATCTATGGGACCCCAGGGTAAGTAGCTATAACCGGACTGCCATGGTGAGTTTAGAATTCTCATATATAAGACCTGTGTTGCGCTTCTATATTTGTATTTCTCTGAAACTGCTAATATATTAACACAGAGGGTATCCTGCAGTGTTGACATGTATTGGCAGTAATTGAGTGATGGCTAGCTTTATTTGTCACCCTTTGGAGGCATCAGAAACCCTGGTGGCATAGAGCTATGGCTGCTAACCAAATGATCTGCAGCTTGAATCTATCAATCGCTCCCCGGAAACTCTATGGGGTTGTTTATAATGCCCCACAATGTTGCTATGAGTTAGAATTGACTTGACAGCAGTGGGTTTGGTTTTGGAATCATCATTTGATTAATGCTCCTTGAACTCATAGGACTTGCTAACAATGAAATTGTTAGGAGATGAAGTAATTGTCCTACAGGAGCCTGAGCCACATTATGAGTATGGGGCCCTTTTAGAGAACACTGGCCATTCTGAAGTTACCGACAGAGAAAATGCCATAGATAAGTCAAACATTACTGAAGAAGAAGAACAAAGTGGAACACTTCACACCACGTGACTTTAGAATCTATTACACTGCTGTGGTAGTCAAAACAGCCTGGTACCGGCACAAAAACAGATACATAGAACAATGGAACCAAATTAAGAATCCATACATAAAATCATCTGCCTATGACTAACTGATATTTGACAATGGTCCAAAGTCTGTAAACTAGGGAAAAGACAGTTTCTTTAATAAGTGGTGTTGGCATAATTGGATATACATATACAAAAAAAAAGAAAAGAAACAAGATCCATATCTTACACTATGCACAAAACCTAACTCAACATGGATCAAATATCATAATATAAAACTGAAAACAAGTACCATACAATTAAAAATAGGGATAATGCTGGAAGCCTTAATACACAGCATAAACAGAATGCAAAACATTACTAACAGTGCGCAAAATCAGAACAGAGAAAAGATAACTTGGAACTCCTAAAAATCAACATTTACACTCATCTAAAGATTCCACCAAAAGAGTAAAAAGACAACTTACAGGATAGCAAAACTTTTGGGCTATGACTAATCTGATTAATGTTTAATTGCTAAATTTTTTATGATACCCCAAAACTTCAATAACAAAAAGACAACACAATTATAAAATGGCCAAAGGATCTGAACAGACACTTCAACAAAGAAGACATCCAGGTGGTAACCAATGCATGAGAAAGTGTTTGTGACCGTTAGCCATTGCGAAGTGCTGTCGAGTTGGATCGAAGTCATGGCAACCCTAGGGGCCAGGGTAGAACTGGCCCCCAGCGTATTCAAGGAGCTCCTGGTGGCATTAGTGAAATGCAAATCAAAACTACAGTGAGAGAGGTGGAGCCAAGATGGTGAACTAGACACACATCTCCTCTGAAAACTAAGGCCTGGAATTGATAATTGAACAGAACACTCTAGACATTCAGGGAGCCCTAGGATACGCCATAGGGTTGCCAGATTGGACTATACACTACTAAACATGAAACTACCTCTCTCTGATGTGGTCGAGTGCCCTGAGACGTCCTCCTGATTACTTACCACTGAGGAGACTACAGGTACTGAAACTTTTTTCTGTTTTTTTTTTTTTTTATTCCCCCTTATCTGAGAGGTGGGGGATGGCATGAGCCAGCAAATATGCTGAACTGCCGTGGCAAAGTAAACAGTGTATAGCACAACAGAGAGACAGTGCATGGGATAGTCACATTTTGAAAGACCACCTCCTGACTGAGGGTACCACTGTGCCCCTATTCACTCTTCTGAGCTCCATCATAGATTTTGCTGTTTTGTGGTGGGAAGGAAAGCTTGGCAGGGAAACCATCTTGGTCAGCTGGAAGGTGGAGTCACTCAACTGGAGGCCTCATCAGGGAATAATTTCCAAGCTGAGAATCAGTGTCAGTCCAGAAAATGCTTTTCCAGCAGAAAAGCTGTGTTCAGCACAATGTTACAGGTAGGGCTTGGCTGGGGATGGCAGCTCTTTCCACAGAAATACAAAACTATGAAATGTATATTTAAGGGGGCAATGCTGGGCACAGCATCCAGAAATCCATTCAGTTAGGGAAGCCACAAAACTAAACCAAACTCTTCCATACCTTGCACTAAGTTATAGCATCTGGAGACTGTTGAAGAGATGAGTCCATTGTCAGCCAAAAAGTGGGGCCTGCCACACCCAACAGCCTGATGGCCTGACTGATTTTGGCAGCTGTCACATAGCTCCTAAATTTTTCAAATAAGTCCACCTGGAGAAATAACTGCTGAGCTACCCAGCAACATCACCAGCTTTTACTGACCCACATTATAGGGTCAATTGACAGTGCCCCAGTGACTCCATATGTAAGGCACCATCTTTGCCAGACAGCAGGTAGAGTCTGCCAACCCAATGAGTCCACTGGGGCCAGTCATTAGCGTAGACAGAAGCAGCTGGTGACCAGCTGCTCTCTCAGAACTACACCTCAGCTCCTGTTGAGCTAACACCAGAGAAACTAAACAGCCTCTAGATGGCCTGAAGGCAATAATCCATCTCTAACCATTTAAAGAAACAGCCCACCATGGCTCTGGGAAACTCTCAAAATAGATAATTAAGGAACTTTCCAGATGAAGAAGGCTTTCTGAAACTATCAGAGGTTGAGTACAAAGGAATATATATATAGAACCCTCCTAGAGATTAAACAAAATGCAGCAGAGCAAAATGAAAAATTAAGCAAGATATTCCAACTGCTGGACCATCAAAATTCTGAAATCCAGCAGATCAATAACAAAATCACAGAATTACACACTTTAATCCAAAGCCAAAAGGGCAGAATTGAGGAGACACTAGTCAGACTTAGTGACCTTGAAGATAGAGCAACTGACACCAGCATTTATGAGGAGAAATCAGGGAAAAGAAATAAGAAAAATGAAGAAGCATTAAGAAACATGTGGGACTCAAGAGGAATAATCTATGATTAACTGGAGTTCCTGAACAGGGAGGGATAGCCGAAGACACAGACAGTATCGTTGTTGAGTTGCCAACAGAAAACTTCCCTGAAATTATGAAAAAAGAGAACGTAGATCTCCAAGATGTGTATCAAATGCCACAAAAACTAGATGCCAAAAGAAAAATACCAAGACATATTATAATCAAGCTTAATAAAATGAATCATAAACAGATTCTGTTAAGGGCAGTGAGTATCAAAGTAAAGCTAACATTCAGAGGAAAACCCTGTAGGCTTTTGTCTGACTTCTTGTAAGCAATGATATTGACAAGGAGTCACTGGGATGACACATTCAAAGCTTTCAAGGAGAAAAACTTCCCATGAAGAATTAAATATCCTGCAAAACTGTCTGTCAAATATGAAGATGAAATTAAGATATTTGCAGATAAACAGAAGTTTAGAGACTTTGTGGAAACCGAACAAAAACGACAAGAAATGCTGAAAGAAGCTCTTTGCTTAGAAAAACAAAACTATGAAGTGTATATTTAAGGAGACAATACAGGACACAGCATCCAGAAATCCACTCAATTAGGGAAGTCACTAAACTCAATCAAAGCTACAATATTAAAAGAAGGGACCCACTGATCATGTCATGAAAATAATGACATCATCATACTAAAAAGAGGTATCTAAGCCAACCCAAGTGCTGTCGAGTAGGATCCAATTCATGGCGATCCTACTACAGTATATTGCTCTCAGATGGAGAGGAAGCTAAAAAGAGATGCAGAAGTTAAAATTGGATGTAAACTTACAATATTAAGAGGAAATGACAGGAGTAGCTGCAGAACACGATACCACTGCAACACACCAAAATGAGAAATCTAATACAGGAGTCTCAACAACCACAAAACCAACACAGGAAAAGACAAAAAGCCAATCTATAAAGAAGAATGACCCAGAACAGAATATTAAGAGCAACAGAGAAAACACCAACACAAAAATAAATACATCAAAATGACAGTGCTAAAGACATATCTATCAATAATTACACTGAATGTAAGTGGACTGAATGCTCTGATAGAGAGACAGCAAGTGATATCCTGGGTCAAAAGATATGACCTGTCTACATGTTGCTTAGAAGAAACACAACTTAGACTTAAAGATATGAATAATATGAAACTTAAAAGATGAAATACCAAGCTAACAATATGCAAAGTAGAGCAGATGTGGCAATACTAATCTCAGATAAAATAGATTTTAATGTAAAATCCACCATTGTGGACAAGGATGGTCACTATTGCTGAAAGATTCAATACACAAAAAGGACTTAAAAATGTTAAATATTTATCTACCCAATACCAGAGCATCTAAATACATCAAACAAACACCGGTTGCATTGAAAACTGATATAGATCACCCCACAGTAATAGTTGGAACTGGTAATGGACAGATCTTCCAGGAAAAAGCTCAGTAAAGACACAGAAGATCTTATTGTACAATTAACCAGTTAGACCTCAATGACATAGACGGATCTTTTTGTCCACCAACAGATAACTACACTTTCTTCTCCAATGCACATGGAGCATTTGCCAGAATAGACCATGTGTTAGAACATAAAGCAAAGGTCAATAAAATCCAAACCATTGAATTATTGCAAAGCTTCTTCTCAGACCATAAAGCCTTAAAAGTCAAAAACAATAGCAGAAGAAACACTGATAGAAACTGAAACTCATGGAAGCTAAACAACACCTTGCTCAAAAAGCTATGGGTTACAGACAAAATCAAAGACGAAATAAAGAAATTTATGGATTCAAATGAGAATGAAAACACTTCCTGCCAGCACCTATGGGGTATAGCTAAAGCAGTGCTCAGAGGTTAATTTGTCTCTATAAATGCACACATCTGGAAGGAAGAAAGAACTTAAAACAAAGAATTAACCCAACAGGTTGAACAAGTAGAAAGATAGCAACAAAGGAACCCCTCAGGCACCAGAAGGAAACAGTTAATAAAGATTAGAGCAGAACTGAATGAATCAGAGACTAGAAGAACAATTGAAAAAATTAACAAAACCAAAAGCTGGCTGTTTGAAAAGATCAACAAAATTGACAAACCACTGTCTAACCTTACAAAAGAAAAACAGGAGAAGAAACAAATAACCCAAGTAAGAAACGAGATGTGAGATGTTATAACAGACCCAACTGAAACTGAAAGTAATCATAACAGAGTATTATGAAAGTCTGTACTCTAAATGACTTGAAAATCTAGATGAAATGGACAAATTTCTAGATTCATATCACCTACCAAAATGATCACAAGGAGTAGAACAACTTAATAAATGCATCACAAAGGAAGAGATTGAAAAATTCATCAAAAAACTACCAACTAAAAAATTTGTGGCCCAGATGCCTTCATTTTTGAATGTTATCAAACTTTTGGAGAAACGTTAACTCCAGTACTGCTGAGACTATTTCACAGCATAGAAAGGGACAGAATACTCTCAATTTCATTCTATGAAGCCAGTATATCCCTAATACGAAAGCCAGGGCAAGATCCCACAAAAAAGGAAAATTACAGACCAATATCACTCATGAACCTAGATGCAAAAATCTTCAACAAAATCCTTGCCAATAAAATTCAACAGCATATCAAAAATTAATTCACCATGACCAGGTTGGATTCATACCAGGGATGCAAGGCTGGGTCTGCTTCAGAAAAACAATTAATGAGATCAACCACACAAATAACACAAAAGATGGGAATCACTTGATTCTGTCAATTGATGCAGAAAAGGCATTCGACAAAGTCTAACACCCATTCATGCAAATAACTTTCAACCAAATAGGAATAGATAGCAAATTCCTCAGTGTAATAAGGGGCATCTACAGAAAGCCAACTGCTTACATCATCCTGAATGGAGAGACTGAAAGAATTCCTCTTGAGAACACAGACTAGGCAAGGATGCCCACTCTCACCATTTCTGTTTCAACATTGTACTAGAAGTTCTGGTCAGAGCAATTAGACAGGGCAAAGAAATAAAGGGCATCCGCATTGGCAAAGAAGTAAAAAATCTTCCTCTTTGCAGACGATAGGATTGTATGTGCAGAGAATACTAAAGAATCCATGATGAACTACTGGAACTAATTGAAGAGTTTAGCAAAGTGTCAGGATAGAAGACAAACATAAAGAAATCTGTAGGATTCCTTTGTACCAACAAAGAGATCATCAGAGAAGAAATCACCAAATCAATACCATTTACTATAGCCCTCAAGAAGATAAAATACCTATGAATAAATCTAACTAGAGTAGACTTGACTGCAGGAAACCAACAGAGACTTACATAAATGAGGAAATCCACCCTGCTCATGGATAGGAAGACTTAACACTGTGAAAATGTCTATTTTACCCTAAACAATTTACTTGTACAATGCAATCCCAAAACAAATTCCAGTGACGTTTTTTAATGAGATGGAGAAACAAATCACTGATTTTAGAAATCAAAGAAACCCCAAAAAGCAAAGCACTACTGAAGAACAGGAACACAGTGGGAGGTCTCACACTACCCAACCTTAGAATCTATTACACTGCCAGAGTAGTCAAAACAGCCTAGTACTGGTACAAAAAGAGACATATAAACCAATGGAACAGAGCTGAGACCCCAGAGATGCCACCATCTTCCCATCAACAGGTAATATTTGACAAAGGCCCTAAGATTGTAAACTAGGGGAAAAAACGATCTCTTTAACAAATGATACTAGAAAATTTGGATATCCATCTGCGAAAAACAAAACAAAACAAAACAAAACAAAAAACTGTGATGAGATACCACCTCACCTGAACAAGACTAGCATTAAAAAGAAAAGAAAAAAAAACACAAAATAATAAATGTTGGAAAGTCTGTGGAGAGAGTGGAACACTTATATGCTGCTGGTAGTTATGGGAAATGGTAAAATTACTTTTGAAATTGATTTAGTGCTTCATTAACAAGCTAGAAATAAAATTACCATACAATCCAGCAACCCTACCTCTTGGAATATATCCTACAGAAATAAAAGCTGTCCAAAGAATAGGTATATTCACATCAATGTCATTGCAGCACTGTCCACATTAGCAAATAAATGAAACTGGCCTAATCAACCTAGGTGCTTATCAATGGATAAATGGATAAACAAGCTACAGTGCATTCACCCAATGAAATACTATGCAGTGACAAAAAACAAGAACGATCTTAGAAAACACCTCATAATGTGAAGAAATCTGGAAGACATTATGGTGAGCGAACTTAGTTGCAAAAGGACAAATGTACGAGACCACTGCTATGAGGGCTCAGAAAAGGTTTAAACATAGAAGATGGTTACAAGGGTGGGGAGAGAAAGAGAGGGGTGTTCATTAATTTGATCACAGACAACAATCATTTCAGATGAAGGGAGGGCCAACACACAGTAGAGGAGAAGTTCACTCAAATGGAATAAACCCACACTTAGAAGGATTCAAAATAAAACCCAAAGTTTTGAGGGATACAGTAGCAGGGTCAGGCTTCTAGGGACTATAGTGTTGGGGACATCTAAATCAATTGGCATAACAAATGTTATTGAGGAATGTCCTGCATCCCACTTTGGGTGGTATCTCAGATTTTCAAAGCTAGCAAGCAGCCATCTAAGAAGCACCAATTGATCCCAACCCACCTGGAGCAAAGAGTACTGAAGAACTTCAAAGACATAAGAGACTAGCCCAAGAAACAGAAAGGGCCACATAATCTAGACATTGTATCATCATGAGACCATAGGAACTGGATGGTGCTCAGCTACCACCGATGACAGGGTGTACAACAAAGAGTCCCTGATGTAGCAGGAGGAAAGTGGGGTGCAGAACTCAAACTTAATCAGAATGGCCAAACTTGATGGTCGGACAGACTGGAGGATCCCTGGAAAACATAGCCCCCAGACTCTTTGTTAGCTTAGAACTGAAACCATTCCTAAAGTCAACTCTTCAGACAAAGATTCAGTGGAGTATATATACCACGTAAAGTAATGCTGGTGGCAAGTGTGTTTCTTGGCCTCAGTACATACATAAGGCCAAGTGGACAGTTCCTGTCTGGAAGTGAGGTAGACAAGAGCTGGTTGAATGGACAAGGGAAATACAGGGTGGAAAGGAGAAATGTCCTGTCACAGAGTGGGGAGAGCAACTAGGTACATAACAATGTGCGTGTTTTTGTATGACAAATTGACTTGAATCATAAACTTTCACTTAAAGCACAACAAAATTTTTTTTGTTTTGAAGTTGTCCAAATTGTGAACAAAATAAGGAAAGGGCTGGGGCTCACACACAGCCAGCACCTGTCCAGGTACTCTGCTGGTGCCCTAGGTCTTCTCATCTCACCATTCTGGCCTCCTTCCCTTCCAGGGAGTCATCGTTTCACAGATAAGGACACTTGGTAAGTCACAAGGAAGTCAGCATTGGGAGCCAGATCTGTCCTTGTTTTTTACCTCTCAAAAATTATTTGGCAGGTGTAGTAGACAGATCCAGGAGAGTTTAGGTAGGAAAAGTGAGAATTTAGGAAGACCATGAGGCTTTTAGGTGAAACAGAACATAAATGTCTCTTCCACAGGGCTCTAAAGACTGTTATGACCCAAGAGTTTAACTGGTTTCTTGTCAGCCAATGCTCATTAATCCCTGCTCTTCACTAGGCTGCACACTAGGCGCTTGGGGATCCTGAGACTGAAAAGATCACCCTTGGGCCTCTTATAGCTCATAGTCTGGGGGGTCAGAGAGAAAATGCTTCTCAAGCTAATGCGGTGTCATTGGTTTGACAATAGACAAGGAAGCAAAGTGGAGGGCCCCTTTACTTGTGACCAGAGCTACTTGGCAGTCGTGGGGTAGACGATCCTTTCTGGCAGGGCTGCAGTAACTAGCAGTCTTGACAGACAGTGGCCAGAAGAGCATTCTAGAGGCAGAGACAGCATGAGAAAGGACACGAGCTGTGGGATAGAAGGGGGTGTTTGGGAAGAGAGAGTGGTTGGAGAATGCGCAGGTGGGTTCTGTGGGAGAAATGCCAGCACACAGTCTGCAAATTTAGTCTGAAGTCAGACTGGGTGGAGCATTGAACCCAAAGCTAGGAACATTTGACAGAAGTATGACGTGTTCTTGCTTTACAGCAAGCCTGAAGGAAGAAGGTCTAGATTTTCATGACGATATTCATTCCTAACTAGCTCTTTAAGATGCTGCCAGTAAGGTGATTACTGTCGTTAAGTTTAGGATTTGCTGCTACCCACTGCCTTTGAGATGGCTGTGACTCACAGTGACTCACAGAGACTCCATAGGCTTTCCAAGGTTGTAAATCTCTACGGAAGCAAAGTGCTGCATCTTTCTCCTGCAGAGCTGCTGATGGCTTCAAACCACTGACCTTTTGGTTAGTGGTCAGTTGCTTTAACCACTGCACCACCAAGGCTCCCAGTATTTGCTACAAGACAGGTTTAGAAAACTTCCCAAAAGTGATCCATCATAAATAATTCATTTGGCTCTCAGGACTCGCATACACTCAATTACTGTGCCTTTAAACACACGTCTGAGACAATAACTGTACCAAAGGGATCTGGTAGTACACTAGCTCTCTGAGCACTTTCAGATAAGTGAGGTAACCACTGGGTCAGGGTGGAACGGGGGGCCTGGAGGATGAGGCGGCACAGAGAAGCCTTGGGAATCCCAGCCCACTTGGCACTCGCTGGCTGTGAGGGAAGTAAAATGAACGGTATCTGAAGTGTTCCCTTTTTGATGTCTATCTCGTCCCGTGTACTTACAGAGAAACAAGTGCTAACATGTTTTGACATGTTTTCCAAATATTTGCCTCTAGATTGCAAAAAAAAAAAAAATCACAACAAGCCTTTTATTCACTTGGTCAGGGAAGAATTAAAGCTTTTAGAATTATTATTATTATTATTTTTTTTACCACCCCTCCTCTGACCTGACTTTTTCAAATAGTCGAAGAAAAACAATTGTTGGTCTTTAAATTGAAGAGCAAGGAAGAATGTCTTGGGAGAAACAGCATTTAAGAGATGAAAAATGACCATATATTTAAGAGTTTGAGCCCATCCATCTTTGAGAACAGAAGTCTTTAATCAGGACCAGTGATTACAGGGATAATGTCAAGATAAAAATCATATGCATTCTAGTATTAAAAAAATTCTCTGCCTAAATCACTAATGGCTGTTTAGATTATTAACACAGAGATGATTCTGCCAATCTAATATATTCCTCCTGGGTCCTCTCTTTGTCAGGCCCTGGGCCTTGGGATCCCCTTTATAATTTCCCCTTTAGCTTTCAGTCTGCCTGTGTCTATACATGCACACGATTTGGGAAACAATTAGCTGAACTCATCTCTAGCAGTGACTTCTATCAAGCAAACACTTGCTGGTTGTTTTCAGAATAATCAGCTGGCTGACTAAAGTTAGAGCAGTAGTGAAGTAGGTTGAGTTTGTAGCTACAATTGCAATTTTCCTATAGGGCTTTTTATTCAATAGGATGATGCTTTTTGATTTCTGTGTTGTATTTTTTTAGTGCCTGTAGTTCTTGGATGTTTAAAAATACTTTCACTTTTTAACATTCATTTGTTCGACAAAGGTTAGTGGAGAGCTTATAGTGGACAGACTGTGTGCTAGGTGTTGAGTGTTCCTGAGGGAACAAAAGAAGCACAATCCCTAATGATGCGTTCAGGGCCTTCATTCATTCATCATTCCGTCCTTCGCCCAACAAAAGTTTACAACTTACCTGCTACTGATGCCATTGCTCCAGGTGCTGACACTGAGGTAAAGCAAAGTTCTTGCTCTCAGGAAGCTTACATCTAGGAAGAGAAAAAAACAATGTCTAGATGCCTTCCAGCTGATCCTGACTCATGCTGACCCCGTGCGGCAGAGCAGAGCTGTGTTTCATAGAGTTTTCAGTGGCTGAGCTTTTGCAAGTGGATTGTTGGGCTTTTCTTCTGAGGCACCCTGTGGGTAGACTCGGACTTCCAAGCTTTTGGTTCGCATCTGAGCACGTTAAATTTAATACATCCCAGGGATGCCCAAAATAAAATGTTAAAAATTAACTGTATGTCGGGCAGGTTGAGAGTTATGAAAACAAATAAAACTGGGCCTACAAGTTTTCTTCTTTTTTTTTTTTACAGAGGTAAAATTCATATGAAGTTAACTACTTTAAAGTAGGCAAGTCAGTGGTATTTAACAACCCACCATGTTATGCAATCATCACTCCTGTCTAGTTTCAAAACTTTTCCTTCAGCAGCCACTTCTCATTCTTCTCTCCATCCTGCTCCTGGCAACTGATCATCTGCTTTGTATCTCTGTGGATTTATTTGCCTTTTCTGTACATTTAATACTGGAGCTCTGCTGGTAAAGTGGTTAAGAGTTTGGCTGCTAATTGAAAGATCAGTTCAAATCCACTAGCCTTTCCTTGGAAATTCTATGGGGCAGTTCTACTTTGTGCTCCACGGCTGTTATGAGTTGGAAACAACTACACGGTAAGGTTCATGTAAGTGGAATCGTACAACATGTGACCTTTTGAGTTACACTTCATTTAGTACAATATTTTCAAGGTTCATGCATGTTGTAGCATAAGTCAGTTGAACAGTATTACATTGTATGTAGTACCTTGAATTGTTTATCCACTTGTTCATAGATAGACACTTGGATAGTTTCCACCTTTTGGCTGTTGTGAATAATATAACATGCATATTTGTGTATTTGTTAGAGTACTTGTTTTCAGTTCTTTGAGGTATATGCCTGTTTGGTAAAATTACTGGGTCACACGGTAATTCTATGTTTAACTTTTTGAGGAAGTGCCCAACTGTTTTCACAGTGGCTATACCATTTTACATTTTCATCAACAGTAAATGAGAGTTCTAGTTTTTCCACATCCTTCCTAACACTTGTTATTATTTGTCTTTTTGATCATAGCCATCCTTGTGAGGATAAAGTGGTATTTCATTGTGGTTTGGATTTGCATTTCCTCAGTGACCAATGACAACAAACATCTTTTCATGTGCTTATTGACCATTTGCGTATCTTCTTTGGAGAAACATAAATTTAAGTCTTTTTCCAGGAATATAGACAATTTTAGTGAAATGATCATTAAATGCATTATGACAACATGAATAACAAAGCCTAAGAAAACATACAGCTTTCCAAGTTCTTTCAGAGGTCTGTCCCAGGGGCAGATTCTGTCCCAGTCCTCTAATCTCTGACTCTCAGGTTTCTCTCTGACACGTTGTCTGTCACTATACTCTACTTCCCTCTGTTTGGGGTTCTACCAAGATGGGAAGATATTTCTATTAACCTACCTTCAGTTTAAAAATCACTTTTCTCCTTCAGTAATTCCCCTACAACCTTACCTTATTTCAAGTAGCTTTTTTTTTTCCTGAAAGGACAATTTGTAAGCATCATTTCTGTTTTAATTTAATACTGCCCCCACTCTACCAGGGTGAAAACTAGCAACATGAATTAAGTTAGCCCAAAGCACAGTGGATTACTGGTGTGGGCCTGGGTACTTGCAATCTCCCTCAGAGAGCTAGGTTTAGGACTTTTTGTCTGTGTGACTTGAGATAAATCATGTAAATACTCAAAGCCTCTATTTCTCCGTCTGAAGAAGGAGATAATCCTAGTCTCACAGCGCTACTGGGATTAAATGAGATTCAGTATACAATTGCTGTGAGTGGGAATCTCATGAGCAAAGGGTTTTGCTTGGGGCTGGATTAGGGTATATGGCAGCATCTGACACGTTGAAAACTTCCTCCCCCTTTACTTCCCTTACTGCATCTCTTCTTCCCTCCCTCCATCTTTCCTCTTCTCAGAATTTCCATTTCTGTCTCTGTAGTGTTATTTTCAGTTGCCGTGTAGCTGACTCCAACTCATGGCCCTTACGTGTAACAGAACCAAACGCGCCTAGTGCTGCACTGTCTTAATGAGCTCTAGTGTGTTTGAGTTCATTGTCGGGGCCGCTGTGTTTGGGAGTCCCGTCCAACCTAGGGGGCTCTTCTCCCAGTGCTGCATCAGACAGTTTTCTGTTGTGATCTAAAAGGTTTCAACTGGCTAATTTTGGAAATACATCACCAGGCCTTTCTTCCTACGCTGTCTTAGTCTGGAAGCTCCGCTGAAACCTGTCCACCATGAGTGATCCTCCTGGTACTTAACACCGGAGGCATAGCTTTCAGCATCATAGGTACACACACACACCCCCAAGGATGACAGGCTGACGGGATACTCCCTGTCTCTAAAGTAAATATAACAGCAGCTCCCTTCTACCTCACAGGGGTTTAGGAAAAGTACATAAAACAACATCTATGAAAGTTCTTG
Organism: Heterohyrax brucei; assembly: GCA_028571685.1. Lineage (NCBI taxonomy): Eukaryota > Metazoa > Chordata > Mammalia > Hyracoidea > Procaviidae > Heterohyrax > Heterohyrax brucei. Next base: position 23,566,072 of record CM053146.1, read on the forward strand.
ATGAACAAGGAAGACCTTACCTGCTGCCATGCCCCTTAGGCCAATGCTCAGAAAGAAGTGGCCCGAAGTGTGGTGGGCAGAGCACGCACTCTAGAGCTAGGCTGACCTCAGTGGGCATTCCAACACACCACCAGCTGTGAACTCAGGTAGGTACTTATTTCGTTAACCCTGTTTTTTGAAGTCTAAATTATGGAGCTGCCAAAAGTCAACAACTTGTCTCTAGCACTTGCAACCTGTGTGACCTTGGGAAAGGTCCTTTGCATCTCAGAGCTTCAGTTTCCTCACCCGAGGATGGGACAACAATGCCTACATCTATATCGTAAGATGACAAGACTGAGGGAACAATGGCACAATTCTGCACCCTGTCCATTGTTTCTCAATTCTCAGGCATTGCCAAGCTCCTTTCATGTTTTCTGTAAACCAAAAAACCAAATAAGCTGTCACTGAGTTGATTCCTACTCATAGTGACCCTATAGGACACAGTAGAACTGCTCGATAGGGTTTCCAAGGAGCACCTGGTAGATTTGAACTGCCGACCTTTGGGTTAGTAGCTGAGGGCTTAACCACTGTGCCACCAAGGCTCTTCATGTTATCATATCAGCCTGTAAAAAGTTTTCATTTGCTTTTGTACTTCAGCCCTATGTAAACAACAAGAACCACAGAATGACAGGTTTTATCTCATGTGTATCTTACTATATATTAGAATAAATATGTAACACTTAAAACATGTACTACCTGAAATCTACAGTAGCACCTTGGATGCCATGTAGGAATCGTAACTGAGCACATCATAAGCACCTTCTCTGTCCCGCTTTAAATGAACTTGACTCTGCTGTAAAGGCCCCTAGATGAGACAAATGACTTGCTCTTAGCTATTAATCTAAAGTTGGCCTTTGGAAACCATCCATTAGCACCACAGAAGAAAGGTCTGGCTAACTGCTTCTGTAGAAATTATAGCAAAGAAAACACTATGGAGCAGCTCTGCTGTGTGACCCATGTGATCACCATGAGTCAGAATTAACTTGCTGGCAATGGGTTTTATTTATTTATATTGTCGTTTTTCTACTGTATAGTAAATTTTCAAAGACAAAGTCTTGCACAGTCCTTTCACAAATGCACTTGGTCCTTCTGACATCCACAGATGAGAGTGAGGCCAAAATTATTGTCTCTGCTTTGTGGCAAAAGGCGATCGGAGAGAGGAAATGATTTGCCCGGACTCATGCAGCTTTGCCGGGTGGAAGTCAGGGGGAGATCCTAGGCCTCCTGGTTGCCACCTTGAAGAACCTTCTTCCCTCCAACTGAGATGTCCCTAGTCACCACAAGCCTCTAGGTCACACATTCACTGCTGCCTCTCCCTTCCCTCCCCCTTACCTTGGAAGATGTCTGTGTTTCCAGAGCCCAGCTGTAAATATTAGAGAGAGCTTCTCTTATCTTGCAGTTACTTCTCACTCTCCCATTGCCAGCAGCCAAAAGAATCCCTCAACTCACAGACTGCAAATCAGTAAAATCAGTGCCCGACTTGACAACAATTCACAGGGCTGAGCGGATCCCTCAGGTATCATCATTCCCCTGCCCAGCATTGCACAAAGGACTCACGGGCTGAGCCCAGCCAAGAGCCACTCTGTTTAAAGGGATGTCTGGGGCCTAGGCACATTGTCTTGTCTCCTCTCGAGAAAGACTGCAAAGAGGGAGCCAGCAGCTGTAGACTCATGTCACTGAACCCAAGTCTTAGTCACAGGAGAATCCTCCAAAGAAAGAGGCAAGCCAAGGTCCAAGCTTGAGCATTTGTCCTCCTGAGCATAACAACTCTGCATTTCAGCATTTTGCAAAAGGAGATGCAGACACCAATGCCAAAGCTTAGCTGCTGCTTAGGAGACTCATACCTAAGGAAGAACTACCCTGTTCCCCCAAGCTGAGCTTGACAAGCAAACCCAACTTGGAAATGCTGCTTTCTTTACTGTATTGGGAAAAGGAGTCAGAAAAAAAAAAAAAAAAAAAAAGATTATAAACTAATGAAAGAAAAATGAATGCTACTATTTTCTGGTTAAACTGTATTCCAAAGCCTGCAAACCCCTACTTTCTTGATTCCCATCCTGTCCAACACCTACATACGGCCTTCTAAGGAGCCCCAACACTCGGCCCCTGGCCCTTTGCACAGATCATTCCCTCTGCCGAGGACATCTTTTTCTCCATTTCTATCTAATTTTTGCTCATCCTTCAGGGTTTTACTTGTTCATTGATTCACGGATTAATTCAAACAATCTATGTAAACACATACATGAAGCAAAGCTCAGGGGTGAGCCTAGCAATAGGAAAATAGTGCCTGGGGTTAACAGCAGAACCAGCTAGGTAGATTGGTACTATTGAGCCTAAACTCACAGCAAATACTCTCCAGTTGTCTCTCACAGCTCTGCGTCCTTGTCTGGAGGCTTGGTCCTACAGCTTGTTCTAAGGTCTTTTCTTTCCTCCCAGCCTCAGCTACATTTTTGTGCAGCTTCGGGGTTCAGTCATTCCAGAGGCCTCACATTACCAGGCTTACTGGGGGAGGTGAGAGTTGAACTCTTGAAAAACTTGTTTATACCTTGCACTTGTTGCATTTTTTAATAGAACAGTGCTGTTTGTCTCCCTCAGTTGATTCTAAGTTCCTGCCAACATACAGTTCCCTCAAGGCCAGGATCTACAATGTCTCCTGGATGCCTTATTATTCACTGGGAGTGGACTGGATGCCCCATTTGTTTGACATGCATTCCTTCAATCTCCACACCACTACCTACCTCACTGTCATGTTGTGGTGGCTTGAATGTTGCTGCAATGCTGGAAGCTCTGCCACACATAATTGAAATACCAGCATGGCCACTCAAGGTGAACAGGTTTCATCAGAGCTTCCAGACTAAGACTAGTAATAAAGGCCTGGTGACCTATTTCCAATAATTATGCAATGAAAACCCTATAGAAACCCATACAAAAATACTGTCTGATATACTGCTGAAAGAGGAAGCCCTCTAAATTGGAAGGCATACAAAACACACAGTGACCACAACAATGGACTGAGACATCCCAGTGATTGTGAAGATGGTGCAGGAAAGGGCTATGTTTCTTTCTGTTATATATAAAGTCACCATGCATCACAGCTGACTTGACAGAAGCTGCCAAAAGCTGTATCTGTTAACCACATTTTGTCAAAGAATGAGGCACCTTTCAGCAACAGTCTTTTAAGCTGTTATTAAAATGACTGTAGTTTCTCCTACAGTATGTAGGGTTATTTTCTCCAGGCACTCAAAAGTGGTACAATGGCAAATGTAAACAACTCTTCTTTGCCTTTTCATTTCTCTTTGGACCTTCTAACTGTTTAATGTCTCCACCCTGCAGATTGCCAACGACGTAAAGGGGTTAATTTTAGTTAGGCTGAAGAAGGAGTGACACAGGCAGAAAATAGAGTGATACATAACAAGAATTCTAAAACAAGAGCTGTGTGTGTTAGAAGAGGGTAACAGGTGAATATCAGAGAAGCCAGTCTCTGCCCACCCCCCAGGAACCCAGATCATGACCACAGACCACTTCGGATGGCTGAACAATTTAAAATCTTCTTTATCTTGCATAGTGCTTCCCATTTTTGTCAGCAATTATTGCTGATGGCAGGCCATGCTGGTGTCTTGGCAGCGTGGAGCCTTCCCACTGGGTAGAAAGGTTTTGAGTTTTATGTCCCAATATGACTTTGATGGATTCAGACAAATTTCTCAGGCTTGGTGGACCTTTGCCCAGGCTGGAAGTCTTCCCTGGGCAGTAGGAAAAATCTGAGACACCCAGACCACAAATGAGGTGTTTGGAGTTGCTAATCACAGACCCTGGTACACGCTAGCCAAAGCCCAGGTTTGAGGAAGACAGGGCTACGGATAAGTTCTTAAGGTGATATGTAGTGGCAATGTTGTTAGATGCCATTGAATCGGTTCAAACTCACAGTGACCAGACGTACAATGGAATGAAACACTGCCCACTCTCATGCTATCCTCACAATTACTGCTGTTTGAACCCATGGTTGCAGCCACTGTGTCAATCCATCCCACTGAGGGTTTTCCTCCTTTTCACAGACCGTTTACCTCACCGAGCATGATATCTTTTCTCCAGGGACTGGTCCCTCCTGATAACATGTGCAAAGTACATGAGATGAGGTCTTATCACCCTTACTTCTATGCAGCATTCTGGCTGTTCTCCTTCCAAGACAAATTTCTTCGTTCTTCTGGCAGTCCTTGGTATATTCAGCATTCTTCACCAAAACATAATCAAAAGGCACCAATTCTTCCTCTGCCTTCTTAAGGTTCTGCAGTTTAAAGGGTAAGGCATAGTTTCCAAGACTTTTGCTCGATTGACATATGCCGAGCTTCATGATGGGCTGAGGAAATACAAAGAATGGTTTAGCCCGGACAGTGCTGTAGGGTCACTATGCTCAGGATGCCTCGACAACACTGGGTTTGGTTTTTGGTATTTATGCTACTGCGGAAGGTCTAGCCTGGGCTGTGCCTTTGCAGTCAACTGTCTGTAGTTAGGTAGCTGGAGACAGATAGGATTGGAAGGATGAATGAAGTCAAGGGTAGCAGCCCTGAATAGATTCAATGAGTAAGACAAGTCAGGAAGCGGAACTGAAGAAGTCTGGAAACCGTGATGTCAGAGTTTGGATGAAGCAGGCAGTTTGGAAGTGACCACTGGGTCGGCTGGTCACCCACCATTGCTTCCATGTTTTTATATGTGACATGAACCACATATCATGCTGAACGTGGGCTCAAACAGACCCAGCAGGAGCAGCTTATGACATTGGGATCTGCAGCCCGAACCTAGGCTACGTGCCACCTACACAGAAGACGGTACTTATAACCTGAGAGCTCAGGAATAAGTGTCTGAGAAAGACTCAAAGTTGTCAGGAGCCAGCCTCTCTCCTAAGCCCTCCTGCTAGCATGACCTCTTGGGGCCTAAGTTCTGCCTGTCCTGGGACTCGGTTCCCCAGAAGACAGTTACCAGGGGAACTCCTTCACGGAGCAAGGGTGGCAAGCTTTTATGGGGTACGTGCTGTGAGCCACACACTGTGCACGCTTTGGGTTCCAAATATTACCATAAAAAAATTTAAAAAGAGACTAGTTACTCTCACATGTACTTTGTCTCATAATGGCCTCATGTATGTCACAGTAGAAATGTGCTTCATAGAGTTTTTTGTGGCTAAGTTGTCAAAAGTCTATCACATGGCTTTTCTTCTGAAGCTCCTCTTGGAGGACTCAAACATCCAACCTTTCATTTAGCAGCTGAGCACATTAACTGTACCTCCCAGGTACTCCAAAAAATAGCCTTATATAGTCTAAAAATAGTCCTACAGTCTAACAAGTGAGAAGCAGGTTTCCATGTGAGTATATTTGTATTCACAAAGGTGTGAACTTTTGCAGTAACCCAGAGCAAGTCTGGGTCCCTAGGGGTGCATAACTCTGAGGAGGGTTCGAAAAGGGGCTACTACCTTGTAGGATTTTGAAGGACAATGTCTTAGTCTTCTGGCACTGCTCCAACAGAAATAAAATGAGCAGATGGCTTTAACAAACAAAAGTTTATTCTTAAACCACCCAGCAGGCTGCAAGTCTGAATTCAGGGTATCTACTCTAGGGGAAGCCTTTCCCACTTTGTAGGGTCTGGAGGAAGGTCATTGTGTTGCATCGGTCTTACTTTGGTCTCAGAGCATCTCAGCACAGGCCTCAGGCCCAAAGGACATGCTGTACTCCTGGCTCTTCTTTCTTCATGGTATGAGATAGCCAATTCTCTGTTTGCTTCTCTTTCCTTTTATCTCTTATAGGATGAAAGGAAAAAAAGGTGCTGTAAGTTATACTCCAGAGAAACTCCCTTTACGCTGGAGCTGGGAGGTGACTTAGGAAGGTGTTACAGTGCCACCCTAATCCTCTTTAACATAATCCACTCTACTAACCACAGGCACAGATAGCATATGGAAATCATACAATGGAGGACAATCACAAAATTTGGGGATCCATGGCCCAGAAAAATTGCTACACACATTTTGGTGGGGAACCGAGTTCAATCCATGACAGATGATTTTCCAGGTAAATAAGGAAAGGGAACACACGAAGTAAAGAAGGAACGGCATATGCAAAGGTATAGAGATATTAAGTTCACTGTTTTGCTCAGGACATTGTAGTGTTCAGTGTGGACATAAGAAAAAAAACCTCACTGCCGTCGGGTCCACTCCTACTCATGGAGGGCCTATTCACAGAGCCCTTATATGTCCTGACAGTGAGCAAGGACAATCCTGTAGGTGGTGGGGAAACACTGAAAGTGTCTAATCCAGGTATTGACCTGATCAGATGGATAATAAGGAGAGTTGAAAAGAGGAAGTTTTTCTAAGAAGCATATTTCTAGAGACCTAAGAGGCACAACTGGCAAGCAGGAAAGACAGCCTCTGGGTCCACCCTGCTGGACATGAGCAACATGACCTGGAAGAAATTCCTTCTCCTTAGGGTCTCTTTCACCTTGTCTGCCAATTCTCATCTGAGATATACTCAGAGTGCGCTGTAAACAGAATGTTAAACAGAATGAATGTGAACAACTTTGGGCAGGGGAGAGGAAATAAAGTAGGATGCAACTACGAGATGTAATCATCTTATTCTTATTTTCTTCCCAAGTGCTAGAAGGGTTAGTAGACCTACTGGCTCCACGCCACCCAGGAATGCTTGGGCCACAGCTTCTCCAGGCATACCATGGAAAATAAGAACGACGTCAGCTGCTGGCAGGTGTGCCAAATCAGTTCAGCCAGGATGTCGGACTGTCTGGTGCCCTCTCCAGCTGGGACAAGGATTTGTTGGGGCTTTGAGGCCTGACAGTAGTGTCTCCCATCCTGGTATTCACTGTCCAGTAAGGTCCAAGGAGTCTCCACAATTCCTAGCTGGGAAACCAGATCCACCTATCCTGGACAGCTAATCTCAGAGGCTCCAATGACACGCAAATTGATCACTGACTGACAGATCCCCAGGACAGCTTGGAACGCCTGCTCAGACACTTGGCAATGTTTCCCGCTTTCCAGAGTTCATGGGAAAGTGTCATTTCTGTACAGCCTGGCACACATGCAGGCTGTGGAGGCAGGCAGCTCAGTAAAGCACCTCACAGGGGAAATTTCAGAGTGCCAGAAAGCAAAAAAAGACACTCAGGTGACCCTTGGCTCTTCAGTATTCCCAGACTCACACCCCCTGGAAACTGTGTTCTGTAATCAGTTGCTACCAAGTGGTCAAGTGATCAACTTGGGTTAACCATAGAGTCAAGTGTTGCTAACTGAAAGGTTGATGATTTGAAACCACTATAGAGCCTTGGAAGAAAGGCTCGGTGTCTTCTTCTTAAAACTGGGCACTGGAAACCCTTTGGATTGCAGTTCTATTCTACACACATGGAGTTACTATAAAGTAGAATCAGTCTGATGGCAACACGTTGGTTGGTTAGCTTGAGATGCATTTGGAGACTGGATTCTGTCAGTGGTGAGTTGGGTGACCATATTCTTTCTCAGGATCTCTATCTTGTCTTCCGTAATAAGACTGGATAATCCCAGAGGTTACTGATGCTGACAGAGTAGTGAAAGACCCTGCACTTGGAAGTCAGTGGGTGGGCATTTACAGCCACTTCCTATGAAGTCCTGGGGAAGCCAACCTCCCACTTTGAACTTCTGTTGTGTCATCTAGCACACCGTATCTGATGTTGTGTATATTCTATGGTAGTAATAAATATTAACACCTTTACTTAGAAGTACTATGTCTCCATACATCTGTAAACTCAACCAGCCCAGAACATTACTAGGGCAATTTCAGGACACTAGGTTACAAGTAACAAAATCCATCTTATTGTAACTGTGATGGACAGCTCACAGGTTACTTTCACCCTCAGAAAGGACCAATGTCTTCTCAAGTGCTAGCCTTGGGTCCAGCCCGAAAACTGGCCACTGAAAACATCTATGGTTTTCTCTAATCAGACAGGAGCTGGAGGGTTTTCATGACTTGGTTTCTGGAGCAATGATGCAAGATCTGAGGGCTGGAATAGCCACACTAAGACTGAGCAGGACTTGGAGAGGACATGACTGTGCAAAGGCTGACAGAATCGGATTAGTCCAGCTGGCTCAAGGTCTTAGAGGAAGACATTGCCTGCTGGTAGTCAAGGAAACCCTCTGACCCAGTAGTTGAGATCAGGCAGATCCTCCAAGATCAGGAGCTAAAGGGTCCCTTAGAAGCTAGCTTCTTTGCGTCCTTCCGGACCTCGGATTTAATTACAATAGCTGTTGTTGATAGCGGGCATGGCATCACCCCCTGACTCATGGCATCTCCATGCACAATAGAATGAAGTGTCCACTGTTCCTGTGCCATCCTGATAATCAGTTGTGGACCAGGCCACTGAGATTCATAGGGTTTTCAATAGCTGGATTTGGGACATAGATTGCCAGATCCTTTTTCCTAGTTCATCTTAGTCGGAAGGTCCTCTGAAACCTGTTCAGTGTCACAGCAACATGCAAGCCACCTCCACTGCCAGAAGAATGGTGGCTGAACATAGGTGCCTTGCCCAGGAATCAAACCAAGACCTCCTGCAATGAAGGTCAGAATTCTAGCACCGAATGAACCTGGGGAAAATTGGTCAACTCTTTGGATGTAGACACTGAACCCTTCCTCCTGGGTTGTCTCAACCACCTTATATTCAGAGCTCAGAGAGAGAAATAGTGAAAAACTGAAGAACAACAGCTGACAACCACGAGGCAGGACAGGTGTGCGTCTGCTTTACGGGACCCACACAGTACAGTACCAAAAGTGACGTTCCTTGTGGAGAAACTGGAACCTTCGTCCATTGCTGGCAGAAATGTAAACTGGCACAGCCCCTGTGGAGAAGAGTTTGGAGATTCCTTAGAGTTGAACAGAGAACTACCATATGACCCAGCAATCCCAGTCCTAGGTATGTACCCAGAAGAACTGAGAGCAGGAACGCAAAGAGAAGCTTACACATTGAAATACTTTCACAATACCCAAATGGTAAAAACAGTGGACAAATAAACAAAATGTGACATACGCATACAATGGGATATTACTCAGCCTTAAAGAGAAATGAAGTCCTGGTGTATGCTGTAATACAGGAGAACCCATAAAACATCATGCAGTGTGAAATAAGGCTGTAGCAAAGGACAAATGCTATATGATCTCACTTACATGGAAAAAGCAGAAAGATAGAAATCAAAGATTGCTAGTTACTGAGAAGAGAAACAGGGAGTTTTGCTAGGGGGCATTGAGTTTATGTTAATGGTGGTGGAATGTTTTAGAAAAAGGTAATGATAAAGGCGGCACCACTTAAAGACTGTAATCAATGTCACTGAATTGTACATGTTAAAATTATTTAAATGTCAAAGGTTTTGCTGTGCATATTTTCACCATAAGAAAAATGTGACGTGTGTAAAGATTCTCTGCAAGATCTGAAAGTGTGTATTTTAGAATGCTGAGTAGGAACTAGTATATTTATCTGATTGTAAGTCAATAAACAACAGTCTTTGGGGGAAAAAAATTCTAGGAGGAAATCAATCATTTGGCTTTAGGTGATGAGAATGTGGATCAGTCTCTTGTTGTTTTTCTACAGTGATGTATTTTCAAGTCCTATAGGGTGCATATGTTATTTTAAAATGGAAAAAAAAAATTACTTTTGAAAAAGCAGAATTTTCTTGCCATTATATTGAGACAAGCAAGCTGGAGTGCTTTATCTGAAAGTTTAAACTGCATAGCAGCTTGATCACTTCAACATGATGGCAAGAAGATTCTGAACCATGCAAATGCCAGGAGAAGAGCCAAAAGAGAAAAATCTCAAAGCCGGCAATGAAGACTGAACACTCCCACAGAAGCTTCTCATTTTCAGAGCCACCATGGAAGGCATAGATACACAAACCTCCACCAAAACAAAACACGTGAAGCAAGGATATAAAACAATGCAACTTGATTATTATTTATTTATTTATTAAACAAACACACAGGAATGCATAGACTGCCCCAATACTATAGATGCTGGTCTTACAGAAGCGTCAGTTAGCCAGGTGATCCATTTATTTGCACTCTGCTCTTCCACCTCAGAACAGCCTTCAGCTCCTCTTTGGAATCACTTTTGGCTTCACAGAACACAGGCCTGTGGATTTGGTCAGCATTGCCAATTTTTTGTTTTTTCAAGATGGATTTTGATTTTCCAAAAGCTATTTGAAAACTCTGTCTTTAAACTGGACAATTACTTTTGGATGTCCTTTCAGTTGAAAGTGAAGTGTGACCAAGCAGACCAGAGACTAGTGGTCCTGTAAGCTTAAGAAATGAGCTAGGAAGGTGTGTGAAAACCAGGTTGTGGACCAACACTGCATTCACGGTTGCTCTGCGGAGTGAGGGCACTGTCTTTGCAAGGGACCACCTTAGAGATTAGCACTCAAAGTTGTATGTTAATTTGCATAGGTTTGCAGAAAAAAAGTAAACCTTTAACCATTCACGGAGCACTTACCCTAGGTAAGCATAAGTAACATAGAGAAATTGAAGCACAGCCCCTGCCTGTCCTCAAAGAGTTAGCCAGATCCATCTCTTGGCCATCCTCTTTTCTATGTATTTATTTTCTGTCCAACCATTTCAGTAACAGTTTTCAAAATGAAGCACAGGAAGTGGCCCAGAGCATCAGCATTTTTATAACAAGTAGGGAAGGGAATGAAGGGCAAAAGGTCAAATTTTGGGCAAGAATAAGATGAATCTTTTCTCTCTGCCCCTCTGCTGCCTGAATCACCTGAAACAGACAGACCTGGACTTTGTTACAGGTAAATAATTACAGTTGTATCTGCCATAAATATCTTGCTGAAGGGCCATTGCAAAAATTGAGATTGTATCTCCAAGCAACTGTCAAATGGCTAGAATAAATTCAGAGGACTTGAAATACTGATGTACACTTTCTATCATAGATATCTCTCGGTCTAGACTTTCAGGCTGCATCTTGACAGAACACCTAGGATGGCTGAGAAATTAAGGAGTCAGGAAAAAAAAATTACATAGTGTTGGTGTTCTGTGGTTTGTGTCTTCTTTATCTGTGGTCCTAGCAAACAGGAAGTCCTTGTGCATTGAGGGGCTTGAACAGAAATGTGAAAGGCCCAGATCCCTGGGAATTTAAAAAGCCAAGGAGGTAATAAATCTTGGACCCAAATGGAAAGCCTGAAGAGGTCAGTGAGCTACAGCCAACCTAATATCTGTACTTCTCAGGGCCGCAATAAATCTGACACTGCTCCTTCTTAGCTCAGCTGGCTTCTGTGCAGCCGGCAGATCAAAAGTCTCTCCCAGTACACTCTGCAATCACCTGTTTCTCATTGGGCCTGTTGGGTGAGGCAGGCAGGATGGATGGTGAGGGGAGGGTGGGACTGGCTCCTTGGTTTTGACACCATCTGGGGTCCACATTTAAATGGCTGCAGCCTGGGAATTAGGGGCAGGAGCATGGGGAAACTAGAAGGTACTGCTGCCAAGCTTGAAGACTTGAAAGATCAGCTATGGGCAGGAGCTGACAGTGAAGCGGACAAAGATCTCACATCTTGTGATGATGTTTCATTTGGGGCAGAAAGGAGGAGGACCATTCCTCTGGCTGTCCGAATTGGATCAGAAGAGATTTCTTGATTGTCAATTCTAATTCAGCCAGGTCATTGCCTTATATTCCCCTCCAGCCCCAAATCATATGCGCCAAGTGCCGTCGAGTCGGATCCGACTCATGGCGACCCTAGGGGCCAGGATAATCATATAGTCTCTCAAAAATACTCATCAGCATGCCCATTTATTACTTAATTATTTGCGCCAAGAATAATATTCACAATCTTGCTCATGTGATCACTAGCCTTCCTCTCTCAAAAAATACACTTGCTATAAAGTTGATTCTGACTCATGGATTCCCCATGTGAGTCGGGGTAGAACTGCGCTCTATAGAGTTTTCAATGGCTAGTTTTTCAAAAGTGGATTTCCTGCTCTTTCTTACTAGGTGCCTCTGAGTGTACGCAAACATTCAACCTCTCAGTCAACACAAAAGCACCTTAAACAGTTGTATCATCCAGGGATTCTCGGTGCTCTTTCAACAGCAGATACCATTATTTGCTTCTTTCGCATGAGGAAATTGCAGCTCAGGATGGCTAAACAATTTGGTAAAGGTCACACAGGAGTAGCGGGATTTGAATCCAAGTCTATGAGGTTAAACATCCCATAAAGTACCTACTCTGCCACAGAAAATCTGCTAGCTCAGGTCATTGTTAAATCCTACAAAGAATGTAAAAAATAAGCCAGAAGAGAATCCTAGTTTTTTTTTTTTTTTTAATGATCTGGTAGTTTAGTTTTGACAAATCTATAAATAATAGTGATATGAAATACCATGGTAAACGCCTTGAGAAAAGCACAGATAAAACATGAAGGAGTTTAGAGGAGACAGCGAGTGAGACCGGGGCATGGGCGTTTGTACTGGATCTTAGTGCATCAGTAGGTTTGTGCCCCCAGCAGTAAATGTGAAAGGGATATTGAGAGAAAACAGCTTGTGGAAAGGCCCTGGCCAGCAAATGATAGAGAATGCTTGGGAAGTTTCAAATAGCTGAGTTTGGAATAAGGAAGAGACTGGCATATAAACTTGGAAAAGTATGTAGCTAACTTTGTGTGTGTCTTCTAATATTTGATGAAGAGCCTGGAGTTTTTGTTTTTCCCTGGGAACGATGGACAGCTTGTTGGATCTTTTTCAGCAACTGATTTGAACAAACAAAAACACTCACTGCCTTCAAGTCAATTCCATCCCATAGCAACCCCTATTTTGGGGTCCTCATGGAAGATAAAAGTGGAAAAGACAGAGAAAGGGAGGAGGCAGAGGGATAAGCAATGGGGCTGTTGTCATGATCGGCTTCTCAGCATCTTGACCTTGCTTACGAGGTTTAGTGTGGTATACAGTTTGGCACTGCTGCGGGGTGAAGACGAACTTCATGATGTCCTTTGGCACGACCACCCCAAACCCTGTTTGTTCTATGTCAGCTACTTTGAATGGGTCCTTGAAGCCCAGGAAACCTCTGAGAGTGGGGTGGTACTGAGTAAGCATCTAGGTGATGACTGGAATGTGAGTTAGGTGAGAGACCTCCCTGACTTTTATCCACTTGATCTAAGAGGGATGCTGTCATTTTCAGCAAAGTCTCCACTTCAGTGGCTCCTTTCTCTCAGGGATAGAAAATCCTTCTTCAAGAAGGGTTCATGCTCTGGAGAGAGGGTCATAGGGTACGAGGAAAGCAGAAAGCTAGGAGTCAGGATCCAGATTCTCTGCTCTTTCCTAGCTCCAAACTTCTATTTGACTTTGGAAAAACCACCTTCCTTCTGTCTTTGGATTCAGTTTTATAATCTCCCAAACATGAAAAATCTAATTTTTGGTTTGTCTAATGCCAGGTAGGATTGTATAGTGTAGAGCAGATAGGATACTGGTTTCCAGAACTGGTCCTAAAAGTCCTGATTTCTTTGGAGATGATGTGAAGACTCCCCTAGGGTAACAGTAGTCTCAGAAGATCCCATCTAATCCTTTGTGTGAGTACCTATTTGACTTCTGCCCCAAAAAGCTGATAAATGAATTAATGACTTGTAGAAGGAATGACTTGTAGAGGACTTGTAGAAGCTTGTAGAAGGAATCACTTGTGATGTAAGCAGTCAACACACTTGACTGTTAACCAAAATTTTAATGGCTCAGGTCCACTAGAGGTGTCTTAGAAGAAAGGCATGGCAGTATCTTTTGGAAAATTAGCCATTAAAAATCTCATGAAACACAGTTCTGTTCTGACACACATGGGGTCGCCATGAGTCACAGTTAGTCTGAGCAAAGAGATTCAATTGGAATCAAGAGATGTACAGAGAGTCTAGTAGGATCTACCCTAAATAACTGTAGAATCTTCAGCAAGCTGTTTATCTTCCCTTTGTCTTTGTTTCCTCATCTGTCACAAGTTTGATTTTTGAAAAGATGATTTGTGTCCCTTCTGGTGATGAGGCTATATTATATATTGCATGGATATAGACAAGTTATATTGGGAAAATGCCTTAACTAATACTTAGAAATAAAGATGAAATTGAATTGTGTTCCCCCAAATCTATATGAATTCTAACCTGTTGTACTATGGTAATGATCCCATTTGGAAATAGAGTTTTTCTTTTGTTACATTAATAAGGTCATATTTGTATATGGTAGATTTTAATCCTAATCATTTCTGGTTATAAAAAGACCAGAAGACTTTTTAAGACCTTTAAGCCTAACCATTTGTGACTATAAAAAGACCAGAATAGACACAGAGACCACAGGTGGAAGACAGATACCACCTGAGGGCTGTCTACAAGCCAAGGAACCGAGGAACACCTAGGGCTACTGAAAGGAAAAAAATTCACAAAGCCAAGACCCAAATTCTGACTTTCTGCTACTATGAGCAAACAAATCTCTGTCCCTTAAACCCACCTGTTTGTGGTATTTGCTACAGCAGCATTGGGAAACTAAGACACAAGGCATTGTATCATGTCAGTTATGCAGGCTATAAGGACCACCCATACACTTGTCCCAAGCTTGCAAATTCTTAGATTATGCGCACCTCTAAACTGCTTGGTTCTCTAGTATTCTAGCCCGAAGGAAATCCTGATGCAGAGAAGGAACAGCGGGAGATAGGTACTTATGAAGCCACCCTAACAGACAGTCTGACACTATGCAAGTAGAAGTGAAAACGCTAAAAAAACAATCATTAAGGAGCTGGTTCAGGAATTTGAAGATAGCACTTGTTGATCACGTTGTTGTTGTTGCTAGGTGTCATCAAGTCAGTTCCAACTCAAGTGACTCTGCAACAAAGCGAACTCCTTCCAGGTACTGTGCCTTCCTCACAATCACTGCTGTGTTCAGCCCTGTTATTGCAGTCACTCTGTCGGTTCATCTTGCTGGGTGTCTTTCCCTTCTTCTCTGATGCTCTGCTTCACCAAGCATGATGTACTTCTCCAGAGACTGGTCCTCCTAATAACATGTCCAAAGTACGTGAGATGAAGTCTCATCATCCTTGCTTCTGAGGAGCATTTTGGCTGTTATTCTTATGGCCAGCCAGCCAAGTGCCGTCGAGTCGGATACGACTCATGGTGACCATTCTTCTGGCAGTCCACAGTATATTCCATATTCTTCACCGACACCATAATTCTTCTTTGGTCTTTCTTACTCATTCTCCATCTTTTGCATGCACACGAGGCAGCTCGAAATACCATGGCTAGGATCAAGTGCACTTCAGTCTTCAAAGTGACATCTTTGCATTTTAATATTTTAAAGAGGTTTTTTTGCAGCAGATTCTCTGAATGCAGTATGTCATTTGATTTTTTGATGCTGCTTCTGTGGGCATTAATTGTGGCTCCTAGTGCAATGAAGTCCTTGACAAATTAAATCTTCTCTGTATTTAACATGATTTTGCTATTGACCTAGTTGAGAAGATTTTTGCTTTCTTTATGTTGAGGAGTAATCCATACTAAAGGCTGTAGTTTTTGATCTTTATCAACAAGTACTTCAAGTTCTCATCTCTTTGAGCAAACAAGTTTGTATCATCTGAATATCACAGGTTGTTAATGAATCTTCCTTCAGCCCTGATGCTGTTTTCTTTTTCATATAGGCAAGCTTCTTGGATTATTTACTCAGCACACAGATTGAATAAGTATGATTAAAGAATACAACCCCGACTCATACCTTTCT
This sequence comes from Heterohyrax brucei, assembly GCA_028571685.1. Classification (NCBI taxonomy): domain Eukaryota; kingdom Metazoa; phylum Chordata; class Mammalia; order Hyracoidea; family Procaviidae; genus Heterohyrax; species Heterohyrax brucei. Next base: position 23,581,834 of record CM053146.1, read on the forward strand.
TTATTTTAAACTACACATTAGCCCCTTGTACTGTTTGAACAATTGTCTCTTGGTCTATGTACAGTTTCCTCATGAGAAGCAGAAAGTGTTCTAGAATTTCCGTTCTTCATAATGTCATCCACAATTTGTTACAGTTCACATAGTCAAATGTCTTTACAAAATGAATAAAACATGGATAAACATCTTTCTGGTGTTCTCTGTTTTCAGCAAAGATCCATCTACATCAGCAGTGATACCCATTGTTCCATGTCCTCTTCTGAATCTGGCTTGAGTTTCTTGCAGTTCTCTATTGATTTACTGCTGCAAACGTTATGAGTTATCCTCAGCAAAAATTATCTTGCATGTGATATTAATGATATTGTTCGATGATTTTCACATTCACCTTTCTTTGGAACGGGTACAGATATGAATCTTTTCCAGCTGGCTAGCCAAGTAGCTGTCTTTCAAATTTCTTGGTATATATGGGTAAGTGCTTCCAGCATTGCAACAGTTTGTTCAGACATCTCAGCAGGTGATCAATCAATTCATGAAGACTCATTTTCCACCAGTGGCTTCAGTAGGGCTTGGACTTATTCCTTTGGTATCATTGTATTGTTCATATGCTACCTCCTGAAATGGCCAAAAGTCAACCAAATCTTTTTGGTTCAGTAACTGTGTACTGCTTCCGTTTTCTTTTGATGCTTCTGGAGTTGTTCAGTATTTTGCTCACGGAGTCCTTCAACACTGTAACTTAAGGCTTGTGTTTATCTTCTTTAGATGTTCGGCATAGGGGAAATTATTTCTATATAGTATAGTTATATTTACCTTCCTCTCTGGTAGGAGTTAGTTATCTAAGACAGTTCAAAACTGACTCCCAAGTTTTAGTTTTCAGATGCTGTCAAGTTGATTTTCAACTCAGTGAACCCATGTGACATAGTAAAACAGCCCCATAGTGCTTTTTAGAGTTAATCTTGATAGGAGCATTTCACTACAATGAATGAAGATATGACCAATCCAGGACCTGCAAGCAGCCTCCAGGCCTGAACCTGACTATAGTCTGGACAAACAACCCACTGTCTGAAATGACTTTGCTGGCACCATCAGTAGGAGGCCAAGGAATAACAGTCTTGAAGAAATTTAGAACCAAAAGATAACATTTGGGCACTCTGGACTTGAGGGAAGGGAGGTTGTATAACACAGTCCTATTAGTTTCTCTGGTCTCTGGACCTTGGAGAAGTAACGAGATCCTAGAGATCTTGTCGCCCTGATGCCACGCATGCCCTACCCTTGCATGTAAAATTTCTCGTAATAAAACTTGGACACTTATTCACCCTGGAGTGATCTGTCTTTGGTTTGTCTTCTGAGAATGGTAACCTTCTGAGAATGGTGACCACTTTCAAATTTCCCCATGGAAACTCTCTTCAACCAGAAGCTAAGATGGTCAGGTCTTTCTCTCATGGACCTGTTGGGTGAGTTTGACCTGCCATCCTTTTAATTAGCAGCAGAGCACTTAACCATTGCACCCCAAAGCGTCCTTCAAGTTATAGTTGAGGAATTAAAAAAGGAGCAAAGAAAAAAATGAGTCAAACACTTGTTTCAAAAAAAAAAGTTTCCACATCCAAAGGGCCTGAGGAAAAAGCTGCTTGAGAAAAGTATGAACTAAAAATCCCACAGGGACCCAGGAAGATTGTTCAAGTATGTCAATGAGACACACTAATTGATATTCAAGTAATGACCTGAGTCATTGAGGTAAAAATAAACTATGTTGCGCATAATTTCCTCTATGAGGAAGCAATCTACTTGGTATCTGCATATTCCATCCAAGGAGCTTTCTAACAAAAAAGTGTAAAGATTTGAGAAAAGAGGAGAGAACATGAGCTTTGATTCTTAAAGGTCAATGCTGTCAGTACCTGGAAGTCTTCTTATCCAAATGCCCCAGAATGTCAGGCTTTCCCAGGGCTGCTCTCCTTTTCCTCCTAGAGATATTGTGAATTCCATCCCCAAAGACTCTGGATGTATGTATGAGGATGTGTGTGTACAAGTGTGAGTGCATGCCCTCATGTGTGACTGCATGTGTAAGTGTGTGTGTTATGCATGTGTATGAATTTGAGTGAGCAAGCGTGTAAGAATGCATGAGGGTGTATGTGTTCACGGGCCTGAGCACGGTATGCATGGTGCATGTGAGTGTGCGTGCATATATGCTTGAGTACCCATGCGTGTCTGTGCACCTGTGGATGAATACCCGTGGGTGTATGTGCAATAATAGTGTGTGTGTGTGTGTGTGTGTGTGTGTGTTCCCAGTGAGCCCTTGTGGCCACCACTCCCAGAATGGTGAGTCTTAAAGAGAGGTTTCAGTGCTGTCAAGTACTCTGTCCATCTACGTTTTGTGCTGAAAACTCATCACTGAAAGCCAGGGCACCTTGGGCCAGACTGTATCTCCTTGCATTCCTTCCCTACCATTTGAAAGCAGCCAATGATTTGTAACAAAAGTTGTAGATTTAATTGGTAAGAAGGTTGTGGGATGGTGGTGGGGGCAGTAGACCCTGGGCCTGAAAGCCTTTGTAATAGCCAAGAAAATATGGTTTTCGATTCCTCTTGCCTGTAGCAATGCTTTCCTTCCTCAGATGACCACCCCAAAAGGCCAAGAGTCATCCAGGAGGCAGCCAGGAGAACAGGAGAACACTCGCAGATGCAGCACTGGGATGAAACACTGGAAAGATTATTTCAAGAAATAGCTGCCTGATGCTGCCGTGTTATCATTGATTGAATTGTGTCCCCCCCAAAATGTGTGTATCAGTTTGCTTGGGCCTTGACTGCCAATGTTGTGTGATTTTCCTACATGAAGTTCAAGCAGTCTGTGAACTTAATTGTTCTAAGTGCCACTTACCTCGTTAATGAATCACTACTGTCACCTTTGAAGTAATCCCTTTGAGAAACTATACACCGATGCCAGAGCCTAGTCTACCTTCAAAGCCACTTTGGAACTCTTTCTGGAATGGCCGTTGTGCACAACGCCACAGCGGCAAGTTCACATACATAATTGTATAGGTACCTTTGAGGGAATTTATATTTATTTATTTATTTATTATGTCGGGGAGATTTTAAGCCAGTAAGCAAATAACTGTATTGGAACACCCTCCCTACTCACCTAATATGGCTCCCAGTGACTTTTTTCTTTACCCAAAGATAGAGGAAATGTTGAAAGGAAAACAATTTGATGACATTCAGGGCATCAAGGGTAATACAACAACAGCTCTGATGGCCGTTCCAGAAAAAGAGTTCCAAATTGATCTGAAGGGTGGACTAGGCTCGGGTATTGGTGTATAGCTTCCTGAGGGGAGTTTTCAAAGATGATTGTAGTGATATTCAACAATGAGGTATGTAAAATTTTTTCCAGGATGAGTTTGCTGACTTAAACTGTTAGACCTCATATGTTATAAATCCTGCCTCGATGATGTTAGTGAGGGAGGATGGGCTGCAGTTATGTTAATGAGTCAGGACTCTATCTAAGAGACTGGATTGTGTCTTGAGGCAATCTTTCGGGAGATAGAAGGAAAAGGAAGCAACCAGAGGTTGGAGATCTCCTATCCCCAGCAGTAGAGTGTGTCCTTTGGACTCTGGACCCCTGAGCCTGAGAAGCTCTCATTTCAGGGGAGGATTGGCAGCAAGGCCCTTCCTCCAAAGCCAATAGAGAAAGTCTTCCCCTGGAGCTGACACTGTAAACATGGACTTTTAGCTTACTTTTTCATGAGAAAATAAGCTTTGCTTTGTTAAACTTATCCACTTGTGGTATGTCTGTTATGGCAGCACTAGGTAACTAAGATGCGTATTAAACATCCAGAGCACCTGTAAACCTCAAAGTGGAACTACCTGGGGGTGTTGCACTAATATGGAGGATTTATCCAATGTTTTTACAGACCCTTGGGGTGGCAAAATGCATGCCCCCAGGCACAGAGTAGAAAGAGAATAAAAATAGTCCAAGCACTGTGCTAAACCCGTTGATTGTATTTGCTCCTCAAATCACTACAATGGCTCTTGAAGTTAATGTATTATTAGGCTCATTTTATAGGCAGCCACACTGAAGGTTAGAAAGAGTAAGCAGCTTTCTTGAGGTAACATTCCTAGTGTGGCAGAGGAATCAGATGTGCCCAATGCCAAATTATCACTTTCTGGAGACTTCTTGGGGGAAAGCAGTTGGCTGCCACTAGATCTCTTCCTAAGACTGGTGTTGTAGAAGACAGCCCCAAGATCCCATGACCAACAGCATCAGCATCACCTGGGAAACAATTAGAAATCACGTTCTCACATTACACTCCAGAACTACTGAGCCAGAAACTCTAGAGTGACCAGGAGATGCAACGTGTTTTTATGATCCCTTGTGGTGACTCTGTTTGTAGCTTCCTTCATAACCACTGGTATGAGACTCTGCTGCTCAAAGTGTTGTCTGAAGACCAGCATTATGGCATCACCAGGAAGCCTGGTAGAAAAGCAGAATCTCATGCCTTGCCCAAGACCTTGAATACAAATCTGCATGTTAATGTAATTCCCAGGGAATTCAAGTGTATAAACCTGTAATTTGTTTGGGAGAAGTGAGGGCTCTGTTGATTCAACGTATTGCTGAGTCCCATTACCTTCTGACAGTTTGTCATGCTATGGTGGCCTGTGTGTTGCTGTGATGCTGGAAGCCACGCCGCTAGTATTTCAGACACCAGCGGGGCCACCTATTATGGATAGGTTGCAGTAGAGCTTCCAGACTAAGACAGACCAGGAAGAAAAGACAGGATAGCTACTTCTGAAAAGCAGCCAGTGAAAACCTTATGGATCACAACAAAATGCTCTCTGAAATAATGCTAGAAGATGAGTCACCTACACTGAAAGGCTTTCAAAGTACACAGTGGCTGCATCAATGGACTTAAACGCATACTGATGACCGTGAAGATGGCACAGGACTTGACGGTGTTTCATTCTGTTGTACATGGGTTTTCCACGAGCCAGGGCCAACTTGAAGGCAACTAACAACAACAACAATGGTGACTCCATGTTGTAGTCCACAAGCTGAGCTGTAACCAAGGTTTCCTGAAGTTCAAAGGCTGGACTGAGACCACCACAGATGGAGCAGAGAGGTAGAGGTGAGTGAAGTGGCTAAACTGTACTCTGAATGGTCACGCCCCGTCCAATTCATTGATGTTTTGCCTAAGGAGACTAGAGAGTGTGCTAGACCACTGGAAGAGATGGGTATCCTCTAAAGACTTAAGCTTCAGTGAAAAATATTTTCTGGAGGACAGGCATAAAAAGACTTCTTCCTTTCTTACCAAACTCTTGGTGAAGATATAGTAGTGGCTGGACTGTCTACAATGAGAAGGACTCTCAGTCTGTGTCTGGGCCCTGCAAATTAGTGCTGGGATCAATCAACAATGTTTGCTATGGGTAAGGAGTCCCCGAGCGGCACAAAATGTTGAATACTCTGCTACTGACTTGTTCAAATCAACCCTGAGGTACCTCTGAAGAAAGACCTGGCAATCTAGCTCTGAAAACTCAGCCATTGAAACCCCCAGTGGGGCACAGTGGTACTCTGAAACATATGAAGTCACCATGTGTTGGAATTGACTCCATGGAAAGTAGTATCTAACTATATACATTGGCTGTGGGTATGGGACAGGGCTTTGCTAACACGTGTGATGTTATGATGTTTGAGGGTGGAAGGGGTAGAAGAGAGTTCTGAGTGGATTAGGAGAACTGAGAATTTCACCAGATGATCTTTTGCTTCATAGAGTTCATAGGCAAATTCTCCTGTTTTCTAAGTTACAACCTATATATCCTTTTAATAAGGAAAAATAATAAATATCATACAAAAATACACATATTATAAAAGGTGTAGAGCCCTTTCTCTCCCCATGGGCATCCACTCTGAACAGTTTCTGAAATATCCTCTCAGAAATATTTATGTACACACACACACACACACTTATTTCACTTAATTTATTTGGAGTTTGGTCCATTTTAGTTGGTATAGATCTAACCATTATTTTCCAAGGTTACATAGTATTCTATTATTTGGATGCACCATAATTCATCTAGCTAGTGCTCCATTAATGGACATTTCGATTACCTCTGATCTTTTTACTACTACAAATAACACTGCAAAGAATATCCCTGTATACATGTCTTTGTTCTCAAGTGCAAATATTTTAGTAGAATTGATGGTTAAAGGGGATGTGCACTTTAAAGGTTGTGCCAATTTTCACTGCCATCTGCAATATACCAGCTGACATTTTAAAAAATATCTTTTTATTTTGGAACAACCATACACTTAGAGAAAAATTCCAAAGGCAATACCGTAAAAACTTTTTTCCTTGAACTATTTGAGAATAAGTTATCTACGCAATACTTCATTACCTCTGAATATGTTAGTGTACATTTCCTATAACAAGAATGTTTTTCTTTATAACCACAATGTTGTTGTTAGGTGCCAAGGAATCAGCAGCCTATATACAACAGCTGTGGAGTCAATAGCCCTACGTGCAACAGAAGGAGATACTACTTGGGCCTGTGCCATCCTCACAATCGTTGTTATGCTTGAGCCCATTTTTGGCAACCATTGTGTCTTGCTGAAGATCTTCTCTGTTGCTGACCCTCTACTTTACCAAGTGCAGTGTCAAGGTTATGTGTTAGCTTGGCTGGGTCATGATTCTCAGTGGTTTGGCAGGTAGCTCTGTGGTTGTCTGATGATGTGATCACTTCCATGATGAATTTTGATGTAATCAGATCATCTCCATAACGGGATGTGCTATGAGTAGCAGTGAGTTGAAAGGGAATTTCCTTGGGTGCATAGCCTATTGCAAATATTTAAGTGTACTTTCTGGCAATGCTCATGCGCTTTTGGTCCCTCTGGACCCTACAGCAGTCTTTGGTTCATTTCTTGGGATCTGAGCTAGCAGATTACCTGTGGTCTTGGCTTGCCAGTTTTGGGATTTTTCAATCTTTGCAGACTGTGAGGAAGAGCCCTGATGTCCACCTTCTAATCGTGGGTTTGCCAGCCCCCATGGCTACAGGAATCAGAAGAAGTCCCTATCCTGACCCACAGGTTTGGATATTACAGTTATACAACCATGTGAGTCATTTTCTTGATATAAATCTCTTCCTATGTATATTGATACACTTCACTGACTTTCCTTCTCTAGAGAATCCAGGCTAAGACAATGTCCTTCTCTAGTGATTTGCCCCACTTGATAACACGTCCAAAGTATGTAAAATGAAGTCTCTCTCACTATTCTTGCTTTCAAGGAGCAATCTTGCTGCATTTTTTCCAGTGCAGACATTTTTGCTATTATGGCAGTCCATAACATATTCAATATTCTTCACCAACACTATAATTCAAAGACAATCCTTTAGTCTTCCTTATTTATTGGCCAATTTTCATATGTACATGAGGCAACTGAAAATGCCATTGCTTTGATCCTCAGAGTGACTTCTTTGCTTTTTAATGCGTTAAAGAGATCACTTGCAGCAAGTTTGCCCAGTGTGATACCTCCTTTGATTTCCTGACTGCTGCTTCCGTGGGCAGCATGTATAACCACATTACAACCTTCAAAATTAGATTATTAGCACTGATACATCATTCTGATGTAGCCCTCAGACCCTTTTCATAATGGCCTTGTAACAAAGGGATTTAGCTGGAATCAACTGTTGCAACTAATTGTTACATTTCTTTAGTCATCTGTTTTGAAGAGTCCTTCAGTTTTCCTTGACTTAATATTGCAAAACCAAACCCACTGCTTTCAAGTTGATTCTGATTCATAATGACTCTGTAAGACAGAGGAGAACTACCCCATAGAGTTTTTAAGACTTTAATTTTTACAGAAGCACACTGCCACATCTTTCTCCCATGGAACAGCTTATGGGTTCAAACTGCCAACTTTTGATTAGTAGCTGAGCACTTTTACCGTTGTACCACCACAGCTTCTATTATCTGTGTAATATTATTCAGTTATTTTGGCTTGTCTAATGTTCCTATGTGACTAGATTCAGAACATGTGTCTTGGGCAAAAATAACATAGAAGTGATGCTAGGTTATTTTCTGAATCCTAAGAAGTGGTACAAAATTTTTATTTGTCATGCTACTGCTGATACACACTTGGACCACTCAGTTAAGATGATGTCTACTCAGCTTCTTCACTAAAAAGTTACCTTTCTTCTCTTTGTAAATCCATTAAAACCAGTGCTGTTAATTTCAACTCACAGCTACCGCATAGGGCGTAGCAGACCACCCCATAGGATTTCCAATGCTGTAATCTTTATGGAGCAGATGGCCACATGTTTCTCCCTTGGAACAGCTGGTGGGTTTGAACTGCTGACTTTTAAGTTAGCAGTTGAGCTCTTAACCATTGCATCAGTTAATTAGTATTTTGTCAAAATAATTTTGAAATTGTGTTCCTCATCAGACTTCCTTTTTATTGATTTATTTATATTCATATACTTCTATTTATTAGTACTTCTCATAAATTGTTTACTAGGTTATATTACAAAATCATTATTTATCATCATTTTTTTCTGATTTTTCCATTAAAAAAAGAAAAAAAAATTGTCATTGAGTTGGTTCCAACTTGTAGTGGAACTAGAGAACAGAGTAGAACTGCCCCATAGAGTTTCCAAGGAGCACTTGGATTTGAACTGCTGACCTTTTGGTTAGTGGCTGTAACACTTAATCACTGCGCTACCACTGTGATTTATCCATTAGAGCACTTTTAAACTGGTTTCAGAGTCCTTTCAAATAGTCTACATTATTTCTTGAGCACTTTCTTGCTTTCTGGTGTGGTGAGATATTCCTAGTTTATCTTATACTTTGCTTTCCATGTTTGATTCAGGCACTTCTTCAAGGAGCCCTGGTTTCTTTTAATGGAGACTAATAGTTACACACACATACAAACACATAAATACTCCTGTATTTATGTCTCTATCTGTGTCTATATCTATCTACCTGTCTGTCCATCTCTTTATTTAGCTCTCTTTCTCTATCATATATCATCTGTGAGTTCACAATCATTCCACTAATACCAAACCAACAACATGAGGATATTTTTAACTCACTCTTCTGACACTGAGCATCTTAGGTCCTCACTTTTATTATATTTTAGGTGCAGGTTTGTGTAGCAGTTGAGGGTCCTATTTAACAATTTCTTCACGAGTTGTTCAGTGACATCAGTTACATTCTCCACAATGGGTGAACATTCTCATTACCATATTTTTACATAAGTAACACTGACCTTCTGTGTTTGTTTGCTGGCTGCACCTTCTGCCACCCATGAGGAACCCTCACAAGTGACATCATGTCAATCTTCTTACATTTGTTGCTATAAAAATTAGCACAAAGCACTTACAAATATACCTAACCAGGGAGAGGACGGCTGGAAAACAAATACAGAGGGTGCACATTATTTGTTTGAAAAGGTGGTGTTTCCATTCTGGCATTTCTGTTTCCATTAGTCTAGTTTCCCTGTGCGCTTACGTGTTCATCTTTGTGTTAAAGTAGTCGTAGAGTGTTTGACCTCACATGGGTGATTTTTTGAAGGACCATAGAAACCCTGGTGATGTAGTGGTTAAGTGCTACATCTGCTAACCAAAAGGTTGGCAATTCAAGTTCACCAGGCACTACTTGAATCAAACTCAATGAAGAGTTCTACTCTGTCTTATTGGGAGTTGGAATCAGCTCAATGGCAATGGGTTTGGTATAGTACTGAAGCATGATATTATTTTTCTAACTCAATTTATTATTTATCTTTCAGGGGTTAATTTCTGTTCAGTGTTTGAAGAGTTTCTCAGTACAATAATCCCGAGAAGTCCTCTAGTCTCAAACAGTCCAGTAGTTGTTTTCTTATTTTTTATTTTTATTGTTGTTGTTTTCAGGAATTGGAGGTTCTGGTCTACATTTTAATACTACTCTATTGGGGTTAATCTCTTTGTGTGAACCTGATTAGAATAATCATTAGTGGTAGCCTGGCATCATCTAGTTCTTCTAGTCTTATCTGACTTCTATTATCTTAAACACATTTATTTCTTTGTTTAGTCCTCCTGTCTAATGGATCTTCTGTCTCTACTGCCACTCATTCTCCCATACTGATGTTCTCCAAGGCTGTGAAGCCCTCTCTTGGCCACCCATACGGGACATTTCCACCCTATCCTCTTTCCCATGTGAAAGCCTTCCCCGTATCTCAGTGAGGCTCCAACACCCCATGGACTGGCCAGTCCATCCATCCATGCAGTCCCCTTCTTAACCCTCTTGGTCTCTGACTCCCTACTCTGAGCCATGCAACTTTTACTTGCACTCTGGAATGGACACCTACTTTGTACTTCCCACCTGAGTTCCTTAGTACATTCAGTTCAGGAAGAGAAGTGAGGCAAGGCAATGAAAGCAGGAGAGGAAGAAGAAAGGAAAAGTGAAGAGAATGTACCAGCTAATGTATTAATATACTCCTTTGAATGAAACAACTTTCCCTGGTTTCTACTATTAAACTTGATAATCCACTATTGTGGGGATCTTCCTAATTCAAGGCATCCTGGAATGTTTTCCCAAAAAAGACAGAGATACATTATATGGGCTCTGGACTTGGGCAAGAGTGTATGTGAAAGGAGGCTTCTGAAGCTGTGAGTGGGGCCCAAATGCATCCTCACAGCTCTTTTCTGGGTGATTTGTACCTATCTGGGTTTTCTGAGAAGCAAGTGTCAAAGCACCATTAGCAGCTCAAGAAATTTATGAAGAGAAATGATGTAACAGGAACCAAGGAGAGGTTGGAAGAGCTACCAGATCATGATGCAGGTCTGACTTCCAAGTGAAATAAAGAGAAGAAAGGAATGGGGGCAGAAGCATCTTAGACTGTAGTGCAGTTTTGAGAGCAGTTACCTGCCAGGGGAGTCCCCTGTCTGCTGGGACTCATGCTCAGTCAATGGCTGGGAGCAGACATGAAAAGAGTGGCCTTAAAACACGCATGATGGATTTCAAGGTGCAAAAGCCATGCTATAGATCAGTTATGCTTTCTGAAGTCAGAACCACCGCCATGAGCAGAGGGGTAAGAGTCCCCTTCTGGAAGGGTAACACTGAACATCAAACATATTGCTAAATAGAGAAAGGGAAAAAAACATCGACAAAGGGAAAGGATGGTAATCTTTTTTGCCAGGCATCCTCTACATTTGGCTTCCCATCCCTGGACTGCTAAGTGGAGCTGCACCACTTGTGTGTTCCATTGACTGGAACATCCAAAAATCAGCCACTTGCATGGCTACCCACAAGCTCACTCCGTCCTTCACTCTCTTCCCAAGGCTCTTGCGTCTTTAATCTTTTGATTCCATTCATACTTTCACTCCATATCACTGCTGGGACCCTCCGTCTTGCGGAGCACTCTCTCGTATTCCTTTCTTTCGTTTATCAGCCTTGTAAACTCCACACAAGGGTGTTTTCAACTTGGCACACTACTTGGGCTCAGTGACACCCACAGCTGCAGGTGACAATCAACTTTATATCTAGTTTTACTCAGCAGGGCCCAACACAGGCAAGTCAGGGGGAATGAGAACAACATGGAGGCCAAAGCACTTCTGGGGTCCTATGGGTTACACTAGAACAAAGAGGGTGAACCCACAATCCCTATGCCTCTTGGGTCAAATTTGACAGCATTGATGCTTCGATATTACCCGAGGTCTTTTAGTTCCCCTTCTAGCGTCATGGAACAATTTAAATCCTTGCATTTATATAGCAATTGTGCATCTCTTTTTTACAACAAAGCTGAGAAGTAGGTGATGACATCTGAAAAACAAGAAATAGAAAAGCCTAGAGAGGGTTAGGCTGCTAACCAAAAAATCAGCAGTCCAATTCCATCAAGGGTTCCGTGAAAACTCTGTGGGGCAGTTCTACTCTGCCTTGTTGGGTTGTTATGAGTCAGAATTGACTTGACAGCAGTGAGTTTCTTTTTCTTTCTGTTTTTTTTTTTTTTTTTTTTTTTTTAGAAAGGGTGAAGCGAGATGCCTTGGGTCACGGAGCTGGACTAGACAGAAGCACAAGGATCTTAGCGCCTGAACAACTGCTCTTTCTACAACATGCTACCCTGCTATCTATAATGTGCCCCCACCCATGAATTCTTTCTCAGCTCTTCCGAGAGTCGATTGCCTTAATTCAGATTTCCTCCCCCAGCTTCTGCAACCTTATGAAATAACTTGCTCTACTGAATCATCACTTTACCTACAAGATATAATTTTATTCTACTGCTTCTGATTTCATTATCTGTGTTTTGTCACTCGATCTCGCTTTTTCTAGGGGCTCCAAAGGATTTACAATGAATGATAAGAATGGAATTATAAGCACTAAAAAATAGAGAATAATTAAATGTCAGTCATGTCCATGATAGAGTGAATGGAATTCTGTATCTCACAATATATTTGGGGTGCTGACTATGATGATACTCATTAACAGTTTTTTTTTTTTTATTCTTAAGGCTGTGAGCTTGGCTGTGGCTTCGGCTGAGCATGGTATATATCTTGCTTACCTTGCCTCTCCCTGCTCCATAAGCCTCCCCCAGCAGAAGATAAGCATCTTCAGGAGCTAGGATTTTTAAATGAGATTGTTTATGCATCAAGGAATAGGTATTAATAGCTAAAGTGCATTCATATGCTGATTGTTTTCTGATGATGAGAATAGGAAATGTTATTTCTCTATTAAATTATGGAGGCTCCTGTATTATACATGCCATGCTGATGTGCCAGCTCTGCTCCTGTGTACCACAGTGAGGCTTAGACCCTCATTTTCCAATTAGACACCATTCTAAATTGGCCTCGATGGTCTATGTGTCCATAGGCACTGACAAAAAGGAGAAACATTAGCTGCTAAATACTGACGTTTTAGTGTTCTGAGGGTTAAGAGCCCTGGTTGCACAGTGGTTAAGCCCTCAGCTGTTTACAGAAAGGTGAGTGGTTAGCACCCCTCGGTCTCTCCTCTGGAGAAATACATGTCAATCTGCTTGCATAAAGATCACAACCTTGGAAGCCCTATGGAACAGTTCCACTCTGTCCTTTAGGGTTGCTACAGATTGGAGTTGACTCAATTGCAATGTGCCTTTACAGGGCTGATTTATAGGCAGCTATAGCTTTACTTTGAGCCAGTAAAGAAAGGTACAGGCACCCTGTATAAGCAAAGCACTACTGAATGGGAGGTCACATGCTACCGGACCTTAGACACTATCACACTATCACAGTAGTCAAAATAGCCTGGTACTGGTACAAAAGAGAGACATATAGACCAATGGAACAGGGTTGAGACCCCAGAGATACCACCATCCTCTTATGAATGGTTGATATTCGACAAAGGCCCTAAGATTGTAAAGTAGGATAAAAGCAATCTCTTTAACAAATGACGCTAGCAAAATTGGATATTCATCCTCAAAAAAACTGAAACAAGACCCATATCTCACACTTTACAGAAAAATTAACTCAAATTGGGTCAAAGACCTAAATATCAAACCTAAAATGGTAAAGATCATGCAAGAAACAATAGGATCAATAGTGAAAGTTTTAACACAAAGCTTAGATGGACTTCAAAATTTGACAAAGCATAACCAACAGAAGAGAAAGTATGTAAATGGGAACTACTAAGAATCAAACACTTTTGCTTATCCAAAGACTGTATCAAAATAATTAAAAGACTACCTACACAATGGGAAAAAATACTTGGCAATTACATGCAGAATCAATGTCTGATCTCCACAATCTATAAAGTATTGCAAAGTATCAACAAGAAAAAGGTAAATAACCCAGTTAAGCAATGGGCAAAGAAGACAGACAGACATTTCAGCAAAGAAGACATCCAGGTAGCCAACAGATACATGAAGAAATGCTCATGATCATTAGCTATCAGAGAAATCAAAATCAAAACCACAGTGAGATACCATTTAACCCCAACATGGTTGGCCATGGTCCAAAAAACACAAAACAACAAATGTTGGAGAGGCTGTGGAGAAATTGGAACATCCTACACTGTTGGTAGGATTGAAAAATGATACAGTCTCTTTGGAAAGCAATCTGGAACTTCCTTAAAAAGCTGGAAACATATGTATGATTTGATCTAGTAATTCCACTGCTTGGAGTCTATCTTACAGTGTCAAGGGCAGTCACAAGAACAGATACATGCACATGAATGTTTATTTCAGCACAGTTCATGACAGCTAAAAGATGGAATCAACCCAGATGCCCAACAATACACAGATGAGTGGATAAACAAACTATGGTACATATCCTCAATGGAACACTATGCAATGATAAAGAACAATGATGATTTTAGGAAGTATTTTGTAACCTGGTTTCAATTGGAAGACATTATGTTGAGTGAATCAGTCAGTGGCACAAGGACACATAAAAACAGACTCATATACAGAAGAAAAGACTCTTTGATGACTGCAAGTGAGGGGCAGGAGGAAGAGGGCTGGTCACAGGTTAGAAATTTGGTTGGGTGAAAGCAGTGACAGCACACAGCAGAAAGAAGATCAACTTTACTGGACTTGAACATAAACTGAAAACTTCTAATATTAATGCAATATTGCAAGGATAGAGTAGCAGGGGCAGGGGCCTGGGGACCATACTCTGAAGGGACATCAAGGCCAATTGGCATAGCCAGCCTATTGCTAAGAGAGTCTTCTGTGCTCCATATTGGTGAGTGTTATCCAGGGTCTGAAAAGCTAGCAAGCTGCTGTCTGAGGTATACCAAATGGTCCCAACTCATCCAGAACAGGTAATCATCAAGAACAACAGAGGCATGAGGGCAAGAGAGCCCAGGAGACAGAAGGACCCATGTGAATGTGTGACTCTATCAACATGTGACCAGAAGAACCAGATGGTGCCTGGCCACCACCAAAGACAGCCATAATGGGGCACACAATGTTGAGTGCCAGTGGCAACATGGGAAAAAGAAAGGTGCACCTCAAGAACTCCACTAAAAGACTGAAATTTATGGTCTGGAAGCCTGGGGGTTCCCGTGAGAGTGTAGCTAGACCTGATGCTGCCCCTGATGAGAAATCATTACTGAGGTCAACTCCTCAGACAAGAATGGATTGGGCTTGGGGACACAGAGTGATCATATTGTGTGTACACTTTATGGTTCTATGCATCTATAGGATGCTGTCCTACTGGCCTCTTACTAGAAGGGAAAGGAGAAAGCGGAGAGGAGGAGACAGGAGATTGTTAAAAGGGTATAATATACATAGAACGAAAGAGGAGTGTGTTGTCACTGGGCAAGGAGAGAAGGAGCTGCATACTAGGCGGTCATGCAAATTTAATTTGATTGTATACTTCCTCTTGCCAGCCAAGTACTGTACTTCCTCTTAATCACAATAAAAATATTTTTTAAAAAAGTACAGGCAGTCTAGAGTCCTGTGGTGTGCCCAGGGCCCCATACTGAAAGGGACATGACAAGTAACCAGGAAGGCAAGCAAACCAAGACGTAAGAAGAGCATTTGAAAAACTGGTTCTTTCTGGTTTGAACCCCTGCTGAGAATTTTTATTTCTATCTCAGATATGTTGAATCAGAATTTATATTTTAAAAAGATTCCCAAGTAATTTTTACGTAAAACTTTCTGGGAAACTGTTAGCAATACAAATTATTACAAGTGATTCAAATTAGAATAAAGTGGTTCAAAGCACTGGTTTTTATAGAGAAACATGAGAGTTGATCTTAAATATCTGAAGAGAATGATTCCTGAAGGAGGATGACACTTTCTTTGTGTTGCCTCAGAGCACAAAAGCTAGGATTGAAAAATATATTTTTGGTTAAATAAAATAGTAATACTTTACATTTTTTTTAGTAGCTTAAAAAACAAACAAACAAACAAAACAAAAAACAAACCCACTGCTATGGAGTCGCTTTTGACTCATGGTGACCGATGTGTTACAGAGTAGAATTGAATTCCAAAGGGTATTCTTGGCTGTAATCCTTTCCAGAAGTTAATTGCAGGCCTGTCTTCTGTGGGACTGCTAGGTGGGTTTGAAAAGCCAGCCTTTAAGGTAGTCATCTACAGACCATTTGTGCCATCAAGGGGCCACCTTACTAATAAAGTCTTTCAAACATGTTGTTGCTAGAAATAATATTCATGACAGTAGGAATTGTGCCGAATTTTTGTTTTTCATTTAGTACCCGTATGTCTTATAACAGAGACTGGCACATAGTAAATACTCAACAAATATTGAATGAATAAGCAAATATATGAATTAGCTCATGTGAGGGTTGATGTTGTAAGCTCATCTTGCAAATGAGAAAAAATAATGGTCAGACGAGTATTTTCTCAAAACTCACCCAAACTGTTAAGTCATCTTGAATCCAGGTTTCTTAATAGGAGCCTGTTGGTTTACTCAACTGCTGAAGGTTATCGACTTCCTACCATGAACTGGATAATTTCATATTATAGCTAGTGAACTTTTTGATGCCTCCACTGCTATTATAACCAAACATCATCTGGATAGTCAGACATACAGGGTCTAGAAGTACCACAGAACAGCAGTGTTTTTGTTTATAGCTAAAGCTGTGAGAGAACAATTTTCAAACTTCCCTCTATTTCTGACCTCTCCTCCCTTTTCTGTGCATCTTTTTTTGTTCCTACCACTTCTCTGAACTGTCTGTGCAACACGGCTTCTCTCTCCTCCTGCCTCTCTAGCTGGGATCACACCTGTACCGAATGACCACCACCTGCACCATAATGTAGCACACTACTTCTCTCACAGTTATTTGCTTCTCAAAGCTTACATCATAGAGAAAAACCAGAAGGGATAAATTTGTAATGGTTGAATTTTGTGCATTATGTACCTCAGTACATGAGCTGTCTTTGGAATGGGAAGGGAGACCTACGGAGCCTTCCTGGTAACACTGGAGACACAGCAATCAGTCCACTTTGCCCCCATTTCTACAATCCCAGCCCTGCTAATAAAAGCTTCAGCAAAGGGCTCTCACTTTTCCTGCCCTCTTGACTCCATCTTTCTTCCCCGTAAGATGACACCCAACATGTTTCTTTTAGCCTCCAGCTGTCTTAGAAAGCCTAAGAAGAGGAGCTGTAGTGTTAATGGGTGTGCCTCTGTGTGAAAAGAACCCAGGAAGAAGAATGATTAAAGAGAAATATTCAGAAGCATGGGTACACGTAAGGGAACGTTGCAGGTCTGTGATAAATCAAGTCTATGTCATTCTCATTTCCAGTATGTTCTCCAGAGAGCCTTATTCTTGTATGGATGCTTTTCCATGACTTGAGGTCCCTTTGTTTCCACACTCCTCTCACCTGGCTTCATGATTTATGCTACAAGGGCTAGATGACTGTCTTGACTCAAAAGAGCTCAGGAAACCACACTCCACCCTTTCCTAATTACTGGTGTGGACTTCAAAGAATAAGAAACTATGGGAATTTTAAGAAGCACCCAGAAACATGAAAATCATTAATAAGACCACTAATAAGATAGTAAACCTTCCATAGAAAAGCCCTCTAATCTACTTGCCTTTTGTCAATATTGTTCCAAAAATTAATTTGTCACTGCATGGTCAGAAATCTCACCCCAGTCTCCTTTAATGTTTCATGTTAGGTTTGCCCAAAAAGAGTAATAAAAATAAGGACTCCGTTATTTCTCTTCTCTCTTTGTTTTCAGTGTATCACGTGCAGATTTAAATAATGAATTATACTCACATAATCTGCACTCTTTTACTCTTGACTTTCTCTACTGGCTAAAAGTGAAGCTATTATCTGATTGTCAAAGACCAAGAAGTCATGCCTCCTGCAGTCAGTGATCCTGTAATGTAGACACACTCTGAGGGGGAATTATCTAGTGTACAATTACAAGCTATAGAAGAAAAAATTGCCAGCCATTGTGGAGATAACCCAAAACCTGGTGAAATATTAAATATTTCACTGCTAATCCTTTTGGAACAAAAATAAGTAGCCAACAGAATTAGTTGTGAATTGGGCATAAAAGGCTAATTAATGTTATTGTATTTGGCTGATCGACTTCCAGGCTATTAAATTATTACTTTATTGTCCAGAATCTTTGCCTAATTCAGGCTAAAAAAAGCCATTTCTACCAAAGAAAAAACTGTATTCTTTTTTAGAAATTTCTGCTTTTAAAGAGACCTACTCATACCTAAACTTGGTTTCTTACTCAGTTGAATTTGAATAGATCTTGCAGCATGTTTTAGGAAATGTAAAGTCCACTTCTGGTATCAAGAGCAAATTGAAAGTGGACATAAAATCCCTGCTGGGGAGACTGGGATGCAAATACGGAAGGTACTGTGGAGACCATTGTTGTGCTCCCTTTGCACCGACAGCTGAGTACCTTGCCTACTCTTCATCAACTTCTCCATCCTTTTTGTTTTCATCTATTTTGTCTCTTACAGAAACCTGGCTGCACATTTCATTCCACAGTCAATCATCTCTCTTTCTCTTATATATGTACATGCAAAAACATATTTGAACTCATATATGAAAACTGAAAGTCTTCCAAATTCCACAGGTGACATTTAGTAAGGACAAATGTTCATGACCAAATCTCAGTCTGAGCATATAAAGAGTTTCTCCTTTCTTAGCCTGAGCCTAGTACAGTGTGGCCATATGATGTAATAGTGAACTGAAAAAAGTCTTCAAGTCTTCCTTCTTCTGGGCATTTATAGCCTTCCATCAAGGCATGCAACTTGACAAGAAAAGTGCAGAGTTGGATTTCAGCTGTACTTATTCCTTTGGCCAAGCACCTTTGAGCAGTGAACAACAGAAATAACTACACAGTGAAATCAAGGTAAACGCAAGATAAACTGCTTTCTGGCAGAGCTGGCTCTCAACAAAGATGCAGAGTGGAAAAGGCTCATCTCTAGGACTTTCCATTTTTTCCTTCTGTCCCTTTCTCTCCTGGCCAGCTTGAGGTGGTTTCTCTTCAGTGGGAAACTCATTCTATTAAGGGCTTTTTAAAGGGTAAGAAGACCTTGAGACCCAAAGGAGGAAGTTTTAGTGGTTCAATTCCAGGTATCAGAAGGTTTCCTAAAGTCTAATTGAGTAATTTTCTGTCGGCTGCTTTTGTAGGGTCCCATGGAACAGATAAAGTTCTTATCCTGGATTATGCATACCAGACTTCACTCTTGGAGTGTCATGGTCAGCATTTCCCCTAGTCAAGATCTACATTCTAAACCATTTCAGTTTAATGTGCCCTTTGACTATGCTGATTCTTCTCCTCTGACCTGCTTCTTTGACCATAACTCAAGTTTACCCCTTAAATTCATATATTTCTAGCCTCCTAGGATATAGCATGTGCTGTTAATGACTGTTACAGGTCTCATTGTGTCTTCCCCACCCCCAAATATGTGTTGAAATCCTAATCCCTGTACCTGCAAATATGACCCAATTTGGAAATTATTTTTCTTTTGTTATGCTAATGAGGACATATGAGGGTTGCATGAGTCCTAAGTAGGATTCCTACTGAGTTACAAGCAGCAAAATAAACACAGTGACACACACAGAGGGAAGAGGAAGAGGATGATGGAAGCAGAAGCATTCACAAGCCCAGAAACACCAAGAATTGCTGGCAGCTACTAAGAGATGAGTTGGACAAGAAGGGAATTTGTGCTTCTAGCTTCCTGAACTGGGAGAAAATAAATTCCTATTCCTCAAAGTCACTCACCATGATATTTTCTTAGTATTATTGTACCACTAGGGAACTCAGGAAACCTTGGTGGCATAGTGGTTAAGTGCTATGGCTGTTAACCAAAAGGTTGGCAGTTCAAACTCACAGGTGCTCCTTGTAAATTCTATGGAGCAGTTCTGCTTTGTGCTATAAGGTCACTATGAGTCAGAATCAACTCACTAGCAGTGTTTTTTTAAGGGACCTCAAACAGTAGTCCTCTCTTCAGCTCGGATTCACTGGCAGCTGCAGCAGGAAGTTCTCAGAGTGATGGCAGCTTTGTGTAGCAGTAACCTAGAAGAAGGAGAAAGTGAACAGTGCAACAAAACAACCCTTGACCCAAGAGGTACTGCATTGCTCCCTTTGTGCTCTGCCTTCTTGCAGGATATTTCTAAGGGGTCATGGGATTTCTCAGAGGACCCTCACCAAGGCTGAACTTCTGTGGTCTGAGCTGACCAGCCTTCCCGCTTCCCCTATGCTTCCCACAATAACCTTTCAGATAAACTGCCTGCAGCCAAGTCCTTTACTGGACATCTGACGTTGGAGGACCATAAACTAAGAAACAGCTTGTCTCAGCTTCTTACTGTTCTCATAACAAAGTACCATGTACGGGTGCCTTTGAAAACAGGACTTTATTTTTCCACAGTTCAGGCGTCTAGAAGTCTGAATTCAGGGCATTGGCTCTCTGGGAAAGTTCTTTGTCTATTTCAGCTTTTCGTAGCTGCCAGCAGTATTTAGCATTGCCTTTGCCTCTGTCATCACGTGGTATCTGTATCTGCCTGTGTGTGTGTCATTGTGTCTGTCTTCCTTTTTCATAAGACACTGCTCACAATGGATTAGGTTCAGGACTCACCCTCCTCTGGCGTGACTTCCTTAAGGTAGCAAAGGGAAAACATTTTTTTCCTAACGGGGCTGCTGTTCTCGTAGGCACAGGGATCAGGGCTTCCATACATCTTCCTTGGAGGACGCAATTCAATCCACAACAGAGGGGACACCTACTATCACTCCAGTTTGTGTCTTCGGTATTATTACTGCATCTGTCACAGGCTTTCCTGACACTCTCCCAGTTTTAGCCCCAAGTCCCACATTCTGGATGATCTCTACAAATGAAGAGTTTGGGGTGCGTAGATCCTGGAGAGGTGAGCGTCTGTGCACTGCTGCCCTTAGACCTGTCTTGGCATTTGTCCAGCTCAGCTCTAGGCATGACAATCAATAAATGCATAAGGGTATTGTCCTGGATTGAATTGTATCACCCCAAAAATGTGTGTAACAATTTGGCTGGGCCATGATTTCCAGTATTTTGTGAATGTCCTCCAATTTTCAATTTTCCTATGCTGTAAATTCTAGTCTCTGCCTGTGGTTAATAGACTGAGTGATGTTAAAGAGGATTAGCATAACACCCTTCCAAAAAGTTGCCTCCCTGCTTCAATGTGAAGGGTGTTTTGCTAGAGTGTGGCTTAAAACACTTTTTATCATTTTATTCTGTGAGACAGTTGGGGACCTTACCATCAAGAAAGCAGCACTAGGAGCAGAGTGCATCCTTCAGACCTGAGGTTCCTGAGCCAAGACACTCTCAGACGAAAGAACACCAGGACCTTCCTCCAGAGCTGACTGATACAGAGTGCATTCCCCTGGAGCCAGCACCCTGAATTCAGACTTATAGCCTACTGTACTGTGTGAGAATAAACTTTTCTTTGTTAAAGGCATCCACTTGTGGTATTTCTGTTAGAGCAGTACTAGATGGGAAACCCTGGAGGTGTAATGGTTAAGTGCTACATCTGTTAACCAAAATGTTGGCAGTCTGAATCTGCCAGGTACTCCTTGAAAACTCTGTGGAACAGTTCTACTCTGTCCTATAGGATCATTATGAGTGAGAAATCGAGTAGACAGCAATGGGTTGCTTTGGAGTTTTTTAGTGCTAGATGAGTAAGGGAAACTGGTGGCCTAGTGGTTAAGTGCTATGTCTGCTAATGAAAATGTCGGCGGTTCAGATCTGCCAGGCGCTCCTTGGAAACTCTATGGAGCAGCTCACTCTGTTCTATAGTGCTGTTGCAAGTCAGAGTGCACTCAGCAGCCCTGGGTTTGGTTTGGTTTTGCGTTAGATGACTAAGACAGGCACAGCATCTGCTCAGGAGACAATCTCACCTTTTAGTCACTCATGGCTTCACAAGTCAAGTCCCTGTTGGGCACATAGTATGTGATGTCACTCCACTACATACTGGGGGAGAAGGCAGCTTCAGTACTGCCTCACAGTTTTGGGGGGTGGAGGGAGGGTGAATGGAGTAAGGTGGACATTAAACCCATAATTACGCAGGTAATACATTAACTGTGTGAAAAATGACACAATGAAAAACTACAAGAAGATCTGAAAATACAAACCAAGTGTCTAATGCAAACAAGGGGTAGTCTGTGTTGAGGAAATGAATTTAAAGTTAGCAAAGTCGGTACCTGAAAAATAAAGAAAAAGATAGGAAAGTTAAAGGAACAGGTAAGGCTTATGAGAGAAAAGAAGGAAGATAGAGAATGTTCCAGGTCGTGAAGATGAAAGTGATTTTCAGGTATGAGTACTTGAGAGAAGGTGGGAGTGGTTCACATGTAGAAGCAAGGGCAAGTGTTACGTGAGTCCAGCAGCAGTGGTAGGACTAGTTAGGAAAGTCCTTGTAGATTGTACAAAGTCTCTGAGTGACACAAACAATGTGCTCAGCTGTTAACCAAAATATTGGCAATTTGAGTACCTCTAGAAGTGCCTCAGAAGAAAGATCTGGCAATCTACTTCTGAAAAATCAGCCATTAAAGCCCTACATCGCATGATTTTATTCTGATGCACATGGAGGTCAGCACGAGCCGGCTTGGACTCAGTTCAGAAGCACTGGGTTTATCCTCTGTATAGAGAAAAACTACAGCCGTTGAGATCACCCGGGTTTGTAGAAATTGAGTTGGAGCAACTCAGGTAGGGCAGAATTACTGGCTGCAGGCCTTCTTGCTAGTGAAGGGATTGGATTGGAATATAAAAAGTTAGATGCCGTTGAGTCAAGTCTAACTCATGGTGACCCTACCATGCATCCAAGTGGAACAGTGCACTGTAGAGTTTTCAGTGACTGAATTTTTGGAAGTAGATTGCCAGGTCTTTCCTCTAAGGTACCTCTGGATAAACTCAAGCCTCCAGCCCTTCAGTTAGCAGCTAGGTGTGTTAACCATTTGTACCATCCAGAGACTGGATTAGAATTGACTAGATAAGTATTGACATCCGGTGGCATGGTTGTTAAGCACTCAGCTGCTAACTTTAAGGCTGGTGGTTTGAACTCACTAGCCATTTCCCAGAAGAAAAATACGACAGTCTGCTTCCCTAAAGATTATAACCTAGAGAATCCTATGGGCTAGGTTTACTCTGTCCTATAGCTATCTGTGCTCTACAAAAGGGGCCCACGGTTTAGAGCATCTGGAAAGTGATTTCGAACACTAGTGCATAAAAACAGTGTGTAACAAACAATTGCAAAAACAGACAATGAAATGAGTGGAAAACAAAGACTTTGGGAGGCAGGCAAACATCCCAGCAGCATCAACTGGCTAATCGTGCTACCTTAGAAGGGTTGTTCAATGGAGATCACAAGTGGTATCTCACGGAGCAGTGGTAAAGAGTAAAGACAGCAAATCCACTGGTGCACAGTAGATACACATTAGTGTGAATTCTGTCTTAGCTATCTCATGCTGCTATAACAGAAATGTCACAAGTGGATGGCTTTAACAAACAGCAATTTTTTCTCCCACAGTTGAGAAGGCTAGAAGTTTGAATTCAGGGCACCAGCTGCAGAGAAAGGCTTTCTCTCTTTTTTGGTTCTAGGGGAAGGTCTTTGTTGTCAGTCTTCCCCTGGTTTCAAGTAAAGAATGTGCACTCCTGGCATTTCCTGTTTGATAGTAATGATGTCCCCCCATCTGTCTGTTTGATTTTCTCTTTTATATCTCAACTTGTAGACTGAGTCCTGCCTCTTTAATGTAAGATCCTCTAATCCTGCCTTGTTAACATCTTAGAGGCACATAGGAAAATCATATCAGATGACAACACTGGGAGTCATGGGCTAGCCAAGTCGACAGTTATTTTGGGGAACACAATTCAATCCATGCCCATTTTCATCCAAGAGCAGAACTTGTATTTATAATCATAAAAGCAATTTATGTCAACATTCTCTTAGACAGGGCACTTTCCCATATATGCATTTTATCCATACCTCTCCCCACAGTCATTTTGAGCTTCAATTAAACAGCATCAGAGAATAATAACATTGTAACCAACAGCACTGATACCAAGGTTTTAGTAAAAAGATGGAGGAGGCAATGGTGATTCCGCGGTAGATTTCTCACCTTCGTGTGGGAGACCAAGGTTCAATTCTTTGCCAGTGCCCCTCATATGTGGCCACCACCTGTCTGCGTGTTGCTATAATGCTAAATGGGTTTCAGTAGATCTTCCAGACTAAGATGGGCTAGGGAGGGAGGCCCTGTGGATCACAATGGTCTGATCCATAACCCATCATGGGGATGACACAGGGTGAGGCAGTGTTTTGTCCCACTGTGCATAGGGTTGCCATGAGTAGGAAGTCAACTTGATAGCAGCTAATAACAAAAGGGAAAGGAGAGAAATCTTTCCACCAGTACTGCCAGAGTCAGGGAAACACAGCTGGATGGCTGTCCCTGACTGACTAAACTACATGTGTGTGATCAAGGGGCCTCTTCACTGCTGGCACCTGGGCACTACACAGAGTCTAGATCCTCAGAGTCTGTACACACACAAATCTGATCATTCAGATACCTTTTTACATGCTTGCATGCTTACATATTTGCTAGATAAAGGTCCCACCAAACACAATGCCAAGCTGGCATGTCTGTTAGTCTGAGCTGAATGCAGCGAATTTGAATTTCATAGGAGGCTGTCTCCAACCGGGCTGAGGGCCCTGGACTATAAAATTTACGAAGGCACACTTTGAATTAATCAGCAAATATATACTAATTCATGCTGACCTTTTTTCAAGCTGAGGCCTTTTTATCACTCACTGTAGGTTAACATTGGCCTACCGAGTGTTATTACAAAGGACTCGATGGTTGGCCATAATTATATAATGCAAATGACATTTGCTGTTTTGTTTGAGCTTATTCCCTTAGATATTTCCTTCTTTTATCACACTCCTCACACATCTGTGTCCCCGAAAAGGCAGCACAAGCTCCTCCTTTCCCGGTCCCAAAGTTCCTGGTGCTGTCT
This sequence comes from Heterohyrax brucei, assembly GCA_028571685.1. Classification (NCBI taxonomy): domain Eukaryota; kingdom Metazoa; phylum Chordata; class Mammalia; order Hyracoidea; family Procaviidae; genus Heterohyrax; species Heterohyrax brucei. The sequence continues at coordinate 23,606,729 of CM053146.1, forward strand.
GTCCTGACTGTCACACAGACACGGCCTGCTGTGAGGACCAGCGGGTGTGACGCGTGCCTCTGACACAGGTTATGTTGACAGCTGGTCGGAACAGGTGTACTCTGATTTTACCATCAAATGGCAACACACATTTGGCTCCCTCCCAGCGCACAGGCAGGAAAAACCTGTTCTCTTCACATTTCTTTGGAGATTGATTGACTGTTCTTTGACACGGGACACTGTGTCTGTTTGTAAGTTCCCTGGTCCTTCCGCCCGCTCAGATGCCTTCCAGAGAAGTCTCAGAGAAGACCTCCATGTGGTGCCGTGAATTATTCATCTGCCTCTCTGGACTGTGGAGAAATGATGCCTTCCCTCACTTTCCCTTCAAGACCTGGAAGACATTCTGCCAAATATTTTGGAATTTGAGAACAAGAAGGGGATGACTGCTTGGGAAAAAAGGCACGGAAGAGGTGTAAAACTATTTTCATGATGAGATAGTTAAAAACCAGAGCCCTATTCGTAAGACCTAAGTGCACTGTCTTACACTGTCCAGCAATTATAAGACGCTACCAACAAGACCACTTTAATAATTTAATTGCAGTGTTCATCCTTGGCAACCTCTTAAGACTGCGGTTTTGTCTCACAAAAACAAGTAAGCATAATCATAATGAAGTCTTGTGGTAATATGTCTTGATTAAAAACAAACAAACAAAAAAAACCTAGCTCCTGTGTAAAAGACAGTGTCACGGCCAGCTGAATGCTCCAACAGTTTTAGAAGTGGGTGATGTCTAGTTTGAAACTAGATGTCTGTGGAAACTCTTGCCTAGTCACAAAGGCTGCATTTTTAAAGATAGGACAAGAAAAAACAAACCACTTTTGGGACCTGAGACAAGTAAGTGAAAAGCCACAGGCTTGATTCTTCCATTTCTGGGAGCATAGAGAAGGAAGGCCCCAGAAAAATGAAGGCAGTAAGTACGGGACATTTTTACCCCCCTCCCCCCAGAGCCCTCACCTGGAAGTCCCTGACCAGGTATGTCACCTTACTAAATGTCCGTATCTTTTCTTTCTTTTCAGGCTCATTGTTTTTTGTTTTACCCATTCCTCGATTCGTTTCTTTCTTTCTTATATGGAACAAAAGAGCTCCAAAACTAAGATGGCTCTGGTGAAAGAACAGACATACAATTAAACGTGTGCTTGATGGCACTGGGTTTTTTGTGAAATTATTTTTAGCTCAAGCCTCACAGAGACCCAAAATCCACAGCAGGCTTATTTTGGGGATAGATTTATTTTGGGGTGGGTTTGGAAAATATCGTATCATTGATGTATGGCCTTTTAAGGCTTTATGTTTAGAAACTGCCATTGTTACCCTGATTTCATGATGCTGTATTAGCACATCACCAGTTCATTCTATACAAAGCACAATCTAATAAATTCATCTCAAGAATAACCCCAATGTATTCAACTGCTAGTGCCTCAGACAGCCTGATATACTTGTATACAGCAGAATTCTAAACCCAGTAGAGAATTCTAAGATGGGTTTACGCATTGTGTGAGTCTCATAAAGGCTTATTGGAATGTTCACCTCCAGTTATGCATTTTATTAGTAAAGCTCTCGTCTTTCATTCAGAATGAGTGAGCAGGAGGGGAAGTGTCCATTCTTGAAACTTTAATTCTGTGTGCAAATAACTTACAAGGTGGACACAAAATGGACAAGCCTATGACTGCCCCAAAGACAATTAAAAAAAAAAAACTTAATTAGGATGCAATGCTGGTTATTTTAAGCCATACAAAAGAGTTCTGTACATAATAGAGTGACTGTTTCTTGCAGCTCATATGATAAAATTCTCACCAGTCTTAAAATGACAGATGTAATATTACCTTTAATAAGTGTCTACCGATGCATGCAAATTGAATTAGATAGTGGGAGTACAAATTTGTCTGATAATTAAGATAAAAATTCATGTCAGCTTAAGCCCTGGTGTATATTAGTAACTCTGTATATTTTTTCTCTGTTCTCCACCAATTATTTTTTAGCATGCCCTCTTGATGATTGGACTAGTCAGGTTAAGGGGGTAGAAAACATGGCCCTCAAAATGCATTATTGTAAACAGGAGCAAATTATGTCCCCTCTAATGATGACTCAGCATACGCTAAATTTAAAATACTAAGAACAATTCAAATGACTTTGAATACATTCAACTATGTATTAACTTAGTGTTTCTGGGGTCTCATGAGATATTACTGTGGCCTTAAGGCTAATGCTGATCTAATGCCATTTAGGAGAAATAAAAACATGGAATTTGGAAGCTAATAACTTCCTTGCTTCAGGAAACCTGAGTTTTGAGCTGCTTCTGCAATGCTTTGTTTTAGTACTGCAAATAATCTGAGTGTCCAGTGTAATATTTTGTTTATAAAAGAATCTCAGAAGGCCAAAAGAAAGCACACATACAGACGCACACACACACACACACACACACACATCTCCCTTGTGTGTGTGTGCACATGCAAAGTGCTGTGCCCACGCACACATAGCTCAAAGGGTGAGTGCTCTGCATGGCATTCAGCTCTATTTTAATACCCTCCACTGCTGTTATCACGGTCTCCTGAGGGAGGAAAATATCCTGAGCATTATTAAAAGTGGGATTATCCAATCTAATAGTGAAGATTTGGGATACAGCCAAGAGGAGTCATAAATAGGAGCTTAAAACAAAGAGAACTTATCAAGGCCCACACCAGCAGGTTTGTCACCCCTAAGCTTGCTCTTGGCTGGGTATGACTGTCATCACCTGACAGGTGGCCATCACTTGACCAACAATGAACATCCTTTGACACGGAAGAGTTTGCTTGGTGTCTTATCCATAAAACTGGCACTAGAAGGACATGTTTCTTGAGGCTCTCCTAAGTCTATTGGGAGGGCAAAAAACATATATAAGAAACTTTTTGCTACCAAGTTGGCTTCAACTCAGTGAGACGCCTTGTGTATTGGAGAACAGCTTTGCTGCATAGAGCTTTCAATGGCTGTGATGTTTTGAAAGATTATCATTTATATGTTCTAAGGCACCTCAGGATGGATTCAAACCACCAAAACGTTTTGTTAGCAGCCCAGTATATAATCATTTGTGATAGCCAGGGGTGTCGCTGCTTACCCAAATATACACTTTCTTCTTCTTCCTTATTAACAGAACCCTGATTTTTAACTGGACAGCTGTCTATCAAGTCTAAAACTATATATCCCAGCCTTATTTGTAGCTCAATGCAGCCACATGGTTAAGTTTCACCAAAGGGATACCAAAAACCAAACCAAACCCACTGTCATCAAGTCGAGTCCAACTCATAGCAACCCTATTGGTCAGAGTAGAACTGCCCCACAGAGTTTTCAAGGAGTGCCTGGTGGATTTGAACTGCAGACCTTTTAGTTCGCAGACATAGCACCTAACCCACTACACCACTATGGTTTCTTGTGCGGTACCTCCTTAAAGTCTCTTTAAAGAGATGGAAGACCTTATATGATCCTTCTTCCTGTTGTAGGTCTTGGACATAAATTGCCCAGAGTAGCTGCAGTCATTTATGATTACGAGGTGATTTAAAAATTGAAATAGTTGGTACTTTTAGTACTGACACCTGGTTTTAGTAGACTAATCTTCCTACCGAGAGTAATCAGAAAATCTGCGTATATTTTAAATTATTTCCTTTAATGTCTTAAAAAAACAACAACAACATGTGTTTGAAAGTATTGGGAGCTCTCAAGGCAGTAAAGATCCAAGGGGCCCAAGGCAAGAGTGGAAGGGATGCTGCTACTTCCTGTGTCAGTCAAAGGGCATAGCACAAAGTTACTGGGGTTCTGAAGACTTTCAGAGCTCCTGTCCCCACCAGAGCCTTTCTTCTCCTTCTTAATGTTAAGAGTGGGAGCATACACAGTCACTCCCCTCAGAGATTCCAATCTTAAGAAATAGAAACCAATCGTGCTGAGAAGTATGAATGTGTTTGCCCAACTCTATTAACTTCTGTGTAGCAAGTAGAAGCACATTAAAGAATCCGTCAGTTCTTCTGCATGGCTCACTATATCCAGGTAGGTACACATTCATGAAATTCTTAGAGAAAGGAAGTGGAATGAGCCCAAGTGCTTCTTTCCTCACTAAGGCATTTGTTAATTCCAAAGTAGTATTCCAGCAGCTGGTAAATAGCAGAAAGCATTGGCCAAGATCCTGAGATCTGACAAAAGCTTCTAGCAGTCTTAGAAGGCTAATGGATTTCAGGTTAATAAAACAAAAGAGGTCATGCCAAATAACTCAGACATCAGTTACAACCTCACAGGGCTCTACCCAGCAGTAGTAGTGACATAAACCCCAAACCCACTGCTATTGAGTCAATTCTGACTCATAGCGACTCTGTGGACAGAGTAGAACTGCCTCATAGAGTTTCCATCTACTTGATGACAGTGGGTTTGGTTTGGTTTTTGGTATCTCTTTGGTGAAACTTAACCATGTGGCTGCATCAAGCTACAAATAAGGCTGGGATATGTACTTTTTGACTTGATAGACAGCTGTCCAGTTAAAAATCAGGGTTATGTTAATAAGAAAGAGGAAAGGGTGTATTGGGGTAAGTAGCTATATCCCCGGCTATCACCTGGGGGATCTGAACTGCAGCCATAGCACTTACCTACTAAGCCATCAGGATTTCCAGTAGTGAGATAGTCTTTATGATAATTAAAGTACAGCTTCACATCAGCTCAGTCCTTGTTGGAATGAAGCAAACTATTCCTTTCTTAACTGCCTGCCAAACGAAGGAAGGTATCATCTTGGACCTCAAATTAGCTCTGTAATATTTACATGCAATATCTGATGTCAAAAGAAGAAAGAAAGAAAAAACATACTGGATATACCAGAAGGCAAGGCTGTATAACTAGCATCAAGAGAAAACACAGATAGTAGAAATCACACCTACGAATGAAATATTTGAGTTAATTAGACAAGAATTTTAAAGGAAATGTGATTGATATATTTTTTTAAATTAGATAATAGAATGGAAAATTTCAGCAAAGAACAGGAAAGTACAAAGAAGAATTAAATGGAAATCTGGAAAAGAAAATTAAATTAGATGAAATTAAACACTGAATAGAAGATTTTCACAGCAGATTAGACATGAGTTGCAGAGGATATTAGCCAGAAAACAGGTCAAAAGGAATATGCAGGCTGATGCTACACACATACACACACACAAAGAAAAAGAATTATGAAAAATGTAGAAGGGAGTGTAAGAGACATGTGGGACTTGGCAACAACATCTAACACACATGTAATTAGTGTTCTAGAGAAGGATCAGAAAGAGATAACAGGAAAGAAGGAATATCTGAAGGTACAATGACAAAGCAGCACACTGAGCGTCGTAGGAAATAAAGACGAGTCTCCTGGAGTCTTTCAAGAGACTATGAGGGCATCATATAACTCTTGACATGCAACCTTCCAGACTTCTTAGAAAAAAAATTCTTATTGTAGCCATTATTTTTTAGGTTTCTTTTACTCACAAGCCAAATTTTAACAGAAATGTACCTCTCAGTTACTATAGAGATAGATCAGTGTTTATGCTAGTGCAAATATGACTACCATGTGTTACATACTCTTTAAAAGTAAGATGTTTTCATTAGTAAGAAAAGACTACATTTATACTCTGTGGGTCTGAATGCCTGAAGAAGACCTGATTGTAGACAGGAGCTAGAGGTAAGTATATTTCTGTTTAGCATATATTCTGTAATGCAACAGATATTTTTGAGCAACTACTCTGTCAGACACTGTCCTGGATGCTAAGAATATAAAGTCAAGTACAACAGCTTAAATTCAATGAAAAAAATGATAATAGAGTCTAAATTATGAGGAGCAAAATCAAACGCCTATGGACGCCTGGTGGGTAAAGTCAGTGAGTGAAGTGGATTAGGAAGTGGTGGGAATTCAGTGAACGGAAAAGTCCAGACTTCTAAATAGTGCAGTGTCTGCTCATCTCCCTGTGATGCCACTGAATAGGCAGTGTTACCAAATGTCCTGATTCTCTCCCATAATCTGGATCCCCAGACATTTAATTAGATTGTCTAAATGCATAAAATCTTCTGCAGAGAAAACTTGGTTTTACTCAGTATCTTTAAGCACTGTGCTGGATTTCACCCAAAGGTGGTGATTTTGCTATCACCTTTCTAAATGCAAAGGAGCCCTTGGTGGTGTACTGGTGAAGTACATGGCTACTTGGTGTCTTCTCCATATCCATCCAAAGGCTGGTGGTTCAAACCATCCGCTACTGCGTGGGAGAAAAATGTAGCAGTCTGCTTCTGTAGAGATTCACTGCCTTAGAAGTCCAATGGGGCAGTTCTACTCTGTTCCAAAGGGTCACTGTGAGTCAGAATTAAACCAATGACAATGTATTTGGTTGATTTTTTTTTTTTTGTGAGTATGTATTTTGTTTTGTCTAAATGTATACTCACAATAAGAAAAGTACTACAAGAGTACAAGAAGAATCTTCAATACCCTGGACAGTGGTTGAGGAAGATGAGTTAGGAAATACTTTCTGAAGGAGGTAACACCTGAGTAGACTAGCAGTCGAGAGAGGTTTGTCCGTGAAGTACATCTAGCTGGAGATAACGATCTGAGTTGCTCAACAATGTAATCGTTTCATGAGATAGTGGGCATCCTGATAAAGCCACTGTTTATGGAAACACAATGTGCAGTTACTGGTGATTTTTAAAGCCTATCTGTTCATCAAGTAAATATTATACTCACTATTCAAATGGCCATTCAAATGTAGTTCAAACGTCTTCTAAATTTCATATTCTAATGACCATTGTCTTTTCCTATCCTAATATAATGCCTTCTGCTGTCTGGGCTGACTACTGTTTGGTAGAGTTGTAAGTTGTGTTGATTCAAGGACAACAGGAAGAGTTTCGAGGGACAAAATATCTTCTGCTGTTAGAACTTCTACCACATAGTGCAGGATGCTTACCTTCCAGACTTTTTTTTTTTTTTTTAAATAAAAAAAGACATAAAACTGGACACATTGTAAATGTCTGTAAATAGGAGTATATTGCAGTGAATTGATTTAATAAAAAACAGAGCAATCATGAAAAAAAATAATGTAGACCTCTACTGCAATTTCCACAGGGAGTGTGGAAAACACCAAGTGTCACTGTCAGAGGGGATGACACCAAAATGACCGTCTATAACATTTTTGTGCAATGTTTCAGTAGAAATTTATTGTTTTTTATTTAAAAATCCCTGTAGTAGTTATGAAAACAAAAGCATTTTTCACAAGCTCAGCTACATGCATCAAGATACCTACAAGGCTCAAGCTCTTCGCTAATTGTGTTCTGAACCTTTTAATGCACTGTGATCAGATGTGTCTTTACTATGGAGTTACAATAATGCTTCCAGTCACATGGTTTCATCTGTTGGTGCTACAAGCATGCACTGTTGCTTTTGTTGCTGCATTGCTTCTATAGTCACTATTTTGTCAAATTTTCTGTTGTCTTAGCTATAATATTGTGGTAATCAGCATCTTTTTAATTAAAAATGTAAAGGAAAAGAGTGATATATGCAAATTGTGATTTACAAGTAACATTGGTACATAAAATGTTACTAAGGATTCTGTGTGTTCTGGTATTGGAGGAGGTTCATGGGAAGGTGACATCATGAGCTACTGCAGTGAGTGGCATCAACCCTACTGAAATCACTTGACATCCATGTCCCCCAGTACTCTGGAACACCAAAATACTCCCAGGGTTCTGCTTTGTCTCTTCACAAGTGAAACAAGTCACCTTGCTATACCAGCTAATATTTCTTAATGAGCAGCGGGATGAGTTAGAATCCTAAAATTGTACTATATTTTGGTTCCATTTGTACAGAGTTCAAATAACCTGAAAACTCAGGAAACAAAAATATGTCTAATTTTGAGTAAAACTAATTATAAATTAAGAGAACACTAATAGAGCACATTCTAGGGGCTGTTTTGGGTTAAAGTTCTTGCTCAAATGGACACAACTAATAAATGGAGATGACAGGAAGCAAACCCTTTCAGACCCATGATTTTCTCCCTATTGCATTGTTCATCTCCCAGTCTAGGGTATGAAACTGTGAGGACAAAGAATAAACGTGAACGTGTCATATCTTTCTACCTCAATGGTTCACAACTTTTTGGTCTCAGAATATTCATACTATTAAAAATTATTTAGGATCCCCAAGAGTTTGCGTTTATATGGGTTACCTCTATTGATATGCACCCTCTTAGAAATTAAAACAAAAATTTTAGAACATAAGAATACTCAAGCACATCTTTCATAGTCATCAGAACAATGGCGTCATCATGTGTCATAGAGATTCCGGAAAACTCCAATGTAGCCTGCGAGAGAGAGTATGTTGATATTACTGTGTCTTAATATTGCTGTGAAAATATTTTTAGATAAGTGAATATTGAGGATTTCAAAGAATTTCTGGACTGTACTTTGAGACCTACCATCCTAGAGTTGGAAACCCTGGTGTCATAGTGGTTAAGTACTGCAAATCAAAAGATCGGCAGTTCAAATCTGACAGGCACTCTTTGGGAACTCTGTGGAGCAGTTCTACTCTGTCATACAGGGTTGCTATGATTCAAAACTGACTCAGTGGCAGTGAGTTTGGTTTTTGCTTGGTCCTAGAGTTAATTTTCCATATTTTAGAGAAAAACAAGATTAAAATTACATATGGGTCTGATGTGTTGAAAAAGAAGAGAATATTCAATAAATTACATAAGATCAATTGGCTCGTTTATTAGGAAAAACTACAGTTAAATTCTGACTTCTTTCTATTTTTTTTTTTAAAAAACCTGTTGGAGTTATAGGTTATAGATGTAAAACAGAAAAGTTGATGAAAAAGGAGATAACAGCAGATGAGCATATAGCTGTTTTACATAGCTTATGGTGGGGAAGACATGAAACCCAGAAATAATAAAAGGATGAGTGGTCTTATTAACACAGAAAGCAAAGCTTCTGAACCAGAAGTGCCACTAAATAGCTTCAAAACAATGTGCAAAGGTTATTGTATCTAATATATATGGATTTTCTATTAAAGAAGCGAAATAATCCAGTGGAAGTGGCGAAGATCACAAGGTCTGACAATTAAGTCTGTGAACTTAATTGTTCTAAGTGCTCCATACCTCGTTGCTGAATGTCACTAGGGTCACCTTCAAAGTACTCCGCTTGGAAAGCTATGTTCTGACACCAGTGCCAAGCCCACATTTCAAAGCAATTTTGGAACTCTTTCTGGAATGGCCATTGCAAATGGTGGCCAAGTGGCAAGTTCGTGAATTTAATTGTATAGTTGTCTGTGAGGGAGTTTTTAGCCAGTAAGTAAAAAAGTGTATTGGGACACACCCTCTACTCATGTGGTACAACTCCCAATGACTTTTTCTCTTTACCTGAAGATAAAGGAAATATTGAAAGGATGACATTTCGATAACATTCAGGACATCAGGAGTAACATGATGACAGCTCTGCTAGCCATCCCAGAAAAAGAGCTCCAGAATTTAGCTAGGCTCTGGTGTCGGTGTGTAGCTTCCCAAGGGGAGCACTTCAAAGGTAACCACAGCAATATTCAGCAGTGAGGTATGTAGCACTTTTTCTGTGATGAGTTTGCAAACTTAAATGTCAGACTTCTTGTAATAACAAAATTCATGAAAGAAATGGAGAAGGATAATAAATATGTCATGATACATTCATCCCAAATAATATTTTAATACAATTTAAAGCAATACTGATGATGTATTTTATACCTAACCAACTGTCAAAAATATGTTTTTATTTGGTAATCTAAAATATTGATGAAGGTTTGGGGAAATGGATACTCTCATATTTTACAGAGAAAGTATATCAGTGTATTGATCACAATTTTAAATACACATACTTGGTGTCCTGGGTGGCACAAACAGTTAAGAACTCAAGTACTAATCAAAAAGGCTTATAGTTCAAGCCCACCAAGAAGAAAGGCTGGGCAATCTGCCTCTGAAAGGTTACACGTTACTTCTGAAACATCAGCAACCCTATGGACTGACTACTTCTAGTCAGCATTGTGTTTGAAGTCCTAACCAGAGCAATACGAGAAAAAAATAGAAAAAGAAATAAAAAGCATCCAAATAAAAAAAAAAGTAAATTATCTCTATTGACAAATGATATAATCCTACGTAGAGAAAATTTCAAAGAATCCACAAGAAAGGTACTAGAGATAACAGACGAATTTAGCAAATTTGCAGTTTATGAGGTCAACAGGGAAATCCTGGTGGCAAAGTTGATAAGCACTATGGCTGTTAAACAAAAAATTGGCAGTTCAAATCTGCCAGGTGCTCCTTGGAAACTCTATGGAGCAATTCTACTGTGTTCTACAGAGCTCTATGAGGCAGAATTGACTCGACAGCACCGGATTTTTTTTTAAGGTCAACAAACAAGTCTATTGGGTTTCTACACAGTAGCAATTAAACATCTGAAAGGAAAATTAGGAAAACAATTCCAGTTACAACAACATCTAAGAGAGAAAAATATCTAGGAATAAATTTAGTTAGGGATATAAAAGACTTATACAATGAAAATTATAAAACACTGCTGAAAGAGAATAAGGAAAAATTAAATAAGTGGAAAGATGTTTTATGTTTATGAATTCAAAGATTCAATATCGCTAAGATGTCAATATTACCCAAATCTATAGGTTCAATACACTCTTGATCGAAATTTCAGTAGCCTTCTTTACAGAAATGCGAAAAACAATCCTGAGCTTCATATAAAATAGTAAGAGGTCCTGAGTAGCTAAAGAAATTTTGAAGAAAAGCAAAGTAGGAGGACTCATACTTTCTGATTTTAAAACATAGAGTTACAGAATCAAAACAGCCTAGTATTGGTATAATAACAGACACAGAAACTAGTAGAATAGAATGGACAGTCTGGAAATAAACCCACCCATCTATGGCCAACCAATTTTTGACAACTGTATTAAGTCTATTCAATGGGGGAAGAAGAATGTCTTCAGCAAATGATGTTTAGATAATTGGATTTCCACAAGCAAAAAAAAAAAAAAAAGAAAGAAAGAAGGTCCATACCTGACACCACAGACAAAAACAAATTCAAAATGGATTAAAGACCTAAATGTGACAAGTAAAACCATAAAAGTCTTAGAAGTCATACAAGAGTAAGTCTGTCAGGTCCAGCTTTCAACAATGAATGATCTGGTATGCTATATAAAACAAGGCATCCATAGCAAAAGGTAAGTAGGATCTCATGAAAGTGAATACTTTTGTTCATCAAAAGACTTTATCAAAAAGTGAAAAGATAAGCGGTCAATTGGGAAAATATCTTCCAAAATCATACATCTGATAAAAATCTAACAACATATATATATGAATAAAACTTTGACAACTTAAAACAAAAATACAAATAACATAATAAAAAATGAGAAAATAACTTGCATAGACATTTGTCCAAAGAGGACATTCAAACATCCACCAGACATAAGAAAAGATATTCAACATCATTAGCCATTAAGAGATGCAAACCAAAACCAAAATGAGATACTGTTTCACTCTCTCTAGGATGACTAAAGAGTCTGGTGATACAGTGGTTAGGTATTTGGCTACTAACCAAAAGACTGACAGTTTCAACTCACCAACCACTCCTTAGAAACCTTATGTAGAAGTTCTAGTCCATCCTATAGGGTCACTATATATTGTTATGAGTTAGAATCGACTCACTGTGATGGGTAAAGTGGCTAAGATAAAACAAAACATAAAAAGGAAAACAACAAATGTTCATGATGATGTAGGGATACTGGCAACCCTGGTGGTATAGTGGTTAAGTGCTATGTCTGCTAACCAGAAGATCAGCAGTGCAAACTCACCAGGCACTCCTTGTAAACATTTTAGGGTAGTTCTATGCTGACCTATAGGGTTGCTATGAGTTGGAGTTGACTCAACAGCAGTGTGTTTGGTTTTTATCCATTAGTGACTGGAATGCAAAATGGTGAAACAGCTATTGTAGAAAACAGTGTGGTAGTTCCTCAAAAAGTTAAAAACTGAAATACCATGACATAACAATTCCACTTCTAGGAATATACCCAGAAATGAACACATGCATGTGTGTCATCATTCATTGGAGCATTATTCACAATAGCCAAATGATGGAAACAACCTAAGTGTCCACCAACAGATGAATGCATAAAATATGGTGCATACCTAAAATGGAATGCTACTCAGCTAGAAAGAGAAATCAAGTCTTGATACATGATACAACGCAAGTAGATTTTGAAAACATGCTGAATAAAATTAAGCCAGTTACAAACGGATGAACACTGCCATACATAAAAAGACAAAGGTGTAGAGGTGAATATATAGAAACCAAAGTTTATTAGCGGTTACTGGGGTCAGGGGGAAGAAGGAGTTACTACTTGTGGACCACTGAATTTCAGCTTATGGTGATGGAAAAAATTAAATTGATTAAAGGTAAGGTTTGTACAACCAATTAAAGTAATTGATGTCAATAAGTTATAAACTTTTAAAAGTGGAATTGGCAAATGTTTACAACAATAACAACAGAAAAGAGCAGCTGCTAAAGAAGCTTATATACAACCAAATCTTCGACATCCCCAATCATCAAATTAGCCCATACAAATAGCCTGTTTAGGCATATCAAAACAAAATAAGAAGCTGGGACACAGTGAGCAAATAAATCCAATAACTTATTGATGGCTCAGAAACAACAGTCAGTACCAAATCATATGAAGAAGAAGACCATGATGGCTTCATCAAGCTCCCAAACCAAATAATCAAGAAATCTTCCAGATGAAAATAATTTCCTGCAATTACCAGATGTAGGATACAAAATACCAACATACAGAACTCTTCAAGAGATCACAAAGGAGATTAACCAAAGCACAGAACAAGCCAAGAAAGACACAGATACAGATACAGCAATTGAGGAATTTAAGAAGTTTACAGCAGAGCAAAATGACAAGCTAGATAGGCTTCATGAATCCAAAGAGAGACTGCAAAGAGAAAATTCAGAAGATTAACAATAAAATTTCAGAATTAGACAACTCAACAAAAAGTTAAAGGAACAGAATTCAGGCAACAGAAATGGTTTGAATCCACCTGCTCCTCTGAAGCCATATGGGGCAGTTCTACTTTGCCATACTGGGTTGCTGTAAGTCAGAATCCACTTGATGGAAAGGAGTTTGGTTTTTTCCTTTCTTTCTTTTAATCTAGGTTGTTCTCAGTACTGCATTCTAATCTTGGGTTGTTATCTGATGTTATTGATTTTCTAACTGAAGGACTCCCTTCAGTATTTCTTACAGTTTGGGTTTGATTTTTGGAAGTTTCCTTAAATTCTACTTGTGTGGAAATGTCCTAATTTTATTATCATATTTGAGAGACAGTTTCTCTGGATATATAATTCTTGGCTGGCAATTTTTTTCCTTCAAGTCTCTATATACGTCATCCCATTGCCTTCTTGCCTGAATGCTTTTTGCTACCAAGTTTAGTCTTATTGATTCTCCTTTTTTCGATGATTTTTCATTTATCTCTAGCTGCTCCTTAAAATACTCTGTCTTTGGTTCTGGCAAATTTGACTGTAATATATCATGGTGGTTTATTTGTAGATCTACCTGGGGTGGAGTTCTATAAGAATCTTGGATAAGTATCTTCTCATGATACCAGGTAGATATGCTGCCAACAAGCATTTGAGTATTCTCTTGAAGATTTCTGTTACCCTGCATGTTCTGGTACTCCAATCATTTGTAGGTTATTACTCGTGACAGAATTCCATGTAATTCTTGGAATTTCTTCATTTTTAAAAATACTTTTTGTCTAATTTTTCCTCAAATATGTTGGTGTCTAGTATTTTAATACTTTAAACCAAACAAGAAGTCATCTGAAGTTGTAAAGAATGTGTACCTTAGGCACTGTACGCTTTGGTAGCTATCTATATGGGATCAAGTGACAACAGCAATGCAAAAAATTAGATAGGAAACTCAGGAAACAGTGAGTTTATGTTAATGGGGTAGGAACAATTTGGGAAAGGATGGTAACAATGGTTATGTAACTTGAAGAATATAATCAATGTCACCGATTTTTAAGTGTAAAAATTGTTGAATTGGTGTATATTCTGTATATATTCTCAAAATAATATAATTAAAAGGAACTTATGGAGTAGTTCTGCTCTTTAACACATAGTTACCAAAAGCTGGAATCGGCTCAGTGGCAATTAGTTTAGTATATTTTTTATTGGTTTAAGAGCTAGCAATATTCTATTCATGTAAGAACTTGTTCTATAGAGATTATAATGAAACAATGAGATACGTATAGAAGACTATTAGCATTGCTTGAAACAGTAAGACACAAAACTGGGCACACTGTAAATGTTCATTAATAGGAACACATTGCAACATTGATTCAGTGGAAAGTAATGCAGCCATGAAAATAATTATGTAGATCTCTATATATTGATAAAAAAAAAAAAACCTTATTTGTGGCTAAATCTGAATACTAGTTGCCAACAAACAAACAAGCAAGCAAACCTACTTCCATCAAGTCAATTTCAAATTACAAAGACACTATAGACAGAGTAGAAATGCCCCATAGTTTCCAAGGAGCTCCTGATGGATTTGAACTGCCAACCTTCTGGTTAGCAGCTGTAACACTTAACTACTATGACTCCAGGGTTGTGAAGTGATATATATGGCATAATCTCATTTTTTCAAAGAAAGAGTATATATAAAAATACATCCGCAGGAGTATAGGGAACCAACAAGAAGCATCCACAGTGAATTGTCCTCAGTCATTATCTCTGATGAACAGGAAGAAGAATGGGAAGGCATTTTCTTTCTTTTTTACCTTTTAATCCTTTTCTATTTAAGTTTTATTATTATTATTATGCTTTAGGTAAATGTTTACCACTCAAGTTAATTTTTTTATACAAAATTTATATACATACTGTTACATGACACTGGTTACAGTCCCTAAATATGATAGCACATGCCTACTTTCCACCTGGGTTATCCACGATCTTCCAACCAGCTCCTGTTCCTTCCTGCCATCTCATCCTGCTTCTGGACAGGAGCCAAGCATTTGATCTCATGTATCTCCTTGAACTAAGAAATACACTCTTCGTTAGTATTATTTTATGGTTTACAGTCTGATCAAATCTTTGAAGAATTGGATTAAGGAACAGTTTTAGTTCTCTCTTAACAGAGCATTTGAAAGTCATGGCTTCCAGGGTTCCCCCAGTCTTAGTCAGTCTGGTCTTTTTATGTGAACTGGAGTTCTGCTCGATACCTTTCTCTTGCTCTGTCTAGAAATTTCTGTTGTTTTCCTAGTCTGGGAAGTCACTGATAGTTGGGTAACATCTAGTTCTTCTAGTCTTAGGCTGATGAAGTCTCTGGTTTATACGGCCCTTTTGTCTCTTGGGCAAATATTTTTCTTATGTCTCTTGTGTCCTTCATTCTCCTTTGCTCCAAGTGGAATAGGACCAAGTGATTCATCTTAAATGGCTGCTTGCTAGCTTTTAGGACCCCAGACACCACTCACTGAAGTGGGATGCAGAATATTTTCTCAATAATCTTCATTAGAGCAACTGACCTAGATGTCCCCTGAAACCATAGTGCCCACACCCCAACCCCTGCTACTCTGTCCCTCAAACTACTTGTGTTTAGGAAACTTCATAATATTTGACTGATATTTAATTTAGTCCATTTTTTTCCCCTGTATTGTTCATTGTCCTTCCCTTCACCTAAGATGATTCTTGTTTACTATTTAGTTAGTGAATTCCCCTGTCCCTACCTCCCCATTCTTGTAGCCATCAAAGGCTGATTTCTTCTGTGTTTAAACCTTTTCTTCAGCTACTATAATAGTGGTCTCATGTAAAATTTGTCCTTTGTGACTAACTCCACTCAGTATAATGCCTTCCAAATTCACACATGTTGTGAGATGTTTCTCTGATTCACCTTTGTTCTTAATAGTTGTATAGTATTCTGCTGTGTGTAAGTACAGGATTTGTTTATCCCTTTGCTGATGGGCATTTAGATCATTTCCAACATTTTGCTATCATGAACAGTGCTGTAATCAACATGAGTGTGCATATGTCTATTCATGTGAGGGCTTTTATTTCTCTGGGATATATTCCAAGGAGTAAGATTGCTGGATTGTATACTTCTGTTTTTAGCTTAGTGGCTGTTTCTTCCTTAAAGGAAGAATGAAAACAGTTTCCAAAATGGTTATACCATGTTGAACTCCTACTAGCAGTACGTGAGTGTCCGGGTGTTTTTACAGCCTCTCCAACATCTATTATTTAGTGTCTTTTTTTTTTTGGTTAGTGCTATCTGCATTGGGGTGATATGATATCTCATTGCAGTTTTGATTTGCATTTCTCTAGTGGCTAATGATCATGAGCATGTCTTCATTACAAATTAGCCACCTGAATGTCTTCTTTGGTGAATTATCTGTTCAAAACTTTTGCCCATTTTTAAGTAACTTTATTTCTTAATGTAGATAGTTTTTAAAAAAGAAAACCATTACCCATTGTTGTTGAGTCTATCTGACTCATAGCAACCCTATAGGACAGAGTTGAACTGCCCTATAGATTCCAAAGAGACCCTGGTGGATTCAAACAGCTGACCTTTTGTTTAGCAGCTGTAGCACTTAATCAGTATGCCACCAGAGTTTAAAAAATTTAAAAGATTTATGGAATTTAAAGATTATGGAATTATGAGAAATGTGTATGTGTGTTTTCTCAGTACATTTTAAAATCTAAATTAGAAATAATTTTTAATAATAAAATTCAATCTCAGAAAATAATTACTTGAACTGCATCCTAGAGTTCATTCTTCCTGCCTTTGCTGAAATGTGGTAGAGAAGAATGAGATGCCCTGGTCCTGGAATGAGCAGCCTTAGCAAATGATCAAAAGGAGGATAGGGTCTTGAATCTAACCAAGTTGATGAGGGCATATGTGCCTCTGGGCTATAAATCAACATGGTGCTTGAAGAAGTGGGACCTCATCTTAAGGAAGACACTGGTTTTTGTCTTTGATTGTCCCCAACCTGTAAACCTTCTGAAGCTACCAAAATTCACAGATGGTTAGTCGCCTATTTCCTGAACAAACTCGTATCCTTTGCCCATCAGTTCCTTCATCTGTTTAGTGTACAACATTGGCTCAGTCTCAGAGATGAACCTGGTCCAATGTCTGGTGTAGTGATGCAGAGACAAAAAGATAAAGCATCTGCCTTAAAGAGAGGTACGAGAGGAGACAGCCATATACACATGTGTGTGTACTAACACACTTGAAGGCTAAATGGAAGTTGATGTAGAAGACAATGAGGGCTCAGAATAAGGTGCTCATATAACCACCCTCTGCCTTGAGTTGTTCTTTGGTCATTCACTAGATTCATTGACATTCTTCTAACAGCACTGTGACAGCTTCATATGCGAGAACATGTCCTTTTTTTTGTCATCTAGTATCTACACAGGAGTCCCTGGGTGGTACAAACGGTTAAGCACTCTGCACTCCTAGAGTGCAGAGTTACATATGCTCTCTCAGATGGATAATGAAGCCAGGCTCGGGGGGGGGCAGCGAAAGGGGATCAGTTGTTCTAGAAGAGAGTTATAGCATTTGGATCTGAGAGGGGTTAAGAGAAACTAAGTGTCTCAGTCATCTAACACTGCTTTAATAGAAACACCAAAAGTGGATGGCTTTAAAAAGCGAAACTTTATTTTGTCACAGTCCAGTAGGCTAAAAGTCCAAATTCAGGGTGTTGGCTCTGGGAGAAGGCTTTCTCTGCTGCCTCTAGAGGAAGGTCTTTGTCATCAATCTTCTCCTGGACTGAAAGCTTATGAAGTGCAGGGACCCCAGTCCTTTCCAAAGGACATGCTCAGTTCCCAGCACTCTGCTTCTTGGTAGTATAAGGTCCCTCAGTCTCTCTGCTAGCTTCTTTCCTTTATATCTCAAGAGACTGCCTCAAGGTACAAAACAGTGTTATATATTACGTCCTGCCCTATCAACACAACTGCTGGCCATCCTTCTTCATTAACATCATAGGGCAGAGTTCACACCATATACAATATGGAGAATCATGACCCAGGCAAACTTCTACATACATTTATGGGGGAATACAATTCAATTCATGACACCTAGTAACTGAAAAAGAGGTTCAAGAAAGCACTTGTGAGGCTTAAGTACCTCTAAGACAAGGTTTTATTTCCTTTTCTTTAGGGAAAAATGAATGCTGTGTGCAGTTTCAGTAGTCAAGGAGGGTTCTCCAAACCTATGGCAGTGTCTGGGTGAGCACATGGGTGCCACCTTCTGTGTCCTCTCACATACAAGTCACCAGCTTCCACTGCTCCCAGAGATGTGTCTCCACCTGACAGCCCATGGAGCACAAAGAAGTAGCTGGGGCCAGCAGCTGGGACAAAGAATTGTCACCAGAGGACTGCCCTTCAGAGACACAGAGAGAGCTACTAGTTCTGTAGCTTGGATAAGGTATCCCCTGCTCTGGGCCTTGGTTTTTAAGATGAGATACATGGACAGGGTAATCTCCAAGACTCTCTGCACTATAAACAATATTCTAATAACACAATAATGGGCTCTGGCTAGGGCCAACTGTCTGGGTGTAGGCCAAGTGTGGAGGAGGAGAGTGTTCTTTTTGGTTGTCGCTGAGTTGGTTCTGATTCATGGTGACCCTGTGTATGCACAGTAGAGCTATTCCAAGAGTTTTTAAGGCTGCGACCTTATGGAAGCCGATCACCAGTCCTGTCTCCCATGATGCCTCCAGATGGATATGAATTAAGAATCATTCAGCTAGTAGTTGAGCACTTAACTATTCATGCCACCCAGGGGCTACTGTTGGAGGAGGTGGAAAATTAAGATGTGAATCCTATCTTTGTCTGTCCTACACTCTTTTCTTAACACACTGAGTCAGGGCTTTGTGTGAAAGCTCATCATACTGCTAGCTGACTGGACAGAAATGAACCTGCCCACCATCCTGAGTCCATATTTCTATTTTCTCTCTGACTCCTCCCAGTGGAGAAAAACTTAAATACCTTTTGTCAGTGTGTCAGTTCTTCCAGTACTAAAGGCTACTGTACCCTTGTGCATTGGGAGACGGGACTGGTAATATGCTTCCAAAAGGTCACAGCCTTAAAAATCCTGTGGAACAGCTCTACTGTGCACACACAGGATGACCATGAATCAACAACAATTAGCAAGAACAACCTCTTCCTGTACATTTGGCCTTATACTCTGAGCTCAAGTCTCAGAGTACTACGTGGAGGTGACAAGGACATGTTCTTCGTAGTGTGACTCTTGGGTACTCCCTTCAATGCCCTACATCCTGACTAAACAGAGCCAGCTGTCAGCTCTGTGACTTCCAGACTCTCTATTGTGGTGCGTGTTGCTCTTGGCTTGCAGGGGTAGCCATTCCCAGGGCCTCTGAGCGGTGAGTTCTAGAGGTGGGGCACATGCCGGGGGGAAAATGAGGTAATCTGGTTAGATGACAGGTGATTTTAGAAGTTGAATAAACAACAAATCAAAAACCAGCGAATCTGAAGAACTAGATGGGGCATGGCTACCATGACGGCCAGCCTGATAGAGAACACAACAGAGAGTCCTGGACAGAGCAGGAGAAAAGTGTGGAGCAGAGTTCACACGCCCATGAGAGGACCAGACTTACTGATCTCATTGAGGCTGAGGAGATTCCTGAAACCGTGGCTCCATGAATGCTCTTGTAACCTAAAACAAAAATCATTCCTGAAGCTCACTCTTCAGATGGAGATTAGACTGGCTATAAAAACATGAAACAATACTCGTAGAGAGTATGCCTTTATGTTCAAGCAGCTATATGAGTTAAAAGGAAGACTCCCATCTGGAGGCAGGATGAGAAGGCAGGAAGGGGCGGGAGCTGGTTGAATGGACACAGGAAACCTGGGGTGTGCTGCCACTTTACAGGGATTGCACCCAATGTCACACAGAAATATGTGCATAAATTTTTTCAGGAGAAATTAACTTGCGCTGTAAGATTTCATCCAAAGCACAGTAAAAAATAAATAGAGACCACTGAGTACACCCCTTCTGAATGCTCTCTCAGATTTTCTAACGTGCTTATGGAGAAAGTCTCTATTTTGGTCTTCAATACTTCTCTAACTCAGGTTAAGTTTCCTTTCAAAAAAGAGACCATGAGCTTTAGGCTTAGAGCCTTCAGTGGAAAACAATTTATTATTAACTTCTGGTTTCTACTGTTTATGCTTTGTAGTTACCGTCTCTTTATGGCAACTGAGATTGGTTTTCCTTTTGTAGTAATAATAAACCATTAAACCACTTTTCAAGTTACTGTCATTTCATGGTGAACCTATGTGTGTCAGAGCAGAACCATGCACCACAGGATTTTTACTGACTGGTTATTTGGAAAAAGATAGCAAGGACTTTCTTTGCATGTCCCTTTGGATGGGCTCAAACCTCCAACTTTTCAGTTACCAGTATAGAGTGTTAACTGTTTTCACCAGGAGTGTATAATATATACATAGTATATGTATGGCCAGCCAGCCAAGCCAAGTGCCGTCAAGTCGGATGTATATGTATAGTAATAATAAAAAGTTTAAAACTTGGGTCTTTTTTATTTATTTATTTTGTATTTATTTAATATGACTGAGTGAAAATGCACATTCCCTTATAAATTGATATGTCCACGTATATGCAACTTCCACTGTTCTCCCTGTCTGGTGACAGCACACTATTCCACTCTGCTCCATACATGTCTCGTTCTCCCAACAGTCTCCTTTCCCCAACTTAGATAGTTGCTAGAAATCTGGTTGGGTGAAATCAGTGAAAACTTGGGTCTTAAACACATTTTAAAAGGGAAAAAAAAGAAGGCAAGTTCAGTAAAGCTTATTGCAGGCGAGAGTTGAATGTGGCTGAAGTCTGGGAAAGTTTAATACAGAGAGAAGGGAACTAACCAAGTCAATAACTCCTCCTTCAGGTCTTTCCGCTGGCATAGTGGTAGCAGTTTGAACCCACCAGGCATGCCTCAGGAACTCTATGGAACAATTCTCTGTTCTATAGGGTCGCTATGAGTCGGAATTGACTTGACGGTACTGGGTTGGGTCAGGTCTTGCCCAGAATGGCCCTTAATGCATCTGCTTCATTTTCACTCCAGCCTGTTCTCCCCAGTTTTCCAACTTCCTATCTCGATCCCAGCCATCTTTATTTGTGTTGGAACTCCATCTCAATTTTGTTGGGCTCTGGCTTACCATTATCATCTCCTCTCTTCAAGCTCTTGGTATAGACAGCCTCCTTCATTCTGGTGGACCCAAGAACAGGTGAGAGACACTGCAACACTGGATTTTGCTCTGCAGAACACCCTACCTCAATACAACCCCTGTCTGTATTAAGGCAGGGGTACCAGATCACCATTCAGGAGAGAAGACAAGCTCCTTCAAGGTAGTACACTTCCATCTAATCAAAAGAACAGGATTTCTGACCAAGAACAGTGGAGGCACGGGGATGGGAAGAAGTCTATTAGTTTCATAAGAGATTTAATGGAAAGCATTGCATATGTGATTTATGAAGATTCTTGGTTGAATATGATAAAAATCCAACTTAAAATTCAGCAGTCACTGATGCCCATGGCCATATTTTTTACATTTTGATTTTGGCCATGCGATGGGTCTACTGTTAATGTAAACTTGCATTTTGACATCCCACTCACCTTCTCTGGGCATTTAGGCCTGGTCTTTTTCTCTTTACTGCTTTGATATGATTTGGAGCACTAGTAATAAATGTTACGTCCTACCAGGAACTCGACGGCACTTGGCTTGGCCTGCCAGGAAGTTGAATGGGTTAAAAAAAGGTGCTCAATTAATATTAGCCTAATTGAAGCCTTGAGTTGCAATAGTGAAGGATTCTACAGGGGAAATATTAAATGACTCAGCGATCATCAAATTAAGATGGATGGAATACACAGAGTCATTATACCAGAAAGAACTAGGCAATGCTCAGCCACCTGAAGCAGTAGCACACGATCTGGAACTGATGATACTGAAGGAAGAAGTTGAAGCTGCATTGAAGGCATTGGCTAAAAAATAAGGCTCCAGGAGTTGATGGAATATCAATTGAGATATTTCAACAAACAGACACAGCACTAGAAGTCCTTAATCATGTATGCCAAGAAATTTGGAGGACAGCTACCTGGCCAACTGACTGAAAGAGATCAATATTTATACGCATTCCAAAGAAAGGTGATTCAACCAAATGTGGAAATTACTAAACAGTATCATTAATATCGCATGCAAGTAAAATTTTGCTTAAGATCATTAAAAAATGACTGCAACAGTATATTGACCAAGAACTGCCAGAAATTCAAGCTGAATTCAGAAGATTATGTTTACCCAGGGATATTGTTGCTGATGTCTGATGGATCTTGACTGAAAGCATGGAATATCAGAAAGACGTTCTACTGTGTTTCATTGACTATGCAAAGGCATTCAACTGTGTGGATCATAATAAATTATGGCTAACATTGAGTAAGATGGGAATTCCAGAACACTGACTTGTGCTCTTAAGGAATCTGCACGTGGATCAAGAGGTAGTCGTGTGAACAGAGCAAGGGGACACTGCTTCGTTTAAAGTCAGGAAAGGTGTGCATCAGGGTTTTATCCTTTCACCATACCTTTGCAATCTGTATGCATAGCAAATAAGCCAAGAAGTTTTTGTATACAAAGAAGAACAAAGTATCAGGATTGGAGGATGACTGATTAACAACCTGCATTATGCAGACAACACCACCTGACTTGCTGGAAGTGAAGAAGATTTGAAACACCTACTGATGAAGATCAAGGACCACAGCCTTCAGTAGGGATTGCTCCTCAACATCAAGAAAACAAAAATTCTCACAACTGGACCCATAAGCAAAACTGCTATAAATGGAGAAAAGATTGAGATTGTCAAAGAGTTCATTCTGCTTCGGTCCACAGTCAACATCCACGGAAGCAGCAGTCAAGAAATCAAAAGATATATTATTGCACTGGGAAAATCTGCAGCAAAGGGCCTCTTTAAAGTGTTCAAAAGTAAGGATGTCACCTTGAACACTGAGATGTACGTGACCCAGGCTGTGTTATTTTCAACTGCATCATGTGCGTGAGAAAGCTGGACCATGATCAAAGAAGACAGAAGAAGAATTGATGCCTTTGAATTGTGGCATTGGAGAAGAATGTTGTATGTACCATGGACTGTCAAAAGAACAAACAGATCTGTTCTGGGGGAAGTACAACCTGGTTGGAAGCAAAAATGGCAAGACTGTGTCTTACATACTTTGGACATTTTGTCAGGAAGGGTCAGTCTCCAAAGAAGGACATCATGCTTGGTAGAGCGGAGGGTCAGCAAAAGAGAGGAAAAGTCTCGATGAAATGTATTGACACAGTGTCTGTAACAATGGACTTATGCATAAAAACAATTGTGGACATGGTGCAAGACTGGGCAGTGCTTCATTCTGTTGTTTGCTATGGTTTGCTATGACTCAGAAACAACTCAAAGACACCTCACAACAACAACAACAGTGAATGGATGAATTCCTTGCAAGGTTTCAATTATAATTATTTCTCTATGCTTGTTCAGAAGATGAAAAGTTTTCGCAGCTGTCAGAGACAGCTAGGCAAGGTGGTCAGACCCATTTAAGATCTTTTGGTTTGATCTTTCAGTTTGATCAAATAATTCCATGAGGAAACAGTGCAAATTTGATGATTTTAGCTTAAGGCCCCCAAAGAAATCATTTCTTTATTATTTTGCTAGTTAATATTTTCTTTCCATAAGCAAGTTCACTACATAAGCAAAACTACAATTTGCACTTCTTTTCCAGAAAGAAGAAAATTTAATATACAATACCCAAAGTTATAATTATACTTGAATTGAAATAAATCAAACTAAATATTCATATCAAAGTCTGTCAAAGTTTTTAATTTTAGAAATACATTATCTATATATATTAGGCTGTAAGTACATAAGCAATTATATATATGGGCAATGATATGTATATGTGCAAATATAAATATATACACACACAGAAAATTATATAAAAAGCCCTGATGGCACAATAGGTAAGTGCTAGGCCACCAACCTTAAATTCAATGGTTTGAATCCATCGAATTTTCTGGAAGAAAAGACTTGGAGATCAGCTGTTAAAAGATTACAGACTAGGAAACCCTATGGGGACCTACAGAGTGGCTGTGAGTCAGAAATGACTCAACGGTACATAATAACAACAATATATGTGTATGCTTATATATGCATATTGCATAAGAAGAAGAAAGAAGAACCACTGCTGTTGAGTCAATTCCGACTTGTAGTGACTCTATAGGACAGAGGGAACTGCCCCATAGAATTTCCAAGGAGAAGCTGGCAGACTTGAACTGCTAGCCTTGTGGTTAGCAGATGTAGCACTTAATCATTATGCCACCAGGGTTGCCTAATATTGTATGCATATTTAAAATTATGTGAGGGAGTTTATAGCCAGTTAGCAACTGTATTGGAAAAGACTCCATACTCATTGTAATATTGTACTATATTGGAACATTCTCCCTACTCTATGTTATATTGTACAGAAATATAAAATTGTGTGTATATACACAATTATACATCACATGATTGTATATATACACAACTATATGTATTAGGTATACAAGGACAGAAAATTAAGTTTCAAACTCATTCTAGAAAAGGTGCTACCTGCCTTCTTGCTGACTATCACTGTGGCCACCTTTGAAGTACTCCCTTTGGGAAGCTATGCACTGAAGCCAGTGCCTAGTCCACTCTTCAAGGCACTTTTGAAACACTTTTTCTGGAATGGTCATCAGAGCTGTTATCACATTACCCTTGATATCCTGAAGGTCATCAAAATGTCTTCCTCTCAATATTTCCTTTACCTCTGGGTCAAGAAAAAAGTCAATGGGGGCTAGAACAGATGAGCAGGGAGCATGTTCCGATATAGTTATTTGTTTACTGGCTAAAAACTCCGTCCCAGACAACTACACAATTGAGTTCATAAACTTGCCACCCTGCCACTGTGTGCAATGGCCATTCCGGAAAGAATTCAAAATTGCTCTGAAGGGTGGACTAGGTGCTGGCAGGCACCACCAGGCTCCATCCCCTGTATCCTACAACTACCAGTTGCCACTGAGTCAGCCCTGACTAACTTCATTCCTCCACGCGTCAGAGCAGAGCTCTGTAAGGTTTTCAAGGGTTGATTTTGGGAAGTGAATTGCTAGGCGGTTCTTCTGAGGTGCCTCTTGTGGATACTTGTCCTCATGCACATCTGTATGCTTTCATGCTTTGCAACATGGTCTTTGTTCCAAAGGTATTGTGCATATCTTTCCATATAAGTAAATCCAAGACTGTATCATTATTTTTGACGATTGCATAGAATCCTATGGTAATGATGGGATTAGTTAAAATTTGACTAATCTTTTACTGTTGAACTTTTAGGTTGTTTCTGTTTCTTCCCTTATATAATAAACTATACTATACTGAACATTACTGTTCTCTGTTACTAGGAAATCAGACGCTTTCTAATTTTTTTTCAATTTGTAAACTGTATTTTGCGAACAATCTGCTAAATACACCTTTGCATATTTATCTAAGTATTCCTTAGATAAAAATTTTAGAAGTTGTTAGTGTGTCTAAGAAGTGTTCTTATTAATTACTTTTGATATCTTGTCAAACTGTTTCTTAGTAATATTGTAACAATTTCTATACCCTTCTGCAAATTGTGAATGTACTGATTCCTCACATATTCACCAGCATTGTGAACTATTATTTTTTAATTTTTTCAATTTGCTATGCAAAACTGGTATTTTTTTTGTTTCAAATGCATTGTTACATTTATTGCTTATAATGCTAAACAGTTTCCTTGTATTTATTGCTTGTTTGTTTGAATGTCTTTACAATGACTATTTTTTTTTTTGTTGTTTTTCCTTCTGGAGTAGTAATTCTTTGTCTACCTTTTGTCTACTTTATTTTTAGTTTGTGGCTTGTCTTAAACTTTTTTTTTCTTGCCATACTTTAGGTATTATGTAATTAAATCTTTTCTTTTGGTCCTTTATGGTTTCTGGTGCCCTATTTAGGAAGGCCTTACCCTCCCTAAATGATCTAAGTATTTACCTGGAAGTACCTTTCTGTGGTTTCATACCTTATATTTTTAATAAATTTAAATTTTTGTAAGATATGAATTAAGAATTCCATAATTTATCTAAAATATCCATTTTAAAATATTAATTATTAAGTAATAAATCCCTTTCCTATCATCTGAAATTTCCTATTATATAGTGAATTTCTTTATACAAACTTGTGTCCTTTTCCAAATTTTCTTTCCTCTTTGTTTTGTCTCTTCCTTCTGCTGTTGTGGCCACACTCCTTTACTTAGTATGTAACTCCTGGGGTAAGGAACACCCTATCACTTATTTTACAGAGTTCTCCTGGATAGTGCCACCTGTTTATTCTTCCACATCAACTTTAGAATAACTTTGCGAAGTTCGCACATGTACACATAGATGGATACCATTAAAATTGGTGTGCGGTTGCATTACACTTGCAGATTTATTTGGAGCAAACTGACATATTAACAGTATTAACTTTTACCAACTATAGTTTTGATATGGCTCTTTGCTTACTCATGTCACTAAAAAATAAACAAACAACAAAAAAAAAACTTTTCAGCATCACTTAGGACCACATTTCCTAAAATGACTCATGTAGTGCTAAAGATCTGCTAGTAACTGGTAGATCAGGGATATTGAATGTACTTACATGCGCAGATAACTTGCCTCACATGGACACATCTCATTTGCTGTTTGAAAATCAAATCAGAAGATAACTACGAAGCCAAATTTGACATTCACCCTAAAAAGCTTAATTATATTAATTTTGCCAAATATTCTAGGAAAAGTCATTTTTTTTTTTTTTTAAGTTGTGGCTTTAAATTTATATAAAAGTAAAATGCTGTAAACTCCATCACTCTTTCCCCTCTGGTTTAAATTTCATCCACCTTCCAAAAAAGTCCTCCACAGTCACATTAGGCACAGAGAAAGACAAAGGTGACAGCATTCCAAATGAGAATTCTCAGCAATCTCTGACAAGGTCTAGGATGTGCCATTATGCACTCTTTAATATCTAATATGTCCCCCAGCTGCTGAAAGAGGACATGGGACTTTACTTAGGAGTTCCTTACTTTCGCTGAAGTCAACTGTGCATCTCTCAAACTTCAAGGAAGGCAAGAGATGTCTGCTCTTTCAGTTAATCTGCATTGCTGTTCAGGACTCTAAATGACTATTTAATTTCCAGCCAGATACAAGGAATCAGACCGTACTCCCAGTTGAGGGCACAGTGACAAAATGGCCAAATGTGATCCTTAATTTGTCAATAATGATTTTAGGCCGTGACCCTTAATAAGACCCTGTCACTGCTGAGGTGATTTATGCCTCCTGTGATGACATCAGTACCAATAGTGCTGATAAAAGGACACTTATATGCGAGCAAGCAGGATGATGAATGGAATTCAAGTCTCCTTAGTCATCTCATTACTGCCTCTGCTGTTCACCATGAAGCTAATGTAGCGAGTCATCGTGCGCCTGGGGAGCAGTTTGGAGGCTGAATTTAATAATGAAAGTGCGGGAAATGTACTGTAGCCCTTGGGTCAGGAGTGGCTTCAGGTACATTTTAAGTCTGTGTATACAAGAAGAAGCAATCATGCTGAAAATCACTAGACTTCTGTGCTGCCCAAGACCACATTGTGTCCCCAACTCATTGGATGGCCTAGTTTTCTCCCATGTTTTCAGAATGTGACTCTTTAAAATCACAATGTCTCTTATTGCCAGGAAGAGAGCTTTTCTCTTGGGTATTTCCGTTCCTTTCTCCGGTCATGAGCTCTGCTGGTCCTTGACTTGAACCTACATAGCCTGATGTAAGAGTGGTGCAGAGTCCCTTCCAGACATGTGGTATATGAGCTAACAGTCAGGAAGCTAGTCTCTCTTCAAAGATCTAGTACTAACTAGTTGTGTGACCTTGGGCAAGTCATTTAACCTTTCTGGGCTTTAATAAGTACATTTTTTCAAAAGGGAGTCAGTCTAGACATATTTTAAGGTCTCTTCCTGGTCTAAAACATGTTGTTTTGAAAAGAGTGAATATATGAATGAATGAAAGTGAAGAATGAACATGTGAATATGATCATAAACCATAGACTAATCTTTCCCCGAAAATGCCAGTTCTGGATGATATTAATGACAGAAGGGCTCTGTACACAACAAGATGAGGGCTACACTCCCAAGAACTATTCAAAAGATGTGTGTGTCACCCGTAATCTGACCATCCCTTGAGTGCGGTGACTCCACTGTTATAGAGAGAAGTAGATGCAGTTTTATTAGTGCAGTTTTATTGCCCTCACCAGCTGCACTCTTTTCTCTATAAAAGGTAATTACTTCCAATAGTAACAAGCTAATTGATTGCTAATTAAATCAATTGGCACACTAACTGCTGTCAGAAAGTGACAGATTAGTGGGTCATATGATGGTGTGTTAGTAATGAAAAGTGGACATGGTCTGAGGGTGATTGACATATGAGATGAAAAGCGATTTGGGATCTCCGAGGTGGTCAGGGAGAGGGCAGGGAGAACATGATTGATTCAATGGTGACTGTCAGAGAGGAAATGAGAATTGAATGGAATTCAGTGTCTGCCTGAACCCTCACCACATGATGCTCCAAGTTTTTTCACATGTAAATAAGGGAGATGGAGACTTCTTGCAAATGAAATGCCAAAATAGAAAAGGAAAAAAGGAAGAGGTATGGAAAGCAAATGAGCATGCGCCCTAAAGGAACAGTTTTGTTGTTGTTGTTTTAGTCATTATTTTTTCCACCAAGAAATTTGCAATAAAAATAAAATGTTCACAGTTTGCCCACAAATTTTTGTAGACTACCTCCTGAAGGATTATTATTATCTTTGGATTGTTATTGAAGGGAATCTGTCCCTGAAATTCAGGGAGGTTTTTGAGGGGACTCTGTCCCTGGAATTCAGGGAGGTTGTCTTATCCAATCATCAGACCTCACAATTAGCTGAAAACAGCCTGGCATGGATGCCCGACACGTATGACCAAAAACAGCCTGGTATGCCCCATCTGGCATAAACATAAAACCATGAATAACTCTTGTGCCAGCCACCCACATCTCTTTAATAGAGCTTTCTGCTACAAAACCACAGATAACTTTTGTATCAAGTCACTTCTCTCTTCTTCATTGCAACTTTGAAATTATATAAACTGTCCTTACCAGTTATTGGCTGGGCTGAGCTACCTCTCAGCTCAGATCGCATTGTCTTTCTCTTTGAATAAACTTCACTGGACCCTTGGACTAGTGTGTCTCTGCCCCTGTTTTGCACGAATCTCTCCCCAACATTTTGGTGCCGAAACCTAAGACAGAGGTGTATGAGAACACCAGCTCCAGGGTCCTCCTTTCCCTCAGAACCTTGCTGTGGCACTTGGAAGGACCAATAGCACTCTGATAGACCTCTAAAACTGGTGAGATGGAGGACGAGGTTTCCCTCTCTGGGAAGCCTTACCATCTCTTTCTCTCATCCCTACAAAGCCCAGCACTGGGTCAAGGCTTCCCCCAGGGCACCAGGACACTGGCTCCTAGCCTTCCCATCTTTGCTCTCTGGAGGCACCCAAACAGTGAGTTGGGACCAGAACCCAGTCCTCAGTGAGACACAGGGATGCTGGCCTCTTCGTGGGAGGACTAGTCTATCTCCTCTCTCTTCCTCCTACTCACTCTCTACACTATGGGGACTCTCCAATCTAAGCACCCTAAGGACACTCCACTGGCGTGCCTCCTAAAATATCTAGGTACCCTATGACTCCATGGCCAAATACAGCCCAATTGATTTTCTTTTGCAATAAGGCCTCATCCTAGTACAAATTGGATAACAGAAAACAATGGCCTAAAAATGGTGCTTTTGACTTTAAACAACTTCATAACCTGCAATGGCAAGTGGTCTGAGGTCCCTTATATCCAAGCCTTCTTTTTCCTTTGTAATCATCCCTCTGTCTGCCAATCCTGCACTGTTTTCTGAATCCTCCTCCTTAACAATAAACCTCAGTCTTCTAAGTCACCACTTTCTGCACATGATTTCAATCCTCCTGATCATGTCTCTCCCACTCCTTATACTTTCCTTCCCCATTCAGCTCCAGCAGACTCTCCCACCTCTTCTAGAATTTTACTTTCTCTTTTTATGCCAACCTCCCTCCCCTTCTCGCATTTCACAACCTACCAGCAGCTTGAGGTCCTCCTCCATCCTCTCTGCAGACCTCCTTTAACCTCCACATACTAGGTCTAGGGGACAACCCCCAAACCCATTTAACCCCTCCAAGAAGTAGCAGGAGCTAAAGGGATGGTTCAGGTACACATTCCCTTCAATCTGGCTGGCCTATTCCAATTCAAGAAGAGGCTTGGGTCTTTTTCATCTGACCCCTTTTGGCAAAGAATTCCAATATCTAACCCAGTGTTACAACCTCACATGTCAGGACCTTTATGTCATACTCTCCTCCATGACTATTCCAGAGGAGAAGGCTTATATCTGGTCCATGGAAACAGTCTTTGCTGATTCACTTCATATCTGAAACCTTAACTGCCACCCCTCCCCAACCCAGGGCAACAGCAGTGCCTCTTGTGGACCTTAAGTGGAACTGTCAGTCTAACTCACCCAGCCTCCGCATCTTTGCCCATCGTATTGCTTGCCTCCTAAAGGGGATGGAAAAGGTGGCATACAAAGCGGTGAACTATGACAAAATGAAAGAAATCAACCAAAAGGCAGTTGAAAACCCTGCCACCTTCCTTATCAGACTCATGGAAACTTTAACCAAATATACTAATCTAGATCCTACTTCTGAGGCAGGACAACTCTACTTTATTTCCTAACCTGACTCAGACATCTGCAAAAAGCTCCAAAAACTTGAGGACAGTCCACATACTCCCTCAAAGGGTCTTTTAAAACTGGTCTTTAGGTTTTTAGTAACTGAGAGGAAGAGGATGCCCAGAAAAAAACAGGCAAATTACCAAATGCTGGCTTCAGCCCTCCAATGACAAAGTGGAGACTGCCCAGTAACCTACAAGAAACACCAGTGTAGCTCTTTACAGCCTCCAGGGTCTAGTTTCAAGTATGGGAAAGAAGGCCATTCTTGCCCAAACCTTCAAGTTCCACCCTAGCCATGCCCAGCTTGTGGTGCCCAAGGCCACAGGAAGGATGAGTGTCCTCAGACTGCTGGGTCCAGGGCCACTCCTTTAAAGAAGGTGGCAGAGCCAGTGTTCACTCTGCCGGCTCTCCTTGGGCTAGCCACTAAGGACTGAGGCAGCCAGGGCTCTAAAGCCCCCTCAGCATCTCACTGATGGAGCCCCTGGTTTGTCTTCATGTTGCCGATTAGTAAAACCCCTTTCTACTAGGTATGTGGGTCATTTATTCAGTACGGCCTAAATTTCTAGGAAAGCTTCTCCCTTCCTCCGTTTCTACTTTTGGTGTGGAGGGAATCCTATCAAACCCTCTTAAAAACCTCCCTTTAACCTGCCAATTAGATCACTTAATTTTTTCCCACACCTTTATAGAAATCTCCAAATGCTCCATTCCCTTACTAGGCAGAGACCTTCTTAGCAAATTCCAGACAAATTTCATGCTACAGCCATCCAACCCAGATAAACATATTCAACTTCTGGCACTTCTATCCCACTCTAACCTTAGAGGTACTCCTAACCCACAAGACAGTCCCCATACCTTCCCCTCCAAGCCCTCTCTGGGAACATTCTATGATCTAATCTTAAACTTACTTCCACTCAACCCACTGGAAAAATCCTGAAACTTTTTTTTTGTCTGGGAGTGGTATTTATAGGGAGAATTCATTGATTACTCACGGAAGTAAATCTCCCAGTGGTTAGAAACAGGCCCCCTACCTCCTTATGCTCATTTGCCTCTTCATGGTCAGCTCGCTCTCTACAAAGGCATTCACATATAGGCTCCCTCCTACCTACTTAACACCCTTAACCTAACTGATCCTCTCTTTAACCACATTGCTGAATATCAGAGGTGCTGGATCTGTTTTTCTCTTCCCCCACCACTTACACTGCACTTGCAACCCTTATGGAGGCATGGACCCAGACAACCATCTGCTTGACATATACTAATGAGAAAGGGTCCTCTTTTCTTGTCAGAGCAAACACTCTCATAGTCAAAGCAAATTACTGTTCCAAACCTTCATTAGACACATACAATCCCTCCTTCACATCCCCACCCAAACCTCAGGACCAATAGCCTTGGGCTTAGCTCTCTTAAGAAGAGCTCCCTTCTGTATGCAACAAATACATAAAGGTCTAAATCTAAGATACCTCGATCCCAGACTCCACAGTAATGCTATCAGAATATATGCCACCCACACCTCCAGAACCCAAAGTCAAATGGTGGACTACTCCTTTTCCCCCTCAGCCAATAACACATTTCTTCAACCAGTACATTTCTCAGGACTGCTCCAGCTACAAGGTGTATCCTCTGAAAAGTGTGTTGCCCCAACCAAAGCTTCTTTCCCTGGATCAGTACCCTCCCTTGCTCCCAACCACCTTCCAAAATAAGCCCCCTTTTAGGAGGAGTCCTTTCCAATACCTTTTCAATTTGGAGCAATGAACCATCCACCAGACAGGGTCATATGATTTCCTCCACCTTTTCTTTCTACATGTCAGCATATGTCTCCTAGAAGATAGTCTCTTCTTGTTTTGCAGAAGTCAGGCATATTCCTGCCTACACACAAACTGGACAGGAACACACACTTTGATCAAACATCAGACATTGATGTTAACCCCCCTAACCAATCCTCACTTGTGCCTGTAAAAGCCTCAGTCAGGCCAGAAAGAACTCTCACCCTTATTCTTCCAGTGGTTGCCCTGGGGTCACAGTGGGTACTGATATGAGAACAGGAGAGTTAAGCAGTTTGCTCTATTATTTCCACCTCCTCTCATGAAACCTACAAGAAACCATGGTGGACATATCCAAAGGAATGGTAAGAATACAAGACCAATTAGATTCTCTAGTGGCTGTCACCCTAGAAAACAGACATACCCTAGATCTGTTGACCACAGAAAAGGGGAGTATTTGTCTTTTTCTAGATTTGTTGACCATAGAAAAGGGGAGCATTTGTCTTTTTCTAGATGAAGAGTGCTGTTTCTATGTTAACCAATCAGGCCTGACCTGAGACGCAGCTAAAAAGCTTTCATAGAGAGCAGCCAATTTATGACGACAGTGAAGAGGTATCTGGGATGCCCGGCTAAATTCACAAAAATGGCTTCCCTGGCTTCTTCCATTTATAACGCCTCTTATTTTACTCACTTTAGGACTCTCTCTTGGCCCAGTCCTATTCAGAACCATAATATAGCTGATCCAGAGGTCAGTCCACAACCTTACCCACCAACAAGTGAGTCAGATTCTGTTCTTCCAAGAAATTCTGCAGTATCTGTATCAAAACCTCCCGAGAGTCAACCAATGGACCTCCTCTTTGTTGATTATTAAGACAAAGTACACAGTGCCAGGAACTTAGAGGACCCCCCCAACTCCTCACATACTCTATGACAAATCAGTCACCTTTATCAGTAGGAAGCAGCTAGAAAGAATAACAACTGCCTTCTCTCCTTTAACCAAAAGTGGGAAGTTGAGAAGACTCTGTCCCTGAAATTCAAGTGAAATTCAAGGTCACTGAAAAGACTCTGTCCTTGGAATTCAGGGTCAGACCTCACCATTAGCTGAAAACTGACTGGTATATATGTCCCACAGGTATAACCAAAACCAACTTGGAATGCCCTACCTGGTATAACCAAAACTATAAATAATTCTTGTGCTAGCCACCCCCCACTTCTTTACTGGAGTTTTCTGCTATAAAGCCATAAATAACTTCTGCATCAAGTTACTCCTCACTTCATTGCAACTTTAAAACTATAAAAACTGTCCTCACCAGCTATTGACTGGGCTGAGCTACCCCTCAGCTCAGACCCCATTCTCTTTCTCTTTGAATATACTTCACTGGACCCTTGGACTGGTGTATCTCTGCCATTTTCATGCCATTCTTTCCCAACCAGTTATCTTCTGTTATTATTGAGAATTAAAATATTTGCTGTTTGTATTTGTACTGCATTATAAATTGATTAGAATAGTGAATTACATATAATTTTGGGATATGATGAATGTGAAAATGACTGTTGCAGCACCGTAAATATATTTCAAAGTATATAGTCAGATTGCATTTTAAACATTCACTCCCATGGCGGTCTGAAGCATCTTGACTTCTTAAACCATTTTTAAAGTCCCAGGAAGTTCTTAGGCAGACATGAAGTAAGAAAACACCCACCCTGTGATCTGAGGTAAATGAGGATTCCTAATTCCTATTACACCCCAAAATCACACCTGCTGAAGCCTGAAACTCTATTATAAGCTATTACCATCCTGGATTTTGAAGTGTCCTGAGTCTCCTCAGGCAGAAACAAGAAGTCAGTTTTCTGGAAAGAGCATGGGCTACAGGCAGACGTATCTGGAGCAAAATGGCTCTGCATTTATTGGCTATGGATCCTGAGGAGTTAGCCTAACTTCTTTGAGCCTGTTTCCCAAACTATAAAGTGGGTGAATATTACTCACTTCCCAAGAATGCCTCAAGAACTGAGATAATCCAGCAGAATGCCTTGTGAAGAAACAACACTTGATAATTGTCAGCAAATGGCATTATTCATTATTAAAAGCAGTTGTTGTAAGTTAAACATAAACATGAACCTCCATGCAGCTTGATGCAGAGGAAAGATCAGATTCTGGATATAAAGAAAGGTGGGTGTGAACTGATATTCAGAAATTTCCATCCTCCATAGTCTTGGAAAATTTGTTTCATTCCTCATGTTCTCAGGATTGTCACCTGTAAAATTAAATAAAAATACTTATCTCATAGAACTACTTTGAGGATTAAGTAATTTAATGTATCTGGTGTTCCTAACACAAAAACCCACTGCCGTTGAATTGGGTCCAACTCATACACAAATGCTTGGCAGTTATTGGTTCCGTCTCCTAAACTTTTTAGATCTTAAAAATTAGAAAACCCATAGCTAATATCATACTTAGTGGAGAAAGGCTGAGAGTTGTCCTTTTAAGATTAAGACAAGGATGCATGACAACCAAACTTACCAAGCAATATGTGTATTAATTGCTTAGTGATAAACTAATTTTCTGTATATACCTTCATCTAAGAACAGTTACTGGACCAAATCACAAAACAGGAAACAAATGTGGGAGAGGCTTCACAGAGAACACAACTCTGGTGGGAATGTAAAACACTGCTGGTGGGAATGTAAAACGAGACAACCATTTTGGAAAACAACATGGTGCTTCCGAAGAAACCTGGAAATGGAAATACCATATGATCTAGCAATCTGAAGTTAAGAACACATTCTAGAGAAGTAAGAGTTGCTACAACAATAGACATATGCATAGCCGTGTTCATTGTAGCGTTGTTCACAATAGCAAAACATTGAAAACAACCTAGATGTTCATCAACAGGTAAATGCATACACAAATTGTGGTACATACACACAATGGAGTATTATGCAACAATAAAGAACAAAAAAGAATCTCTGAAGCATCTCATAACATGGAGGGCAGAAGGCTGAGTGAAAGAAGTCATTCACCACTACTATAAAAACTCATAAAAAGAAACTATCTTTGATGACTAACAGGGAGGGGAAGGGTGAGAACAGGAAAACACTAAATAAACAATAGATTGGGGTAGCTTTGGTAAAGGCTGAGACAGTATACAATATTGGGGAAGTCAGTACAGCTTGCACAAGGTAAGGCCATGGAAGTACCAAAGATATGTCCAAACTACTTGAGGGATAAAACTGCTGGGCTGTGAGGAACATGCTCTCAAGGAATATCTACTTTGAATGGCATAATATAGTTTATAAGTACATACATATATATGTGTGTGTATATATATTCTATATATGTATAGAATATATATATTTTATATATAGAATAATATATATATTCTCTATATATAGAATATATATATTCTACTTTGGTGAGTAGAATAATATATATATAATATATATATATATTCTACTTCGGTGAGTAGCATCTGAGGCCTTAAAAGCCTGTAAGTGGCTATTGAGGGTGCTTCGCTAGTCTCACCCCTTCAAGAACAAGAAATAATAAAGAAAACTAAAGATATGTGGCTAAGATTAGTCCAGAGGACTAATGGATCACTTCTACAATAGCCAGTAAAACTAGGTGGTGCCTGGTTACCACCACTGACTGCTCTGACACAGATCACAAGAAAGAATCCTGGAGAGAGCTGGAAAAAAATGTAGAACAAAATTTTAACTTAGAAGGAACAAATAGACCTGCTGGCTTGACAAAGACTGAAGAAACCCTGCGAATGTGGCCCCCAGACACCACTTCAGCTCAGTGATGAAGTCATTTCTGAGGGCTTTACCCTTCAGCCAAAGATTAGACAAGAAAACTGGTATTAGGGAACACAAGGTTGAGAAAGGTTGTAGGATTGTTAGCCAATGTGATAAAACAATGTGTGTACTGACTGTTTAATGAGAAATTAGTTTGTTCTATTAACCTTCATCTAAAGTACAATTAAAAAGAACAAAACAAGGACGACTCCTCTTACCAGTTACTAAATATTATACAGAAGACCTAGCCAAAGTAATTAGGCAAGAAAACCAAATAAAAGGTACCCAAACTGGGAAGGAAGAAGTAAAACTATCTTTGCTCGCAGATTATACGTGAGAGAAAGACAAAGACGGAGATAGCCCTAGAGTCTGTAAGAAAGCTACTAAAGCTAGTAAATAAATTCAGCTAAGTGGCAAGGTATAAGATCAACACACAACAATCAGATTTCTATAATCTGCAATGAACAGTCTGAAAAGGTAATTAAATAACAATTCTATTTACAATAGTATCCAGAAGAATAAAGTAACTATCAATAAATTTAACCAAGGAACTAAAGATGTAAACTCTGAAACTGATAAAATATTGTTGAAAGAAAATTAAAGACCTAAATAAATGGAAGGACATTCCCTGCTCATGGATTTAAAGACATAGTATTGTTAAGATGTCAATATTGCGCAAATCAATCAATAGATTCAATGCAATACACATCAAAATTCCAAAAGCCTTCACTGTAGGAAATGGAAAGTCGATTTTCATGTTTACCTAGAACTTTCAATGGGTCCAGAATATTCAAAGTGACAGTCTTTCCAATAAATGGTGCTGAGAAAATTGGATATCTGCATGCAAAAGACTGAAGCTTGACTCTTACTTCACGTCATAGAAGAGATTAATTAAAAAGTGATTGCTCCTAGGAAAAAATAAAGCAGTAATGCTTCAGGACCTATTTTATTTACCAATGAATCCTTACATATGATACCAAAAGCATGAGCAACAAAAGATAAAAGTAAAAAAAAAAAAAAATTTAAAATTTTGTTCATCAAAAGATTTTATCATAAAGTAAAAGATGTTTCACCGAAGGAGATATACAAATGGCCAAGAAATACATGAAAAGATGCTAAAAATCATTAGTTATCAGGGTAAACCAGAAAGACGAAAACAGTGCTGGCAGGTATGTAGAGATACTGGAACTCGTGTCAAGTGTGGTAAGGTTGTAAATTGATGTAGACTCTATGGAAAATAATTTGGTGGTTCCTTGAAAAATTAATCATAGAGTTACCATACAATCAGGCAATTCCACTCGGAGATACATGTCCAAAAGAGCTGAAAGCAGGAACGCAAACAGATACTTCTCTACCAGTGTTCACTGCTGTGCTGTTAACAATAGCCAAAAGATTTTTGGTAAACAACCTAAATGTCCATCAACAGATGAAAGGGCACACAAAATGTGGTGTGTACATACACTGGAATATTACTAAGCCATAAAGAGATATTAAACCCTATTGGCACTCCTTGGAAACTCTACGGGGCAGTTCTACTCTGACCTAGGGGGCTGCTATGAGTCAGAATCAACCTGACACTAAAGAGACTTGAGTTACATGCCATAGCATGGCTGAACCTTGTAAACCTTATGCTAAATGAAGTTTCAGTCATAAACTGCAGATATGTAGAAATCAAAGTTTATTAGTGGTTACCAGGGGCAGGAGAGATGGGAAAGAGGGAATTATTGCTTAAGGAACACAGCACTTCTGTTAAGGATGATGGAGAAATTTGGAAATGGGTAGTGGTGATGGTAATCACTGTCATTGAATTGTACATGTAGAAAAAATACTAACATGGCAAATGTTTTGTTATATATACTTTTACAATACATAGGCAAAACTTCCTCTCTCAGATTCTTGAAAGACGTATTTTTCTCAGAAGCAAGATATGGCTATGTGAGTGCCAGAGATGTGGAAACTCTCTGGCTCATCATGTCCCAAGCCAATCTGTCTATGGTGCACCCGTAACATTCTAAATGTTTTTGGATTCTCTAGTCATGATTTCACCATGCAGTGAACAGAGGAATTGGCCCCATAACAAACTAGCTCAACCTCAGGGTCTATATGTGGTTCCATTTGTTCCAACGTTGTTCCAACAGTCACCTTCAGGGTGCAGTCTCACAGTTTGCTGACTAATGGAGTTCTCAGATATGAGAACGTGGAGAAGCAGAGAAAGAGCTGAATTGTGTTCTTTCTTGCAAGGGGCAATAGCCATTATACTTTCAGCACAATTGCGGCTCCCCTGGAATATATGTAGGACTAAACATTTTGAGGCTGATGATTTTTCAGAAGCTACCTGTGATTATTCCGAAACTTTGCTAAACAGAACCATATGTCCACATCCCACAGCACTGTGTGCGCAAGTGCAGACCTCTATACTCACACAGATACACACTTGGAAACACAAGTACTCACAGAACTCTGGTTCTGCTCTGCAGCAATACTTCTCTGCCCTAAAAGGAGAGTAACCTCAAAGCAAAGAGAAATATGTTGGTCCAGAGCAACTGCTCTTGACATTAATACTTTTCTTAGTTACTCCAGAACAAATGAAGTGCAACAATACAAATTCCCATCATGTTGTAAGTAGTAATCTCAGTGGTTTTCAACATTGACTGTATGTGTGAATTCCTTATTTAAGTGGTCTGGGATTAATCCTGGGCATTAGATTTTTAAGGCTTCTCAAGTAATGCTATGAGAGCCAATTGAGAATGATGACTGTGTCAGACAAGGCAGACACCTGTGTGATGCAAGGGTAAGCCCAAGGAAGGGTTTCTTGGCACACAAAAGAGGCCCCAGTCTTCTTCAGGGCCTGAGATCAATGTAAATTGACCTGAGAGGGGAGATGTGTTACTTATAGTCAGTCCCTGATGGATGAAGCATGTTTCAAGGAAGTGAAATAGGTATGGGATTCAAAATTTCCTCAAGGAGAAACGGTAGTGCAAGAAGATTCTGGAAAGATTATGTAGGATGCTAAGTTTAAGGCCCTGCTGCCAGTGAACCAATGAGGGGCTATTCTATCACTGTCCTCTTTGTCTATAATTCACTATATCCCACTGAATGTTGGTGGTGCAATGGTTAAGTGATTGCTAACCCAAAATTTCAGTGGTTTGAACCCACTGGCCACTCCGTAGGAGAAAGATGTGGTAATCTGTTTCTGTAAAGATTACAGCCTTGGAAACTCTATGTGGCAGTTCTTCTCTGTCTTATAGGGTTACTTTAAGTTGTAACTGACTCTTTGGCAACAAGTTTTGAGTGCAGGAGCATACCCCACAGGTACCATGGACAGAGCACATGGCCTTTCTTACGGATCCCTCTGCCTCTTGGTTGCAGGCCCCACTGGGTAATAGTGAATCCTTTCGGGAACCCTCAGATATTTAGAATATTGGGCAACTTCCATCTCAGTTACTGAGGGTATGGTAACTTCTGCAGGTGGTTCGTTGTATTTGGAAAAACAAGGCCTCTTTTAGCAAATTGTCAAGTTTGTCACCTCAAGAAAATGTAAGCATGTTTCATGCTTCAGGTCCATCTCTTATCTCTAGACAGGCCAAGCAGCAGCAGAGAATGAATGAGTCCCCAGGCCATCCAGTCCAGTGCCATCCACAAAAATCACCATCATTTAACACCTGTTAGTGCACTCACAGAAGCCATGGCTTGCCCAGACTCTGACAGAGACGAATCTGTTGCTTTTTTTGGACCTAATTATTCTCAGCAAATGGCATAGTGATTAAGAACACAGAATCTGGAACCAGATTTTGGGGTTCAATGCCTGGCTCTGACACTAGTCATGTGATGGAGGAAAATTACTGAAAATGTTGGTGCCTATTTCTTAATCTGTAAAGTGGGAATGGTATATATTAGCAGTTGTTATGAAGATTAAATGAGCTAACAAATATAAGAGTTAGCTATCATTATAACAGCAGAAAAAATTGGGGGATGGGCAGACAGTGAAAGATAAAAAGCCAGAGGATTTTGTAAGTATAGAAGACCATACTTCATTTTAGTAAACCCTGGGCAGTGTGAACAGTTAACACACTCAACTGTGAACTGAAAGGTAGAGGTTTAAGTTCATCCAGAGATGCCTTGGAAGAAAGTCCTAATGATCTACTTTTAACAAATCAGCTATCGAAAACCTTCTGGTGGACAGTTCTATCCCAATACACATAGAATTAGCATGAGACAGAGTTGACTGACTGGTAACTGGTATGTATGTATGGTATATGTCATTTCGAGTGACTGGAGGTTGATATTCTTCAGCAACTGTTGGATAAACAAGAGCCTTCTTAGAAGTTAGTAATTACCGTTGTAGAAAAGTCTCAATTGGACAACTTCAAGTAAAGGCTAAAACTTTTCTGTAGTAATTTGTTACTTGATGCAGGGAAGCAGACAAATCCAGCCTGGACCAACCTGAAAAAAGAATGAGGCAAAGAAAAGGATTGCCAAACCAGAATGAAAAAAAGAGAACTACAACGTGTCCCAAGAAAACTCTCCAGTACTATCTGACTAAGGGCTCATCATTTTCTACACTGATGAAGATAGTTCTTACAGTGACATTCCAAACGCTCTGTTGCCTGCTCTGTTCAACCCTACTAGCACCCTAAAAAAGTCAGTGCCATAATACTCATTTCAGAAAGAGGCAAAATTCAATTTCAATTCTGTGTCATTTGATAGTCTGAATTATTTGTGAAAATAGAATGGTGCTATCAGAATCCAGCTCAGTTTTTATAGTCTTTCACACATGACTACGCTAGTCTTTCACACGTGACTATGCTTGAGATAACTGTATAACCAACTGTATTAGCCAGAATTCAACTACAGAAATAAAACAAGTAGGACATACATATTGAGAGATCTACTGCAAGAAACTGGCTGAGGCGGTTGTAGGGGATGGAAGGCAAGTCCAGAATCCACAGGACAGGCTACCAGGCTGGAACTCTAATGTACAAGCTGAAGCTGCATGCCACAGGTGAAATTTCTTCTTTGGGGAAGCCTTATAACCATTCTGAGACTTACAACTGATTAAATCAGGGCCGCCTATATTCTCCGGGATAATCTATTTAATATCAGTTAATTATGGCAATAAATCCTGTCTATAAAGTACCTTCACAACTACATCCTGATTAGTGTTTAGACATCAGGGTGCTACAACCTATCCAATAGACCTGGTGGCACCATGATTAAGAGTTCAGTTGCTAATCCAAAAACTGACAATTTTAATGTATCAGCTGCCCCTTGACTTGACTCAACAGCAAAGGGTTAGGTTTGATTTTGGTATGACCTAGCCAATTTAACACTTTATAAAGCTGCTCATAATCAAGATTGAAACATTTGGCCTTTTCTGTGTTTCTTATGCTTAATCTCGACAAATCTATTGGTTTCCCTAATGAAATTCTGTTTTAAAGCAACTTCATAGACCAGTGGTTCTCAAACTTCTGTGGTGATCACAGTCACCTAGGGGAACATGGGGAGATCATTATTGCAAGAAGCCTGAGGCTTATCTACTCTGTTAGCTCTCCAGATGATTCTGACACTCACAAGCATGTGAGAACCATTGTCAGTTCACCACTGTAGCTAAGCTGTGTGCATAAAGCGGATCCTATTTGACTACTTCACTGAGGGATCAGGCATCCAGGAATGAATAACATGGAAAACTTTGCCTCCTCCTCTGATCCATATTATTCTAGTATAAGAAGATCAACCTTCAGGCTGTACCGGTCAATGAGGAACTTCCAAAAATGTGGGACTTTCTCATCCAAATCCCAGGAAACCAGGATTGTTGATTCCATTCTGGTATCACAAACGTTTCCCAAGAG
The DNA here is from genome assembly GCA_028571685.1 of Heterohyrax brucei. Classification (NCBI taxonomy): domain Eukaryota; kingdom Metazoa; phylum Chordata; class Mammalia; order Hyracoidea; family Procaviidae; genus Heterohyrax; species Heterohyrax brucei. The sequence goes on from CM053146.1 coordinate 23,649,087, forward strand.
TCAGGCACCAGATCTCCCTTGGAGAGTTGCCATGGTGGTCATAACTGATAGTTAACTGAAAATGTCTTAAGCTTTATCCTATTTATTATTGGTGCCAATATTTTTCCAAGATTATTGTGTTTTGAGGGGTTTAATTTCTTATTTTCGTATTTAATCTTGACTTTATTTTCCCATTGAACTCTTAATCTCCAACTCTTTTGGGGCTGCTTTATTTTTTCTTCCATTCTCAGCCAATCCAGATGGGAAAAATAATCCCTCTCCAGTTTATTTCCAACTATTTACTGCATACGGCAGTTCTGTGTGACAGGCTTAGGAGAATGAAGGCAGGTTATTTCACAGCTCCAAATTGAATTCCCAGCCTTAAAGTTAAAAGTCCAGCCTTTCCCATCACTGGGGCTTGATTCCTGTCTTTTTCTTCATCTCATGCTCCATGTCCTCCCTACTCCCTCTTCTTCCTAGACTTCTGAATATTTCTCTTTTTTCTTCTTCAGCTCCAGGAAATCTTATTACCCTCTCTCTTGGCTGCCCAAGGCATACTCATGTATATTCACCAGGAATTGCATTTTCACATGTTCTTTTTGCCTCCCTTCTCTGCTTCCTGACTAAATTCTCCTCAATGAGAAATTTTGTCACAGACTTTTAAGAATGTGGCTATCAGTGTAGTACATCCAACTCTGTGCAAAGTTTAGTCTTGTGTCAACATCTTTTCCTATCTGTCATTTTACTTATTTTTTACAACAACTTTTCAGGCTGAAAAAGCAGGTAAAATTATCACCAGTTTACAAGTGAAAGAGCTGAGTCCAGGAGAGGTTATGTGAATGGTCCCTGATTACCCAGCAAACAAGCAATACAAGAAACATAGTCTTGGACCTGGAAAAGAACCTTCATATCATCACAGCCAACATCTCATTAGATATGGGCATCATTTTTTATACCATCCCTGAAACTTTCTGATGTGTTTAAAAACGGAAAAAAAATATTCGTATACATTGTTTACTTCTCAATGTACGTTTAGAAGACAATGGTAAATCATGTGTGGTTTAGAATAGTTTATTCAGCAATAGACTAGTTTCTGATGCCTGGTCCTTTCTTAAATGATACTTTTCACACACTTGGGCAGGAACTAGAATTCATACCTCACACCTTTGTAAAGTACATTTGGCAAAGGAGCTTTTCTTTGGTTTTATTGTGGTAAAATATGTATAACATAAAATTGACATTTTAGTCATATTAAGCATATAGTTTAGTGACATTAAGTATATTTCAATGTCATGTAGCTATGACTACTATTTCTTGAATTTTTTCATCACTCTAAACAGAAATTCTGTACTTATTCAGCAATAGCTCTGCATTCCTACCCTCACCCAGCCCTGGTAACCTCTAATCACTTTGTCTCTATAAATTTACCAACTCTGTATATTTCATATGTCTTGCCATCAGGTCAATTCTGATCCTATTCTGGATATTTTATATAAGTTGGCTCATGTAATATGTGTATCTGACTTGTTTCACTTAGCATACTGTTTTCAAGGTTCAGCCACGTTTTCAGTAACAGTATCCAGTGGTGCTATCTTTTATATTGCATTGCTGCACTGTGAACAGGTGGCAGCAGCAACAGAATCTGTCTAACATCAGGGGTAATAATGCCAATCAAGATTAATCCAAGGTTGATCTCTAAGAGGCAGAGGTCAAATATAGCTTCACTCTCCAAACTTTTTACCAATGCTAGCACCAGCGGTACTTCACATGACACTCTACTTCTTTTCTGGGTTTTGTAATTCATTCCAGTGGCCACATAGAACTCACAGACCATACTTACAGGTAAGTGGTTTATTAAGGAAGCAACAGGGCACAATTTGGGATTAGGATCAGTAATCTACAATTCAGGGCCAGTATCAGGAAGCATATAAGCAAAGTCTGGAAGGTTCCCTGAAATGGAGATCACACCCAACTCTTCTTCACTGCAAGATTACTCTCACCTCCTCTCAGAGGTGCAAGTAGGCCCTTCTCTCTGCCATGCATGCCCTCTCTCAGCCCTGCAGGCCTGTTCCCCAGAGGACAGGCCTCCCTACCTTTGAACTCCCGCCATTGCCCTCTCCACTGCCAGCTGATCTAGCTCATAGCTGTTGCAGCAGTTTTGTTCAGCAGTCTTAGCTGCATTCCCAGCAGCAGGTTTCTACCATCAAAACTGACAGCTTCTTGCTGTCTTCAGTGTGAAGCTCTCAGTCTGCATTACAGCACTTTTAGGAGGTTCCTCACCTCCTTTCTGTCCTCTTGCTTTTCTCCTTTTGGATTCTTTCTTCATTCTGAAACCTCTGTGGGGCTGGCTGCATGTATAAACAAACTCCTAGTCAATTTCAAGACATGACTCTCCCACTAGAGCCACAATTTGACCAATCCCCTCTCAATAGACCATAGTCATTTAATTTGCATACTAGGCTATAGTGACTACATTTCCAAAAGTACATTGACCAGTATCTGCAAAGTGCCTAAAATAGACCAATCACAGGTCAGGCTGCAGCCTAGGGCCAGGTGAAAATATATTAAGCAATCAAGTTGTTTACTTCTTACCCAGGACATGTCAATCAACCTGGACAAAAGTAGCAAATCCTCTAGGGGTATAAAATAGGGCAAAAATAACTCCCACATTTAGGGGAAAATTTTCTTAAGCTATTTTGCTAAGGAGCCAGGGCAAAAGGCCACGTAAAGAAACTCATTTAACCATACACACACAAGGAGCTCAGGTGATGTAATTGTTACATGCTCAGCTACTAACCAGCAACTCTGCAAGAGAAAGAGGTGAAGATCTGCTTGATTAAAGAATACAGCCAATAAAACTTTATGGTAAAGTTCTACTGTGTCACATGGGATTGCTGAGTCAAAATAGAATCAGTTTTATCCAACACTTCCATACATGCTATGGATTATTGATGCCCCCTTTACCCTACCCAGAAGAATGGGTTCACAGAAGGGGAAGTGGCCTTCTCCAGGGTCAAAGAGTTACATGAAGGATGCATAGTTCTGGGGCAGGAAGGCTGCCAAGAAGGACACAAAGAAGCAAGTTCATTGGCAGGATGCCATGACTATAGGCAGGGAAGGTGTAACGACCATGCACCAAACACAAGAAGTGAGATATTCAGGAAAGGACAAACAGGCGTATGATCCAATGACAGTAGTGTGCCAGGGTGGTGTTTGAACACCTCTACAGATGAGGCTGAAGTAGGATATTCTTAGTTCAGTACCCAGAGTTTTCTGCAGATTGAAGTGGGACACGGTAAGAAATTGAACTTGCCTTGGCCATCAATCTGACCTGCCTAATCTTTTAGTCCTTCTTCACTAAACTTGACGGCACTTGGCTCGCTCACTAAACTCACCTTTCCTGTGGCCTGCACCTGATATCTGAGAAGGATCAGAGACTATTCAGCCCAGCCATAAACAACTAGTAAGTCATTCACATTTTCACTTATGTTGTTGTAAGAAAAAGACAAGCTTGGCCCACAGAGCAAAAAACACCTCAGACATCACTGTGTTTAAAGAGGAAGGAGATTTATTGGTAGTGGTGCAGCCAGGCTCAGGTCCAGAATGGCTACACACCCCCTCCTGTTATCAAAACATCCCTTTTATATGTTTTCTCAAGAAAGCGAAGACATTTCCATACAGCTTTCTAATTGGCATTAGTAGGTTTACAGCTCTTCATGCTGCTTTTCTATTGGCACCAACAAACGTACAGAGGCAAGGATAAGCAGTCTGTGTTAAGTTACAAGGAAAAAAAATCCCCTTCCCTTAGAAGCAGAGCCTTATCTCAGGAAATGCTGTGAGGGCAGGGAGAAATGTTCTTGAGCTGGTACAGGCAGAGAAACATCTGAGCTTCTGTGAATCTTAAAGTGAAATCTTCTTAAAAGTTTTCTCCTCTCTCAATGTCTCCTGAGAGGAATGAATCCTATGCTTCTTTTATCTTTTGTCCTTATTTTGAGTTTAACGTGGCCTTAACAACAAAAATTTCAAGAGTTCTAAAGTATCTTTCAGCAGTCTAACTCTGCAGATTCCTTTCTGCGTCTCCTTCATTAGTTTCCTTGGCACATGTTTTCTGGTCAGCTGTCTTTTGCAGGGCTACATCCTCTCAGACATCATGCCAACTTCTTTCCCCCATGTTTCTTGACCTAAGCATGGACTTTTAACTTCAAGGAGAGCAGCCAAGTGTCAAATTTGGCCTTTCCCAAGTTTTGACTACAGAAGGTCCAGCAACCCCCTGAAGTGATTGGCGATGCTGTCTTCGGGCCAAATACAGAAGGCAGCTGCAGATGGTGCTACAGAGAGATAGTGTGCGGAAGACACCACCCGCCAATTCTGGACACCCAGTCCCAGCCAAGCCACCAGACTCCTGGCTCACAGTCAAGACCCCAGCCTTGCCCCATGAAGGGCCATGTGGAAACGCATCCAGATACCTTAGGGGACTGTCTGGCAACCTGTTCCCCCCAGCATGAGGTCTCTAGACTCAGAGCCAACCAGAACTTGAGGAAAGAATGCCTGGCTGAGTTAAGTCTGAAGACCTACTTTCATCTTTACAGCCTTCAGGAGAACCCAGAATCTCTCAGGCTTTTAGGTTAGGCTTTCTGTTCTTATGCCCAGTTTATGATACCAACTCTTTGGAACTGGGCCCTATTGCTTCACTTTCTGAAAGTAAGTCTCATAACAGTCATATAGGGAATGTGTTTGTGATTTTAATCTGTTCATCATCTATTGTTCATTCTTCTGGAATAACACCTCATGTTTCCCTTGCCCATTCATAGCTCAGTACTTATGATTCTAGTGATGATCCTGATTTCCTGTGAGACATGAACAACCCATGCCTGGCCAGTCAGCAGTTTGCATTCACCGAGCCACAGGAGTGGGTTCAAGGGTGAGATATGACCCAGGTGTAATCAATTATGTAACATCTTTGCTTTAACCATAGTTATTACTTTGTTTTGGACATTAAGATTCAAATTGTTCCAATTACAGCAATATTTCAATTTCTGATGAGCTACTGTAGAACCAATGCTCAGTTTTAGCTGGATTTGAAACTGGGATGAAGTAAGAATATAGCAGTTGGCTGTATTTTGCCACAACATGAAATCTGAGAATAAAACCAACGTGACAAGCAAAGCCAAGAAAGAGAAGCTGGGTCCTGTTGGTTTCATTTCAATCTTGGGATTGAGTATTATCTGAAATTATTTCTACCTTTGGATTTTTTTTACCTGTTGTGTAAGACAAAAACTTGTTTTTATGACTTAAGCACTTACAGTTTGATTTTAAAACTCTTAATGCACCCACCATGTCCCTCCAAATGTGCTTGATGTGTGCAGTTTCACTGAAAGCTAGACAATGGAAGTTTTCTTTGGTACTCAGGCCAACATGGCTCAGCTGGCTTTAGGCAAAAAGTAAAATTGCTAGATTCATGTGCATTCAAAAGTTCCATATTAGGATTTGCAGCAAATGAGGGCCTGAATATTTTGTCCATTTTTTATTGGACTGTATTTTTATACTGACTTACATTCTTTGTATATTCTGGTTATCAGTGCTTTGTCAGGTATGTGTTTTGCAAATAGGTTCTTTAATAGTTTTTCGTTCACTGTCGTTATATCTTTTGATGAACAGAAGTTTTTGTGGGTTTTTTTTATTTGTTGTTTGTTTTTTTAGGTAATTATTTTATTTTATTTTTGGTGAAGATATACGCTGCCAAACCTGTTTCAAGTCAACAGTTTCTAGACTTAGTGACATTGGTTACATTTTTCACATTGTGTCAACATTTTTGTTATTTCTATTCTAGTTATTTCAGATAAGTAACAATTTTAATTTTAACAAAATCCAATTTACCAGTTTACTCTTTATGGATTGTCCTTTTTATGTCCTGTTTTGTCCAACCAAAGTCATGAAGATATTCTTCTATCTGCTAGAAACTTTATTGTTTTATTTTTCTCATTTAGATCTACAAACTACCTGAAATTAATTTTGGTGTCTGTCCTGGCCCCTAGGGCCGCCATGAGTCGGATCCGACTCGACGGCACTTGACTGACTGTGATATAGGAGAAAAGTCAAGTTTTTCTTTTTTTCACAGAAGTAACTGGTTGATCAGGTGTTATTTATTTAAAAAACCACTCTTGCTGCATTTTCAGTGGCTTATATGACAGTACATGCATGTGGGATAAAGGACCTATTTTTACCCTAAGTAAGATGACCTTTTACCTCAACTCTGGGTAAGTAATCATTGGAGTTATTGGGATATCTTCGTGTGGAATTTCCAGATCATACCCTGGAATTGTGCTGGTGAATGGGGACTGAGCTTGTAGATAACGCTCTGAAGTAATGGTAAACCCTTTGCTGTACAGTTGATTCCAATTCATAATGACCCTATAGAACACAGTAGAACTGCCCCATATTGTTTCTAATTAGCAACTGATAGATATAAATTATCAACCTTTTGATTAGCAGCTGAGCTGTTAACCACTGTACCTAGCCCCAAATTTGTGGACAACAGGTCAAATGGTTAGGGTGTCATTTGCACTCCCCAAACCTGAGGATTGCATCTGCCTGTCGGTAGCTTGAAGGATGGTGTTCTTTTAACCTGTGAGTGTCAGTCTAGTTCTAGATAAGTAACATTGGAAATAGAGAATATGGCACCAAGGTGACTCACAACAATGATGGAGAACTGGCAATGTGAAAGCTAGATCAATCTCTACGTTTAGAGGATTGGATTCATGTTAATCCTTACCACACAATGTGTGGATGTGAAATGGAACTCTATACTATTTCGTTGGTCTATTTCTATTTCCACTTTTGTCAGCCCCCACAACTGGAAGTCAGATGATGACAAGTAGGAGGCAGGATCCAGAATGGGAATGATCCTTGATAGAGCATCTAAATACACACTAATGGTAGGCCAAATCCCCAAGGAAACTCCCAGTTCAGTTAATTGACTGCTCATAGTAGTTCTAATCATGGAAGTGATAATGTATATAACACTGTGGAACAGCAATTGAACTAAAGACTGTCAAACCACTGAGAATCACAGCCCAGCCGAATTGACATGAAATGTTAACCATCACATCCAGTCTTTTTTCTGTGGAGCTACTGGGTGGATTCGAACTGCAAACCATTCAGTTGGCAGCCAAGTGTTAAAAGTGTGCCACTGGGCTCCTTTTGCTTTATAATAAGTTGTGATGTATGGCAGTATAAATCCTCCAACACTTCTTCAAGGTTGTCTTGCTATTATTGGTCCTTTGCTTTTCTGCATAGACTTTAGAATATGTTAGTCAGTATCTATTAAAAGCATAAATTAAAAAAAAACCTTGAATAGATTTTTATTGATAATGCCTTGAATTGAGATATAAATATAGAAAGACCAGACATCTTTAAAATATTAGCCTTCAGTGTTTGTATAGGATATATCTATCCATTTGTCTGCATCTTCCTTAGTTTCTCTCAGTAGAATTAATACAGAGGTCATTTACCTTATTAGTAAATCTATTACTAAATATTTGATAGCTTTGATGTTACTGTAAATGGTTTCATTTATAAAAATTTTGTTTTCTAATGAAATTATTTGTTCTAGTACAGAGGAATACAATTTATTGTTTTATGGACTTTATAACCTAAAATCTTGCTGAATTCACTTATGAATTCTAATGCTTTCTTGGTAGATGCTTTTAGGTTTTCTACACAGAAAATTAAGGAACCCTGGTGGTGCAGTGGGTGCTTGGCTGTTCACTAAAGGGTTGGCAGTTTCAGCCCATCAGAAGAAAGATGTGACCGTTAGCTTCCATAAAGATTATGGTCTTGGAAAACTTAAGAGGCAGTTCTACTCTGTCCTACAGGATCATTATGAGAATCAATTCAACACAAAATCGTAACATTTAGAAATAAAAATTTTAACATTAGGTAAAATATTGGTAAGGTTTAATTGTAGATACTCTTATTTTTATTCACTAAAAGTTTTTTATTTATTTGGAGTTTTTTTTTTATTATTATCAAGGTCTGTTGAATGGTACTAAATGTCCCTTCTGCCTATGTTGAGGTGATCATATACTTTTCCTCTCATATCTATCTGGTAAATTATACTGATTGTTTTTGAATATTAAAATAACCTTACATTCTTAATGAATTAAGTTCAATTGCTAAGTATTTTATTTGAAATCTTTGCATTTATGTTTATACAGAATATTGGTATGGAACTTTCTTTTTATATAACCTAATTTTTAGATTTGTTACTCAGTTGTGCTGGCTCCGTAAGATGAGCTTTATCTTTTGCTTCAAGTTTTTGAAAAGGGCATATTAGTATCTTAAGCTATGATCCTGGATTGGTCTATTTCCCCTTTTTAGTTCTGTCAATTTTTTGTATTATATATTTTAAGCAATGCTACCATGTGCATAAAATTTAGTTTTTATTATGGCGAATTGTGTCTCAGTGTCTCAAGTAGAACATCTAGCCTTCAAGTCTACTCTATCTCATGTAAACATAGTCACATAGTTTTCTTTTGGTGATTTCATGGTAAATATGTTTTCTTTCTTTCACTTTTATTCTGTTTCTCTATATCGAAATCTTTATTATGGATTGTATATTTAAGTTTTTTCTCCTTTGCTTTTTGTTCCACATTTCTTATCTTCCACAGATTAATGACATATTTTTTATGAATTCCTATTTTCTTATTAAATATATATGTTTGGAAATTACTATAGAATTTCCAGTATTCATCTTTGACTTTTCAGAGTTAACTTGAAAGTGCATCTTTTTTCACTAGTTTGGCAATGAAACGAGCTTAACAACACTTTAACTCTACTTATACTTACTCCCCAACTGCCTTTTGTGATGTTGATAGTATGTATTTTAACTCTCTGTATATTTTAACTCCCACAACATATTATTATTATTGTTTTTTAAAGAGTTAAGATTAACTTATTCTTACGTATATATATCCACTGTTTCCCGGGTTACCTTTTCCTTCCTGCTTTAACATGCTTCCCTATGGGGTAATTTTTCTTATGTCTAAAGAAGACCCTTCAGTACATGTATATTTTTGATGACAACAAATTCTCTATGCATTTTTCCAAAATGTTTCTTTTCTTTCTTTATGAAGGACATGTGTCCTGGGCGTAGAAACTTAGGTTGGTGGTTATTTTCCTTCAGCACTTTAAGATACAATTCCATAGTCTGCTGTATGTTATGGTTTATGATGAGGTCATTTGCTAATTTTATTTACGTTTCTTAGAAAGAAATGTGTCTTTTTCATCCAGATACTTTAATTTTAAAGGCTTTTCTATTTTAGAATACTTTTAGATTTATAGAAATTTTGCATATATAGGACACTAAGTTCCCACATACCCTAACCCGAGTTTCTCCCATTATTAACATTTACATGGTATGACACATTGGTCACAATTACTGAACTGATATTAACACATTATCATTAACAAAAGTCTATACTTCCCTAGGATTCCCTTAGCTTTAACCACAGTCCTACTTTGGTTACATTTAGCAATCTGTGTCACTATAGGCTCCTCTTGGCTGTGAGAGTTTCGCAGACTTTCAAAAATGTGGCCTCAACAATTTTAGATGCACTAGTCAGGTATGTTGCAGAATTCCTTCAATTGAGATTTTTCTTATGTTTTCCTAACCACAAATGGGGTTACATTTTTTTTAGTTACTATTATTTCTAGGAAAGACACAGGGTTAAAGTGTCATTCTCATCACATCATATCACGTTTGTTGCTATCAGCTTATCACTTGGTTGAGCTAGTGCTTGTAAGGTGTCTTCAAAGTCAGTTTACTCTCAGCTCCCCCTTCCCCATACTGTTTTCTTTGGAAGGAAGTAGTTATGTGCAGGCTACTTTCAAGGGGTAGGGAGTTTTGATCCATCTGTTTAAATTATTTAGAAATATTCAGCACAGGATATCTGCCACTTTATCTATTCAGTAATTTATGTACATCAATATGGACTTGTGGATATTTAGTATTTATTTTATACTTTGTGTTATGATCCAATACTTGTTCATTCATTCATCTTAAATTGTTGCATCTTTGACCATATATATTTCCTTTGCCATATTCCCATCACTATGTGACTTGTTTTTATTTTTAGCACTTTCTTACTTTCTAGCACTACAATACACTGCATAATCATTTCATATACTCCCTGTCCCAGCCCTGGAATCGGCTGTTTCTCCAAGGTGATCCAGTTTCTTTTATTTAGGAATGATATTAGAAACAAGTATCTGTGAGTTACATATGTTCACTGCTCTGAAGTGTCTTCTAGGTCCTCATCACTGACAGAGCAAAACAACGTTTATATGTATACCAACTTGTGTATACACACATAAACTCACTCTGCTGCTGTCCAAATATTCTGATCCATAGTGACCGTGTAGGACACAGTAGAATCATCCCATAGGGTCCCTAAGGGTGTTAATCTTTTTGAAAGTAGACTGGGATAGCTGCTATTAGATTAACTCTGTTGCTATAAATAAATAAATAAATAAAAATATTACACAGTTTAAAAAACTGAAGATACTGGAGAGCAACAAAAGAAAACAGTACTTGAGGGGACAAGACACAAAAGGAAATAGAAATGCTTTGAGTTGAGCTTAGCATTTTGTTCACACTTCCCCTACAAGTTACACATTAGCTAGCCAGGGTGTTGTGAAACCACATAGAAGCAGAAACAGAATCGCTAAAAACTAAGCAGAAATTTCCATAGCCTTACAGCACTGCAAAGACAAAACATGGGTTCAGAACATGCTTAAGAGAAGAGGTTCTGTTAAATGAATCATGATTTAAGTTGAGATAAAAGAGATAGAAAAAAAAAAAGAAATATACAAGCACTGATTTGATCAACATAATTTGCTCATAGCCTGACTGTCTGCCAGAAGAAAGCTAGATCCTCACTGGAAGAGCAGAGGAAGCCTGATGGAACAGTGTTGTTAAGCATTCTGTGCTAACCAAAATGTTGGTACTTCGAATGTACCAGCTGCCCATTTGGAACCCTGTGGGTCAGTTCTCTGTCCTGTAGGGTCATTGCGACTCAGAATTGATTTGATGGCAACAGCTTTGCTTTTGGTTTGTAGGACGAGAACTTATTCAAACCTCTACAGTTACCTTACACAATCCAACCCAGACACAGACCCACACATGTTCCAGGTAACTGTAGACATCATACAATATTTTACAATGACTAATAATAATATATTCAAGAAAACTGATGAAAATACTGTGAATTTCACCAAAGAACTAGAATGTGTAAGAATCAAATGAAAAGTAAAATGACTGAAATGAAGAACTCAGTACATAAATTTAAAATAGAATAGAAATGGGACAGAAAGATTTAGTAAACTAAAAAATACACCAGGTCAATAGAAAAATACCTAGATTGAAGCCCAGAGAAATAACAGAATAGGAAATGCAGTATTTCCATAAAACACATACAAAAATGATAAGAAAGTATAACTGTACGCAATTGGAGGTGCCCCAAAAGAGGTGGGAGCACAGAGCTGTATTTACAAAGGTATCAATCACAGCATGCCATCCTCTTTGGGTTTCTCTGGTGTATGTGCCTCTGTCTTAGAGAACCAGAGTACACTTCATCTGGAAAATTTTTACTGTAGACATCATCAATCAATCCACCATGATCTTATGAAAAGTATTAAAAAACCCTATCACTCATCTAATTTTGAGCATTGCTGACTCGCAGTACATACCCCATTCTAAAACTCTACAGTAATAACAGCCATTCAGCAAGAAGGATACACTAAGCACATTTAATACATACTTGGCTTTTAAGATACACCTTAATTTCTGAAACCTTACCGCTTTTAAAAATCACATTTTAAAATCAAAGAAACATGCATCTTCAAGTTAGTACCCCAAGCATTATGTTGAATTTATGCTTGTAAGCAATTTAACGTTGGATAACATTTGCCAAATACAATGATTTGGGTTTTGAAATAAATGCTTTAACCATTTGTCTTAGGCTGGGTTCTCCAGAGAAGCAAAACTAGTGAAGTGTATAAATATATAGACAGAGATTTATATTAAAGAAAGAGCTCACGCAGTTATAGAGGCTGAAACATTCCAAGTTCTTGATCAGGATACAAGCTTCATGCAGCTGCGAAGATGGCGAACCCTGGGTTGGCTGGTTGGATAGCAGGGCTCCCACTCACAGGCCATTAAGGTCAAGGAATCTCAAGATAGCTGGCAAGACTGCAAAGTTTCTTCTGATTCATGTAACAGAAGGAACTGGTGAACCCAAGATCAGCAGGTGAGGGAACAGGACTCAACGTTCAGGGTGACTGATGAATCCCAAGACTGACAGGTAAGCTGCTAGCTCATTTCCAAAAAGTAAATGTCAGAAGATAAGAAAAAAGCAGCTGCTAAATCTACAACAAGCCAAAAACATTAGCAAGATGAGCAGGAAGGAAGTAGATGGTGGAAGGTGGAAAGATTAAGATTGGAGTTGGGGGAGTGAGCCACCACAGGCCCCGCTCACATCACTACCACTCAGCACATTCCATCATGGGGGTAACCACAACATCATACAACTGTCAAAACACTAAGAATCAGGTTTTAGCCAAGCTGACACACATTCTTCACCATTATACCACTGAATGGCAATTATCTGCTGAAATCATCCCTGGAGCAAGTACATAACATCTTATGTCATTGCAGAGAATGCTATTTATCTTTTAGTTTTGTTGGCAAGCATGTAGTTCATTCAGAAGTCAAATCTAACATCTGATAACTTCAGATAACTATTAAAAGAAAACACGGAGATCCTTCAAGAGATAATTTAGTTTTTCCTTGTCCCAACTCCCCCTCTGCCCGTGTCTTTTCTTTTGATTTTTTTATAATAAATGATATCATTGCATTGGCTGAAATTTCCAGAACCATGTTAAATGATAGTGCTTGATAAAGAGCACTTTTGTCTTTTCCTAATTTTGATGGAAGTGTCTCTAGTGATTAATTATTAAATATAGCACTGGCAGCTGGCTGGAGCAATATTTTTTTCTGTCTCTAGTTCACTGAGACATTTAAAAAAGCAACATTTAATCCAATGTCTTTTTTGAAATCTATAGAGATGATCATATGGTCTTTCTTATTTATTAATGCCTTATAATGCTAGTAACCTAAATATTAAATGTTTTTGTTATTAGGTGCTGTTGAGTCAGTTCTGACTTGTAGCAACCCTATGGATGACAGAATGAAGAAACACTGCTTCATCCTGTGCCATTCTCACAATTGTTGCTATGCTTGTCCCTTTTGTTGCAGCCACTGTGTCTGTCCAGCTTTTTGAGGGTCTTCCTCTTTTTCACTGATCCTCTACCAACCATAATGTCCTTCTCCAGGGACTGATCTCTGCTGATAACCTGTCTAACATATGGGATACATAGTGTCACCATCCTTGTTTCTAAGGAGGATTCTGGTTGTATTTCTTCCAAGACAGATTTGTTTTTTCTTTTAGCAGTCCATGGTATACTCAATATTTCCAATGCCACAATTCAATTCTTCTTCTGTTGTCCTTATTCATTTTTCAGCTTTCACATAGCATATGAGGTGACTGAAAACACCATGGCTTGGGTCAGGGACACACATTAGTCCTCAAGGTAACATCTTCACTTGTCAACACTTTAAAGAAGTCTCATTTATAAATTTAAAGAGGGGATCAAAAGTTTACACTGTTGTTTAAGGTAAATTACTTGATTTGTGGGTGTCTATGACAAATTTATCAATGTAGGCAGACAGTCTCTATAATTCAGCATGTGGTTGATGTCTCAGGGACCAGGGACTAATTATAATAGCTCCAGCCTAGGCAGGGCACCATTAGGAGGTCAGACCTGCCAGAAGAAATCAATTATAGAAGATGAACCTCATTTGGATGTGCTTCATGCCATCACTCCCCCCAAAGTCCTTGGCCTGGCTTCATGGTACAAAGATCATGATGCCAGAGTCTGTCATTTTCTATTCCACTTGACACTGAATTTTCCCCACCATCTTTGTCTTTCTGTTCTGTACAGAAAGTGCAGATAAGGACTCCTCTTTACAGAGACAACCACTTCAGCCAAGAGAGCAGATTGCAGACAAATCCAATAATCCTCCAGTGGAAAACAGGCATGCATGTACATTTGCACATGTGTTCTCAGACATTACACACCAACTTATGCACCCTCTTTCGTGCTGGGAAGTATAATAACCATAATAGCCTATTATGGCCTTGTTGCATGAATGAGGGAATGAGTCACTGAACTCAGTCATCTAAGTACATCCCTGTGCCCACATATACTAATGACCACTTTTAGAGACAGAGCCAAGTAAGGAGATACACTTCCCACACCTCTCCACGCATGTATCAGCTAACTCTCATGGTCCTCTTTAGGCTGAAGTAGGTTGCATCTGCAAGTCTTTGCAACATTTAGGATGTGTTCAACTTCAAGGATCAAAAATGTCAATCCAATTGCCTTAACTGCAAGCAGATTTATTGCTGGAAGGACTAGGATATCCAGAGATCAGGGCAGCCCTTGGACTGATGGGTCTGTCATCACTGATTCAACGTCAGCCTGCGACTCCCTCTGCCATTTGCAGAACCATCTTCACCATGAGTCTGGCCCTGACTGAGTGTAGGATGGGTATTCAAGGACACATGCTTCCCCGTTCATAGCCAAAGAGAAGCTGGAAACTTCCCTAGCCTTTCTTATGAGCCAGGCAGAACTTTTTACCAATGCAGAACTTCCTTTTGCATAGCAAAGTCCGTTTTTGCAGCACATATCCTTTCCAAAAGCAAGGAGGTGGGGTCCCAACTATACCAAGCAGGCATGCCTTCTGGGTCTAAGTGGAAGAATAGGTGCTTGGAAGTCAAACGTCATAATCGTAGAAGTCTGATAATTACATGTCCTCTGTGAGTGAATATCCTGTGTGAGTCTCCCACTCTGTGGAGATGGTTTGATTTGCAGGCACAGCTCTGCCTGGCTGTGCTGGAGACACACCACTGGTGCAGCTGCCTTTTGTAGACATATGAAAGCAGTACCAGCTGGTCCTACTAGACCTCATTAGTTCTTTCACTCCTGGGACCTGTGCTTGGCGGTAAGGTCAGAGTCCCATACTTGCAGTGAGCAACAAGTTCAGAAAGGATGCCTTACCTTCTCCCCTTCTATTCTACTCAACTCCTCAACTCCTGCTCAGACAAAGATAAATGAAAACAATTGTTTTGGTACACACTTACAGTAGTCCTTGCTATCTCTCACCTAATACTCACTACCCAAAACCAGACTAGGCCCTTATCATGAAGGAACTGATGTGTGTGTATGAGACAAAAAGCAAATGTGAGCACATCGTATGTAAGTAATTGTGTTTGTGTAAGTGTTCATATGTTTTCTAGTGAAGTCTTGGCCTGGTTAACATAAATCAAAGAATATAGAGGCCTTGGCAAGAAAAGATCCTGTAGACAAAAACAGTCTAAATGCTGAGGTCTCACTTTTCTTTCCTTTTTTAAAAAGTCTTTATTGAGACACACTGCACATACTGTACAATTCTTCTGTTTAAGTGAGCAATTCAATGGCTTTTAGTATATTCACAGGGTTGTGCAGTCACCACTATGACAAATTTCAAACATTTTCATTACCCTAAGAAGAAACTCACTGAGGGTCATTGTGAGTTGGAATCAACTCAGCAGCAATGGAAAGAAGAAACACCACAACTCTTTAGCTATCACCTCACCCTAGGCAGCCATTAATCTCCTTTCTGCAACTACAGATTGGCCCCTTCTGAGATTTTCATATAAACAGAATATAATACATGGCCCTTTGTGATGGGCTGCTTTCATTTAGCATAATGTTGTCAGCTTTTGTCTATGTAGTAAAAATTCATTGCCATAGAGTAGACTCCAACTCAAAGCAACCATGCAGAAATACTTTTTCCTTTTCAAGGAAATGACAAATAATTCGCCATAGTGTGAATATGCTACATTTTATTTATGTATTCATCAGCTGATAGACATTTGTATAGTCTATTTTTTTGCTACTGGAAATAAATCCGATATGAACATCCGTGTAAAAGATTTTGTGTAAACTTTTTTTTTAAATTTATTTTGGCTATATATGAGTGAAATTTCTGGATCATATTTGTGTTTAAAATTTTGAGGAACTGCCAAAACTGATTTACAAAGCAGCTGGACAATTTTACCTTCCCACCAGCAGTGCATAAGTATTCAATTGCTCTATGTCCTCACCAACACTTGCTATAATCTGTCTTTTTTATTATAGTTATCCTAGTAGTTGTGATGTCATATTTCATAGTGGTTTTTATTTTGATTTCTTTGACTGATAATGATGCTAATCATCTTTTCTTGGGGTACTTGGTCATTTGTGTATCTTTTTTTTTTTGAGAAATGTCTATTCAGATTCTTTGTTCATTTTTTAAATGGATTACTTCTGTATTATTTAGTTGTAATAGTACTTCATATATTCTAGATAGAAATTCCTTCCTCACTCACTTATTTCCATCCTTCCTTTATTCTTTTCTTTCTATGTGAGAGAAAGCTGGAGTAGAAGTGATATCAGGCAAGTTGCATATTATGGACTGAACAGTGTTCTCAAAAACTTTTGACGTCCTCCCCTTTGGTATACGTGAATATGACTTTGTTTGGAAACAGGGTTTAGAGTATGTCGTCAATCAAGTTAACACAAGATCATCCAATCAGAGTAATATCCTATGTAAAAAGAAGACACACAAACAGACAGAAGAAAAATGCCCATGTTAAGATACATCAGCATTCCAAGGAATGCCTGGGACTGCTAGAAACAGACAGAGAGAGGAGAAGTAATCGGAAAAGAGAACACAGGCATGCCAACAGGAAATATTTAATCACTGCATGCAGAATTCCAACTGTTTTTCTTAAAAAGTAATAACTAAAATTTTCATATTTGATTTAGACAGTGTTCTTTTTTAAAGCTTTTCCTTTTAGATATATAAGTATCTAAAGAGTAACCTCCACAACTCTGAGAAAATAAATATCTATTTTTAAAAGGCACTTACCTTTTGGTATCTGTTATGGAAGCCCTAGGAGGTTAATGCATCAAGTATTTTTTCTAGCCATCTATTTCTTATTTTTAAATGAAGGAGTTAGGTGATCACTGAGATTTCATTCAAGTTGAAGTCTCTATTTTATGATGTATTTTTATCAAGATGCACCAAGTCAAGGTGGAATTCCTGAGGAGAAGGACTTCCTAGCAGACTTTTGGTAAGAGAATGACAAGCTACAGAGGTACAGATACCTGGCTGGGGCTCAGACAATATGATTAAGCCCAACTAGCTTGGTGACCTTGGGTAAGTGAACTCTGTTGTCCCAGCTTCAGTTTCACCTAAAATGAGAATCAAGGATGATAGCCTATGTGATTGCAAAGAAGCTTTTCTACCCCAGCCGTGTATGGCTCCATGGAATGATTTGGAGATGGTCTCTTCTTTTGCCGTCCTCATCCCTTTGTGCTCTATTTCTTACCTGCTCATTATCAGTTCTTCTCTTTGGCCTGAGTGATTTCTTTCTACTTCCTGAGTATTCACGCTACTTCCTGAAAAGGGATCATCTTTGACACTCAACTTCACCCTTTCAGGAAATTCAAGTGTCATTCACTTTAGCTTTGACAGAGAACTTATTAATCACAGATAACTCTGCTCCCTGCAGTGAACCAGGTCAGTATCTGATAGTGTAGTTATTAGAAGTCTCTGCTGGCCTGCCTTATGCACTTAATAAATAAAATTTATATCACTGATCAATGGCCTCTTCCTATTGGATAAATAAATATGAAGAGTGCTTTGCAAATGTAAAGGGGAATAATACTTCTTTTCATGATAATAAATGCTACTGCCTCAGACAAAAGAGAAATCTCCAGTAGCTCATACGTATAACATGAGAGTCTACTTGAAGATGAAAATAAAATATAGGTGTTTGATGGGATTTACAGAATTTAAATCTTAGGGAGGTAGAGCCAATATGACAGATGAGGCATATGTCTCCACAGTTCCCTCAGAGAACTAAGACCTGGGATGATAACTGAATGGAGCAGTGTGGACATCCAGGGAGCCCTAGGATCTGGTGTAGGTTTGTCAGATTTAACTAGGCACCAGTAATGGACTAAACTACCTCTCTTAAAAATGAGCCAGTGGCTGCTGAGTACTGCTCCTGCTAACTCTACTTTTCGGGGACTGCAAGTACTGATGCCTTCTTTGTTATCTGGGAGGCAGGGACTGGGCATGAGTAGCAAATATACCAAACAGCAGTACTTAAGTAAACAGCGTACAGCACAGCAGAGAGACTGTGTGTGGGATAGTCACATTTTGAGAGCCTGGCTGCTGACTGAGGGCACCGCTGCACCTCCACCCTCTCTTTTCTGGGCTGCTGCATAGATTCTGTTGTTTCACAGCAAAAAGGGCAGCTCAGCTGAGGTGCCTTCTTGGTTGGATAGGAGGTGGAATCACCCAGCTAGGGGCCTTAGCTGTAGCTGATTCTCAAGCAGAACAGCAGGCTGTCTGGCAAGTGTTTCTCCAGCAGAAAAGTGGCATTCAAGACAACTTATGTCTAGACTTATGGATGTGGCCTGGCAGAAGATGTCAGGAAGGACCTGACTCTTCCATACTTTGAACTACATCATAACATCTGAAGACAGACTATGAAGTACTTTCATTGTCAGCCAGAAGGCGAGGCCTGCCACACCTCAGGCCTGATTGGTTTCAGCAGCTATTGGAAAGCTATTCATTCAGCAGTAAAGTACCTTCTAAAATAAGACCACCTTGGAGAACTGACTGTTGAGCAGCCCAGCATCTACTCTACCCCTCACTGATCCACACCATAGTGTCAACTGATGGCTCCCCAGTGACTCTATGAGTAGGGAACTATCTCTGCCAGCTAGGAGGCAGAGACTGCCACTCCAGAGAGTCTATATGGCCCACTCACTAGAGTATACAGTGGTGGCTGGTGACCAGCTCCCTTCTTAGAACTATGGCTAAGCCCCCATTGAGGTAACACCAGGGAAACTGAACAGCTTGTAGATGGCATGAAGGCAACAATCAACAGATAACCATTTAAAGAAATACTCTACCATGGCTACAGAAAACTCCCCAAAATAGAATGAAAAAACTTCCGAGATGAAGAAGCTTTTCTGAAACTATCAGAGGTTGAATACAAAAGTGTTATACATACAGTCCTCCTAGAGATTAAACAAAATGCAGCAGAACATAATGAAAACTCAAGTAAGCTATTTGAACTGATGGAATATAAACTATCTGAAATCTAGCAGATGAATAAGAAAACTACGGAATTAGAAAATTCAATCTAAAGCCAAAAGAGAAGAATTGAGGAGACATAAGCCAGAGGTAGTAGCCTGAGGATAGGGCAACTGACACCAGCATTGATAAGGAGAAATCAGAGAAAATAAATAAGAAAAATTAAGAAGTGTTAAGAAACATCTGGGATTCTATTAAGTGAAATAATCTACAAATAACTGGGGTTCATGAACAGGTAGGGATAGCTGAAAATATAGAGAGGATCACTGTAGAGTTGCTGACAGTAAACTTCCCTAAAAGTATGAAAGAAGAGAACATAGACATCCAAGACATGTATTGAATGCCACAAAAACAGACCCCAAAAGAAAGGCACCAAGACATATTATAATCAAGCATAATAAAGTGAAACATAAACAGAGGTGCTTAAAGGTAGCAAGGTTCAAAGCAAAGCTAACATTCAGAGGGAAACCATGTAGGCTGTTGTCTGACTTCTCGTATAAATGATATTAGCAAGAAGACAGTGGGATGACACATTGAAAGCCTTGAAGGAGAAAAATTTACAACCAAGAATTATATATTCTGTGAAATGGCCTCTCAAATATGACAGTGAAATTAAGACATTTTCAGATAAACAGAAGCTTAGAGACATTGCAAAAACTAAACCAAAACTACAAGAAATACTGAAAGAAGCTCTTTGCTTAGAAAAACAAAAACATTAAGTGTATACTTAAGGAGGCAATGCAGGACACAGCATCCAGAATTCTACTCACTGATGGAAGTCAATAAGCTCAGTCAAAGCTACACTATTAAAAGAAGGGAACCAGTGATTGTATCACATTAACTATGACATCATCACACTGAAACGAGGGATACATTCCAATAATTGTAATCCTTTCAGATAGAGAGTAAATTAAAAAGATATGCAGAAGCTAAAATTGGGTTTAAACTTAGAAAAGTAAGGGGTGCTATAGAGGTAGCTGCAAAGCATAGTAACAATGCAGTATATCAAAACAAGAAACATGTCACGGGAGTCTCAACAAAACCCACACTGAAAAAGATAAAAAATCAACCCATAAAGAAGAATGACCTAGAACAGAATATTAAGAAGAACATAGAAAGCATCAACACAAAAATGAAGGCACAAAATGATAGCATTAAACATACAGCTCTCAATAATTGAACTCAATATATGCGGACTAAACGTTCCAATAAAGAGACAATGAGTTACATCATGGATCAAAACACACAACTCATCTATATGCTGCTTACAAGAAATACACCTAAGATTCAAAGACATGAACAAATGGAAAAATCAAAGGTTAGAAAAATATGTACCAAGCTAACAACATACAAAGACAAACAGGAGTGGCAATACTAATTTCAGACAAAATACACTTTAATGTGAAATCCACCACCGTGGACAAGCATGGTCACTATTTATTGCTGAAAGGTTCAATACACAAGCAGGACGTAAAAATAATGAATATTTCTGCACCTAATACTAGAGCACCTAAATACATCCAACAAACATGGTCAATATTGAAAAATGAGAGCGATCACTCCACAGAAATAGTGGGAGACTTCAACGCTCCACTTTAAGTAATAGGTCATATGGAAAAAAAGCTAGTAAAGATACAGAAGATCTTATTGTGAAAATAAACTGGCTAGACTTTATTGACACATACAGAACTTTTTACTCATCAGCAGATAGGTACACCTTATTCTCCAATGTACATGCAATATTTTCCAAAATAGACCATATGTTCAGACATAAAGCAAGTCTCAACAAAATTCCAACCATTGAATTATTGCAAAGCATCTGCTTGGACTGTAATGCCATAAAAGCTGAAATCAATGGCAGAAAAATCACAGGTGGAAATTTGAACACATAGATACTGAACACCACCTTGCTCAAAAAGCCACGGTTTATAGATGAAATCTAGGACAAAATAAAGAAATGTATGGAATCAAATGAGAATGAAAACACATCCTACCAGAACCTATGGAATACAGCAAAAGTAGTATTCAGAAGTTAATTTCTCTCTATAAATGCACACGTCAGGAAGGAAGGAAGGACCCAAACCAAAGAGTTAACCCTACAGCTTGAACAAGTAGAAAGAGAGCAACAGAGGAACCCCTCAGTCACCAGAAGAAAATGAATAACAAAGATTAGAGAAGAACTAAATGGATTAGAGAACAGAAGAGCAATTGAAAAAATTAACAAAACCAAATCCCGGTTCTTTGAAAAGATCACCAAAATTGATAAAGCATTGGCTGAACTTACAAAAGAAAACCAGGAGAGGAAACAAATAACCTGAATAAGTAACGAGAAGGGAGACGTCACAACAGACAAAACTGAAATCAAAAGTATTGTAACAGAATTCTATGAAAGACTGTACTCTAATAGATTTGAAAACCTAGAGGAAATGGACAGATTTCTAGATTCATATCGCCAGCCAAAATTATCACAAGAAGTAGAACAACTTTATAAACCCATCACAAAGGAAGACATCAAAAAGTAATTAAAAAAAAAAAAAAAAAAAAAAAAAACCAAAATCCTGGCCCAGATGGCTTCACGAGAGAATATTACTGAACTTTTAGAGAGGAGTTAACTCCAATACACTGAGACTGTTTCATGACTTACAAAGGGATGGAATACTCCCAAATTCATTCTACGAAGCAAGCATAACCCTCATACCAAAGGCAGGGAGAGATCTCACCAGGAAAGAAAATTACAGACCAGTATCACTCATGAAACTCAGTGCAACAAATCTTCCCAATAGAATTCAACAACATATCAAAACAAAAAAATAATAATCCATCATCACCAAGTTGGATTTATACCAGGGATGCAAGGCTGGTTCAGCATGAGAAAAAAGATTAACGTGATTAACCTCATAAATAAAACAAAGGATAAGAATCACCTGTTTTTGTCAAATGAATGCAGAAAATGCATTCGACAAACTTCAACACCAAATCATGCTAAAAACTCTCAGCAAAATAAGAATAGAGGGGAAATTCCTCAACACAGTAATGGGCATCTACACAAAGCCAACCACCTACTTCATCCAGAATGAAGAAAGACTGAAAGAATTCCCCTTGAGAAAGGGAATGAGACAAGGATGCCCACTCTCACCATTTCTATTCAACATTGTACTAGAGGTCCTAGTCAGAGCAATTAGATATGAAAAGAAATAAAGGGCAAAGAAGAAGCCAAAAAAAAAAAAAAAACCCTCCCTATTTGCAGATGATATTACTGTATACTCAGAGAATCCTAAAGAATCTGTAAGTAAACTACTGGAACTAATAAAGGAGCTCAGCAAAATATCAGGATATAAGACAAACATAAGTCAATCGGTAAGATTCCTTTATACCAAAGAGATCATCAAAGAAGAAATCAGAAAATCCATACCACTTTACTATAGCCCCCAAGAAGATAAAATATGTCAGAATAAATCTAACTAGGGAAATAAGAGAGCTATACAAGGAGAATTACAAGTCCTTACTACAAGAAACTAAGAGAGACTTACATAAATGGAGTAACCTAACCTGCTCATGGATAGGAAGACTTAACATTGTGCAAATGTCTATTTTAGCCAAGCCAGCCAAGCCAAGTGCCATATACAACACAATCCTAATATAAATTCCAGTGTAATTTTTTTCACGAGATGGAAAAACAAATCACCAAATTTGTTTAGAAAGGGAAGAAACAGCAGATAAGCAAAGCACTACTGAAGAGGAGGAAAACAGTGGGACATCTCACACCACCCAACCTTAGAACCTCTTACACTGCCACAGTAGTCGAAACAGTCTGGTACTAGTACTAAAAGAAACATATAGACCAATGGAACAGAGTTGAGATCCCAGAGATGCGAACATCCTCTTATGAACTGCTAGGATGAAAACAGTCTCTTTAACAAATAGTGTTGGCAAAATTGGATAACCATATGCAAAAAACTGAAACAAGACCCATATCTCACAACTTATACAAAAACTAACTCACATGGGATCAAACACTTAAATATTAAACCTAAAACAATAAAAATCCTGGAAGAAAAAATAGGATCAATAACGGAGGCTCCAATACACAGCTTAAACAGACTTCAAAATCTTACAAACAAAGCACTATCAACAGGGATGAAAATAGATAAATAGGAGCTACTAAGAATCACTTTTGCTCATCCAAAGACTTTATCAAAAGAGTTAGAAGAACACCTACAGAATGGGAAAAAAATATTCGGCAAGTACGTGTTGAACCGAAATCTGATCTCTGTAATCTACAAGGCACTGCAAAATATAAACAAATAAATTGAATAACTCAGTTAAGTGATGGGAAAAAGAGATAGACTGACACTTCATCAAAGAGGACATCCAGGTAGCCAAAAGACACATGAAGAAGTGTTCATGATCATTAGCTATCAGAGAAATCCAAATCAAAACTACCATGAGATACCATCTTACCCCAGCAAGGTTGGCCATAATCCAAAAAAGCACAAACCAACATGCTGGAGAGGCTGTGTAGAGATTGGAACTGTCCTACATTGCTGGTGGGATTGCACAATGGTACAGTCTCTTTGGAAAACAATTTAGTACTTCCTTAAAAAGCTGGAAATAGATATACCATTTGATCAAGAAATTCCACAGAAACAGAGACTGTCACACAAACAGACACGTACACACAAATGTTAACTGCAGCACAGTACAGTATACCAAAAAGATGGAATCAACTTAGATGCCCATTAACAGATGAATGGATAAACTAACTATGGTATGTTTACTCTATGGAACACTATGCAATGATAAAGAACAATGATGACTTTAGGAAACATCTCATAACTTCATTTCAATTGGAAGACATGCTGAATGAAATCTGTCAGCAGCAAAAGGACAAATGTTGTATGAGACCCCTGCAAAAAGGACTCAAAAATAGAATTATGCACGGAAGAAAAACTCTTTGATGTCTACAAGTGTAGGGAGGGAGGGAGAGGGTTGGTCATAGATTAGATAGTTTACATAAATTTGGTTAGGTGAAAGCAGTGACAGAACACAATAGAAAGCAGATCAACTTAACTGGACTTCACCATAAATTGAAAGCTCTTCTAATCTCAACCCCTATATTGCAAGGGTAGATTAGTAGGGTTGGGGACTGAGGACTATGCTCTTAGGGGACATTGAGGTTAATTGGAATAATTAGCCTATTGCTATGAGAGTCTTCTGCATCCCATATTGGTGAATGGTGTCTGGAGTTTAAAAGTTAGTAAGCTGCCATTTGAGGTACACCAAATGGTCTCAGCTCATCCACAACAGATGATCATGGAGAACACCAAAGGCAGAAGGAAAAAAGAGCCCAGGAGACAGAAGGACCCTTGTGTATGTGAAACTGTATCAACATGTGACCAGGAGAAGCAAATGGTAACTGGCCACCACCAAAGACAGCAGTGATGGGGCATACAATGTTGAGGCCCTGTAACAACATGAGAAAATGAGGGGTGCAGCTGAAGAACCCTACTAACAGACCACAGTTGATGGTCTGGTGGCCTGGGGGATCCCCTGGAAGCTGTTACTGCCCCTGTCCAGAAAACACTGCTGAGGTCAACTCTTTGGACAAAAATGAACTGGACTTGAGGACACAGTGTGACCATATGGTGTGTGTACTTTATGGTTCTGTGCATTTATAGGAGGCTGTCCTACTGCTCTCTTTCTAGATGGGAGAGAAGAGGGTGGAGAGGAAGGGGCAGAAACTTGTTAAAAGGGTAGGGAAAGTATAGAATGGAAAGGAAGAGTGTGCTGTCAGGGAGCAAGGAGAGCAGAAGGAGCTGTAGATGGGGGGCATGCAAAATCGATTTGAATTATATGCTTCATTTAATCACAATTAAAAAGAAAAAATAATTTAAATCTCAGATCAAACTAATGTGTATTTTGATCGGGAGCAGTTTAATAGCTTTCATTTGTTATGGGTTATGCAACTATTCCAGATTATTCTGAAACAAATAATGTATTTGCAGTAGTTTTAAAATATTGCCCATTGTTTACTTTTCATCTTTTCCTGGCCTTGAGCTTCCAACCTGTAATGCTTCCAGCAAGACGTCTACATAGAAAATGGGAAAAACTCTGAAGGAGGAAGACACCAAACCACTTTCTTCAAGTCACCTTCGGCAGTTGCTGATGAAGCAGCTTAATAAGAAAACAAAGTTTTTGCTAACCTGTGTCTCCACCTATTCCAATAAAGTAAACGGGAGATGAACCTGGGTAGCAGGGAATATTTAATTGCTGGAGGCAGAATTTCAAATGCTTTTCTTTAAAAATAATAAAAAAAAACTTTCATATTTGATTTAGACAGGGTTTCTTTTTTTTTAGCTTATCCTTTTAGACACACAAGCAGATAATTTTATCAAAAGAAAAACACATATATTTACAGTGTCGCATTGCCTGAAAACAAATATTTATCATCTCCTCTTATGCCTCTCATTCCAAGACAGCTCTTAAGACAGCTTTGTCTATTGTGCAACTCTGGGCCTGTCACTGAGATCCTCTGGGTATTACTTTCTTCTTCTTTGTGCCCAGTATGTACTAGGAACCCTGGTGACACTGTGGTTAAAAATTCAGCTGCTAACCAAAATGTTGGTGGTTCGAATCCAGCAGCTGCTCTTGGGAGACTTCATAAAGCATTTCTCCCCTGTTCTATAGGGTTGTTATGAGTTGAAGTCGACTCAGTGACAATGGGCATATTTTTTTTGTTTGTTTCTTTTAACATGCACTAGGTGCTTTACATACCCTAATGTTAGGGAACAGAACGCTAAGCCCTTTCCCGGTATACCCCTACCTTTCTCAAGAAGAAGCGCGAGCCCAAAGCAGTGAATGAGGTTAGGATTCACAATGCAATACTGAGGTTTGCATTTCAGCTTCAGTACTTCCACATTTTAAGCAAGTTACGTAATATATATTAGAGCCTCAGTTTCCTCAGTCATGTGTAGCAGTGACTCTAGCTCCAATCTAATCCATTCTGAGTCAGAGTGATTAAGAAATGTCTGGCTGTCCTGTTAGGGAATACAACACACAGTCTCAGATGGAGTAGGAGAAAAATATGTGTGTATAACTCAAATTCTATTAAGAAGACCAGACTTGATGATCCAATAGATTGGAGGATCCCTGGAAGACATGGGCCCAGGACACTGTTCACCCAGAGCTGAGACCATTCCCAAAGCCAATTCTTCTGGCAATGATTGGACTGGATTACAAGACATAAAAGGATACTAGTGAAGAGTGTGCTTCTTGTCTTAAGCAACACATGAGGCTAACTGGGAAGCTCTTATCTGACAGAGAGATGAGAGGGTGGAAGGAGACAGGAGGTGGTTAAATTGACACAAGAAATACAGGATGGAGAGAAGGAGGGTGTTGTCAGTGTGGGGAGAGCAAAGAAAGTTAAATAGCAGTGTGTGTGCACATTTTTGTATGACAAATTGACTTGGATTGTAAGCTTACACTTAAAGCACAACAAAATGTTTATTAATAATTATAAAGTCAGTATGAGTCCACCAGATGATGGAGGATTTTCTTCTGTCAGTATCAGACCTGTCACTCAGACAGTTCTCTGGATAGCAGCTTGGCAGGTCACATAGGAATTTAATTTCTTTCCCTTCTTAAATCTATATGTTTGCTTTAGCTAGCATTTGGCTTGGCTTTAGCTAGCTTTGCCAGTCAAACAATAGGAGTTCCAGTCCACACAATGGCACCTTGGAAGAAAGGCTTGGTGATAAACTTCTGAAAAAACAGCCATAGAAGATGCTATTGAGCACAGTTTTATTCTGACGTACATGTCTCCATGAGTCAGAATGGGCTCAATAGGTAATGGGCAGAGAAATAAGCGCTTTCTGTCTGGGGTGGAGAATTTTATTGAGCCAGTATGTTCATTCACAAAAGTCTAGCAAACTTAATTGACTATCTAACCAACATCCATTTTTGCAAATAGTAGCTGAGTTCTATTTGGATTTATTTGCTCTTTTATGTAGTTACGTGATTTAGGGAGGTGGACGGCACTTGGTGACTTGGCTTGGCTCTATTTTCCGGGTGTGAGTCAGTTTGGTCTACATCAGTTATGACAACATCATACCTCTTGCCACTTATTGGTTTGGGCATGAACAAGGGATGTCGGTCAGCCAGTGTGTCACAGGAAGATATCTGGCAGAAACTTATTTTCATGTTAACAAGAAGACAAAGAATACAATGAACATAGTGAAGATAACAGAGCAGAAATATGCAAAGAACTTGGGTCCATGAAGCTATCACTGTATTGTTGAGTCAGTGGGTATTATAGGATAATAAATGCTTCTGATTGGTTAAGCTGCTTGATGTAGATTTTTCAATTATCTTGTCTGAAAATACCCTAGTCTATTCCTGTCTAGTTACCACTTTTAGTTCTCCCAGCTAGGAAAGAAGAAGGGGGTGAATAATTCATTTCCACCTGAACAATTTCCATTCCTGGTAACTAAATGTTTTGGAGTCTTAGGTGTAGCTTTGATTTTTCTTTTGTTTTTAGTTAAATTGGAATACAATTTAAACGAAGAGGACAAGCCACAGCATTGATGGAGTGGCGTCAGATGTAGCTTGATCATGATGTTCTATCTCGTAAGAGGACTCAGAATAAGATATACTGGAGTTTAAGTGCCTACTCCACCATTTCCTTTAAAAAGTAGCTTTTTTTCTGCTAATAAAGAATAACGATAGAAATGTTTCACGTAAGAATTTTGAAGATAGAAATAAAACATACAAGTGGGACAGAAAAGTTTTTAACACTTAAAAATGTCCAGCATTTTTTACTTACCATCATCATCACCATCATCATCAACATTCTATGGATGAAACTGAACTTGGGTCCAGTACTAGTTGCTAACTTCTTGAAACGTGATCGGTGAATGATCCCATTTCTATGGACAATGATTTGTCTCTTCCAATAATAGTTACAATAACAACAATGGCTGTGCTCTCCATACTGGGCCCTGTTCTAACCTTTGACATGCACTATCTCACTGAAACCTCACTACAATTCTACAAGGTAGTTACTATGATTATAGTCATTATCTGTGTTCTAAAGATGAGGAAATCAAGACACAGATAGTTTAAGTAACTATTTCAAGAAAGCACAGCTAGTAAATACCAGAGTCAGGATTGAACCCTGACAGCCTGCCCTCAAAAGTCACACTTTTTTTTTTAACATTCACTAAGTGCTTTACATACAATCCCAATATTACGAAACAAAATGCTCAGCCCTTCCCCGATACACCCCTATGTTTCTTCTTCACGCAAAACAACTAATGAGATTAGGATTCACAATGCAATACATAGGTTTGCATTTCAGATTCAGTATAACCACATTATAAGCAAGTTACATAATATATATCGGAGCCTCAGTTTCCCCAGTCATGTTTAACAGTGGTTCTAGATTGCTGCTTGAATAAGGAAACATTCATGAGTGCTTACCATGAGTTAGGTGTTGGTCAAGGGCTTTGCAGTATTAAATCAGTTAATGTCACAACCACCCTCAGGTGTTAAGAACTGCGAAGAATCAGAGATTTTAACCTATTTGCAAGCTGGAGGTTGAAAACTCTGTGATGACAGTTCTTCTCTGTTCTACAGGGCTGCTATCAGTTGGAATCGACTCTATGGCAATGAGGTTTTTTTTTTTTTTTTTTCCAAGCTGGAAGTGATCCTGTCACCATTTTATGGACACTGGTGAAGATCCCCGGATTAGACACATTCCTCTATAATGTATTCCTCCAAGAAATTTGGAGGACAGCTACCTGGCCAACTGACTGGAAGAGATCCATGTTTATGCACTTTCCAAAGAAAGGTGATCCAACCAAATTAGGAAATTACTGAGCAATATCATTAATATCACATGCAAGTAAAACTTTGCTCAAGATCATTCAAAAGTGACTGCAACAGCATATTGACAAGGAACTGCCAGAAATTCAAGTGGGATTGAGAAGATGACGTGTAACCGGGGATATCATTGCTGATGTCAGATGGATCTTGGCTGAAAGAAGAGAATACCAGGAAAATGTTTACCTGTGTTTCACTGACTATGCAAAGGCATTTGGCTACATAGATCATAACAAATTATGGGTAATTATGGGAATTCCTGAACAATTAATTGTGCTCTTAAGGAATCCGTATGTGGATGAAGAGGCAGTAGTGTAGACAGAACAAGGGGACACTGCATGGTTTAAAGTCAGGAAAGGTGTGTCAGGGTTGTATCCTTTCACCATACCTTTTCAGTCTGTATGCTGAGCAAATAATTTGAGAAACTGAATTACGCAAGAAGAATGAGGCATCAGGATTGGAGGACAACTCATTAACA
The DNA here is from genome assembly GCA_028571685.1 of Heterohyrax brucei. Classification (NCBI taxonomy): domain Eukaryota; kingdom Metazoa; phylum Chordata; class Mammalia; order Hyracoidea; family Procaviidae; genus Heterohyrax; species Heterohyrax brucei. Next base: position 23,678,741 of record CM053146.1, read on the forward strand.
ACCTGCAGTGTGCAGACGACAACACCTTACTTACTGGAAGTGAAGACGATTTGAAACACTTATGAAGGTCAAGGACCACAGCTTTCAGTATGGATTGCACCTCTGAGTCAGGAAAATGAAAGTCCTCACAAATGGACCAGCAAGCAACATCATGATAAATGGAGGCAAGACTGAGGTTGCCAAGGAATTCATTTTAGTTGGGTTCACCATCAACACCCATGGAAGCAGCAGTCAAAAAATCAAAAGATGGCAGAGTCAAGATGGTCGACTAAGCCCACGTCTCCTTATATCCCTTTGGAAACCAAGACCTGAGTTGACAATCAAACAGAGCCTTCTGATCACCTAATCAGCCTCAGGACACGGCACAGAGCTCTTAATTGGGACTTCATACCACTCAGCGAAAAACCTCCTCTCTTTCACTGACACCTGCTCCAGACTAGCCCCGGCTCTCACGGACGGAAGGTAAATGCACCATTTTGACTTTTTTTTTTCCCTCTGTCTCGGCTGACAAGCAGAGCTGGGTCTTGCCTGGTGGCTGGACTCGGATGTGCTGCTGGGGGGATAGGAGGGCGAAATTATCATTTTCTGAGAGCCAGGCTCGGGACTCTGTTAATCTAGCCATTTTGAGCCTTTCATTTTGTGGCTGCCTCAGCAGGGTTTGTGCGGAGCTTCGCGGTCAGGGTGCAGGATGCCATGTTGGTACCGAGATTTTAGCGGGACCTCGTTCTTAGCCTGGGAGCCAGCGCCTGCAAACGGGACAGCGCTTCTCCATCAGAAAAGTAGTGATTTTGCACACTGGTGCCTGCGTTGGGGGCCTTGCAACAGAAGCAGAGGAATCACCACCTCTTGGCATCTTTAGCCCCTCTGTCTGCTGCCTGTGTGGAGGACGCCATCTTGGATACGGTGGCAGCAGCTGGACCTAATTCTTAGCTTGGGAGCCAGAGCCTGCCCACAGGAGAGGGCTTTTCTATCACAAAACCAGTACTCGACACAGTGTTGGCTAAGGCTAGGCCCTGTCAGCAGAGGCCAACAGGGCAGTAGCATTGCTGTATTCTGCACTAGTTTGTTATCATCTGGGGTTGGATATAGTAGCACTTACTTTGTCAGATGAGAAGAGGGACCTCTACACCTGAAAACCTAACTGACTTGTGAACTGGTCGGATACCTTTTGCTTTACATTTGAAGACAGCCTAGAGAAACACTTGCAATCCATCCTCACATTACCCCTTCCAGCCTCAGTATACTCACATGGGACCCCAAAAGCAACAGACAATTGTGGCATACAAGCAATCACTCATGGCTTCAGAAGGCTCCCAAACAAAGCAACCAAGGAGTTTTCCAGATGAAGAAACTTTCATGAAAGCATCAGGAAGTGAATACAAATTCATTATATACAGAGCCCTTCTAGACCTTATACAAAATGCGGCAGAACAAAAGGAAAAATTAAGCAAGTTGTTCGATCTGATGGAACACCAGTACTCTGAAATCCAACAGATCAAGAACAAAATCAAAGACGTAGAAACTTCCATGCAAAGCCAAGAAAACAGAATGGAACAAATGGAAAAAAGAATTTCTGACTTGGAAGACAGAGCTACTGATGCCAGTGTCTATGAGCAGAAGTCAGAATAAAGAAACAAGAAAAATGAAGAAACATTAAGAAGTATGTGGGATTCTATTAAAAGGAACAACCTTCGATTAATTGGAGTCCCTGAACAGGGTGAGACATCTGAGAACACAGAGAGTATTGTTGCTGAGCTGCTGAAAGAAAACTTCCCAGAAATCATGAAGGGAGAGAATATAGACATCTCAGATGCATATCGTACACCACCCAATATAGATCTCAAAAGAAAGACTCCAAGACATATTATAATCAAGCTTAACAAAATGAAACATAAGCAGCAATTCTTAAAGGCAGCTAGACTCAAGGCAAAGCTAACATTCAGATGGAAACCCTGTAGGCTCTCATCAGATTTCTCAGCAGAAACCATGCTGGCACGGAGACAGTGGCATGACACATTCAAAGTCTTGAAGGAGAAGAACTTCCAACCAAGAATTATATATCTGGCAAAACTATCTTTCAAATACGAAAATGAAATTAAGACATTCCCAGATAAACAGAAACTCAGAGACTTTGTAAAAACCAAACCCAAACTACAAGAAATACTGAAAGAAGTTCTTGGCTTTGGCTTAGAAGAACAAAACCACTAACTTTATATTTTAGAACAACACACTACACAATACTCATTTAGGGAAGGCTCCAAAGTAAATCACAGCTTTGATATGGAAAGAAGCAATCCAGTGATCATCATGAAAACTATGGCGTCATCATAATAAAAAGAGGGATGTACTACAGTCGTTATAGTCCTTCCAGATGGAGAGGAAGATGACAAGACTGGTAGTAATTAAAATTGGATTTATAAATAGTTTATTAAGGGGGTTCATAGGAGCAGCTGTAAAGCACAACAAAGATGTATCATACCAGTTGAAGAAATCTAACACACGAGTCTCAGTAACTATAGAACCAGCTCTGAAAAAGGTGAAAAATCAACTCACAAAAAAGAGTGTCCCAGAACAGACTAATAAGAACAACAGAGAAAACATCAACATAAAAATAAACACATCACAATGGCAGCAGTGAACACATAATTATCAATAATTACATTGAATGTGAATGGACTGAATGCTGCAATAAAGAGACAGCGAGTGTCATCTTGGATCAAAAGACATGACCCATCCATATGTTGTCTACAAGAAACTCACTTGAGACCTAAAGACAGGAACAAACTGAAAATTAAAGGATGGAAGAATATATATCAAGCTAACAATGAACAAAGAAGAGCAGGGGTGGCAATTCTAATCTCAGACAAAATAAATTTTAATGTCAAATCCACCATCATGGACAAAGACCGACACTATTTATTGCTCAAAGGTTGAGTACACAAGCAAGACTTAACTATATTAAATATTTATGCACCTAATGGCAGAGCACCTAAATATGTCAAAGAAACACTGACTATGCTCAAAAGAGAGTTAGATGACTCCACAATAATAGTGGGAGACTTTAACACTCCACTCTCATTACTAGACAGATCATCTAGAAAAAAGCTCAGTAAAGATACAGAAGACCTCATTGACACAATTAAGCAATTAACCTCATTGATATATACAGAACTTTTCACCCATCAGCAGACAACTATACCTTCTTCTCCAGTGCACATGGAACATTCTCCAGAACTGACCACATGATAGGCCATAATGCAATGCTCAACAAAATCCATGCCATTGAATTACTGCAAAGCATCTTCTCAGATCATAAAGCCATGAGAGTTGAAATCAATAGCAGAAAAAACATAGATAGAAAGTGGCACTCTTGGAAACTGAACAACATCTTGCTCAAAAAAAACATGGGTTATGGAGGAAATCAAGGATGAATTAAAGAAATTCATGGATTCCAATAAGAATGAAAACACTTCTTACCAGAACCTATGGGATACAGCCAAAGCAGTGCTCAGAGGTCTGTTTATCACCATAAATGCACACATCTGGAAGGAAGAAAGAAACCAAATCAAGGAACTAACTCTACAGCTTGAACAAGCAGAAAGAGAACAACAGAGGAACTCCTCGGGCACCAGAAGAAATGAGATCACAAAGATTAGAGCAGAGCTAAATGAAATAGAGAATAGAAAAACAATTGAAAAAATTGAAAAGACCAAAAGCTGGGTTTTTGAAAAGATCAACAAAATTGATAAACCACTGGCTAAACTTACTGAAGAAAAGCAGGAAAGGAAACAAATAACCCAAATTAGAAATGAGAGGGGATGCAACAGAAATCAAAAATATCATAACAGAATACTATGAAAGACTGTGTTGTAACAAATTTGAAAACCTAGGGGAAATGGACAAATTCCTTGACTCATACCACCTACCAAAATTATCACAACGTGAAGCAGAACAACTTAATAAACCCATCACAAAGGAAGAGATTGAAAAGGTCATCAAAACACTGCCAGCCAAAAAAAGTCTGGGCCCAGATGGCTTCATGACAGAATTCTACCAAGCATTTAGAGAAAAGTTATCCCCAATACTACTGAGACTATTTCACAGTATAGAAAGGGATGGAGTACTCCCAAACTCATTCTATGAAGCCAGCATAACCCTGATACCTAAGCCAAGGAAAGATCCAACAAAGACAGAGAACTACAGACCGATATCACTCATGAACCTAGATGCAGAAATCTTCAACAAAATTCTTGCTAACAGAATATAACAACATATCAAGAAAATAATCCATCATGACCAAGTGAGATTCATACCAGGGATGCAAGGCTGGTTCAACATCAGAAAAACAATTAATGTGATTAACCACATAAATAACATAAAAGACAAGGATCACCTGATTTTGTCCATTGATGCCGAAAAGGCATTTGATAAAGTCCAACACCCATTCATGCTAAAAACTCTTAGCAAAATGGGCATAGACGGCAAATTCCTCAACACAATAAGGGCCATTTATACAGAGCAAATTGCCCACATCATCCTGAATGGAAAGAGACTGAAAGACTTTCCCGTGAGATCAGGAACTAGAGAAGGATGCCCACTGTCACCTCTCCTATTCAACACTGTGCTGGAAGTTCTAGCCAGAGTAATTAGACAAGACGAAGAAATAAAGGACATCTGCATCAGCAAAGAGGAAGTTAAAATCTCCCTGTTCGCAGATAATATGAATGTATATGCAGAGAACCCCAAGGAAACTGTAAGTAAGCTACTCAAACTGATAGAAGAGTTCAGCAAAGTCTCAGGATACAAGATAAACATAAGTAAATCAGTAGGATTCCTTTATACCAACAAGGACACTGTTAAGGAGGAAATTATCAAATCAATACCATTTACGATAGCCCCTAAGAAGATAAAGTACCTAGGAATTAATCTAACGAGAGAAACAACAGACCTTTACAAAGAGAACTACAAGCCCTTACTACAAGAAACTAAGAGAGACTTAGATAAATGGTAAAACCTACCCTGCTAATGGATAGGAAGACTTAACATTGTGAAAACGTCTATTTTACCCAAAGCAATTTATTTATATAATGCAATCCCAATACAAGTTCCAGCATCATTTTTTAATGAGATGGAGAAACAAATCACCAATTTTGTTTGGAAAGGGAAGAAGCCCCGTATAAGTAACGTACTACTAAAGAAGAAGAATACACTGGGAGGCCTCTCATTACCCGACCTTAGAACATACTACACTGCCACAGTGGTCAAAACAGCCTGGTACTGGTACAAGAACAGACAGGTCGATCAACGGAACAGAATTGAGACCCCAGAGATGACACCATCTGCCTATGAACAGTTGATATTCGACAAAGGCCCTAAGACATTAAACTGGGGTAAAAATAGTATCTTCAACAAATGGTGCTGGCAAAAGTGGTTATCCATCTGCAATAAACTGAATCAAGATCCATATCTTACACCTTATACAAAAACCAACTCCAACTGGATAAAAGATCTAAATACCAAACCTAAGACGATAAAGCTCATCCAAGAAAAGGTAGGAACAACAACTGAAGTTTTAATACACAATTAGGACAGACTCCAAAATCTGTCAAAGAAACCTCAATCAACAGAAGAGAAAATAGATAAATGGGAACTATTAAGAATCAAACAGTTTTGCTCATCCAAAGACTTTATTAATAGAATTAAAAGAACACCCACAGAATGGGAAAAAATATTTGGCAACTTTATGTCAGACCGACACCTGATCTCCATAATCTATAAGATACTACAAAATATCAATAAGAAGAAGATAAACCATCCAATTAAGCAATGGGCAAAGGGGATGGACAGACACTTCACTAAAGAGGAGATCCAGACAGCCAAAAAACACATGCAGACATGTTCGCTATCTTTAGTTATTAAAGAAATTCAAATCAAGACAACAATGAGATACCATCTCACCCCAACAAGATTGGCCATGATCCAGAAAACACAAAACAACAAATGCTAGAGAGGCTGTGGAGAAAGTGGAACCCTCCTACACTGTTGGTGGAGTTGCAAAATGGTCCAGCCTCTTTGGAAGGCAATCTGGCACTTCCTTAAAAAAATGGATATTGGTATACCATTTGACCCAGTAATTCCACTACTTGGAATATATCCTACAGAATCAAGGCCTTTCACACCAACAGACACATGCACCAGAATGTTTATCGCAGCACAGTCCATGATAGCAAAAAGATGGAATCAACCCAGATGCCCAACAATAGAATAATGGATTGGTAAACTATGATACATAAACTCAATGGAGCACTACGCAATGATAAATAATAATGATGATTCCAGGAAACATCTCCTAACCTGGTTTCAACTGGAAGACATTATGTTGAGTGAAAGTAGCCAGTGACAAAGGGACAAATACTGTATGAGACCTCTACGATAAGATCTCAAAAACAGACTTGTGTATAGAAGAAAAGACTCTTTGACAGCTGCAAGGGAGGGCAGGGAGGGAGGGTGGGTTGGGGGGGTTTAGCTGAGATAGTTACTAGAAATCTAGTTGGGAGAAAGCGGTAATGGCACACATTAGAAACAAGAACAACATTAAGTGGACTTCGGCATAACTTGAGTACTCCTTCCGTCTTAGCTCAATACTGCAAGGATAGAGTAGCTGGGGCGGGGGGCAAGGGACCATGCTCTTAGGCGAATTCCAGGCCAATTGGCACAACTAGCATTTTGCTAAGAGAGCTCTCTGCATCCCACATTGGTGAGTGGCGTCTGGGGTCTTAAAAGCTGCCAAGCTGCCATCCAAGGACACAGCAAATGGTCCCAACTCAGCAGGAACGGATGTTCACCGAGGATCAAAATGACATGCGGTAAAGACAACTGAGAAGACAGAGAGACCCACAAGAGTGGGTGCCTACATCTACTTGGGACCGGAAGAACCGAATGGTGCCCGACCACCACCAGTGATAGCCACGATGGAGCTCACAGAGAGGAGTCTCACTGGCAACACAAGAATAAAAAGGGGTGCACCATGAGATCTCCACTAAAAGACCTCAATTGATGGTCCAGCGGTTTTGGGGTTCCTGTGAGAGCATGGACCCCAGCCCTGATGCTGCCCTTTCCCATAAATTATAACAAAGGTCCACTCTTTGGACAGGAATGGATTGGACTTGGCAATGCAGAGTGACCACATATTGGAAGCACTTTATGGTTCTATACATCCATAGGATATCATCTTGCTGACCTCTGGCTGGAGGAAGGGGTGTGGATGGAGAGGAGGGGAAAATATACTGCAAAGGATCTCTTTAAAGCATTGAAAGTAAAGATGTCACCTTGAAGACTAAAGTGTGCTTGCCTCAAGTCATAATATTCACAACTGTATGATACTCATGTGAAAGCTGGACCATGAACAAAGAAGACAGAAGTCTAATTGATGCCTTTGAATTGTGGTGTTGGAGAAGAATAGTGAATGTACCACAGACTGCCAAAAGAACAAACAGATCTGTCCTGGAAGAAGTACAACCAGAGTGCTCCTTGGAATCAAAGATGGCGAAATTACATCTTACATACTTTTGGACACGTTGTCAGGAAGGATCAGTCCATGGCGAAGCACATCATACTTGGTAGCATGGAGGGTCCCTGAAAAAGAGGAAGAACCTTGATGAGAAGGATTCACAGTGGTCGCAACAAAGGACTTAAGCACAGAAATGATTGTGGACATGGTACAAGACCAAGCAGTGTTTCATTCTGTTGTGCATAGTGTTGCTGTGCATCATAACCAACAATGCATTCCTCAAAATTAAGGAAGTAGTTAGAGTATCAGATTTTTTGCACCAGTTCTACAAGATCTAGTTCTCACAGGGTGATACAAAGAGGCCAGATAACACCTGTACTCGTGGTGGGTTGTGAAACCCCTGCAGATATCTGCCTCTGAGTTTAAGGATCCTATGTCTTTTACGGAAACCCTGGTGGTGTAGTGGTTAAGTACTGTGTCTACTAACCAAAAGGCTGGCAGTTCAACTCAGCCAAGTGCTCCTTCAAAACTCTGTGGGGCAGTTCTGTTCTTTTGTAGGGCCACAATGAATCAGCATCTGCTCAATGGCAGTGGGTTTTGTTTGGGGGTTTGGATTTCTTAGGCATCAAGCATGCCCATACTGGGCTCTGGAGGGGCACACTGTCTCTGTTTGCAGAGATTCTTTGCTGTACATGTGTTTTTACAGTGGTAATGTGAAATCAAAGACAATCATGCCTTGCTGGGAAGACCTGCCCAAACTCAAAAGACCTATAGGGAATGGCCTCCCAACAAAGGATAATATTATTAGTCTTATTCTACAAAAAAAAGATGAAATCCGAGATGAAGTAACTTCCTCAAGGTGATATGGCCAGGTTCAAATTTGTGTTCTGCCTCTCCTGTGCTATGTGATCTTGCTTAATCCACATAGTCTGCAGATTTTACCTACTTAATATCTTTACTACAGTCCCATCTTCCTTCACCCTCTTTCTCACTCTTTCGTACTTCAGACCCATGGGACTGCTCATCTGGACCATTGGTACAGTTTCTAATATGTCTCTCTGCTCCTATCTCACTCTCCTGCAGTTTCTCCTACAAATTCCATGTAGGATTTCCTTTGTAAATTTCAAACCTGATCATATGACTCTAACTTAAAAACTTCTTGGCAGATGGGGCAATGATGGCAGACTAGACACACGTCTCCTCAATTTCCCCTGAGAACTAAGGCCTGGAATGATAACTGAATGGAGTAGAGTGGACATCCGGGGAGCCGTAGGAACTGGCATAGGGTTGTCAGATTGAACTGTGTGACAGAAGTGGGTTAACTACCTCTGTCAAAGATGAGGCAACATTTTTGATGATGATGCTGCGTCCTGTTTCTGCTGACTCACCATCTGGGAGAACTGCAGGTTCTGATGTGTACTTTGTTATCTAGGGGGTGGTCCTGGGCATGAGCCAGCTAATATGCTGAACTGCATTCCTTAGGTAAACCATGTATAGTGCAGCAGAGAGTCTGTGCTTGGGATAGCCACTTATTGAGAGCCTGACTGCTGACTGAGGGCACCACTGCCCCTGCACACCCTGTTTTCTGAGCTATGTCATAGATTCTGCTGTTCACATCATGAAGGACAACTCTAGTGAGATACTATCTTGGTTAGCTGGGAGACAGAGTCATTCACCTGGAGGCCTTAGCTGGGGCTAATCATCACATGGAGCAACAGCCTCTGTCTGGAAAGTGCTTCTCCAGGAGAAAAGCTGTGTTTAGGTTGGTAGTGATGAGAGTTAGAGGAGGGGCCTGGCAGAATATGGCAGGAAGGCCATAACCCCTCCCTACTTTGAACCACATCATAACTTCTGGGGACAACCTGTGAGTTGCTTTTGTTGTCAATTGGAAGGTGGGGCCTGCCACATCTGAGGACCTGACTGACTTTGGCAACTGCTGGATAGCTTCTCCATTACCAGTAAATACCTTTTTAAAATGAGACCACCTGGAGAATTGACTGCTGAGCTGCCCAGCAGCATCTCCTCCACCCCTCATTGATCCACATCATCATATTTGCTGACAGCCTTCTAGTGATTCTAAAAGTAGTGTGCTGTTTCTGCCAGCCAGGAGTTAGAGCCTGCCGCCACAGAGACCACATGTGGCTAGTCACTAGGTATGCAGAGGTGGCTGGTGACCAACTCCCTTCTAAGAACTGTGTCTCAGCCCCTGTTGAAGTAACACCAGATGAACAAACAGCTTCTAGATGGCACAAAGGCAACAATCAACAGCTAACCATTTAAAGAAACAGTCCACTGTGGATATGGAGAACTACCAGAAAAAGAACTGAAAACCTTCCCAGATGAAGAAGCTTTTCTCAAACTATCAGAGGTTGAGGTTAAACAAAATGCAGCAGAACAAAATAAAAAATTAATTAAAATATTTGAGCTGATGGAACATCAGCAATTTGAAATCTAGTAGATCAATAAGAAAATTACAGAATTAGACTATTCAATCCAACATTAAAAGAGCAAAATTGAAGAGATGGAAGCTAGAGTCAGTGAGTCTGAGGAAAAGGCAACTGACACCAGCACTTATGAGGAGAAATCAGAGAAAAGAAGTAAGAATAATGAAGACGCATTAAAAAACATGTGGGACTCTATTAAGAGAAATAATCTTCAAATAACTGGAGCTCCTAAACAGGGAGGGATAGCTGAAAATGCAGAGAGCATTGTTATAGAAGTGCTCACAGAAAACTTCCCTAAAATTATAAGAGAACACAGATTTCCAAGATGTGTACTGAACACCACAAAAACTAGACCACCAAAAGATACCAACACATATTATAATCAAGCTTAGTAAAACTAAACATAAATAAAAGCTGTTAAAGGCAGCAAGGCTTAAAGCAAAGCTAATACTCAGAGGGAAGCTCAGTAGACTTTGTCTAACTTCTTGGCAGAAATGATGTTGGCAAGAAAGCAATGGGATGACACATTGAAAGCCTTGAAGGAGAAAAACTCCCAACCAAGAATTATATATTCTGCAAAATTGTCTCTCAGATATGAAGATGAGATTAATACATTTGCAGATAAACAGAAGCTTAGAGGCTTTGTAAAAACTAAACTAAAATTACAAGAAATACTGAAAGAATTTCTTTGATTAGAAAAACAAAAACATTAAGTGCATACTTTAGGAGGCAATGCAGGACACAGCATCCAGAATACTGCTCACTTAAGGAAGTCACAAAACTCAATCAAAGCCACAATATTAAAAGAAGGGATCCAGTAATCATATCACAAAAACTATGACATCATCACATTAAAAATAGGGATATATTACAGGAGTTATAACTCTTTCAGATGGAGAGGAAATTAAAAAGATATACAGAAGTTAGAGGCTAGGTAAAACTTAGAATATTCAGGGGGATCATAGAGAGAGTTACAAAGCAAAACAACAATGTGACATATCAAAACAAGAAACATAATACAGGAGTCTCAACAAACACAAAACCAACACTGAAAAAGATGAAAAGTCAACCCCCAAAGAATAAACCAGATCAGAGCATTAAGAACAACACAGAAAACATGAACAACACAAAAATAAATGCATCAAAATGACAGCAGTAAGCACACACCTATCAATAATTACACTGAATGTAAACGTATGGAACACTAAATTAGACCATGAGTGACATCCTGGATCAAAAGACATGATCCATCTATATGTTGCTTAGAAGAAAGACACCTTAGACTCAAAGATACAAAGAAACTGAAAATGAAAGGATGAAAAAATACATACCAAGCCAACAACATACAAAGGAAAGCAGAAGTGGCAATACTACTCTCAGATAAAGTATACTTTAATGTAAAATCAAACATCATGGACAAGGATGGTCACTATTTATTGCTGAAAGGTTCAATACAACTTTGAAAAATGAGATAGATTACAGTAATAGTTGGATACTTCAATCCTCCACTTTTGGTAATTGACAGATCATCCAGAAAAATCTGATACAGAAGATCTTATTGTAACAAGTAACGAACTAGACCTTATCAACATATACAGAACTTTCTACCCCTTAACTGATAAGTACTCCTGCTTCTCCAGTGCACATGGAGTACTGCTGAGAATAGACCACGTGTTAACACACAGAGCAAATCTCAACAAAATCCAGACCACTGAATTATTGCAAAGCATCTTCTCAGACTGTAAAGCCATAAAAGTTGAAATCAATGGCAGAAAAATCACAGGTGGAAATTTGAACTCACGGATGTTGAACAACAACTTGTTCAAAAAGCCGCAGATTATAGGAGAAATCAAGGATGAAATAAATAAATTTATGGAATCAAATGAGAATGAAACACTTCATACCAGAACCTATGGGATACAGCAAAAGCAGTTCTCACAGGTTAATTTGTCTCTCTAAGTGCACACATCAGGAAGGAAGAAAGCACCTAAACCAAAGAGTTTACCCTACAGCTTGAACAAGTAGAAAGAGCAACAGAGGAACCGCTCAGGCACTGGAAGAAAATTGATAACAAAGATGAGAGGAAAACTAAATGGATTAGAGAACAGAACAAGTGAAAAAACAAAACAAAATTTAGAAAAAGCTGGTTCTTTGAAACCATTGGCTAAATTGATAAACCATTGGCAAAACTTAGAAAAGAGAAATAAAGGAGGAAACAAATAACCTAAATAAGCAATGAAATGGGAGATGTCACAAAAGACCAAACTGAAATCAAATGTATCATAACAGAATACTACGAAAGACTATAACAGATTTGAAAACCTAGAGGAAATGGACAAATTTCTAAATTCATATTACCTACCAAAGTTATCACAAGGACAAGCTGAACAATTAAGAAACCCATCACAAATGAAAAGATTGAAAAAGTAATCAAAGAACTACCAACTCAAAAAAGTCATGGCCCAGATGGCTTCATGAGAGAATTCTATCAAACTTTTAGAGAAGAATTAATTCCAATACTACTGAGACTATTTCACAGTATAGAAAGAGATGGAATACTTCCAAATTCATTCTATGAAGCCAGCATAACCCTGAAACCAAAAGCAGGGAAAGATCCAACCAGAAAAGAAAATTGTGGACCAGTATCACTCATGAACCTCAATGCAAAAATCTTCACAGGCCTTGCCAATAGAATTCGACAACATATCAAAAAGAATGATAATAATAATTCATCATCACCAAGTTAGACTCATACCAGGGATGCAAGGTTGGTTTAACATAAGAAAAACAATCTGATCAATCTTATAAATAGAACAAAGGGTAAGAATCACCTGATTATGTCAACTGTTGTGGAAAAGGCATTTGACAAAGTCCAACACCAATTCATGCTAAACACTCTCAGCAAAATAAGAAAGAGGGGAAATTCCTCAATCCAATAAGGGGCATCTAGGCAAAGTCAACCACCTCCATCATGCTAAGTGAAAAGAGACTGAAAGAATTCCCCTTGAAAATGGGAACGAGACAAGAATGCCCACTCTCACGACTTCTATTCAACATTGTGATAGCAGTTCTAGCCAGAGCAACTAGGCAAGACAAAGAGATAAACGGCATCTGAATTGAAAGTGAAAAAAAAAAAAATTAAAAATTTCCCTATTTGCATATGATATGATTATATATGCAGAGAATCCTAAAGAATCCATAAGTAAACTACTGGAACTAATAAAGGAGTTCAGCAAATTATCAAGATATAAGATAAACACAAGTAAATCACTAGGATTTCTTTATATCAACAAAGACATCATCAAAGAAGAAATCACCAAATCAATACCATTTACTATAGCCCCCAAGAAGATAAAATACCTAGGAATAGATCTAACTAGAAAAATAAGAGACCTATACAGACAGAACCACAAGACTTTATTGCAAGAAACTGAAAGAGACTTAAATAAATGGAGAAACCTACTCTGCTCATGCATAGGAAGACTTAACATTGTGAAAATGTTTGCTTTTCCCGGTGATCTACATATACAATGCAATCCAAACACAAATTCCAGTGTCATTTTTTAAGGAGATGGAGAAACAAAGCACCAACTTTCTTTGGGAAGGGAAAAAACCTCAGATAAGTAAAGCACTGCTGAAGGAGAGGAATGCAGTGGTAAGCTTCACACTACCCAACTTTAGAGCCTATAATACAGACATAGTAGTCAAAACAGCCTAGAACTGGTACAAAAAGAGACATATAGACCAATGGAACAGAGCTGAGACCCCAGAGATGACACCATCCTCTTATGAACAGCTGATACTTGACAGAGGCCCTGTGATTGTAAACTGGAGTAAAAACAGTCTCTTTAACAAATGGTGTTGACAAAATCGGACATCCATCTGCAGAAAATTGAAACAAGAGCCATATTTCACACCTTTCACAAAACCTAGCTCAAAATGGATCAAAGACCAAAATGTCAAACCTAAAACAATAAATATCATGTAAGAAATACTAGGGTAAGCAACGGAAGTTTCTATACTCTGCTTAGACAGACTTCTAAATCTGAAAAAGTGCCATCAACAGAAGAGAAAATAGATAAATGGATGTTACTAAGAATCAAACATTTTTGCTCATCCAAAGACTTTATCAAAAGAATTAAAGACTCTATCAAAAGAATTAAAAAATCACCTACATAATGGGAAAAAGAATTTGTCAGCTACCTGATGGACCGACATATGATCTCCGTACTCTACAAGGTACTGCAAAATGTCAACAAGAAAAAGGTAAATAAACCAATTAAGCTGCGGGCAAAGGAGATTGACAGACACGTCACCAAAGAGGATACCCAAGCAACCAAAAAACACATGAAGAAATGTTCACGAGCATTAGCTATCGGAGAAATAGAAATCCAAACTGCACTGAGATACCATCTAACTCCAATAATGTTAGCCATGATCCAAAAAACACAAAACAACAAATGCTGGAGAGGCTGTGGAGAGATGTGGACTCTTCTACATTGCTCTCGGTATTACAAAACGATATAACTCTTTGAAAAGCAATTTGGCACTTTCTTGAAAAGCTGTAAATAGTTATATCATTTGTTCCAGTAAGCCCACTGCTTAAAACATATCCTACAGAAACAAAGGTTGTCACACAAATAGATACATGTGTTGCTGAACTGAAAGTCAGATTCCCCCACCTGTTACTGTAACTCTGTAACTGAAAATGCAAAGACAGCATTGGGGTTCAAGGAATAATTTTTTGACAGGTTTTTTCAGCAATCTGGAGGACAGCAGCCAATTCACTGTCCTGCTTGGATTACAGTTCAGGGAGGTTTTGTAGCCAGAATTCAAAGGGAGGGGGTTTGTCACAGAACAACAGGAGTCACAAGATTTCATTACATCATAAGGTTTTAAGGTTTCATTATATCTAACAAACAATGTGAATCGTCTAAAAGTTTGTCAAGGAAAACCAAACAGAGTATACTTAAAGTTTGTCACAGGACAGTCAATCAGACGAGACCCAAATGTTTGTCACAGGATGATCTAGCAGAGTAAAATATCCAAAAATTTTTATCTCCCTCTGAGGTCTTAATCAACCCTATATCCTCTGAGACTGGGAGATGACGAGATACGAGGAGGAAGAGATAGGGAGAGGAATGCAGACCTGTTTGTCTGGTTAGAATATAGCTTAACAACCTAAGTGAACTTTGTCATGCCCTCATATCCACCATCACATTCACATGAATGTTTATTGCAGCACAGTCCACAACCGCAAAAACACAGAAGCAATACAGATGCCCATCAACAGACTAATAGAAAAGAAAAGCTATGGTAAATACACTCAGTGGAACTCTATGAAGTGATAAAAAACAATGATAATTTTAGGAAGCATCTCATAAGCTGGTTTCAACTGAAAAACATTATGCTGAGTGAAATTAGCAGCAAAAGGGCAAATACTATATAAGACCTCTTCAGCAAAGATTTAAAGATGGAGCTGTATGGAGGAGAAAATCTCTCTGATGGCTACAAGTGTGGGGGGAAGGGAAGAGGTTGGCCACAGATTAGATGATAGACATTTGGTTAGGTGAAAGAAGCCACAGCACACAGTAGAAAGCAGATCAACTTAACCAGACGTCACCATAAACTGAAAAGTCTTCAAATCTTAACCCAGTATTGCACGGATAGAGTAGCAGGGGCGCGGATCTGGGGATCATGCTCTTGGAGGACACTGAAGCCAATTGTCATATCTAGCCTATTTCTAAGAGAGTGTTCTGTACCCCATATTGCTGAGTGGCATCTGGGGTCTTAAAAGCTAGCAAGCTGCCATCTGAGTGAGGTACACCAAATGGTCTCAACTCATCCAGAACAGATGATGAGCAAGAACAACAAAGACATGAGGAAAACAGAGCCCAGGAGACAGAAGGGCCGTGTGAATGGGAGACTGGATCAACATGTGACCAACATGTGATCAACATGTGAAGAGCATAAATGGTGCCTGGCTACCACCAAAGACAGCCATGATGTGGCACACAATGTTGAGTCCCTGTGGCAACGTGACAAAAAGAGGGGTGAAGCTCCTGAACTCCACTAAAAGACCACAGTTAATGGTCCAGTAGCCTCTGGGATCCCCTGGCAACATGCCCTGTAGACCTGCTGCTGCCCCTGTCTAGAAAACACTACAGAGGTCAACTTTGGATAAAAATGGACTGGACTTGGGAACAAAATGTGACCACATGGTGTGTGTACTTTATGGCTCTATGCATTTGTAAGATGCTGTCCTACTGCTCTCTTTCTAGGTGGGAGAGGAAAGGGTAGAGAGGAGGATACAGGAGATCTGCCAATTATAGAGTGAAAAGGAGGAGGGTGCTGTCAGGGGTCAAGGAGAGCAGGAGCTGTTGATAGACGGGTATGCAAAATTGATTCGGATTGTATTCTGTCACTTAATCACAAAACAAAACAAAACAAAACAAAAACTTCATGATTTTCTTCCTTCTGTCCCTAGGAAGGCCTATGAGATCACTGCTTATCCAGTCCTGCCTATTTTTCCTTTCATCACTCTTGCGGCAACTGATCACAGTTATGTTTCCTCGAGCTTCCATGCCTTCACATACCTGGACCCTTCTGCTTGGAAAACCCTCTCTCCCGGTCCATCTGGTAACGTTCTTCAGGGTTTGTAGGAATCTCACACATGGTATCTCCTCTGAGAAGTTTTGTCAAAATCCTTCTTCCTCCCAGACAGATTAAATACTATCCCTTTGTCAGCTCCTTCCTGTGGCTCTTACTTTCTTATCACTTTTGTTCTTTTCTCCATTCTGTGTCTCATCCATCCAGGTATAGTATCCTCGTCTAACTATATCCTGAGAGTGACCAAGACCCTGAGCCCTCCCCTACACACATTTCGCTGCACTTCCGGGAGGTGTTATTCTTCACTTTTAAAGTCTGACTTGCTTTTCTGAAAATTTAATGATGAGTTCATCCCTTAAAAACAAAAATCAGAGATCAGTGGCTGCCTGGGTTAGGGACTAAGAGTAGAGATTGACTGATAGGAGCATAAAGGAAATTCTTAGCTGATGGCAGTGATTTCTGTGTCGAAAGGACTGTAATTGGGAACAATTTAGTTCAATGAAATATAAGTTAAAGTGTTTGAGTGGGCCCTCCAAGGCCATCTCCTTTAAAAACCAGTCAACTCAGCATGTATCTTTCTGCTTCTTCTCTTTTTATCTGTGCCTGGATAAAAGAGATGCAATGGTGAAGATGGAGCAGCCACCTTGTCACCATGAGGCAATAAGTGAATGGGAAAAAAAACATAGAGCAGAAAGCAGAAAAAAGCTGGATCCTGGATGGCACCCCATAATCTTTTCAACAGCCCTATAGACCTACCTCCAGATGCCTCATTTTGTGCTTGAATGGTATCTAAGCTATGGTTTTACAGATTCCAGCTACTTAGAGCCAGTTGCAATTACTAACTGATATATCTTTGAAGCTGTGTGTCTGAACTGGCAAAAACCAAAGGATTCATGAATAATGCATTCCACCAGTGTGGGTCACCCAACAGATCAGGATTTTAATTGAAAACAGTCAAAATCATATACTGCCCTCACTTCTGCTCTAACTGACAGAATTTTACCTCCCAAACAGCCAAGAACTTACAATGTTTTGTTTTAACTTTGTTGGTATAAATGCAGTTTGGTTGGTCTCAGGCTTGCCGCTCAGTTGGAAATCAGGCCCTCCTTAGCCCCGCAAGGTGGAACAGGTTCTAATGTAATCATCTCAGGTCAGCCCTGGAGAATTACTTTGTTCTTTGTTTTTATATAAAAACCTGCCAACCGGAACCAAAATAAATCAATAGTGGCTAAACATGGAGGTTCCTGTTTTCAAATTTCTTTGGACCCCTCAAGAAATCTGAAAACAAGAATCAAAGCAATTCCATTAGGAGTCTTCATCAAGGCTGAGATGGGGCTTAGGCTGCCTGGGGGTGGGAGCAGAGAAGGCATGCTTTCTTCATTAAGCCAGGGTCCTGTCTGCCCCACCATGTTCACTTTGGGGCTCTTACTCAGTCACAGGTATGAGGATCCGAGTCCAGTCAGCTTGGGTTTATCCCAGTTCCATTCCTGGCCCAAACATTCTTAACTCGCACATTTGTGAGATGGGACCATTGTGGAAAGATGTTTCCAAATTTCTACCCTCATTTGGAAAGGGTCCAAATGCCTTAGCCTTTTCCTGACCTTATTTCTCCCTCTTCCCCAAGGTCAGCTCACTCCATTTCTCCAGCTATCACTGAGCCCATCCTCCCCACCAGGCACCTCACTGAGGCTGCGGTGTGGATCCGGGAGGAAGAATGTGCAGTGCTGCTGTCACTGCCCTCTTCTCCCCAGAACTGTCCTGGGCTGGTGTCCCTCCCACAAGCCAGAGGCCAGTGCTTGATCCTTTCCAGGTAGCTGCTTCACAATCACATGGCAAAGCTTTACTTCTAAGAGCTGTGTGTGGAATCAGCCCGAGGAAATTAAAGTTGGGAGATGGTATTTCGACCCCTTCCTCAAGCACTTCTGATGCAGAACCTGATTTAGGATCCCTGTCTATAGTGGGCGGAGACTCCTCTGTACTTCTTGATGGCTCTGCTCACTGATACTGAAGCCCCCTTCTTACCCACTTTTGCTTATCATCTTCTCTGCCTCTGTCCTGGTTCAGGACCGACTACCACCGCAGTCCTTGGAAACGACTTCCATCCTTACCGCCTCCAGGAAGCATCTGTGTCAATGCTGGTTTGAAATGATTTCCCCTTCTCGGGGCTGTTTTATGTTGGGTGCTTCCCCTCATTTGGCAATTAATCCACCAAGCCATGATAATTTCTCTTGTCATGAGGGATTTTTTTTTTCGATCCAGTCTATTGAAGTTAAGGCCTTAGAGGCCATACCTGTGTCTTATACTGCATCGTTCTGTAGCATCTCATGCCGTGTCTTAGAAAGCACAGGTGCTGAGTCTGGGGACATTATCACAATTGTCCAAATCCTGAAGTTTGACTTCATGCAGACGTGGGTTCAGATCTTGACTCAGCAACATCTAAGATCTACGACTTATCCTCCAAATACTTTAGGCCTCAGTTACCTCAATTCCAGGGTAAAGAGGCTTAGCTCAAAACCAGGGTTCCATTAATTGTTTGCTAAATAGTGCTATTGTTACGATAGATTTCATTTGTTTGTTTTTGTTTTCATTCCTTTTATCTCTACTCTTTGGATGCAATTCTGGTTGCTAGTGTGAAGATAAGGCAGAGGTACTAAAAAGAAGCTGAGGTGTACCCTACATGGGCAGTCATGTTACAGTGGTCACAGACCACAAACTATATAAGCCTATTACACTTGAGAATGAGACATAGTCATGCCACTGGTGTACACTGACCTGAGGAGCTGAGCTTTTAAGAAGCTGCTTCATTCTCATTAGGTACCACACATGCACAGGATAGTCTTATGCCAGGTGAACTGTGTTGATTTCTTTGTAGCCCCTTTTGAAAGAAAACTATATCTATAGAGAACATTAGGATATTGGCCTCACTCAGTTATGTGTATATTATGCAAATATAAGCATTTCTAACATATACGGCACTGGGTTTTTTTTTTTTTTTTAAGCATTTCTAAAAGCAGCTAAACAGATAAAAAAGAAAAATATCCTGCAGATCCTTACTGCTCAAAACATGGTCTACAGACACACTGGCATTAATTGGGAGCATGTCAGCCATGCAGAATCTCAAGCTTCAGTGCAGAGCTTCAGAACCACAGTCTGTATTTTAACAAGTTCTACAGGTTATTTGTGTACAAACAAAATTTTGAGTAAAGACTATTCTCTTTTTTTTAATTTTTATTTTTATTTAACATAACTGAGTGAAAATGTACATTCACATATAAATTTACATGCCTACCTATATGCAGCTTCCACTGCTCTCCCTGTCTGGTGACTGCACACTATTCCTCTCTGCTCCACACATGTCTCATCCTCCCAGCAGCCTCCTTTCCCCTCCTCTCCGTCCACTCCCCTTCCTCCAGCCAGAGGTCAGCAAGATGATATCCTATAGATGTATAGAACCATAAAGTGCTTCCAATATATGGTCACTCTGCATTGCCAAGTCCAATCCATTCCAAAGAGTGGACCTTTGTTACAATTTATAGGAAAGGGTAGCATCAAGGCCGGGGGCCATGTTCTCAGAGGAACCCCGAAACCGCTGGACCATCAATTGAGGTCTTTTAATGGAGATCTCATGATGCACCTCTTTTTATTCTTGTGTTGCCAGTGAGACTCCTCTCTGTGAGCTCCATCACTGGCTATCCTATCACTGGTGGTGGCCGGGCACCATCTGGTTCTTTCGGTCCCAAGTCGATGTAGGCACCCACTCTTGTGGGTCTCTCTGGTGAAGACTATTCTTGAGCATGGTTATAGATTATATTGTGTCCCCCTAAAATGTGTGTCAACTTTGGCTAAGATGTGATTTCCAGGGTCGTGTGATTGTCCTCCATTTTGTAATCTAATCTGATTACCTTACATGCTATAAATCCTAATCTCTGTGATGTTAATGAGGGAAGACTAGAGGTAGTCATGTTAATGTGGCAGGATACAATTTACAGGGTTAGGTTTTATTTTGAGTAAATCTCTTTTGAAACATAAAAGATAAAATCAAGAAGAGAGAAGGGGCTATCAAGAAGGAAGTGCCAGGAGTGGATCGTACCCTTTGGACTTTGGGTCCCTGAACCGAGAAGCTTCTAGACCAGGGAAAGGTTGATGACAGGACCTTTCCACAGAACTGACAGAGGGAGAAAAACTTCCCTAGAATTGGCACCCTGAATTTGGACTTCTAGTTTGCTAGACTGTGAGAGAATAAATTTCTCTTTGTTAAGGGCATTCACGTATGGTATTTCTTTTATATTAGCACTAGATAACTAAGACAGCACCTTTAGAAACAACAATAGCAACAAGAAGTCATAGATACAATTTGGTTTCTTTCATGAACTTTAATTGATGTCATGCTCTATGGGGCATCATGTCATTCTACATTCAGAAGATCTTGACTTAAGCTTTACAGGAATGTTTAATGAAATCGAGTCCACCGGTGATCTCACAACCCTGCTGCTGAATGTCTTTGATCACCACAATTGTTTTGAACAATGGATTCTGCTGCTACCTGCTGTCAAGTCTGCCACTGACCTATGGCAACCCCACACAGAACTGAAAGGAACACTGCCAGGTCCCACACCACCCCCATGATGCCTTGTGGACTGAAACATTGTGATGTAGATGGTTTTCACTGGCTGGTTTCTGTAAGTACGTCATCAGACTTTTCTTCTTAGGCTATCTTAGTTCAGAAGTTTCACTGAAACCTGTTCTGCATCACAGCACCCAACACTCAAGCTTCTACTAACAGACATGTGGGGGCTGCTCATGAGGAGCACTGTGTGAGATTCAAATCAGGGTCTCTGTCATGGAAGGCAAGAATTCTACCTTTGAGCCATAACTTTCCCCAATAGATTTTAGAGAAATGAGTTTATGGTCATGCTAGCATGGTGTTTATATCTCCTAATATTAGTAAAAGCAGATAGACTTGTAATTCATCAATTCATGAAAGATTTGGCTGAGTATCCAGACACTGGACAAAGCCCTGATAATAATAATAATAATAGTGAGATGAATATAAGATGATTCTTGCTACGCGTGGTAAGGAGGACAGATAAAGGAAGCAAGTCATTACAGTCCAACATGTGGATAAAATGACTGTGTACAACAAAGAAGTCACTTTGATCCCTACAATGATGTCACTGATGAAGGGCATCATTAGTCCCTTTCCCACTTTGTAGAAATGAAAATCTGAAGAAGTGGCAACTGGAGTACAAAGACATCCATGATAGAACCTCGGCAATCTGACTCACAAGATTCTCACGCCTCTACGCACAGCCTTTTTTGTCAGGGTGCCTTTGGGTGATGCAAACAGTTAACATAGTCTCCTCCTAAATGAAAGGGCAGAAATTCGAGTTTACCCAGAAATGTCTCAGAAAAAAGAAGTGGGAGTCTAGTTCTGAAAAATCCGATATTGGAAACTCTCTGGAGCACAGTTCTACTCTCATACACACAGGTCACCGAGAGTTGGACAATACAGTGGGTTAGGCACAGTCACATCCGGTACCTTCAGGAATCCCTAGTTCAAGAACCAAAAGGCATATCTTTAAAACGGATTCCGTTTGAACTGAGACCACTAGCTTACTTTGCCTCTATTCTCTTGCCAGTTTTCTGACTTTGATTTTTTTTTAAATGTTTTACAGCATCTCTACTACAATTAAATAAAAAAACAAAGAAACAAACCTTATCAGTGATTTATGCCAGTATCTTGCAATGCAGTGGAAGAGATGTTTTGATTATGCAATTTTCATTACTAAGAACACTATAGCACAATAAATTAATTCAGTGTCATGCACTTATCTGTCAGACACATTACTATAGGAGTCTAAAAATGTTAATTATGCATTATCATCATTCTGATTATTTGTTGTGGCTGATAATTACATTGAATATATTTTATATCAGTAATAACCTTCTGTCTACATTTACAACATGTCGTATCTTGGGGGCTTGTCAAGTTTTTTCCCCAAGCCTTTCCTTTATTAAGACACAGACCTCAGGAGTACATAACCTTTATGTTGAAGGCTGATTTTCTTCTTTCATATAAAGAGCAAATATTATAGATTAATTAATCCAGGATGATTATAATTTAATCACTCTTCCTTTGGCTTCATGGGGGATTTGTCTTTTATTCAGTTGCTCATTCACATTGTTATGAAGAATAAATGCAGTCATAAAATATTTGTGTGCTATGAATTCACAGAACAACTAACCCAAGGATCTGGGAGTGACACCTATCAGCCGAACACTTACTTGAGTCCCCACCGTGTGGCCTCAGCCTCCAGTAAAAATTCAGATTAAACTGCCAGTCCAACTCAATTTGGAGTCGCAGTTCAACCACAAAGAAAGTATTTAAGTCCCATACAACATACCAAGAACTTTCCATGCATCAAATACTGCCCTTAACACTGTCTGAGAATGTGCTGAGAAGCACACAAACTGCTTGATCTTCCTGCAGTTAATTAATTATTTTGTGCTTTGGTTTCCTCATCAATAAAATCAGGGTAATATTAGAATCTAATTGACTGAGTAATGTTGCTGTTAGTTGCTGTACAGTCAGCTCTGACTCGTACCCTGCATACAGCAGAACAAAACACTGCTCAATCCTGCACAATTTTCATGATTGCCAGCACGCTCGGGTCCATTACTGCAGTGAGGATTAAATGAGGATTAATCGTAAGTATTGATGCACTGGAAATAGTGCCTAGCATTTAGTAAGCAGGCAGTGGATTTAGGTGGTCATTATTGCTATTATTATTGAGATGTGATTTCTTTTGTTGGGGTGGAGACAGATACACAAGAAGTAAGTAATAATTTTTTGGACACAGTGCTCAAGGTCTATGAAACGCACAAATGAAGGACTTGGTCAGTCACCTTGGGTGTGGTGAGTTAGGAAAGACTTTAGGCAGGAAGTGACCTTTGGAGCTCAGACTCCTAATGCAAACATTGCACAGTTGTCCTGTGGGGTAGTGGAGGGCAGGCGGATGCTGAGCCCCACAAGAGCCCTCAGTAAATGTTACAAAGCTCACCACCACTGCCAGGAGGCAGTGTGCAAGCTAGGTCAGCAAGGACAAGTTCTGCAGAGCCAAACACGAAAAGCTGATGGTGCTGAGGAGTGATTAAAGGATTTTCAGCAGAGGAGTCACAAAGCAGGTTACCACCGCAGCTTACCATCAGCATAGCAGCCTGAGGAATAGCCAAGATGACCAAGAGTCACGCCAAAGAAGCCTGGTAGCAAGGGCTGTGAGGTGTGAGCTGAGTAGGGAAGGGTGGGCTCATGATACTGAACTCCACAGCTGGTCCAAGAATGCCTTGTGAAAGCAGGTGAGGAGGTGAGGGTTTTGAGTTTGGCTGTAAATAAAAACCAGCTGCAGTCCCATAAACTCCAACACATGGCAACCCCTTACATGTCAGAGTAGAACTATAAGGCTTTGAATGGCTGATTTGTCAGAATTAGATTGCCAGGCCTTTCTTCTGAGGCACCCCTGGGTGGACTCAACCCTTCAAGCTTTTGGTTAGCAGCCAAGTGCATAAACCATTTGCCCCCCAACCCCCAGCCGAGACTCTGACCTTAATAACAGCTATTGTTGGTGGGTGCAGGTGGGGACAAGTAGGAAGAGTGAGATGACAGGTGCAGTGTGGGTGTGAAAGATAAGGAGGGAGGAAACAGCACAGTGGGTCCCAGTGTAACAACCACCACCACCGACATTTACGATGTGCCCAGTGCATTTCAGTTACCCAACAAAATGTTTCACCTCTGTTATCTATCACCTCTGTTATCTGCACTTCAGCAGCCCAGTGAAGAAAATGCCGTTGACATCCTCATTTTACGGATGACGGTCACAGAGCTGGAAAGTGATAGAACCCAGATTTTAATTCAAATGTGGATACATTTTCCACTTAATTTTAATCTTTAAGGAAATAAGTCTTCTCCTGTAACTTTGTGAGGTTATGTATATGACTTAAATGAGAACCTTCAGGACCCTCACCCAGGGTTGCTGGTGTATGAGCCTGGGGCAGGGTTCATTGGAAACCTAGTAGGGTGCTGTGCATGGCCATGTGCCATGTGAAGCATAAATTTTAACTACTGTAGGAAAACATCTACTCCTTCAAAGTGAGTGCTTTCACTCAATGAGAAGGATGGGCCTGAAGGGCTTGCTGCATCTCTTGGATCACAGGAGACATCATGGAAACAGTGACCGTTCGGTCAGCCCAATGTGGGAATACTGGTAACCCCAAAGAATGTGTGTGCCTGGCTACAAGGGGGTAGACATGGGAAAGATGCTGTGGACGAGGCAGTACAGTCTGAACCATGGAGAACAAGATCTTTGGGAAGATTTGGGGATGGGAGGAGCATTGAAGCTGAAATGACATTTGGGACATCTAAATTCAGGGAATTGAGGTAAAAGAAATTTCCAAGCTCCGTATCTCTCTGGGCCTCAGTTTTCTCACATGTTAAATGGGTCACTCTTCACAGAACTGTGATGAGGACTAGTGATAAAGTTAACTAAGTGGTACAGTGGCAAGCAGGTACCCTACTAATATTAGTTCCTGCCTAGGGAGTGGGCTTCCGACAATCAAGAGTTATTAAGACCTACAGTGAAAGCGGCCCTACCTGGTAGTGGGTGTTTTGTGATCATGGGCTCCTCACACTGCTGTTGGCTTTCCACAGGATTTTGAACAAGGGACATTTTTGGAAGACAGGCTGAAAGAGATTAGTTTATAGGGTGCCCTTAGAAATCCTTTCTTAACCCTGGCTGCAATATTAGGATAGAATATCAGAAAGATGATCACCAAAGATCAAAATGACATGGGGGAAAGAGAACCCAGAAGACAGGGAGACCCAGCTGAGTAGGCGACTACATCGACATGTGACCCCAGGAACAACTTGGTTCCTGGCCACCACCAGTGACAGCCATGGTGGGGCTCACAAAGTTGAGTCTCGCTGGCAACACAAGAATAAAAAAGGGTGCACCCTGAGAACTCTACTAAAAGACCACAATTGATGGTCCAGGGTCCTCAGCGTTCCCCTGGGAACATGGCCTCTAGTCCTGATGCTGCCCCTGTCCGTAAATCATTACTAAGGTCAACTCTTCTGTTAGGAATGGATTGGACTCGGCAACACAGAGTGGCCATATCGTGTTGCACTTTATGGTTCTGTACATTTATAGGATGTCGTCCTACTGGCCTCTTACTAGAGGGGAGGGAGCAGACAGAAAAAAGAGGAAAGGAGATTAAGAGGACATGACATGTATAGAACAGATAGGAGGGGTGTGCTACCACTGGGCGAGGAGGGCTGTAGGAGCTGCACATAGGCGGGCGTGAAAATTTAAACTAGATTGTACACTTTCACTCAGTGACAATAAATAAATAAAAAGAAAAAAAGAAATTAGAATTTATTGATCTGCAGTAGCCACAAGCATGGGCACATTTAAAAATCTTCCCAGGATACTCTGATGTCAGGCAGAGTTGAACCACCAATGTAGACAGCCAGTAAGGGTGGCAATTTAGGCTCCATCAGGTCTTATCACGTACAAGCTTCTGGGCTACTTCCCAATAGCACAGATCCACTAACAGGCACCTTAGCAGAAACAGCAACAAAACTCACAAAGCCCCGAGACAGGTTCACCATGAGGCTTGGCCAATCATTGTCAGTTTCCACGGGGAAAGAGGACAAATTGAAAGCCTCCTAGCTCTGGGATTAAATCCCCATAATCTGTTCCTCCAAAGGCTGAATTGGGGAATGGATGAGAAAACCTACGAATGTTCTTCCAGTCCAGCTTCTTTTCACACAGTGCCGTTCTTGAGCAGAGGGGACTGCTGCAGAATATTGACTTCAGCTGTGCTCACGACTGGAGCTCACAGTACAGGGGCCTGGTCTATGTCTACGTGATCAACTCTTAATTCAGAACAGTTCTCTGTTCATGGGTTACCTGCGGCCAATTTTAATTTCAGGTTTACACCCTTCCCGCACCTCCCACTGCTCCACACCCTGCTGGGCCTTTCTCCCATTACCTGGATATCAGCGACAGCAACTCCTACAATCCCTGAGCAGCTGGAAATAGGAAGTCAAGTTTGTTCTCAGCGCAGAATAGCACTGCACACACTGTAAGCACTAAATTTATATCTGTTCATTGATTGTTGTTAACACCAGATCATAACCTATAACTCAAAGCACAGAGAGTTATTTTTGGATTGTCTTCTTTCTTCCATTGTGCTGATGAGCAAAGGTTGAGTGTGATACTTATTCAGTTGAGTAACTGCCCTTACTACAAATGCCCTTCAAGCCCAGAAGCAGAGAGTAGAAATTTTCTGTTTATTGACAAAGTGATATCTTACTAGAACCTCTTGTTTTTCAGTTATGGTTTAGGCCTAGTGTGTAAACCAGCAGAGTTCTCCATATAGTCTGAGCTAATTTATTTTTTCACCATTTAACAATTGAGATACCGTATTTAATAATTATTATATTTCTGACTAAAAGTGTTTTGAGAAGCTCAGAGAGAAAAAAAATGCCTGTTAAGTCATTTTAATGGAGGATAGTCTGAACTCAGGAACCAAGAATAACTTCAGAACCATCATATTTTAAGAAAGGGTTTATATAATGCTTAGATTAGGAGAAACCAGAATTAGGCAACCTGGTGGCTCCAGGTACCAAATTCTAACTTCAAGAAGATTGTAATGAGGAGTCAATAAATGTGGGAGTTAATCTGTAGATTTTTACTCTAAGATAGAATATTTAGCTCTGGAAAGAGAGGAGCCACATGGAAAACGTCTTCTGTTTAAAAATACGGTAGAGAAATTTTAGGTCTTTAGGATGGGCAAAATGTAGTTAAATATTAAGCTATATTCGGGGGCCATTATTTTTGGCAGTCCACTTAAAGCCTGTCATGGACTGAATTATGTCCTCCTCAAAATGCATGTATCAGTTTGACTAGGCCATGATTCCAGTATTGTATGATTGTCCACATTTTTTCATTTGATGGGATCTTCCTGTGTTATAAATTCTGTCACTATGATTTAATAAGATGGATTAGCATCAGTTATATTGATGAGGTCCACAAGATTGGACAGTGTCCTAAGCCAATTTCTCTTGAGATATAGAAGAGAGAACTAAGCAGAGAGATACAGGGACTTCATATCACCAAGAAAGCAGTGCGAGGAGCAAAGCGTGTCCATTGCACCCAAGATTCCTGCACTGGGATGCTCCCAGACCGAGGCAAGCTGATGTATCACAAGGACTTTCCTCCAGAGCTGACAGAAAGACAAAGCCTTCACCCGGAGCTGATGTGTTGAATTTGGACTTGTAACCTACTGGAATGTGACAAAATTCAAATTTCTCTTTGCTAAAGCCATCCACTTGTAGTATTTCTGTTACAGCAGCACTAGGTGACCAAGAGGGGCCATCATGTAGGAGTCCGTGGGTAGTGTGAGCAGCTAAATGCTTGGCTACTGACAAATAGTGAGGTGGTTTAAACTCTCCAGGGGCACCTCCAAAGAAAGGCCTGGTAGTCTGCTTCTGAAAGGTCATAACCATGAATACCATAGAGAGTACACTTCTGTCCACATGAGGCCACCATGAGTCAGAACAGAAGCTTTTTTAAAAGTTGTTTTTGGCAACAAAGAAAAATGCTGTAAAGTCATTTATTATTTTGCCTCTTCTCTCTCTCATTTTATTAAATTAATATTCTTATTAAGCTCACTGACAGCACAAAGCACCTATGGGGAGTCTCACACTGTTTCTTCACTCATATCTTCTCCTGTACTGGATGCTTCATTTCCTTCTTTGTATACTATATTCCTTTTTTTTTGACTATCAAGAGTTGTAGTACTAGTAGTATTTCAAGAATAATGTGTTTAAATAGTTCTTGTGCCATTTCTTTTCATCTTTCTCATGATTAATCTAGACATGTCTGTCTAGACTTCCTGTTTATTTGATGTAGTTTAGGTTAATTCTTCTTAAATCATTCTTAGCATCTGTTTTCCTTACAGCTTCATTTTGAGAGCAGAGCACTCGCTATTATTTCGGTATGGCTCAGGGAAGCAAAGAGAAATTACAGTGGCAGGTGGGTGCAGCCTTGGCTGAAAGGTGTAGATTCTGATTGTCGTCTGAGGTCTTACAGTATTACTTTACCGTATTACCGTATTACTTACTTACTGTATTCGTGATGCTGTAACAGAAATATGATAAGTAGATGCATTTAACAAATAGAGATTTATTCTGTCATAGTCTAGGAGGCTAGAAATTCAGAGTGTCAGCTACTAGAGAATGCTTTCTTTCTCTGTTGGCTCTGGAAGAAGTTCTTGTCATCAGTCTTCCCCTGGTGTAGGAGCTTCTCAGCACAGAGACCTCAGATCCAAATGATGCACTCATTCTCAGCTATTTCTTTGTGGTAGGAGATACCTTTTCTCTCTACCCGGTTCTTGCTTTTATATGTCAAAAGAAATTTACTCAAGATACAGCTTAATCCTGTAGATTGCATCAGGCCTCATTAACATAACTGCCTCTGACCCTGCCTTATCATTATAAACAACAACAAAACATATGATTGTCATTGAGTTGATTCCAATTTATAGCAACCTTGGAAGACAAAGTAGAATTGTTCCATAGGGTTTCCAAGGAGTGGCTGGTGGATTCAAACTGCTGACATAATGATCAGCAGTATGACACTTATCTACGGCACGACCAGGACTTTCATTCATATCACAGGGGTTAGGATTTACAGCACATAACATAAATACATCAAATCACAAAATGGAGGACAACGAAACAATACCAGGAATCATGGCCTAGCCAAACTGACACAGATTTTTTGGTTGAGGATATATTTCAATCTATAGGGTTCACCAAGTGTTCCTGTACCAGGGGCTACTCTGCCCAGCTAAAGGGGCACTCCATTCTGTGGTCCTCTCCCTCCACCTCAGTAGAACGCCTTGAAATATGGCAACCTGCTGCCATTTTGTCATTTTCTGCCCTGGTCTAGCCCTCCTTCTTCTATTGAGAAAGGGGCTCCAACATTCAATAGCTTTTTATTTTTCTTTTCCTTGGTACTGCTCCCTAAACCCTTTGATCCACTACTCTTCAGAATGGAAATCACTATTGAGACTTCTCATGATGTTTCCATTTACCTTCTGTTCCCCACCTGTTCTGAGGCATGGGGCTGTGCATGCTGGGAACTCTGTCAAGACACGCACAGCTTGTCTTGGACAATGTTTGTCTTGTCTTGGCCACCATTTCTGTAAGTTGATATCATGAGACTGTTTCCTTCCACTGTTTGGTTTAGATTCAGAAACCTTTTGTAGATTT
The DNA here is from genome assembly GCA_028571685.1 of Heterohyrax brucei. NCBI lineage: Eukaryota > Metazoa > Chordata > Mammalia > Hyracoidea > Procaviidae > Heterohyrax > Heterohyrax brucei. The sequence continues at coordinate 23,708,640 of CM053146.1, forward strand.
TAACAAATACTTTAGCTTGATTTGTTGGATCCAACTCGATGGCACTTGGCTGGCTTAGCTTGATTTGTTAGGGGTGAATCTCTGATGTTGCTTTCTCCATCCTCTCAACTCTGAAGTCTAAAGAAGTACTAAGGCTCAGAATAAGAGGACAGAATCCCCAAGCAGGTACTGAACATAAATCCCATAAACCAGAGTGAAGGCAAGTAACAAATGATCATAATCAAAAATTGGAAAATTGGATGAGTGTTCAACTTGATGTAGGTGTTTTCAGTTATTCAAAATCCTCTAAATTATTGAGTTTGATATTTCAAAGTAGAAATTATAGTTTAATCAGTATTCATGATTTTTTTCCTTATGAGGGAATATACTTTAATGGAAAGCAGATACATACATAATTTTTAATCTTGCATTCTCTCAGTTGCCATAATCATTTGTCTATGACAATAAAATCAGGTACCACCCTGTGAAAACTCCCTGTAATGGCAGCATACTGCAGACCTGTAGCAAGCAAATCTTGAAGGATTGGTCTCAAACTTGACCACGTGGTAGAATCATCACGTGAGCTTTAAAAAAAAAAAAATACTGGTACCTGGGTTTCACCACTTGACATTCTGATTTTACTGGCGTGAGATGTGTTTCAGACACTGGGATTTTTAGAAGTTCCCCCAGGGAATTCTAAAGTGGTATATATCTACCTCTTCTTTCTGTTGTCTCCCTGATGGGTTTTCCTCTAGGCACACTCCATCCAACCCTCTCCCTCAGTTAGCCAAACTCCTTCTCTAACCAGGTCTATTTAAAATGGTCAGATTTCAAAACTTTCATTCTCTTCCAACTCATGGGTGAAAACCTGAGTTAAATCTACCTAGGATTTAAATGAGAACAGCCAGAGAAAAATGCCTTATCCTACCACTTAATTACTGATCTCTGATGGTGAACCTTTAGCTGATACAGAGGCCTCCATGTCATACAGACAGGGGCATCTCCACCTGTTGGTGTTCCTGGCTTTTTGGTCCCTAATCAGGAGTGCCCAAAGAGTGTTCCCTGTCTTTTTAACATCTCATCAATTTTGTTCTTTGTGCACAAATTTTCATCAGAGCGGCAATGTTGTGAGCTCATCTGAGCAATCCTTCAACTAAAAGAAATACACATACACAACAAAAAACCTTTTATCCAGCTCTTTGCTAGATTACAAGCTAGTAGACCCTCTCTTTCCCAGAGCACTTACTAGACCCATGATAAAAACACTGTCTAACAGAGTGTGCTTTCAGAAACTCTGCTCTGGATTTTCCCTTAGAAGGATCCCTCCTCCCTTTTATACCTCAGAATCCTGTCCACATGCAAAAAGCATTGCATATCCAGGGAATCATAAGGGATTCATTTTGGATTCTTTTTCCTTTTTTCCTTTTGCCTTCTCTCCATAATGTCTCTGAGTTCTTACGGGCCTTTCCTTGGCAAAATATTTTACATCTTTATTAGCATCTTCAGTAAGTGTGAAGAAGTCATAAAATATACGTAGGTCAGAAAAACCTTTCAGAAGTTGCTTTATACCCAAGAATACACAAATGCAGGTTGACAGCTTTATCTGGTGTCATGATTGCTCATTGTTAATGAAGACAGCCTGTATGACTTGCCATGCAGAAATTGTGGAAATGCAGTGTGCTTTCCTAAATAGCTGCTGAAACTTTCTAAAGGAATAATAGTTGGAGATGGGCACTTAACACCATTCTCTGTCTCCTCAATGTTCTTGTTCTTTCCTGGGAGAGGAGCTCACACTTTCCCTTTTTGATTTATCCTTCTCTAAGATGCACTCTCAGGACAAAAAATGCAAACTGATTGTGTACTGTAAACAGTAATTTCTCTTCTTCTGATTCTGTCCTGCACTTTTTCTTTTTTGTCTTCTTCTTTGGCTCAGTTTTAACATTATTGTTGGACTCCACAGGAGACAAAATAACCACATCCTCAGAGATCAACAAAGCAAAGGCACCAAAGAAATAAGGAAAATGCTATTAAGAAAAACACAATTTGATTTTTCAAAAATTTGGACTGAAGCCAAGTGCCAAGTGCCATCGAGTCAGATCCGACAGTATAGGGTAAAACAGGACTGTGCTCACTTTTCTTATATTTATTTTGTGAGTTAGCATCACTCTTTTTTGAAATGCACATGCAGGGGCCCCATAATCTTTCTCAGTTCTGGTCCCTGAGTGGTGTGATACTGTTGATTGTTGAACATGTAAAAGTTGCTGAGAGAAAGGAAAGATAAAGTTAGGCAAGCATATATGGAAAAGACTCCTGGCACAGCATAAGTTTGACCAGGGCCTTGAGGGATGAGGTTGAGTTTAGGTATCTAAAAGGAAGCAAGCGTTCTGTTTTCCAATCACTCAGATCTAAAGACAGCTGGATGAAAATGCGAGGGATCTCATCCCTTGGCTTTGATCTGTTGGCAGACATCACTGCCATTATGTGAAGATCCCAAGGTCTATAACATCTCTGGAAAAGGGAGGACACCTAGTCTTTCTGAATTTACATTCTGAAGGAGTCAAAGCAGCAAATGCTCCGAGGCTAATGCATGGATTACTTTCAAATTATCAGTAACAGTGACAACACTAATAACATCAGTGTGGGGAAAAAAAGGAGGAAAAGAATGACCATATCTTAGTTTAGGTCTTCTAACCTGTCATTTGGAGACTTACTGTTATTAATCCCATGGAAGATGGTTTTCTCTGCTCTGTTTTATCCTGTGCATCCTACATACAAGTCTCAAGCTCATGGAGATGATGATGTGGGTCCTAGAGTCTGGGCCTTGTAGAGTTCTGAGCCTTTCCTAAAAGTCACAGAAGCCAGGTGGGCAGGGAGCACAGAAGGGACAAAGAGAACAACACAGAATAATCACATGAATCACTGGGGCAATAGAAAGGACCAAGACCATGAAAATGACCATGAAGATCAAATGACTAACCCACTCAGGCTACCAACAGTGGTCTGGAACAGAATTACTAAGTAGGAGACAGCATTTTTAGTAACCCCTCCTTTGTCCCAGTGCCTCAGCCTCCATGTTCTATACTCCTGCTGCCATCTCCTTTTCCTGGTAGCCAGTGACAAACATAGACTTGATGTTTAGAGAGGTCCTTCAGATCACATAGCTGGAACCTCTCACAGATGGGGAAGTACCTTGGCCAGAAGAATTTTGCTAACTAAGCTGACATTAGTATGAAAACCCAGGTCTTCTAGTCTTTGACTCTTTCTACTATGTCAGCTCCATTCTTTCTTTTCATAATCTATTTTCAAAGAAGCCTTTTGTCCTGAGGTGTAATTCACTGCTTGCTTAAAAATGTAGTTCTAACAACCTTATGTGAAAAGAATGAGGTTCCTATGGGGAAATACGAGAAAGTTTCTTCAAGTAGGGTGGTCTTGAGCTATGTCTATGGTAAACTTCAATAGCCAATTCTGGGAAATTCACCAACAACAAATGGACCAGCTTGAACAAAGGCATCTGGGCACTAAAGAGCTTATATAAGAAATGACAAAGAGAATGAGGCACAGGTAGGGGAGGCAGAGAAGGTGTAAGTAGGAGATGAAGCCAGGAAGTTTGAGACCTGTGTCTTTGTAAAACATTAATGAGTTTTATATCACCTTGGAATATGCACACTTTAAAAAGACCTCTGAAGGGCAATCCAAAGAAATCAAAGCTCAAAGGGTGGTAATCCCTGCCCAGTAGTCAGCCAGCAAGGAAAATATTTAGATAAATTCCTTCTTCTAGTACTAGTTGCCATGAGTCAGCTCTAATTCATGGTGACTCCGTGTGTGTCAGGGTAGAACTACGTTCCATACGATTTTCAGTGGCTAAAATTTGGAAATAGATTGCCAGGCGTGTCTTCTGAGATGATGCTGCGTGGACTGGAACTTCCAAACTTCTGACTGGCAAGCATTGTTTATACAACCTAGGAACACCAAGACCCCTCCTAGCCTATCATAAAACTCTTCAAAGACTCTTTTTTTGCTGATGTGTTTTATCCTAGTCCAAAGGGTTCTAGCAGATGGGGAGAAAGTCTCAGAGGTCTTCTGTGGAGGTGAATTTTAGGAGACAGCGTGGGTGCTATGTGCATGGTGCAACCTATAAGTGTAAATGTGTAGACTCTAGTTCTGTGCCTTACCAGCTCTGCATCTTTCAGAGAGTTACTCAGCCACCGTGTGTCTCCATTTTTTCATCAGTGAAATGGTGATACAAATAACGGTACCATCTCCCAGAGTTATTTAAAAGAGTAAATGTTAGCAAATTTAGTAGACGAGTGCTTGACGTGTAATTAGTGTGAACTGCTATCATTATGACTACTGCTGTTGTTTCCATGGTTGATGATATTATTCTGTCTCCCCTCCCACTTCTATCTGTCCATCACTTTCTTCTGAACCCTTCTTCTCCCTTCATGCTTAGTAAACAAACACTAATTCATCTGCTTCAATAACCCCTTAGAGTTTGCAAATGTTTTCGTATGTGTCATCTCATTTGGCCCTTAGTAGAGGAGTTAACACTTTTCTCAAACAGAAATTATTAAAATAAGCACCAGGAAACACAGGTAGCCTCATCCTAGGTCATTGTGCCAGCGAGCGTCAAACGAACTAGCTCTGGCTTCGTAAACTCTTTTGTTCATTCCTGTGTTAATCACTTGAGCACCTGCCCTGTGTCAAGCATTGGGTGAATGATTGATAACGTGTGGATAAGACACTGGGCCTCACCTCCCCAGGTCTCACGTTCCCTAATGCAGACCTGCAGCTGGGTGAGTAGAAGGAAACACAGGTTGCCAAGTAGGCCTACACCAACTGACAGGGAATCAGCAGAGCTTAAAAGAGATGGGATCCGAAGGTGAGCTGGAAAGACAAGTAAGAATCATGAAACATAGAAAGGAGGAAGAGGACACAGCACCTAATTCTCTAACCTTCACCTGCTCCTCGCCACTCACTGTTTCCATTGATTTGGTAAAAATCCTTGAATTTTAAAACCAAAAATGTGCTCTTTGTTTCCAGAATGCTGAAGCTATCTACAAGGAGTTTACCATCTAACTAATGTGTAGAGACCTGAGCAGGGCAGGTGAGGAATGGACGGGAGCAGCAGTATGAGTTGTGTACATGGCACAGCCTGTAAGCATAACTGGTCCAGGGGAAGTAATAAGACACCTGTCACCGTCATCTAGTGCTGCTATAACCAAGTGCACAGCTTTAAAGAACAGAAATCTATCTTGTCACAATTCTGTAGGCTTAAAGTCTGAATCACAGCCTAGGCTCTTTCAATTCCTTCCTTGTTAGTAGCCCTGGGCATTCCTTGGTTCCTTGGCTTCTAGTTGATTCTTACGTAGCAATTGTGTGTGTGTGTGTGTGCACGTATTGATTCTGCTCTTTTATAATTCAGAAGCGATTCGGTTTTATGATCTCTTGTCAACTAGTATGACCTAAACTGATTTATTACATCATATTAAATTACATTGTGGAAAGTGGTTACATTGCATTAAGTTAAATCATACTCACAAGTTTAGGAATTAGGATGACAACACACATTCAGGGGGCACAGAACTCAATCCCTAGGAATGTCTAAAAGAGATCAGCCTCCAGAGTGTCTCCCTGCCTTGCCTTAGCATTCAACATTACCAACATTACACTAGCTCCTTTTGCACTTCAGATGCTATGCAGAAGGATCTTTACATTTGTCGACATCCCTGGAGGACAGATTCTGTGAAACTGAAGCAACTGAGGAAAGGAAGGGGGTAACTTGCCCTTCGTGGCTTTATCAGTCATCTCCCAATGCCAACAGAGACACTAAACTTAATGTCTTTAAACAACGGTAATACTTATTATCTCTCACAGTTCTGTGGGCCAGGAACTTAGAATGGAAGTAGCAGAAATGGCTTGTCTCTGTTGCACAGTGTCTGGGACCTTAGCTGGAACACTCAGAGGCTAGAGCGAAAATCATCTGTGGGTGCACTCACTTGTGTATTCATAGGTAGACATGGCTGTCTGTGAAGACCTAAGCAGGGGTTCTCAGTTGAAATGCTACTTGAAGCCTGTCCATGTGACCTAGGCATCTTTTGTACATGGTGGCTGGATTTTAAGAGCAAGCATCCAGAGAAATGAAGAGTTAAGTAGAAACTACAGGCTTTTTGTGACCTTGCCTCAGGGACCATGTAGTGCCATATCTTCTGCTTTCTACCTGTTACAGCTATTGCAAATATCCAAGCAGAGAGAACACACCCTATGTATAATGCAGAAATGTCAAGGTAACATTAAAAAAGAACATGTAGAATGGAATATATATTGGTCATCTTTGCACAATCTCCTCTTGCGACACAACTGTCTACAGTCTACACTGAGGTCATGTTCTTGGTATGACTGAGCCAAAACACCACCTTTTGCAATAATACCAACTCTCCCAGTGGAGAACTAGGAAGTTGCCCATGATGTATGACTGTCCAGAGACAGTCTCTACAGGCTCCATAGTTCTGTGAACTTGCCTTGACCTGGAGAGTGTGGTCATTCCCATACCTCTGTCTTCCTTTGACATCCTCGTCCTCTGAGCTCCCAGCAGAACATGGACCACAGAACCCTAAGCTGATGAAGCTGAGGAGAATGAACACCAGGTAATCACCTAAATCAGTTTACCTTTCTGCCTCACTGTTTTGGGAGATGGCACTAATTTTGTTTCCAGCTGTTTCTGCATTTCTATGCTGCCTTGCACCTTTAAGACCCGTATGCAAGATGAATTATTCATTTGATTTGGGGCAGGTGCACCCATTTCCTCCCAGAACCCCAGGGACAGATGTAGGAAATTAATTCACAATGTCTGTAGCTGAAGTCACTTGCAATTTCCACACCAAGGAAAGAATAAACCGAAGATACAGGACTTGAGAAAGCTCAAAGGTGTTGAGAATAGTCATCAGCAATTCTTAACTGCTTCTATAGCAAGAAGAAATATGTACTTATTCCACATGAAAAGTTCTACAAAAAAATGTCTTCTCTGTCCTGGAGGTTACAAAGACCCTTAATAATGACTAAGAAATATCACCGAATTCTTAAGACAATGGCTCAGAACTTCCTGGGCTCAGGGATATGGGTCTGCTGACCCCCTCAAGGTTTCTCTTCTGGTGTTGGCTGAATATTCCAGAAATGAGTTGTGGCTCTGGCATAAAAGAGGGTTAAAGTTGGAAGTCTCTACCTCTGGGCTCTATATGAACCTGAAGGGCAAGTGCTGGAGATGTGGCATTGACTGCATCATGGATCAGCCCTTGCTACTTTACTTCCTAAGAGCCATGTGGTTGTGACACACTCTCCAGTATTAGAATTGACATTCATGTTGTTGCTCTTAGCTTTGTTGGTGCTGACTTTCCTTTATTACAAACTTCAAAATACTCTCTAGAAGTCCTGTTCCTCTAAACATGACCTCAAACATGGGAGATTTCTGACTGAGAAGGAAATGTTCTTGAGAGTAAGGGTAAAATGACTGTAGCCTACTAGACTGCGAAGGGAATTTTCTGGCTGGTCTCCATCAAGTTCTCGGGGTTTGCTATGGATTGAATTATGTCCTTCTAAAATATATGTTAACTTGGCTAGGCCATTGTTCCCAATACTGTGTGATTGTTCACCATTTTGTCATCTGATGTGATTTTCTATATATTATTAATCCTGCCTCTATGATATAAATGAAGCAGGATTAGTGGCAGTGATGTTAATGAGGCAGAATTCAACCTAAGATTAGATTGTGTCTCAAGCTAATCTTTTTTTAAAATATAAAAGAGAAGTAAGCCAAGAGATGTGAAGGACCTCACATCACCAAGACAGTAGTGCTGGCAACAGAGCACATTCTTTGTATCCATGCTCCCTGCACTGAGAAGCTCCCAGTCTGGGACAAGATTGATGACAGGGACTTCCTTTACGAGCTGGGAGAAAAAGCTTTCCCCTGGAGCTGGCATTCTGAACTGAGGCTTCTAGACTCCTAAACTGTGAGAAATAAATTTCTATTTGTTAAAGACATTCACTGGTGATACCTGGCGACACTAGGTAACTAGGACAGGGTTGCTCTGAGTTTGCTTAGGGTCCCTCAGGTGGAGGGGAGAGCAGTGAGTGAATGGACTCCTGTCATGGTTGGAATTGTGTCCCCCCAAAAATGTGTGCAGCCACGTGGCTGGGATATGGTTCCCAGTATCTTGGGACTGTCCTCCATTGTGTGGTTTTGCTAACCTGTATGTTAAAGGATTAGGGTGGGGCTGTGAATTCCTGCTGTAGGGGGGAGTTTCCCTGGAGTATGGCTTGCCCCACCCTTAATGCTTTTAGCTTGCAAAGAATAAAAGGAAAAAGAAACAAAGGACAATTTGAGAACCTCGCTACCATCAAGCAAGCAGCACTGGGAGCAGAGCGCGTCCTTCAGACCAGAGGTTCTTGCGTGAGGACGCTCCCTGGACAAAGACTGATGCAATACCGGACTTTCCTCCAGAGCCGTCAAGGGGAAAGTCTTTCCCTGGAGCGGACACCCTGAATATGGACTTGCAACCTACCGGACTGTGTAAGAATAAATCTTTCTTTGTTAAAGCCATCCACTCTGTGGTATTTCTGTTAGAGCGGCACTAGCTGACTAAAACAACTCCAGAACCATTCCATCACAGATTTATAATCAAAGGAAACTCTGTTGCTGTTTTACAGAGTTGACACAGATGAACCCTGAAAAAATTATGCTGAGTGATATACATCAGTCACAAAAGGATAAATATTATACGATCTCACTTATATGGGCTATCTAGAACAGACAAGTGTATAGAGACCAAAGTTTTCTAGTGGAGCCAGGAAAGAGGACAAGGAAAAGGAAGACTCATTGCTTAGAAGTCATTTAGCTTCCGCTAAGAATATTTAAGAACTCTGGGAACAAGTAAGGGTGATGGCTGAACAACATGATGAACAACTAAACTGTATATGAAGAGTGTTGAAACAGCAAAAGTTTTGTTACAAGTATTTATCACAATAAAAAAATTAGTGACACAATCTAACCTGTATTTAAAAAGACAATTTCCTATATTTGTTTAAGGAGTGAATGAATGAATAAACCTATGAATAAATAATGTTTCCCAGACTTCTAAAAAACCAAGGAACTTTACAGACACTAACACAACTCCTTTGATTTATAGAAGGCAAGGTAGATGGTAAAAGAGGGCCATTTCTTAGCCACAATAGTATTAAATGGATTTTACACAAAAAGTATTACTAATAGAAACTCAAAACCTCAGTTCAGTCACATTTCCATCTAGAAAATTCAGCTTTTCACTGAGTGTTTTGACTAAGATCATGCAATTTTTTCCATTATGCAAACCCATTGTTTTCTGGACAGCTATGAAACAGAAGGTTTACAAGGTGCAAAACTACCTTTCCAGAATTACCTCTGCAGGAAGGCCCATTTTTTATTTTTCTGTTTTGCATCCATGTTTCGTTACTTCAGTAATGATTCTACTTAGACTCTTGGGACAGTTAGGCACCTGGTTGAATTGATTGTTTTCACACTTAAATCTGAAGAGTCAGATGCTGTAAAACACATCTACCCTATTTCTTTTATTCATTGCCATTTTATTTGGGAACTGTTTGGCCTTAGCAACCCCTACTGATTGATAAGTATGAGTTACAAGGAAACCATGTAACTACAATTTTAAGTGGTTATGGTTATTTACGGCATGAAATTTAGCAAATGCATGCGCTGCTAGAAATACTTGACTTAAAAAAATTACCAGAAAAAAATTCCTCTTAACACTGAGATTTATTTTTTGTTAACACCAATTCCCAAGATGACAACTGACACAATTATTAATTACTGCTATTATTCTGATTATTAATATACTATTGTGGCCATTTTGAGGTTTTGGCACTCAATGTAATTGAATTTTTTCAAGTGAAAAATGATAAAGAACTGTCACTTGCAGAATTCCTGTTATGTGCCAAAAAAAAAACCAAGCTCATTGGCACCAAGATGATTCTGACTTAGTGACCGAATAGGACAGAGTAGAACTCTCCGTAGGGTTTCCAAGGAATAAATGGGGAATTTAAACTGCCAATCTTTTGGTTAGCAGCCAAATTGTTCGCTATTGTGCCACCAGGGCTCCAATATGTGCTAGACACCTCATTTATGTAACAATTTAATTCTCAAAATCAACCCTATTGTTCAATAAGTGAAGAACCTGAGGCTCCATCTTGTTTAGTCGTACATCTACTGGTTCACAGTCAGTGAACAACACGGCCTGATTCCTGGGTGGTGCAAATGGTAAACACCCTACTACTAACTAAGAGATTGGTGGTTTGAATGCACTCGGAGGTAACTTGAGTGAAAGGCTTGACAATCTGCTTTCTAAAGGTCAGGGCCTAGAAAACCTTATTAAGCAGTTCTTTTCTACACATGAGTCACAATGAGCTGGAATAGACTTGATGGCAATGAGTTTGGTTTATCTGGTTTTTAATCTAACTCCAGAGTTGAACTAGCTTTCCCTTTACATGTGATTAGAGACTTCTTTGGCTAGAAAGCTGTATCTTTTTCTTTTCAAAAAGCAGATACAGAATATCATTTAAGCTTTTCTTGGTAACTCTGAGCTCTCATTAAGAATATAAAATTGAGGAGGTGGGGCCAAGATGGTGGACTAGACACACATCTCTTTGATTCCCTCTGAGAACTAAGTCCTATAAAAGTAATTGAAAGGAGCAGTGTGGACATTCTGAGGGCTCCAAGATCATGCATAGGATCGTGAGACTAGGTAGCATGATAGGAATGGGGACAACACCTTGTTCATGACAAGACAGCTGCACAGTGATTACTGCTTCTGCTGATGTGGCATCTGGGAGGACTGCAAGTATGTATGTCTTCTTTGTTGGCTGGGAGGCTGGGTCTGGGTCCACTGAGACTGTGAGCCTGGCATGGCCAGCTGCTTTGCTTATCCACAGTATTTAAGCAAACAGCTATCCTGCAGCAGAGAGACTGTGCTTGGGTCAGCTGCAACTGGATAGCCCAGAGGTAGGAAGTGAGTGACGATGCTGGTGCTCCTCCCCACTCTCTTTTATGAGCTGTACTGTAGATTCCACCGATTCACAGTAACAGGCAACTTGGATGGGATGCCATCTTGGTCAGCCTCACCTGAAGCTAATTCTCATGCTGAGCAACTACTGTCTGGACAAGTAATTCACCACCTTTATGAACCAGGAGGCAGGACGTGCCACCTCTGAGGACCCAGGTAGAGACAACCACCAAGCTGAGCAGCACTGCAGTGCTTGACAGAATATATATATAGCCAGAGAAGCTATGCATAAGTCAGTTGCACTTAGAGAACACAGTGGCGGCCAGTGACCAAATCAGTCCCCTTACTCCCTTCTGAGACCTATGCCACAGCTCCCATTGATGTAACACTTAAGAAACTGAACAGCTTCTGGATGGCACAAAGACAACAATCAATATCTAACCATTTAAAGAAGCAGATCACCATGGCTCTGGAAAACTCCCAAAATAAAGATTCAAACAAGTTCCTAGATGAAGACGTCTTTATGAAATTATCAGAGGTAGAATACAAAAGAATTATGTGTAAAGCCCTCCTAGAAATTCAACAAAATGCAACAGAACAAAATGAAAAATTAAGTAAGCTGGATGAACTGAAATCCGGCAGATCAATAATGAGATTACAGATTTAGACAATTCAGTGCAAAACCAAAAGAGTAGGATTGAGGAGTTGGAAGGCAAAGTTAGTGAGCTTGAAGATAAAGCAACTGACAAGAGCATTTATGACAATTCAGATACAAGAAATAAGAAAAAATTAAGAAGCATTATGAAATATTTTGGACTGTATCAAGGGGAATGATCTATAAATAATTGGAGTTCCTGAGCTGGGAGGGATAGCTGAAAATACAGGGAGAATTGTTAAAGAGATGCTGACAGAAAACTCCCCTGAAATTATGAAAGAAAAGAACATAGACATTCAAGATGCTTAATAAATGCCACAAATACTAGGACATAAGAGAAAGACAACAGGACATACCATAATCAAGCTTAAAAAAATAAAACATTAAGAGAGGCTCTTAAAGGCAGCCAGACTTAAACAAAACTAACATACAAAGAGAAGCCCTGAAGGCTTTCATCTGTGTTGGCAATAAGGCAGTGGGATGACACATCCAAAGCCTTGAAGGAGAAGCACTTCCAACCAAGAATTATATATCCTGCAAAATTGTCTCCAAAATACAAAGGTGAAATTAAGACATTCATAGATAAACAGAAGCTTCGAGGCTTTAAAAACCAAACCAAAACTACAATACTGGAAGAAGTTCTTTGTTTAGAAAAACAAAAAAACAACAATTGTATACTTAAGGATGCAATGCAAGACACAGCATCAAAGTCACAAAGTCACAAAGCTCAAACAAAGCATGATCAACAGAAGAGAAAATAGATAAATGGGAACTTCTAAAAACTGAACACTGTTGCTCATCCAAAGACTTCATCAAAAGAGTTAAAAGACCACCTACAGAATGCCAAAAAATATTTGGCAACTACATATTGGACCAACATCTGACTTGCATAATCTTCAAGATACCGCAAAATATCAACAATAAAAAGGTAAATAAACCAATTAAGTACTGGGCAAAGGAGATGGACAGAAACTTTACCACAGAGGACATCCAGGCAACCAAAAGACACATGAGGAAATGCTTGTGATCACTAGCTATTAGAGAAATCCAGATTGAAATTATAGTGAGGTACCATCTCACCCCAACAAGGTTGGCCATGATCTAAAAAACATAAACAACAAATGCTGGAGAGGCTTTGGAGACATTGGAACTCTCCTACATAGCTAGTGGGGTTGCAAAATGGTACAACTTCTTTGGAGAGCAATTTGGTGCTTCCTTAAAATAGATATATCATTTGATCCAGTAGTGCCATTGCTAAGAGAATATCCTACAGAAACAAAGGCTGTCATATGGACAGATACATGTACACAAATGTATATTGTAGCCCAGTCCACAATAGCAAAAAGATGGAATCAACCTAGATGTCCATCAACACATGAATGGGTAAACAAATTATGGTACATATACTCAAAAAGAACACTGTGCAATGATAAAGAACATTGATGATTTTAGGAAGCATCTCATAACCTGGTTTCAACTGGAAGACATTATGCTGGGTGAAATCAGTCAGTGGCCAAAGGATGAATATTATATGAGACCCCTGCTATAAGGACTTAAAAATAGACTTATGTAGAGAAGACAAGACTCTTTGATGGCTACAAGTGTGGGGATGGAGGGTGAGGATTTTTCATAGATTAGATAGTTGATAGAAATTTGGTTAGGTGAAAGCAGTGACAGCACACAGTAGAGAGTTGATCAATTTAACTGGACTTCACCATAAACCAAAAGGTTTTCTAAACTCCACCCAATTTTTCAAAGGATAGAGTAGAAGGCACAGGGTCTGAGGACCATGTGTGCTGAGGACATTAAGGCCAATTGGCATAGTCTTTTGCTAAGAGAGTCTTCTCTATCCCATATTTGTGAGTGTCATCTGGGGTCTTAAAAGCTAACAAGCTGCCATCTGAGGGAAACCATCTAACTCATCTGGAACAGATGATCACTGAGAACAACAAAGATATGAAGAAAAAAGAACCAAGGAGACAGAAAGACCCATATGAATGGGAAACTATCAATATGAGACCAGGAGAACAAGATAGTTCCTGGACACCACCAAAGACAATCATGACAAGGGACAAAATGTAGTCTCTGAGACAATATGAGAAAAAGAGGTGTGCAGCCCAGGAACTCTATACTTAAAAGACCTGAACTGATGGTTTGTGGGAACACAGTCCCTAGACCTGCTTCTGTCCCTGATCACAGCAGTAATGAGGTCAACTCTTCAGGCAAGAACAGACTGTACTTGTGGGCACATTGTGACCATATACTGTGTGTACTTTATGATTCCATGCAGTCATAGGAGGCTGTCCTACTGGTCTCTTTCTAGATGGGACAGAAGAGAGTGGAGAGGAGGGGACAGACGCTTGTTAAGAGGATAATAGAAATATAGAGTGAAAAGGAGTATTTTCTCACTGAGTGGGGAGAACAGAAGGAGCTGCAGATAGGTGGGCATGCAAAACCAATTTGGATTGTATACTTTCACTTAAACATACTAAAAAAAAAAAAAAAAAAAAAGAATATCAAATTGGGAAACACAAATCAAAACTACAATGAGATACCATTTTACACCAGAAATGTTGGCATTAATCCCAAAAAACAAAATAATAAAAGTTGGAGGAGCTGTAAAAGGAAAAGAACACTTATACACTGCTGGTGGGAATGTAAAATGGTACAACCACCTTGAAAATTGATTTGGTGCTTTCTTTAAAAGCTAAAAATAGAAATGACACAATGATCCCCCAATGTAACTTCTTGGGATATATCCTAGACAAATAAGAGCTGCCACAGAAATAGATACATGCACACTAACGTTCATTGCAGCACTGCCTTTGGCAGCAAAAAGATGGAGTCAACCTAGAAGTTCATCAAAAGATGATGGGATAAACAAACTATAATAAATTCACACAACCGAATATTATGTAACGATAAGAAAAACAATGAATTTTGGAAACAACTGATAACATGGAGGAATCTGGAAGGCATTCTGCTGAGTGAAATTAATCAATTACAAAAGGACAAGTGCTGTAAGAGAACACTACTATAAGGAATCAAGCAGGTATTTAAACACAGAAGAAATCAGTCTTTGAGGGGAAGGTGGGCAGGAGAGGGGTATTGACTAAGTAGATAGTGGACAACAATTATTTGGGGTGAAGGAAGGGACAATACACAGCAGAGGAGAATTTTGCACAACTGCGTTAAACCCAAAGCTAAGCAGTTTCCCAGATATAAGCATGCACTTCAAGAGAACAGAGTGGCAGAGACACAGGACTGGGTACCATGATTTCAGGGAACATTTAGGTCAATTTCCATAATAAAGTTTACTAACAGAATGTTCTGCATCCCACTCTAGTGAGTGGTGTCTGGGGTCATAGAAGCTAGCGTGTGGCCATCTAAAAAGGATCAATTGTTCAAAACCTATCTTGAGCAAAGGAAAATGAAGAACATCAAAGACATAAGGACAGTGTGAGCCCAAGAGACAGAAAGGTCAACATAAATCACAGACTATATCAACATGAAACTGGAAGAACTAGATGGTGCCTGGCTACCACCAATGACTGCCCTGACAGAGAATTCAACAGAGTTCCTAATGGAGTAGGAGAAATGTGGGGTCTGGAACTCAAACTCTAGTAAAAGGACAAGATTTGATTGTCTGACAGACTGAAGGGTCTGAGGGAGATAAGAACCACAGACTCTGTTAGCCTGCAACTGAAACCATTGTCAAAGCCATCTCAGACAAAGACTGAACTGGTCTACAAGACATAAGATGATACTGGTGAAGAGTGTGCTTCTTAGCTTAAGTAGATACAGAAGACTAACTGGGTAGCTCCTGTCCGGAAAAGAGATGAGAAGACAGAAGAGGTAAGGAGCTGGGTGAATGGACTCGGGAAACAGGGTAGAGGAGTGTCCTGTCACAATGTGAGGGGAGCAGCTAGGGTCACCTAATAAAACATGTGTAAGTATTTGTATGAGAAACTGACTGAAACTATAAACTTTCACTTAAAACACAATTTTAAAAAAATCAAGTGGCTGAAAAATTAAAAAGTTAGTATTTAAGTGCTGAGAATTTGTGAAAAAGTATCTCTCTACATTAATCCTCAAAGTTTTATTTTTTTAGTGTTTGTCTTTGCTCTTTTTTTTTTTTTAACTTTGCTACCTTTTCTCTCACTGCCAACTATCACTTTTCATTTGGGAAAATAAATCACTATGCATGTTATGATTACGTGCAAAGTAAGAGTAAATAGATTCCAGCTGAGGAAAATTGAGCTATAATGTAAACACCAAGACATCTATGTTGACCATTCAGACCTTTTGTTTACCTTGGGTTCTCAGCTATACTTCATATGACACATTGCTGGGCAGGTGGCTCTGAGGTAAAGATTATAGTGATACATAAAGTATGTATGTAAAAATACATAAAGGAATATGACCACTGCCACCACAACTACAATAACTCATCTTAAATCTTTTGAAAACTGAGATACTACCTAATACTCTTTAAAGGGAAGTTGGTTTGAAAAAGACCAAAAGACTTTGCTGTCAGGTAATCAGTCATGGCAAAACTTTAGCTTGCTTACTTTGGATATGTCATTATGAAAGAACACCTTGTTTGATAAAGTGTCAGGGGAAAGGAGAACTCGCGATGAGATAGATTGATGTAATAGCCACAGAAATGGACTCAAACATACCAGTCATCAGGAAGAAGACTCAGTGTGGGGCAACATTTCGTTCTGTTATAACATGGGGTCATCATGAGCCCAAGCCAACTTGTTAGCAACTAACAACAATAAAACCTTTACAGAGTGTCTTATTGCAAGTATACCCTAAATGGTGATGGAACTCCCTGGCTTTGTGATAATTTATATGAACTTGTTTTGGTGTTACGTAATTATTGATTCACTGATTCATCCTAATTATTCAGTACTCATTCAATAGCAGGCACTGTTGTAGGGCCTGGGAATATTGCAGTGGACGAAATCAAGTCCTGCCTTCATGGAACTTACATTCTAACCAAGTTTCTTGTTTGAATGACAGTTTAGAAGTACTTTAAAAATTCTAGAACTCCTATCTCACAGATGATGTTCAAGAAAACTCTGAGGATGAGGCAGTATAGGTATTGATCTTCCCATTTTATAGGTGAGGAGGCTTACCTAGAGTCTTCTCTGCATCTGGCAGGATTTGAGAAGGAGTGAAATTGTAAAATTTTTCAGGAGAAAGGAGGCCAAAGTGATGGAGTGTGTGAGGGAGTGTGTGCAGGTGTGTGCACTCCTGGGGGACTCTGCAGCTGTGAAGCCTGAGGACCCTGAGCTGAGCTGATGTGGAGTTAGTGAGCTTAGGGGTTCCTCTTTTCTTGCCCCTGCATCTTCGTCTCATTGCTTTCTCACCACTGTAGGGCTACAGTACACGTTGAATGCCGAGGGAGGTTCTTTCGGGCCTGGAGTTTCAGTTGTTCACTTGGCTGCAATGTTTAGCATGTGGATGGGTCCTCGAGCACCTCCAAGTGAGAGCACCTATCCCTATGTGTATGGACTTCACATAAGAACAGAGCGGTGACACGTTCACTTACAAGAAAGGACATGCTAGTCACAAACAGGACACTACAGCTCTGCAGAAACTCACTGAAAAAGCATTTACCACATGACATGAACTACACATGTTCCTTGTCAGCATTTCTGACAAGTTTTGATGCCCATTAATTCTCCAGCAATTAGGGAAGAGAAGTTGTGAGGCGTGTCAACGTGGTGACTTCTTCCCAGGCAGCTTCCAGATGACCTCCATCCTTGGGGACATGGGAAAAGGATCCTCACTGGTAGGCAGCAAAGGGCAGAGTTTGCTTCTTTCTAGATGTTTTTAGGGCAGGACGGAGTGCATAAGCTAAGGAAATCCCAAGGAAATTGTCCCACAGAACGTAATGATTGCTCTCCTATCTACATCTGCTTCCCGCCCGACCTGGGCATTTCAGACGTTCTTCAGGGAATGTTCTAAATTATCCGCACTCTAAAATAAATAGTGAGACATTGACTCATCAACACATTTGTTTTGTTTTGTGTCTGGTGCAGGAGACCTGGGTTTGTTTCTTAGCCAATGTACCTCATGTGCAGCCACTACTTGTCTGCCAGTGGAAGCTCATATGTTGTTATGATGCTGAACAGATTTCAGCAGAATTTCCAAACTAAGATGTACTAGAAGGAAAGGTCTGGCGATTTAGTTTAGAAAATTAGCTAATGAAAACCCTACTGATCACAACTGTCAGCTCTGCAACTGATACTAGGGATGGTACCAGACAAGGCAGCCTTCTGTTCCTTTGTGCATAGGTCACCATGAGTCAGGAGCCAACTTGGCAGTAGCCAACAACAATAACAATACATTGTTCTGACAATCTTGTAATCTGGTCCCTGAGAAAGAATGTTCTAGAGAGATAGCTAACAAGTGGCAGGTGAAGAGAAAAAAAAAAAAAAAAAGGATGGATTCTGTGGGCGTGAAACAATTTCTAATGTGTTCCCTGAGTCTAGAAATCAGTGCTTACTAATGATGCTCCCACTTAAACAAACAGAGAATTCAAGAGGGGGTCTCTCAGGACAGGGTCAGGGACTGCGGAGCTGCAGACAAGGAAACTGAAAGTCTGTATTACTGCAAACTGCCTTAAACCTTTTTTTCTGTAACAGCTATCATGTGGACATTATTTGTTCTAGTTCGTTCAAAAGTGGGAGGGGAGAACGCCATCTGCTTCATTGTTTTGAAGGAAAACCTATGCAGTTACAGGGAGAGGGGACTGCATGATTTTCCCAGTCTGAAGCCTTCTGTGCTTCCCAACAAGTATTTGACCTGAATATATTAAATATTGTAATGTTTTGTTACATGTCCCAGGGCAAAAAAAAAAAAAAATTCAGACTATCACTTATTAGCTTTCTGTGCCTGGATCTTTCCATAGTTGATTCGATAGTGGAAAAGATAGTGAGGGAAATCCAAAGGTAAAGGTTAAACTCTGTTTTATTATGTTTACAGGATTTAAAGGGTAAGTCAGGAAGTGCTTACATAACATCAAGTGAAAGTGGTGGATTAGTAACTACAGCGGGCCTTAAAAGCAGCCTTAATCCTCTGAATCTCCAGGGGTGAAAGGTCACCCTCTAACACCAGGCTGTGTAAAGAATGGAGAAGACACAAGCTTCTGTTTCATCATGGCCCTGCTAATCCACTGAGGAAATGAGCAGCCAGGGCTTGGGGAGAGGTAAACGCCTCCTCCAAGCAAAGCCACCTGTGAATCAGTGAAGGAGGAAGTAATTAAAGTCAGAAGGACTGGTGCAGAGTCGGGGGATTGGCAGGCAGGTAGGCACAGCCCCAGCCACATCTTTGGAAGGTGAGGCTTCCACAACCTCAGAGGAATCAGAGTTGCTGACCCCCAGCCAGAATGTGCCAACAGAACTAGTTGTCCTTCCCTGACAATCCTATGCTGGACCAATAATAATCACCTAATCACCTAATCACACCCACGTATACACACATCCACACACACACATCCATATGCACATTCACTCATAAGCAACATGTATGTGTGTTTGCACACACACATGCACCCCCACAACCAGCCTAACCAGAGCCCCGATAAAGAGGTAGCTGAGATACTAACAGCCAGCTGCCAAGAGTATGAACCCCATAGAAATATTAATAAATCAGATATTCTTCACTTACTTGCTTGCTCTCTCATCAAAATTCGAAAAAGAAAACTTCTCTTAACCACAAACACAAAATTTAGCTAGATTTCTGAAATGATAGTCAACCTTGACCCTTAGGATTTCAAATACTTTTAGAAGTAATTGCCCATAATCTAGCAGTGTGTTTATCTGACCTTCTTACTCTTCTAATCGTCCAGCTACTTACTGATTGGCTATGTATTTAGTACATCTTAAGATACCAAAGTAAACCTGAAGGAAAGTGTAACATCATACGGACATAGATATTTTTAGGAGAAGTATAAATGTAAAACCAAAAAACCAAACCCATGGCCACCGAGTTGATTCCAACTCATAGCCACCATATAGGTTTAGGGACAACAAAATTCAGAATGCAGACTCCTGTCCTCCTCTGTTTCTCTCGGTAGCCATTTCAGGCTAAGACAAGTAGAGTCGACTTTCTGATCTTTCACTTCTGACTTTGCCCAAGGAGACATCTTCCCATAAATTTCCCATAAAGCCACACTGTGTTACATGGGATGTTTAGAGACCACGACTTAGTAAACATCTTTCTTCCATGCGTCAACAAATCGAGACTTTGGATACAATCAATTTATGGAAGAAAGTTCCAGCACATTTCAGCATAAGCTCAAAAAGCTTTCAGAGTAGCCGTTCCATATTTATTCCAAGCTGGCCTTTATTAAATCACTGGTGAAAAATACGGAGATTCGTCTCAGCTGTAGTTTCATCATCTTAAAACAGCAGAGGCATTTATCTTACGAAATTGCAGAAGTCGAGCCCTGTGCAGACTGATGGCTCTGAGGTGCTTTGGGCATTAGTATCTGATTGTCTCGCCTAAGGTGTTTATGACGCGTACAGCTGTTAATAGCTTATGCTGTTCATTTTTTACAGAATTTGTGGTTTAAGCATTATGCTTAGAATATCTAAAATATTTCTTTCCTTCTCTTAAAAAATGGTATTAAACTGTATAATGCAAAATATGAAAAGTGCTTAGTTGCATATATTTGATTCTTTGCTACTTTTTTTCTTGAGTTCCCAACTCTTTGCCTGCCTCATTTCCACCAACTATTTTCTTCATTAAGTCAAAACTAATAATCTTAACTGCATTTAGAAAATGAGGGGGAAGACTGGGTATTTGATTCCCTTGGGATATGGGTTTAAAAAATAGATCAGGGTCATAGTCTCATAGGACATTCCAGCTAATTGTCCTAATAACATGTTAAGTGTTTTTTCTCTACCTCCTAGTTCATTGTGTGGTGCCTGGGGTTTAAAAGTTTGCAAGCAGCCATCCAAAACACAACTGTTCTCCTGGAGCAACAGAGGAAGAAGAAAATTCAAGAACTGGAGGAGGATGTGTGATGTGTGACTAATTGCCTCTATGAACAACTACATTCTTTACAAGACCAGAAGAACTAAATGGTGCCTGGCTACCATTCCTAAACATTTTGATCTAACATTTCGTAGAAGAATCCTGATCAAAAGAGAGGAAATACAGAACAATTTCCAGTTCTCATGAACTCTACGCATTCTGGAGCCATGCAGAGTGGTGAACCCCTGAACTTATTGCCATGAGATAATCTTTAAACCTTCAACCAAAAACGTTCCCCAAAGTCATCTTAAAACTAAGCAATAGTTTAGCTTAACTAGGAAATAAAAAAGGTCTCCATGAAGCAGTATGCTCTTTTAAGAACTGCCCACACAGGATCAACTTGAGAAGGGTGACTGGAAAGATTATATAGGAACTTTAAGGGGAAGTGAGTTTATGTTAATGAGGGATGAACAACTCAGAAAATGTAATCAATGGCACTAAACTGTTTATGCAGAAATTGTTGAATAAGTGGATATTTTGCTGTATGTAACAACATAACTTAATAAACTTTCTTTCATGTGTCCACAAATTAAGACTTTGGATACAATCAACAAAATAAACAATAAATAAATAAAACTTAAGAAATAATACATCAGAATTCAGGTACATGTCGTGAGGACAGAGTAGTAACATGGCTGGTACTTAAGGCAAAGAACTGAAGATAGCAGTTCATTATTCAAATGCCCAAATGCACCAGTGTTCCAGAAAAAAACAGGCCCCATTCTTATCCTGATTTGATTCTAAACAAACCAGTTGCCATGGAGTAGTTTCCAACCAATGGGGACCTATGTGTGTCAGAGTAGGACCATGCTCCACAGGGTTTTCAATGACTAATTTTTAAAAAGTAAATGAACAGGTTATTCTTTTTTTTTAAGGCATCTCTGTGTGGACTTGAGCCTCTAAATTTAGGGTTAGTATCTCAGTACATTAACAATTTATACCACCCAGGGTCTCCAAATTTGGCTGTGCAAAGGATCAAATTGTGCCGCTGATAGAATCATCTGGTATAGCTAAATGTAATGTTAAAATTCTTCCTTAAAATAACACATAGCCTCTCTCACCCCTACCACAACATGCCTTTAATAAGGAAAAGAAGAGGGTATGGGGCCTTTAAAAACTCAGAGCCACAATCAGAACAACATTTAGAACTGAACATGCCACTCACTAGGGAAATTGTTTGGACGGGAACTCACTAAAGAGCTGAGGAAAGAAACTGAATATGATAAGAAGGCTCGGAGTCAAAAGTCAACACCTAATGATTTATTAAAGAAGAAACAATTTCTAACTTACGGCCCCATACTAACTCTTAGCCACGGAGAAGATGGGGTGCCCCAAAAAGAAGCTGTATCCAGTATATTTATTGGACAGCAGGTCACGAGATTTCGGTCTGAGTGGCCAACCCAGCCAAGATGTTCACAATGGCCCATGGAAAAGGACAAGTCAGGACTTACGGGGCACTCAAAGAATGTGAAAAAAGAAATGATTTCCTCCTAATTAGTAACCTCTCAAACCTCTTTCCTTATCTCCAGACTTGGAAGCTGATGTTGAAATGAGGGCATGCCTAAAAGGACAGAATTTGCATATTTTCATTTTGCCTAAATGTAATCAAACAGATTTGAAGATAAAAAGATTTTTTCCTATTAAATCTCCAGTTTGATGCAAATTCAGGTAAAGCACAAGCAGCAAACAGATTGTTTTATACCAAAAGGCTCTGCATCTGTATTCTAGGGCTGCCACAATACAAGGAACATGCTAGAGAACTGGTATCACAGACTCCAAGAAAATAAGATCAAGTTCAAACCCATGTCTTAATAGCTGAAACATGAATTTTGTTCAAAGTCACCCACATAGGAGCAGCCCATTTTCCAGGGCTGAAGCCCACAGGTGATATCTGTCTTTTGTTAGAGAGGAGCTCAGAAGAGAAACTAGGCTCAGCTCAATTGCCCTGGGCCTTGTGGGGATGGGGGCTTAGACACGGCTCAAATTCTAGCTCTGGGGTTCACCGGCCATGCCAGACTGGGTCAAAGACTCCACCTTGCTAAGCCTCAGTACGCACACTGGGAACTGCTATGGCCCAGGAGAGGATTGGTGTGGGAATTTAAATGGACAAAGTCTAAATTAGGCAGCACAACATCTAGCAAAGCAGTTGCTATAGATTAAAGTAGTTGCATCCTCAACTCATGGTGATTCCACGTGTGCTGAGAGTAGAGCTGTGCTCCGCAGAGCTTTCAATGGCTGATTTTTTACCGAAATCGATCTCTAGACATTTTCTCTGTGGCGATGAGTGAGGCATGGTTTTCTTCGGGTACACCAGAGAAGCAATTGTGTTATACCCTGTCTGAGTTTCCTACCATTGCTATAACAGAAATACCACTAGTGACTTACAAGAACAGAAATTTATTTTCTAATAGTTCTGGAGACTAGAAGACCAGTTTCAGGGTGTGGCCCTAGAGGAGGGCCTTTTCAGTCTCTTTCAGCTTCTAAACATTGCCTGTTGCCATCTAGCTGATTCTGACTCATACCAACCTTGTAGTATGATGTAGAACCTACACACAGGGTTTCCAAGGAGCAACTGGGGCTAGCAGACTTGGACTGCCAGTCTATTGGTTAGCAACACAATTCTTAACCACTTCACCAGAGAGGGCTTCTCATGGCCAGCAATTGTAAGAGTTCCTGGGCTTATAGATTCATCTGCTTCTACTATCAGACAGTGTCTGTCTTCTGAATTTGTGCTTGTGTGTCTCTGTGTCTATGCTGTCTTTCTTTAACTGAGAAGCATTTAGGTTTTGATCTAGACTACTGGTATGACCTCAACTGATGTATGACATTAGGTGGCATAATGAAATGTGATTGTATTATAGTAGATTAGATTCACAAGTATTGAAAAAAAGAAAAAGAAAAAAGACTCACTGCCGTCAATGTTCTGCTGGTTTTCACTGGCCAATTCTTTTCAGGAGCAGACTTCAGTGTCCTTTAGTGAGCTGAAACAGACTGGACATTTTGAATCAGACAATCATGTGGTCTACTATGCCGGGAATGAAAACTATGCCAGGAATGGTAGTACATTCGTCCTCAAAAAGAACATTTCAAGATCTATCCTGAAGCACAATGCTGTCAGTGATAGGAAAATATCCATATGCCTACAAGGAAGACCTGTTAATCTATTATTCAAATTTATGCACCAACCACTAAAGCCAAAGACGGAGAAGTTGACTTTTACCAGATTCTACAGTCTGAAATTGACCGAATGTGCAATCAGGATGCATTGATAATTGCTGGTGACTGGAACACAGAAGGTGGAAACAAAGAAGGATCAATAGTTGGAACATATGGCCTTGGTGACAGAAACAATGGCAGAGATTGCATGATAGAATTTTGCAAAACCAATGACTTCTTCATTGAAAATATCTCTCTTCACTGACATTAATGGTGACTATGCATATGGACATCACCAGATGGAATACATGAGAATCAACTAATCAACTACATCTGTGGAAAGAGACAGTGGAAAAGCTCAATATCATCAGTTTGAACAAGACCAGGTACAGATTACAGAACAGCCCATCAATTGCTCATATGTACATTTAAATTCAAACTGAAGAAAATGAGACAAAGTTCATGAGATCCAAAGTATGACCTTGAGTATATTGCACCTGCATTGAAAGACCATCTGATGAATGGATTTAATGTGTTGAACACTAAAGACCGAAGACCAGATTATTTGCCGAACAGCATCAAAGACTTCATGCATGAAGAAAGCAAGAGGTCATTACAAAAAGAAAGAAAGAAAAGGCTATACTGAATGTCAGAAGAGACTCTGAAACTTGCTCTTAAATGCTGAGTAGCTAAAGCAAAGGAAGAAATCATGAAGAAAAATAACTGAAGAGAAGATTTCAAAGGGCAGCTCAAGAAGACAAAGTAAAGTACTGTAACAACATGTGCAAAGAGCTGGATAGAGAAAATCAAAAGAGAGAACTTGCTTCGCATTTCCCAAGCTGAAAGAATTGAAGAAAAAAAATTCAAGTCAAAAGCTGCAAAGTTGCAATAGTGAAGGATTCTACATGGAAAATATTAAATAACACAGGAAGCATCAAAAGGAGATGGAAAGAATGCATAGAATCAGTCTACCAAAAAGAAATTGTCAAAGTCCAACCATTTCAAGGGTAGCATATAATCAGGAACTGATGATACTGAAAGAAGAAGCTGAACCTGTGCTTAAGGCACTGATGATAAACAATTCTCCAGGAAATGATGGACTATCAAATGAGGGGTTTCAACAGACGTATGCAGCACTGGAAGTGCTCACTCATCTATGCCAAGAAATTTGAAAGAAAACTGTCCAGCTAGCTGACTGGAAGAGATGCATAATTATACCTACTCCCAAGAAAGTTGATTCAAATGAATGCAGAAATTATGGAACAATTACCATTAATATCACACTCAAGTAAAATCTTGCTAAAGATCATTCAAAAGTGACTACAGCCGTATATTGACAGGGAATTGCCAGAAATTCAAGCCAGATTCAGAAGAAGACGTGGAACCAAGAATGTCATTGCTGATGTCAGATGGATCTTTGGCTGAAAGCAGAGAATATCAGAAAGGTGCTTACCTATGTTTTATTGGCTATGCAAAGACATTCAGTGGCGTGAATCATAAAAAATTAAGTATAACCCTGTGGAGAATGGGAGTTCTAGAACACTCAACTGAGCTCAAGAGGAATATGTACATGGATCAAGAGGCAGTCATTCAAACAGAAAAGGGGCCACTGTATGATTTAAAGTCAGGAAAAATGCGCCTCAGGGCAAACCTTTTCAATATGTATGTCAAGCAAATAATCTGAGAAGCTGGAGTATGTGAAAAACAGGGCATCAGGATTGAAAGGGAGACTCATTAACAATCTTCATTATGCAGATGACACAACCTTCGTTGCTGAAAGTGAAGAAGATCTGAAATATTTACTGAAGAAGATCAAAGACCGCAGCCTCCAGTATGGATTACATCTTAACATCAAGAGAACAAGAATCCTCACAAATGCACTGATAAGTAGCATCATAATAAGTGGAGAAAAGATTGATGCTGTCAGGGATTTCATCTTACTTAGCCCCACAGTTAGCACCTATGGAAGCAGCTGTCAAGAACTAAAAAGATGTATTGCTGTGGGAAAATCTGCTGCAAACGACCTCTTTAAAGTATTGAAAAGTAGAGGCCACCTTGAATATTAAGGTGCTCCCGACCCAAATCATAGTAATTTCAGTCACACCACATGAAGTCAAAAGCTGGGTAATGAAATAGGAAGACAGAAGAATTGATACTTTTGAATTGCGGTGTTGGAGAAAAATATTGAATATACAAAGGATAGTGGAAAGAACAAACATCTGTCCTGGGAGAAGTACAATCAGAGTGCTCCTTGGAAGCAAGAATGGTGAGACTGCATCTTGCATATTTTGGACATGTTGTCAGGAGGGATCAGTCCCCGAAGAAGGACGTGATGCTTGGTAAAGTAGAAGGTTAGTGGAAAACAGAAAAACTTTCAACAAGATGGATTGACACAGTGGCTGTAGCAATGGGTTCAAGCATAAAAATGATTGTGGGCATGGCATCAGAGTGGGTACTGTTTCATACTGTTGTGTATTGGGTTGTTATGAGTCAGAACCAACTGGACAGCAACGCTGTCATCAATTTGATTTTGGCTCGTAGTAACCCTATAGTACAAAGGTTAGGATTTCAGCATAAATTTTAGAAGGGCACAATTCAATCCATAACATACCCAGCTCTATCAGCTGCTGGAAGCTCTGATTTTGTAACTCAGACAAGTTGTTTAAATCCTTTAACTTCAATTTCCTCCTCCAGTAAATAAAAGATGGGAAGCACATAACTCTATTGTCCTTTTAAATTCGATAGGTATTGCTTATTAGACACAAGAAACCAAGTGCTTTGAAAATTTGAGTGTCTATTTCTCAAATTAATTCATGGCTTTCATTTCAGGTTTTGGTAGCCTGTTGGGAGAAGCATTGCCCCAGTAAGTTAGGGGTTTTTGCAAGGTAGTCTGCCGGGACAGAGATGGTAGGTGGTGGAGGGGTGTGGAATTTAAAAAAAAGCAAAAATCCATTGCCAGATGTGAGTTTGCCACCTGTCTTCAAATACCTCAAAGAGTGTCAAAAGAGAATTTCAAAATCAAATCAGTTCATTAGCATTTCTAAGGTGAAAACAAACAGCAACAACAAAAGGCCTTCATGGAACTGTTAGAGGCAGGACCCTGAGAAGGTCACTGAAAAAGTAGAGGTAGTGTAATAACCTCAAGTGAATAAATATTTCTGCCTGTGAACTGTCATCTGTCTTTAGATCTATTTATGGAGATTAACGATAACTTTTCAAGGAACCAATAAGTTAGTGACCCACCAGAGACAACCTTAATTTTGTAATTCTGAATGTGAACCTTTTGAGGTGATGAGATTCTGCAGTTGTAATTCTACTTTAGTTCCAGTGTAGGTTTTTTTTAATGATTGAATAAAAATGTACATTCCCATATAAATTCGCCTGCTCACCTGTATGTAGCTCCCACTGCTCTCTCTGCCTGATGACAGCACAAACTTCCTCTCTGCTCCATGTATGTCCTATCCTTCTGACAGTCTCCTATCCTGCCTTCTCCACCCACTCCTTTTCCTCCAGTAAGAGGTCAGCAGGATGACATCGTGTAGATGCATAGAACCATGAAGTTCTCACAAGATACAGTCACTCTGCGTCACCAAGTCCAACCCGTTGCTGTCTGAAAAGTTGACCTTCATTATGATTTATGGACAGGGGCAGCATCAGGGCATCATGTTCCCAGGGGAACTCCGAGGCCCCTGAACCATCACTTGCGGTCTTTTAGTGTAGATCTCAGGGTACACCCCTATTTATTCTTGTGTTGCCAGTGAGACTCAATTTTGTGAGCTCCATCATGGCTATTATTGGTGGTAGGCGGGCACCATCCGGTTCTTCTGGTCATAAGTCAATGTAGCTATCCACGTCTCTCTGTATTCTGGGTTCTCTTTCTCCCATGTCATTCTGGTCCTCAATGATCGTCTGTTCCTGTTGAGTTGGGACCATTTGCTGTATCCTCAGATGGCAGCTTGGCAGCTTTTAAGACCCCAGACACCACTCACTGATGTGGGATGCAGATAGTTCTCATTATCAAAATGCTAGCTGTGCCGATTGGCCTCGATTTTGCCTGAGAGCATGGTTCTCAGCCCTCTGCCCCAGCTGCTCTGTCCTTGCAATATTGTATTAAGATGGAAGGAGTACTCAAATTGTGTTGAAGTTCAGTTGTTACTGATCTTCTTTCTAATGTGTGTTGTCTCTGATTTCACCCAACCAAATTTCTATTAACTATCTAACCTAAACCCGCCCCCACCCTCCCTGCCTCCCTCCCCACCCTTGCAGCCATCAAATAGTCTTTTCTTCTATGCATCAGTCTGTTTTTTAAGTTCTTATAATAGGGGTCTCAGAGTCACCACGAGTCAGATCCGACTCGATGGCACTTGGCTTGGCATACAAGATTTGTCCTTCTGTCACTGACTACTTTTACTTAGCATAATGTCCTCCAGTTAAAACCAGTTTAAGGGATGTTTCCTGCAGTCGTCATTGTTCTTTATCATTGTGTAGTGTTCTGTTGAGTATATATACCATAGTTTACCTTTCCATTCCTCTGTTGTTGGGCATCTGGGTTGATTCCATCTTTTTGTTATTGTGGACTGTGCTGTGATAAACATTCGTGTGCATGTATCAGTTGATGTGAATGGACTTCATTCTGTGGGATATATTCCAAGCAGTGGAATTACTGGGTCAAATGGTATATCTATATCCATTTTTTTAAGAGAGTGCCAGATTGCTTTCCAAAGATATTGCACCTTTTTAGAATCCAAACAACAGTATTGGAGGGTTCCAATCTCTCCACAGCCTCTCCAGCATTTGTTGTTTTGGTTTTTTTGATCATGGCCAACCTTACTGGGGTGAGATGGTATCTCACTGTTGTTTTGATTTGAATTTCTTTAATAGCTAATGATCGTGACTGTGTCTGCCTGTATCTCCTCTTTAGAGAAGTGTCTGTCCATCTCCTTTGCCCATCACTTAATTGGATGACTTATCTTTTTCTTATTGATATTTTGCCATACCTTATAGATCATGGAGATCAGACATCGGTCTGACATACAGTTGCCAAACATTTATTCCCATTCTGTAGGTGGCCATTTAATTCTATTAATAAAATCTTTAGATGAGCAAAAATGATTGATTCTTAGTAGTTCCCATTTATCTGTTTTCTCTTCAGATGATTGTGGTTTGTTTGACAGATTTTGAAGTCCTATGTTGTGTGTTAAAACTTCCATTGTTGTTCGTGCTTTTTCTTGGATGAGCTTTATCGTTTTAGATTTGATATTTTTTTTATTTAATATGACTAAGTGAAAATGTACATTCCCGTATAAATTTACATGCCCACCTATATGCAGCTTCCACTGTTCTCCCTGTCCAGTGACAGCACACTATTCCTCTCTGCTCCATACATATTTAGGTCTTTTATCCAGTGTGAGTTTGTTTTTGTATAAGGCGTAAGATATGGGTCTTGTTTCAATTTAGTGCAGATGGATATCCAATTCTGCCAGCACCATTTGTTGAAGAGGTTGTTTTTAACTCAGTTTAATGTCTTAGGGCCTTTGCCGAATATCAGTTGTTCATAGGCAGATGACTTCATCTCTAGAGTCTCGATTCTGTTCCATTGATCTATCTGCTTTTGTACCAGTGTCAGGCTGTTTTAACTACTATGGCAGTGTAATAGGTTCTAAAGTCAGGTAATGAGAGGCCTCCCAGTATGTTCTTGTTCTTTAGTAATGCTTTACTTATCCAGGGCTTCTTCCCTTTCCAGACAAAGTTGCTGTTTTAGTCAGCTAGGGCTGCTCTAACAGAAGTACCACAGAGTGGATGACTATTAACAAAGGAAAGTTTATTCTTACCAGCCTGGTAGGCTACGAGTCCAAATTCAGGTTGTCTGCTCCAGGGGAAGCTTCTCCCCCTTGTCAACTCTGGAGGAAAGTCCAGTATTGCATCAGACTGTCCAGGGAGCATCTTGGCGCAGGAACTTCAGGTCTGAAGGACACACTCCTCCCGGTGCTGCTTGCTTGATGGAGTGATGTTCCCAATTCTCTGCCTGCTTTCCTTTCCTTTTATCTCTTGCAGGCTGAAAGGATTAAGGGTGGAGCAAGCCATACTCCAGGGAAACTCCCTTTACAGTAGTGCAGGGAGGTGATCCTATGAAGGGATTTACAGCCCCATCCTAATCCTTTAACATATAGCATAGGAAAACCACAAAATGGAGGACAGTCACAAGATACTGGGAATCATGGCCCAGCCACATGGCTGCACATATTTTGGGGGGGACACAATTCAATCCATGACCTCCCACCCTTTGGCACCCCAAAAATCACATCAGTGAAACATGTCGTCACATATGATAGAAGTCTTAATCAGTTTCAAGTCAAAATACAAAAACTCTCCTACATCTGTGAAACCTAGAATACAAGCTATTTGCTTCTAAAGGTACAATGATAGGACAGGCACAAGTCAGACATTCCATTACAAACGGGAGAAACTGCAGGGAAAGAAGGAATTAACAGGCAACAGGCAAGTCAACAGAACACATTACATTAGCCCTCAAAGCTTTGGAAATACTCTTACATTTTCTTAGACATTCTACACAATGACACTGCCCTCCAGACTAGGTATTTCTAGGTATTGGCCACACTTTCTGGATTTTGAGAGGTTGGTAATTTGTTTCTCCATCTCATTAAAAAAATGTCACTGGAACTTGTATTGGGATTGCATTATATAAGTAGATTGCTTTGGGTAAAATAGACATTTTCACAATGGTAAGTCTTCCTATCCATGAGCAGGGTAGATTTCTCCATTTATGTAAGTCTCTCTTAGTTTCTTGCAGTAAGGGTTTGTAGTTCTCTTTGTAAGGGTCTGTTATTTCTCTGGTTAGATTTATTCCTAGGTAGTTTATCTTCTTAGGGGCTATAGTAAATGGTACTGCTTGGTGATTTCTTCCTTAATAATCTCATTGTTGGTATAAAGGAATCTTACTGATTTACTTATGTTTGTCTTGTATCCTGAGACTTTTCTGAACTCTTCTATCAGTTTGAGTAGTTTTCTTATGAATTCTTTGGGATTCTCTGCATATACAGTCATATCATCTGAAAGCAGTGAGATTTTTAGTTCTTCTTTGCTGATGCAGATGCCCTTTATTTCTTGTTCTTGTCTAATTGCTCTGGCTAGAACTTCTAGTATAATGTTGAAAGGGAGAAGTAAGCGTAGGCATCCTTGTCTAGTTCCTGTTCTTAAGGGAAACTCTTTCAGTCTCTCTCCATTCAGGATGACACAGGCAGTTGGCTTTGTATAAATGGCCTTTATTGCATTGAGGAATTGGCTGTCTATTCCTATTTCTCTGAGAATTTTTAGCATGAATGGGTGTTGGACTTTCTCAAATGCCTTTTCTGCATCAACAAACAAGATCAGGTGATTCTTGTCTTTAGTGATACTTATATGGTTGATCACATTAATTGTTTTTCTGATGCTGAACCAGCCTTGCATCCCTCGTATGAATCCAACTTCGGCATGATGGATTATTTTCTTGATATGCTGTTGTATTCTATTGGCAAAAATTTTGTTGAAGATTTTTGCATCTAGATTCATGAATGATATTGGTCTGTAGTTCCCCTTTTTGGTTAGGTCTTTCCCTGGCTTGGTATCAGGGTTATGCTGGCTTCGTAGAATGAATTTGGTAGTATTCCATCCCTTTCTATGCTGTGAAATAATCTTAATAGTACTGGAGATAACTATTCTCTAAAAGCATAGTAAAATTCTGCAGTGAAGCCACTTGGACCAGGGCTTTTTTTGGTTGGCAGGGTTTTTTTTATGACTTTCTCGATCTCTTCCTTTGTGATAGGTTTATTAAGTTGTTCTTCTTCACGTTGTGGTAATTTGGGTAGGTGATATGAATCAAGGAATTTGTCCTTTTCCTCCAGGCTTTCAAATTTGTTAGAGTATAGTCTTCCATAGAATTCAGCTGTGATAATTTTTATTTCTGTTTATCTGTTGTGACAACTCCTCTCACATTGCTTATTTGGGTTATTTGTTTCCTTTCCTGTTTTTCTTTGGTAAGTTTAGCCTATGGTTTGTCAATTTTATTGATCTTTTCAAAAAACCAGTGTTTGGTCTTTTCAGTTTTTTTCAGTTGTTCTTCTCTACTTTGTTTAGTTCTGCTCTAACCTTTATGATCTGTTTTCTTCTGGTGCCTGAGGGGTTCCACTGTTGTTCTCTCTCTACCTGTTCAAGCTGTAGGGTCAGTTCTTTGGTTTGGGTTCTGTCTTCCTTCCAGATGTGTTCAGTTATGGAGATAAACTGATCTTTGAGCACTGCTTTGGCTGTATTCCATAGGTTCTGGTAGGAAGTGTTTTTGTTCTCATTGGAATCCATAAATTTCTTTATTTCATACTTGATTTCTCTTTTAACCCATGGCTTTTTGAGCAAGGTGTTGTTCAGTTTCCATGAGTTCCACTTTCTATCTGTGTTTTTTCTGCTATGGATTTTGACTTTTATGGCTTTATGATCTAAGAAGATGGCTTTGCATTAATTCAGTGGTATGGATTTTGTTGAGAATTGCTTTATGTCCTAATACATAGTCTATTCTGGAGAATGTTCCATGGGCACTGGAGAAGGTGTAGCTGTCTACTGATAGATAGAAAGTTCTATATGTGTTGATGAGGCCTATATAGTTAACTGTGGCAGTAAGGTCTTCCGTGTCTTTACTGGCTTTTTTCTAGAAGATCTGTCCAATATTGAGAGTGGAGTGATCTGTCTCTTTTTTGAGTGTAGTCAGTGTTTCTTTGATATATTTTTGGCTCACTTGGCCAATATTAGGTGCATAAATATTTAATATTGTTAAGTTCTGCTTGCATACTGAACCTTTCAGCAAGAAACAGTGTCCATCCTTTTCCACAGTGGTGGTTTTTACATTAAAATGGACTTTATCTGAGATTAGAATTGCCACACCTGCTCTTCTTTGTTCATTGTTAGCTTGATATATGTTCTTCCATCCTTTAATTTTCAGTTTGTTTGTATCTTTAAGTCTACGGTGAGTTTCTTGTAGGCAACATATAGATGGATCATGTCTTTTGATCCAAGATATCACTCAATGTCTCTTTATTGGAGCATTCAGTGCATTCACATTCAGTGTAATTATTGACAGGTATGTGTTCAGTGCTGCCATTGTGATATGTTTATTTTTGTGTTGGTAATTTCTCTGTTGTTCTTATTAATCTGTTCTGCAACCTTCTTCTTTGTGAGTTGATTTTCACCTTTTTCAGGATTGGTTTTGTGGTTGTTGAGACTCCTGCATTACATTTCTTGATATGGTATGTTGCTTGTTTGTTGTGCTTTATGGCTGTCCCTATGATCCTAAATAATGAACTATATATAAACCCAATTTTGATTGCTACCAGTCTTGTCAGCTTCCTCCCCACCTGGAAGGACTATAACAACTGTAGTTCATCCCTCTTTCTAGTATAATGATATCATAGTTTACATGATATGATCATTAGATAATTTCTTTCACTATTATAGCTTTGATTGAGTTTGGAGCCTTCCCTAACTGACTAGGATTCTGGATAATGTGTTCTTCTAAAATATAAGTTAGCGGTTTTATTCTTTCAAGCCAAGAGATTCTTTCAGTATTTCTTGTAGCTTTGGTTTGGTTTTTACACAGTCTCTGAGTTTCTCTTTATCTAGGAATGTCTTAATTTCATTTTCAGATTTGAAAAATGGTTTTGCAAGACATCTAGTTCTTGGTTCGAAGTTCTTCTCCTTCAAGGCTTTGAATGTGTCATGCCACTGTCTCCATGCCTGTGTTGTTTCTGCCTAGAAATCCAATGAAAGTCTACAGGATTTACCTCTGAATGCTAGATTTGTTTTGAGACTTGCTGCCTTTAAGAGTTTCTGCTTACATTTTGTTTTGTTAAGCTTGATTACAATATGTCTTGGAATCTTTCTTTTGAGATCTATATTGAGTGCTGTTCGATATGTATCTCGAATATCTATGTTCTCTTCTTTCATAATTTCTGGGAAGGTTTCTGTCAGGAACAATACTCTCTGTGTTCTTAGGTGTCTCACCCTGTTCAGGAACTGCAATTAATCACAGATTGTTCTTCTTAATAGAGTCCCACATGCTTCTTAATGCTTCTTCATTTTTCTTGTTTCATTTTTCTGATTTTTCCTCAAAGATGCTGGAGTCAGTTGCTCTGTCTTCCAAGTCAGAAAGTCTCTTTTCTATTTGTTCCATTCTGTTTTCCTGGCTTTGAATTGAAGTTTCTATGTCTTTGATTTTGTTCTTGATCTGTTGGATGTCAGAGTACTGGTGTTCCATGAGATTGAACAGCTTGCTTAATTTTTCATTTTGTTCTACTGCATTTTGTATAAGGCCTAGGAAGGCTCTCTATATAATCCTTTTGTATTCACCCTCTGATAATTTCAGAAAAGCTAGTTTGTCGAGGCAATTCTGAGGCACTTTCTTTTGGGGTCCTTCTGATGGCATGAGTGGTTTCCTGGTTACCATTTTCTCCAGAGTTTGTTGCTTTTGGGGCTTTATATGGGCCAACAGAGGCTGGGATAGATGCTGTGAGGATGGAGCACAGTTGTTCTCTAGGCCATCTAAAAATGAGAAGTAAAGAGTATTTGACAACTTCCAAAGTCAGTCAGGTTTTCAGGTGTGTACGTCCCTCTTCCCACCTGGCACCTCTATATTGAACCCCAGATGTTATAAACTAGCTAAAAATATGAAAGGCTACTGGCCTGCTGGCTTCTGCTGTTGGGCCCCAGCTGTAGGCAATATTGTGTAGAATTCTGCTTTTCTGCTGGAAAAGTGTCTCCTATGAGTAGGCACTGCCTCCCAGCCAAGGAATTACGTCCAACTGAGGCTTCCATATGGATGAATCCGCCTCCCAGCAAAACAAGATGGTGTCCCACACAAGCTTGCCAGCTGGCCAGGACCAGGGTCCCAGTAGAAAGAGAGACCAAGAGTCCTGAGATGCCCAGAGTCCACAGCCTCTACCACTGGGCCCAGCCTCAGGGAACACTGTGCAAAACAAAACTTCCCTGCTGGAAAAACACTCTCCCCCCGGCAAGTGCCACCTCCTAGTCTAGGAACAAAGTCCAGCCGGGCCTTCCACCTGGGCTTCTCCATTTCCCAGTGGATCAAGAAGGTGTCCCGCAGAAGCACATCTGGATGGCTACCACACGGAGGATGCAGAAAGATAGGCCAGAAGAACCAAGATGTGTAGGGTCCAAAGCCAGGCTCTCAGAACATGGCAATTTCGCTTGCCGGTCCCACCAGCAGTGCATCCAAGACCAGTGGCCAGTCAAGTCCCAGCTCTGCCTGCTGGCCAAGACAGAATAAGAAAAAAATCAAAATGTTGTGTTACCATTTGTCTGTGCAAGCCTGTGCTTGCCATGAGTGAGGTCATTGAAAGAGAGGAGGTATTGCGTTCAGTGATATGAAGTCCAAATTAACAGCCCAATGCCACATCTCAGGGCTCACTAGGTGTCCACAGACTCTGTTTAATTATCATTTCAGGTCTTGATTTCCAGAGGGATTTAGGGACACATTCGTTTAGTCCATCATCTTGACTCTGCCTCCTCAGTGTAGGTTGTTAAGTGGA
Source organism: Heterohyrax brucei (assembly GCA_028571685.1). Taxonomy (NCBI): domain Eukaryota; kingdom Metazoa; phylum Chordata; class Mammalia; order Hyracoidea; family Procaviidae; genus Heterohyrax; species Heterohyrax brucei. The sequence goes on from CM053146.1 coordinate 23,744,114, forward strand.
GCTTTGATGGCACAGTGGTTAAGTGCTCAGCTGCAAACCAAAAGGTCAGAGGTTTGAGTCTGCTGGCTGCCTTTCAGAAGAAAGAAGTTGAAGTCTGCTTCAGTAAAGATTATAGCCTTAGAAACCTTATGGGGTAGTTCTCTCTGTCCTATAGCATTGCTATAAGTTGGAATTAACTCAAATGGCAACATGTTTTGTTTTGGGGGGGCAAGTGTTTAAGCTGGGAAATAAGGTATAGAACTAGAAATTAGGTAGTTCTCTAGAGAACTGTAGCAACATTGTGGTGGTGAGGGGAAGCCAGAAAGTTCGGAATCAGGCAGAGCTAGGTCAGAACTTAGCTCTGTCATTAACTTGCTGTGTATTCTTGGGCAAGATACTTCATATCTCTGCACATCTGTTGCCTCTCATTTGAAAGCAAGGTTAGTGCCTGCATCAGCAGGTTCTGTAGTAAAAATCAAATGTGAGTACATGTGTGAAAAATGCTTCATGCAAATAATACAAGAGTCAATTATTAGAATTTGGCCCCATTTTCCCTTAAAGAAAAAAAGAGCATTTCAATTTTTTAAAAGAAAACTCATTCCCCTTGAGCCAGAGAATATTCCTTGGCTAAGTGATGCAGATTCTGTTTTTGTTTTTTTTAAATTAATGATCAAAGCATTTTTGCAATGTTTTTGTCACAAATAATAGCCTATTCAATAGTTAATTTTTTTCCTCCTTTTCCTAAAAAAAAAAAAGAGAGAGAGAGAGAGAGAAAAAAAAATTTAAGTTGTTAAAGGTAGTGAAAACCACTTAAGGCAGACACTGTGGCTTGGTTGAGTGACTCAGTTCCAAGAAGCTGACAAAGAGATGTTGGAGTCAGCATACAGTGTGGAAAGTCATGCTTCTTTCTAAAAAACCAAAAAACTCTCTGCCATCAAGTTGAGTACGACTCATAGCAACCCTAGACGTCAGAGTGGAACTGCCCCCTAGAGTTTCCAAGGAGCTCGTGGTGGATTTGAACTGCCAATTTTTCAGTTAGCAGACATAGCACTTAACCTATTATGCCACCAGTGTTTGCTCTTTCTAAAAGGGAGCAAAAATAAATATTTTATCTTCTTTCAACAAAGTCCTATCTGCAGTGTTGTTGAAATCTTTTGTTTTTATAGTTTTAATATGTTGCTCACCTGAACTATTAGGAAAAAAAAATAGGGTTGTTATGTTTATAATGGCCTAGGAAGAAAATTATAACCAAGAAGTTTTATAGCTTCTAAAGTATGTCATCCTCTCCTGTACCACACCCTAATAGCAAGGACACTAATTTACTCATAAAGATTGATAGCTGGCATTTGTAGGGAAGTTATTCAGCTATTGCATGAGAATTAAGATAAAATTATCTTCTCACCAAAGGAGTTAGTAATCACCCCAGGCTAAGGCTGAGGGAGAGTACAGAGGAATCTGGGCTCTGAGGAGCTTTCTTTCTCTATGAAATTAGTAGCTTCCTTGCACATTAAATGAATTACATGCAACCTTAAATACCTGTTTCGAAAACACAGCTCCACCCAACTTGGTCTAAAAATAGATCCTTTGTCTCAAAAACTGGCCTATTTTGATCACTTTTTCCTTTGCCATTGTCAAAAACATTTGACCAAAGCTCTGATTACCTCTTTCCAATTGTCAAAATGCCCAGCAGTGGCATTCTTCTGTTGGGACTACCCACGTGGCTGGGTAGTCAGCACTCAGAGTGGAAGAGATGGGAGGGAGAAAAAGACAGAAAAAGAAAGAAAGTGGAGTCTCTGTCATCTTATTTCTTTCTCAAATTATCAGTCTATTTCAGAAAGAGAATGCGTGTCTTTAATTTTTTTATTGTGATTGAGTGAAAGTTTACAATCCAAGTCATTTTGCTGTGTGAAAACCCCAATTACCTGACTCTGCCAATCTATCTGCTCTTCTCATCCCATAACAGCACATTCTTCTTTTTCACTCTTTACTTCCAGTATCCATTTAACAAACACATGTCTCCTCCCCTTCATCTTCTCCTCCATTAATTTGACCTCTCCCCTCTATAAAGAAATCAGTAGGACAGCCTCATATATATCTATTAAACTTTAAAGTACATCTACCACATGCACCACTCTGTGTCTCCAAGTGCAGTCCATTCTTCGTCTGATGTGTTGGCTTCAGTACTGGTTTCAGCTCTAGGGTAGCAGCAAGTCTAGGGGCTATGTTCCCAGGGACCCCTCCTGGTTGTTCAACCATCAGTTTTGGTTAAAAGAGTTCTTGATCTGCACATCTCTTTTTTTCTCATGCTATGTCCAAAACCCTACATTATGTCCCCTATTAGGGCTGTCTTTGGTGATGCCCAGAAACCATCTAGTTCTTCTAGTCTCGGTGTTGTCCCAGTCATATGGGTTCTTCTGTCTCCTAGGCTCGTTTTTCTTCATGTCTTTGATATTCTTGTTTGTCGTCTGTTCCAGGTAGGTTGGGGCCAATTTTAGTTCCTCAGATGGTAGCTGTCTGGATTTTAAGATCCCAGACACCACTCACCAATGTGAGGTGCAAAAGACTCTCTTAGAAAAAAGACAAGTTATTCCAATTGGCATTCCAATTGACCTTTATGTCTCCTGAAAACATTGTCCCCAGACCGCTGCCCCTTCTATTCTATCCTTTGAAACATTGGTTTGAGTTTAGAAAACCATTTAGCTTATGATGTAGACCAGTTATGCTGAATGTATTTTTGACTCAATGTCCTGGCCTTGTCAGTCTGTGACCCACCTTTGAACTTGCCAGCACACAGTGAGAGTCTCCCCTATTCCATTGCCTGCCTGTCTAGCCATCTGTCTGACTTCCCCTACACCAACTACATTCTGATTCAGTGTTTACGTATACGTATCACATGGATATACACATATGTGATATGCAGTACTCAGCTTAAAGGATATTTATTGAGATTCACACACACACAAACACACCAAATATTATTTATACATGCTCAGTATCTCCTGAATTATCAAAATTAGGAAAGGAAGAAGATTATTCACTGTGAACATAATATTACATTTCATGTGTATAAACTCTAGGAATCATTGCTGAATTTTGGAAACACTATAATCAACACTGGCATATTATATACTTTGAATGTACAATTCCATTGTTTGGTCATAAAAAAAATGTTTATACTCATAGGGAATTGCAAAGCATGAAAAATTGGAACAAAAAGGAGAAAAACATCATTCATGAACTTAAGAGTTAAGAAAGCTACTATTACAAGTGTAGTGTGTAGTGTGTTTGCTCCTAGCCTTTATTTATAATTTTAATAGGATATGAGGGCTTATACAATTTTGCATCATCTTCTTTCATTAAAAATAAAACAAAACCTTCGTTCCTTGTTACAAAGTCTTTGAAAACCTAATTTTAAATGACTATAAAAATTATACAGACTGGAGAATCACAATTTATGTAGTTATCTTCTTTTAGCTGGATATATAATTTGTTACCAGTATCTTACCACCAAACCTTTTGTTACCAGTCCTCTGTCTATAATTTTTTCTCTCTGTCTCTGTCCACCTATAACATTCTTATTCTTTTCCTCTCCAAACCACACCATTTCTCCCATCCTCCTCAGGAAACTCTTCATTTCATTCATTAAACACACTTGTATTTTGACCAGCCACTGGGTGCCAGAAATTGTGCTAAACACAGGGAACAAAAGCGTCAGCAAGAAGCTCTATTCTATGTCCCTGTGGCAGTGAACGCACCTTAGAAGCAAAGATGGCCAAACTATGTCTCACATACTTTGGAGGTGTTATCAGGAGGGATCAGTCCCTGAGAAAAGACATCATGCTTAGTAAAGCAGTGGGTCATCAGAAAATAGGACGGCCCTCAACAAGATGAACTAACACAGGAGCTGCAACAATGAGCTCAAACTTTGCAAGGATTGTAGGGATGGTAAAGCACCAGGCAGTGTTTTGTTCTGTTGTATATAAAGTAGCTATGAGATGGAAACAACTCTACAGCACCTAACAACAATAACAACATAACTGTGAGGCTAGTCTACTAGACCTTGTTCACAACTTTTTTCCTTGTTGCCTGGCTAGTGCTGGAATCTCTGTCCCTTACTGATAACCCAGCCAATGCTCAGTCTTTACTGATGACCACTAATACTGCTAGTCCCTGGGGTCAGAGACATCCAACATGTTTCTTCTGATCCTCTCTACAGTGCTTAGCATGTGAACATGTAATGTACAGCAAGTATGAACAGAAGCCTCTTTCTCATTAATATGAAGACTGCCAATTAAGTCCACAAACATCCTAGAAAAAGTGCTACATACCTCATTGCTGAATGTCACTACAATCACCTTTGGGAAGGTGAAAAGCTATACGCCAACATCAGTGCCTAATCTATCCTTCAAAGCAATTTTGGAACTCTTTTTCTGGTATGACCATCAGAGCTGTCATCATATTACCCACCTGAATGTCATCCAAATGTCTCTCTTTCAATATTTCCTTTATCTTTGGGTAAAGAAGAGTCGTTTGGGGCTAGATCAGGTGAGTAGGGAGTGTATTACAATACAATTATTTGTTTACTGGCTAAAAACTCCCTCACAGACAACTGCACAATTAAGTTCACCAGCTCACCACCTTGCCACTGTATGCAATGGCCATTCCAGAAAGAGTTCCAATATTGCTTTGAAGGGTGCACTAGACACTGGCATTGTCGCATAGCTTCCCAAGGGGAGTACTCTGAAGGTGACTGTAGTGATATTCAGCAATGAGGTTTCTAGCACTAGAACAATTAAGTTCATGGACTTAATTGCCAGATCTTGTGTGGCTCAATTACTTCCTCTGTCCCTCTCCTTTCCATTATTTAGTATCTATTTGTTAATTTCAGTACATAATCTGTTGTTATTCACTGTGGCTGAGTCATTTTTAGCTCTTGAAACCACAAGCACAACAGAATGAAACATTGCCTGGTCCTGTGTCTACTTCATGATAGCTAGAATGCTTGAATCCATTGCTATCCCCATTTTCTAGGTGACTCAGCTGAGACACAGAGTCTCAGAAGCAGGGCAGAAGAAGAACACACAGAGAAGAGCCACTGTGGTTGAAAGTAACTGGAAAAGATTCCACACAGGACATTATACATGGGCAGGAACTTAGAGGCTTCACAGCTTAGAGTCATTCCATGTAGAAGCCTTGTGAGAAGTTTTGGAGTCAGAAATCGGATGTGCAGTTCAGAAATCAGACTACACCCTGTAGGAACTAATGCATTGGTTGATGTTGCTCAAAGGTAGTCTTGGTAGGCAGGGAGGGACATCTGAGCATATACTGGAAACCAAGACTTTACCAGTGTTATCTCATCTAAGCCCCTCCCCTTACATGATCAGTATTATTACCTCCATTTTAAAAATAAAGAAACCAGCACCACTTACTAGTCAGGGGCTAAGTCAGGAAGCAAACAGTCCTTCTGGCAGCACAGCACAGTGGCTAAATATCAGGTCTGAGTGCCATCTCCTCTACTCAGTAAATGTGAGTTTTTGGTCCAGTTACTTACTTCATTGTGCCTCAGTCTTCTCATCTGTGAAATGCAAATTGATAGTGGCACCTTCCACATAGGGAGGTGGTGAGAAATAAATGAATTAGTACATTAAACTTTGTAATAATGTGCCTTAGTTACCTAGTATTGCTGTAAACAGATATTGCAGGTAGGTCTCAAAAAATAGAAATTCACTTTCTCACAGCTTTAGAGACTAAAAATGTGAACATCAGGATCTCAGGCTTGTTTATTCTTTCCTTGTTGGTAGTCCTGGTTCCATGGTTTGTAGATAATCCTCATTTCACATTTCCCATCTGTTTTAGCCAGCTAGAGCTGCTCTAACAAAGTTTGTTCTTACATAGTCCTGTAGGCTGCAAGACCATATTCAGGGTTTCCGCTCCAGGGAAAGGCTTTCCCCTTGCCAGCTCAGGAAGAAAGTCTGGTATTGCATTAGTCTTTGTCCAGGGAGAGTCTTGGTGCTGGAACCTCAGGTCTGAAGGGCGCACTCTTCTCCCGGTGCTGCTTGCTTGATGGCATGAAGTTCCCAGTTCTCAGCCTGCTTCTCTGTCCTTTTATCTCTCATAGGATGAAAGGATTAAGGGTGGGGCAAGCCATACTCCCGGGAAACTCCCTTTACAGTGGAGCAGGGAGGTAATCCTATGAAGGGATTTGCAGCCACACCCTAATCTTTTAACACACAGTTTAGGAAAACCACAAAACAGAGGACAGTCACAAGATACTGGGAATCATGGCCCAGTCACATGGCTACACGTATTTTGGGGGGGACATCGTTCAATCCATGACACCATCCTTCATGTGTAGCTCTATGTCTAATCTACCCTTTTATGTAACCAAAAGAGTTAGGATCCACCCTACACTGGTATGACCTCAACTGATTGATTGGATCCATTAGACTGCATTATGGGGAGTAATTACACTATACTATATCACATTATGGAAGATGGTTATATTATGTCAGATTACATTCTAGTAGGTAATTTGATCTGCCAAAGACCAGCTGATTTAATCACATGTACTTAATTCATGACAGCAACTAAAGTAGCATTTGGCCAAGCTACTGGAAACTATAGCCTAGCCAAGCAGACACATAAAACTATCACACAAAGTTGTGATGTACACAAAGTACTCAATACCAGTTAGTGAAGTAGTGATGTCTCCTGTGCACTCCATGTCTCTCACTTTTCACTCCATCCATCAAGAGTTACTTCCTCCAAAGCAATTGTTTTCTTGACTATTGCAGACACATCTATTCTCTTTCCTGTCTGCCAATAGTACTCAGAGCCAGGACAAAACATTGATATTGTGCACTCAATTGCTTGCTCTTTTGATTTATTCTTCATTTCATCAAATATCTGAATCTTTCTATCTTTACCTCTGGCATTCGTGGAAAGAGCAAAAAGTCTACTATTTCTCTTGTACCCTCAGTGATTCTGCTGTTAGCTGATTTCGACTCATAGTCACCTCATGTTTTATAGATTAGGACTGCTTTGTAGGGTTTTTTTTTAGCTATAATCTTTATGCAAGCAGATTATCAGATCTTTCCTCCATGGAGTCACTAGGTGAGTTCCAATACCAGCTTTTCAGTTAGTAGCTAATGCAGCCCAGTATTACATATGCACCAGGCACAGAATTCATGGTTATGTATTGGTATCTGTTTCCCAAGATCTCTGGTACAAGGGGGACCTAGTGGATTTATTGCATTAACACATAAGAGGAATGGAAAACCCCTTTCATCAGTTCTCAAGTCAGACCTTAAGTCATAAAATGACACATGAGTGGGCTGGCAGGCTAATAGGGAGAAAACTAGGTAAAAGTATGGATATTCTAGGCCCTACTGGAGAAGGTGAGAGGAGGTATGAGTCAGATTTGATGGGGAGGATGGTGCCAACGTCGAGCTCTTCTCAGAGGCGGAGAGCTAGGTGATGACAAAGGAAGCTTCTACCTGGGGCACCATGGCTGGCACCAGGTGGCTGTGGCCAAGCTGGGAGACAGCCTCACATAGAAGTAAACTGTATGCTACCAATGTGGGCTTTCTGCCAGCAAGAACTCTATTGATATTCCTAGCTGCTCTGAGTCAACCTCTAACTACAGGGATTTCCAGCTTCAGTTTTGGAGAACTTGATCTTGTAGTTGTTGATTTTATTGATATGTCATATACTTCTTCACCGGAAACACCGGTAGCATAGTGGTTAAGTGCTACAGCTGCCAACCAAGAGATCAGTAGTGTGAATTCCCCAGGTTCTCCTTAGAAACTATTGGGCAGTTTACATTGTTCTCTAGAGTCTCTATGTGTTGGAATCGATTTGTGCACTTTAAAATATCCCTTCGTTGCACATCAAAAGCTTGCATGTCTGTGCATGTGCGTTTATTTCCTTTCATTTGCTAATTTTATTATTCTCTTTCTAAAATTTGTTTTCCAACTTATTTTCATTATTGCCTTCTACTTGCTTTCCTTAGGACTGGTTGTGTGCATTCCGTTTTTCTTTTTTGTATTTTGCTTCCTTTTCTATTTCAGATTCCTTGAGTTGTGTTCTTGTTGTTGATAATCATAAAACAGTATCTGTACCTATTATATTGGACCGCTAGTGGTGCAGGGCTTAAGAGCTATGGCTACTAATCAAAAGGTCAGCAGTTTGAATCCACTAGCTGCTCTTGGAAACCTTGTGATCCTATGGGACAGTTCTACTTTGTCCTATTAGTTGGCATCAACTTGATGGCAATGAGTGATTTTGTTTCTTTTTTAATACAGGCAGGCAATTCAAAATAAAAGTTGACAGTTTCAGCCCTCTCAGTAGCATTGCAGAAGAAAGGCCTGATGATCTGCTTCAATAGTTAAGAGGATATGACATGTATAAAACAGAAAGGAATGTGATGTCGCCGGACAAGGAGCTACACAGACAGACGTGCAAATTTAAACTGGAATTCAATCACAATTTAAAAATATAAAATAAAAAGATTATAGTCAAGAAAATCCATAGGTCAGTTCAACTCTGTAAAACATGGTCTCTCTATGAGTCAGGATTGATTTGATGGCAGCAGCTTTGTTTTGGTTTGTTTGTTTTCCTACTACTTAGGGCCAGGGCTTAAATAGCTTTTTTAATACATTAATTAAGTAAATCTTTGCAATACCTATATGTTGTAAGTACCATTGTCAACCTTTATTTTAGATGAGGCACAGAGAGATTAGGAAACTTGCATTGCCAAAGGCATGCAGCTAGCAAATGTCACAGTATGGATTTGCACCTCAGCTACTTTGCCTCAGGAATTCACTCTAGTGAGTAGTGCCAAACCATAATAATAATAGCTAAGATCACTTGTGAACTTTCTGTGTGCCTGGCCCCTACTAAGTGGTTGACATTCATTGCCTTACTTCATAATAGAGAGTATTATTATCTCAGTTTACAGAACAGACACTAAAGCCAGAGAGATTCAAATATTGCCTCTGCTTTTAAAGTGGTAGATTTGAAGTTTAAAACCAGCCCTGTCTATTCCAGGGGTTAACCCTAAGTCAGCCTGCTGACCATTTTTATTTTCTTCAAATCATTTTGGATAGTAACTGCTCTGAAGTTATGAATTTACTAGAACCACCTTAACGGAAAGTCATGAAATTCCAAAGGGGGAAAAATGCTTAATTGTCACTAGTGTTAATAATGAAGATAAAATCTAGCTTTGCAGCATTGGTAGGAGGCGTACATTTTGGGAGCCAGAACAAGGGCTACAGACATCTCCACCCACACCAGGTTCGGGTTGGCGGGGTTCCCTAATAGAGAGCTTAGGTTTCCAGTCTCCTGGCTCTGTGCAGTGTTGGAACTTCACCCACTAGGCTTGATTGAACTTTAATGGCTCTTTTCTGTTTGCATATTCATGCAGATCATAGGCATGTGTCTTGTAAATCAACTGATGAGAAATTAGGGTTGACAAAGACCAGGTTCACTCTAGGGAATCTCAGAGGGACACCATTGGCCACTGGGATAGTAAAGCTCCCTGAGGCTGGGCACATCCTCACTGAACCACTGAGTCAATTCCTTTTCATGGTGACTTGATAGGACTGAGTAGAACTGCTCCATTGGTTTTCCCAGGAGCACCTGGTAGATTCGAACTGCTAACCTTTGGTTAGCGTCCACAGCACTGAACCACTACATCAGCTGGGTTTAATGGATTCAAGCAAAAATTCCTCTGGATCGAGAAGCTGTGTTGCTGAAGACTTCTTATTGCTAGTTGCTCATCAAGTCCTCTTACCACCATAAGGAAAGGAAAAACACAAATGCACAAGAAAATGAAAAGCAAAGGAAAACTAACATTTTAAAATCATCTACTGAGGATATGCATTATTTCCTTTAATACCTTCAACAGAAGTAGGAGGAAGATACTATTAACCCCATATTATAGTTGAAGATAGGCTCATCAGACATAATGTTGGCAGCAGCTCCAGACTCCCATGTCGGCTAACTTACTTTACTGATCCCTCAACAGACAGGGCATCTTACTCTACTCCACAGAGGAAAAACCGGCAGGAGGTCTGTTCAACCCAAACACGTACATTGCAGACCAGAACAACTGTCCTAAGAAGGGAGTCCTGGAACCCATCATATGTGATACTGAAGCTGCAACCTGGTCCAGTTAATTCTACCTTCAGCAATCTTCCGCTGCGCTTGAACTTCTGCTAATAATGAGGAGGCAGACGTTAGGGGAGATAAAAATAATTACGTTATAACAATCCAAACTAATGAGTAATTTAAGAGTAACCAGGGAACCCAAAAAAATGACCCTGAACTGTTCTGTTGGGAGGCAGAGAAGGAGCAGTAGTTACAAGCCCAATGGCACTGGATATTAAGGGACCAGGAAAGCCGTTGTCCTGAGCATAGCATATACTGCCATCGTTATGCTGTGTGTTAAGTAAAATTTAAGACTTTTTAAAAGATAGAGACTGTTTCTTTTAATGAAAACAAAAATAAGCTTTAGTCACACAGCCTCAAATAATTTCAGTTGACATCGGAGAAAAACAAAAAGTTACACACATAGATGTTTAGAAAAGTCCATCGCTGCATAAAGGCGCAGCATGGAAGGTAACTCTCCCCTCCTCCCACATCTGAAATTACATTCTCAGTGGTAATACCACTGACAGTTTTTGATTTTTGCAAAGCGTGTAGCCTGAATCAATGCATCAGCAGAGTGCCTATGACTCTGTGTCCCTTCTTTCCATGAGTACATGTTTTTTCATATACATATTTTTCCCTAAGAAACTATATCATACAGCTCATCTACCTCTTTTCATTCAAGTAACAGTTCTTTAGAACTCCTTCCACATCAACACTTACCTCATTATTAGTTTCAGCTGTATATTTGTTCCTAATATGGCTATGTCATAAAAATTATTGCGAGCCAAGCCAAGTGCCATCAAGTCGGATCATGGCGACCTAATCTTTCATTGGTGGACATATAGTTTACAGTTTTTTAAAACAAATTTATAAACAATACTGAAGTAAATAACCTTGTGCATCTATTTTGGCAAGTGCTTACAACAGTATAAATATATTCAAATGACTGTGTCCTAAAAATGAGCTTATTACTCAAAGGGAGCAAGCCTGCGAGTCTAGTTCTTGAAGATATTTGTAGTTGTCCTCTAGAAAGTTTACTCCAGTTTACATTCTCAGCAGTGATGTGTAAAACGAATTCTACACACAGTTGTCAATCTTAAAATTATCAGAGCCTTCAATTTTCACTCTTTTATAATAAGTTGTAAAAATTGTCAGTGCTTTTTTAAAATTATGAATGAGATTCTCTATTCTCTACTGATTGCCTATTCACAAGATTTGCCCATGTTTTTCTTTCTTCTTACTGTTCTGAGCTGTCTACTAACAAAAAAATTCTCCTTCATGTATGTGTGTCAAATATTTTTCCTGGTTTTTGTTTGTCTTTTGGCCTTCCGTATATATATTGCTTATAGATGCTTTAAGCTTTCCACTCATTGAAATTGTTGTTTTATTCTTTTGTGATTAATTTATTTTTTGTGATTAAGTGAAAGTAAACAATCCAAATTAATTTTGCATTCCCACCTACCTGCAGCTGTTTCTGCTCACCTTGCCCAGTGACAGCACAACCCTCCTTTTCATTCTATACTTCTTGTATCCTCTGAACAAGCTCCTGTCCCCTCCTCTGCAGCCTCTCCTCTCCCATCTAGGAAAAGACCAGTAGGACAACATCCAATAAATGCATAGATCCATAAAGTACACACACCGTATGATCACACTATGTCCCCAAGTCCAGACCATTTTTACCTGAGGAGTTGACCTCAATAGTGTTTTCTGGTCAGGGGCAGCAACAGGTCTAGGGGCCATGCTCCCAGGGTCAGAGTTCTTGAGGTGCACCCCTCTTGTCACAGGGACTCAATATTGTGTGCCCCACATGGCTGTCTTTGGTGGTGGCTGGGCACTATCTGGTTATTGTGGTCACATGTTGACACAGTGTCCCATTCACATGGGTCCTTCTGACTCTGGGCTCTTTTTACCTCATTTCTTTGTTGTTCTCAGTGGTGAACTGTTCCAGATGAGATTGGATCATTTGATGTATCTCAGATGGCAGCTGGTTAGCTTTTAAGATCCTAGATGCCATTTACCAATATGGTGTGCAGAAGACTCTCTTAGTAATAGTCTAGCTTTAACAATCAGCCTAGATGTCTTTCAAGGCCATGGTCCCCGGACTCCACCACTGTTCTTCTGTCCTTGCTATAGGGGGTTGATATTAGAAGAATTTTCAGTTTGTGGTGAAGTCCAGCTAGGTTGATCTACTTTCTACTGTGTGCTGTCCCTGCTTTCACCTAACCAAATTTCTATTAACTATGTAATCTATGACTAACCCTTGCCCTACCTCCCTACCTTTGTAGCCATCAAGGAGTCTGTACATAGCTCCACTTATATGTCTTATTGCAGGAATCTCATACAATATTTGTCCTTTTGCCACTGACTGATGTCGCTCAGCGTAATGTCTTCCAACTAAAACCAGGTTATGCAATGCTTCCTAAAATCATCATTGTTCTTTTGAGTGTATGTACGATAGTTTATCCATTCATCTGTTGATGGGCATCTGAGTTGATTCCATTTTTTACTATCACGGGCTGTGCTGCAATAAACATTTGTGTGCATGTACCTGTTCATGTGATAGCCTTTGTTTCTGTAGGACATATTCTGAACAGTGGAGTTACCAGATCAAATGGTATACCTATTTCCAGCTTTGTAAGGAAGCACCAAATTGCTTTCCCAAGAGCTTGCACCATTTCACTATCCCACAGCAGTGTAGAAGAGTTTCAGTGTTTCCGCAGCCTCTCCAGCATTTGTTGTTTTGTGGTTTTGGGATCATGGCCAACCTTGCTGGAGTGAGATGGTATCTTATTGTAGTTTCAATGTGGTTTTCTCTGATAGCTAATGGTCATGAGCATTTCCTCACATATCATTTGGCTGCCTAGATCTCCTCTTTGGCAAAGTGTCTGTCCATCTCCTTTGCCCTTTGCTTAACTGAGTTATTTACCTTTTTCTTGCTGATATTTGGCAGGCCTTATAGATTATGGAGATCAGACATCAGTCCATTATGTAGTTTCCAAAAATTTTTTTGCATTCTCTGGTGGTCTTTAACTCTTTTGATAAAGCCTTTGAATGAGCAAAAGTGTTTCAGTCTTAGTAGTTCCTGTTTATATACTTTCTCTTCTGTTGATCATGCTTGTTTGTTAGATTTTGAAGTCTGTCCAAGCAGTGTATTAGAACTTTCATTGTTGACCTATCTTTTCTTGCATGATATTTATTGTTTTAGGTTTGCTATTTACTAAGCCTTTACTAAGCCTTTACTAAGCCAGGGTTTCTTCTCTTTCCAAACAAAATTGGTGATATGTTTCTCCATCTCAATAAAAAATGACACTGGAATTTGTATTGGGATTGCATTGCATAAGTAGATCACTTTAGGTAAAATTGGCTTAGGTAAAATAGTCATCTTGACAATGTTGAGTCTTCCTGTCCACGAGCAGGGTAGGTTTCTCCAATTTTGTAAGTTGTTTTTTTTTTTTTTTTTTTTTTGATTTCTTGCAGTAAGGTCTTGTAGTTCCCTCTGTATAGGTCTCTTATTTCTCTAGTTAGATTTATTCCTAGACATTTTATCTTCTTTGGGGCTATAGTAAATGGTATTGATTTGGTGATTTCTTCTTTGATGAACTCTTTGTTAATATGAAGGAATCCTACTGATTTACTTATGTTTATCATGTATCCTGATACTTTGCTAAACTCCTCTATTAGCTCCAGTAGTTTACCTATGGATTCCTTTGGGTTGTCTATATATAGAATCACATCATCTGGGAATAGGGAGATTTTTACTTCTTCATTCCCAATATGGATGCCCTTTAATTCTTTGTCTTATCTAATTGCTCTGTCTAGAACTTCTAGCACAATTTTGAATAGAAGTGGTGAGTGTGGGCATCCTTGTCTAATTCCCGTTCTCAAAGGGAATCCTTTCAGTCTTTCACAATTCAGGACAACGGAGACAGTTGGCCTTGTGTAGATGCCCCTTATCACGTTAAGCAATTTCCCTCCTATTCCTATTTTTCTGAGAGTCTTTAGCATGAATGGGTGTTGGACTTTGTGAAATATCTTTTCTGTATCAATTGACAAAATCAAGTGATTCTTATCTTTTGTGCTATTTATGTGGTTGATTACAGTAATTGTTTTCCTGATGTTGAATGAGACTTGCATCCCTGGAATGAAACCAACTTGATCAAGATGATTTTTTTTTTTACTTGAGGCAACACACACACACACGCTTAAGTACATTAAAGAAGTATTTATTACTGTTTTGTAAGACTACTTTGCTGTTATTTTCTTAATCAAGAATAAACGATAAGTTCAAATTTTATCATAGTAAGAAGTTGCTTGTCCTTGTTCTTACTTTTTTAACTCGGGAATGAATATGTATCAGGTTCAAATTCCTTTTCAACATCTGATGAGATTATTGATATTTTGACAAAATAATAAGCCTTAGAAGATGTTCATATTTTGAACTTCCTTTCAGAGAGTCAAATTCTAACTGACTGAAGCATAGTATTCTTTTTACTTTTTTGTACTCCTGTGCTAGTGTGAATATTTGTACATGAGGTGTGAATTGTTGTCAGTCTCAGGGAGCAGTATGTTAGCTGTCTACTTATCACCACCTTCACTAGCCTTCCAAACCCTTAGGAAGAAAAATTGTCTGATTCATACTTGAATTCTCAGTACTTATTGTTTAGTACCAGCACATCCATCAATACTTGTTTAGGAAATTGATGGTAGCAGGGTGCCAGATGAAATCACTTTTTAGTGAAAGTCAATCCCAAGTAGTGTATGGGACAAACTTACACTAAAAATTGCATATTGTTTATCTGAAATTAAAACATAATTGTAGAGTTCTTTTGGGGGGGGGCCTAATTTGGTGACCTTAGTTTGGGGCATAAAGAAACGATGTGACAAATGCCATGCACCAAATAATACTGACTGGTAACTTCAATGGTAGTCGTGCATCAGAGACTCATGAAGGTTGAAGTGACGAAGGTTAACTGGGTCTAGGAACCTCTGAGAATGCTTGCAAGTGTTTTAACTGATGTCTCTGTATTTATGTTATATGTCTGTCTTGTGGTTTGAGAGCTTACCTGGTTTTGGAATATTGCTATCATAAAAGAAAAAAAAAATTAAACGATACTGAGTTTATAGCAGTGACTAATGCAATAAAATAGAAAAACAAGTAAATGGGCATGTTTAGTGAATGAAGGTACTGATTTTTTTTAAATTTCTTTCCCCTTCAGCACTTGGCTGAGGTAGCTAGTATAAAGCGCCTGGGCCTTGTCACGCTCAGTGGAAACAATAGCAGGCCAAAAAAGACTTAAGTGTAGCATTGTAGACATCAAGTCATCCTTAATGAGTCCTGGAGAAAACCATTTGTTGGGCAGGCTTGTGAAGACAAGGCTGGCAGCTGCTGTCCCCTGCTGTATCCCTCCCTTAGTGAAGTGGAGGCCTCTGCCCCATGTTGACACAGCAAAAGCAGTCTGCAAAGAGGAGGGAGTTCACTTGCCTGCAATTTGGAGGGGATTTCCCAAGTAGGAAAAAAAAATGGTGAACCTCTGAAATGGAAAAGCAAGGATGCCAGTGCTTGCTGTTGGCCAGGGACACTTGAATGTGGTAATTCTTCAGTCTTACTTGCTCTGTGTTTCAGCAGAAAATTGGCATTCCATAGACTTTTCTAACTTTCAGCCTGAACTCTTAGCATTACCCACCCTGCAGGGTACATTCTGTCATAATAAATTCCCTCCACTTGTCAAGAGGCACAAGGTTCTCACTTCTAGGTCCTCACCATGTTTTGGGCTACGTTTACAGGGCATCTTTTACTGTTATTGTTGATTAAAAACAAAAACCAAACTCACTGCCATCAAGTTGACTCTGACTCAGAGTGTTCATGTAGGGCAGAGTTGAACTGCTCCATAGAGTTTCCAAGGACCACCTAGCAGATTTGAGCTGCCGACCTTTTGATTAACGGATGTAGTACTTAACCACTGAACCACCAGGGTTTCTGTTTACTGTTAATTAGAGACCATTTTTTCAGAGCAACCTGCTCTGACTCCATCAGGTGCAGTCATGTAGAAGTGCCCTCTGGGATCCCACAGAAGACTAGCAGTGCTTCTATCATAGCCCTGAGTATACACTTTAAAATCATTTAGACGCCTGTTTCTCCAACTACTCAACTACACTGAGAGAATCACAGTGCAGCTTTCATTGCATCCCTTGTGCTTACACTCTGGCATAGTAGAGACTCAGAAAAATTTTCCAAGGAAAATTCTATAGATAGTGGCTCAAGCTTTCCCCAAAAGACAAAGAAGGAAAGATACTTGGTCATCAAGGACAGTCCTAAATTAAGTGAGATTATCTGACATGGTAGACATTTTGTTTCATATCCCTTTATCCAGCTGTGAATACTCAGAGTGGGTTAGCTTTGTGCTAGTTGCCACAAGATTAAAAAGAGAGAAGGAACAAACGTTGACTTCAAGCACATTGTAATCTAAAGTCTGGAGGATGTACCTAAACACAGAAAACAAGTAAAAGTAATATTAAGTTTATCTATTTTTTAAAACTTATAAGATAATGCGTCTGCCCAGCCATTAACAACAAGAAAATACCCTGTGAAATAATTAGACTTTTTTTTTTTTTTTTTTTTTTTTTTTAAGAACAGAATACCAGGAAAAAAGTCAGTCCAAGTTTCAATCTAGGCTTACTACTTACAAATTGTATGACACATAGTTATAGCTAAAGAAATGGGAGATAATATCATTCTTTCACATGAAAGCTCAACCTTAGGATATTTGAACAGAATGTTTGATGTTATATATGTGAAAACACTAAATTATTTTTTCTGATTTTTAATGGTGATCATATAGTATGTGCTCATAGCCACACTCTCTCTGATGGCACAGGGTGGTTTTAGTAATGACCCTAGAATCTGGAAAACTGAGGAAAACAAACTAATCTGAATTCACAGAAGGCCAAACCAAGGCAATATATGTCTGGATGAATGTTACAGTCAGTCAAGTTCAGGTTTCCACAAGTTCCATATGTCTCATACTTGCTCATCCAGTATCTTTCCCATCAGTGGGTGGGGCTAGGAGAATGGGAAGGGTGAAGATTGGTACTCTAAAGATCCAAACTCGAGAGCTTTCTAACTCAGCTTGCCACTAAGATTTAGGTTCTTCTAACAGTTCTACATTTCTCTCTCAGACTGTGATCAAAAGTCTGCTGTTCTTTGTCTCTGTTTAGGGAAAATGGGACAGATACAGCTCTAGGTGTCCTGGGTAAGAACTCAGTTCTCAGCTCTCATAGTGAAGCCGTTAATTTCTACCTCCTAGATGTATGCCTGGCACTCTTCTTTGTGCTTTCGCATTCCCTCATCTGTCTTCTGCAACAGGTTGTAAGCACTTTGAGAAAGTGTCCATGTCTTGTTCATCTCTGTATTCCTTGCACTGAGAGAAGTGCCTAGAATGTAGGAATTACTCAATAAATATCTGATAAACAAATGAAAGAAAATGAACAAATAAATTAACCAAGCAGAAAAGAAATGTAATTTTGTAAACTTCTAAAAATCTTTTCATAAAAAATCACTTTACTCAGGAAGAGTTGACACATAATTGTCCTCACTTCTGTCTGTTATGAAACCTTAAAAGATATCTACTTTTATACCAGAACCATATAACACACGGGACTCCCGAGCCATGGCCATGTGTGTGCCAGGGCTAGATATGTCTTACAGCAGGCAGCTAGGGAGAAGTTGGAGGAGCCCAGTCCCCCAGCTATCCTGATCCTGTGATTTTGGGAGCCTAAATACCTCTGCTTGTGTGGGAACACCTCTGGCATGTTCACATGTGGCTCTGATCCTGCATTTCTCCCCCTTTAAGTAGGTTCTCTCTGAATCCATGGGTGGCTCAAATAGCTGTGCTTAACTACTAACTTAGAGAATCGTGGTTCGGAACGTCTCGCCAACATAGCACCATAGGCAGAAGTGCCACAGCATCCCTCCACAGCAAAGATCAGGAAAACGAAGTAAAACAGAGACAGACATCAGTCCTGGAACTCAAAGTGTCAAATGAAGAGATAAAGATCTCAGCCAAACACTAAATGGTATAAGAAACTGACACAGAACAGAGAGCGAAAAGAGATGAGAGGAAGTTCTCTATCAGCTAATCCAGCATGGACTCCTTTTCTTGGACTTCTGTTGAAGATCAGCAGAAAGAGATCACAGAGAAGCAGATTCACAGAAATCCCAGCTGAAGACAAAGTACCCAGTAACCACTGATATGTGCTTTTGCACCCACATTTTCTCCCCGCTGCTCTGTCTCCAAAGCCTCCTGGCTAACTGTGGTGGCTCAGCTGGCCAGCAGAAATGCAGTGTCCATGTTGCTTGGAGTTGTCCTGCCCACATCAGAGACTGGCAGACAAGGAGTATGTGAAAGCACCTTCAGGAGCTCCCAGCAGGACACAGCTCACCAGTAACCAGTAATACATACTTTCCTAAACATACCTCCTCTCTGCTTCCTGCAGTTTCTTGAGTAGAAAGAAACTCCTTTAGCTCCAGGTGCATGGATTCTCTGCCCCCGCCCCTCACTGCCCAGCTCCCTGAGTGTCATTTGTCTGTAGCTGATATTACTTTTTTCTGTTTCTTTTGGTTTCTCCCATGCCTCCCTCTCCCTCCCCACCCCCTTTCTCTCAAACACCAGGCTCCATTTGCTATTTTTGCCTCTTCCTGAAAGGCTGTTAAGTGTTACTGAACTGGGAAACCACTCCCCTGGCCCATGACACCATGCTGGTGGAATTCTTGAGGCTTTTTTGTTTGTTTTCTTTTTCTTTTCACAGTTTGGAAGTCCTTTCTAGCTGGGCTGTACTGCACAGCTTAGGACCCACAGCTCCAATCTGTATGCCTGCATCATTGGGATCCCTAAGGACATTTCATTTTTTTCTTTATTTTTCCTTTTTCTCTCTTTTGCTCCCTATCTTTCTTCATTTCCCAGCTCTCTCCTCACTATACTTTCTTTGTGGCAGCACCAGTGGGATCCTTGGGGACTTTTTTCCCCTTTTGTTTTTTTCTTTTCCAAATGTTTAAGTAGTTATTTTTTCTTTTCTTCTTTTGCCTTTTTGTTTTCCTCCATTTCTTGAGTTTTTCATCTCTCTACTCCAATTGTAAGCTCCCTTAGCCTTCTTTTTTGTTTTGGGCTCCTGTTTCTCTGCCTCCACTTCTTCCCCATACCTATCTTACCTCCATATATCACAACCAACCTGCTCCTTTCTGCTTACACAGTGCCAAGCAACAGAAACAAGCCCTACTAGGATCTGCCCAACACTGACTCCTGGACTATACTGTTGGCCCAGTATATGCCTAAGAAAGTCAATCCCAGCACCATCCCCCTTCAGCTGGATCTGCCCTGCTGTACCACAGCTAGGCAACTGACTCTGCCTGTTTCACAAGAATTAGAAAAATATCATGACCATAGTCATGCAAATAACAAAGAACACATAGGCTGTCTGCTCTGACATAACCAAATAAGGCAAAAAAGCAGGACAAAACAAACAAGTCTACAATCAATAAACAAAGACAATAACTACTGAATAGCCCAAATACAGCAATGTCAAAATGTAAAATTTTTTAAAGGATAGAATGGTTCCAATAGGTATCCAAAATAAAACACCAGATGACTTTCCAGAAGAAATCAAATCCATTGCTGTTGATTTGATTCTAAATCATAGCAACCCTATAGGCAAAATAGAACTGCCCAACAGTGTCTCCAAGGAGCACTTGGTGGATCTGATCTGCTGACCTTCTGGTTAGCAGCTGTAGTACTTACCCACTATACCACCAGGGTTTCTTCCAGAAGAAAAGGCACTAGAATTACATGACAGAGAATTAAAATCTTTAATGTTCAGAGCTGCTCAGGAGTTAAAGCAAAACCAGACAAAAATGAGGAAAAAATAGACAAATTCATGGAAAAGGCAGATATAGCTATGGAAAAATTTAGGTAAATAATACAGGAACAAGATACCAAAATAAATTCACAACTAAAAAGCATGCAAAAACATTAACTAGAAATCCAAAAGATAAACAATAAGATTTCAGAAAGGGCTGAGAAGCAGGTTTGACATGATGGAAAATGTGATCAGTGAGATTCAAGACAAACACTTGGATACAACTCTGAGGAAAAATCAGGAAAAGAAACAAATGAAGAAATCTTGAGAATTATGTAGGATAAAATTGAAAGCAAAATTGGCATGTGATGAGAGTTCCAGAGCAGGGGGAGAAAATGGAAAACACAGACAGGATTACTGAAGAAATGCTGACAAAAAAAAAAACTTCCCTAATATCAAGAAAGATAAAAATCTGACCATCCAAGAAACTCAATATACCCCATATAGGATAAACCCTAAAAATAAATAGGGAAGGTATATAATCACACTAACTAAAGCCAAAGGCAAAGAAAAATTTCTGAGGGCAACTCAAGAAAAACAAATAGTCATACATAGAGGAGAAACAATAAGACTAAGCTCTGATTATTTGGCAGAAACCATGGAGGCAAGAAGGCAATGGGATGATATATATATATATATATATATATATATATATATATATATATATGTATGTATGTATGTATGTATATAAAACCTTGAAAGAAAAAAAAAATCATCAACCAAGGATAATGTATCCTGGAAGACTCTCATTTAAATATCATAGCAAAATTAGGACATTTTCAGATAAACAGAAATTAAGAGAATATGTAAAAACCAAACTGAACTTACAAGAATTATTAAAGGGAACCCTTTGGTTTGAGAACAAATAGAAGATCACAACCTGAAACTAGAATGCAAGATTGTACCAGTCAGATACCTGCCTAGGAAATACATTCTCAAAGACTATGCAAAATCAAAAGAGTTACAGTAGGGAATCAGAGAGGTTAATCTGTAAATGACAATAATGTCAGAACCATAAAAGGGAAACTAAATGGTATAGATATATAACTTTCTAATGGAGTAGAAGGCAAGTTAATACCAAGTAATAATAGACTTATTTAAATCAAGGAAGATAAAAATAAATTTCATGGTAACCATAAAGTTAAGAAACCTACTCATCAAAATAAAGAAGGAAAAGCTTTCAAAACAAAATCCAAAATCTACAAAAGCAAAACAAGTGAAAAAGGAATGTACAAATGAAAGAAACTCAGCACAAGAGAATAAGACAACAACAACAAAAATCAGCACTTTTTAAAATGACAGCAATTACATCACACCTATCAATAATTACACTGAATGTAAGCGGCCTAAATTTACCCATAAAGAGACAAAGAGTATCAGAATTGATTACAAACAAAAAAAAAGAGAGCGATCCATCAAAATGCTGCTTACCTGAGAAATATCTTAGAAGCAAAGACAAAAATGTATTAAAAATCGAAGGATTGAAAAAAATGTATCAAGCAAATAGCTATCAAAGCAGAGCAGGAGCAGCAATGCTAATTCCAGATAAAATAGACTTTGAAACAAAATCCATCATAAAGACAAAGAAAGGCACTATATAATGATTAAAGGGATAATCCATCATAAAGACTTAACAATAATAAACATCTACACACCTAATGATAATGATAGTCCTCCAAAATAAATAAAACAAACTCTAACAACACTGAAAAGAGAAATGAATAGTGTCACAATAATAGCAGGAGACTTCAACACACCATTGTTGGTAAAGGACAGAACATTTAGAAAGAAACTCAACAAAGATATAGAAGAGCTGAAGGGCACAATCAGCAACTTGACATCATAGACGTATATAGAACACTCCACCCAACAGCTGCAAAGTACATATTCTTTTCCAACTCACAGAATTTTCTCCAGGCCTGACCACATTTTAGGTCTCAGAACAACCCTCAACAAAATGCAAAACACTGAGATAATACAAAGTACCTTCTCTGACCAAAATGCCATCAAAGGAGAAATTAACAACAGAAAGAACAATGGAAAAAAAAAAATCGGTCATGTGGAAAGTGAATAAAAACCATTGGGTAAAAGCAGAAACCAGAGATGGAATAAAAAATTCTAGAATCAAGTGAGAATGAAAACCCTTCATACCCAAACCTTTCAGACACAGCAAAGGCAGTCCTCAGAGATCAATATACAGCAATAAATATACACATAGAAAAGAATAAAGGGACAAAATCAAACTGGTAGCTATATGACTTCAAAAAACAGGAAAAGAACAGCAAAAGAAGCCCACAGCCACCAGAGAAAAGGAAACAATAAAGATGAGAACAGAAATAAGTGAAACAGAAAATTGAAAAACAATAGAAAGGATCAACAGAATCGGCAAACAACTGACAAAAGAAAATCAGGAGAGAATTCGCATAACCCAAATAAGGATGACATAGGGGACATTCCAACAGACCCAAATGAAATAAAAAGGATTATAACAGAGTATTAAGAAAATCCAAAGACTTCATCAAAAGAATTAAAAGACCATCTACAGAATGGGAAAAAATATTTGGCAACTCTATGTCAGACCGACGCCTGATCTCCATAATCTATAAGGTTCTACAAAATATCAATAACAAAAATACAAATCATCCAATTAAGCAATGGGCAAAGGAGATGGACAGACACTTCTCTACAGAGGAGACCCAGGTAGCCAAAAAACACATGTGGACAAGCTTGCGATCATTAATTATTAAAGAAATTCAAATCAAAATGACAATGAGATACCATCTCACCCCAACAAGATTGGCCATGACCCAAAAAAGGCAAAACAATAAATGTTAGAGACGCTGTGGAGATATTGGAACTCTCCTTCACTGTTGATGGGATTGCAGAATGCTTTGGACAAAGTCATTTGTTCTTGAATCAAATACGTATCTAATATGGATGAAACATAAATAGTAAAATTAAAAAGATATAATTAATCTTTCAAATATGATATACACCTCTACAGTACTTTCAATAACCAAAATATAAACAGGTCTGCAGGGGTGATGTAGAAGACCTGCTGGAACCCAGGTCCAGGGGAAGATAAGGTGAGAGTGAATTCATTTCCGGTGGCTAATAGTTGTATCTTAGGAAAAGTACAAGCAGAATGCTTCTAAGAAGGATAGCTAGACTACCTCTTACATACATATGTATTCTGAGGAGGGATCAGTCTCTGAAGAAGACATCATGTTTTTTAAAGTACAGGGTCAGTGTGAAAGAGGAGGACCCTCAATGAGATGGATTGATACAGTGGCCGCAACAATGGGCTTAATGGAACAATGATTGTTAGTACGGTTCTGTGGTACATAAGATTGCTAGGAGAGGGAAATGACTCAACAGCACCTACCAACAGCAATAACAACACGCTGAGCATACCCACTACCAACATGAAGCTAGATAGTAGAACTAGGCTCACTGGTTGAAACTAGAGTGTAAGGCAGATCATCCCTGCTGTGAAAGAAATCTGAAGATGTTGTCCACATACAAATGAAGAGAAGTTTGCCATCAAGATTTAAGACAGGGATTCTGCAGATGCAATGTTTCTAGGAGGATGAGAGCCCTAAACTACAACATGGTTTTTGTTTGATGTGTCTCAAGGGATTGAGGAGTAACTGTTAAAACAACTAGATATTAACAGAAAGAGGGGAAAAGAAAAATTTTCTGCCTGTATTATGGTTAGGATATTTTTCTTTTTTTTTGTTAAGTTGTTGACATTTTGTGTATATTTTGGTTATTATAGTTTTATTGGACACCTGGTTTCTGAAGGTGTGCTCCCAGACCATAGTTTCTCTTTTCACTTTTTTTGGTAAACACTTTGATGAGCATATGTTTAATTCTTATGAAGTCCTATTTATTTATCTTGACTTTTGCCATTTGTATTTAGGCTGTGTATGTGCAACCAAATGCCTTCTGTAATTTGGTTCCTTGGTTTGGTGGTCTAGAGTCATAACTTCACAGAACATCCCAGTTAATTAGCCTAACAACATGTTTAGTGTTTCTGTCCTTCCTCCTATTTCATTGTGTAGTGCCTAGGGTCTTAAAATCTTACAAGTGACCAGCCAAGGCAAGACAATTCATCTCTATTTGTCTAGAACAACAGAGGAATGAAAGCCACGATAGGAGGAAGATATGGAGTGTGTGGCTGATTACCTCCATAAACAATTGCTTCCCTTGCCATGAGACTAGAAGTGCCTGGCTACCATTACTAAATATCTTGATCAAAAATTCAGTTGAAGAATCTTGATTAAAAGGGGAGAAATGCACAATAGAACATTAAATTCTTATAGACTGTAGACATTCTAGAGCCATAGATGACCCTAAAATTATTAACCTAAAGTAATCTTTAAACTTTAAATGAGAAATACTCCTTGAAGTCCTCTTAAAACTGGACAATAACTTGTAAAAAAAAGAAAAAAAAAAGTCTACTTTGAGCATGGTTCTCTTTTAAGAGCTATCTATATAGGATTAAATTGACAACAGCAATCTGAAAGATTAAGTAGGAATCTTAGGGGGCAATGAGTTTATGTTAATGAGGGACGAACAACTCAGAAGAAGAGTGTGAGGATGGTTGCACAACTTCAAAGTATGATCACTATCACTGTGTTACACACGTAGAAACTGCTAAATTGGTATATGTTTTGCTGTGTATATTCTCAGCAATACTAAAATAAATAAAATTTAGAGACAGAAAACAGAAATTCTCAGTCAAGAAAAACTTACGACACAGAGTGACCATATCATGTGTGCACTTTATGGTTCTGTGCACCTGTAGAATGTTGTCCTGCTGACCTCTTACTGGAGGAAGGGTAGTGGGTGGAGAGGAGGGGATAGGAGATTGTTGCAAGGATAAGACGTGTATGGAGCGGAGGAAGAGTGTGCTGTCACCAGGCAGGGAGAGCATATAGGTGGGCATGCAATTTATATGGGAATGTACATTGTCATTCAATCATAATAAAAAAAAAAAACTTGCAAACCAAAACTCAAAATACATGAAGAAAACTAATATTAAAATAATAGACTAAAAAAAAATAGATTTGTTTTTACTCCAAATGAAGTGAAAATAGTAGAATTACAAAAATGACTTTAAATTTGGTTTGTGGCACAGAAGAATTTAGGGTAGACCACAGATTTCACTGCAAAAATAAAATTCGAAAAAAATCTTGTTTTTAAAGGAAGGAGAATTGTAGAAACAAAATAACATGAACTAAAAGTTCTAGGAAGAAAGAGTTGTTCAGACATGAGTAGTCTGTTACTGTCTGTTTTCCTCCCTGGGCACTTTCGCTGATTTTAGATTTGGTTGTACATCAGACTTGGTCCACACAGAGGGATTCGACTAAAGCAGGGAGAAATGAGCAAAGATTTCAAAGGTTGTGCAGGACTGGCTTGACAATTTGGAAACCTTGGGAGCTATCAGTTCACAGCTAGTTTTCCCACAGCTTATTTGCAAAATGTGGGGTTATATGACAGGCATAGAGAGTTGAAAAGGTGGGGTGCAATCTCCCTTCCTCTCACAGTGCTTAGGAGAAATGTTCCAGCTTGAGGAGTGAGGCTTACTTCAAACACATGTCTAGTCTCCTCCTCAAGACATTTGCCAGATTTGGAAATGGCAAAACTCCAGACTTCTGAAGATTGAGATCAGGTTTCCCTCAGTATTTTAAGATTAAGAAGATAGAAACAAACCCAAGGGTACAAATCCAAGAACTAGAATGCAAAGGACTATTACCAAGACTGCAAACCAGCCCCAACCCAACTCAAGCTCCATTAATTACAGTTATCAGCCCCTTATCCATCTGCATAACTGAGGAGACAGGCAGCTCTGGCTGCCACACTGTAGAGGCTGTCTCCTTTGCAATTCCTTTTAATACAATGTCTGGCATATAATAAAAAATTACTAGATACATAGAATCTACAAAAATGAATCAACAGAATAGTCTCTACATATAATACTAATATCTAGAAAATAATAACAATACTTTTCAAAAAGATTTTAAAAGATCTCAGAATGGTCAACCGTATAGAAAATGTGAATTACAAAAACAATGACTGCAAGGGGAAATAGAAAACCTAAATTATTCATAATCACTAAAGTAACTCAACCTATAATAGTATAACCATAACGTATTGACATGGAGTTAATTCCCTGCAGGATTTCCAGAGATTCAAGCTACCAAACTCTGGTTAGCAGCCAAGTGCTTAACCACTGCACCTCCAGAGACCCTAAAAGATACTAAAGCTAATTTTAAGTGATGTTTTACAAACCTTTAAGAAAAATTATGTTGTATATTAGAAAAATTGTTTCAGAGTTTAGAAGAAACAGGAAACTACTCCAAATGTATTTTATGAGCTAGCCCAAACTTGGCATGAAATATGGACAAGAAACTTGGATGAATATGGACAAGAAAATAATATTATTGGCCAATCTCACAAACATTCATACAAGAAAAAATTAAATAAAGCTTTAGCACATCAAATCAATCACAGAATGAACAAAAATGTGTCAACATTATGTAAGGGTTATCCCCCAAAAAGCAAGAATATTTCACATTGACAAAACAACATAAGAATGCATAAAATTACTTCTACATACTTTTGTTGTCAGGGAGAAAGGATAAGGAAAAAGATAATTACTATAATAATTTATATAGATTTATTGAACTATAAACCAAAAAACAAATCTGTTGCCAGTAAGTCAATTATGACTCCTTACAACCCTATAGGACAGAGTCTTATTGCCCCATAGGGTTTCCAACAAGTAGCTGATGGATTCGACCTGCCAATCACCAAATGCTTAAATGCTGTGTCACTAGGGCTCCTACTGAAGTATACCAAACCACTCAACCCAGTGCCATAGAGTCGATTCTGATACGTGACATACAGTAAGCTGGGCAAAGTTAATTGTGCAATTTGCTAAATTATGACATATACATATACTTATGAAACCATCAGTATAATCAAAATAATGAACATATCCATCACCTCTGAATGTTTCCTTGTATCCTGTTATGCTCTCTCCTTTTTGCCCTCCCCCAAACAGCCCCTCTCCTCAAGTCACCACTGATCTTCTTTCTGTTACTATAGATTAGGTTGTATTTTCCAGAGTTTTATGTAAGTGGAATAATATAACATATCCCCTTCCCTTTTTTCTTTTTTAATCTGACATATTTCACTGAGAATAATGATTTTGAGGTTCATTCGTTGTTTCATACATATCAATAGCTTACTCTTTTTTATTTACTAAGTAGTATTTCAGCATTCAGATACAACATAATTTATCTGTGAGCATGTTGATAAACATTTAAATCCTTTACAGTTTGAAGCTTTTACGAAGCTGCTGTGATTTCTATATAAACACAATCTCAAATAAAATCCCCGCAGATAAATTTTTTTCAAAAATTTACAAACTGATTCTAAAATTTATATGGCAATGCAAATGACCTAAAATAGCCAAAGCAACTTTGAAAAAAATCAAAATATTTAATTAATTGCATTCAAGATTTATTGCAAAGTTATAGTAGTCAACATATTTTGATTTTGATTTTTTTAAAAAAAGCATGTATATTAATGGAACAGAATTGCAAATCCAGAAATAGCTCTCATATTTATGATCAACAGATTTTCAACAAAAGGCCTAAGGCAACCAAATGGGGAGAGAATCTTTTCAGCAAATGGTGCTTTAACAGTTGGATTGACACTTAGAAAAAAAATTTTTCTCATGCCAAACAGTAATTCAGAATGGATCATAGACCTAAACTAAAATCCTAAAATTTCTAGAATAAAATAGAAAAAAAGTCTTGATGACCTTGGTAGCAAAGGCATTTAAACCAAACACAAAAATTGCATGTAAGTAAAATAAATACGACTTCATCATATTTTAGATTAGATAGTTGTTAGAAGTCTGGTTGGGTGAAATCAGTACAGCACACATTAGAAACAAGAACAATACAAGGGGACTTCAGCATAACTTGAATACTCCTTCCATCTTAACCCAATATTGCAAGGATAGAGTAGCTGGGGCAGGGGGCAGGGGACCATGCTCTTAGGCGAAATTGAGGCCAATTGGCACAACTAGCGTTTTGGTAAGAGAGCTCTCTGCACCCCACGTTGGTGAGTGGCGTCTGGGGTCTTAAAAGCTGCCAAGCTGCCATCCGAGGACACAGCAAATGGTCCCAAATCAGCCAGAACGGATGCTCACCAAGGACCAAATGACATGGGGTAAAGACAACCCAGAAGATAGAGAGACCCACATCAGTGGGTGCCTACATCGACCTGGGACCGGAAGAACTGGATGGTGCCTGGCCACCACCGGTGATAGCCGCGATGGAGCTCACTAAGTTGAGTCTCACTGGCAACACAAGAATAAAAAGGGGTGCACCCTGAGATCTCCACTAAAAGACCTCAATTCACGGTCCAGCGGTTTCGGGGTCCCCCTGGGAGCATGGACCCTGTCCCTGATGCTACCCTTGCCCATAAATCATAACGAAGGTCCACTCTTCGGACACGAATGGATTGGACTTGGCAATGCAGAGTGACCATATATTGGATGCACTTTATGGTTCTATGCATCTATAGGATGTCATCCTGCTGACCTCTGGCTGGAGGAAGGGGAGTGGATGGAGAGGAGGGGAAAGGAGGCTGTTGGGAGGATGAGACATGTATGGAGCAGAGAGGAACAGTGTGCTGTCACCAGGCAGGGAAAGCAGTGGAAGCTGCACATAGGTGGGCATGTAAATTTATATGGGAATGTACATTTTCACTCAGTCATATTAAATAAAATAAATAAATAAAAAATAAAATAAAATTTAAATGTATCCTCTTTAAAAGACAGTGTTAAGAAAATGAAGAGAAGCCTCAGACTAGGAGAAAATACTGGTGAAACATCTGTCCAACAAAGGATTTTTATCTCTGGATCTAAAAAGAACTTTTACAAATTAATAACAGACCCAAACCAAACCAGCTGCTGCTAAGCTGATCCCGACTCCTGACGACCGCATGTGTTTTGAGCAGAGCTGTGCTCCACACGATTGTCGCGGCTATGACCTTTGTGCTGCAGACTGCCAGGCCTTACTTCCAAAGCATCCCTCAGTGGGTTCAAACCTCTGTCCTTTCTGTTAGTAATCCTGCAAGTAACCATTTGTATCACCCGGGGACTAATTAGTAGACAGACAACCCAGCTCTTAAACGTAAGCCAAATATCTGAACAGACTCCACAAAAGACAGTTTGAATGACAAGTAGACACATGAAAATGCGCCCCTCTTCTTCAGGCACTTACAACAACAGCATCAAAATACTCCCTGCTACGGAACCACTTCCAACTTGTAGCAACCCTGTAGGGCAGAGTACAACTGCCCCAGAGGAGCTCCAAGCAGTGGATTCAACCTGCTGATTTTGGGGTTAGTAGCTGATCTCTTAACCACCACACCACCACAGCTCCTTTTTAGGGACATGTAAATTAAAGATATAAGGAAACACTTCTATGTATCCATCAAACTCTATGCAGTGGAGTCAATTTTGACTCCTAATGACCATATAGGGCAGAATAGAACAATCTCACAGGGTTTCCTAGGCTATAACCTTTACAGAAACAGCCTGCCACCTCTTTCTTCCACAGGGTGGCTGGTACATTAAAACTACTCACCTTTAGGTTAACAGCTGAGCTGTTAACGAATGCTCCACCAGGAATCCTTACACACAAATTAAAAACCGTAACTCATGATGTCTAGTCAATTCTAACTTATAATGACCCTATAGGATAGAGTAGAACTGCCACATAGAGTTTTCAAGAAGCACCTGGTGGATCTGAAATGCCAGTATTTATGGTTAGCAACTGTAGCCCTTAATCATTACACCACCAGGGTTTCCTATATACGTGTTAGAAGGTTCAAAATGTAAAAGGCTGTCAAGTGTTGGCAGAGATGTGGAACAACTAAAATTTTTAAATATTGCTGGTGATAATGGAAAATCACATCATTTTGAAGACACACTGGCAGTGTCTTAAAAAGTTAAATATATGCCTATCATATAAGTTAGCCATTCCACTCCTTATTGAAGAAAAATACAAGCATTTGTCCACTCAAAGAGTTGCACATAAGTGATTATAGCATCATAGCAATAATCAGTCACTATAAGAAGCTGAAAGTAGTAAAGCTGTCCCTTATGTTTGCAATATATGTATCAGGTAGAAGATCCAAGCAAAGTTTTCAAACAAAAAGGGAGTTC
Source organism: Heterohyrax brucei (assembly GCA_028571685.1). Classification (NCBI taxonomy): domain Eukaryota; kingdom Metazoa; phylum Chordata; class Mammalia; order Hyracoidea; family Procaviidae; genus Heterohyrax; species Heterohyrax brucei. The sequence continues at coordinate 23,774,409 of CM053146.1, forward strand.
ATCAGTATGTTTAGCTTAACATACAGAAAGCAATAGCATTTCTATATACCCACAATAATATTACAGCATATCAAAATAAAAATAATCAATTAGAAAAATATAATGTTCTAAACACTAAAACTATAAGTTAATTAGGAACAACTGTAACAAGATATATTCAATAAACTTAATGGAGAAATATCATAAAATATTAGGGATAAAAGATACAGTGGGTAATTAAAAATGTAGTCATGTTAAACACTTAGAAAAGTTTAATAAGACAATCATCCTAACTAGTTTATAAGCTAAATGTAATATCATTAAAATACCTATGAGAATTTTTCCTCAAGTGCTAAAACTCACACAGATTAGCATAATAAAGGGCCGAGAGTGACCAAGAAAATTTGAAGAACAGGAACAATTTACCCTTCTAGATATTAAAACTTATTTTAAAATTATACTAATTAAAATGGTATAGTATTGGTATTGACTTGGAGGGAAAAAATAGAAAACAGGAGAAATTTTAGAAAGGTATCTTTGGGAAATGTAGACATGGCACAGAAAATCAGAGGGGAAAGGTTTTAGAGCAACTGAGAAGAGATAATTGTATTGCCTATGTCATCAACCGCTCCTATGACCAAGAGATGCTTAATATATACAAAATATATCACCCAAATTTTGTTGTTATTGTTAGGCGCCAACCCTCCATAGGAGAGGAGAGTGAAACACTGTCTAGTCCTGTGCCATGCTCACAATTGTTGCTGTGTTTAAGCCCATTGTGGCAGCTATGTGTCAGTCTATCTCACTGGGAGTCTTCCTCTTTGTCAATGATCCTCTGCTTCATTAAGCATGATATCCCTCTCCAGGGACTGATTCCTGCTGATGATATAGCCAAAGTATATGAGACAAAGTCTCACAGTTCTCACTTCTAAAGAGCATTCTGGCTATACTTCTTGCAGGACAGATCTGTTCATTCTTCTGACTCAAAACAAACCCACTGCTGCCGAGTTGATTCTGACTCATTGTGATGCTACAGGATGGCACAGGTGGCTCCATAGAGTTTCCAAGGAGTGTGTGGCAGATTCAAATTATAAACCTTCTGGTTAGCAGATGCAGCACTTAAACACCACACCACCAGCGTCAATAGTGTACTCAGCTTTCAGTGGGTCTTCCACACTAAGACAGACCTGGTGATCTGCTTCCAAAAATTAACCAGTGGAAACCCTATGGATCACAGCAGTCTGATTCTGCTGTGCATGGGGCAACTAACAACCACCACAACAGAGCTGTTTGAAACACATCCTTAAATAGACTTTGGGAGAGATGAGTAGTTTTCCTTAGTGACCCTGACTGGGGGAAAAAAATCTCACCCGTGAGCATTGTGAGACTACCTTTATATAGCACTTGTCAGGTCTTTGAATCAGACAAGACAGCCTTTCAAAGCAAGGGCATCAAGTCGCTAAATAGTCAAAACCCACTGCCTTTCTAGAAGAGTGGCAATCTCATCTTTATTTGGTACTCTACTCCAGCAGCACTGAAAGTCCTTTCACTGTTCCTTTTTTTCCCCAGCAACCCCGCAAAGGCCTACCAGGACCAGATGTGAAAAGAGGTGAGACACACACAAACACTATTCTCCCTCCACAAGAGTGACTGCTCAGTTAGGTATACCCTCACCCATACTGGTGCATGGCTCGCTTGGAAGAATCAAGTGCACATGTGCTGACTTGCTCAGGTTTTCAGAGACAGAACTCAGGTAACACGTAATGTGCACGAGACTACTGCAGTGCCCACTTAACCGCTGGGGCTATCAAAGCAGAAGGCAGCCTTGCTTGTATGACTTACGGAAATTCCACTTAATTAATTTTAATTCAGTCTTAGCTGGAGGATAAAGGGCTGGAAGAGAGAGTAAGCGTTAAATTTAAAGTAAAGTCAAGGAAAGCCACAGTACTGGCCGAGAAATCAGAGATACATGAGAGTGTAGAGCGACAATAGCTGCATGTCTTGAGGTTACACTTGTGACCTCTTCAGGACTCACTTTCCTTCTCTGTTATTAAAGGATGGAATAGGAAGGTTCTAACCACCACGCGTCACCATGACCCAGTCTGTGCCTGGAAGAGAAAACACTGTTAAAACACTGCAGTGCAAAAGCCAGTGTGTGCATGCCTGGTCTGGTTGTTTTGTTCCCAAATCAAAGAAGTACCATCCAGAAAAACGTGGGATGGATTGAACAATAGGTGCTATCACAGTTTTTGTCTCATGCTGTTGCTTCTGTTGCCTACCTTGCTTTCCCTGTTCCTTCTTCCTTAGCACCCACTGTCCATATAGTAGCTCATTCTCCACTGGTCTTCTTACATCCCCCAGGGGCTTCTCAGAAAACAAATCTGGCTGCCCCCAGACCTGCTTCTTGGACACAGAGTGAGCCCGGTGCCCCTTTCTGCCTACACTCACTTATTCTTGACTTGTCCAGTGCTGAATTCACAGTAAAACCTTGGAAGACAATCAACCAATGCAAGCACCTGAGAAGCAAATCATCCTTCACATCCCATCTCAGTAGTAAAAAGGGTAAAATTACTTTTTGCAGGGTAAACGCAATTCACTGTCAAATAATTTTTTAATTATTTTTATTGTGATTAAGTGAAAGTGTACAGTCCAAATCAATTTTGCACAACTACCTACCTGCAGCTTCTTCTGTTCTCCTTGGCCAGTGGCAGCACACTCCTCCTTTTCATTCTATACTTTTAGTATCCTCTTAGCAAGTTTGTGTCCCCTCCACTCCACCCTCTTCTCTTGCCATCTAGAAAGATCAGTAGGACAGCCTCCTATAAGTGCACAAAGCCATGAAGTACACATACCATATGGTTATACTGTGTCCCTGACTCCAGTCCGTTTTTGTCTGAAGAGTTGACCTCAGTAGTGTTTTCTGGTCAGGGAAAGCAGCACGTCTAGAGGTCCTGCTCCCAGAGAATTCTCCCAGCTGTCGGACCATTAATTGTGGTCTTTTAGTAGAGTTCTTAAGCTGCACACCCTTTTCTCATGTTGCCACTGGGACTCAACATTATGTGCCTCATCACAGCTGTCTTTGGTGGTGGCTAGGCAACATCTGGTTCTTCTGGTCACATGTTGATAAGTCTCATTCACACAGGGCTTTCTGCCTCCTGAGCTCTTTTATCCTTTTGTCTTTGTTGTTCTCAGTGACCATCTGTTCTGGATGCGTTGGGACCATTTGGTGTACCTCAGATGGCAGCTTGCTAGCTTTCAAGAACTCAGATGCCACTCATCAATATGGGCTGCAGAAGACTCTCTTAGTAGTATGCTAGTTATGACAACTGGCCTTGAGATCATGGTCCGCAGACCCTGTGCTTGGTACTCTATCCTTGCAGTATTGGGTTGAGGTTAGAAGAGCTTTCAGTTGACGTTGAAGTCCAGTTAAGTTTATCTACTTTCTATTGTGCTGTCACTGCCTTCACCTAACCAAATTTCTATCAACTGTGTAGTCTATGACCAACCCTCTCCTTCCACCCCCATCTTTGTAGCTATCAAAGAGTCTTTTCTTCTGTACATAAGTCTATTTTTAAGTCCTTATTATAGGAGTTTCATACAAAATTTATCCTTTTGCACCTGACTGACTTCACTTTGCATGTCTTCCAGTTGAAATGAGGTTATGAGATGCTTTCTGAAATCATCACTGTTCTTTATCATTGCATAGTGTTCTATTAACTGTGTGCACCATAGTTAGTTTATCCATCCATCTATTGATGAGCATCTAGGTTGACTCCATCTTTTTACTATTGTGGACTGTGCTGCAATAAACATTCATGTGTATGCATGTTCATGTGACAGCCTTTGTTTCTGTAGGATATGTTCTGAGTAGTAGGATTACCATATCAAGTAGTATATCTATTTCTAGCTTTTCAAGTAAGTGCCAAATTGCTTTCCAAAGAGGTTGCACCATTTTATAATCCCACCAGCAGTGTAGGAGAGTTTCAATCTCTCCATAGCCTCTCCAGCATTTGTTGTTTCATATTTTTTGGATTATGGCCAAAATTGTTGAGGTGAGATGGTATCTCTTTGTAGTTCTATTTGGCTTTCTCCAATAGCTAATGATCATGAGCACTTCCTCATGTGTCTTTTGGCTGCTTGAATGTCCTCTCTAGCGAAGTGTCTGTCTGCCCATCTTCTTTGCCGGTTGCTTAAGTGGGTTATGTACATTTTTCTTGTTGATATTTTGCAGTACCTTGTAGATTTTGGAGATCAAATGTGGGTCCAACATGTAGTTGCCAAATATTTTTTCACATTCTGTAAGTGGTCTTTTAACTCTTCTGATAAAGTCTTTGGATGAGCAAAAGTGTTTGATTCTCAGTAGTTCCCATGTATCTATTTTCTCTTGTGTTGATCATTCTTTGTTTGTCAAATTTTGAAGTCTGTCTAAGTCATGTACTAGAACTCCCATTGCTGACCCTATTTTTTTCTTGCATGATTTTTATTGTTTTAGGTCTTTGTTCCAGTTTGAGTTAGTTTTTTGCATAAGGTGTGAGATACAGATCTTGTTTCAGCTTTTTGTAGATGGATATTCAATTTTGTCAATATCACTTGTTAAAGAGACTGTTTTTACCCCAGTTTACAATCTTAGGGTCTATGTCAAATATCAGCTGTTCATAAGAGTATGGTGGCATGTTCGTAAGAGGACACTGGCATCTCTGAAGTCTCAACTCTTCCATTGGTCTATATGTCTCTTTTTGTACCAGTACCAGGCTGTTTTGACTACAGTGGCAGTGTAATAGTTTCTAAGATTGGGTAGTGTGAGGCCTCCCACTGTGTTCTCCTTCTTCAGTGGTACTTTACTAAGCTGGGATTTCTTCCCTTTCCCAATAAGGTTGGTGATATGTTTCTCCATCTCATTAAAAAAATGACACTGGAATTTGTATTGAGATTGCAGTGTATATGTAGATCACTTTACGTAAAATAGCCATTTTCACAATATTAAGTCTTCCTATCCATGAGCAGGCTGGGTTTCTCCATTTATGTAATTCTCTCTTGGTTTCTTGCAGTAAGATCTTGTAGTGCGGGTCTCTTAGTTTTCTAGCTAGATTTATTCCTGGGTTTTCTATCTTCTTAGGGGCTACAGTAAATTATATTGATTTGGTGATTTCTTCTTTGATGATCTCTTTTTGGGTGTAAACGGTTCCTGCTGATTTACTTGTGTTTACCATATATCCTGCTGCTTTGCTGAACTCTCTTATTAGTTCCAGTAGTTTGATTATGGATTCTTTAGGATTCTCTGCATGTAGGATCTTGTCATCTGCAAATAGGGAGATTATTACTTCTTTGCTCGTGTGGATGCTCTTTATTTCTTTATCTTGTTTAATTGCTCTGGCCGTAACTTCCAGTACAACCTTGAATAGAAGTGGTGCGTGTCGGCATCCTTGTTTAGTTTCCTTTCTCAAGGGGAGTTCTTTCAGTCTCTCTCCATTCAGGATGATGTAGGCAGTTGGCTTTGCACAGATGCCTCAGTGCCAAATAATTTGTTCCCAGGGTCTATGCAACAAGGGAAAAGCTAAATTGCTTTCTGGGATTTAGTATCAGGAAAATCGGGTTCTTGTTCTAAAATGAAATGGTTAGAAATGGTGCAATTTAAGATTTGTTGTGTTATTAGGTATCATTGAGTCATTTCTGCTTCATAGCAATCATACAGCAGAAGAAAACACTGGCTGGTCTTGTGCTGTCCTCAGTCATTGTGTTTGAGACCATTGTTGCAGTCATTGTGTCACTCTGTCTCATTTAGGATGTTTCTTTTTTTCACTGACTATCAAGCATGATATCCTTCTCCAGGGACTAGTCCCTCCTGATAAGATATCCAAAATATGTGAGACAACAATCTCACCACCTTTGCTTCTAAGGAGCATTCTTGCTTCTTGACAAAACAGATTTTTACTTCCTCTAAGACAAATTTTAGGAGACCATGGTGGATTTAGTACTCTTCACTGGTGCCATAATTCAAAGGCATTATTTCTTCTTTGGTTTTCTTTAATCACTATCTAGGCTTCACATGAACGTGGTGTGATTTCAAACACCAGGGCTTGGGTCAGGCTCACCTTAGAACTTAAAGTGACCTCTTTGCCTTTTAACACTTTAAAGAGGCCTTTTGCAGTCAATTTGCCCAGTGCACCAATCATCTGAGCTTTTAATAGTCATTTACATAGGCTTTGATTGTGGATCCAAGTAAAACAAATTGTTGGCAATGTCTGTCTTTGCTCCATTTATCATGATGTTGCTTATTGGCTCAGTTTTAGGATTTTTGCGTTCCTTTTGGCTCGGCTCGGCTATCTTGAGGTGTAATCCATACTGAAAGCTGTGATCTTTGATCGTCAAAGGTAAGTACTTCAGGCCCTCTTCACTACAGCAAGCAAGATTGTGTCATCTGTATTACGCAGGTTGTTAGTGAACATTCCTCCAATACTGATGTCTCATTCTTCTTACTGCAGTCCAGCTTTTCGGATTATTTGCTCAGCACACAAATTGAGTAAGCACTGTGAAAAGATACAACCTTGAAGCACACCTTTCCCAACTTAAAACCATGCTATATCACTTTGTTGTTTTCAAATAACTGCCTTTTGGTCTATGTCCTCATGAGCACAAATAAATGCTTTAAATTATAATTTTTTGAGAATTCTCATTTTTTGTGTTATCCATAATTTATCCATAATTTATCCATAATTTATTATGGATAACTTTTTTCAACACATAGTCAAATACCTTTGCATAGTCAATAAAACACAAATAAACATCTTTCTGCTATTCTATGCTTTCAGCTGGTATCCATTTGATATCAGCAGTATATCTTTCATTCCACATCCTATTGTGAATCTAGCTTGATTTTCTGGTAGTTCCCTCTGGATGCACTGCTGCAACTGCTTTTGAATCATCTTCAATGAAATTTTACTTTTATGTGATATTGATATTGTTTCATAATTTCCACATTTTGTTGGACCACCTTTCTTTGGAATGGGTAAAATTGGCCCTCTTCCAGTTGGTTGGCCAGGTAACTCTCTTTCAAATATCTTGCTTTATATGAGTGAGCACCTCCAGCACTATTTCTACATGTTGAAACATCTCAATTCATATTATATCAGTACCAGTGTCTTCAGAGCAGCTTGGACCTCTTAATTTAGTATCATTGGTTCTTAATCATATGGTACCTTCTGAAATGGTTGAACGTTTGGCCAATTCTCTTCTGGTACAGTGATTTTATGTATTTCTCCCATCTTCTTTTGATGTTTCCTGCATCATTTTGTATTTTCCCAGCAGAATCCTTCAAAATTGGAACTTGAGGCTTGATTTTTTTCCCCCAGTGCTTTTAGTTTGAGAAATTCCAAGCTTTTTGATTTTTGTCTTCGCACGTATCATTAGAATACTTCATCTTCTAGAGCTGCTCTTTGGAACTCTGTTCAGCTCTTTTACTTCATCATTTCTTCCTTTAGTGACTCTGTGTTCAAGAGTGGAAACCCCAGTTGCATAGTGGTTAAGTGCTATAGCTGCTATACAAAAGGTTGACAGTTCAAACTCATCAGGCTCTCCTTGGAAACTCTATTGGGCAATTCAAGAGTAATTTTCAGAGTCTCCTCTGACACCCATTTTGGTCTTTTCTTTCTTTCATCTTTTTAATAACCTCTTGCTTTTTTCCTGTGTGGTGATGTCTTTGATGTCACTTCACACCTCACTGGGCATTGATCATTATGTTCATGTTTCAAATATATTCTTCAGATGATCTCCAAATTTAGGTGGAATATATGAGAGTTTGTACTTTGGCTTCTGTCGGCTTTTTTTTTAATATTTCTATCTTCAACTTCAGCTGGCATGTGAGCAATTGCTGGTCTGATCTGTAGTTGGACCCTGGCCTGATTCTGACTTAGTGATACTAAGCTTGTCTATCATGTCTCTCCACAGATGTAGTCAATTTGATACCTGTGTATTCCATCTCATGTGGTCCACGTGTACAGTCATCTTTTGTGTTGGTGAAAAAGGTGTTTGCCATGTAGCAGGCTCTGATCTTGAAATACTCTATCATGCATTCTGCTCCATCATTTCTGTCACCTAGCCACATTTTTCAACAACCAGTCTTTCTTTGTTTCCAACTTTTACATTCCAGCCACTTGTATCTTGACTGCATGTTTGGTAAATTTCAGACTGTGGGAGTTGGTAAAAAATAAAAAATTAAGAAAAGAACCTTCAATTTCTTCTTCTTTGGCGTCAGTAGTTGGTGCATTAATGATGTATAAACTTGAAAAATAGTTGTATTAACTAGTCTTCCTTGTAGGTGTATGCATATTTCCTATCACTGACAGCCATTGTACTTCAAAATAGATCATTAGTATTTTTTTTTTTTGACAATGAATTAAACAGCATTCCTCTTCAATCTGTCATTCCCAGCATAATAGACCATAGGACTGTCTGATTCAAAATGGCCAAGACTCACCAGTAAGGGATGCAGAAGACTCGCTTAGCAATAGGCTAGTTAGGCCAATTGACCTTGACGTCCCCTGAGAGCATGGTCCACAGATCCCCACCCATGATACTGTATCCTTGCAATATTGGGTTAGAAGAGTTTTCAGTTTATGTTGAAGGTCAGTTAAGTTGGTCTTCTTTCTACTGTGCGCTGTCACTGCTTTTGCCCAACCAAATTTCAATCAACTATCTATAACCAGTCTATATCCTTTTCCTCCCTTCCTCCCCTCCATTGCAGCCATCAGTCTTTTCTTCTATACATGAGTCTGTTTTTAAATCCTTGTAGTAAGAGTCTCATATGATATTTGTCCTTGTGCCATTAACTGATTTCACTCAGCATAATGTCTATCACTGCGTAGTGTTCCATTGACTATATGTACCATAGTTTGTTTATCTTTCATCTATTGCTGGGCATCTGGGTTGACTCCAGCTTTAGCTGTTGTGGACCGTGCTACAATAAACATTTGTATGCACGTATCTGTTCAAGTGACTGCCCTTGATTCTGTAGGCTATATTCTGAGCAGTGGGATTAGTGGATCAAATGGTATATCTACTTCTAGCTTTTTAAAGAAGTACCAGATTGCTTTCCAAAGAAGTTGTATCATTTTGCAATCCTACCAGCAGGGTAGGAGAGTTTGAATTTCTATACAGCCTCTCCAGCATTTGTTGTTTTATGGTTTGGGGATCATGGTCAACCTTGCTGGGGTGAGATGGTATCTCATTGTAGTTTTGATTTGGATTTATTTAAATACTAATGATTGTGAGCTTTTCCTCAAGTGTCTTTGGCTGTGTGGATGGCCTCTTTAGTGAAGTGTCTGCCCATCTCCTTTCCCCATTGCTTAATTGGGTTATTTATCTTTTTCTTGTTGACATTTTGCAATATCTTGTGTATTATGGAGATCAGAGATTGGTCTGACATGTATTTGCCAAATATTTTTTTCCGATCCTGTAGGTGGTCTTTTAATTCTTTTGATAAAGTCTTTCGATGAGCAGAAGTATTTGATTTTTATAGTTCTCTATTTTCTCTTTTGTTGATCATGCTTTGTCAGATTTTGAAGTCTGTCTAACCTGTGTAGTAAAACTTCCATTGTTGACTCTTTTTTCTTACATGGTCTTTATCATTTTAGGTTTGATATTTAGGTCTTTGATCCAATTTGAGTTAGTTTTTGTGTAATGTGTGTGACAAGGGTGTTGTTCCAGTTTTTTTGCAGATGGATTTCCAACTTTGCCAGCACAATTTGTTAAAGAGACTGTTTTTACCCCAGTTTGCATGCTTCTTTCAAAAACTATAATGGAGAGAATGAAACTCTGCCAGAGGTCAGGAAAGAATTTGTGTGAAAGTAACAATTTCGGGGAGGTGAAAGATGAGAAGTAAGGAAGAAAACATATACAATGTCAAAAGAACAGCATGTGCAAAGGCCCTGAGTCAGGAAGTAGTTCAGTATTTAAGAAACCAAAAGTATGGGGTGGTGGAGTCAAGTGAGAGGGAGATGAGAGGACAGAAAGATGAGAGACCGGTTGTACAGATCTATATGAGTTCAAATAAATCTTTTGTTCCTTATAACAATAGCTATTGTTGCTAAGTCTTGTTGATCTCCCTGGTCTCCTCAAAGTCTACTCTCTAAACTTCCATAGTTGGCTCTGGACCCCCAGAGGTTGCCCTGGATGTTTGAATCACTTACCTCCTTTACCCTCTGGCCTTACCTGGATTCAGACAATGGGAAGCACAGAACAGTACAGGAAAAGGATGAAGTTAGAATGTCAGTCTATCCTGCTCCTGTCCTGGCATATTGTGGCTATACTCCTCTACGTAGATCATAGGTTTTGTTAGACGGTACAGTCTTTCCATTTTCTCAGTTCTTCAGTGTTTCTCAATTTTGTTTGCATTATCTCCCTTGTAAGGAAACTTTAAAGCTATTTTTCCCCCAGTTACTTTCAAATGAAATTTTTCTGTACAGTGTATATTTATGTTTATATACTCTGTGTATATCTGTGCTTTATACGTAAAAAGGGGAAAATTTTTTCATACCTCAAACCAATTGTCTCCTCCTGTAGTATTATCTTTGTTACAAACACCTAAGTGACAGTCACTGCCTCTTTTGGTCCTTTCAGGTGAAGGTGCTCAGAGTGTCCCTTTTTGCTAGCCTAGGTTGCCTCACTGTCACTTGTTGATTTTCCTTATCCCTGACCACATTTTTTAAATAGTCCTTTTACTGAACTCTATTTTCACTGTTTGAGTGTTCCCTTTCTTCCTGACCAGATTTCTAACCGGCAAAGAAGCCCCTGAAAAGCTCTAAGAAGCAGACCAATATTATTGGACTTTCATTTGAAAATTACATTAGTCTTGCATGGAGAATGAACTGAAACAGGGTATGAATATATGAGGGCATACAGATTCCAAAACCACTACCATGGTTTTAACAACAGACAATGCTTATCTAGATACCTGGGTAGATTTCACAACTTTCATCCAAGTATCTGCATCTATCCCAGCAGTAATGATCTTTTGGTGAAAAAACATCCAATTCACATTTTCATATGCACCTTTGTAAAAGTTACTAAAAAGTTGCAGAAGGAAGATGACAAAGTATCCCCATCCTTGAAGAGTCATACCCAAAGTGGATAAGGATAAGACAGATTGTTTCTAGACTCAAGGTCATGGACTAAATGGCTTTTCAAGTTCTTTAGGTGTCAAAGCAAGTCATAGTAGGAGCCATTATGAACTTAATGCCTCAGATACTACTCTAGGTACTTTAAAAGACATCTCATTAATCTCTCCAATATTCTTGCCGAATTTGTTATTATTTCTATACATCAGATACAAATAAACCAAGTTTCAAACAAGTAGCATTCCTAAATGAAAACATGTAGTAGATATTTACACCAGTCATAATTTAAAAGTCAACAAAAGAGTAGAGGATTCAAAATGATCCTGTCTACAGAAAGCGTAGTTGGCAAATAAGTTTCAACTTTTTTCCAACTCCATCTGATTGGAAGTGACTGCTTGGAGCACTGCACTGAGGGAAAAATAAGTAAAGCTAAACTGGACCAATTGAGAAAGCTTGCAAGAATTTATTGCAAGTATTGGTGATGCTGTCTATCACAAACAAGAGAGTAAGAAATGAAAGCATTCGTGCCACTTGTTTTCTGTCCTTGGTATACTGAATCTGAATGGCCTGCAACTCAAAGAGATCTATATATTAATAGTTCTCACCTTGTGCTCCCTCGTGTCAAGGCACAAGTTTGTACTGAGTGTTGTTATGATGTTAAGTGTACCTGGAAGTATGATGCTTTATTTTCAGACAGAATTTATTGCTATTATTATATAACCTAAGTCAATGAGCCCATTAAATAACATGTGCAAACAATCCTCTTCCATTATTTGCCATACACTCAATACGATGACATCTACAAGAGTCAAAAAGAACCTACTTTCACACCATATATATACGAGCTGAATTCTCTGGCCTCCTCCTCGCCTCCCTTCCTTTGACAAGTTCTAAAGTCTTTCCTGTAACAAACACTAGAAACAGAAACACTCAATGCAATTGTTATCCAGACAGGCAGCCTAGGATCCTGACTGGTAGTGGTTTTTTTCCCCTAATAAATGATCACCAACCCCTGGTACAATAAAAAAGAATTACCAGCTCCCTATGTGGGGAAATGAGTTGAGGATGGAAACCACAAACATTTAGCTTTACCTAAATATGAGCCAATTTAATAAGTCATGGAATATTCTTTGGTAAGACTATGTATTCATTCATTGGGGATATGATGAAGACTGCGGTTGGAGGGACAGATCATCCACAAAAGGAAAGGTTGCAGAAGAAAACACAAGAACAGTAACAAGACAAGGAAACTTGGCCAGTAAAGTTACAAATGTAACAGTACCTAGGCGGCTGACAAGCAAAGGGATCCTCGCTATAGACTGCGTTGGTCAGTGAGGAGACTTCACAATAGGAGCTGAGACTGCCCGGAACTCTGAGGGTGAACACATTCTGAGTGTGTTCTCTAAAGATGACTTCATTCTGAAATATATCTGAAAATGCAAAATGTATCATGAGTGAACCAAGTCTACTGTAGACACCAGTGTCTGAAATATCAGTGCTCAGGGTAATTTCATAATAAAATGAGGATAGCAAAGCACTTATTTTAGAGGCTGTGGTGAGGATGAAATGAGTTAGTACATGCCTAGAACATAGTTGGTATTTAATAAATATTAGCCATTATTAGTATTATTGCTATTATTATGTCTGGTGTAATATATGTGGCAGATGATATTCACAATAAAGATCACTGCTGTTGTCATCTGCCACCAACTTGTGGCAACCTTATACACCACTAGACAGGTTTGGTCTATAGAGTTTTCATTGGCTGGTTTTTTAGAAGTGGACTACCATGCCTTTCTTCTTGGTCCATCACAGTCTGGAAGGTCCGCTGAAAGCTGATGATTATCCAGTTCATAATAATATTAACAAACAGTGGAGCAGCTACTGTTCCGGAGCTCAGGTACTAAACGTGTACTGCTTTCAACTGCATTTTTTTGTTGTTGTTGTTTATTTTTTAGAGCAGTTCAACGGGGGCTGGCATTACTATCCTCATTTCACAGATGAGAAAACTGAAGCTCAAAGAGTTTAAGCAGACCCAAGCCTGAGCCTGCTGACCTCTCAAGCTCACTCTGTCAATTGCCATTGATGGAAAATGAGGATATGATCAACTTACTGACCCCAGCCCAGCCCCTGGACAGGTTTTCTTCACACTATTTAGATCTCACCCAGGACAGCCCAAGCAGGGTTAAGAGTTCACCTTCCAGTTTTGATCTTACGTGTTCACGCTCCACCATCCCCGGACTTCTCCCAGTATCATGTAGTCAAGAGCAGCCAAGCAGACTGCCTGAGTTCAAATCCTGCCTCCTCCCTTTGTTAACTGCATGAGATTGGACAAGTGACCAAGCCTCTCATTTTCTCAATCTCCTCATCTCTAAAACCAGAATATTAATGGTAATAATGATTGATACATGTACTTCACAGTTTGCTGTGCAGTCAGTTGGCATCTGCAGAAGCATTTAGGACAATGCCTGGCTCAGCAAGGTCTGCTCACTGGGCTTGCTGTTTTCTTTCCGTTTCACCGTCCTTCAAAGACCTGTTGTTCTTCCCTTTCTGACTCCCCTCCCCATTCCTTCACTATCTTTCCCATCACAGCCCACCCTCAGGCCCACTGGAAGTCCCCCATTCCTTCCACTCCCTAGCTGATAGCCCCTTTGCTGAACTCCTGCAGTGACTATGGACTCATATAGGGTTAGCCTGTCTGAATCTCACCAAGCCACTCTTACTGTCCTCAGTGAGGCACAGATTCTACTATAGATAGGAGTCTGGACAGTCACAACAAACATGTAATCCCTTGAACCCCCCAATTGCATTCCTTCTTTTCATTCCTTTCCTGCTACAACCCTTGAGATTCCTATTTCAGAGTCTTACAGTGATCCCTCAGACTTCCATATTTTCTATCACCTCAACTCAGCACTGTCCTGTACTCTGAGGTGGGTTCTGCCTCATCCTGTATCTGTTTGTTCCTTTCTTACTTCTTACTTGGTCCTTTTAAGGTGCAGATGTTGGGGGCACAGGGCAGGTGACTGAGCCAAGCCCACGCAGGAAGCCGGCGGCCCAGCAGGTTGGGGCAGCCACAGTTCCATACATTCACGTAACACAGCGTGCAGGGCCCCGGCTAGGACGAAGGTAAGGAGGGAGAGGAGGTGTGCAAACACACAGTCAGGTCCCAGCTTTTGTTTAAAGTTTACTATTGTGTTCGTCATGAATTTCTTTTACATTAATTTTGATTTTTCAAAATATTGCATTGAAGCACCTTTTATCTGGCTTATTGAGATCTTGGGCACCCAAGGAAAATGTTGCACTTGCCTGACCTAATCCTTCTGTGCACTACTGGCTCTGTAAAAACAAGCACGTGATTAACAATCTGCATTTCAGTTTTCCCTATAAAATGGCTATCATCGTATACCTTCCTTCCAATGATTGCTCCTGCAACTAAAGGAGGGAAACATCTGAAGCACTTACGACAGCAACCAGAGCATGGGCCAAAGCAGTTACCATTGAGTCCGTTCTTCCTTGTGGTGAGCATATGTGTGTCAGAGTACAACTTTGCTCCATAGGATAAGCAAAAGCTATTTTTTTGGAAAGTGGATTGTCAGGTCTTTCTTGTAAGATGACTCTGGGTGGACTTGAACTTCCAACCTTTTGGTTAACAATTGAATACATTAACAATTTGCAAAATGCAGGTACTCTGGAATACTGTCAGCACTCCAGAAATTTTGTCATTCTTATTGCAAGGAACTGTCCATGCTCAGTCTCAAATTCAGAGTTTTCGATCCTCTTTTGCAGTTTTCTCTTCCTGTTCTAGCTACTCCCACCTCTAAGGGGACGTCTCCCTAAAGGTCATTCAGCTTCCTATCAACATATCAACAGAACTAAAAGCTCTTCATGTAAATTTTTACTCAAAATTGTCATGTAATTTGTATAAGCTGCAGAAGAGCCTGAAAACATAAGTGAAAGAAAAGCTGCTGTAGCTTTAAACAGCACACATTTTTTAATCTGTATCATTGGCAAAACTCTGAACAATATTAACATTAGGGTCACTTGGTTGAAAGACTCTGAAACTAAATAGGTAATAGCAATGACAGTCAACAGTGGTCCCAAGAGGACAATTAAAAGACCCTGCAGTTTGGAGATGAAGACGGAGAATGTGGAGTTGCAGGAAGGAATGAGAAGTGAATCCTAGAACATCTGACATACTAGGAACAACCACAGGAGTTTTAACTTTCAGCCTTCAGTGTAACTATTCTCAAAAGTGGAAAGGAGCCACCTCAGGGAGGCTTTTCACTTGTCAGTCAGCTGAGATGCCTTTCAACTGGGGTCACATTAAAATTGTCCGAAGACCCCAGTAGGACAACCATAGTTTCCCTCTATTTCTCGCGTATGAAAGAAAGTTTAACCCACAGGTTTCTGATTCATGTATGCTGCACTCATCACAACATTTTACCAAGAGAGCTCTGGGAGCATCAGGAGAATGCCAGTCCTTCTTTCATATTTTCTGCTTCTTCAATCCCTACCTTCCTCACTTTATGGACCTGGTTGTTTCTGTTGGCCAGCTATGAGTCACCTCTGCCCCAAAGGCTGCAGTTGTGTTACGTTCTCCCAGCCTAGCACATTTCTATGGGTTTCCAATTTGGCAAACATGGATTCTTTTGTCCCTATGAAATGGAAATACAAGTATGTCTTTTGCAGATATACCCTGTCTTTTGACTCACTTCCCAGCACCCTCTGCCTTGCTGCAGCCATCAGACTGATATTAAATAAAACAGATGTGCTTGGCAAGATGGCCATAATTACTTGTCCTTCCCCACCCTTCCACCTGCAGCACCCACTGCCCACCCAGTGACTCACCATGCAGGTAAGCAATCACCGAGCTCAAGCCTTCTCCACGTAAGAGTCTCTTTGCCTCTGCTGGAAGACCACTGGGTTACACAATGTCCTGCTTATGTTGCAAGGTCAAATGACAGCTGGAAGAGGTTAAAAAAATTTGCTCCAAAGCTCTTGGAGTAGTGGGTCAAGGGTATAAGGATACAGGAACATACTAAAATGGAGATTTTAATGCCTGTGACGTGGGCAGTCAGAGCTCATTTACTCAGCAAATGTCTTATTTAAAACTAATACGTATGCGTGTGTGTGTGCGTGTGCATGTGTGTGTGTGTGTGTTTTGCCATGTCCTGTTTTCAAACAGCCATTATAATATCATGTGCCTGTCCTTCCTGAGATAAGTTATCTGTTTCATGGTTTGACCATGAAACTGAGAAAAACAAGTCATTTGTAAACCCAATACAATTCATAAGTTCCTCAGTTATAAGGTAATCCCTGATATCCACTCCAAAGCCCCAGGGACAGCTCAAACATAACCACTTTTTGGTGATCTGGTGATGAAAGATATATTATTGAAATCCAGGAAACCTTGGGAAAAAAATTTAGAGTGAAACTATCTAAATCGAATGAAATGCAGATCACTTGGCTGCCAGCAGAAGTTTCTTTCCTCCTTCCTTCCTACGTTTTGTTTTGTTTTGTTTTTCTCCAGAACAGTTGAGGATAAATGTCTCAAGGCTTAGGATTTGCAATTAAAAGATTTATATGTGGACTAGAAACAAAACAATCGTATAGGTCTCAGGGTCTGTGGCATTTGTTGAGATGAATTCCAGAGGCTTGCGGGAAACACAGACTTGTATGTGACCCATCCCCTCTGCCCCACCAGCCTGCCAGCTCTCTTGATGCTACTTTCAGAATTACTTTTCCCAAGCTTGTCTAAGCCTGTCTAACTACCCCATATGACTAGAATTACTAGAATGTCCACCATGGATGGTTGTTGCTGAAAGCTACCTTGTCCTAGGTGGCATTTTTCATTAAGGAAAGCCATCTGAGACATGATACAGGAAAGAAACCCTATGGGAAAGTCAGATAACTTAAGAAGACAAAAGAGTCTCTGTCTGACCCAATTGATACAGTTATTGTAGGATTTCACACTTTCAGCTCAACTCCCAAGTCCTCTACAAGCCAGAACGATGACTGCAGCCTGACTCTCCGTCATCCAACTCAAACAGATAGGTCTCACGTCCAGGAACCATTTCACTTACGATCCCAGAGCTCTGCGCTGTGAAAGACATACAGGCTTGCATCAAGAAGTAACCCGAGAAGACAATATTATATTATTCATTAGCATCACCAAACCTGCGCTTTTTCTCCTAATTGCTTCTCTGTTCTCACCTGCCAGAATTAGAATTTCAAATATCTTAGCTCTTTCTCCCTGGCTTCCCTCAAAACTGCCTCCATTATCAACAACTACCCAGAAGTCAGTAATGAAACCCCAGTGTGGCGTCAGTTTCTCCTGAAAGGAGATGTTATTAACAGAGAAATGTGCACTGACTGGTTCTGCATCTGCAGAAAGTCAGATGTGATTCAGTGGCCATATTTTCAGAACACTCTGTCAGTGACAGAAACATATGTTTTTTATAAATTCCTCATTCCAAAACAAAGACTGACAGTAAAGCCCAAGGCTTTGATATTTATATAAATTGTTAAGTGGTTCACTGGGGAAAGTACATTTCAATTAGCATGTCACTGTTCATCATGCAGGCTTCCAGGAAGGCGTTTTGATTAAGCTGGTTGTTCAGCAATACATCAAGAGTTGGGACTCACCTTACTGCTGTCTCTTCTAGGCCACAGGTGTCACCTATTGTCTTGCTGAATTTTTCTGAGCTTTGATTTAAAAATCAAAGTAGATAGTTAGAATCCTGCCTTAATCTGCACCAATTAAAAAAAAAAAAATACTCCATTTTGGATCAATAAGTGTTTGCTAAGCAACTAGTAGGTGGCAGGCACCACGCCAAACACTGGTGACGAACGATGGTTAGTAAAGCTCGAGTAGGTCCTGAGTGCTCAGAGGCTGTGACCTGCGGTGGTCTGGGGAGCAAATGACGTTGCTTCACACACACACTCACAAAAAAAAAAAATTCTGTCTGCATATCTGTTTTCTTTTGAGGAGAAGACATTGACTATGATCCAAACCAAACAAACTTTTTGCCTTTGTTGATGACTTTATAAAATGACAGTCCTAAATACATCAAAGAAGGTATTCTCTTTACTCACACTTTTCCCACCCGTTTCTGTAGGCTGAGACTGTGTTCAGAATCTGTTGATAAACTAGCAACTCATCAATCAAAACTCTTGCTGTTAGCTGTGTATTTGCTTTCTTTCTTTTTTCCAGCTCTTTCCTCGCCCTCCCTCCTTTTATGTACTCTGCTGCCGCCCTTAGGACAATATTATAAATTATGAGGTTCTTTTGGTTGGGTTCCTTTCTTTTTTTTACGTATTTCCTTGTTTGCATCTCATTATCTCATGCAGACATCTTCAAGATTATCAGCATGATTTTGCGCAGTTCCGTCCAGGAACATATTCCAAGCTCTCCAGCCTAAAGACTCCAGGAAATACAAGGGCACCAAATTTCTTCTTCTTATCTACTCAGGCTAGTAGCTATTTGTCGCTACCAGTCAGTCAAAGGTAAAATGATTACCTATGGCTTGAGTTAGGGAACGTGAAGTCTGATTGGCAAAGAACAATCAGTTCATGTGGGAAATGTGAGGTGAGTAGGTGGTATAGTTGGAGGGCACCGGGTAGGTCCACACCCAAAACATCTCTGACTCATGTCTGAACTTCTGCCATTTGTGATTCATGCGTTTGTGTTAAGCATTGCTCTTTTTCTGGAGCTGTGTTAAAATACTCATTGTTCAGAAAAGGGTAACAAAATAAATCCCTAATTTAACGAATTTATATTAATTGAATCTTTTCTGTAAATCAGGCATGATGTATCAAAAAGAAATAAGTTATGGTCATGCCTTCAAGGAGCTCATTACCTAGCCTGAGATGTTTCATTCTTTAGATGACACTCCCTTGATACCCCACCCCTTTAATTACTGCTCTCTTCACTCCTGCCTTTATTACTTAAGCTTGTTGAATGGAGAGTTTGTTTTCAGTACCTCAAATATCATGTTTTTTTCATCTATTCCCCACCTCAAGTCTCCTGCCCCCACCAGTCCTCTGGAACTGCCCTTGGGTCTTCAAAAACCTCCAGGCTGCCAAGTTCATTTTTTTCTCTACCAATCTTATGTAAACTCTCTAGAGCAGTTGACTTCACCAAATTCTTTAAATTTCTTTAAATTCACCAAATTTCTTTAAACTCTTGTCTCTTGATTCCTCACACTAGTTTTTTTTCCTTTACCTTCCTTTTGAGTATTGGTGGCCTTCAGGGTTGAGTCCTTTGACCTCACGTCATCATTCTACGCCAGTGGTTCACAATCAGGAGTGATTCTGTCCTCCAGCGGACATCAGGCAATGTCTGGAGAAATCTGTGGTCGTCAGAGCTAGAAAGGGGGAGTTGCTACTGGCCTTCAGTGAGTAGTAGCCAGGGATGTTGCTAATTATCCTTCAATGTACAACATCTCCACAATAAAAACTGTCCTTTCCAACACGTCAGCAGTACTAAGATTGACAAAGCCACTTCTATATTATACCTCGGTGATGTCACTCACACACATGGCTTCCACTGCACTCCTCTGCAAATATTATCCTTGTTTTTAATCAGAAATGAGATGGAGAGAAGAGAAGGCCACAGCCACACATCCAATGGAACATAGTCAGCTCTGCTTGCAGCTCCCGTAAGTATGTGTAAGTGAACATGGACAAAATCCAGCTCATTTTCCTCTCTAACAAAACATCTCTTATATGATGACACTATCCTGTCTCCAGGCTTGAACCCTAGAAGTTAGCCTCAATTCTTTTCTTCCCCACCACCAGCTGCTGCAGCTTCAACCTCCTAAACAGCGCTCAAGCCCAGCCTCGTCTCACCATCTCCAAGGCCACTGCCTTGACTCAGGCCCTCTTCATTATCACTTGCACTCAAAATATGTTTGGAACTGACCTATCTGCAGACTCATGTCACTGGAATCCATTCTTTAAACAGCTGTCAGAAAGTTCTTCCCATATCACCCTGTCTGAATCTCACGCCCTTTCATAATCATTCCCATACCATCTTCATATCTAATTGTTTGTAATAATAACAATGTCTAACATATAGTAAGCATTGAGTGTTTTATATGAAATCTGAATTTATCTCACCTACAGAATGAAGCAGTTATCACCATTTAATAGATGGCAAAGATGAAATTCGGAAAGATAATTAATTTGACCATGGAGACACAGCTGTAACTGGCAGAGGAGAGGTTTAAACTTGTGTTTGATTTAAAAACCAATAGTCAGATGCATATATGTTCAATGTTATCTTTCCACTGAACAGATTCTCCTAAAAGAGACAATTTATGTAACACAGAAACTTATTTTCTATGGTAAATGCGCTCTCTTATAACTCATACTAAACTTAAAAAAAAAAAAAAAAATTGTTGTTTAATTCCAATCAAATCCACATGTGAATTTTCTCCTTAGAGCCTGGAAAGGAACACAGTGGTGCCAGTACCTTCAGACCCATACCAGACTTCTGACCTACAGAACTGATACATTTTGTATTGTTTTAAGCTGCTAACTTTGGTGGTAATTTGACATCATAAATAGAAAACTAATGCGCAAGGTCAATTTGTTACTGCAACAAAGTCTTGCCTATGCTGACTAGTACACATACCAAAAGCACTGAAACACATAGTGAACTCTCAGGAAACCTTATCTCTAACAATTATTTTTATTATGTGATGTAACCATTCACTCTATAGCAATATTTTTAGATATTTGAGTGTAATTCTGATGCTTATTGAGGTGGTTGTAGGGGCTAAAGTTCACCTAGAATGATGAAGCCCTCTAATTTTTAGAGAAGAGAAAGTATAGTAGATCTTGTTATCAGCATTAGGACAACAGGAAGAGACAAGTAACACGAAACCCATCCCCACTGCCTTACCCCCTAACCCTTACATATCTATATTAGGGGAAAAAAAAGAAAAACTTTCCATGGATGGACTGTAACTCATGGCAGCCCCATATGTATCAGAGTAGACTATACAGGGTTTTCAAATGGCTGATTTTTTGGCAGTAAATTTTCAGTACTTTCTTCTAAGGCAACTCTGGATAGACTCAACTTTCCAATCTTCCAGTTAACAGCTGAGCATATTAACCACTTCCACTATCCAGGGATTCCTTTATCTACACATACAAGAACAATAAACAAACCCGTTGCCACTGAGTCAGTTTCAACTCTTAGCCACTCTATAGGCCATATGGTTTCCAAGGAGTGGCTGGTGGATTCAAACTACCAGTCTTTTGGTTAGCAGCCAACCTCTTCACCACTGTACCAACTAGGGCTTCCCATGTCGGCATAGCCAATTCTATATACTCTTTGATACACTCCACAGTTCTTCACTAAGCAAGTATCAGCAATATTGATACTGTATAGTATCTCCCTTTTGAGGCTCTTGTCTTCTGACTAGAGAGGCAGGTGTGGTCCATGGAATGAGCACTGGAAAAAGAAAGAGAAGAGTCTGGACAATGAGTCAAGAAGACTGAGTTCAGCTAAGACACCAGCTTCTGAACTGGTATTTGTAGCAGTTACAGCTACACGTGTGTGTGTGTGTGTGTGCATGCGTGCTCATGCATGCGTGGGCACACCAGAAATAAAAATATAAAAATTTAACTACCATTTTCTTCTGAGTGGGGCAATCAGAATGTTTTTTTCTTTTCTCTTTTTGCTATGTTTGTGTATTTTCTTAGTTGTTTTAACATAGAATGAAAAAAAGATACATTTTATTTTTTAAAGGACAAGTAAAAGGTAATACCCACATAGATGCCGAGAAATCGTAAACTCTCAGTGCAGCCAACCAATATGCGCTTATCAGCAGTATGTTCGAGCAACTGAACAACAGAAAGGGTTAAATTCTGTTTTAATCCCCATTATATCACATATGAGATTTGAAGGTGTAAAAACCAAACACCAAATCTGTTGTCATTGAGTTGATCCTGACTCATAGCAACCCTGTAGGCAGAAAGAGGTTAAAATAGTTGTCAAAGGCTGTACAGCTCAGAGATGAGAAGTAGGGCTGGGCGGGTTTGCCTTGTCAGACATTCTACTCTACTATATACTTTGCAGTAAGTAAGTGTGCACACTTATTTTGAAAGCCTGTGATTCCTAAAAATGAACAAGGAAAACATCTCCCCAATTTTTCCTGACATTCTTTCAAAAGGAACCCATGGAGGGAACTGATTCAGCTTCCAGGTATCCCTCAGCCCTCTTCACCATGGGCTGTACCTAAGACTATGGGCACATGTTCTGAAATGACACACTCTCCCAGCATGTGGAACTGTGACATGGGAGGCTGTAGACTGTGACAGCTGACAGGGGCTGCCGGAGCACATGTAGGCTCCCCAGGAATTCAGGCATTAAAGGTTTATAGTAAGCGATGAATGCCAATCAGTGTTCTGACTTAAGTGTGAGCTTTTGTGAAATACATACCGCAGCGTCTCAAAGTACTTGAAGTGTGAAACACGCATTTCCCTTATTTTATAATTATTCTTTTAAACACATGGACCAGGGACTTAAACGCTTCCTCCATTTTCCACAACATTTATGAAAAGGGATTGAGACAGTTTGATGTGGTAACGTTTTCTCACTGTACTTCCCACCACCCAGTCCTTTCCAGACACAGTGTCATGGTTTGAATTGTGTCCCCCCAAAAATGTGTGCAGCCATGTGGCTGGGATATGGTTCCCAGTATCTTGGAAATGTCCTCCATTGTGTGGTTTTGCTAACCTGTATGTTAAAGGATTAGGGTGGGGCTGTGAATTCCTGCTATGGGGGAAGTTTCCCTGGAGTATGGCTTGCCCCACCCTTAATGCTTTTAGCTTGCAAGGAATAAAAGGAAAAAGAACCAAGGACAATTTGAGAACCTCGCTACCATCAAGCAAGCAGCACCGGGAGCAGAACGCGTCGTTCAGACCAGAGGTTCTTGCGTTAGGACGCTCCCTGGACAATGACTGATGCAATACTGGACTTTCCTCCAGAGCCGTCAAGGGGAAAGTCTTTCCCTGGAGCGGACACCCTGAATATGGACTTGCAACCTACCGGACTGTGTAAGAATAAATCTTTCTTTGTTAAAGCCATCCACTCTGTGGTATTTCTGTTAGAGCAGCCCTAGCTGACTAAAACACACAGTAAGGTGTTGTGGAGGGTGAGAGAAGCAAGTACGCCTGTCCCTTCCTGTGGCTAATTGACTTGATATGGGTCATATCCTTGAGGGCAGAATCTAGATCAGGCTTTTAGAGTAAGATACTAATGCCTCCCCGCTTAAAACAAAGGAAAAGCAACAGTTGCTGTCAAGCCGAATCTGACTCATTGTCTTGCCCACCAGTAAACACTGATTAGCGGGACCTGACCAACTCTTTGGGTGAACCAGCTGTGATTTTGGGGAGCAGAAAACTAACCCTTTTCTAGTTGCAAGAGTCTCGTTTCCGTCTAGGCTCATGTTAACTTCTCTCTTGGTTCTGTAGAATGCTACCAGTCTCTGTCATGCTTGAGCCAATTGGTGCTGAGATACTTGCCCCAAATCTTCTCATCTTCCACCTGAGGGTTGATAATTTATTTTAAAGACACCAGAAGCAAATACGTTTTCTGCCAGAGAGCTCCAAGTCATTACAGAAACCTAAACTGAGAGACAGATCAATTATCCGATGACACAAATGCATGACCAGAGATGGGAGTAAGTAGAGTCAGATCTCCAGAGTGCAATGGTTCACAGCCAGAAGAAACAAAAGGCTAAGGGTGTAAAAAGGCCACTAACTTCTTTCATAATTAAATCTTAAAAATTCAAGTGTGCAATAGAGAGGGCATTTTAAGTGAAAGTGAATATCAGCCCACTGAGGTTGCTGTATTCCCACTGGAGAGCCCTTAAATTTCCTGTCCCACAGTCTTGAGTTCTGGGGAGAGGAGGAGCCACTGTCCATTAATATTCTCTTTCCAGGATGGAACAGTGATCTTTCTTATAGCACCCTGTGCAGAACTGAACTTCATAACTAGTGAAATTTCAAAATGAAATAAACTCACAGAGATTCAGATGATGGCTCACAAAATGGAACTTTCACACCTTCATTCAGTTTGTAGCCAACTGCTGTAGCCTCCTTCTTTGCTTCCAGCGTATCTCCTATTGAGAGTGCTAACTTACTATGCCTCATCTCTCCACCCTAACAACACTACCAGGAGCATTTGCCAGGATGTCTAACCTACTCACATCACATAGGGCTTGGACCCAGTAGAACTGGGAGGGCTCCGAGATGCTGAAGTTTTCTTCTCCTGACTCTCCATCCCTGGGCCTAGTTGAGACTCAGGTCCTTCCCTGATTTACTGGCTCTATGAATGCCAGTCTCCCTTAGAGAAGACCTTGAAGGTCTTAATATAAAACAATTCACAACATTGTAAGAAATACATACAGAACAAAGGGGTGTTAAAGTGTATTAGAGTGCATTCTTTATATTTTCCATAGGGAGCCAAAGACATTAGAATTTTCTGTCAGTTTGGAATTATTCTTATCTGGACCATAGATTTGGCTCTTCCATTAACTATATATGTGATCTTAGCAATCTCCTCACCTCAAGGAATTAAGTTTGCTCCTACATAAGACGTTAGTTGGACTGGATCACCTTAAAGTGTTTCTGCAGGGCCTTGTATCTGTCAGTGAAATCATGACTCTGACAGAGACAACTGGCATCTATGATATGTGTACAGAGATTCTGAACTGTTTCTTTCCATCTGAAAGGTTAAAGTCAGAGATGCTTAAGATCAGTGTATACACAACTTTCTAACAAAGAAGTATATACTAAAAGAAAATGGAGCATGAAAGAAGAGGGGGAAGATTTGGGGGGAATCAGGCAGTTAGTGATGGCTTCTAGCAGAAGAAAGCTTTTAAGCCAAGAGTAATGGTAGTGTTGGTCTCTTCCTGGATTCTCTATTCTTTTCCATTTTTATTCTAACATGTCTTAATTACTCATGCCGTTGTCTTAATTACTTCAGTTAAAAGAATATTAAGTCTTGAAATTGGCTTGTGAGAATGTGGAGTCTCCATTTGTGAACTAATTGCCGTCTATTAAAGTGATCAATTCTCTGATGAGGGAAAGACTTGATCAGAGACGTGAATATAAAAAGGTACTAAGGTATAACGTATTATTATGTCCTGATATTTGATGATATTATAAGAACTACATCTTTGTTGTTCTTCTTTGTGTTTATTTGTATTATTATTGTATTTCCATATTTCTTTTAGTATCCACTTGTCAATTTCTGTTAAAAACAACAGCAAAACTTTTTGTTTGTATTGCCTTGAATCTACTCGCCAGCTTGGAGAGATCTGATGTTTTTATGGCACCGAATATTTCAATCTATGAAACATAGTATATCCCTCCAGTGATTTAGGTCTTCCCTGATTGCTTGCAATTGTGTTTGGTAGTGTTTTCTATAGAGTAATTGCACGTTGTTTGTTTAATTTATTTTTTAGATGTTTTCTGGGTTTTTATACTACTGTGAATGTTGCATTTTTAAATTGTATTTCCTAGTTAGTGTTTGGTATTTGCGAAAGTGCAATTAATTTTAAATACTGCCTTTGGATCTAACCACTTTAGAAAATTCACTTACCCCACGGTTTATCTGTACATCACTGTGGATCTTTACATACAAAATCATGTAATCTGCAGATGATATGATTTTGATTCATTTTCCATCTGTGGATGGTTGAATAAGGATAACCCAAATATTTCAAGTACTAATCCCTGGAACTTGTAAAAACTATCTTATTTGCAAGAGGTACCACACAAACATAATTAAAAATCTGGAGATGAAGAAATTGCCCTGGATTGTTTGAATGGGCTTTAATGACATCACAAGTGTCCTTGAAAGAGGCAGGTAAAGGAAGATAAGACACAGAGGAGAAGGCAATGTGAAGATGGAGACAGAGATTTAAGTGATACACCCACAAGCTCAAGAATGCCATTGCAACCATAAGAAGCTGAAAAAGGCAAGCAATGATTCTTCCTTAGAGCCTCCAGTGAAAGCATGGTCCTGTTAGGCTTCAGATTTCTAGCCTCTAGAACTGTGGGAGAATAAATTTCTGATGTTTTAAGATATCCACTCTGTGGTAATTTGTTATGACAGATTCCTGCCTTATCCCAATGCTTCTTAGAAGCCCTGGTGACACAGTGGGTAAGAGCTACAGCTACTAACCGAAAGATCAGTGGGTCAAATCCACCGGGCATTCCTTGGATACCCAATAGGGCAATTTTCCTCTGCCCTATAGGGTCACTATGAGTCAGAATCAACTCGGTGGCAATGGGTATAGGTAATGGCCTTTAATTTCTTTTTCCTAACTTACTGCCTTTGCAGGGACATCCATGACAATGCTAAGAGAAGTGTTATACCAGGCATCTTTGTCTTGGTTCTGTTTTCAGTGCTTTGAAACTGCGAGTATTTCACAAATAATTATGAGTTAGCCAAAGGTTTTTCTAAAAACTCCAGCACTGGAATGGAAATTCTTCTCTAGCACTAGTTTGCAAAAAAAAATTATTGCACTAACAGGCATTGAATTTGAGCAAATTATTATTTTTTTATTGTGATTGAGTTGAAAAGTGCAGTCCTGTTTAAACTTGCATGCCCTCTTATCTGCAGCTCCTTATGCTCTCCATGCCTGGTGACAGCACACTCCTTCTTTCTGTTCTATAAATGTCATATCCTCTTAACAATCTCCTGTCCCCTTCTCTCTGCCCTCTCCACTCACCTCTGGTAAGATGCCGGTAGGACAACATCCTATAGACACATAGAACCATAAAGTGCACACACAATATGGTCACTCTGTGTTCCCGAGTCCAATCCATTTCTGTTCAAAGAGTTGACCTCAGTAAAGATTTATGTAAAGTTCTGTTATTTCTCTAGTTAGATTAATTCCTAGATACATTGTCGTCTTAGGGCTATAGTTAATGGTATGGCTTTGATGATTTCTTCATTAACAGTCTTATTGTTGGTATAAAGGAATCCTACTGATTTACTTACATTTACCTTGTATCCTGACACTTTGCTGAACTCTTCTATCAGTTTGAGTAGTCTACTTATGGATTCTTTGGGAATCTCTGCATATACAATCATATCATCTGAAAATAGGAAGATTTTGGCTTCTTCTTTGCCAATGCAAATGCCCTTAATTTCTTGGTCTTGTCTAATTGTTCTGGCTAGAACTTCTAGTGCAATGTTGAATGGGAGAGGTGCGAGTGGGCATCCTTGACTAGTTCCTGTTCTCAAGGGAAATTGTTTCAGTCTCTCTCTATTTAGGATGACATAGGCAGTTGGCTTTGTATAAATGGCCCTTATTGCATTGAGGAATTTTCCATCTATGCCTGTTTTGCTGTGAGTTTTTAGCATGAATGTGTGTTGGAC
Organism: Heterohyrax brucei; assembly: GCA_028571685.1. Lineage (NCBI taxonomy): Eukaryota > Metazoa > Chordata > Mammalia > Hyracoidea > Procaviidae > Heterohyrax > Heterohyrax brucei. The sequence continues at coordinate 23,801,907 of CM053146.1, forward strand.
TTTATCAAATGCCTTTTCTGCATCAATCGACAAAATCAAGTGATTCTTGTCTTTTGTGATATTTATGTAGTTAATCATGTTAATAGTTTTTCTAATGTTGAACCAGCCTTGCATCCCTGGTATGAATCCAGCTTGGTCATGATGGATTATTTTTTTGATATGCTGTTGTATTCTATTGGCAAAAATTTTGTTGAAGATTTTTGCATCTAGATTCATGAGTGATATTGGTCTGTAGTTCTCCTTTTTTGTTGGATCTTTCCCTGGCTTTGGTATCAGGGTTATCCTGGCTTTATAGAATGAATTTGGGAGTACTACATCCCTCTCTATACTGTGAAAGTCTCAGTGGTACTGTAGATAACTCTTCTCTAAAACCTTCGTAGAATTCTGTGGTGAAGCCATCTGGGCCCGGGCTTTTTTTGGGTTGGCAGTTTTTTGATGGCTTTTTCAATCTCTTCCTTGGTGATGGGTTTATTAAGTTGTTCTGCTTCACTTTGTGATCATTTGGGTAGGTGATAGGAATCAAGGAAATTGTCCATTTCCTCTAGGTTTTCAAATTTGTTAGAGTACAATCTTTCATACTATTCAGCTATGATATTTTTTATTTCGTTTGGATCTGTTATGACAGCTCCCCTCTCATTTCTTATTTGGGTTATTTGTTTCCTTTCCTGCTTCTCTTTAGTAAGTTTAGCCAATGGTTTGTCAATTAGGTTGATCTTTTCAAAAAACCAGCTTTTGATCTTTTTAATTTTTTCAATTGTCCTTCTGTTCTCTAATTCATTTAGTTCTGCTCTAATGTTTATGACCTGTTTTCTTCTGGTGCTTGAGGGTTCCTCTCTTTTTCTCCCTCTACTTGTTCAAGCTGTAAGGTCTGTTCTCTGATTTAGTTTCTTTCTCCCTTCCAGATGTGTGCGTTTATGGAGATAAACAGACCTCTGAGCACTGCTTTGCCTGTGTCCCACAGGTTCTGGTAGGAAGTGTTTTCATTCTCATTGGAATCCATAAATTTCTTCATTTCATCCTTGATTTCTCCTATAACCCATGGGAATTTTTTATCAAGATGTTGTTTAGTTTCCAAGAGTTCCACTTTCTATCTGTGTTTTTTTCTGCTATTGATTTTGACTTTTATGGCTTTATGATCTCAGAAGATTTTTTGATTAATTCAATGGTATGGATTTTGCTGAGCATTGCTTTATGGCCTAACACATGTTCTATTCTGGAGAATGTTTCATGTGCACTGGAGAAGAAGGTGTAGTTGCCTGCTGATAGGTAGAAAGTTCTGTATATGTCAATGAGGTTTGTCAAGTCAGCCAAGTGCCGTCGAGTTGGAGAGGTTTAGCTGGTTAATTGTGGCAATAATGACTTCTGTATCCTTATTGAGGTTTTTTCTAGATGGTGTATCCAGTATTGAAGTTGGAGTGTTGAAGTCTCTCACTATTACGGTGGAGTAAACTATTTCCTTTCTGAGTGTAGTCAGTGTTTCTTCAGTGTATTTAGGTGCTCTGATACTAGGTGCATAAGTATTTAATATAGTTAAGTCTTGTTTGTGTTCTGCACGTTTCGACTATAAGTAGTGTCTATCCTTGTCCATGATGGTGGCTTTTACATTAAAATCAATTTTATCTGAGATTAGAATTGCCACACCTGCTCTTCTTTGTTCATTGTTAGCTTGATATATATTCTTCCATCCTTTGATTTTCAGTTTGTTTCTGTCTTTAAGTCTAAGGCAAGTTTCTTGTAGGCAACATATGGATGGGTTATATCTTTTGATCCCAGATGTCACTCAATGTCTCTTCAATGGAGCATTCAGTCCATTCACATTCAGTGTAATTACTGATAGGTACGTGTTCAGTGCTGCCATTGTGATATGCTTATTTTTGTGTTGATGTTTTCTCTCTTGTTCTTATTAATCTTTTCTGGGACATTCTTTTTTGTGAGTTGATTTTTCACCTTTTTCAGAGTTCATTTTGTGGTTGTTGATACTCCTGTATTACATTTCTTGATATGGTATGTTGCATCTTTGTTGTGCTTTACTGCTTCCCCTATGATCCCCTTTAACAAACTACGTATAAACCCAATTTTAATTGCTAACAGTCTTGTCAACTTCTGACCATTTGGAAGGACTAGAATGACTGCAGTGCATCCCTCTTTTCAATATGATGGCACCATAGTTTTCATGATAATCACTGGATTATTTCTTTCAGTAGTAAAGCTTTGATTGAGTTTGGAGCCTTTCTTAACTGACTAGGATTCTGGATGATGTGACTTTCTAAAATACAAAGTTAGTGGTTTTGTTCTTCTAAGACAAAGCCAAGTGATTCTTTCCGTATTTCTTGTAGCTTTGGTTTGGTTTTTACAAAGTCTCTGAGTTTCTGTTTATCTGCAAATGTCTTAATTCCATTTTCAGATTTGAAAGATAGTTTTACAGGATATGTAATTCTTGGTTGGAAGTTCTCCTTCCAGGTTGTGAATGTGTCATGCCACTGTCTCTGTGCCAGCATGGTTTCTGCTGAGAAATCTGATGAAAGCCCACAGGGTTTCCCTCTGAATGTTAGCTTTGCTTTAAATCGTGCTGCCTTCAAGAGTTTCTGCTTATGTTTCATTTTGTTGAGCTTGATTATAATATGTCTTAGAGTCTTCCTGTTGTGATCTATATTGAGTGGTGTTTGATACATATCTTGGAGATCTATATTCTCTTCATTCATGATTTCTGAGAAGTTTTCTGTCAGCAGTTCAGCAACAATACTCTCTGTGTTCTCAGGTGTCTCATCCTGTTCAAGGACTCCAGTTAATCGTAGGTTGTTCTTCTTAATAGAGTCCCAGATGCTTCTTAATGCTTCTTCATTTTTCTTGTTTCTTTTTTCTGATTTCTTCTTATAGATACTGGAGTCTGTAGCTCTGTCTTCCAAGTCAGAAAGTCTCTTTTCCATTTGTTCCATTCTGCTTTCTTGGCATTGAATTGAAGTTTTTATATGTCTTTGATTAAGTTCTGGATCTGTTGTATTTCAGAGTACTGGTGTTCCATCATATCAAATGGTTAATTTTTCATTTTGCTCTGCTGCATTTTGTATAAGGTCTAGAAGGACTCTGTATATAATTCTTTTGTATTCACCTTTCAATAATTTCAGAAAAGTGTCTTCATCCACAAAGGTCCTTGGTTGTTTCACTTGGGGGCTTTCTGAAGCCATGGGTGATTTCTTATGTACCATTTTCTCAAGGATCTGTTGCCTTTGTGCTTCATGTGAGTTGATAAAGGCTGGGAGAGATACTGTGAGGATAGACAGCAGATGTTTCTCTAGGCTGTCTTAAAATGAAAAATAAGAGGTATCTGACCACTCCCCAAGTCAGTAGGGTTTTCAGGTATAGAGGTCCTTCTTCCCAACTGGCAAAGTAAGCACCTCTATATCCAACCCCAGATAATATGAACTAGTTCAAAATACAGCAAGCTACTGCCCTTTTGGTCTCTGCTAACAGGCCCCAGCCACAGTCGACACTGTAAACTACTGCTTTTCCAGCAGAAAAAACACTCTCCTGTGGGAAGGCACTGGCTCCCAGGCTAAGAATTAGGTCCAGCTGTGGCCACCGTATCTAAGATGGCACCCTGTACAAGGTCGCCACCACTTCCATACACACTACCCAGTGGCAGAGGCAGAAAGAGGTTGCCAAATGTGCCCAGAAGCAGTGAGTCCTCAGCCTCTGTTGCTGGTCCCCAGCCTTAGACGCCGCTGTGTAAACTATTGCTTTTTTGTAGGAAAAGCACTCTCCTGTGAGCAAGTGCTGGCTCCCAGGCTAAGAATTAGGTCCAGCTAAAAATCTCCATATTCAAGCTGGCATCCCACACAACGGCGCCACTGCTTCCATACAAACCACGCTGTGGCAGAGGCAGAAAGACAGGCCAGAAGTGATGAGATGCACAGTGTCCTAAGCCTGGCTCTCAAAATATGGCAATTTCACCTGCCTATCCCACCAGCAGTGCATCTGAAACTAGCCACTAGGCAAGACCCACCTCCACCTGCCTGCCAAGACAGAGGAAAAAAAAGTCAAAATGATGAGTTACCATCAGTCTGTGAGAACCAGGACTATCCAGGAGTGGGAGTCAGTGAAAGAGAGGAGGTCTTTCATTCAGAGGTATGAAGTCTAAATTAACAGCCCTGTGCCTTGTCCTGGGGCTCACTAGGTGACCAGAAGGCTCTGTTTGATTATCAGTTCAGGTCTTGGTTTCCAGAGGGATTTAGGGATACATGTGCTTAGTCTGCCATCTTGACTCCACCCCCCTCAGTAAAGATTTATGGTCTTTACTGAGACAGCATCAGGTCTAGGGGTCATGCTCCCAGGGGAACCCCCAGGCCTTCAGACCATCTATTCCAGTCTTTTAGTGGAGTTCTTACAGTGCACTCCTTCTTTCTCTCATGTTGCCACTGGGACTAAACATTGTGAGCCCCATCACAGCTGTCGTTGGTGGTGGTCAGGCACCATCTGATTCTTCTGGTCATGTGTTGATATAGACACCCATTTGTGTGGGTCTTTCTGTCTTTTGGGTTCTTTTTCCCTCATGTCATTGTAGTGCTTGGTGATCATCTGTTCTAGCTGACTTGGGACAATTTGGTATGCTTCAGATGGCAGCTTGCTAGCTTTTAAGACACCAGATGCCACTCACCAATATGGGATACAGAAGACAGAATTTGAGTTAACTCTTTTTCCACAGTTGTTGAAATGATGACATAGTTTTTCCCCATTAATGTGGTAAATACATCAACTGGTTATTTAATGTTAATTAAACATTAATTTCTTGAAAAAGCACACTTGGTCATGTCATATTATCCTTCTATGTTTTTCTAGATTTGACTTGTCAATATTTTATGGAGAAATTTTGCATTTGTATTCATGAAAGCAACTGAAGTGTGATTTTTCTTTCTTATAATGTTCTTTTTAAATCTTAGTTATGCTAGGCTTATTATACCAGTTGAGAAATATGTCTTGAAATGGTTTCTGTGAGATAGATTTCATTTACTCCTTAAATGTATAGGAAAAAAATCACAAGTGAAATTGTGATGGCATGGGAACTTTGTTCTGGTAAGTTTTTAATAGTAGATTCAGTATAGCTAAAAGAATGAATTATTAGATTGTTTTCTTCTTGGGTCAGTTTCCATAAATAGTATTTTCAAGAAATTTGTCCATTTCGTCTACATTGTCATATTTGTTGGCATAGTGGTTCATAGTATCTTCCTTTTAGTTATCTGTGGGATCTCTATTGACATCCCTTTTTATAGTCCATTTCTGGATAATTTATGACTTCTCTTATTTTATCTTGTTCACACTTTCTATGGATTTTCAGTTTTATTAATTTTTCCAAAGCTTTTTTTAGTTTGATTTTTGGCATTGTATATTTGTTTTCTGTTTCATTATGGTCAGCAGTTCAAATCCACCAGGTGCTCCTTGAATACTCTGGAGGTCAGTTCTACTCTGGCCCCTAGGGTCACCATGAGTCAGATCTGACTCGATGGCACTTGGCTCGGCTTCATTAAGGTATATTTTCATCTTTGTTTCTTTTATCATTCTATTTTCACTAGGGTTAATTTGACATTTATTTCAACCATCTTGAGGTAGACAGTTTATTAAATTTTGACTTTATTCCTTTCTAATAGATTCATTTATGGCTATAAATGTCCTTCCAAGCATGATTTTAATTGCATTCCTAAGTGTGTGTGTGTGTGTGTGTGTGTGTGTGTGTGTATGTGTATGTGTGTGTGTGTGTGTGTGCATGTTAAAGTTTTTGCTTTTTTTAAGAAAAGCATTCAGGAAAATGGATGGTATTCTATGTTTGTCCCCTTACCATATGGCTACCAACAATCTCTTGTTTGTCTACACTACAGACACAGACCAATCAGCACATTTTACTGCCCCAATCTTTCTTGGGAACATGCAGTGGCAGTTCATAGAAAAGAGCTTGCAAGCAAGTGCAGCCTCCTCTTGTGTCTGGGGCTATCAGTTATTCTAAACTGTCACATTAGCCCACTCTTGCCCTTTAAGAATTCATTAAATTTTTAGCTGTTTTCATTTTATTTGCTTTAATGGAAGCCACATCTTTCTCTCATGCTCTGCCAAAGATGAAACAGTTTTTGTCTCATCCCTCCTTGGAGAAGTTTGTCACTTTTTGAAATTTAATTTGAGTCGGATCCAACTTGACGGCACTTGGCTGGCTTGGCTGCTGGTTGCCTTTTGATCTCAGATCAGACCTAGGCTCAAGAAAAGCTTGATTTTGTAGATTATCCAGCTTTCTTTCATTGTCAGGTTGGTAGCTAAGTTTCCTTGTGGTATCTTACTTTCTAAAAGTATCCGCATATCCAGTGCCATTTGCTGTTCTAAAAATGACCAGCAAAATCCATCTTTGTGAGGGTCTAGTGGAGAGAGGTAGACAACAAACACATAAATAAGTAAATTCACAAATAAAAGTTAGATAGAAGACATATATAAAGCTAAGTTAGTAAAAAAAAAACTATAAGAAAGAATAATGCACAATGAAGTGACTAAAAATCTAATTTTTAGTACTATTTGAAATGAAACTAAGAGTTAACCAGCTTTGCAGAGATGGAGAGAAGAATATTCTAAGGACAGTAAACAGGACATTAATAGTGCACGCTTGAAGTGAGACAGGAGTGAGGTTTGTGTTTTCAAAGAATCAACAGAGAGTTGATCTGAATGAGACAAAGAGTGGCAGGAGATGAGATAGGAAAAATAGGTAAGGAATTATAATGTAGGACTTTGCACCCAAAGAAAAGACTACATATTTCATTCTAAATGAACTAGAATTCAGTGGAGTGGTTTGAGCATATAAACAGTTATGTCGTGGTGTACCATCACTTAATAGGTTTAGTACTACTAATGACTTGGAGTTACAAGGAATTTGTTTCTGTCTATGATTAGAATCCTTAGGGCACCTTAGTTATTCTACTTGGAAGTTTTTAGGTTGAAAGGATGTTAGAGATTGTCAAATGCCATCTCATCACTAGAATTTCTTATCATTCCTCTTCCTATAAGAAATATTGTCTTCATTACTCCACACATGAGCTTTTATTCATTTCTTTTAGAAAAGGAAAAAATACCAAAATTCACTCTGTAACCTTGAATTAAGAATTCTCAGAGATCTAGGTGAATTTCATATCCTCAGAAGAAATGCCTCTAGTGGTGTGCAGCATTTTCCAGATTAACTTCACAATGCCTTGGTTCCCTCATGGTTAGTGCTAAAGTTCAATGGTATGCATCACATTTTAAAATGGTAATGCATTGTCACTCTACCCCAATCTGGAGACTTTATTGGAATGTGCATTTTCCAAAGAGTTGTCCCACTTTTCTATCCTGTGAATGAGGGAAAAAAGGCATTAGTATTTATAGATTTGATTTTCTAAACCTCTGAAATGCAAATGCCAACCATCTCACCCTTTAGATGGAAGTCATTATCAGCTATACACTAAACTCAGAAAATATGAGGACGGTTTTTCAGACAAGACACACCTTTGAAACACCACAAAACCAGTTATAGTCATTAAAGATCAGAATACTAAACTTGAGATTCACTTGAGTGAATATTGAGCTTGTCAGTTCATCCAATCTCGTATTTATTCTTTCAGCAAGTGAGTGTTTCTTGAGCACCTATTTGTAAATCATTACCTGAGGTTCTGTAAGACACACCAATGTAAGCACCACATACAGTCTAAAACAGGCAATGCCACAGACAAAACTAATGATAGCTGTGACACAGAAAGGAATTCCTTGATGGTAAAAATGATTAATACACTTGACTATCAACCAGAAGGCTGAAAGTTCAAGTTCACTCAATGCATCTCAGAAGACAGGCCTGATGATCTACTTCTAAAAAATAGCCACTGAAACCCAAATAAGAGCTACAATGATGTGCCATCTCACCCTAACTTTAATGGCCTTAACAAAGAAAACAAAAGAACAAAAGTTGGAGGAGTTGATGGGAGCTTGCAACTTTTATGCACTGCTAGTTGGAATGTAAAATGGTACAACCATTACGCAAAATGATATGATGTTTCTTAGAAAAGCCAAAAACAGACATATCTTCTAATCCAGCATTTCCAGTACTAGAAATGTATTCTAGAGAAACAGGAGCAATCAATGAGTACACATATGAACACCCATGTTCACTGCAGCATTATTCACAAAAGGGAAAGGATAAAAACAATCTGAATGCCCATTAACAGATGAATGGATAAACAAACTATATCACATATGCACAATGGAATGCTACTCAGCCATAAAGAACAAGGATGAATCCAGTAAACATCTCACGACACAGATGAATCTGGAGGGCAGTATATTATGTGAAATTAGTCAATTGCAAAAGAAAATATTCCATGAGACCACTGTTATAAAAACCTAGGAAAAAGTTTAAATCTAGAAAAAACAACTTCAATGGCTATGAGGTAAAGGAGAGATCGGGAGGGGAAATTATTAACTAGCTAGCAGACAAACATCAACTCTGGCACAGGGAAAGATAACACACAGTATAGAGGAAGTCAGGAAAGCCATAGAATTGTCCTAGACACCCTCAAACACCTTCAGGGACCATGTTACTGGGGCTCAGGGCTGGGCACCATAATCTCAAGAGACATCTAGGTCAATTGATATAGCATAGTTCATTAAAAAAATATATCCTACATTTCATTTTAGTAAGTAGCCTCCAGGGTTTTATAAGCTGACTAGAAGCCATCTAAGACATGTCTGTTGGAAGTATCTCGTCTGTAGCAAAGGAGAATGAGGAAACCTAAAGGACTAATAAACCACATGAACCACAGCCTCCGCTAGTCTCAGTCAGAACTAGGTGATGCCTGCTACCATCACTGACCGCTGTGACAGGAATCATAACAGAGGGACCCTGATAGAGCAGGACAAAAAAGTAGAATATTTAAATGCACACACACAGAAAGAACATATTTACTAGTCTGATTGAAAATGGAGGCACCCTCCCATGGCTCTGGATCTGCTAACTTGAGAGTGAAACTACCCCCAAAGCCTATCGTTCAGTCAGACAGCAGACAGCCCATGGAACAAACAGTAACTTATGTAAGAAACTTGCTTCTTAGTTCAATACAGTGCATGAGATCGAATGGGCAACACCTGCACGAAAACAAAGATGAGAAGACGGGAAAAGTGGACAAATGGACACAGGGAGCCCAAGATATGACGGGGAAGGGAACAAATGTTGACATAATGCAGGGATTACAAACTGTGTTACAAAGCAATTTGTGTATAAATTTTTGAATGAGAAATTAATTTGTGCTTCAAACATTCACCTAAAGTATAATAAAAGAGAAAGGAAGTCCTATGGAGTACAGTTCTACTCTGACACACCTGGGGTCACCAAGAGTTGAAGTTGGCAGTAACTCATCATATCACACAGGAGTCACTTCTGTGTTGCAGAAGGCTGCAGGCAATGAAAAGTGCTTGCCTTCTGGCCATTTACCAAGTGAGAACATTCAGTTCTTTTGCTGTAACCAACATTGGGATATTCAGGGCTAGTTCTTAATGTGAGAAGCTTCTTACTGCGAGGTGGGTATCCTGGGTTAAATTTGCCATTACACTGAGAAGAGAGGAGTGAAAAGCAGCTTTTGGTGGTGGTGGGAGTTGTGTGTTTGCACCACTGAAACAGTGGAAACCTATACAAGGTGTGTGACCTGGGTCACAGAACCAGTGCTCATGATACAGAAAAACATGGAAGCTAGAGGTCTGGAAGGCTGTTCAGCCTGGGGCAGTAAAATGATGAAGCCAGATGAGCTCTCAGCCAGAGCAGGTGTGAAGTGAGGATACTATTGGTCAACTCTGAAGCTTTGGGAACACTAATTCCTGTGTAAAATGGTTGGCCCATGGCAGAGCGTAGCCTGAGAGGAGATCCCATTCAGAGCCCGGGCGTCATAAACAACATCCCCAGCTAACATCCTCCAGCTGTGTACAGGTAGATCACTCACTCTGCACAGCGATTATATACTACTGACTCCAGCTGGACATTCATATGAGGACTAAACATGGATCCTGAGTTGCTGAATTTGAATACTTGTGCACAAAACCGCTTGTGTCGAATGTTGGCTGTCTGTTGTTATTTGGTGTAAGACCCACAGTAAGGACTGCTCCTGCTCACTTTTCACTCCTTGTTGATTTTATCCTTTCCATCCTCTGGGAAATCACCTGGGTAAATTGACAAAGCACATAAATTAAAACTCAATGAAGTTTTGGGTTCTATTTTCTTTTTTCAATCATAAGTAGACATTGTAGTGGGGCCTGGGGCTCAGAAGACAGAAAGAAAACATCTAACTGTGCTCAGGAAACCCTGGTAGCATTGTGGTTAAGTGTTAGATCTGCTAATCAAAAAGTCAGCAGTTGAAATCTGCCAGGTGCTCCTTGGAAATTCTATGGGACAGTTCTACTCTCACCTATAGAGTTGCTATGAGTTAGAATAGACTCATTGGCAGTGGGTTGGGTTTGGTTTTGATTAACTGTGCTGAGGATATAATTTAAAATGAATCAAGAGGAAAAGAGCCTTCCCAAATCTTCCCATGGGAAGGAGGAGGGCTGGCAGAGTGTTTACCACAGCCAGGCTTAAAGGTTGGCGAAACTAAATTTGTGATGACAGTTCTGCTGACCACTTTCAAGGGACTTTATGAAAGTAGCTCGCATGTGATTCACTGGCAGAATGCTAGCCATCCCTGCAGGAGACTTTGGTTAGATTCCTGCTGAGGCATCTCGTACACAGCCGCAACCCATCTGTCACTGGAGATGTGCATGCTGCCGTGATGTTGAGCAGGCTTCAGTGGAGCTTCCAGACTAAGACAGTATAGGAAGAAAGGTCTGGCAATCTACTTCAGAAAATCAGTCAGTGAAAACTCTATGGATCTCAGTGGTCTGATCCCCTACCAATCATGAGGATATCTCAGGAAATGAGGCTGCCACTACTTGGGGGTTCATACAGTGGCAGCTAACAACAATAACACGACTGGCCACCTTCTTGAAAAGTGGGTTCTTTGCAAAACTTTTTGAGAAAAGGTCTTATAAAGACTTCCCAGAAGCTTTGTGACAAAGCTAGGACTCCATTCAGCTTCCTGTAGCTTTCCAACATTCTGCACAACTTTAAGCAGTTTGACACGCTAGACACAGGGCATGTAAATTGCAAATTGCTTTTTGTCTAGATTACCAGTGGACTAGAGAAAGAAGATGGGAATTAACAAGCCAGGAAAAAGGCAAGAAGTCTAAGGAAGGAACAGAAGGCTAAAGCAAGAGGGGAGGAGTGATGACTGAATGGATGAACAGTCATGGAGCAGGGACCTTGGAAGACATTAAATCCTGACAGTTGTGCTCTCTACAGTAGCTGAGAATTTGTACAGTCCTGGAGTGCAAGGAAAAGTGATGGTAATAGGTCTCTGCCCACAGTTCACCAAGGAATCTGTTAAGTCAGAGCTGCTCAGAAAAGAGGAGGAGCTGACAATGAGATTTGCACACCTCTTTTCCAACTCGACAGCACTTGGCTTGGCTTTCTGTCTCACACTGGAGGCAACCCAGCTGGGGAGGAAGGAAAGGGGAAGGGCGTCTTAATGACTTGCTAGAAGAGGAGGGGAAATTGGAAACATTACCAACTCACAGAATAAAACCTATATTCTAGAATTCCTTTTGACTCTGGGAGTTGTCCAAAACAGTCAGAAATAGAATTCCAAGAAAAGGCAACTCTTCTGACCTATGGTGACCCCATGTGTTACAGAGTGGATTTCATGACCATAGTCTTGAAATCTATGGCACTGCTGGATGGGTTTGACTGACAATCTTTCAGTTGATAACTAAGTGCAAACCATTCACACCACTTAAAGAACTCATCTATCCACAGAGTGTGGGACATAAGATGTTTTGAAGTCCTTTCCAAAAGTTTGTTTCTTAAGCTTTCGACTATGACACGCACATTTTTTTCAGATTAACAAGATGCCCCTATTGCAATTCAGGTACATAATCCTTCCATGATGAATAGGTCATCTGGCACTATAAGAACCCTACCCAACAAAAACAGGTTGGTGTACAGAGAAAGCAAACATTACCCAGTAATGATTCTAAAATTCTTTTTACCTTCCTCCATCCTCCAGTGCCATGTTTCCTCAGTTCAACAAAGTTGTCTTGTTCATAGACTTCAAAGAAAGCCCCTGGCTGAGCAGTCATCTAAAGGGGGGCAGGGCTAAGATGGTGAAATAAGTAATTCCTGTAATCCCTTTTAAAACAAAGATTCAAAATATCAAGTTAATCAATTATACAAGACAGTCTAGTTGCCCTGAAAATCAAAGGCAAAGTTGAGGATTTGAACCCAGGGACAGAGGGAGGGAGGGATGGCTCAGCAGCAGCAAAAATCCAGACCTGACCCAGAAGGAACTGGCACCCCAAGCAAGTGCAACAAAGTAAGCAGTAGCATTAGAAATGTGTTTACCACACTGGGAGAGGTCCTATGGCAGAAAGTCCATTCATGCCTCCAGAATCAGTGAAAAGCAACACTTGATCAGCAAGATAAGTAACTTTCATTACTCTACCACACAGATAAAAATACACAAAAATCTGTCTGCTATTTACATGCCCCTTGCCCACTCTGTACTGGGTTTCAGCTGGCTTAAGAGATTGATATGTCCCATGGACTAGGAGTGGGCTCCACAATGTTCCTTGAGTTATTTTCCTGGTACTGGAGAGGAAAGAAATCAACAAGCAGGAAAAAGGTAATCAACCTGCTCTCCTAAGCTGGGAAGTCAGGGCTGTAAAAGTTCCTTTGCCCAGGGATGGCATAAGAGGTCTATAGACTTCTAATGCTGTTCATTCCTGTGTAGATCTGTGTGGGCCATTTCAACAGTATAGGCCTTCATTGGCACAGCACAACAGGTATATAACTGAAGTCTAACATCCATTGTTTCAGCTATTTTGTAGGGAGGCAGGTTTATAACATCTGATATTGCTCTGCCTGTCATGCATGGTCCTTACCTATCAAGAGCCTGAGGACTGTTGACTCCATCATGCCACTTAGCCACACATGACAATGGTCCCAGAATAAATGGTGCCTCCCAGTCTTTACAGCCAACAGCACTGGGTGCCCACATTCTGGCTGCAAAATCACCACCTGTGTGATCCTCAATTCTGAAGCTGTGGACTATGACATGCACATTTCTGAAGCCAGCTGAGCTGAATCCACATGAAAAAACGGCATGGATTCCTAGGCTTACAGCTTAGTAATGGTTCTAATCACCTGGTGACAGGACATTAAAACTTCAAAGGCCCCAATAATCAAACCCAGCTCATGTAAGCAGCCTATTTGAACAAGACAAGAAGCTAGGGCACAGCTAGCAAACATTAAAAAAAAATACAATAACTTATTGATGGCTTGGAGACAATAGTCAATCAAATCACATAAAATGATAAACCGTGATGGCTTTAGGAATCTCCCAAAACAAAGAATCAAGAAGTCTTGCACATGAAAAGAACTTCTTGGAATTACTGTATATAGAATGCAAAATATTACTATATAGAACTATTTGAGAGATCAGGAAGATTAGGCAAAATACAGAATGAGCTAAAACACAGACACAGCGACTGAAGAACTTAAAAAGTTTAGATCAGAGCATAATGACAAATTGAACAGGCTGCCAGAATCCATAGAGCTAGCAAAAAGAAATTCAGAATAATACTAAAATTTCAGAATTAGACAACTCAAGAGACAAGTCAGCAGAGATGAAACACTTGACATCAACATATTTGATAATAAATGGCATCCAAATTGGTAAGGAAGAAGTGAAAGTATCTCTGTTTACAGATGACAAGCTGTTGCACACAGAAAATCCTCAAGAATCCAGAAAAAAACTGTTGAAACTAATGGAAGAGTTTAACAAAGCACCAGGGTACAAGATGAATATACAAAGATCAGTTAGATTCCTCTACACAGAGAGAACATTGAAGAGTAAATTATCAAATCAATATCATTTGCAATCAGCCATAAGAAGATAAAATACTTGGGAGTAAATCTAACCAGAGACATAAAAGATCTATACAAAGAAAACTACCAGAGAGTACTGCAAGAAATCAAAAAGGATCTAAATACGTGGAGAAACCCTACTTTGCTCATGGGTAGGAAGAATCAACAACGTGAAAAATATCTGTTTTACCCAAAGTGATGTATCTATGGATACGATGCAATTTTGATCTAGATTCCAATTGTATTTTTTGATGAGATGGTAAAACAAATTGCCAGCTTCATATGAAAAAGGAAGGACCCTGGATAAGTAAAGTATTACCATGAAGAAGCTCAAGAGATGAGATGAGGTGCCTCACACTATCTCATTTTAGAACCTATTATACCACCATGGTAGTATAAACTCCCTGGTACTGGTACAAGAACAGATACACAGACCACTGGAACAGACTTGAGGATCCAGATATAAAATCATCCACCTATGAACAGCTGACGTTCACGAAAGACTCGAAGTCCATTAATTGGGGAAAAAACAAACTCTGTGACAAATGATGTTGACATAACTGGATAGCCAACTAAAAAAAAAAAAATGAAACAAGACTCACACCTCACACCTCAAGCCTCACACCCCACACTTCACACCTCACACTCCACACAAAAACTAACTCAAAATGTATCAAAGACCTAAATACTAAATCTAAATTAAAAAAATTAATTGTCATGGATTGAACTGTGTCCCCTCCCCAAAACATGTTTAGTAATTTGTCTGAGCTGTGATTCCCGGTATTGTGATTGCTCACCATTTTGTGATTTTCTTATGCTGTAAATCCTAATCTCTGCCTGTGGTTAAAGAAGATTAGTATGGGACCACAAATCCTTTCCTAAGGTCACCTCCCTGCACCAATGTAAAGAGAGTTTTCCTGTGATGTGGTTTGGCCACCTTTTATCCTACAAAAAATAAAAGGGAAACAAGCTGACAGTTGGAGACCTCATACCATCCAGGATGCAGCACCAAAAATAGAACATGTCCTTTGGACCTGAGGTTCTTCTGCCAAGATACTCCCTGACCAAAGGCTGATACAACACAGAAACCTTCCACCAGCGCTGACAGAGAGAGAGAATGCATTCCTCTGGAGCCACCCTCAAGTCAGACTTTCAGCCTCCCAGACAGTGTAAGAATAAACTTTTCTTTGCTAAAAGCCATTTGTGGTTTTTCTATTAGCGTGGTACCAGATGACTAAGACAATCATAAAAGAAAAAATTAAGAAAAATCCTAGGAGCCCTAATATACAGCATAAACAGAGTATAAAACATTACTAACAACACACAAACACCTGAATAGAAAATGAACAACAGCAATTCCTCAAAATCAAACACTTATGGTCATCCAAAGACTTCACGAAAAGTGTAAAGTTGTTTGGATGTAACAAATCCAGTCAACACCTAATCTCTAAAATCCACAAGACACTGCACAATCTCAACAACAACAAAAAAGACAAACAATCCAATTTAAAAATTGGCAAAGGGTATGAATAGGTGTTTCACCAAAAAAGACATTCAGGCAGCTAATAGACACATCAGGGAATTCTCACAATCGTTAGCCATTAATCCAACCCATTGCTGTCAATCAATTCGGACTCATACTGAATATATAGGACAGAGTAGAACTGCCCCATAGAATTTCCAAGGAGCACCTGATGGATTCCAACTTCTGGCTTTTGTTAGCAGTCATAGCACTTATCTGCTAAGCCACCAGGTTTTCCATGAACAATTATAGAAATGTAAATCAAAATTATGATGAGATACTATCTCAGCCCAGAAAGGTAAGCAATAATCCAACAGACACAAATCAATAAATGTTGGAAAGTTTGTGAAGAGACTGGGGTACTTTTATACTGCTAATAGAAATGTAAAATGGTACAACCACTTTAGAAATCAATCCAATGCTTCCTTGAAAAGCTAGAAATAGAAATACTATGCCATTCATCAATCCCACTGCTTGGAACATGTCCTAAAGAAACGAGAGCTGTCACACGAATAGATATACACAAATTCATACTCATTGCAGCACTGTTCACAATCACAAAAAGACAGAAACACCTATCAACCAATAAATGGATAAACAAATCATGATACTTTAACATAATGGATCCGACTCGACAGCACTTGGCATATAACAATAAAGAGCAACGATAAATCTGTGAAATGTCTCATAACATGGAGGAATCTGGAAGGCATAATGTTGAATGAAATTAGCCAATTGCAAAAGGTCAAATATTGTATTATACTATTAGAAGAACTCATGAAAAGGTTTAAATACAGAAGAAAGCATTACTTGACAGTTACAATAGTGGGGAGGGAAATTAGATAGTAGACAAACATTATTTTAGGTGAAGGGAAGGACACCACACAATACAGAAGTCAGCACAACTGGACTAAACCATAAATTAAGAATACAGTCAAACGCTTTGAGAGACAGAGCAGTAGGATCAGGGCACTGGAAACCATGGTTCCAAGGAACATCTAGGTCAGCTGGCCTAACAAATTTTTTTAAGAAACAGTTCTTCATCACACTTTGGTGAGTGGCTTCTGGGGTCTTAAAAGCCAGAAAGTGGTCATCTAAGAAGCATCAATTTGTTCCAATCCATCTGAAGCAAACAAGAATGAAGAACACCAAGGACACAAGGAAAATATGAGCCCAAGAGACAGAAAGGGTCACATAAAGCAGGGCTACATCAGCGTGAGACCAGAAGAGCTCTGTAGTGTCGGGCTGTTTCCAGTGACTGCCCTGACAGAGAACACAGCAAAGGGCACCCGAAGGAGCAGGAGGAAAGTGGGGCACAATCTGAACTCTAGCAAACACACCAGACTTGATGATCTGATAGACTGGAGGGTCCCCAGAAGACATGGCCCCCTGATTGTCTGTTACCCCCAAATTAAAACCGTTCCAAAGACCAACTCTTCAGACAGAGATTAGACTGGACTATAAGATATAAAATGATACCGGCAAAGATCATGCTTCTTGACTCAAACAGATTTGCGAGACTAGATGGGCTGCTTCTATCTGGAGGTGAGAAGAGAATGCAGAAGGGGGCAGGAGCTAGTTGAATGGACACAGGTGGAGAGGAGGAGTGCTCTGTCACCTTGTAGGAAAGCAACTGAGTCATATAACAATGTGTGTGTAAGTTTTTGTATGACAAAGTGACTTGAATTGTAAACTTTCATTTAAAGCACAATTTTAAAGTCATCTAGTGACAGAAAGACAAAGAGAAGGAGCAACAACTCTCTTAAGTGACTATTTCATCCTAGGGATTTCTATCTTTTAATTCCTTAAGCCCTCACAACAGTCCTGTGATTCAGTATTATGTCCATCTTACAGATGAGGAGACAGAGTCAGAGAGATTGCCACTTGCTCAAGGTTACACAGTTAGTGATTTGAGATCCAAGATAGTAGTAAATGATCTTCATAACTAAAGCGTGTGCTTATTCTTCCATGCCATGAAACCTAATATGAGTTTAACTGTACAGGTCCTGGTAGCCTTGGGGTACACAAGCAAAAGAAACAATGTGGCCAGCCAAAAAAGTGTTCTGTACCCTCCTGGTACACATTAACACCTTGGTTTGATGAAAGTTCATCCTTCTAAGGGCTCGAGTCTGAAATTATAAATAAAAATCATAAATAGGTCAAGTAGTTAAAACTGAGGTAGATTATCAAGAGGCATTTAGTGGTTTAATTTAAGACCAAGTTGATCAGTCATTAGTTTATCATTTAATTCAAGATATATTTATTAATCTCTTACTATATTATAGGAAAGAATATAGTCCTGAAGAAATCTGTTGCCTGGTAAGGAATATAGGAAACTAGATAAATAACTTTAAGATTGTTGGAATGTCTTTTCTGTCCCCTCAAAAAAAAAGTTATTAAGACAAGAAACAAAAATTCCTGAAAAATGTCAATAAAACAAAGCAACAAAATAATAATCCAGACTCTAGAATACAAACGAGTAAGTTTAGCAACAAGAGCCATATGGGAACAGCAGCTACAGAAACTGGCAAAGAAAAGCTATGACACTTTCTGATGGTTCTGGGGGCCTGGGAATCTAGAAACCACTTGTGTTCATACCCCTAAAAGAAAAAATTTTCCTCTCAGAAATGAGTCTCAACTGGTGTATCTGAAAACAATGGTTGGGAGGAGGTTGCAAGCTTCAATGTGTTGGTAAGTATAAAGGGGTCATGGGAAGGTTTAAGGATACCAACTGACTGGAAGCCTCAGGCTCTCAGGTATACTCAGAGATAGGACACAGTGCCACACAGAGGTGTGTCTGCTTGGAAAAGAACACAAAACCAAAAAAAACTTCTCTGCCATCCAGTCATTTCTGACTCATAGTGACCCTATACCAACCCACTGCCATCGAATTCAGTCTGACTCATAGCAACCCTAGAGGCCAGACTAGAAGTGCCCAAAGAGTTTCCAAGGAATGCTTTGTGGGTTTGAAATGCCAACATTTTTGTTAGCAGCCGTAGCACTTCACCACTATACCACCTGGGTTTATGGACACAAAGCAACTGGGGTAAATAGGAAAGAAAACCGGAGAGAAATAGATCCAAAAATAAGGTGAGTGTCCCCTTACATTTTGTGTTCTAATTTTCTCACTTGTCTCATTCTTCTCCTGGTCCTGGGGAGTGGACGGGACAAGGACATCCCTCAGAAAATCCTGGAAGATAAGTTCAATAAGAGGAAATTACGAGGCAAGTGCCTAGAACCTTGTGGTTCAGAAAGCTTTCTGGTTCCCCCACTCTCTAAACAGGAAGCTCCTTTTAAAAGTAGAAGAAATGCACCCCATTAAACATGAGCAATTTAAAGGGATCAAACTCAAACACTATACAAAGACACTATAAAAATGAAAGAGGGTAATGATGATAAAGTGAGTAACATGCTTAGAAAAAAATGAAAACAGATCTGAAAAATACGGCCACAAACAGAGAAGACTAATAAACTAACAGTAGCTTAAGATAAAGTAAGGAAATAATTGAAAATACGAGAGAACAACATAACTCAATATTGAAAAAAGTGATAGAAATAAGAAGATAAAAAAGATCTGAAAAACTCTCAGAAAACATTTATAAATGCAAATATAGTCGACATGAGATAATAAGTAGCAGAAAAAGGTGATAGCACATAAACTACCATAAGAAAATACAGAATAGAAAGGAAAAAAATTCGAATAGAATGATGTAAAAAAATTTTTTAAAGAACTTGAAGGCAAGAAGGAGTGCTGGTGGTGGACTTGTTAAACACCCAGCTAACTGAAAGATCAGTAGTCTAAACCTCTCAGCTTCACCATGGGAGAAAGTTGGGATAGTCTTCTGACACATTGTCCATAAAAACTACAGCCTTGGAAACCCTGTGGGGCAGTTCTACTCTGTCCTACAGGGTCATTGTAAGTTGGAATCTATTTGATGGCAACAGGTTGTTTTTGTTTTCTTCATAGGCAAGAACATCAGCAAGTAGATGTAATACTAATTCGTGAAGAAGAAAAACAAAGAAACGAAACAAATTCTTAAAGCTGTAATATAGGAAAGTTTTCCTGAAACAAAGTAACATTGAATTTATGTATTAAAAGATTACACTGACACCTGGGAACGTTAACCTAGGGTCATCCATATCAAAATGTATTCTAGTAATAGTAGTGAGTTTATAAAGAAAAGGTAAAAAATAAAAAAATAAAATTAAAAAAACCCTTTCAGATATCCAGGTAAAAGATCAACTCACTCATAAATCAGGTGACCATATACTAGGACTGTCAATTAAATTTGAGACTTCATCGTAGAAAAAGTGCTACATACCTCATTGCTGAATACACTATGATCACCTTCAAGGTACTCCCCTTGGGAAGTCTTGCACCTACACCAGTGCCTAGTATACCTTTCAAAGCTATTTTGGAACTCTTTTCCTGGAATGGCCATCAGAGCTACCGTCACATTACCCTTGATGTCCTGTATGTCATCAAAATGTCTTCCTTTCAATATTTCCTTTATCTTTGGGTAAAGAAAAAAGTCACTGGGTGCCAGTTCAAGGGAGTAGGGAGGATGTTCCAACACAGTTACTTGTTTACTGGCTAAAAACTCCCTAACAGACAACTGTACAATTAAGTTCGTGAACTTGCCACTGCACCATCACGGGCAACGGTCATGCAAGAGAGTTCCAAAATTGCTTTGAAGGGTAGTCTGGACACTGGCATAGGTGCATAGCTTTCCGGGGGGAGTACTTCGAAGATGACCATAGTGATATTCAGCAGGGAGCCATGTAGCACTTAGGACAATTATGTTTGCAGGCTCAACTTGCAGACCTCATAGGTTATTATAAAACCGAGACACTTGTGAGAATGAACGGGGCACCATCAGTAATAATGCTGGACCAATAGCAGTACCCTGGATTATACTGGGACAAAGTGGAACCCGCGGTCATGCCTTCCTGGCTTCCTGCCTGCCTTCTTGCCTTCCTTTCTCCCTCCCTGCCAGTCTCTCTCCCCCTCTTCTTCTCTCCCTTCCTCCCTTTCTCGATTCCATCCTATACCTTCCTTCCTCTTCTCTCTCTCTCTCTCTCTCTCTTTTATTAGGTGAAAGTTTACAGAACAAATTAGATTCCCATTCAATACTTCATACATGAAATGTTTCATGGCCTTTGTTTCATTCTCCACAAAGTACCCTACATTCTTGTTTTCTTTTGTCCTGATTTTCTACCCCTTCTCAGAGCCTAGATTGTCGGGTGGTTAAGAGCCACTCTGCTAACCAATGGGTCAGCAGTTTCAACACACTAGCTGCTCCTTTGAAACCATTTGGAGCAGTTTTACTCTGTCCTAACGGGTCACTATGAATCAAAATCAGCTTATATTGATGAAACCATTTTTTATTTTTTTGGTTTCCTGTATTCTCATCTTTGCTTTTTGGGCAAATATTTCCCTTTTGATCTGGTACAATTGATTGTTCTAAGGTCTGCTCCTAGGGTCACCATGAGTCGGATCCGACTTGACGGCACTTGGCTTGGCAAGGACTGCCCCTTAGGTGTTGTTTATTTTATGGGCCTGGCTATTGTTTGACTAGAAGGTCATCTCCAGGAATGGCTTCTGTTCCAGGTCTGAAGGATGTTTGGGACTTTGTGAGACCAAAAACTCTGGTCGTTTTTGTGAATTTGACTTTTGTTCTACATTCCTCTCCTGCTGTGTCCAAGATCTTCTCTTGTGATCCAAGTCAGAGAAATTGGTACTAGTGGCCAGGCAGCACCCAGCTCTTCTACTCTCAGGGTCATGCAGACTGTGGTTCATATAGTTCATTAGTCCATTGGACTAATTACTCTCTTGAGTCTTCAGGTTTTTTGTTCATTTGTTTGGTTTCCTCACTCCCCTTTACTCCAAACTGGAAGAGAACAGTAATTGTATCTTAGACAGCCGCTTGTAAGCTTTTAAGGCCCCAGACACTATCACCAAAGTAAGATGTAGAACGTTACTTTTGTGATTTATGTTGTGTCAGTTGTTAGATATTCCCTGACAGTGTGTATAAGAGGAAGAATGTAAGGTTGGCATCAGGCTCTTTAGGCAGCATTTTACAACAGAAACAATGAAATAACATATTTAGCATATTCAGACAGTGTAGAACTGCCCCTAGAGTTTTCAAGGAGCACCTGGTGAATTTGAACTGCCAGCCTTTTGGTTAGTAGCCATAGCACTGAACCACTATACCACCAGGGTTTCCAAATTATAATACAAATATCAAAAATGGTGGAAGGTGGGGAGAGTATACAGGAAATAAAATAAATTGGCTGATTGTGGCATAGGTATTAACTGGGAGAAAAATAATTGTTGGGTTGCAGAGGCTAGAAAAAGGTTATTACTGGCTTGTTTCCACATTGTTCACAGTAAGAAACAGTAATAACAGAGAACTAACAATATTATATAAAGATATTCACATAAAAGTAGCCCTAAAGATAAAAATTGAGGTTTCCCACATAGAAGAAAGACCACATAGTGAGAAAAATGCACACACGTGTAAAACAAAACAGTATGACAGCACTGAGAAAAATGTTATCAGTCATATCAGTAATTGCAGATGAGCTTAGCTCATGCGTAAAAATTAAAAGATTTTAAAATTGGCTGTTGTTGATGTCAGGTGTCATAAAGTCAGTTGTGACTAATAATGACCTTATGTAAAAAATCAAAATACTACCCAGACCTGCACCATCCTCATAATTGTTGTGTTTGAGTCCACTGTTGCAGCCGCTGTATCAATCCATCTCATTAAGAATTTTTGTCTTTCCTTGCTCATCTCTACCTTACCGAACATGAAGTCCTTTTGCAGGGATTGTCCCTTTTGGTAACATGTGCAAAGGCTGTGAGGTGAAGTATCACCATCATCAATTCCAGGTACAACTCTGCACTTCTTCTGAGACAGATTTGTTCTTTCGGCAGTCCCTGGGTATACTCAATAGTTTCAGCCAGCACCGTAATTCAAAGACATCAGTTCTTCTCTGATCTTCCTTATGCATTGTCCAGGTTTCACTTGTATGTGAAGTAACTGAAAACAGCATTGCTTGGGTCAGGCTCACCTTTGTCCTCAAAGTAACAACTTTGCTTTTTTGTGCTTGGCAAGGTCTTTTGCAGCAGATTCATCCAATGTAATACATCATTTAATTCCTTGACTGCTGCTTCCATGGATGTTGATGGTGGATCCAAGTCAAATGAAATCCTTGACAATTTCAATCTTGTCTCTGTTTATCATGGTGTTACTTATTGATCTAATTGTGAGAATTTTTGTTTTATTTATGCTGAAGTATAATCCATATTGAGGGCTTTAGTCTTTGATTTTATCAGTATTTGCTTCAAGTTCTCTTCATTTTCAGCAAGCAAAGTGGTATCACCTGCGTGTCACAGATTGTTAATTAGTCCTCCTCCAAATCTGATGACAAATTCTTCTTTGCATAGTCTACCAGTTTCCTGGATTACTTTCTCAGCGTATATATCAAATAAGTATGGTAAAAAGATATAACCCTTATGTATGCCTTCCTTGATTTTTAAGCCATGCAGTATCTCTGGTTCTGTTCAAATGATTGCCTCTTGCTCTATTTATACGTTCCAAATGAACATGATTAAGTGTTTTGGAATTCCCATTATTAGCAACGTTATCCATAATTTCTTGTAATCCACACAGCAGATTGCCTTTGCCTAGTCAATCAGACACAGGTAAACATCTTTCTGGTATTTTCTGATTTCAGTCTTAAGATCCATTAGACATCAGCAAGAGTTCCACGTATTTTTCTGAATCCAGCTTGAATTCTGTGTAGTTCCCTGCTAATGTACTGCTGCCATTGTTTCTGAATTATCTTCAGCAAAATTATACTTTCATGGGATATTAATGATGTCCAAAAACAAACAAAAAATGTTGACATCTAGTCAATTCTGATCCACAGCTATCCTAGAAGAAAGAGTATAACTTCCATAGGGTTTTCAAGGAGCAGCTAGTTGATTTGAACTACTGACCTTTTGATTAGTAGCCATATTACTTAACCACTGTACCACCAGAACATGAATATTAATAATACAGTTCAAAAATTTCTGCATTCTCTTGAAAAATTGGTACAATTTTTTCTTTAAAATTGGTACAAATATCAGTCTCTTCCAGCTGATTCACCAGATAGTTAGCTTACTTACAAGTACACACATAAGCAACTCCAGAGCTTAATTCTTCTGTTGAAACATCTCAACTGGTATTTTGTTAATTCCCAGAGCCTTGTTTTATGCCAATACCTTCAGCATGGCTTGGATTTCTTCCTTTAACACCATTGGTTCTTGGTCATATGTTACATCCTGAAATGACTGAATATCAACCAGTTCTTTTTGGTACAGTGACTCTATATTCCTTCTATCCTTTCAATGTTTCCTGTGTCGTTCAACATTTTGCCCATAGAATTCCTCAATATTGAAATTCGAGGCTTGAAGGTTTTGTTCAATTCTTTCAGCTTGAGAGGTGCTAAGCATGCAGCTCTCTTTTGGATTTCTGACTGAAAGTATTTTCACATTTCATTATAATTCTTGGTTTTGTCTTCTGAAGATACCTTTTGAAATCTTCTGTTCTCTTTCACTTCATCATTTCTTCTACATGTTTCAAGAGCAAGTTTCAGAGTCTCTTCTAATATTATTTTTTTTGTGTGTGCGTCTTCTTAATGACCTCTTGCTTCCTATGTGCATGTGTCCTTGATAACATCCCATAATTCATCTGATCCTTCATCATTAATGTTTAGTGAGTCAAATTTGTTCTTGAGATGATCTCCAAATTCAGGAGATATATTCTAGGTCACTTTGGGGCACTCACAAACTTGTTTTAATTTTATTAAACATCAACTTGAACTTACATACGAGCAATTGGTGGTCTGTTTTGAAGTTGGCCCCTGGACTTCTTTTGACTGATGATATCAAACTTTCCCACTGTCTTCTTTCACAGATGTAGTCAATTTGATTCCTGTGTTTTCCATCTTGGGTGAGATCCATGTGTATAGTCATTATTCTAGTTATTGAAATGGGTATTTGCAATGAAGAAGTCATTGGTCTTGCAAAATTCTATTATGTTTATATCACAAAGTCCACATTTCCCTACTCCTGATATTTCTACTTTGTTTCCAGCTTTGGCATTCCAATATCCAGTAGTGTATCAAAGCATCTTGGTTGTATGTTTAATCGATTTCATTAATTTCCTCATCTTTGGGATTAGTGGGAACTTTGGCTGTGTGATGGTTAAGAACTCAACTGGTAATGAAAAGATTGGCAGTTTGAACCTACCAACTTCCCCTGGAAGCTGTATGGGGCAGTTCTAGTCTGTCCTATCGGGTCACTAAGTGTCAGAATTAAAAACAAGTTTGATTTTTGTGATTGGTATTAGTAGTTGAAGTGTAAACTTGAATAGTAGTTGTATTAACTGTTCTCCCTTGTAGGTTGTCCTAGGCTGGGTTCTCTAGGGAAGCAAAACCAGTAACACATATAATATGTATAGAGATAGATTTATATAAAGGAAACAGCTCACACAACTGTATAAACTGAAATGTCCCAAGTCTTGCATCAGAGTACAAGCCTCACGCAGCCATGGAAGCTGGTAAATCCAAGATGGGCAGGTCAGAAATTAGAGTTCCGGATCACAGATTGTGTAGGTCAGTGAATTCCAAGATAAGGGGTAAGACTGTGAGATTTCTGCTGATTCATGGAGCTGCAGGGACTGGCGAACCCAGGAATGGCAGGTCAGGGAACAGGACTCTTACTTGCGGGCTGTAAGGGTCAATGAATCCCAAGAGTTTCTAGTTCAAGTCCCAGGAACCAAATATAAAAAGAGAAGAGATGAGGAGCTGCTGGTAACATGAGCAGACAGAAGTAGGTGGTGGGAGGCAGGGGTCATGGAGATGAGGGCTAAGAGAGCAGTGAGTTGCCACAGGCTCCATCCCTGACACTTTATATAGCTGCCAAAACATTGAGAATCATAGCCCTGCCAAGTTGACACACTGTCTTAATCCTCACAGTCCACCCCTTGTCAACTTGGCATCTGTACACATTTCCCCATACCATCCATAATCTGAATGAACACAATTCTTATGTCACAATACTTATGTCAAACATGATATAACTAACACATGTACAACTGAAAATGCATAGGCCCATTTACATCTTATATTTTCTAGGTAAAGAAAACAAAAATATCTGGTATACACCTACAAAGCAGAAATACTCATAATAATTACAGTCTTCATTTCTGCAACTGGTTACGTGGCCATAAGTGATACAGGCCAATCCCCTTCTACAACCAATTCCATATTCCCTTTACCCTCAGCAAGCTGGTCATAGTTCTTGCCTGATGAGGTAATCCAACCCTTTATTTCTGAAGAGTCTAGGCTATTAGTAGTCATGCTGGAATTGGGTTGCTATTGCTTTCCATTGACTTTAATCACAGGACGTGACAGTACTAAGAGGCATCCAAAGGGATCTCCCACATTCCAGACATATTCTTCTTTAGCTCCATTATGTAAAGTCAATCTAATTTCATCTTGGAAATCAGGATCAATCACAGCAGCAAATACGATAATTCATTTATTTGCGTGTTCATCCAGAGGCATACAGCATGGAATGTAATGGATTGAATTGTGTTCCTCCAAAAATCTATGTGGCAATTTGTCTAGGCAATGGTTTGGGGTATTATGTGATGCTCCTCCATGCTGTAATTCTTGCTTCTATGATGGTAATGAGGGTGGATGGGCAGAAGTTGTGTTGGTGGGACAGGATTCAGCATGTAAGATTGTTTTGTGCCTTGAGATAGTCTCTTAAAATATAAAGGAGAGAAGCTAGCAGGAACATTTGGGGACCTCATACCATCAGGAAAGAAAGCAGTGCTGGGAGCTCAGCATGCCCTTTGGAAAAGGCCAGGATCTCTGAACTTCAGAAACTTCCAGTCCAGGGGAAGATTGATGACAAAGACTTTCCTCCAGTGCCAGTGGAGAAAGCTTTCCCCTGAAGCTGACACCCTGAATTTAGATTTCTAGCTTACTGGACTATGACAAACAAAACTTCTCTTTTTAAAGTCATCCACTCATGGTATTTCTGGTAAAGCAGTACTGTTGTTGTGTTGTTAGGTGCCATTGTGTCAGTTCTGACTCATGACAAACCCATGCACAACAGACCAAAACTCTACCTGGTCCCACACCATGTCCACAGTCGTTTTTATGCTTAAACTCGTTGTTGCGGCCGCTGTGTCAATCCATCTCCTTGAGGGGCTTCCTCTTTACAGTCTACCAAGCATGATGTTCTTCTGCAGGGACTGATCCTTCCTGACAACATGTCCAAAGGATGTAAGACACAGTCTTGCCATCTGTGCTTCCAAGGAGCACTCTGTTTGGACTTCTTCAAGAACAGATCTGTTTGTCCTTTTGGTGATCCATGATACATTCAGCATTCTTCTCCAACACCACAATTCAAAGGCATCAATTCTTCTTCTATCCTCTTCACTCATTGTCTAGCTTTCATATGCATATTATGCAACCAAAAATACCATGGCTTGGGTCAGGCACATCTTAGTCCTCAAGGTGACATCTTTATTTTTCAATACTTCAAAGGGATTCTTTGCAGCAGATTTTCCCAAGGCAATGCATCTTTTGATTTCTTGACGGCTGCTTCCAAGGGCATTGACTGGGGACACAAGTAAGGTGAAATCTATGACAACTTTAATCATTTCTCCATTTATAAACGACACTGCTTACTAGTCCAGCTGTAAGGATTTTTGTTTTCTTGATGTTGAAGTGCAATCCCTACTGAAGACTGTGGTCTTTGACCTTCATCAGTGTTTCGAGTCTTCTTCACTTCCAGCAAGCAAAGTGGTGGCATCTGCATAATGCAGGTTGTTGATGAGTCATTCTCCAATCCTGACACCTCATCCTTCTTTGTATAATCCAGCTTCTTAGATTATTTGCTCGGCACACAGACTGAAAAGATATGGTGAAAGGATACAACCCTGACACACACTTCTCCTGACTTTAAACCATACAGTGTCCCCTTGTTCTGTTCACACAACTGCCTCTTGATCTATACACAGATTCCTTAAGAGCACAATTAGGTGTTCTGGAATTCGCATTCTATGCAATGTTAGTCATAATTTGTTATGATCCACACAGTCGAATGCCTTTGCATAGTCAATGAAACACAGGTAAACATCTGTCTGGTATTCTCTGCTTTCAGCCAAGATCCATCTGACATTAACAATGATATCACCAGTTCCATGACCTCTTCTGAATCCAGCTTGAATTTCTGGCAGTTCTTTGTCAATATCCTGTTGCAGTTGCTTTTGAGTGATCTTGAGCAAAATTTTACTTGTGTGTGATATTAATGACATTATTCAGTGATTTCCACATTTGGTTGGATCACCCTTCTTTGAAACGTGCATAAATATGGATCTCTTCCAGTCAATTGGCCAAGTAGCTCTCCTCCAAATTTCTTGGCATAGATGAGTGAACACTTCTAGTGCTACATCCAATTGTTGAGCTAATTGATATTCTATCAATTCCCGGAGCCTTGTTTTTCCCAGTGCCTTCAATGCAGCTTCAGCTTCTTCCTTCAGTACCACTGGTTCCTGATCACATGCTACCTCTTCAAATGGCTGAACATCGAACAGTTCTTTCTAGTATAATGATTCCTTCCATCTTCTTTTGATGCTCCTTGAGTCATTTAATATTTTCTCTGTAGGATCCTTCACTACTGAAACTCAAAGCTTGAATTATTTCTTCAATTTTTCAGCTTGAGAAATTCAGAATGTGTTCTTCCCTTCTGGTTTTCCATTTCCAGCTCTTTGCACATGTCATTATAATACTTTATTTTGTCTTGTCAAGCTGCCCTTTGAAACCTTCTGTTTAGGTCTTTTACTTCACCATTTCTTCCTTCTGCCTTAGCTGCTCAGCCTTCAAGAGCAAGTTTCGGAGTCTCTTCTGGCATCCCACTTGCTCTTTCTTTCTTTTCTTTTTAATGACCACTTGTTCTCTTCATGGATGATGTCTTTGAAGTCATTCCACAATTTGTCTGGTCTTTGGTCATTAGTGGTGAACACATCAAATATGTTCTTGAGATGGTCTTTAAACTCGGGAGGAATATACTCAAGGTCATACTTTGGCTCTTGTGGACTTGTTCTAGTTTTTCAGTTTCATTTTGAATTTGCATATGAGCAATTGATGATCTGTGCACAGTCAGCACCTGGTCTTGTTCTGACTGCTGATATGGAGGTTCTCCATCACCTTTTTCCACAGATGTAGTTGATGTGATTTCTGTGTATTCCATCTGTTGAGATCCATGAGTACAGTCACCATTTGTGTTGGTTAAAAAAGTATTTGCAGTGAAGAAGTAGTCTTACAAAATTCTGTCATATGACCTTAGAGTTATTTCTATCACCAAGGCCATATTTTCCAACTGCCAATCCTTCTTCATTTCCAACTTTTGCATTCCAATCACCAGTAATTATCAGTGCATACTTATTGCACGTTTTATCAATTTCAGACTGCAGAAGCTGGTAAAAATCTTCAGTTTCTTCATCTTTGGCCTCAGTGGTTGGTGTTTAAATTTGAATAATAGTTGTATTAACTGGACTTCCTTGTAGGTCATTATCCTATGACTGACAGCATTGTACTTCAGGACACATCTTGAAATGTTCTTTTTCTTGATGAGCACAACACCGTTGCTCTTCAAGTTTGTGTTCCCAGCATAGTAGATCATATGATTGTCAGATTAAAAATGGTGCAAACCAGTCCATTCAGTTCACTAATGCCTAGGATATCAATGCTTATGTGTTCCATTTTATTTTTGACGATTTCCAATTTTCCTAGATTCATACTTCGTACATTCCATTTTCTGATTATTAATGGATATTTTCAGCTGTTTCTTCTCATTTTGAGTCATGCCACATTAGCAAATGAAGATCCCGAAGGCTTTACACCATCCACAATATTAAGGTCACCTCTGC